>CM029636.1:18238138-19654388 GCA_017311315.1 Dendrocalamus latiflorus
CAAGGAGGCTTAGGACACCTTGGAGGAGATGCACATTGGTGTTGATCATGCAGGGAGGCGCAAGTACAGACCCTCATGAGTGAGATTAAGGTGAAGTACATGAAGGAGATGGAGTCCATTAATGACTTCACCATGAAGTTGACCACCATCATCAATGAGATTCGTGTCCTCGGAGACAAGATGGAGGAGTGCACATCGTGAAGAAGTTTCTCCATGTTGTCTCTAACAAATTCACCATGATGTCAAGACAATGAAGTTTGTGGAGGTGATTGGGTGTCTGAAGGCGTATGAGGAGCGCACGAAGGGATGACGACATGACGAGGAAGATAAACACCTAATGCTCACTCGTGCCAAGTGGGAGTTTAGGGCCAAGAAGAAAGAGGGTGCCAACAACTCTGGCAAGAAGAATTGCTATTTTGACAAGGCAAAGGGTCGTTGCTACAATTGTTAGGACTATGGGCACTTTGCTTCTATATTCATAAGCCAAGGAAGGAGAAAGCAGGGGCACATTTAATTGAGGCAAATGTTGAAGATGAACCAGCATTGCTCTGATGCTGAAGTAACAACAATAAGATTAAGGGGGTGTCATCTTAGTGTTTTGCATGTTAGTCGAGTTAGAGTCTCTGCATGTAGATGGATGTGCACCAATTGAGTTGAGTTATTGCACGTAGCTATATGTTTATTTTGCATGTAGACCGCTTCATGTAGAGGCGTAGGTGGTAATTCAGATCATCGCGTTGAGTCTAAAGCCATCAACTAGGAAAAGTCAAGTATTGATTGGAGGTGAGATTATTGGAAAGTAATCTAGACTTCCCACGTAATAGGGTGCTAGGATCTTGATGAATCGGCATCTCATCGAGTTAGTTAGTTTGTTTGTTAGGGCTTCCATGTTTACTTATTGGCTTGTTAGCAAAATAATTAGATAGTCCTTAAAAGGACATGTAACAGATTGCATTTTACAAGAGATAGAGAAACAGTAAAGCACTGGTTAGGTAGGTTGCAGTCGATCACCAAGTTCTTATGTGCACATTCTTGTTCTATTCCACAAGGAATTCATGTATCCAGGTGCCATGTAAGTTGTGTCCCTAGTTCGCGTACGCGAATACCTGATTTGTGCCAATAGCACATAACACTGAAATTGTGAAAAGAGATATTTATTTAAATAAGAAAACAATCTTACATATGCGTCACAACACAAGCAGCTTGTGTGGACAGCATGCACTCAAAAATTGGAAGTGTGGTACTACCATTGATGTATAAGGAAGCACTGAAATAATCATTCTAATGTGTAGGATCGGAAATGGCAACAGAGGGGGGGTGAATGGTGCCTCTTTAAAAAGTGCCCCCAAGTATCCACAAGATTATTCTCCGATAGCTTATGAAAGCTATGAAGAACAAGAAGAAAGCTCAAAGGAAACCAGAGAAAAGATCAGCAAAGCAAAACAATTAAATGAAGCTGCTGCAGAGAATGGCTCACGAAAAATAAACCAGGCCGGTCAGACCGCCAGCCCTGGGCCGGTCTGACCGCCATCTCTGGGCCGGTCTGACCGCTCTGGAACCGCTGGTCTGACCGCTGTGTATTGGCCGGTCAGACCGCCTAGGGTTAGCGGTCTGACCGCCATGAGTAGCCCGTCTAACCGCCAACTTTAATCCGGTCTGACCGGATGCAGATTTTGCACGGCAGACAGAAAGACCCGAGAGCAGCAGATTGAATAGGAAAAACTGAAGATAACAGGGACTTGCTCAAATCAAGGGAATTCAAGAATCTCTTCTGTTCTCCTCAAGCCAAAGGATCAAGAACATAGACTAAACACCATTGGGTTCTCTGGAAACCAAAGATTTCACCAAGAGAGCAAGAAATCAAGAATTGAGCACAAAAGTCTAAAACTTTTCAGAGAATGGACAGATTTCCAAATTGCTCAACAATCTTGAATCTTTTGCTCAAGAACTTTTGCAAACAACAGAGAGGCATTCTAAGAGGCATAAGTATGAAGCTAGAATCACTTTTCTCAAATGAGAGACCATGTGGAGGTCATCTCGGGTTTATGATGAGTAATTGACATCGGTTTAGGAGAGTCGAGTTTGGTTTGAGTGGTTCGGACCTTGACGTTGCATGGTGCAATCGGGCTCGGTCGGACTTGGTCAAACCTAGTCAAAGTGGTTAGATGCTTATTATGATATTTTGACAGGTTTGGGCTATTTCATGCTTAATGTGGTTTCATTAATGCATTTACGCTTTCATGTATCGAGCGGTGCTATTTGACGTGTTTCTTGTCTGTGTGACTGCAGGACGTCGAGGCGGAGTCGTGGTGAGACACGAGGTGACCGGACTAGACACAGGCGATGTCGAGGTCAGAACGGTCAGATGTGTCAAGGATGACAGAGATTCGATGTGGTTGCGAGTCGTGGACGACAAGGAGCGCGGAAGCTTCCCGGAAGGTGCAGGAGGGGCGAATCGGGAATTTTACGAGGCTATAAATAGATGTGAGGGGCCGCATGCCTCCTCATGGCTTTGGGAGAGAATTAGGGTTTCTTGAGTCAAAAGAGGCTTTGGGGAGTTGGTTTTGCCTTTGGTGTGAGGTGCAGAGTATGTCCCCTTCGATGTCTCTCTGAGTCTGTGTGTTCATCCCCTCCTCCAAGCATGTATGGATGAGTGTTCTTGAGATGGAGAAGGACAGGTAGAGAAGAATCCATGTAATCTTCCATCTTGTTCTATTGTCCATGCGTATGGGGACTCATATGTATTCCTTGCTTTGATGGAATGAAAATCTGAAGTTTTCTCCTGTTCGTGCTCTCTGTTCTTCGTTTCTCCCATTTGCATGATTTCTTGACTTTATTGATTTCTTGTTGTTTCTTGTTGGGAAGGCCCAAAATGGGTTGCTCAATGATGGGATGATGCCTCAAGATCATTTGATCAAGTTTCCCAAGAGCCAACTTCATTTAATCTCATATTTGGGTTTTGGACTTCCCCTGTTCATGTTTTGCATTCTAGGGTTTTGGTGCTGTTCTTGATTCCTTTCGCGAGATGGCTTGAAATTTGGCATGGAGAGTCCAGAGGCTATTAATTAGCTATCCTCAAAGTTTCATGGCCAAAGGATCAAAGGTTGGGGAGTAATTTGAGTTTTGGTGAAGTTCTTGCAAGTTTTCAGATTTTTACCATAATCTGAAATTCTTGTTGTTTGGTGGGATTTCTTTGTTCCTCAAGGCCTCATTGCTATTTAGTATGTTGCAGTAAAGTTTTGAGCTAAAAGGAATGGAGGAAATCCATCAATTTCTCTGATTTGCGAACGTCTGAAGTTATTCTCAAAAATCAGGTTTTCAGAGTTCTCTCGGGGTGCTGGAACCAGGGGAGCGGTCAGACCGGCTATTACCCAGCGGTCAGACCGGCTTTTACCCAGCGGTCAGACCGGCCCCAGGGTTTTTGCTGCTGAAATTTTCTTTGTTTGCAGTGTTGGTTCTCCTTTCTGTTGCAGTGGTTATTTCCCTGGTTGCTTGAGTTTCCAGCGAGTCTCGCTTTCCTCTTCATAGCTTGTCGTAGCTATTTTGAGAGGTAAATTTTCTTGTGAGTACTTGGAAGCAAGTTTTAGAAGTCGACAGTCACCCCCCCTCCCCTCTGTCGTCATTTCGGTCCAACATCAAACTATCCAAAGAGGGCTCATGTTCCCATGACATCAAACCCTAGGGAATCAAAAACAGAGGAAATGAGTTTTTCAGAAAAACTAAAATTGAAGATGGTTTGCTTTCAGGAGTGGCTAGCCAAATGGCTTTGGAGTATCTCCTAACTCAAAGCAACCCATTTTTCAGCTTCTTAACTCAAGATATTTCCTTCAACCAAAATGGGAAAATGAAGCACAGAGAAAGAAAAGAACTGAGCCAGTCATGCAGAAAAGAACACAAATCATCTCAAGCACAGAGATTTCTCATATTGATATTGAGGAAGAGAGATGAATGATTACAAATGGTTTACAACCCCTCACTACGTCCCCATACGAAATTGAGAGAAAACACTACATGCTCACACACGCAGGACACACTAAGTTCACTCTCCAGAACTCACTCTTTTGCTTGAGCTCACTCTAATGCTGGAATGGATGACCTTCTTGCTTCACATCCTTCTCCTTTTAACAGCAAGGACACACCCTCAAGGAGAAATACAAGAAGTGTCATACCAAACACACTCCATGCCTCACACACACTTGAGGCAAAAAGTCAACACACATGGAAATGGAGGGAAACCAGCCTCTCCACTCCAAAACTTGTGTCAATTGTCCAAATTGCCCTCAAGCACCTTCCCAGAAGCTTCCCGCGTCCAGTACCTTGACCGTCTGGACCTCGACTCCTCCCTAAGTCTAGTCCGGTCCGCTTCGCTGCACACGACCGCAACCGACCTCCAACCGTCTGGACCTCCGACTCCTCCCTGAGCCTAGTCCCGGTTCTCTCGTCGTCGCCTGTCGTGTCCGTCACCAGTAGCTTCAGCTCCGGTTCCTTGTCTCCCGACTCGCAACCACCTCACCAGCCTCGATCATCTTCGGCATCACCGACCGTTTGGACCTCAACACCTCCTGTGCCTAGTCCCGGTCCTCCTCGCCTCACCATGACCTAGCTCCGAAGTCCTGTAGTCACACAGATAAGCGAACTATTACATAGCACCGCACGAAACAGCATAATCATCATTAGCATAAGTAAAAGGTACTCAACCCTAGAATATCCAAAACAAACTCAAACTCACTAAACCAACCGTCAATTACTCATCACAAACATGGGGATACCTCCACATGGTCTCTCATAATGAGCCACTCAAGGACCTGAAGGAAAGGCTAAAAAGACAAATAAGGCAATGAAAGCCTACATATGTTGCAAGTGTCCTTGGACTCTCCATGGTTTTTTACTTCAAAGGATTCATGCATGGTTGCTTTAATTAGATGCGAAAAATATGACATCCTGCTCAGTTTGCTTGTGTAATGGAGTGGCTCGGTTAGGAGCATTGTGGAGTCAACATCCACAAGAAGGCATTGCTCTCAGCGACATAGAATTGAGAGGCATCGAGAAGAGGTTTAGACTTCATTTTTCATTCTTCCGGTGATTTTGGTCATATTATTAGTCTGAGCTTGTTCACAACTGAAAAACGGAATCCCAACAGAGGATATGATCTTGTAAGTGATGAGGAGGAAGTGCATGGAAGCATGTATGTAGGACAACAGTTATCTTTTCAAGAACATTGATCTTCCTTGCCATCGAAGGTCAGAAGCACTAGGTACTAGAATTGTGAAGCTCAGGCCTTCATAGGATCGAAACCCCTACTGCTTGGTATGGATGGCAGAGTAGCAGTTGGCTCTGATACCAAATGTTATGGTTGATGGTTGGGTATAGGGCTGTGCATTTTTCAACCGAACCGAAAAAATCGACCCGAAAAAACCGAACCGAACCGGTCAACTCGGTTTGACCGGTTTTTGGTATTCGGTTCGGTTTTTAAAATTTGGGTTTTTTTGGCATTCGGTTTTTTCGGGAAAAACCGATTAAAAACCGAAATACCGAAAACAGCGAAACCAGCTACTCCGGTCTCCGAAGGCGCCGAGGCGGTCACGGGATGATGGGCCCGGCCCTTCTCCGGAAATCCATCGCGTATGCGTATGGTGTCGTGTGGCCCGGCCGGCCGGCCGGCCGCAATCCGCAAGAAAATAGCGTGCTGCGTGGCGGGATTGCATGTTGCGTGGCGGGATTGCATGTCCATGAATATTCTTGTTCTAGAGAGAGGCTGCTGACTGAGCCACATGCACAGGCAGGATTGCATGTGCATGAGAAGATGTGAGCTCAAGTGATGATCACTGATGAGTGTTTCTATGCTTCAAGTAATCAAGTTATTCAAATAAAATAAGATTAAGAGATAAATATTTTTAATGGGCAGAGAACATCATTAATTATTATACTTTATTAATTTATGCATATGTCATCGAATCTCCATACTACATTAAAGTGTTTCTAAAATTCTAATTATATTGCCAATAGTATATGTATTATCGCCGACTTGCCTCGCTAGTCGTTATATCGTTTGCAATTCGCGTCAACTTTGGTAAATATGGTATTTACCGATACCGCACCGAAATAAATTGGGATTTACCGATACCGAACCGTACTTCTAAAAATACCGTATATTACCGAACTACAAACACCGTATTTACCGTATATACCGTATATACCGAACCGATTAAACCGAAAAAACCGATTGCACAGTCCTAGTTGGGTACAGGCCTAAAGACCAGGGATAGGGCACTCGCCCTTATCTAACCACCACCAGGACTCTTCCCTGATGAGGTAGAGAAGCTCTGGGGCTTAGTTGAAGAAGAGGGGGAGAGACTAGAAACTTTATTTATTCATTGCTTGATTATGAATAGCGCGACTCCTCTCTTTATGTAGATAAGGTTAGTCCTTAACAATATGGAAACTAATACAATCTAATGCAAACCAATCATCTAAAGATAATATCATATCCATACTATCTAAATATAAAAATATGCATCTATCTATTCCTAATATGAAGATATACATCTAATTATTCATTATACGAAGTTATGCATCTAACTGTTCCTAATATGAAAATATGCATCTAATCATTCCTAATCTGACCCTCTACAGTGCACGTGGTACTGTTCATGTGCTACGGTGCACACCTCGTCGGATCCTAGGCCATAACATTACACCCCTTGCAGCGAGACAGCTCGTTCTCAAGTTGTTAGGTGACGGCCATGGTTAAAGTCCTTCGTAACCCCATATCGACAAGAACCCATGGTGCCGACGGATAGTTATGTGGAAAAGAGAGTGTAACACTCTGATAGATAGCAGTGAGGACTGTGGTCCCTGGGCATGACTTGCTATTGTAGGAGGCACTAATGGCATGGACAAGCTGTGCGGGGTAGTAATGATGCTCTTCCTGCTGGTGCGGGGAAGGACGTGACGCCGTTGCAGTCCTAACACCCGCTACACCCCACATTTACGAAGGCACAACATCAGCTGGCCATAGAGGACCGCCACTGGACAGCAACAACTTTCCTTCTCAGCGAAGGCACCAGAGGTACAGCCAAGGATAGCGAAGCCTGGAAAAGAGTTGTCGTTAGTGAAGACGGTAGCAGAACCAACACTGATATGACAGCAATGGGGACGGTGATGGCAGCGCCACCATTACAGTGAAATGCATTGCCTCTTGCTGCTCCTATATCTTGGACATGGTCTCAACTGGCGGCAACGTCGACTCAGAAACTGTAGCAATATGTTGTGTCTTCTCCTCCATCTTGGCCATAAATTCTTTCATCTAGGTCATCAAGTTGGCGTAGATTTCAGTGGAGGATAATTCGGCATCGAAAGCCACAGTAGTTGGCTCGGTGGAGACTTTACATGTGGGTGGAGACATCGCGATAGTGATGGCAAAACAAAGGTTGATGTGTTTATCAAAACTTAACTAGAATTGTACCCCGAGTGCACACTCCAACTACTGGTACCACAAGACGGCATTTTCTGTCAGGTGGTGCGATGCCAACCACTCCTTCTCTTCCTCCATTGTCCACCACTACTTAAAAAATTGCTCAAAGTGATTCAACCAAGGTTGCGGATCTTACTTATCGTCGAAGGTCAGAAGCCCTAGGTACTAGAATCATGAAGCTCGGGCCTTCATAGGATCGAAACCCCTACTACTTGGTATGGATAGCAGAGCAGCAGTTGGCTCTGATACCAAATGTTATGGTCAATGTTTGTGTACGGGTCCAAAGACCAGGGATAGGGCACTTGCCCTCATCTAACTGCCACCAGGACTCTTCCCTGATGAGGTAGAGAGGCTCTGAGGATTAGTTGAAGAAGAGGGGGAGAGACTAGAAACTTTGTTTATTCATTACTTGATTAAGAATGGTGTGGCTCCTCTCTTTATATAGATGAGGTTAGCCCCTAAGAATATGAAATCTAACACAATCTTATGCAACCAATCAATTAAAGATAATATCATATCCTAACTATCTAAATATAAAGATACGTATTTATCTACTCCTAATATAAAGATATATATCTAATTATTTCTAATACGAAGATATACATCTAACTTTTCCCTATATGAAGATATGCATCTAATCGTTTCTAACCTAACTGCTACAATGCATGTGGTACTATTCATAAGCTACAGTGCACGCCTCGCCGGACCCTGGTCTATAACATAATTCTTTGAGCACTGCACTGACTGCAATAGTCTAAAATGCATATGGTTGTAGACCATTTAACACTGCATGACTGAACACACACATAATCGTGTGATGATTCTCTCTTAATTAATTGAGAAGACGTGCACATAATCGTGTGATGATTCCTTATTAGCTATTGAGGAGACATGCTTTACTCGAAGTGTTCGCAATCTTGTAAATTGTATAGGACCTTTTAGGGTAACATAGTGATTTCCTAGTTTTAGCTAGAAGAATTAAAGCAAATCCAGAGAAAATAATGATTATCAAACAGATGTGTCCTCCGACCACAAAGAAGGAAGTCCAGAAACTAAGCAGTTGTATGGTAGCGCTAAGTCATTTCACAGCTCGGTTAGGGGAAAAAAGATTACCCTTCTTTAAACTTCTTCAAAAACATCAAATTTTTGAATAGACTAATCAAGCAAACGATACCTTTGAAGAAGTTAAAAGGTACCTTAGGAGTGCCCTAGTCTTAGTCTCTCCAAGACCAAGAGAAACCTTGCTCTTATTTCTGGCTACAACACCACAAGCAATCAGTGTTGTACTAGTCGTTGAGCATGACTATATCTAACAACCAGTATATTATGTAAGTGAAGTCTTACATGGACCAAAAGAGCAATATCCAGAAATACAAAAGTTGTTGTATGCCCTCCTTATGACTTCAAGGAAACTAAGACATTACTCCCAGGCCATAAAATGTCATATCGTCTAGATACCTTCTAGGTCAAGTTTTCCAAAACAAAAACCATCAGGACGCATAGCAAAATGAGCGGTCAAACATGGGGAGTTCGATCTCCATTTTAGTCCACAAATAGCAATGAAGTCCCAGGCTTTAGTAGAATTCATCATCGAGTGGACAAACCTTGAACCCACCTAAGGGCCTGAGTATGAACACCACGAGGAGTGGACTATGTACTTCGACAGTTCCTTGACAATAAAGAGCTTAGGGGCTACGGTAGTCTTGGTTTCTCCTACTAGAGAAAATATAAATACACCATCTAATTAAACTTCTCTGATACAAATAATGTGGCAGAATACGAAGGTTTACTGGCAGGGCTCCAAGCAGCCAAAGTGCTCGGGATTCGCAGACTATTAGTGCAAGGCGATTCTCAACTAGTAGTGAATCAAGTCAGGAAAGAGTATCAATGCTCGAGTACCATGATGTCATCTTATCTAGCAGAAGTAAGGAAACTAGAAAGGTATTTATTTGGTTTTGAAGTCCAATACATTCCTAGAAAGGAAAACTTTCTTGCAAACCAATTAGCATGAGATGGCTTTGTCGAGATCACCTATCCTGCTCAGAGTATTTCTTGAGCAAGTTGACATACCCTTAATAGTCGACATTCTAAAGACGCTCCACTACAGGTTGATCAGATCAACCCTAACAATGATTGGATGACATCAATCTATGAATATCTTCAGCATGGCACACTTTCTGAAGATAACATAGAGGTTGATCGTATAGCTCAAAAAGCCAAGTCATACACTCAAATCGAATGTACTCTCTACAAAATAGAAACTCATGGAGTGTTGATGAGACGTATATCTCAAAAGGATGGTTTAAAAGTACTATCCAACATACATGGAGGAGTCTGTGGAATACATCATTTCTACAGAACTCTGGTTGGTAAAGCCTTTTGACAAAGGTACTACTAGTCAATTGCCCTCCATGATGCAAAAGATCTTGTGACAAAGTATATACAATATCAGTGTTATAGATGACAAGTATATCAACCTGCACAAGCCTTGCAAACAATACCACTTTCTTGGGCTTTCGCAACCTAGGGACTAGATATTTTGGGACCTTTTCCAAGAGTACCCGGGGGTTTTGAATTCCTTTTTGTAATGATTGGTACATTCACAAAATAGATAGAAACTGAGCCAGATGTTAAAATAATAACTAAAGTCACCAATAAATTCATCACAAAATACGTGATTAACAATTTGGTGTTCCAAGTCAGATAATCACAGACAACAGTACCTAGTTTTTGAGAAATTTTTTTAGAAATTTTGTGAAGCTCTAGGTATCAAGGTGTGTTACGCCTAAGTAGCTCATCCACGGAGTAACAGGGTAGCAGAGAGCTAATTATATACTAATACTAGGGATCAAACGCCGAGTATTCAACTAGTTAATACAACGGTCAAGAGCTTGGGTTAAAAAACTACCCTCTGTATTATGGGTTGTTCAGACCACGATTAGTCGTGCAACTTGTGAAGCACCTTTTTTTAGTTTACGGTGTAGAAGCCATGCTTTCTTCGAAACTAAAGATTGGGTCTACTTAGATAGATTATTATAATGATAATGATCAAGCAGAACAAACGATTGATGACATCAATTTCCTTGAAGAACAATAAAACACAGCGGTAATATGATCGGCAGTCTACCAAAAAGCCATGTAAAGGTACCACAATCATAAAGTGCAGCCTCGTAGCCTAGCTATGGATGATCTAGTTCTTAGGAAAATTTAGAGCCAGTCAAATTGCAACAAACTTTTGCCTAAATAGGAAGGTCTAAACAATGTGGTCGAAGTCACTAGACCAGGCTCAGTATGACTGACCATGTCAGATGAGCATGTTATGTTTAATTCTTGGAATATTTATCAATTACATAAGTTATATGTGTAATGTACTTTGTATTTCAATATTTCAATAAAATTGCATTATATTCTTTGTTTTTCGATGAGCATTTTTATTGTACTTCATTATCCCAAATTTGGTCACATACAATTTTTGTCTGAGTTACTCAGAGAGAGATCTATTTTCCTCCAAACCCCTTCTAAGGGATATCTTTTACTTTGTTGGCTTTGACATTTTTGTTAAAAGCCATGCTAATTTCTATCATGACCTTCACAGATATGGTTCTTACGATAATCTACACTCTTTTCCCAAAGAAAAACAAGTAAAAAGAGGAAGCACACAAGGCAACTAACATAATTACTTAAATGTTCATGGGCTAGAAGGCTTTCTTTCTTACTTCTACATTCTATTCATCTCTTGTTTAAAATTGGTCGAGACACGAAAAACCTCCTAATCAGAATCTTTCCCCTCTGCACGTGGTCACACCCACTGGAAGGAGTTTCCTAGCAACGGTCTTTTTCCAACGATCTTTGCTACTAGTCGAAACTCAAGAGTGAATATGTTTTGAGAAGTATTATTCATGTCTTCATATCTCTATTATCTTACGACCGGTTTGGATAAAGTATACAAATAAGAACTCTTATATTTCTTGCATACATCCTTGCATAAGTTTTTCTTGTTCTTCATATGTTTATGTCATAGTTTTATCTGATCAAATTCTCGATTTTGGAAATAACATCTAAGACTAGTTAGAACCATTCATTGGTTCTACTTAATATGATTTCTTAGACACAACTAGATCATTGCTAAAATGTAATTGAAGTTCACTGATTGGATAAAGTACATCTTATTCTTGTTCTACTACTTTCTTGATAAGTTCTACTACAAACAAGCAGTCTGCGGCTAGGAAAGATACAAGTACTCATTAAGTTGAAGAAATGACATCAACTTTATTAATAATAAAGGTAAGATTATTACATACAAGTACTTCCTATTACATCTATTCTAAACCACTACTCAGAGCCACCAGACTGGTCACTATGCGATGGGGACCCAACCTTCATCTTCTCTGCTACCTGGTTCTCAAAGGGTTTCATCTCTTCAAAAAACTTAGCAACTTCTCCTCTGAGCAGTCAAACTTTGCTTCGAGGGGTTGGCAGCTTTAAGATTTGTTAAAGCAAAGCTTACTCCATCAGCCATGGCAATTCTCATACTCTGCTCATGGTTACTCTGTGATGTGGCCAGTAGACTTTGAAGGTGTTCGAGTTGTCAACCAAGGCAACTCACCCTGTCGGTTGTTTCTTCTAATGAGGACGCAATTGCTTCTGAGCCTATCTCGGAAAGCATGCTATTGAAAGAGGGCAATTTTGTCTTTAAGGGATCCCTTGATCTCCTTCCTCTTCTCCTCCTTCAAGCTAAGAGATTTCTCTAGTTCTTCAACTTTGAGAGCTTGCTTTGCACAAGTAACTCAAAGTTAGTCACAAAATAACTTATAACCAAAGCAAGACTGGTTGGATTTACAATCAATTACCTTCGTTCTTCTTGTCGAATACGGCCATGTTCTTTTCAGCTTCTAAAAGTTGATTTTCAGCTTTTCTACAGTAACTAGCTTTTAAACAGAGTATCTTTTCAAAATATGGTCTACTAGTTAATTGTAGTACATATTATACCGACTTCATTTATATCTGTAAAAACCACACGTGAGTTTTTGTTACTCTGTAATCTATCGCACGAACAATCCAAAAGCCACAACTGCAGCCATAAGCCATAAGCCGTAGCCAAAAAGAACAGGCCCAACTTTAATTGCTTCCTTGTGTTGAAGAATGTTGTCCTTGAACTTGGTCAACTAGTCTTTGTCGACCAGTCCTTGGCCTTGAGCGTCTCCTCAAGCTTAAGGATGACAACACTCTTTGCTTTTGCCGCTGCTTCATAATCTTGTAGTTTTGTCGACCACAACAAAAGGATAGAAGTGAGAATAAGTAAAGATAAGGAAGCAACAAGAACGGGAAGAAAATACTTACTTCTCAAATGCAGGCTTTTTTCCTCAAGAGTTTTAAGGAGTTGCTCATTCTCTGTCATAGTTGACTTAAATAGCTCTCTCTACTTCTTGAAAGTTTCTTCAAGCACCTTAACAGTACTCCCCAACCTATTGACATATGAGAAAAGCTAAGTATAAAAATTAATGACTAGAAGGTAATAAGAAGAAATGTCATTACCAGTCGTCAGTCTCTAGGCAGAAGGTAGTCCTTTCTTTCTCTAAGGCTAATGTTCATCTGGTCATTTCTCTGACTAGAGTAACGCTCTCCACCATGTGCTAGAAAAAAAGAGGAGATAACTTAGAAAAGTTTTGAAAAACTCCAAAAATGTATCCTAGAGTGGTCTTAAGAACTTATTTGGACTGCTTTATCGACATGTGTAGAGTAGATCACCTCGGGACCTATCCTCAACTGATAATCCGAGATCCTTCTCCACCAAAACTCATCGAGCCTTTGGTTGTTGATGATCCAAAGCCGGTCAGGGATGTCCCTTAGGTGTGGAGACTTCCTGATCAGGGAAGAGCTTTCCACTTCGTGCCCTCCAAAAAAAGGAGAAAGCATATCTACTCCCTCTTCTTCAACCACTTTCTTCCCGATAGCAATCAAATTCTACCAAGACTTTTCTTCTGCCTCTACATCCTTTGATGGGGTCGAAGTCACCAAAGGTTCCCGAGTTGCAGTAGCTGTTGTTGATTCCTCCATCCACTCGGGGACTTCCTTGACCACTCTCTCTTTAGAAGCCTCCTCACAAGGAGATTGGATCAAGACTGATCAGAGTACTAGAGGACTACAAAGAAAGAAGAACAAAAAGGAAGAAATAAGGACTTCAAAACGTCAAAGAAATTCAAAGGTACGAATTTACATGAATTTTTACTAGTACATACCTAGCCCTTTTTGTTTTGAAGTTAAAACGCCTTGGGCATAGTCCAGAGTACTTGCCTTCCTTTTTATCTTGTCAACCGACTTTATCAGTACTACACTAGTAGGATGGTCAGACCCTTTGAGTCTCTTACTGGATATGCTTATCGTTAGTCAGATCTTTCATGTGGTGGTCGAAAGCAACTTCTCCGACCACCTATTCGAAGGCTAGAACTCTCTCGACTACTAGACCAGTCGTTTCCTTCAGTGCACTTGAAACTTGAGGGATGGCCACCAGAGCTTCAATTTTAGTCAGTCATGACTGCCTCAGAGCCCACGATCGGTGAACTTGGTATCACCATTGACTCTACAATCGTAGTGGCTCCGATCAGTGGCTTTTTTCTTCTCTTTCACTTTATCACTGACTAAAGTGAGCTTGGTTCTCCTTATAAGAGAAATATACTTTCATCGATGTGTTTTCTCTGTTCTCCTTATAAGAGAAGGTGTAAGCTTATAAAAGAAACTCTCAAAATCATAGAAGCCTACCTCTAAGGAGATTTTTGGTCTTAAATGCTTGTACAATCATTGAAGCAGTCGTAGAAGCAGTTGGAGGGGCACTTGGAATCCCCAAATACGCTTCACAAAGGTAGACAAATATACTCAAATTAGCAATCGAATTGGGAGCTAGATTTACTAATTAGATTCCATAGAACTCCAAGACTTTCAAAAGGAATAGATGCATTGGCAATCTAAATTCGTACTCAATACATGCCCAAAAAATCAGTATTTTGTCTTCATTCCAGCTCAAAAATTCTCTTCGATTGCTAACCTCCATGGGATCAAAACCATATTGGGAAGCAACCCTTCCTCTTCCATGGCCTTCAACTTCTTTGATCCCATTTCATATTCCGGCCAATCGGTGATTAGATTCGATATTTTGTCTAAGTGGCGAAAAATCAAAAGGGGATCAAAAGGATTCAAGGCTACAGTCGAAGAACACAGGGTGGAGAAGAAGATGAAAGATTTTTCTGAAAGGGTAAAGCCAATAGGTAACACACTAGGGCTTTTATAAGGGTTTTTCTCTAACAACAAATAGTGATTATCTGATCTGAGCCCAACAGACACAAATCCTTTTATTTTTCTAGTTATTTTCTCAACTTTAAAATGAAAAAACCGCTTCTTTACTCTTGCCATCAAAGGAGTAGTTTCTTGACTAAAATTCAATCGGAAGAAATTCATATTATAAATTCACTTAAAAGTTCAGGAGCTAGTTGATGAGGATTGAATAAATTCTTAAATACAACTTTAATATTTAATTAAGGTCAGTAGACCCCCATGGTTGTAAGCCTCTAGAGGCTGCTCTCCGAGTACCTTGGTCGAAGAAGCACTGTGCATCTTCCTCGACCGGATGACCACTTGGAGAATATATGAATTGGTAACTAGGTCCACTCCTAGATAATTACTCCCGTACGGTGGATAAAATCCATGCTTATCCACCTAAAACAACACAACAATTTGGCTCTGAGTCCCTAACAAACAACCGCTAAGCAGTTGTTCCCCACGTTTGTCTCCCACTAACAACCAATGATCAAACATCCTCGCTCTGATAATAACTACCTCCCCGATCAAATGCACTAGTTTCATAAGGCGATTTTCCCAGCGAATAATTGACGACCTTTCAATGGTATTTAAGGGTGGGCTGACAAGAGCAGACGGAATGAGAGATTCAACAACATTCAATCACATTCAAGGAGATTGAAGACAGTTCAGAACCAAGTAGATCATGTGAATCATAGCCTTTCATCTAGTAGAAAGAATATAGAGATTAGAGCTTGTTTCAGGCCTTTGTAAAGGCATCCTGTAACCGGTTCATAGTAATGAAGAGCATCTTTATTCTCTCCCAAGGATTTTAGTCATCTTTCTTATATTATTTCATAAGATCGGCGACTCGATCATCGACAGGATCTAACTAAATTCAGGAATTGTGGATATTCCCTCATTTCCATTATGGAGCATCTTAATCTTAAGTTTCCTGTTTATCAAAGAAAATGTCACTCTTCATCAATCCATAGATCATCAATCCCTATGGCATTTTACTTCCATCTACGTGAAAATGACGGTAACAAAATAAGTCTTATAGGTCATGCCACAAAAAGTGGAGAAAAAGTCTCGAAGAAATATAAGTACTTTAGAATTACGGTTTCGAACACAACCAAAATAATGGTTCCTACCAGCACATGGACACATAACCCATGAAGATATCTTTCCCTTGGCCATGCGCATCTTCATTGTCCATTCAGTAGGAGACATCCAACAAACATGGTGCTCATGTTTTGATTGTGTTATCTAGTTGCACCTTCTTTGCAGGGGTGGATTAGAGGCGAGGACCATAGAGATGTGATGACACGGACAACCTAGCACTAACTTATTTTGGGTTTTAAAAAGGAAGAGACATTAGATACCAAGGAGAGTTTCATCCAAGAGAAATGAATCGGACAACCTAGCACTAACTCATTTTAGGTTTACTAGTCAGCGTGCACATGAAATTCATGTCTCCTAAAAGAGCAATAGTTGAATGTGAATATTTTCATATCTGGTATATATTAGGATCTAAAAATTGTCACCTATGATCAATTACAATTGTTCACTTTAAAGAGACAAAAGTAGCTCACTGAAATAACAAGATGCATGGAAACTAAAGAATAACATTTTAAAAGTGTAAAAAACATTCGTAAACATGTGAAATTCATATCACAACAAAATAAATAAACTATTGATACAAAAAGAAAAGAACATGATAAATTATATTCCATCTCATGCACAAAATTGTGCAGTCCAATCATTATCTAGAAACAGTAGCCTTGTGATATTTGCATAGGAAAAATTAAATTAAATTGACACACAGGACAACAGATAAAATTATCTTCCATGTGTGTGAGCATATAAATTTCAAAGAGCTTCCATGGAAACCTAGATACTCATTAATGCCTGCAGGCATAAACCAGGAAAGTAAGTATCCTGCTAGTCAATATACAATTCTTCAATTTTGTATTTTCCTCAAGAATTAACTATCTAAAATGGAAGATACTTGTAGACATAGCACATCCAAAGAGAGATAATAGTGTAAATATCTATGAAGAAACATCTCACTCCCATAAAGAAATATTTAACATACGATGAGCGATCTGAGCTCCATTGTTGTGGTGTCATCGGCGAGTCCTCAAGGCCAAGGTTGAACTGTTGCAGCAAAGCCATTGCACCACTGCCCACTTCGGCTGATCGTCAAGTCGAATCTAGGGAATGATTGCTGCTATTGATGCCAAAGGAGAGGAGAGGACATCTGCATGTTGGGGAGAGGAGGGATTCAGAGGTCAGAGGTAATGTGTCAAGGGACGGGAGCAATGCGTTAAGTGGAGGAGGAATCCAGGCTTTTTTGTGGCTAGCTGCTGCTTTTAAGTTTGTTCATGCTACTTTAGTTGACTGCATATATAGGAGGCATCCAACTTTGCATACCAACCCTTAAAAAATTAAACACTTTTGAATTAGTAAGCTGAAAATATATCAGTGATAGATGTTAGTGATATGCCCTAGAGGCAACATGGAGATGTTATATATATCACATACTATGTTTATGATGCATTAGTTTGTTCCTTGAAATAGACATTATCATTATTGATCAATGAGTATGTGACTTATTAATGAGACTCTTAATGTCAAAATGTTGCTATTTCTAAATGATCCCTGATTATATATCATATGAGGAACAAATATGATTCAAAGATCAGCATATGTATTGATTGATGATCATGTCTCATGGATCATGGTATGGAGATACCAAATCAATAATATGGACATGTGTTAGTGAACATATGTTGGATAGACCCGCCATGAGACACTGCAGAGATTCCATGTGTCATCAGTTGGTCTCAAGTAGTGTTTATGTGGAATCCTTAGACTTGAGATCATCATTGTTCCCAACATGCGTAGTAGCTTATTTTGGGACTACTAAACACTACTCCGTAACTGGGCAGTCATAAAAGTAGTCTTTGGGTTTGCCATGAAACATGTAGTAGGATGTGAATGATCAAGATAGAATTTGCCCCTCCTATTGGGAGAGATATCTCTGGGCCCCTCGATGTAATGGATTATGAAAGTGCATGGCCATGCCAAGGTGATTGAGGAGTCAATCACGAGTTTATAATCCATCACGGAATCGAGAGAGTGATTGAGCTATTAAGAGGATGACACAGGTCTCGCCTTGAGCTTAATCTATATCGTGAGGCAAAGGGATTCATACATGAGAACATTATAGGTTCAGCCGATATGATCTTTACGTATACTTTGGGGTTAATATGTCTTGCTAGAGGCCGCTATTAACAGGGTGACCGGAAAGGCGTTTCCGGGTCGCGACCAAGTATACGTGAACCTACAGGGTCGCACACTTAACGGGTTGGAACACTAATTCGAATGTGATTCGGATGTGGGCTCAATTCGGATAGAGATCCGGATAGACTCCTATTGGGCCTCGGTCCACGAGGCCCAAGTGAGGAGGTCTATATATATGGAGCGGGGGGGCTGAGGGATGCACGCTTCTGTTCCTCCCGAGCAAAACCCTAGCTGATGTACCCGAAGGTCCGATTGTTGGCCCGATCTTTCGATGAGAACGATAAGTTCGGTAGGCGTCGCTCAACTCTCACGATCCTGGCTACGAACACGCAAGGCTCGAAGCCACGCAATCGCTGAACTGCTCGACAAGTCGTTATCAACCGTGAACGAATACCCGGATGACCTGACCACGAGGGTCGATTCCTGCATACACCGAAGAAGCACGCAAGAAAAAGATAAAGCAATCTGAAATTGCAAATAGGAATTGAAATATTGAATTGAGTTGGGATTCTGAAGCAGTATTATGGTTGGTCTAATCGACACAAGCCAATACACGAAGTTGCAACAAGGCTAACTTTTAACTAAACAAAATCCAAGAAAACTAGAGGGGGTGCGACCTCCTTAAATAGGGGATGAGGAGCCACACATCTAATAAAACCAGCGGGGTGGGACTAAAGTCACGTTTTACTGTTCACATGAACAGTAATACACCCTCCAGGTGGGCCGTCGGCAGATGGGCCAAGTTCAGTATGATTACAAGGCCCAGATTGGCCCAAACAAGTGATCTGACATCTTCTTTTGATGATTGCGATCAGTCCGGAAGGAATTTGATGATGAGGCTGGATCCGTTGGAAAGAGGACGAAATAAGCTTTCAATCAAGTACTCGTGGACCTCCAACGGACTCTGTATGTGAAAGTTATGCCCATTTGAAATTGGTGCTGTCAGGCTGATTCCGAACTGATCTGACCAAAACGTATCCAGCTTGGCACATGTAGTAGCACCATGGCTTGTAGACATAATACCATGGTATGTAGACGTAGCACCATGGCATGTAGACGTAGCTCGATCCAATTGGGTAATATGGTCTTGCATCAGCCGAAAGTCCTATTGGAGAGGATGTTGTTGAAGTAGAGGATGCAGTGCCACAGGGCGAAGTAGTGGTTGCATCCTTAGGTTTGATGTCCTCATCATCCTCCCTTTCTTGAATTCAAGTCGTCCTCGACTCAATCGTTGTCTCCACATCATCACTTTCCTGAAAAAGGTTAGTAGCAACAAGAAACAAAGAAACATGCATATCTTCTAAAGGACACAAAGATTTTTTGCAAACCATACTAGAGCATTTAGATTGATGTTGTTCCAAGTCAATGCAAGCAGATTTTCTAGCTAACATAACAGGTGCTTTCAATTTAAGTTCACTTGGAGCTATAATCTTACGATCATCCTTTGTGTTCTCCTTACTTGTTTTCGCAGATCTTTCTAATTCATCCTTTAATATAGCAGCAGGAGACATTGGAAGCAAAGTGATTTTCTTTTCTTTATAGGTAAAAGTATAATGATTAGATCTACCATGATGTTCAGTATATCTATCATATTGCCAAGGTCTACCTAATAATAATGAGCATGCTTGCATAGGTACGACATCACAATCAACATAATCATGATATGATCCAATAGAAAAATATACGTGCACAAGTTGAGTTACCTTCAACTTACCACAAGAATTCAACCATTGAATGTAGTAAGGATGAGGGTGTTGAGTTGTAGTCAAGCCAAGCTTCTTGACCATGTATGTGCTAGCAAGATTGTTGCAACTTCCGCCATCGATCATGACTTTACAGGATCGTTCCTTGATGACGAACTTTGATTGGAATAAGGTGTGACGTTGATTTTGTTCAGCAAGCTCCATTTGAGCACTTAGCAGACGCTGGACAACTAAGCTTTGGTACGTGTCAGATGCCTCATGGCTTATATGTTCTTCCTCAGTTTCATCACCTACATTGTTAGTTGCAACCAAAACATGTTCTTCCTCAATGTCGCTAGCAGAAGTGTACTCACCATTGTCCTTGATAAGTAAAGCTCGCTGACTGGGACAATCGCGCATCAAGTGCCCAAATCCTTTGCAACGGTGACATTGTACATCTCTAGATCGCCCTGTAGAAGCAACAGAAGAAACACGTGTTGTAGGGACTTGTACCTTTGCAGATTTGCTTGTAGCAGAGACATGCGCAGGAGTGGAAGGAGCAACAAGGGGTGCACGGCTTGAGGAAGGTGCAATGTGTTGTTGTTGACTTGGCCGGTCTACAAAAGAACCTCCAAAATTGCCCCTATAGCGAGATTGTCGACCCTGCACTTCTCTTTCAGCTTTGCAAGCAAGATGGAACAAACGATTGATAGAATTGTATTCTTTATAATCAATTATGTCCTGAATTTCTCGGTTTAAACCTCCCAAAAATCTAGCCATCTTAGCATCTTCGGTTTCATCTAAACCACAATGCAATAAACCAGTTTGCAATGCTTGATAATAATCCTCTACAGAACTACTACCTTGTCTTAAGCGTTGTATTTTATTAAGCAAATCACGTGAATAATATGAAGGTACAAATCTATGTCTCATTGCTCTCTTCAAAGCATTCCATGTCCTAGGTATGTCCTGATGAGTACGACCATATTCACTCCACCAAATAGATGCGAAATCAGAAAACTCACTAGTAGCAGCCCTAACTTTCTTATCTTCAGGGAATTCATGACAAGCAAATTTTTGTTCTACTGTAAGCTCCCATGTGAGATAAGCATCGGGATCATATTTTCCAGCAAAAGATGGCATCGTGAATTTAATTTTACCAACTGCATCATTATGGTCACGTACCTCACGTTGATGTCGTCCCATACCTTGACGATTGTGATGAAGCCGACGATGGTTGCGATCATTGTGAACATTGATTCCATCTGTTTCCGTATCAGAAGTGTAGTTGTTCATTTCTTCTTCTTCCACCTCATCGGCCCAAGAGCGAGAGCGAGCAACAGATGGATTAAGGCAAGGTTGTGCAACGCCAACAGCAGCGGGGGCGGCAGCAGGAGGGGGAGCTCTCTCTAGCTGCTCCACACGTGTAGCAATCGCAGCAAGATCGTTATTGGTGCGATCTAGAACTCGCCCAATACGCTCCGAATGTTGACTCAACAAGCGTGAAAAGCGTTGCATGATGTCTTTCGTGCGAGGCGTGAGAGGTGCATCTTCCTCAACATGGGGCCTGCTATTCCCCCCTTGTGATCCTAAACCTGCCATTGTTAGTAGAAAACAAAGAACAGATCACAGTATATATGTCCCTATGAACTACTAGGTTCTGGAGTTTCACAAGTCACTCACACTCAAGCTTATACCCAGTTCTTACAAGTTCTTACCAATGCAGCAAAGAAGTGGTACAACCGGTGGCTGGTTCGTGATACTCTCACTTGCGATCAGACCAACGATTGCGAGGGACGGCACCTGCTAAGTTAGTAGGAAGTGGAGCTTGGATAGGCTATGTATTTTGTAGCAAAGGAAAACAATCAATTAATTTCAGAAATTGCACATAATTGAATTATAGTTCGTATCTAGCACTTAGCCTATGTTGCTGATCAACCAAGGATAGAAGAAGGCCAAAATATGTGTATGATAATGTATAGGAGTGGTAAATACAAGATAATTCAATTGAATGCAATCTAGAATTGAAGAGCACAAGGATTGACCCAAAACTTGAAAACTGGAGATTTCTGTTCACTGGACAGCACATCGGTATGTTGGCCGTAACTTTTTGTCAGTTGCCTTTTCTTCAATGATTTGTTTTTCTCTATTTCCTGACGGCTTTTTCTACAACTTTTTTTTTGGGGCCAAGTTCTGGAAACCGACTGAAAAATTCGCACAAAATTCACAAGTGCCAACTGTTGCAGATTCAATCTGGAATGTTAGGTCAACTTGCACCGCATATATCTCTTAACTTCCTTGCTGGAATGGCGTGAAATTTTACAGATAGATGGATAATGAAGTTTTGAATCTAATGGCGGTGGTCTCACTTAAAAATAGTCTGGGAATCAAAAGTTATGGCGTTTTTGGTGGCGGCTGCAGAGGAAGGAAAAATCAGCCGAATTGGAATTAGGGTTTGGGGTGGGGAATTTTTTTTTTGTTTGGATTTTTAATGGAACAAAGATATGACCAGCAACTAGACAAAGCTAAAACGGACACAAATTCAATTTAGCAAACCAAAACTAACAGATTGAAAGGCACAATGGGGTTTGGACAGCGGAAATTAACTCTTTTTGTTTAATTTTGGCTATTTGGACTGTAGGAAAGAAAAATTCTCACCGATGAATTGTAGCTCTGATACCACCTGATGTACCCGAAGGTCCGATTGTTGGCCCGATCTTTCGATGAGAACGATAAGTTCGGTAGGCGTCGCTCAACTCTCACGATCCTGGCTACGAACACGCAAGGCTCGAAGCCACGCAATCGCTGAACTGCTCGACAAGTCGTTATCAACCGTGAACGAATACCCGGATGACCTGACCACGAGGGTCGATTCCTGCATACACCGAAGAAGCACGCAAGAAAAAGATAAAGCAATCTGAAATTGCAAATAGGAATTGAAATATTGAATTGAGTTGGGATTCTGAAGCGGTATTATGGTTGGTCTAATCGACACAAGCCAATACACGAAGTTGCAACAAGGCTAACTTTTAACTAAACAAAATCCAAGAAAACTAGAGGGGGTGCGACCTCCTTAAATAGGGGATGAGGAGCCACACATCTAATAAAACCAGCGGGGTGGGACTAAAGTCACAGTTTACTGTTCATGTGAACAGTAATACACCCTCCAGGTGGGCCGTCGGCAGATGGGCCAAGTTCAGTATGATTACAAGGCCCAGATTGGCCCAAACAAGTGATCTGACATCTTCTTTTGATGATTGCGATCAGTCCAGAAGGAATTTGATGATGAGGCTGGATCCGTTGGAAAGAGGACGAAATAAGCTTTCAATCAAGTACTCGTGGACCTCCAACGGACTCTGTATGTGAAAGTTATGCCCATTTGAAATTGGTGCTGTTAGGCTGATTCCGAACTGATCTGACCAAAACGTATCCAGCTTGGCACATGTAGTAGCACCATGGCTTGTAGACATAATACCATGGTATGTAGACGTAGCACCATGGCATGTAGACGTAGCTTGATCCAATTGGGTAATATGGTCTTGCATCAGCCGAAAGTCCTATTGGAGAGGATGTTGTTGAAGTAGAGGATGCAGTGCCACTGGGCGAAGTAGTGGTTGCATCCTTAGGTTTGATGTCCTCATCACTACCTCCCGAGCCAAACCCTAGCCGCTCGCGAGTGCTGGTACACTCGCGATCGGCGTTCCAGCCCCGGACGTGTGGATACCAGTGGAGGCGCTGCTCGTTGCGGCGTTGATCGGCATCAACAATCTACAGATTGGATCTGCTCGTGGTGTGGTTGATCGCGTGGAGGAGACGATCTGTTCGGGATGATCGGCTACTTCCACTTCTACCTCGACGCGCGTGGTTGGATCAGCTTCTCCAACTCTTCTTCCGCTGCGCTGCGCGTCTAGTGGTAATGATCTATGATCCCTCCTTAGCATGATGTCCTGGTGTGCGCGGTAGAAATTTTTTATTTTCTGCTATCGTAGCCTACGCGCGTTCCTTCAATAGATTGAGGTGCTGCATTGTCATTTTGACAAATTGAAAATAGATATACATGAACAAACTATTTCAAACTTTAAATTGAAAATAGATATACATGAACATAATGTTCTAAAGCCATGAATGAATATAGTCGTGCTTTCTCTTCTTTTTAAAGCCATCCAATATTTCCAGTGGCTCTCCTTATTAAAGCTTAAAGTCACTTCAAATTAAATAGGACAAGGAAAACACCAAGGAGTAAAATTTCAAAATAGAAACCAAGTGATATGAGACTTCATGTCAATTAAATAATCATTATGAACATATCAGTATGTATCAAAAACATATTTGATGGTGGTGGTGGACTAATCTTAAATCCTTGAAGAGCACAAAATTGGAAATAAGCACCACCACAAAATTGAACATTTCGTGGTCAGGATTCCATTTGGAGGTGCAATCAGAAATATCATATTTACCTGGAATACATGCCTCAGAGATAATATTATAAAGAAATACGTTCACAACACTGTGCATAGAAATACTTTCAGCATGAAAATAGCCGATGAATTCAAAAATAAAAAGACAGAGTTGAAGGTGCAATAGTAAAAAAGGAAAATCATTAGAGCATTTAAGTCCTTCCATTCCAAATTAACAATTAACACCCACTTTTGTTGCGCAAACTAAACTGAGCTAATCCATTATTTATCAAACTGAAGAAAAAAAATAGTAGAACAATAGATGGGGATGGCAGACTTTTACTTGAACCAAAATAAAATAGTAGTTATTGTGTATTATTTGATTAAACATTCAATTGCAGCACCTTGAGGCTAGACAAAGATCCAAACTTTGGTTAGTGTGCACATGGAGTTCAAGTTGACATTAAAAAATATACAAATATTAAATATTAATAATCTCCCTACTCCATGTGATAAGTTCAATTATGTCATTAGGGTGGGCATGAACGCAATTTCCAAAAATTAGTAAATCTCATAGGGATGTTAACTCACGTGGTGTTAAAATAGGAACTAAATAGCTTGTTATGTAGTATAGACAATCCAGTAGTCACTTAAACTGCATCATTTGTGAAGCTTGAACTAACAAGTTTGTTCTCTGACATGCTTACTCAGCGACCTGATGTTTTTTCCTTTCTTTCTTCAGTCAGTGGAGCATTCTCTTCCTTCTTCCTCTTCTTCACTTCCTACATAACACATGAGTGGGCTGTCACTTGAATGTTGTCATGAATGTTGTATAGGATATCTACTCTTTAGTTAGTACATTTGCATGACCACTAAATTTTGCCTTTGTCTCTTTATGAAATGGAGCATTATCTTTTTTTTCTCTCTTTACAAAATGGGCCATACCTTGTTTACTTTGGTGGTACTTCATGTATCACAACATGTAGTACACAAATTTGCCACCATGCATGACTGATGTCTTTCAGTGATGATTTCCTACATCAAGAATCAAACTGATATGGTGCTCGACAAATCATCATCACAAATCCTACAAACAACCACCATCCTTTTTTGTCACCACAATGTCATTTCTGATGACAATTCATGAAATTAGAGGCTATCTATTTGTACACGTACACCATCTATTTGTACACATGCAAATTTACACATCAGTAAAAATATTCGAATGGAACCACAATGCCATTTGTGATGTACGAATGGGTAAGGAAATTGCCAAAAAAAAAATGGTCATACCCTTAGAGCAAATACACCCTTGGAGTAGGGGGCAGAGTGGGGGCGGTGTGGGGCGGAGGAGGTGGGCGGTGTGGGTGTGGAGTAGCAAAGCAGGGGAGGTAGCGCGGGGGCGGAGTGATACTAGAGCAGTGGAGTAGGGGGCAGTGCGAGGGCAGAGGAGGAGTAGGGGTGTCGCGTAAGCGGCGTGGAGGAGGAGGGGCAGCCTGGGGGTGGAGTGGGCGGAGGAGGCAGGCGACGCTGGGGCAGAGTGGAGGAGGGGCGGCGCGGGGGATTGAGGCAAGATTAGGGTGCCACACGGTGGATTAGGGCTAACGGGTAAGGGTACATGGTTGGGGATTAGGGATTGAGGATGTGGGTGGTTTGGGGATTGGCAGAACCAACTTACAATGGTATACGTTGGATGAGCTGAATCAACGGTGTAGATATCTAGATGGCAGGACCAATTTGTAACGGTAGTCATTGGATTTTGTTGGTCTAACCGTCAGGAGGGGAGGGTATTAACAAAGCTAAGTGACAAAAAGTTTAATCAAACTATGCTTTTTATATTAGTATAGAAAACGGAAGAGACATTAGAGATCAAGAAGAGTTTCATTCAACAGAAATGAACGAGAGGGAGAAAATGGAGGCTACTAATCAACACTAAAATATACATGCTACCAAGTTACTTGCTATACAAGAATATGTTGTATCTAACGTGTGGTACTGTAGCACAATGTGTACTGTAGCATCGAATACTTTTGGGACAACCTATTGTTGAGTGGTACCGTAGCTACAATTTACTGTTGAGTCGCTTTGGTGTAACGATCTGTAGCAACTAACCTAAATGTGTTTTTGATACGAGGGCACGCTCTCCATGTAATATAGCTTGAAATTTTTCAAAAATCAAAAGGTCTTGTTCTTGGGTTTGTGTGAGATAAATTTCACCTCTATAGAATTAAGAATTATCTAAGAGTTTTTGTCTCTGTTGTTTGTATGATTGGCTTAATAATTGCCATAATACATTTACTCCACATGAGTGAGTAGATAAAAGGAAAAACATGTGGTTGAATGAATCGAATGTAGCAAATTGCTATAATAAAAACGGTAATTAGCGATGTCACTTATCAGGTTGAATAGTTCCAATTATTTTAATCATATGCAGTGAAGAAGAGGCACACCCGTATCGTGCGAGCATCGAGCACTTCTGAAGAGTATAGCATTCTTCACAGTACATGAGTAGGTGCATCATGACGTAAATCTGTCCCGACATCGCATCCATATTTTTTTTAGAAAAATAGATTACATAGAGTTCCGTATTAAACATCTAAAAGAAAAACAAAGGGTAGGTTTAGTAAATGCCTTCAAGTAGGTCAAAATGGTGACGGTCAGGAAGAGATAAATGTAAGGGTGCCTCCAAACGTAGTGGTCAGAAGGTCTATCATTATTTTCATCATTATCAAATAGTTTCTAATCCTTTATTTATATACAAATAATGCAAAAAAATGTAAAATGTACTTACATGAGTCGTGATCCACCCCCAGGCAACTACAATAGCACGGTCAGCTTCGGCTGTGATAACTTGTTCGTTGCACCTGTCAAAGATGTCATCAAGGAGGCGCATGATGAGAATATTGTGGTCGGAAACAATAAATGAATATTTTCAATTGTCACACCTGGCGTCCATGTGGGCTACGTTCCTGATGCCTAGTGCGAAAACTGTCAGTGGTAGGCATGCATTACAATGTATATAATCTTCTCTGCGAATAGATACTATAAATTCAGTGCATAGTTTCTACCGATAGAACCAAATAATAAATCCGTAATCTCATTCAATTCAACAATTATTGTAGATATAGACTCTAATTTTCTTCCAATGAAGTTTTTGTTGTTTCTTGTATGTTGGATTGTTGGATCGATAACGGCAACAGAGGGGGGTGAATGTCGACTTTAAAAACTTGCCCCAAAAAGTATCCACAAAAATTTCTTCTCTGTTAGCTATGTAAAAAATATGAAGCAAGAAAAAATTCAGATTGCCGAGTGCAAGAAATCAGACAGAGAAACAGCCACAGCAAAGAACCTGCAGTAATATATTACCACGGCAAAGAAACAGCAGAAAAGACTTGCCACGGCAAAGAAACTCGGCTCATAACACTGTCACGGCAAGAGACTGCAGACACGGCAAGAAAACAGCTCAAAATCTTGTCACGGTAGAGAACTTTGCATAACTCGGTTGTCACGGCAAAGTAAATTCTGACTTTGCTGCCAAAGAAGAAACCGAACACAAGACTGCAATTGCCGAGAGAGAGCACTCTTTTCTTCGGTACAGCACTTTGGAAACACAGTCTTTACTGCAGAAGGTACAAAGCTGGCCGAATAGAAAAGAAACAACACTTTGAACCGAACTGGACTGAGCAAACCGAAAGAAAAAGAAAAGAGACCAAACAGCAAAAACACTGCATGCTGCCGAAACACTAAAAGCTGCAGTAAACTATAAAGAAAGAAATGCTTTTTGGTTTGAGAGCAAGGAAACCGGACTGCAGTAATAAGCAAAGAAACCGAAAGATCAAAACAACTCAAGCTCAAGAAATCTCAACGTTAACAAATAGCAAATAAGAGAGACTGAAAGAAGCATGAAACAAACAAATTTCAGCACAAGATTTCTTGATATTGATACGGAGACATACGCGATTACATATGGGGGATTTCTCAGTTCACCTCTCTTTCAATCTCACACTAACTAAGTCCCCATACATGCTTAAAAGATTAAGAACTCACACTATCTCCTCAACACAACACATGGAGAGAAACAAATACAACTTTCACACACACTCACTCTCTCAATTTCAGCACTAGAGAGCACCTCTCTATTTATAGCCTTCACTAGTGGGTTTGCAACACATTTTACCCATTAGCTCTCAACAACTCATAGCGCTTTATCCACAATCCACTTCCTTTAGTGCAGCTTTGCGTATTCACCAAAACGCCCCTCGCGCACCTTCCATGAAGCTTCCTCATTCCTTGCCCTCCAAGCCACGCAGCCACCTCGAGTCCTCGCCGTTTTTGGCACACCTCGACCGTTCTGACCTCGGCACCGCCCGCGCCTAGTCCGGTCATCCCGTGCCTCGCCATGACTCCACCTCGACGTCCTGCAGCCATCACAGCACAAGAAACAAATCACATAGCACCACTCGACACACGTAATCACGATTAGCAACAGTAAATCATACTTAAGTATGAAAGAGCTCAAACCTGTCGAATCAAGAGAATAATCATCCTAAACACTTCGACCAAGATTGACCAAGTCCGAGCAAAACCGATTGCACCGCGCAACGACATGGTCCGAACCACACAAACCAAACTCGACTTTCCTAAAACAGATATCAATTACTCATCACACAACCGGGGTCACCTCCACATGGTCTATCAATCTCCCCCTTGATGAGTATATTGACAAACCCAGAAAAAGCATAAAGTTGAGTTTGAAAAGAAGGAAAAAATCAAACATGGTCCAAAGGAAAGAGGAAATGAGCCTCATGACCATGTCGACAAAAGAGCACAAAAAAGAGCAAATTATTCTCCAAAGCTCCAGAAAATCCCAAAAAGGCTTTTTCTCCGCTATTCTCCCCTTTTGGCAATAAACACATCAAGATGCAAGGAAGAGAATCAAATATGAGTATGGATGGAATGGTTGACTTTTATTCATATTAAGCATGTTGAGCTATGAAGATTATCCAAAATGACCGTGAAGTATTACACCAAGCCATAACTCATAAGAATGCTATCAAGATCATGACAATGCATGTAGAGACAAGCTAAGCCAAATAAGTCATAATCTGAAAATTAATCGAATTTCTTAGCATGTCAAGTCATCCATGAGTATAGTCTAGCTAAAGGTATCCACAGATGATGCAAGCCATGTCAATAATCTAAGTGAAACCAAGAAGCTAGTATCGAGTCATTTTAGAGTGCTACAAGTTCAAGAATGAGACATTTGTTTAAGTACTTGTTCTATGTGGAATTAAGCAAATTGAGCACATTTGACATAAGTTTTTCTTTTAAAACTCATGATTGTTTCCAACCAACATTTTTAGTCATGTGCTAGATCTCAAGCCTTATGCGACTACTCCAAGCTAGAAGCTTAAGAAGATAGTCTTGGTCATCCAAAACTCCCCCTGAGTTCATACCTAGTGCAATGGCAAGCCATTTCATGAGAAAGAATTGGTGAGATCAGTTCTTTCGCACAAAAGAGATCTTTTTGCTTTCTTAAAAGGTTATACTAACTCATGCTTCATCAAGGAACTAACATAGCTCTATCTAAAGCTCAACAAAGATTCAAGACTCAACTCAGCCTATTTGACATGGCATGAATCATAAAATGATAACTAAAGAGATACTAGTCTCAAAAGCTAACATGACATGAATTAGTTCAAGTTGAGCATTTTAATCAACCTATCATGGCAAAGACTTGACTACACATATAAAGTCATGATATATCTAGCAAATAAGCACAGATCATAGCAAGATGTAAAGCATTGTAAACATGTCATAAATGGATAATAATTAAGGCTCCATGTTGGTATATTACAATGCAGAATGGCATGCAAGAAAATCCAGCTCCCCCTCAACATGTGATGTAACTTTAGTTCAAGTTGAGTTAAGACAATATTAAGATCTAGAAGCTCCCAAATGAACTCCCCTTGAACCAAAGCAATAAAATCGAGAAACTGACAAAGAAAAACAGAAAAGGCAGTCCTTAAAGCATAGACAAGATATAGAGGATACTATGGCTCAGACTGACTCTTATCTACCCCATATGACTCTAGGACTATCAGCTAATCAACTAACACACTAGGGAGCAAACACGTACCCCGTCTACCCGAGGGTGGCCCAACCCTCGCTAGAACCTATAAGAAGTGAGTGAGCTCAACCTAGTGAGAAGAGAAATAACTAATAAGCAGCTTCCTAAAATCACAAGATGAGAGGAAGAAATCTAAGCAGCTAGGCAAGAGAACCACTCTAACCTATGCTAGAAGGACTATCCCCAATGCACCCATATGCAATGCAACAGAAAGGAGTAAGAGCATAATAATCATGATAAAGCGTGAAGCACAAAACTCCCCCTCACAACAGTCCATAAGAACAAACCACTCCAAGCTCTCCCCGCAAAACTGAAAACCTAGAGCTATCTGAAGGCTTGGTAAATATATCAGCCAACTGGTGGTCACTCTCCACAAACTGGAGTACTATGTCACCCTTCTCCACATGGTCTCGAAGAAAGTGATATCTGATATCAATATGCTTGGTCCGAGAATGCTGCACTGGGTTCTTAGCAATGTTAATCACAGAAATGTTGTCACAAAAGAGTGGAACACTATCGATAACTAACCCAAAGTCCCGCAGGGTCGAGACCATCCAAAGCACCTGGCTGCAGCAACTGGCGACAGCAACGTACTCGGCCTCTACGGTGGACTGTGCAACACCAGACTGCTTCCTCGAAGATCAGGAAACAAGAGAAGTGCCAATGAATTGGCAGGTGCCCGAAGTGCTCTTCCTATCTATCCTACAGCCAGCAAAGTCTGCATCCGAGTAGGCTCTCAAGGAAAGACAGGACGAGGAAGAGTACCAGATGCCATATTCAATGGTAGCTCGAAGGTACCGAAGGATGCGCTTCACCGCCTGGCGGTGAGATACGCGAGGAGAAGCCTGAAACCGAGCACAAAGATACACAGCAAAGTGTATGTCCGGTCTTGAGGCAGTGAGGTACAAGAGGGAGCCAATCATGCTGCGATACTCCTTCTGATCAACTGACTCGCCGTCCTCATCTGGGTCAAGAGAGGCTGTGGACGCCATGGGAGTTCACACGGGCTTACCATCACTCATGTCGAAGCGTCTCAGGAGGTCACGAGTGTACTTGCCCTGATGCAAGAAAGTACCTTCCCGAGTCTGCTTGATCTGGAAGCCAAAGAAGAAAGTCAACTCGCCCATCATACTCATCTCAAACTCGGTGCTCATGACATCCGAGAACTGTGAAACAAGAGTATGAGAAGAGCCGCCAAAGATAATGTCATCCACATAAATCTGGACGAGCAGAAGATCACTGCCATGCCGGCGAATGAACAAGGTCTTATCCACTTTACCCATCTCAAAACCATGACTTAACAAATAGGACTTAAGCCTCTCATACCAAGCTCTAGGGTCCTGCTTAAGTCCATACAAGGCTTTGGAAAGCTTGTCCACTTCCCTCCTGCTGACTGCACTCGAGCTGGTCCAACTATGTCCATGTGGAGCAGCTGTCCTGGTGCATCGGTCATAGTCACTGTGATCGGAGGGTGAGAAGCGGCAACCATCTTGCCGTGCCGGCAAGGAGCACAAACAATATCTTTGACCATCTTGAGTTTCGGCAGACCACGAATGAGATCGTGGCCGCTAACTCGGGTCAAATGGTCAAATCCAATATGACCAAGTCTCCTATACCAGAAAGTAAGGTCACGGGACACAGAAGCGACTAAACACCAGAGAGGATCACTAGAAGACTCAGAAAAATCAGCACGAAAGATCCTCCCATAACGAGAAATCCCGCAAACTAGACTACCCGAAGAATCAAGAATTTTGCAAGCGTTTTTCTTAAAGCTCACCTCGAAACCGTCATCGGCAAGATGGGAAACAGAAAGAAAATTATATTGCAGCTTACTACATCCTTCAAAATAAAAGACTCATTAACGCGCACTGTACCTTTGGCGATGACGCGCCCAGACGAAGCGTCTCCGAAGGTGATCGTCTCATCACCTGGAGCACGGGCTAGGGAAAAGAACCAACGAGAGTCTCCGGTCATGTGTCGAGAACACCCGGAGTCAACGAGCCAAACCTCTCTCTTCCCTGCTCGGCGAACCTGAGTCAACGAGAGAGTAAAGTCTCAGTACTGGAGTAAATCAAGAGTGATTTTGGCACCCAATACTGAGTAACACATCGAGTAGAAGAAGTAGCCACACACGACTGACCTCTATCTACCCTACGCTCTCTGTCGCTCAAAGAAGCAGAAGGTCCACGAGTAGACCTGAAGCTGTTGTTGGGTCCGACTGCTATGGGAGAGCGAATCGGAGCACCTGCAATATGCTGATCACGCTGCGGGTAGCCATCTCGACGGGGGAAACGAGATCTACCCTCAGAACAGTGGAAGTCACGATCAGAGGCATATCGGAGACGAAAACCAGAAAAATCAAGTCCTAGACCTCGTGTTGGTCTTAGGTGCACTCAAGGTCTGAGGCTGACCCTGAATACGCCTAAGAACTACAACACGGTCTCTACGCGCGATCTTGGCGTGCCTGAAGCATCGCTCGACCAAGTGTCCATCCTTCTGACAGAAGGTGCAATGATGCTTCACCCTCTGGGAGGTAGAAGTAGCACGAAGAGGCTTCACCTTCTGAGAGGCCGAAGCAACAGGTGGACTCACCTTGCTGTCAGAAATCCCTTGGACAAAGCCTGCTGACTTGAATTGAACTTTCTCAGTTCTGGGTTTGACCTCGATCACACCTGCGGCTATGGGTCTAAGCACGGCAGGTGGATGCTTCGTAACATCCTCAAGAAAATCATATCCTAGACCTTGATTAAATTTGCAAATCTTGGACTGGTCTAGAATAAGATTTAGCTTCTTCTTGCCTCCTACAAACCTCTCGAGACTGTTCATAAGGTACTGACACTCTCAAAAGAGAGAGGTGCAAGAAGAGCAGGGGGAAGGAGAGACAGCAGCAGGTAAGGGAGTAGAAAAAGAACCAGTAGCAGAAGAGCGAATGGCTTGTGCATGCACAGCCGACTCAGAAGGGACGGTCCTACTGCTAGCCAGTTGGTTCACGTCGCTAAGCGTCTCTACCTTACCCTTGGGCTTCTCCCCCACATCGGCACACACATTACAAGCAACTAATGGTGGCTTCTCTAGAAGGTCCTCAGTTAGCTTCACACATTGTTCATCCAATGCAATCAAGTCAGATTTTAGTTTATCACAATTTTTGCATGGTGAGCTAACAGGGTCCTTAGAAGCATATTGAGCCATCTTCTTGTTGTGGTCAATCATTTCTTGAAACTGTTTTGAGACAGATTCAAGTTCAGCAGTTAATTTAGGATAGTTCAAACATGAAGCCATAGGCTCAAGTAATGAAGCTTGTAATTCAGCAATTTTGTGATCTGCCCTTTTTAGGTTTATTTTCAAGTTATTGCAATTTTCACAAGTCTCGGGCAGATCATGGAGCATGGTATAAAGACCTCTAAAAGCAGTGTCCTTATCCTCACATGAGGTGCAAGATGTAGTCTCAACAACAGTAGATGAAGGAATAACAATCCTACTCATCTCTAGTCTAGCCAAATGACTAACATTCTCCACCTTAAGCATGTCAAGCTTAGAAGACAAACTATCATGAGAGGTCCTTAATTTCTCCATGTCACCAAGCAAGGCAGTACATACATCACAATCATCACGGGAGGGAGCAGATCTAAGTGAAGTAAGCTCCCGTGACATGCTCTCTACTTTCTTCTCTAACTCGCTAACCCTAGCTCTAGATCTAGCATGGAATTTTCCTAGCTTAAGAAAAGCATCATTAAACTGGTCGTAGAAAGGGTATACCTCATCGGAGTCGGAATAGAGCTCGCTGTCGCTGATCTAGCCCTCAAGGGCCATGAAGCACATGCCGGAGAAGTCGTCGCCGCCCTTGGGGTCTTGCTCGTCCGTCCCATCGTCGTCGCTCCACCCCTCCACCACGCTGAGGTCGAGGTCATCGAAGGCGGTGAGGACGTGGTGGGAAAGCTTCTTGGCTTTACCAAGGTCGTGGAACTTCTTCTTGCTTGGGCATGAGCTGGGGGCTTCTTGTTGCGGTTCTAGTCGATGTAATCATTCTTGCTCACACCGCCGTAGTCACCCTTGCCTTTCCCCAGCTTGGGGCAATTCGCCCGAATGTGGTTGGGGCCACCGCACTCGAAGCAGATCACAGGTCCTCCTCTCTTTCTATCCCTCCTTCTCGTGTAAGCATGAGAAACTTTTCTGGCTAGGAGGGCTAACTGGTCATCTGTTTGCTGCTCTAACTGATCATCAGCTATGTCACAGAGAGCAGCAAGAGAGAAATCACAAAGCGAATCTGAAGAAGGTCCAGAATCCAAACTGGGATCAGTGACTAAGGCCATCGACTGCGACTTCGACCTACGAGAGACTATGTCAATCTCGTGAGTCTTGAGGCGTGGGTACAACGCATCAAGAGTCAGGGTCAAAAGATCGGTGGTGTCCTTGATGGTAGTCACCTTCATCTCCCAAACACGCAAGTCGAGAGCCGCGAGCATCTATCGAGCATTGTCCGAGTCGGGGTATGTGAGACCGACCGCTCGGAGGTTACCCAAAATCTTGTGGAACCGCACAAAGCACTCATCGAGGGACTCACCAGCGAGCATTTCAAACTTGTTGTAATCTCGCTTGAACTGGTCCTGTCGAACTGTCTTGATCTGGGTGGTGCCCTCATGGTATGCATCGAGGGTCAACCAGATGTCGAAAGCCGATGTCAGATGAGAGATGCGATCGAACTCGCTTCGGATCAAACCCTGAATTATGATGTTCCTTGCCTTCTCATTCGCCTCAACATCGGGCATGTTCGCCACACTGATGTTTTCATCGGCAGGAACAACATACCGGGTCTTGACCTTCCGCCAGATGGCGTAGCCCTAAGCCTGGATGTCGGTCTCCATCCGACTCTTCCAGAAGGGATAGTCGATCCAATCGAAGATCGGGGGCTTGATCGAGTACTTGTTTATCGCCATGGCTCTAGAGACCGGTTAAGATCTACGAGGAAGAGCTAACCGGCTCTGATACCAATGTTGGATCGATAATGGCGACAGAGGAGGGTGCATGTCGAGTTTAAAAACTTGCCCCAAAAAGAATCCACAAAAATTTCTTCTCCGTTAGCTATGTAAAAGCTATGAAGCAAGAAAAAATTCAGATTGCCAAGAGCAAGAAATCAGACAGAGAAACAGCCACGGCAAAGAACCTACAGTAATATATTACCACGGCAAAGAAAGAGCAGAAAAGACTTGCCACGGCAAAGAAACTCAGCTCATAACACTGTCACAGCAAGAGACTGCAGACACAGCAAGAAAACAGCTCGAAATCTTGTCACGGTAGAGAACTTTGCATAACTCGGCTGTCACGGCAAAGTAAATTCTGACTTTGCTGCCAAAGAAGAAACCGAACACAAGACTGCAATTGCCGAGAGATAGCACTCTTTTCTTCGGTACAGCACTTTGGAAACACAGTCTTTACTGCCGAAGGTACAAAGCTGGCCGAATAGAAAAGAAACAACACTTTGAACCGTACTGGACTGAGCAAACCGAAAGAAAAAGAAAAGAGACCAAACAGCAAAAACACTACATGTTGCCGAAACACTAAAAGCTGCAGTAAACTGCAAAGAAAGAAATGCTTTTTGGCTTGAGAGCAAGGAAACCGGACTGCAGTAATAAGCAAAGAAACCGAAAGATCAAAACAACTCAAGCTCAAGAAATCTCAACGAGAAACAAAGAGCAAATAAGAGAGACTGAAAGAAGCATGAAACAAACAAATTTCAGCACAAGATTTCTTGATATTGATACGAAGACATACACGATTCCATATGGGGGATTTTTCAGCTCACCTCTCTTTCAATCTCACACTAATTAAGTCCCCATACATGCTTAAAAGATGATATGGAGTCGTCCGATCTTCTCGACGTAGGATCAAGATATTCACGTGGATTTGATGAACCGTAGTGATCTCCCGTTGCCAATGCAAGAGTTAGCACTCTATAATTCGCCCAACCACACGTCCTGAACTTCACGACCACCGATGAAGTTCCATCGCGCTCACAATTCCCAACAGAAAGGTTGAACGATTTTGATTTCAGCAAACTCCCAATTCCCTCAAGTTGGGTCGGCCATCAAAAAGAACAAGAGTATTTTATTATCAAACGTGGCCTAAGCCTAAATGCTGCCAATACAAGGCTTATGTAGCCCCTCGGGACATCCATATGGACCCCAAACCAAGTACAACTCAACCCTATATGGTTTTAGATACGAACTCTCACAAAAAGGAAACTATATTTTCCACCTGTTATATTGTTTCGATCATAACTTTTTATCTGTGATGTATTTGAAGGTGGGACTAGATCCATTGTGTATCCCATGAAATTATCTTTCCAACGAGTACAACAATACCTGAATCGGACTCCGTTTGTGAAAGTTATGGCCTTTTTAGTAACTGCTTGTCAGGCTGTCCCGAACCGAATCCGAATTGAATTCTGAGTTGAATCCGAGTTTGAATTGGATTGAGCACGTGGGAAGTCCGAATTTAGCTTGAAAATCTTATCCAAAACTTGTATTTTAAGTCTTTGGGCTTCTCCCTTTTTGCTCTCCCACTGCATGGGCTTCTTTCCTCCTTGATCAGCTGCATGGGCTGCTTGGCTTTCTCCTTTCCATTCCCATGGGCTTTGAGCTTTTTGTTCTTGGTAGCAAATATGATTACCCTCCTTGTGCTTCTCTATTGCTTTGGCCCCGAAATCATCAAAATATTCAAACCTAATAATAAACAAGAATTTGGCATAAGGTAGTATATCGTTCCCACGAATAGAAGGAAATTCATTAAGAAATAAATTCACCTGACAATATTTAATACGACTCACTACTTCTTTCCAGTGAAATAATATATTTGACTTAAAAGTGCTAAGCTTGTGCGTATCCGCATCATCCTCCCCTTCTTCAAGAAAATTTGTCCTCAGCTTTTGATAGCCTGAAATTGTACTAAACAAAGAATACAATGTGTATGCATGGTATATGTATTGGTCAATTACACCCCTTCCGTCTTGCACATTATTATTACCTGGTGGTGTAGTAAGCAAAAAGAACAACACATATGCGTGGTATATGTATTAATCAATTATTGTGTCATTCTCATTCTCACTGTTTTGCACAAACCAATTAATATTACAATAGCTATGAAATGCATACATTGTAATGTTTTCATTCACACCATTCTCCCTCCCATAAGAAAAAGTCGTCCTCGACTTTGCGAAGTACGTGGACAAGTCATTAATGGGTAAAACCAGATTAAACAGTTCAAATATGGAAGAGAAAATTTTAACTGTCTTCCTTGCTTCAACTGCACTACTCTGATTATTTGTACATGATTGTTCATCGAAAGAGAAACAAGTAGGCACAAGAAATCTTTGTAAACAACAAGCACTATTGTTAAACCTCATCTCGTTGTGATCATGACGTGGTATAAAAGATTGTTTGTCCAAAATATGCAATTTCAACTCGGCAAGCTTATCATATGTAATGCATATTCGATAAACATAAAAGTTGTCATCTATACCATAATCTCCGATCAAATTGAACTTATATGTGTAGGCATAGGAAATAACTAGTGATTTTAAACATGAAATTTCAGCAACATCCTCAATCACACTAAATAGCTCTCTAGGGTCATCGAACATGATATAATACAAAGAATCACTAGGAGATATTCGAGTCAGAACTTCCTTATGAGTAATTAATTCCACATCATGTAAATTGAGCAAAGAAATTTCAGAACATGGATTTTTTGACTGAACACACGAATTCTCGTAATTACTCACCATTTTGCAATTAAATTTAGCACCAATATTGTTACCTTTATCACTCTCATCAGTTGATGTAGGTGCTGTAGGTATGAAATCATCATGGTGTATCCACAGGACAGCAAGTACTTCATCTTCTTCCGTGGTTATCTCCTCATCTTTTGCTTTTAAGGATGTCGGTTGTTGAGTGTTCAACTCCTTGTCGTCAATTTTAACCTGCTCAATGTAAGAAATAACACTAGAAGTAGACATTAATGTGTTAGTTTCAAAATCAATCTCACTTTGTCCATCATCTACCTCTTCCTTCTCTTTTGGTGTTTCTCTCACACTCTCAATTGGGATGCTCTCAAATTCACATATAGTGGAATCACACAACTCACTCTTTTTAATACTCTCTTTCCCTTTGGCTATGTGGCTCTCACTCTCACATGGGTTTTGATGAATCTCAAGTGTTGTTTGTAGCAATGGGGCAGCACTACATGTCTCCTTGACCGAAGGGAAAGTCCCATGCTCGGTCATCTTCTCACATGACACACCAGTAGCGGCATAAGAACTGACGGATGGACTTGGATAGAACTGTGGTCTATGCCTCTCCAAAAGTCTCTTCTCCTGCTCAATAGCGTAATTCACAAGGTCATGCATGCTACTAAAATATTTACCTTGAAGTGCAGTGGCGATCTCAGAATTCAAGCCTTCTTTGAAATATGCCTTCTCCCTTAATGCACTTGTGACACCGGCACGACGCAATGCATGCTTCAACTCATAATAGTAATATTGAACAGTGTTACTCCCTTGTGTGATGCTCTCCACATAATGTGCTCCCTGCTTCATATTCTGTAATTTATCAAATAAATCACGCTTGTAATGACGAGGAACAAAACGGGCTCTCATTTCTCGCTTCATCTCTTGCCATGATGCAACAGGGTCTTCTCCATTCTTAGCTCTTCGAGTAATGACTTGTTCCTACCAATCCAAAGCATAACCTTCAAACTCAAGTGATGCCAACTGTATCTTTCTCTCATCCGTATAGTGATGCATACGGAATATTTTGTCAACCTTCAATTCCCAAGTGAGATACTCCTCGGGATCAGTCCCACCTACAAACTTGGGCATGGAAAACTGGAGCTTGCCCAATCCATCATCTTCATTGCGTGGACGATGATAATGGTCATTGTAATGCAAAGCAAAATCACCATCCCATTTCATCGCATGTGCAGCACCACCATGGCCTCCACCTAGGCCTTGGCTACGCCCTCCATGACCTCCTCCTCGTCCTCCGAGCTGTGGTGGACGCACCACGTTGGCCGCCACTCGGTGTTGCGGTGCAGGAGGTACATGTGCGCAGCTTATCCTCCTTGAACACTTGCTTCATCGCCACCATTGCAAGTTTGTATGAGCCTAGTGAGGGTTCTAATGTCCTCCCGCAATTGGCGCACATTTTCATCAGCTTGTCTCTCCATATTTTGCATCTCCCTTGCAATTTGATCAGCAAAAGCATCATGCTTCTCATGGAGTTGTTCGAGCCCTTGGCGTAGCTCACGTTGAAAGTGTTCATGGAGTGCCCCAAATTGATATTGCTTGATGAATGCTTGAGTTTCATTTGTCTCACTACTCTCATCATAGCGTTCTCCTCCACCTGACATGGTTAGTTATACAAGAAATAAATAGCTATGTAGAATAAAGCCTTATGGAAATCACTCAATCTCACTATTTTTCTCTTGCAAGTAAAGTTCTTACCCTTCCGAAGTGAATTAAGGCCAATAAAAACTTACACCTGGTAGAAGTGACAACAGCACAGTGATGATCAAGCGAATTTAAGAGTGTTCATTACTTGCACAACAACGGTTATATGGTGGAGCTTGGTATGAAAGTGTTTATCCTACACAATCTGAATTTCACGATGTTGTAAGATTAAGTAATAATCCAGGCTAGAATACTTTGCCTAAGTGCTGATCCAAAAGATTTAAGTGAAGTATATGAACGTACACGCAAAGATCAATGTGACTCGATGCAAACAAAGGAATGAGCTAACTAGAGGCAATCTGAAATTAAAGATTAGATGGCTCGTTTTGCACCAAGTACTAGGAGAGACGCTAGCCAATTGCAATAATATGAATGTAAGGGCACAAGATTGCTCAAGAGCAGCCCTAGATGCAATATTCAACAGCTAGTCTCAATTGATGAAAAAAAATATCAGCAAGATTTTTTTTTTTGACTTTTGGATTGGACACAAAGATTAAGCTACGCAAATAAACACGAATGATCAGCACCTAAACAAAATTTCTAATGGATCAAGACTTAATAAAACTCACGAAAATAACATATGCGAAACTAAGGTTTGGATTTTTTTTGTTTTCGGTTTATGGACTATAGGACAGAAATAAAATAATCTAAAAAGTAAGGGTAAATAATCCTACCAAGTAAACCGCACTCTGATACCAAGATGATACGGGGTCGCCCGATCTTCTCGACATAGGATCAAGATACTCACGTGGATTTGATGAACCGTAGTGATCTCCCGTTGCCAATGCAAGAGTTAGCACTCTATAATTCGCCCAACCACACGTGCTGAACTTCATGACCACCGATGAAGTTTCATCGCGCTCCCAATTCCCAATGGAAAGGTTGAACGATCTTGATTTCAGCAAACTCTCAATTCCCTCAAGTTGGGTCGGCCATCAAAAAGAACAAGAGTATTTTATTATCAAACATGGCCTAAGCCTAAATGCTGCCAATACAAGGCTTATGTAGCCCCTCGGGACATCCATATGGACCCCAAACCAAGTACAACTCAACCCTATATGGTTTTAGATACGAACTCTCACAAAAAGGAAACTATATTTTCCACCTGTCATATTGTTTCAGTCATAACTTTTTATCCGTGATGCATTTGAAGGTGGGACAAAATCCATTGCATAGCCCTTGAAATCCATTCCACCTGATGGAATCGGACTCCGTTTGTGAAAGTTATGGCCTTTTTAGTAACTGCCTGTCAGACTGTCCCGAACCGAATCCGAATTGAATTCTGAGTTGAATCCGAGTTTGAATTGGGTTGAGAACGTGGGAAGTCCGAATTTGGCTTGAAAATCTTATCCAAAACTTGTAGTTTAAGTCCTTGGGCTCCTCCCTTTTTGCTCTCCCACTGCATGGGCTTATTTCCTCCTTGATCAGCTGCATGGGCTGCTTGGCTTTCTCCTTTCCATTCCCATGGGCTTTGAGCTTTTTGTTCTTGGTAGCAAATATGATTACCCTCCTTGTGCTTCTCCATTGCTTTGGCCCCGGAATCATCAAAATATTCAAACATAATAATAAACAAGAATTTGGCATAAGGTAGTATATCGTTCCCACGAATAGAAGGAAATTCATTAAGAGACAAATTCACCTGACAATATTTAATGCGGCTCAATACTTCTTTCCAGTGAAATAATGTATTTAACTTAAAGGTGCTAAGCTTGTGCCTCGCCCCTCGCGCACCTTCCAAAACGCCCCTGCGCACCTTCCAGGAAGCTTCCTCATTCCTTGCCCTCCAAGCCACACAGCCACCTTGAGTCCTCGCCGTCTTCGACACACCTCGACCGTTCTGACCTCGGCACCGCCCGCGCCTAGTCCGGTCATCCCGTGCCTGGCCACGACTCCGCCTCGACGTCCTGCAGCCATCACAGACAAGAAACAAATCACATAGCACCACTCGACACACGTAATCACGATTAGCAACAGTAAATCATACTTAAGCATGAAAGAGCCCAAACCTGTCGAATCAAGAGAATAATCATCCTAAACTCTTCGACCAAGATTGACCAAGTCCGACCAAAACCGATTGCACCACGCAACGACATGGTCCGAACCACACAAGTCAAACTCGACTTTCCTAAAACAGATGTCAATTACTCATCACACAACCGGGGTCACCTCCACATGGTCTATCATGGATTTTGTGCCTAAATAGTATCTTACATGCAACACTAATCCCCCCTCTTCTTTAATCACTTCTCCACCTCAGTGTCAATACTACTTTACAGGTTAATTAATGTCATAGACATTGCTGATATAGGATGTATTGGGAGTGCCTTGACAAAATCCATGGGACCAACATGGGTGACCACACCAGTCACATGTGTGAAACAATTACTACTATACTTAAAAATTATTTTTTGTAAAAATATGAATTTCTAATAAAATAAGAAAAACGACCCTTGCGGACGATCGAAGACATTAGCAAATAACACCACATTGTTGGATGGCATGGTGATACACCAATGGATGCCCATAAACTAACTGAATCTGAATAGCAAGAAAACATGCTATGACGGAATAGGTCTAAAATCTGAATTTGACAACACATGAACAGTCTGAAACACTGTATTCTTTCCCAAATCATGTTAGAAGGATATTACACACCAAAGTTCATGGTCATTTTTTTTATCGTAGTCCTAAGCATGTTGAAAATCAGAAAATAATACCATCTATGCTCCATCTATACAAAAGAAAACTTGACGACAGCTTTATAGACTTTTTGGCATGTATAGCATTGTTTGCAACTGTAATTAGAAAAATGACCGTATGCGAGCCGTATTAGGAAAATGGTATTTTTATTGCCCAGTGGCCGGACGGCGACGTGGTAGGGCTGACGTGTGTAACCTGCTGCTTCACCACCGGGCACCAGGTGCCTGCCGCCCCCACCACCTGGCACCAGGTAATTAAGCAGGCTAATTAGCCAACTTAATTACCTGCTTTAATTTCTTTTATACTATTTGTTTAAATTTTTAAATATAACAAATAAGCTCCAAAAATTTATGTACAGTCTCCTAAAATAACGTACTAAATTGTGTAAGTTTTTGACAATTTTGTCCATTATAAATGTTGCTCAAAAATTCATACGATTATATTATTTGTATGAGTTGTTACATATAGCAAATGAACTCCAAAAATTACAAAATTTTACATACAGCCTCTCGATATAGTCAATCTAATTATATAATTTTTTGGGAATTTTACGTAATTAAATTTACCATGTTAATTTAATCATAATTAGCGATATGCGATGTTTAGGCATCTTGTGCGGTGCGTGACCTCTATCCTTCGTGCATACATCAACCCATTGTTGCTATCTTTTCTTTCTTGCTATGTCCTTCGTACAATTATCACTCTATCCGTGTCGTCCCTCCTTGCGTGCTCCCTCATCTGCACGATGTCGTTATGTCCGTGCTGTCCCCCTCGTCTGCTCCATCGTCTCCACATTTGTCAGTGTTACCAAGCCATCCTCCCTTGCCTGAACTGATGCGTGTTGATAAGGAGTCCTTAATTTATGGCACGAGTGCACCAGGTTCCCTTTTCGCTCAGCTATAAATACGAACCTCTCGCAGTTGGTCATCGGTCATGTAAATCGCTCATCACAGAAGCTCATTCTCACGGTCATCACGAATAGCACGAGGGGACAACTACAAGAATGAGCTCCGTGATGAGCAACTTACATGACAGATGACCAACTACAAAAGGACCGTATTTATGGCTTAGCGAAAAAGGAAACCTAGTGCGTTCATCCCCACAAATGAAGGACTCCTTGTTGACGCACAACACTTTGAGCGAGGGAGGACAACACGGTAACACTGACAAATGTGGCGACAAGGGAGTGGGCGAGAGGGGATGGCACGGATATTACGACATCAATGAGGACGAGGGAGCGCGCGAGGGGGACGACACGGACAGAGTAACAATTGTGCAAATAACGCAGCGGAAAAGGAAAGATAGTAACAATGGGCTGATGTATGTGCAAAGAACAGAGGTCACGCGCTGCAAAAGATACCTGAGCGTTGCATATTGCTAATTATGATTAAAATAATATGAATTAACATAGCAAATTCGTAGCACATAAAATCCCCAAAAAAATTACAAAATTAGTTCGACTATGTCAGGAGGCTACAGCTAAATTTTCGTAATTTTTGAAGCTTGTTTGCTACATGTAACAACTACAAATATCATAATCTTATGAATTTTTGAGCAATATTCATAGTGGATAAAATTATCAAAAAAATTATACAATTAAGTACGTTATGTCAGAAGGTTGTAGATAAAATTTTGTAATTTCTAAAGCTCATTTGATATATTTAAAAATTTAAATAAATAGTATAAAAAATACTTAAGACATGTAATTAAGTCGGCTTAATTACCTGGTGCCCAGTGACAGGGTGGTAGGATACACACGTCAGCCCTACCGCGTCACCGCCCAGCCACTGGACGGCAAAAATACCATTTTGTTAATACAGCATATATACGGCTATTTTTGTAATTTTGGTTATAAACAGTGCTATATATGCCAAAAAGTCTGGCTTTATATAATGAGAGTGCAATCCTACTAGGACCAAAATTACAGTAGTTATGTAACAATTACCTATTACTATAACGCATCAAAGTAGTTGCTCTACAACAAATTTCAATTACTAATAATCAGATTGTGTGTTTGAATAAGTGCACCATGCATGAATGCACGATCAAAAAGAAAAAAAAATAAAAAAGCTCTGTTGTACTATCATCTCTGTATGCGCATGCATGGTCCAAAAGAAAACAAAACTGAGATCGAAGTCTTACTGCATGATCAGAAAAGAAGTTCATTCACGACCTCATGACAAATATGCCAAAAAGGGTTTTTAGCTAATTGTCTTAAACTAATTTTTCAGTATTAGCTAAGTCTCCGTGTTTTACTACGAATAAAAAAATCATATTGTATATTCTAAATTCCTATTTCAGTCTACCATTTTTAATTTCCGCCGACCGCCATTATACTTTTACAAATTACTCTCTAGTCAAATCTTTTGCTTTAAGAACCCTCGAAACATACACATAATTAAAACCACACCCTAGCCAGCAGTATCCATCGTTCCCCACGCATGCCATGCCGGCCGGGGAGCTCGTCTCCGCCTTCCCCGGCACGTCGAGCTGTCGTCGCCGTCATCTGACTTCACGCCCCTGCCTTCTAGTATCTCTGCTGCCCAAAGTCAGGCTTCTGTACGACAGCCCAAAGTTTCTGTTTTTCCATGTAACTCAATTACTACCTACAACTGCAAGCAAGGGGCAGTAGTTCTGTGCCAGGTTTACAGTTCTGAATGCATGCGAACCAAAGGTGGAAGTTCTGCATGGATGAATTGCGCCATTATTCTGAACTCTTTGCTACTCTGAGGTGAGAGCTTACTGCAGAGTAGATAATTGTCTGACGTGCCTGTGAGGAATAAGAGTTGTTATTAGTACCGTACGTATGCAGTACTGAGGTGGAATTTGGACCTTCGTAATAATTGAGGGGCTAAATTCCTTAAATTTTCATCGGGTCATCTGGCCTCCTCCGAGTAACTTATAAGCAGGAGTTTATAGTTTATTTTATACTACAGCTGATCTGCTGATGTTAGTTTATTCTGCATAATTAAATATAAAAAATTAAAAAAAAACATTATATCAACATAGATAATACAAAGAAATAAAACAGAAAAGGTAAAAAAGCCAAAAATTTAGAAAAAAACAAAAAACTATAAGTCAAAAACAGAAACTGTACAGAGCGGACCTGTTAACAGCCAGCACTTGCATCTCCCATCAAGATAGCACATGATATATATATGACTTGTGATAGCACCGTTAACACCTACTGCAATCAAGCATTTCACTTGATACCCAGGCAACTAACAGCTAATTAATCGATCATGCCGCAAAGACACAGGCTAAGACGAGCAAGCATGCACATACCAATCATGCTCCTGTCTGTAAAGATGAAAAAGATCCACAACGCTAGTTCCCATTAGCCCCAGGGCAGAACAAACATGATCGATGCCTGCCTGCCTGCTAATCCCAAGTGAATTATTGCTCGGCTGCAGTACATGCAGACATGCGGTTATGCATACGCCAATGCATTAGGCATTGATTTGATACACTGCCGTGGTGATCGATGGCTTGGATCATGGTGCTCCATATGCATTAAGAATGCATGCATGCGTCCGGCCGGCGAGTGCACGAGCAAAGCGAAGCAAGGCAAGAGCTGATCACTGCACACCAACCGAGCCACCCAAAGTCCATAAGCATGATTAGATGGCCGTCCAGTCTTTGGCTCTCCGCAACGTCCTTCATCATTCCTCCATCCCCCTAGCCATCCTCTACTCCTTTGTGGTGGTGGTGGTAGTAGTACTTTATGCACGCTTAAGACACATTCCTGCCTCTCCCCACTTCGCTTCGCTTGTACTCCCCTCCTCCACATCTCTCTATCTATACCATGTGCTCCATGGACGCATTTTGGGGCCTACTCTAATGAAGGCACCCACCGTTATCCATCTCCACAGATAACCACTTCCTCACTAATATGCATGCCTAAGAAAAAAGATCTTTTGTTAAATATCATCCAGATATTTTTTTCCTAACTATCATCCAGATTTAGAACTGTTGGATTAGAGATCCAATGGCCATGAATTCTCCCCCTTCCCCTTGAATTCTACCTCCTTCCCCTTGGAAAAAATCTCACCCCTTCAAAAACAAGGGCTGCTTGATTTCTAATTCAAATATCACAAATTTAGACGATAGTTAAGAAAAAAATATCCAGATGATACCTAGACACTCCAAAAAAAATCCATCACCACTGGCATATGAACTCCAGACAACATTTTCAACTCCAAGGTGGGCACCTTCCAAGCGCTCAAACCCATGGCCCACTTGTCACTCAATACAAAATTTAGCACGCCACATCATACCAAAGAATAACATTTATGCAGATCTTCCGATCAAGAAATCAATGGTTTAGATCATGTGCGGATCAGAAACGACATTTTCTAAAGAGCAAGTTAGTTACATGGGCCTTGGTTTTCCCGCGTGGCAAGGTGCCAACATATACACCCTGCACTGCAGCGTTAGGCTCCAAATTCTCTCTCACACATACACACACCCTCTCCCTCTCTTATGCACACTGACTCAGACACTAGGTAGCTCCCAACAAGACAGCAAAGCAAGAAGCAGGCAACAAGAAGAGTGTTGGCTAATGAGGACACTTCCAACTACAATTCTCATCCTGCTGCTGCTCCTCGCATTGCCGACGCCGGCCGTCGTGGCGCTCACCACCGACGGCCTGGCGCTGCTGGCGTTCAAGGCGGCGGTGACCGAGGACCCGACGTCAGTGCTCTCGGCGTGGTCGGAGTCCGACGCCGACCCGTGCCGGTGGCCGGGCGTCACCTGCGCGAACGCCTCCTCGCCGGCCGGGGCGCCGCCGCGCGTGGTTGGCGTGGCCTTGGCAGGGAAGAACATCTCGGGTTATATCCCCTCCGAGCTCGGCTCGCTGTTTTTCCTCCGCCGGCTCAACCTCCACGGCAACCGCCTGACCGGCGCCATCCCGGCCGCGCTCTCCAACGCGTCCTCGCTCCACTCCATCTTCCTCTACAGCAACGCGCTCACCGGCGAGTTCCCAGTGGCGCTTTGCGACCTCCCGCGGCTGCAGAACCTGGACGTGTCCCGGAACTCGCTGTCCGGCGAGCTCCCCCTCGACCTCCGCAACTGCCGGAGCTTGCAGAGGCTCATCCTCGCCAAGAACGCCTTCTCTGGCAAGGTGCCGGCCGGCATCTGGCCGGAGATGGCCAACCTGCAGCAGCTCGACCTGTCCTCCAACAACTTCAACGGCTCCATCCCGCCGGACCTCGGCGAGCTCCCGAAGCTCGCCGGCACGCTCAACCTCTCGCACAACCGGTTCTCCAGCGTCGTGCCGCCGGAACTCGGCCTCCTCCCGGCGACCGTCACCCTCGACCTCCGCTTCAATAACCTCTCCGGCGCCATCCCGCAAACGGGCTCCCTCGCCAGCCAGGGCCCCACCGCTTTCCTCAACAACCCCGGCCTGTGCGGCTTCCCGCTCCAGGTCCCCTGCCGCGCCGTCCCGCCGCCGACGCAGTCGCCACCGCCACTGACAACCAGCCCTTCATCAGACTCCACCTGGCCGGACCATCACCATCCTATCAAAACAAGCCTGATAGCGCTCATCTCCGTCGCCGACGCCGCCGGCGTCGCCCTCGTCGGCATCATCCTGGTGTACATATACTGGAAGGTCAAGGACCGGAGGGACGGCCGCCGCGGCCGTGCCATCGGACACGACGACGACAACGACAGCAACAAGGGACTCTGCCGCTGCTTGTGGGGCTGCCGCGGCGGAGGAGGCGCCGACGACTCGGACGGGTCGTCGGACGACGAGGAAGGCGGCGACGGCAAGTACAGCTGCAGCGACGGGGAGCTGGTGGCGATCGACCGCGGGTTCCGGGTGGAGCTGGACGAGCTGCTGCGGTCGTCGGCGTACGTGCTGGGGAAGGGCGGGAAGGGGATCGTGTACAAGGTGGTGGTGGGCAACGGGTCGACGCCGGTGGCCGTGCGGCGACTGGGCGGCGGCGGGGGCGGCGCAGACCGGTGCAAGGAGTTCGCGGCGGAGGCGCGGGCGGTGGGGCGGGTGCGGCACCCCAACGTGGTGCGGCTCCGCGCCTACTACTGGTCGCCCGACGAGAAGCTCGTCGTCACCGACTTCGTCGGCAACGGCAATCTCGCCACCGCGCTGCGCGGTAAGTCACTACTTGTTGCTGCGAATAATGCTTATCGTTCACTTCTACTAAGCTTACTAATCTTAATTGTTTTTTTAGGTTTAGATGCGATGCGTTTTAGACTCTAGTTAACCGTTGTTTAGTGTTTGCTTGTCTGGTATCTTCTTATCTGGGGTGGCGTGGTAGTTATAGTAAACTAAATTGATGCTCTGATTCTATTTCATGAGTTCAGCTTTATCGTGTAGAAATAAGGAATGCCACATCTAAATTTAGACACGAACATGTGTTTACTGTCCTTTCCGAAAAAAAGGAAAAGGATGGCATAGGACATAGATACATCGTTACGTCACGACACATAGCGTGCTACACCACTGCGTTGCACGGTGAGTTATGATGCTTGGCAGTACGGCGATCGCCAATGAGCTAATGTCTGCTTGGCTGCACGATTTGAGTGCCGTTCGGTTGCGCTGAAATAAGTTAGTTTACGACTAAAATTATATTATAGCTAGCTAAAATTACACTGTAACTGATAGTAGCTTATTTAACGTAACTAAATTAAAAAAATTTAAAAATAAAAAAACAGATTAACCTATCATGAACAATGCAAATAAATATGAAAAAAACCGGCAAAAAACTCAAAAAATCAAAAGTCAAAAAACCATAAAATTTGAGTATAATAAAAAATAAGCTAGAATCTCAGGTCAAAATGAGTTGTGTTTTGATCGAGAGAAATTAGGGGCATATATGGGTACACTATACCTAGGTGGAGGGAACTGTCCATCGCCTAGCAAAAATTCTTCCCTTCCTGAATACTCCATGCTTCTGGTACTCTGCACTCTAGTACTGGCGTCAGAAGTCGTATACCGAGGAGTAGTAGAAGCCTGGTAGAGGGTACAGACAGATCCAGCAGCGGTTTTCTTCCTTGTCTCGAACGGACTCGCCGGCCAATTCGATCCCATCTTCAGTTAACAACCACAGCAATTGATGATACCCCGTCCTATCAGGTATATTATCATTGCGGATTCGACCGGTCTCCGATCACGAGATGGAATTTATCCCGGGGAAACTCGGTGACGGGCAGACGAGGGCGAGAAAGCTTCCAAAGAGGGACAGAAGAAGGGCACGCCGGCTTGTCTCCCCGGCTGGACCACATTCCGCCGTGCTTGCTGGGGCATCTTTGGCTCATTGGCTGTAGACGGACAGACGATTGGATGGCCCTTGGTCTTCTCTGCCCTGCCATCTCTTTCGTGTTCCTGCGATTGCCTTCTTGGACAGCAGATGCGAAAGTAATTTGTCAAAAGATTTGTGTGAGATTCATCGGGCCAAATCGTTACTGTATACAACTCTGATCGAGTCTCTCTCTGTCACACCCGACTGGTAGACGGACGACAGATCAAAATGCCGACGCTTCTTATATGGGGGTAGTATTTCTCAGAGAATGCTCAAGATATGTGCTAGGAGAACACTGCTGTACCATATATAGCACCTCACGAGGAAATATCCTAAAAATTTGGAGATGTAGGGGAAGGTCTATATCCATATAAATTTTCAAGATCAAACTCAATCACATTTAAAAGATATGAAATTGACAAGCAGCAGAAATGAATAGTGACAAATAGTGAAAAATCAGTATTCATGCAACGTTTATCTTTCATATCTTACAAATGAAATCGAGTTTGATCTTGAAATTTTACATGTCTAAATATGTTCTCCTCTACATCACCAATTCTTTTGAAAAATTTTAAAAACTTTTAAACATGGGAGGTACGAAGGTAGCACTGGAAGAGGGGGAAGCGCCGGAAATGTTCTCAGCACCTCACATGTCTTCACAATGCAGTGGTAGAGGATAGGAATTTTGGAATTCCCAATAACACAAGTCAAATATATATATATATATATATATATATATATATATATATATATATATATATATATATATATGGTGCACATGGTAGAAACAATAAGTTGGGTCACATAGTTATGTTCAAAATCAAAACATGGTAGAAACAATAAGTTGGGTCGCATAGTTATGGTCAAAATCAAAACAACAAACTGCATCCAACAACAAATGCCTAAGCCCCAATATGGTAGTAGTAGCATGCAAGGTCAAGCAGTTATATGGAATTTTGCGTAAAGCTTGTGTGCATAGTCATGACTCTTGCAAGATCCTTTTGCATTACTCCCTCTGTATGATGTTTTAGACATCAACACGATCTTCAATATGCAACTTTGACCACTACTTTTTATATGAATATGCTCATTAAAAATTATGAAATTATTATATTATGGGAATATTTTTCATAACTAATATAATGACACCGTTTTCATTTAACCAATCTAAATACTTTTATATATAAGTAGTCAGAGCTAATAAAATTTGACTGCACGCATTATACCATGCATTTCTGCACAGCGCGAGTACTACTTTGCCTGAGCGCATGAATAAAGATAATTATCACTTAGCATCACGCCATAAGCAGGTTGCATTAAAATAGAATAAGTTGCGCCAAATCCTATTGTTTATAATGTATCTGTATACTCCCTACTGTTTCATAGCACAAGAAAGAAAGGAAAAGGTAGTGCCCTGCTTTGCCAAGATTAGTGCTTTGCCCTCCAAAGTATAGGCCGGGTTTTTTTGGGTTTATAATTAGTTTATCTTTGTGTTGTTTATAGAAAGTAGCTTTTAAATGGTGAGGTTTTTCAAGGCGGGTCAATAGGAAAATTATAGTAAAAAGTGTACTGAGTTCACTGTATGGCAAAAATCACATGCGACTATTTTCCTCTACGTACTACCTCTTACGAACAGCCAGACTTCAAATATTTAAATCATAAATTATAAGCCATCAACTCAAAAGAACCCACCTATATATCTATCTCATGGTCTCAGTGGGCACAGTACTGGCAAACCACGGAGAAAGAAAAGGCTACCAATGGAATGTGCCTTTACACCCTCCAGCAGAGCCTGAAACAGGGGAACCAAGAACATCTTTTTAGGCCTGAAACCTCTGTCACTGTCGTGGCCTAACAGCATGATCTTCTGGGGCTAATACAAACCCTGAAAGCTGTCCATGAGAGCCAAAAGCAAAGACAAAAGTGAAAATCAATGTGATAATTGACAATGTGGAGGCAGTAGCACGGCTTGGTGATGCGCATGATGAACGCTTTTCTATAAGATTAATCATTAGTACTGGTTGTTGAGGGTTGCTGTTGGCGGCTTTAGGCTTAATAATAGGACAAAGGTTGACAACTTTGTGTGCTGTCAGGAAAATTTAAGTTCGGGGAGAGACCTAGTGGCTAGTGGGCAACAATGGTTTGTTTGGTTTGTCTAGTTATTTAACTAGCAGAGAACAATGTTATTGGATCTCTGGTTTGACTAAAAAAATTTTACACTTATGGAAATGTTTCTTTATCACCCAAATATGAGCACGCAACTCAAAATGCCCCCGTTTTACGGGAAGGAATCCAAAAACCGCGGGTGTTGACCTGCCGACTAGTCTGATACAGGAGTACTTCCACATCTGTTTGGGACCTTACGAAAGTTTGCTTACCATGTAAGCTAGGGCACACAAAACACCGTATTCTCAGGCCCTGTTTGTTTCCACTTAAAATTATTATAATCTAGCTTATAAATCATAAGTGGAAACAAATAGCCCAGATTATAAGGTAACTTATTATAATCTAATAGCCCAGATTATAGTAATCTAATAAGCTCAAAAAGGAGCTTATTTCAGCTTATAGATCCACCTTTTATCTTAATGACCATAAAACTTTAGGAATATTACTCATATTTTCCATTCATCCAACCCCCAACTCCCGTGCCTCTCTCTCCCAGGAGCGTCTCTCTCCCGTGCGCCTCCTTCCTCTCCTCTTCCATTCTCCTCCAACCCTAGCAACCTAGCCCAAATCCGGCCAAATTTTCGGTGTGTTCCGGCCAAAATGGATCCCCAAGATGGTGATGATGCGGAGGCCGGCCTTGCCCGTGCGCTTGCCTACCGAGATTCCCTTGCGCGAAGCCTCGTGGTCGCCGAGGAAGTCGCTGGGAGGGGTGGCGTCGGGAGGGAACGTGGTGCCGGGAGAGGCCACGGAGTCGCGGGAGGCCGAGGCGTCGTGGTCAGCGGCCTAGGCGCGGGCGCCGGCCTGGGCGCCGGCGTCGAAGGCCTCGGGGGCGGCGGCCTGGGCATGGGCGGCGACCTCGGGGGGGGCATGAATGCCTTCCGTGATAATATTGCTAATGCTTTATTTGCTAGAAGAGAGTAATTTGTTTGTAAGAGCATATTTGTACGAACAAATGATCATGGAAATTTGAATAATTAAGCTTTTCTACCACTTATATATTCAAATTCGTATGTTACTAATGTTTTGCAAGTCCAAACTAATAAAAACATGTCATAAAAGAATAAATAAGTCACCAAAAAAGGTCAAGGGCATTGTAGTCTTTAAACATTCGAATACAACAATCCATAACTCTGATAATCCAAGCTGCCAAACACCTGACATCTTATTTTCCACCAGCTTATTATAAGCTAGCTTATATAATCCCCACCTATAAGCTAGATTATAATAATCTTAAGTGGAAACAAACAGGGCCTCAATACTAATGGGGCAGCTTGCCTTAGAAACTACTCTGCCGTCCTCTTTGCAGCTCCCACATTAAACTTTCGCCCTGTCCTTTTTTGCTTCGGTTTCTCCGAAAGCAGTGGCGGAACCAGGCCTTAATCTACCTGGTCTGTAACTCGAGGTCTGGCAACCAAAGTCCATACAAAATTTATAAAAAATCACAAAAAAAATAGAGTTACCTAAGAGTTGGCTTAAGAGCAGCTGGCTCAGCCCAGAGTTTGGGCTTGGACTGGTTCCACCCCTGTTTGGAAGTTAAAACAAACTGAATGGCTTCTTGAAGTGGTTTCTTAAAACTGTTTCTTCAAATAGCTTTCTGAGCTCAAAATCATATATACCGTCTACTTCGACGTCTTCGCCGACCACCATCATCTTGAAACACAAACAAAAATCATTGCCTGTATCTCAAAACAACGGTCCTTTATTCTCTACCGCCAGCAACACTTGTTCTCAACACACAACACAAAAAAATAAACCATTGGCAAGTGAACAACAAATAGACCACAGTATACAGAACTAATGCTCACTATACAAGTCCCTTGAGACACGCTGACTCCAAGATGCATATGCAGTGACAAAAACAGACAGGCAGGGCAGGCGGGGGTTGCTTGTGTCTGTGGGAAGAATACATCAAGCTAGCAATGTGCAGTTGTGCACTGCAATGCACATCATGTGGCTGGTGAAACGCATGACTTTGATCTGCTGCTACAGACACATCACTATGCTAGTTAGGCCCCGTTTGGCAGAGCTCTAGCTCTAGGAAATCTGTAGATTTCCTAGAGCTGGTCATCTGTAGATTTCCTAGAGCTGGTCATCTGTAGCTCTAGGAAATCCTGGATCTAGAGTTGCAGGCATGTTAAGTGCATTTACATGACTCATTTCATTTATATTATATATTAAATAAAAATATTTAAATCACTTTAATTTGGTCAACAAACTACAGATCCAGCATAGATCTCGGAGCTAGAGCTGTGCCAAACGGGGTCTTAAATGGTCAATAATCCTGGGTACTATGGAGACACGTTACTATGCTACTAGTGTGTGTGTGTGTGTGTATATATATATATATATATATATATATATATATATATATATATATATGTGTGTGTGTGTGTGTGTTCTTTTCGCTTTTTAACTGGTTTTCGAGGTTTGGATCTAGTTTAGCCGCGGATGGCGACAGAGAATTTTCAACAAGGAGAATAAATGTAATAGGGCTCTTTTATTGAATACGAGAGATTTCTCCCAAAAAAAATGCACTCTTACATATCTAAATTTAACCATGATGCACGCCGACTTGCAATCTACATTACACCTAAATTTTCGATGAATTTCCTCGCCGCTCGATTAGTTTTGCATGTTTCGATTTCATATGGCCTCCTCACAATCCAGCACAAAAATTAGCCAAGAAAAAAATCAGTAAAAAGAAATTCCCCTGCAAAATGATTATTGACGCGTTGCAATTGCAGGTCGGCCCGGTCAACCAGTCATGTCGTGGTCTACGCGGCTGAAGATCGCCAAGGGCGCGGCGCGCGGGCTGGCGTACCTCCACGAGTGCAGCCCCCGGCGGTTCGTCCATGGCGAGGTCAAGCCCTCCAACATCCTCCTCGACGCCGACTTCACCCCCCGCGTCGCAGACTTTGGCCTCGTCCGCCTCCTCGCCGTCGCCGGCTGCACCCCCGACGCCGCGCTGTACCCTCCGCCACTGCCCTCGGGGGGCGGCGGTGCCATCCCCTACGCCAAGCCGGCGCTGGCGCCAGTGCTGGACCACGGCGGCGGGTACCGCGCGCCGGAGGCGAGGGCGCCGGGGGCGCAGCTAGCGCAGAAGTGGGACGTGTTCTCCTTCGGTGTGGTCCTGCTGGAGATGCTGACGGGGCGCGGGCCGGCTGACCACGCGTCACCGTCGACGTCGGCATCGTTCTCCGTGCCATCGACGACGACGGACCGGTCCGGGAGCGGGGAGCACGGGGCTGTGCCGGAGGTGGTGCGGTGGGTGCAGCGCGGGTTTGAGGAGGACGCGCGGCCGGTGGCGGAGATGGTGGATCCGACGCTGCTGCGGGAGGCGTCGTCGTTGCCCAAGAAGGAGATGGTGGCCGCGTTCCACGTCGCGCTGGCGTGCACCGAGGCCGACCCGGAGCTCCGGCCGAGGATGAAGGCCGTCGCCGACAACCTTGACAAGATCGGGTCGTGAGATCGAGCAAGATAACTCACACCGGCCACGAGTGGAAATCTTCTTCTTTTCTTGAGGCGATCACAAGCTCGTCAGAGAAATCTTTTTTTTTTCCTTTTCCTTTTTTTGTTCAGTTCCTGAATTGTTCTTTGGTTTCTTGTGTAATTGGTTTTTTTGTCAACTATTCTTTTGGATGCAATTGAATGATTTTGTAATGTTATAGCGATATATATATCGGAGGGCATTTTGTGTTTCATTCCGGTTTGATATAATCAAGGTGTTTCTTGTGAAAAGTTATGTTTTTTTAGGGAATTGTGAAGTTATATTGCGGTTGATGGCTTTTAGCTCTAGCGATGCCAATAAGCTGCTTTGAAAAAGTTATCTCAATAAACCGCATGAAATGATAATGAAGAAACTGATCATTTTATTTATATTCAGAGAACTATAAGTCTATAAACCGGATAGAACCGGGTTGAAGTTCCATTAGGCACAATTGTTTAGATTTGGATAAACCAAAGTTTGGCCCAGGTGGGCCTCCAACCAGGCATTTTTTTTGGGGGGGGGGAATTGGATTCATACCATCAAAAGAACAAATTGTTAGATATATACCATCAAAAGAATCTACTTTAGATATGTACCAGCAAAAGATGAAGATACTATAGAAATCTACCATTCCGTCTACTTCTGTTAGTACGATCGTTAGTTCTATTTTTTTAACTGATTAGTATGTAAGAAGTTCCAGTTTTGCCCTTCTCCTAAACAACCCTACAGACCGACCTGTACCGAGTCGAGAAGAGAAAGGGGAAGCCCGCGACCGCCGACCGGCGGCGCCTCTCCTTGGCGGCCTCCCTGGTGCGCTCCCCACCAGTGCGCTCCGCCACCGCCCGCGCTGAAGGCTCCGCTCTCCCCTGCACTGGTGCCGCGTCTCCTCGGGCCTCCTCGACGCCGTGGTGTCCGGCATCCCTAACCCCACCCTCCCCGATGGCGTGCCCTCCACCGGCGCATCTCTCTCAGGTGACCACTTCGTGTGCCCTACCTCCATGATGCTGCTGCCTTTCCCTTCTTCGTTTCTCATCTTTTTTTATTATTAAAGCCTAGGTTTCCTTTTTACCAGTGCTGATTAATCAACCTCGAATTGATATCAGTGCTGATTAATCAACCTCGAATTGAGCTGTATGGATCCTTCTGAGACGCCAGATGGGTAAGAACCTTTTCCTTTCTTCTAAACCTCTGTAATTTCTTGCAATTTCTACCTATTTTGCTAGCATGATGGATGTGGGGGCAGACACATGGCTTTGCAAAAGGGAATTAATGAGTGGATGAGGACCTGGAATTGTTGTTGATTGGCGTCACATTTGTTCTCTCTTCTATGTGTGCCATTGTTATCGCAGGAGTACATGTAGAGTACAAATCACAGTCAATGCTTACTTTACTATGCGGGATGGTAGAAAGGAGTACAATCGGGGTAGGACAGTAAGCTGGCTTGTTCATTCAGAAGAGTACTCAATCATCGATTTAGAGAAAGATATTGATCCATATTTTAAATGGGGCAGCTTTTTGGGTTATAATAGGGGATAATGTGACGTGCAAGTTGGTTTCAGATGCTCAGCTTCTTGATTTGTTAAGGGCATCTAGACTAGTAAAGTTGTTCATGGTAGTGGGTGGACATGAGCAGAACGTAAGAGAGGAGATGATGCCCGCTGAAGTGAACATGGGAGAGGAGATGCCTGCTGCAGTGAACATGGGAGAGGAGGAGATGCCTGCTGCAGTGAACATAGGAGAGGAGAAGATGCCTGCTGCAGTGAACATAGGAGAGGAGGTGATGCATGTTGCAATGGACAATGATTTGGATGTGCCGAATGGAGGATTTGCATGGGCAGAAGCACCTGAATATGGGGAAACAACTGCAGGGCTACCAATGGCTAATGAGGAAGAGACAGAGCACTTTACGACTGTTGGGTGTGATCCTTATGGAGATGAGCCAACTGGAACAAATGAAGAGAGGAGGTACTTCAAAATTGTTGATCATGTAGTGACTGACCAGTTGAAGTAGAGGTGCATCAAAGAAAGAGGGCTAGGTCTATTCCAGAAATAAGAGACTTTGATACTGAAACTGTTCCTGATGATGAGGCTACTATGCTTGATGATTTTATTGTGCCTCACACATCACATGATAAAGAGAATCCAATCATTAAGGAGGGAGACACATTTGTAGACAAGAGTGTGTTTGTCCAGACTATTAGGCAGTATGCCATCAAAAATGAGTTTGAGAGTAGGATTGAACATAGTGACACAAAAAGGTATAGGGCAAGGTGTGCAGATGAAAATTGCAATTGGAGAGTATTTGCAAAGAAATTACATGGTAGCAACACATTCATGATTGTCAAACTCTCATAATTGGATGTTCACACGTGTTCCAGTACAAGCAAGATGAAGGGTCGAGAGGCTTCTGTAGCTTGGATATCAGAAAAGGTGAAAGATGTTGTAAAGGAGGATCCCGGTTTGAGTGCAAAGAAGTTACAGAAAAGATTGGAGAAACACTACAACATTGAATTGTCATATTTCAAAGTGTGGTATGGAAAGAAGTCTGCAATGGAGGATCTTGGGTACTTGGGAGGAGAGTTTTGAAATGCTGTGGAGATTCAAAGCAGCATTAGAAGAGTGTTGCCCAGGAAGCATTGTTGAGATTGATTGCAAGAAGATTAATGGAAAAATGCACTTCTCAAGGATGTTTGTGGCAATTAGAGCATGTGTTGATGGATTTCTGGCTGGGTGCAGGCCTTATCTTGGGGTTGATTCTACTCATCTAACTGGGAAGTATAAAGGCCAGCTAGCAACGACAACTGCAGTTGATGGACACAACTGGATGTATCCAGTTGCATATGGGATATTTGGCAAAGAGACAAATTCCAACTGGGCATGGTTTATGGCGCAACTAAAAAGAGCAGTTGGGATTCCCCTAGATTAACAATTCACACTGATACTTGTAAGGGATTAGCATATGCTGTCAATAAGGTCTTCAAAGGTTATGTTGAGCACCGTGAGTGTTTTAGGCACCTCATGGCTAATTTCAGGAAAAAAATTCAAGGGTGATGTGCTGAAGTATATGTGGCCTTGTGCATGGGCATGTACAGATCGTAGGTATGACACACTAATGGAGAAAATTGCAGCAGCTAGTCCTAAAGCAATTCCCTTTTTAAATAGGCATCACAAGCTGAAATGGAGCAGATCTAAATTCTCCAAAGAATGCAAGGTTGATTATGTGAACAACAACATCTCAGAATGCTTCAACAATTGGATAAAAGATTACAAAAGACCTTCCAATTGCTGATCTGATGGATAAGATTAGGGAGAAGATCATGGAGAAGATTTACACAAGGCAAGTGATAGCCAATAGAATGGAAGGGCGTATCCTGCCAAGTGTGTTACATGAGTTGAACATGAAGAGTCGAGGGCTGCACTATGAAATCCAAAAGAGTGATGCAATGTCAGGCGAGATATCAGGAATAACAAAAGAAGGGAAGAATTGGAGAGTTGCTGTTGACATTCAGAAAAGAACTTGTGGATGTGGTCAATGGCAGATTTCTGGAAAACCATGCACTCATGCAATAGCTCTATTTGGGAAAGTTAGACAACTTAACATTGAGAACTTTGTGGATGACTACTACTCAGTAGAGAGGTTCAAGACAGCTTATCAGTTTGTGGTCACTCCAATGGGTGACAAGACTCAATGGCCAAAAATTGACCCTGGGTTTAAAATGATTCCTCCAAAGCTAGAACGGCCTGCTGGTAGACCAAGGAAGAAAAGAATCAAGGCTAGTGGAGAGGCGGGGAAAAGAGGCCCGTATCAATGCAAAAGGTGCTTTCAGTTTGGACATATAGAGAAGGGTTGTACTGCCACTCAAGCTGAATTAGAACAAGAGCTTCCACCACCTCATCAAAAAAAAAACAAAAAAGCAAAGGTACTGTAATAGGGATCCCACTGTAATAATATGCTTGATGTGTAATGCATTATGTTCCCTATCTAACTTATGTTGTACCTCCTAGGAAATCCAAATCTGAAGTTGTTGAAGTCTCCATGGTTGATGTTGAACCATCCCAAATTGTGGTTGATCCAAAGGTGATGTCCAGTCCAGGTGTAACAACAAGAAGCATGTCTTCTCTTTCTCCAACAGGTCCTACAACCAGAAGGATGGCATCTATCTCACCTGGAGGAATTAATCGAAGGCTCATTATTAGCTAGAAACATTAGCTTTCTTACTCTATTTTGTGTGTGAGCATGGCTGGTCAACTGTGGTCTTTTGTGCAACTCTATATGTGTAACTAGGGATCCTGTGTAACTATGGTGCTGCTATGCAGTATTATCTCAAATTATGGTGAACTTGCAAAAATTAGTTGTACCCTGCTATTATGGTATTGAAATGGCAGCAAAATTGGGGCAAAATTGTGTTATATAATTCTCAAATGTTTGTGTTATATTTTGCTGAGAGGTTGTGTCATATCCTACTAAAATATTATTTTATATGGCATCTTATATCCTGTTATAATGCTGCTGAAATGGAAGCGGGAGCGCAGCTACTTTGCTGCTGGAATGGGAGTTGGAGTGTAGCCATATAATCATTTCTAGCAAGGGTACAATGGTCACAGTTAACGTTCAGTTCACAGAAGTGGTAAGCTACTAAGAAGTGATATCTTTTGCTGATACATATCTAAAGTAGATTTTTTTGATAGTATATATCTAACAATCTGTTCTTTTGATGGTATGAATCCAATTTTCCTTTTTTTTCTCGCGGGCCTGCGAGCGAACGCACGTGGACATTCAAGGCCAGCTACTCGCTTTTTAGTCGCTGTACAAGTCCGTCCGTCAGTTAAGGGGGCGTTTGGTTGCCTGGTTCTTGCCCAGCCAGGCTCTCCAGATGCAAGTTTCAGTTGTTTGGTTGCCCAGCCAGGCTCCCCAGATGCAAGTTTCAGTTGTTTGGTTGCCCGCATCGAGGTCTGAACCTAGCTCTCCAGATGCAAAAGGCAGCTCAGAGCCTGGCTCTCGAGATACGGATTTCATTTGCGTTTCTGGCGAGCCAGGCTCGCATGGGGGCAGCCAGGCTCGAGCCAGGCTCACATGGGGCAGCCAGGCTCCACTCACCAATGAACCAAACGTGCCCTAAACCCTCGCTCTCCCACCCCTCCCCTCCGGCGGCGGCCGTCCTCGTCTCCCCCGGCCTGACGAATCGACGATGGCCCACGCCCTCGGCTGCGGCGCCGCCACCGCCGGTGAGCCACCTCGTCTCGTCGTCTCTCATGGTCCCCTGCCTTTCTCTTCCCTTGCGTTTTGCTTCATCCGGAGTGGATGGGTCGGGAATGGATTCCTACTGGGTTCTTGCGGCCGCGGTTGCTGATTAGTGTCTTGCGTCCGTGTGCAGGGATTAGCCTCCATCACGATTCCAGCGCGACCTGCTTCAGTCCCAAGGTATCGGGATGGGGCGCTGATTTTTCGTTTTACTTTTCCTGTTCTCGACGTCTCAGCCGTCATGCTTATGTTGCTGTTGATGCCAATGTTAGGTTGCTGCACTGCCAAGTGGCCTTCATGGTGAAGTTCGGCAACACCACAAGAAGGGCCGCAGAAGCCAAGGTATTGATCGATGTTGCGTGCCGTGCCTTGTGGAAAAATTGTGTCTTGTCTCTTGTTTCTTATGTTATGTGTGGCATTTACTTGTTAAACACTATCACCTGTTATCTGCAATGTAGCATGTATTATAACCAGCAGCTTCCGTTCTGTGCTAGATTGCTTTATTGGGTTAAATATGCTAGGACCTGAACTCGGAAATTTGGTCATTCATCGGGTGTCCGATCTGTGAAGCCATATTTTACTCGTTTGAACATATTTTAGTGTGCCGATCAAATTGCCTGTAGAATAACTCCTCCTTTCTTTCTCAAATTAGCCGCCTACATTAAAATGGTCTTGGCCGCAAAAATATTGGTTGGGATATGACTCAATCACTAAAACAATTGATTATATTGTTCGATCTAGTTTTCCACATCCTTTGATGAACAGTGATAGACCCCTATTCTCCATGGGCTGACCATTTCAGGTTAGAGGGATATTTGCAATAGGAACTTTAATGACTTATGTTTATGATAGAGGGAGTAGCATTTTGCTTTGATAATCCTTATATCCTTGGTGAAAATCTGCAGCTATTAGGTGCGCAATGGCAAGTGGGAAAGAGCATGCTGCAATTTCAACTGCAACAGCTAGTAGCGGTGATCAAAAGAAAGGTGGACTGCGTGGCAAATTAAATAAAGTTGTTCTAGCTTACAGTGGTGGCTTGGATACATCAGTTATTGTTCCATGGCTCAGGTATAAATGTTCCTTGTTAAGTATTGATTTTACCAAACTTTAAAGTATAAAATCAATCTGACTCGTGCAAACTATGCCTTCTTCTTTTGGTTTTTTAATTGAAGGGAGAACTATGGTTGTGAAGTCGTCTGTTTCACTGCTGATGTTGGCCAGGTATGTTGTATCAGAGCTTGAGCAATTTTCAAGCCTACAAAACTGAATGCTTGTACTGTTCTCTTTTAAGTCGTTCATACTAACCATATCTTGCTTTGTTAGCTTAAGCCTTGATAATTTTCTCTCCAATTTCTCTCTCCCATATCTGTTTGTTACTTGGTAATAGTTTACGCATTCTTCTGATGGTTAAAGTTTTACCATGAGTTACAACATCAATAGTTTCTTCACCTTTTGCCCCTATGGCTTCGTGCTCTCCTAAATTTCATAATGAGTTCACTTGTACTGATATATTTTGTTTTGCTGTCAGTAAGTAAATGAGGTAGCATTATAGTTTGGACCATTCTTACTAACTTCTTTCTAGTTAACCATCAGTTCAATTCATATACAAAACCCTTTGTAGGGAGCCATTGAAATGGAAGGATTGGAGAAAAAGGCAAAAGCTAGTGGCGCAAGCCAGCTTGTTGTGAAGGATCTGAAAGAAGAATTTGTCAGTGAATATATATACCCCTGCCTGCGTGCTGGGGCAGTTTATGAAAGAAAGTATCTGCTTGGGACTTCAATGGCTAGGCCTGTTATTGCTAAGGTGAAAATGATATAATACTTGCATCTTGTGTATGTATAATCATCCAGAACTTTTGTAACATAATTGTCTTAAAACTAAAATTTTGAAGGCTTCTTTTGTTGATCTTTAATTGACAACACTATGAAGAGTGTGCTTTCTTAAAAGTTTCACTTGCTCATACTGGAATAAAAATTATCTGAATTATATTTAGGACTACACAATTGAAATCACATGTCAAATTGATTTCACTTTTGGTATGAAATCTGGTTGAGTGGAGCATGATTAGTTTCTTGCTAGACTTGGACTTGTCAAGCTCTTTCTTTAATACTTTATTTCTTATCTGTTCCCTAAAAGTCTTTCCTGCATGCTTTGAATGTCCATCTTCAGTTTTGTTGATCCAGTCCAATATAGAGTGGATACTGGATAGTGGGTGTGATATAAGCCATATAGGTGGATAATATCTACCATTGGACTGATCTGATCAATTGACCTATTTGTGAGTCTAATAAATATCATGCAGTAGGGCCAGGGGTGGAACTAGAACCTTACCATGGGGGTGTGGTCCACTTACAAGTGTTAACACATGACAGGCAGAGGGATAAATGGAAAAACCCCAAAAGAGAAATGGGCAATCATGATTGGATTTTGAACTCACCATCACACCATGCGTTGTGCATACTAATGAACAACACAGCACATCTTTGTTTGATTGGCGTTGCAAAGCCATTATGCAATGTTGTTATGTTATGGTTCTCAATTGAATTGGACATGCACTTTGTTTATTTCTAATATGAGTTATTTTGTTTTGTGAATGTTTGTGTTATTTTTATGCGAGGTAACATTGGATCTGTAAGCTTTTGAGGAGCTAAACTTAAAAATGTAATTCTCATAAGTGGTTAGATGAATGAAATATGGAAATAAAGTACTTGCAGTGATATACCAAACATTGCATATACCCTTTTATTCCTTTGAGGACACCAAATAGTACTGAACAGGGGAGGACTAAGCAATATATATCTCCATTGTAGGCAATGGTTGATGTCGCCAAGGAAGTCGGTGCAGATGCAGTTGCTCATGGATGTACTGGAAAAGGCAACGATCAGGTAAATGCTGCTGTTAATGTGAATATTAATATAGGCAGTCATCTGATGCTAACCTTTTCTGTAGGTTCGCTTTGAGCTTACATTTTACGCTTTAAATCCTGAACTTAAAGTGGTGGCACCTTGGAGGGAGTGGGATATCACAGGGCGTGAAGATGCAATTGAGTACGCAAAGAAACATAACGTGCCAGTTCCAGTTTCAAAAAAATCAATATACAGCCGAGATCGAAATTTGTGGCACCTCAGCCATGAGGTATTAACTATTGTCTTGTTGATCCCTCCTTGGTTTTTCTGGAGCTCCTTTCTTAATCTGTTCTTAAGCACCTGAATCGTACAAAACTTTTTACATGATGCGTATGTTCCAAACTTTCAAATCAGTGAAGTGATGCGTATGTTCTTCTGCATCTTGTCTTGCTGATATCTATATTTGAAAACCATGATGCTTGTCTTCGACGTGAGATGATGTGAGTTGTTCTCTAAATATTGCAGGGTGACATTTTGGAAGACCCAGCAAATGAACCAAAAGAAGATATGTATATGATGTCTGTTGCTCCAGAAAATGCACCTTCTAAACCTGAGTAAGTGATCAATCTTTTATCTTGTTATAGGTCTTATTCTGAATAAGTATTTCTTTATGCTCTTTATTTCCTCTTTGCTGCAGTGTAGCCTAGTTTACTACATCTGTAAAATTTGGTCATTTCCACCCACGTGATACACAGTACAGTTGAATTGTGTAGACTGTAGAGCCATAGAAAACCATCCAAGCAGGGTTAATTTGGAATCTGGATATGATTATTCTGATCTAGGGATGTTGAATCTTTCTACAATGAACTTTGTAATACTTAAGCAATGTTCTAAGATGTTGACGTGGCAAAATTTATCATGTTTTCATTCACTTATCAGCTTCATGTTAAGGTGCCATTGTCACGCTGAAAGAAATGTTCATGTTTTTGTAAGGTCTAAGTAAGTGATGTGGTGGCTCCACTTTATTGCCTCATTTTCCTGCCTTTTGCAGTAAGGAGCCTAGCCACTAGCTATATCAGGGGTCACTCAAGCTAGAGGTAGGTTAGGGTTCATGAAAGCAGCATCTATAATTAGAACATGCTAGCTAGGTATATTTCAAAGATATACCATGTGTGACTGAAAGACAGGGATTAGAGTTTTTAAAGCCTGTTCGCAGCATGAGGTGCTGTGAACTGCAAATTCAGCAAATTCCCTCTCAGATAGCATGCACAGAAATCATCAGAATTGGTAACACCAACAACAATCCTTGTGTGTTGTAAACCACTTTGTTCGGCCATTCTTGGTGCAGTATAACTGGTTTTGGCGTTTTTCATCTCCTTGCACGGACTTGCTTTGTAGAACAGAATTTTCATTGGCCCACCATGATGCGTATGTATACTTTGTTAGCCTGTTGTATCTAAAACTAAGTTACATACATCCAGGTATCTGGAGATTGGTATTGTTGCAGGTGTTCCTGTTTCCATCAATGGAAGGGATCTCTCACCAGCATCTCTCCTTGCCGAGCTGAATGAAATCGGTGGAAAGCACGGTGTTGGGCGTATCGACATGGTGGAAAACCGTCTCGTAGGCATGAAGTCCCGTGGCGTATACGAGACCCCCGGTGGCACCATCATGTCAGCTGCGGTCCGTGAGCTTGAGGCCCTAACATTGGACAGGGAGACCATGCAATGGAAGGACATGCTCGCCCTCAAGTACGCAGAGTTGGTCTACGCAGGCCGTTGGTTCGACCCGCTCCGTCAATCCATGGACGCGTTCATGGAGAAGATCACCGCGATGACGACCGGATCCGTGACTCTGAAGCTGTACAAGGGCTCGGTAAATGTCGCGTTCCGGAAGAGCCCGCATAGCTTGTACAGGGAAGATATCTCCTCATTTGAGAACGGGGAGATCTACAACCAGGCTGATGCTGAAGGGTTCATCAGGCTGTATGGTCTTCCTACCAGAGTCCGCGCAATGCTGGAGAAGGGCATCTAAGCTCTGTTTGCGTTTCAAGGAAAAAAATTTTCCTGGGAAACTGTCCTGGGTTCTCGAAATAATTGCATTTTGCAGGCAAACGGGGCCTCATGCACTGATGCCCAGGTGGGCTTTGAATACATTTCGAGTTGTTCGTTAGTCTTAGAGCATGCGAGTCTAGTTTCCATCTGAACTGTAAACTTTTTCGTGAGGTGTTGCATGGATATGTATTGTAGAATTGCTGCAGGCCTGGAGTGGTAAATTGCAATAAGAGACCGTTTGGTTGTGCTTTTCAGTCCTTTGTGTCGCTGTTGTTACACTACTTACGTCAAAAATTGACTGTGAAGTGCCAAACAAAACTCCGCATTATGCCACGTTGGCCTTGATTGCGCCACGTTGATTTTTCTGTTGATATGGTCACATCGTTGACAAGTTGCATCCCTTCGAAACGCACGTAGCTGCAGGTCAAGAATTCCAAATTGTACATGAAGTTCATTCTTACATACATGCGACGCATGATCTGCCGCCATGTGCTTACGTCATATGCATCGTAGCGCCTGGCCATGCAATCGAGCGGGATTTATTAATGTACTTGATTAACTTGTAACAACCAAGTGCGTACGAAAAAAAGTACTAGCGTGCAAAAGAAAACTTGCAGCACTGGTACTTGTAGCATCTCAAATTTAGGAATTTACCGAAAATGCGAAAAAATTTTAAACTCATTATTTCTTGTGTGGTTATTCGAATCTTCCCTGGATTTTTTCGATATGAGTTTTGCTAAATAACTATTTTGATGAAAATAAAATTCAGGAGGCAAGAACCAAATAATTTTAAAAAATAAGTTGATTGTAATTTGAAATTAAATTTCAAATTTAAAATTCATACCCAAAACTAAATTAAATAAAATAAAGTTTGAAAAGAAAAGAAATATTAAAATTTGCCTTCAATCAAATTGAGCCAAGAATTCAAATGTTAAAAATCTAGAATTCAAAATTCGAAGTAAAAAAACCTGAATTTTGAGTTTTTGCTCTTTCCCTATCTTTCTCTTGCATTCTCTCACCGCCGCCGGGCCCCACTCCCTTTTTGTTTCTCTGCCAGTGGGCCTGTCCCCACTTCTCTCTTCTTCCTCTCTTTCTCCCCTTCTCTGCTGTCCTAGGCATGGGCCCATGCAGGTCACCCCCTACTCACCCAACAGCCGCCCACGCCGCTTGGCTTTCACAACGCCACACCACCCCCAATGCCCCCGCCATGCAACTCGTGCCCGCCGGATGCTCCACACTGCTCAGCCGTGCCCGTCGTGTGCGCCCTGTGCCTCATGCGCCAGCCCCCATGCCGTGCCTCCCGTCCCCATGCTTCGGCGGTGCTGACCGCGCACCCGTGCCCGCGCCGCATGAGCACAGCGCGCGTGCCTCGCGCCACGCCCTCCTCCCATGCGCCTCGTGCCGCGCCCTCTGTCAGACCCGGATTTTTCAATCCAGAATCTCCTGTGAAACCTGCACTATTCCCTGGATCAGTAGATAGTGCGCACAGGTACATCGCTGCATCATTTCATACATCGCATGGACATTCACAACTCATTCAATATTACATAACAGAGGTTTGAATTATGCCACGTCGGGCAATGAGTTTACATAAGGGCCGACCAGGCCAAATGTTTACATTACAAAAGTATGCCAGCGGAAGCAAAAGTCAAGTAGAGCCAATAATCCACAAGCAGCGACTGGGGGTAAATATGTGCCGTATGATTATTACCCAAGTGAAGGCAATAATTATAGGCACACTATACCTTAGTCTAACCACATAGGACTCAAAAAGCGTAAAAGACGCCCTAATTCTCCACGTTGTTCCCTTCCTCTGCAGCGGGGATATCTTCATAGGCGTAGTGGTCCGGGGCTCCAGAATCTAGTTTGGTAATGCGAGCGTGAGCACTCCGACCCCGTGCTCCGCGAGCCAATACACAGAATGCAAGTAGATAGTATGCATGGTTTATCAAAGGAAAGGCTCGGTTTATTTTATTTTGCAAGGAGTGCTTTTGAATACAATTACTTAAAATCCCTATGACCTAGCGAGTTTTACACCAAAGTGGAAGTGTGTATCAGAATGCTATAATACCAGTGATCTAGAGGCCATCCACCATTACATGGCCTCCAAACCATATGCTATAATTTCAGCGTTATAACCGCTTACATTACCACTGGGACGACACCCAGGACAACACCATTTAGGGCTTCCCACTGCCCTCCCTTTTAACATTTCATTTGCCAAGATTTTTGAAATAGAACTATATCTAGTTAAGTTCCCATGTCCGCCCTTGACCGTGGGCACGGCTATTCGAATAGTTTTGACTCTGCAGAGTTTGCACACTTTACCCACAAGAGATAGTTTACTCGTTGCCCCGCACAATTCCTTAGATGTGCAGTTGAGCAAACCATCACAGTAACCGTTCAAAGTACCTCGCCCCTTCCATCATCTCACCCCTATGAGCTTGGCCCGCTTGCGGCAGGTCTCATAGGTTGTGCGGGATGTTCTCCTTCTGAACGCCTAGCAGCTGGCTACCCACACTGCTAGCACGCCACAGCAGAACTTCACCCTCCTCGGATGCCCCATTCAAGCCGTCTCACAGACCGCCACTTGCACTACCTCACCTCCTCCACATATGATGATGACTTTCAGGGTCCGGTAATTCTACTGAGCCAAGTTGTACTTTACAGACTTGTGGTTGTACTTGTTATACAGGGGAGATCATGACAAGATTCGGTCCTTAAGGTTATCTGGGCGGTTCTACCACAACCCACACTCTCGTGCACACCTGCACCATACCCCCGATCCATCCGCCCAAATAAATAAGCAGTCATTACCACTATGACTGTCCCCCACATTTTCTCATGATTAAAATGATGCTTGGACATTCTTACGCCCATGAATATCTAAGCAATACTAAGCATGGCATATAATTACGGACTTACTTTCGAAAGGTTACCATTATAATTTATTTTTGCTAGGGCGACAAGGTTCTCAACTTTAAATGTTCCAACGGAGGCATAATATTAATCAAGCTAGTTAATAGGCATTTAACTAGAATTTCTAAACTAAACACGCATTTTCATATAAATTACAGCATGCAATTTGATAATCTAAACAAAAGTAATTTGCAGAAACTGTAGGTTCAACATGATCAAAGTATTGACTCGCCTTGGTCACAGGGGGTGTTTTCTGGGTTGTCTGAAGCTTCTAGCACTGCTGCTTCTGCCTCCTCCTCTTGTGCCTCGTAAGCTATTTTTAACGTGCGCGATATTTTAAAAGAAAAAGGCAATCAGCAAACCAGTAAACATTTACCAAAAGACCCAAATAACTCCAACACCAAATTCCTAGTTTCATTTGTTTTGGTGCTATAGTAATCCCATTTTGAATAGTTAAGTTTAATCATACTCATTTTAATATGCTGCATTTGTAATTAGATTTGGATTGTATGATCTAGGTTATTGATAATATCTTATAGCCTGTCTTGCTAATGGTTGATTTCTATACCCTTCAATTGATGGGTCATTATTTCATGTGACATTCTCCCCTAGTCACTCTATTACTAAATCCTCTCTTTTGACAAAAAGCTAGGACAACTACTCATACTGCATCCATATTCAAGTGCTACCTTCTAACATATGACATATATCCATACTCAAGAGTCCCTAAATACCCTTAGTTGCAATCTACAAAGATTAATACACAAGGTCTAAATACAAGATCTTTGCTATTTCATGTGCCATTTTAAATTATGTTTAATCATTCACTCTATTCATTTGCTAAAGGTTTAAACAAAGTTATTTATTATTCAAGCTCATATGTGCACACATGAATACTCACGGTCGGCTGGTTTCTCGGATGCACAGTAGACATGGCAAAAAAATAAATACCCAAAAATTTTTCACCCGGCGCGGCGGAGAGGAATCGAACACGCACTGCCTGGGTGTATTCTAACGCCGACGCTGCTAGCCAGGAGAACCTCTCAATCGTTGCTTACTTATATATGGCGCTATTACCTCTTAAGGTATGCAGTAGTAGCGGCCGGGCAGAGGAGTTCGAAACCGAGGATGGGCGGCGGTGTGGTCGGCGGCGGGCTGCCGGAGAGTTGAGGGTGACGGCCGAAATGGAATCCTTGCGTCCTCGTGAAGATGATGGAGTTGGCGGCGACGGTCGGGAGTCACCGGAGTAGGGTCGGCGGCGTGCGGTGGCAGCGGTCCAGGGGGAAAGGTCGACGCCGGCGAGCTACAGGGCCGGAGAGGCTCGGCCGAGGGTAGGATCAACTTCGGTGGGGTCCTAGGAAGGTGTGGGAGGAAGCAATTGGACGGTGGTGGCGGGATGCGGCGGCTCGCCCGCTTGCCGGAGTTTGGGAAGAAGGGGGGCGCGGCGGCGATTTAGGAGGCGAAAATGCGATTCCTCTCTACTGGAGGGAGAGGGTAAGGTGGGGAGTCCGTAGAGGTCCTCGGTGGAGCTTATAGATGCGCGAGGAGGGCTGCCCTCAGGAGCTTGTCCGCGCGGTTGGGGCTGGCACCGGGAGACTCGCCTGCACAGTCCCATCGGCAAGCAGCGGAGCAGCGGAATTGCAGAGCAGGGGCATGATGCCGCTGTGCCACTCGAGAGAGGGAAGGGGACTCGAACCATCCGCCTGGAGGGACGGCTCAGCAGTGCGGGGAGGAAAAAGAGAGCACTGGCAGCAGCGCGGGGGAAGAAAAAGAGAGCGGCGCAGGGTATTGGCGCGGCGGACCAATAGGCGGGGGTGACGTCGTCCAGCGTTTCCGAGGCGGGGCGGAGGAAAGGAGGCACGGAGGAAAGGGACGACGTGGAAGCAGCTCGTCCGCGCAGCGAAGGAAAAAGAAAGAAGGAGGGAGCCAGCGCTGGGGGGGCGCTCGGGCAGAAGGAGTGGGAGGCGACCGCGCTGAAGAAACGGGGAGAGCGGGGAGTTGGGCTGGCTGACTCGGTCGGGCCTGACTCCCCCCAACATATTTTTCTTTTTTTTCTTTTTCTTTTGCTATCTTCATCACATGTATATGAAAATATACACATACACTTATAGTTTTATATACAGATATTTATGCTCTTTATTTACTGATTTATTTGCCTAATGTGCCTTTTTTTATTTGACCAACATTATGTGTATATGTATATATGTATTCATATGTGGACCCATTTTTATTTACTTGCCACTTTACCTCTCATACCCTTATCTTTGTAGATGACATTTTATGCTTAATTAAAATTTTCTCCTTGTATTTTATAGATCATCTTTTTAGATTCTTAATTTAGATTTTTAAATCTCTACTATTCAAACAAATATGTTCCTTTTTGGATCCTTTTAACTCTTAAATCCTTTTGCCAAATTTTAGGAAAACATTCTAACTCCAAATGCAAATGGAAATACATTGCAAAATTAATCCAAAAGCTTTATACATTTCTGATTTAAATTTTAGGATGTTACACCCTCCTCCCATGCGGTCGAACAAAGCGATCGAGTGAGCGGTCGAACAGAGCGATCAATCAAGCGATCGTGCACTGAGCAATTGATCAGGTGATTTAGCACCGAACGGTCAAAACCTTCGCTGACCGCTAGAAGACTCCAAAAAGTGGCGATAATCATTCACCTCTCTTTGATTGCAGTATTCAATCCTACACGACTACTGCACGCTATACCGTTTGGGCCTGATGTGAACAGTACAACATCCAACTGTCCATCGATCTCCACCACATGCTCTCCTCCCTAGTCACCGTCCTTCATTATCCTCACCCCACGAGTAAAACCTTAGTGCCATTCTTCCTCCTGCATTGTGCAGAGCGCTAGCAACACCGCACCATCATTCCTCCTTCGTCGCATGTGCGGAGCGCGAGAAACATTGTTCCTCCTGCTTCGCGCAGAGCATGAGTGACGCCACGCCATCTTTCCTCCTTTGTATCCATAAAACTTGCACGTGAAACCTAGCCAAATTAGGCAATAAACTCCCATGAAACTTGATGAAACCTCGTGAAACACTACGTAACTTAAATATGAAACTGGTCATGAAACTGTATGAAACACTATAAAACTAGTCATGAAACTTATACATGAAACCTAGCCAAATCAGTGCATAAACCATCTTGAAACTTGATGAAACCTTATGAAACACAATGAAATTTAAACATGAATCTAGTCATAAAACTTGTACATGAAACCTAGCCAAATCAGGCAATAAACCCCATTGAAACTTGATGAAACCACATGAAACACTATGAAACTATATGAAATAACATGAAACTAGTCATGAAACTTGTACATGAAATCTAGCCAAATCAGTGAATAAACCCACTTGAAACTTGATGAAGTCTCATGAAACACAATAAAACTTCAACATGAAACTATATGAAACAACATGAAACTAGTTATGAAAGTTGTACATGAAACCTAGCCAAATTAGGCAATAAACCCTCTAGAAACTTGATGAAACATTGTGAAACACTATGAAACTTAAAAATAAAACTGGTCATGAAACTCTATGAAACAACATGAAACATGCACGTGAAACCTAGCGAAATCAGTGAACAAACACCCTTAAAACTTGATGAAACCTCGTGAATCACAATAAACTTAAACATGAAACTATATTAAACAACATAAAACTAGTCATGAAACTTGTACATGAAACCTAGCCAAATCAGGCAATAAATCGCCCTTGAAACTTGTTGAAACCTCGTGAAACACTATAAAACTAAAAACTAGTCATGAAACTGTATGAAACAATATAAAACTAGTCATGAAACTTGTACATGAAACCTAACCAAATCGGTCAATGAACCCCCTTGGAAGTTGATGAAACCTCGTGAAACACAATGACCTTTTGATCGACTACTGTAGCTTCAGCCACAAAGAGCCTTTCAATCAACTACTGTAGCTTCGACCACATACAACCTTTCCACCGACTACTGTAGCTTCGACCACATAGAGTCTTTCGACCTACTATTATACCTTTGACCACAAAAGAGCATTTCGATCGACTACTGTAGCTTCAATCACATGGAACCTTTCTACCAACTATTAGAGCTTCGACTACATACAGCCTTTCGACCAACTACTATAGCTTCAACCACAAAAAGAGCCTTTCGACTGACTACTATAGCTTTGACCACATAGAGCCTTTCGACCGACTACTATAGCTTCGATAGTACGGGCATTAGGATAGTATGGGTAGAATCACGATGAAGCGGGCTACAATGGTCGGATGAAACTTGATTAACTGATGAAACTACCAAGTTGGTGCTACCTGATTAGATAAGCACCCAATTGGCAATTGTGGACACTAATTTCCTACGATGGGTGGCATTGATATTTTAGCAATAGCTAATGAATTAGCTTGCGATATGACCGAAGCTTCGTCAGTATGTCCATATATTTGTTTGATACTCGGGCATGTTAGCTGCATCGGCGGTATGGCCAATGCAGCACGATACAGATTGGATGTAGAAGGTGCCCATTGACTATTCTTAGTGAGATTCCTCACAAAATCCATCGTATTTGGAGAAAACATAGGATACCGTGGTAATTCTAGAACCAGTGTGAAAAACGTCTTTGGTGAAGTTGTAAGTTCCTATAAAAAAATTTCATGCAAGCATAAAAGAGATGATCAAAGGTACTCACAAACATCAAAGAGTTCTTGATAAGAGCCTGATGAACAAATTGATTGACAAGATCACTGAGCTAGCCTTGGGTAACTTGGTACATGCTCGATGAACTTGTTGGAGTTGTTGTTGTGATCGATGGATTTTACAAAATCGGTGGAATCAATAGAATTGTCAGAGCGATAGTCGATAACAGGTCCTCCACGCTAGGGAGATCTTCTCCAATAGAAAACTTTTGACCATCACGCTTCTTGACAAAACAACGCTGAAATCTCCACGTCAATTCCTCTAGCTTCTGAGTAAACTCAGCTTGCGCTTCCTCAGAAAGTTTTCCAATCTTCGGCAAATCACATTTTCTTCATTGGCATCAAAACTACCCAATGGCTTTCCAAGAGCCGATGAATCGTCATTGGGTTTAGATTGTATCTTATCTTGATTAGACGATTTGGGTCCTACTAGGAGTGGTAGGAGTGTGTTGTCGCAAGAAAATTCCTAATAGCAACACCGTATCCCTATGGGGGGGGGGGGGGGGTGTGCTCTCTAGCAGTGTATTCAATGTGCGAGTTGATTTTCCAGCAAATCGGCAAAGTTGAAGATAGGTAAATATAAACAAAAGCCGATCCTAGATGAAACAACAATGAACGGAACGAATATCGAAATAGAGGATATGTGTAATTCACAGATTAATCAACATGTTGATGTGAAGCAATATTGATCAAAGTCAAATTACGAAGGTAAGATTTTACTAGCTACAACATATTCCTAAGATACAAAAAAAGTAGATGCAAAAAGATAGTAAAGATTGATATGTATGTGTTTTTTCGTCAACCTAGCCTAAAATAAGAAACTTAACCTTGGATTGTGCTTCAAGCCTTCCTCTTTGTGTTGGCTCAACCTTTCGTTGGATAGAGTCTCTATACTTTTTCAAATATTCTCATTTCCAATCTCCTATTATCGATTTTCTTCTTTATATTTACCTTTCCTCAGTTGTCATCTTCAGGAGGCTTCTTAGTATGGCCGATGCTTGTTTCTAATTTCTACCAAATCTTGATCTTTCAATATACTTATGTCAAATGCCAAAAATATTTTTATCAACTATTTTGTCAGCCAAAATCTAACGGCAACAGACACAAATTTGTTAGTGCACGCATGTGCGTTAGCTAGCTAAGTAGCAAGTGGTTTCAATTTTGGAGTGAGGCGCACAGCCCCAGTCTTTCCCCTTTCTCTTCCCCATTGCTTTGGTCTCTACCGTACGTGCCATCCTCCTCTCCGGTGACCAAACCGTCGTCGTCCGTAGTGATGGCACTCCCACTCAGCGACCGCTCTGTCCTCTTCTCTGGTGACCTCGTGCGCCACGGACCCTATCCCTTTCCGTCTGTAGAGATGCATCAGGACGCCTTGCCGTCGTCTCCTGCCGACGGTCAAAGCCGGAGGAGCCCGAGGAGGGGGAGTAGATGTGCGAGTCGCCTAGCTGCTGCTCGCCGATGTTGCCGCCCTCCTCTCGCGACCAGTTTGAAGCTTCAGAATACGTAACAGCTTGTCGGCCTCTATCGAATAGGTCAGTGATGGGCTTAGCCGCTCAGTCTTATTTTATACCCAGCCTATTCAGGCCACGCCTACTTCAAATCTGACACGGGCTTTTGCATTTTCGGGCTTCCATTAACATGGGACCGATTAGGAAAATGTCTTGCCACATTATGAATAGTACTACTAGCATCTAACGACATATAAATTTGATTACTTAAATTAACATTTGACGAATAAAGGCTAAAAAAGACTCCATTTGAGCAATGACTTATCACACATCGAAGTCCAAACGCATAAAATGGGATTCGATTATTGTCTAACATAAGTAATTAAGACTCATTAGCACTTTGCATATAGGGCCTGTTTGGCAAGTCACAAGCCGGTCGGCTTTTGGTTTTGCTACAGTACCTAACTTTCAAACGGAGTATTTTCTCAAGACGGGGTCTACAAGTTAAACGTAGTACATGTTAAAAGCCCAACATCTGTACCAGCCAAAATCGTAAGTGAGTATCGGTGTCTCCGTAATCTGTACTGTAAACAGCCAAAATTCAAAAATTTCAGCCAAAAGTCATAAGCCGTAGCAAAAAAGAATATGCCCGATTAGGAAAATGTCTATGTATAGGAATAACTAGGTGCGAAGTATATGTGGACCAATAAAAAGAGTCGATACGTTGTAACGATTTTTCTGGAAAAATCAAAGGCCCGTACATAATTCCAAAAAAGTAAAGAGGTTTTTCGCAAAAAATCAAGGTCCATACGTAATTCTAGGAAAAACTCGGGGTTTTATCCTGTAAAAAGGGGGTCTTTCTGGAAAAATCAAGAACTTATACATAATTTCGAAAATTGTAGGGCCTTTTTGTGAAGTTGTTGACGTGGCGGGGATCTTTCTGCAAAAACCAAAGACTCATATGTAATTTAGAAAAACAAGAAAGACAAGAGAGTCTTTCGCATAATTGTTAAGATGGCAATGCTCTCCAGGGTGGAATCCCCCGGGGCAAAATATAAGGAGTATTTGAGGACGCAAATACTAACAACAGAATATTTAAACAATGTCTTGCCACATTATGAATAGTACTACTAGCAACTAACTACATATAGATTTGACTAATTAAATTAACATTTGACGAATAAAGGCTAAAAAAAGCCTCCATTTGTGCATTGACTTATCACACATCGAAGTCCAAACGCATAAAATTAAATGGGATTGGATTTGTCTGACATAAGTACAACTAATGAGCACTTTGCATATAATGTCTTCACCTAAGTGACTAGACTTGTTTTAGTTGTTCCAGCAGATCACGAGAAGAACGTGTGGGTCTTGGCTTTGACGATGATCGAGCGGAGACCTCCAATAGGCGCCAACACGGACAGAAGCACGCCGATGATTATGCAAATCTTCCAGCCAATCAAAAGCATCAATTGAAAGTGTGAGTTAGGAGTCTCCATTATTGCAAGTACATGAAGATGTGAGCATCTAAAAAACGAAAGGAAAGTTATGTAACTTACCCAGTTGATGCACCAGGACAGGCCAAACTTCTTTGGCTTCTTGATAACCAACCACATAATGCAGGGAAGCTGTAGAAACAATTTCAATTCAGTTAATAGATCGAAGCAACTTATATAGTACTCACTCTAGTCACAAATAGATGTTGTTTTAGATATTGGCACGGTTCCTAAAATACAATTTTAATCACTGATTTATATTATAATATATTTATAAAATCTAATAAAATTTTAATATTATAAAAGCACTTATCAAGAAAAATCTATATATATAATTTTCATATATCTAATTTAAATATTTAAAAAGATATCGATAATCAAAGTTTTAAAAGGTTTGACTGTACAGATTCCGAAATGACATTTTGACCGGACAAAGTACTAGATATTACATTAAAAATAAAGATGAAGAATCTTACAAAGTAGGATGTTGGGGCATATGCAAAGCCACCGAAGAATCCTAGTAATTCACCGAAGAACGGTACAATGATGCCAACCAGCATGGTGAATGCTGTATAGGTAAATAGTAAAAATGAGCACCGACATATTTTGCGACATAACCAAACTTTATTAGATTGTAGTATTGTAAACATGCTGTAATTAATTGCACTTTTACGCACCAACATAGAGTGAGCGTTCGATCAAACGAAGAGGTAACCCAGGCTTGAATCGAAGCTGCATCACTAGGAAGGTCTCAAGCATGTCGAACACCGGCATCGCGTACACCTGCAAGCACGTGCAAACGTCAACAGTATTAAGCTACTACTACGTAGCTACATTTTCATGTGTGTGTATGTATATATGTATGTATGTATGTGTATATATGTATGTATGTGTGTATGTATGTATGTGTGTGTGTATATATATCTATATATGTATGTATGTATGTTTGTGTGTGTATATATGTATGTATGTATATATGTATGTATGTATGTATATATGTATGTGTATGTATGTATACATGTATATATATGTATGTATGTATATGTATATATATGTATATGTATGTATATACAGGATGCTGAAATGGGGCACCATAATGGTTGGGCATCAAGCCTCCCTGCCTTTGAATTGCTTTTAGATACGTGCAAGTGTAGTAATATATAATATATCAGGTAAATCCGTTAACATTCATTAATTTAAAAAGTCATCAATTTGGAAAGAAAATTACTGATTTAGCATGCTGAATCACTCATGGATGGAAAATATCAATCATAGAGTCTGGTCACGATGGTACCACTATTATTTATACTATATATATGTGTGTATATGCATGTATGTAATGCATGCACGTACATGTATGTATATATTTACCTGGTAGCTGCCGATGATGTGGACGACGACGAACATGTTGGCAGTGGCGATGAGCCAGCGCGGCTTCTCAAGGGTGATAAGAATGTTGTCGTCGACGGCGTTGCCGAAGATGTAGTAGCCGACGAAGGCGATGGGGAAGTAGCAGGCGGCGATGATGACGTAGGCAACGGCGACGCCGAGCAACATGGGCTTCTTGGACGTTTTGTCCGGCGTCGACGGGATGGTGGCCTGGATCTCCAGCACCACGTTGTGCCCCGCATACGTGAACGCGATGTCACCGAGCGCGCTCAGGATGTTGAACGTCCGCCCCGCCGACGTCGACGCCTTCAAGCTGTAGTTCACGTCCGCGTGCCGCCCCTTCTGCAGCGACGCCCCCCACGCGATCGTTGAGTAGCTGCACATACATTTGTGTTATTTACATGCATGAAATAATCTCGTTGTGGCAACAGATGCGTGCGTACATGCATCTATATAGGTACGTGATGCAGAATGCTTTGCGCCTGAAGCAAAATTGAACCACTTGATATAGATCAAGGCAACGTACCTGAGGGACATGACTGCGGCGACGAGGGAGACGACGCTGATGGAGTTGAAGTTAGGGAGCTGGGAGAGGACAAAGTGGATAGAACCAAAGATCATGATGAAGTAGGTGGTCCCGATGGGCTCGCAGTCGGGGCAGACGACGTCGTGGAACTTCTGGAGCGAGTCGCCGCCGGTGATCATGTAGATGATGCAGAGGCTAACCGCGACCATGAGCTGCTGCGGCACGACGATCCAGAGGCCAAGCTTCTTGCCGAAGGCGTGCTGGCCGAGCTCATGGTAGCGGTCGAAGCGCTTGCCGGGGACGCACTCGTGCATCTCCACCAACTGCCACAGTGTGTAGAGGGTGATGACCATCGACAGAATCATCGCCGCCACGCCAGGACCCCTTAGATTTTTAAAAAAGTATGCTTGTTATTTTTCATATGCCAGTAACAAATCATTCTTACTTTCTAAATATAACTGTAAAAGATACCTCCCAGCTGTGCCATGTCACCTTTTGAAACTGTAAAAGATAGATCCACGTAGATTATAAAAAATTCTCATTGTTAGTTTGCGCAATATGAAAAACACAACCGGCAGTACTCGGTGAGTCAAATGTTCCGTTATGGTTAGATAGCTTAACACTGCTCCCCGCCGGTTCAACACTGGCAATGTTTCATTGTATGGTTAGATAGCTTCAGAGTTGCAGAGCACATATATTTGCTATTCTCATAAAATAACATGTCTGTTTTGAGGTTTACACACTTTTCTTTATTTGTAAACAGAATGGCAAGCGGCAACATAACTTTTACAAGCAATTCTGCAACGCTTGCTACCAATGCCACATTTGTCATAATGAAAATGAATGATTAGATTGTGACCACTGCAACAAATAGCTATTGAAATCGGAAGTGAACAGGCGAGGCGACCGGTCAGCGGTTCACTGGTTCTAAAATACTAATATTTTAACATCAGGTAATTCAGTTTTTTCAGGATTACGCTCGGTTTATATTAAGCTTAAAACAATACATGGACCCCACTGATACAATTTTGCCCTCAAAATTGAAGAAAATTACAACGATGCTCCTCCACGCGTCCTTTTTGACTCCACCGCCACCGACGGTTGGCGTTGGCTTCGAGGGCTGGGAACTGATGGCCACTGATGATGGACAAGAAAAGAAAAAAGGTAGGCTACCTATGTACAGGGTGGACCCCCTTACTCTTTGCTGCCGCCGAGGCGGAAGAAGAGCGCCGGAGAAGGCCCGGCGGAGGATGAGTTTGGCGGAGGGTTTTTTTTTGGTCGCCTGCGGAGAACGAGAGGAAACATAGACAAGGGGCAACGCACAAGAGATTGTATGGATCTGCGGAAAGGAATTGAATGATCCAACACACATTAAGGTACGAGAAGATTAAATTAATGGCTAAGAAAAAAAAGCAACGGTCAAGCTGATTTTTCCATATCACTCATCAATCGAGGTTGAAGGCTTCAAGCTCACGCACCATTCGACCACCTAACCTTTGGTAATCTTGTCAATATGAAGTTATCTTATGACACCTACCTGCCGTGGAAGACATAGGTTCTTTCTATCCATCGTGGCATACAGTGGCTTGGTCTCGTAGAAGAAACTGATCCAGCACCGCCCCAGTTGATCGTGGCATCGACAGAAGATAGGGCCACATAGGTTCCTAATCCTGCATATACCGTCTAGCTCCAATGAGATCGGATGCGCCTAAGCCTGCTGTTATCCACCCTTTCACCAGAGGTGTTGAGGTGGGTGTTGTTTTTGTCATCATCAGCTGTAGTCTAGAATGCCATCGACTGTAAGTTTGTTATTCAATCTAGGGTATGTATTATGCAAATTCGGCGGCAGTTGGCTAGGCTTCAAAAGCGGGAAATGAAGATGATCGGCTACTTCAACAAAGTCAAGAACCTTACCGATGGACTTGCTGCCTTCGACAAACTTTTGGGAGAGGAGGATGTCATCATTTATCTTCTCACTGGCCTTGACAACTCCTACGATGCGCTGGTGACATCGTCATCGCCCACACGGAGTCGATCACCCTCACCGATCTCTACTCACACATGTTGGGCTATGATATGTATAACGAGCAAAGCAACCTCATGTTCAAGCCCTCCATGACATTGGCGTCTTGGGGCAATCATGGAGGGCGTGGCGAGGCGGTGGTGGTGAATGTGGCCGCAGCCGAGGTGGTTTCCGCGGATAGTGGCAGTACCAAAGGACCAATTACAGCAATCATCATAGCGACAACAAAGGGTTCGACAATTGGCTCATTTGCCAAATTGTGTGGAAAGATCAGTCATGTAGCTTTTAAATGCTATAAGCATTTCGATCATGCGTTCCAGCAGGAGGAGCACACGTTGGCAAATGTCACCACAGGATCAGAGTTTGACGTGCCCTGGTCCACGACTACCAGGACGACTGATCATATCACAGGAGAATTGAACAAATTAATGATGCACGAGTGGTACTCTAGCAAAGATCAAGTCCACACAGCAAATGGTTTACGTATGCCAATTGCTCATATTGGTTCTTTTACAATTCATACGTCATATAAATCCTCGTTCCTAAGCAATACTCTTCATGTACCACACACAAGTAAAAATATGTTGTCTGATCGTAAATTCACGACTGATAATAATGTCAGTCTTGAATTTTTTTCTTAACAATTTTCTCATCAAGGATCGTACTTCAAAGAAAGTGCTCCTTCGTGGTCCTAGTGAGGGTGGTCTATACCCCATTCCTAGTAGCTCGGCTACATCTAGGTAGGCCCTCACTGTTATCAAGCATAGTCACAAACGGTGGCATTGCCGTTTAGACCATCCCTCATCCCTGGTAGTGGATCAGATTCTTCAGCGTCATAGCCTACCTTTTTTTCATGAGTACAACAAAGCCTCTGTTTGTGATGCTTATCAATAGGGTAAAAGTCATCAGCTTTCTTTTCATCGGTCAAATAGTGTGTCAACATCAGCTCTTGAATTTGTTTTCTCCAATGTTTGAGGGCCTGCATGCACTTCCTTTGGTGGTCTTAAATACTGTGTATTTCATTGACGATTTTAGTAAATTCACCTAGATATATTGTCTTAAAAGTAAACCTGATGTCTATCATATATTCATCCAATTTCAAACTCATGTTGAGAGCCTTATAAATAAAAAAAATCCTACACATGCAAACTAACTAGGGAGGTGAACACAAGAAGTTCAATTAATTTTTTCAACAAGTTGGAATTACTCATTATGTTTTCTGTTCGCAAACTCATCAACAAAATAGCTCGGCTAAGAGAAAATATCGTCATATCATAGAAGTTGGCTTGCCTTGCTCGCCCATGCCTGTATGCTCGTTCGTTTTTGGGACAAGGCATTCCAAACATCATGTTTCTTTATAAAACACTTCCCTAGCAAAAAATACAACACTCAACTCCATTAGATCGTCTTTTTGGAATATCTCCAAACTACACCTTTCTTATAACTTTTAGGTGTGCATGCTGGCCCTGTCTCCATCCATATAATGATCAGAAACTCCAATTTTGGTCTAAATGGTGTGTTTTTCTTGATTATAGCTCTCTCCATAAAAGCAACATATATTTGCATGTTGCTTCGAGTAGGATTTATATTTTTTGTGATGTAGTCTTTCATGAGCAATAATTTCCATTTCCTGATGAAAAATCACCACCATCGCATCAACTATTACTTGACGAAATTTTGATCTTTCCTCCTATGTCCTCCACAAATTTTCCTTCAGTTGTGGGATGTATATATGGATGGCAGGGAGTCTAATACGGGTACTAATATGCTTGATTCATATGTTATTGTACAATCTGACCTAGCTATGCAGCCTAATTTGTCATTTTTCTTTGTGCAGGCTACAGGTAACTCATCCACCACAAATCTAGGTGATGATTCTAGGTGAGAGAGTACGAGTGCAGACCCCAGGGATGATTCGGTGGGTGCTATTGGCGTAGATCTCGGGGACATTAAACCCGTGTAAGGTTTCCTATCGTCTATCAGCGCGAGTCCCATGGAAGATCTTGCCGACCTCACACATGAACCTGATGCTTCAACTGCTCCACGTATCCCTAGCACAGCCATGGAACTCGGCACAACTTTGTCTCCACGGCCTAATCCTCCTGCATCGCGCCTCATTCATGCAAACAAGGCTGTGGAACAATATTCGCCAGTCAAGAATTCGCACCAATGGCACGATGCAATATGATGCATACCAACACACATTTCTTACTGTAACTAAACTGGCAACCCTTGAGGATTCTCTTTGTGATAGAAATTGGAAGGAGGCAATAGAAGCTGAATATCAGGCACTCTTAAAGAACAAGACATGGCACTTGGTATCATCTCAGCCTGGTTGCAATATCATTGACTACAAATAGGCATTTAAATTGATGAAGAAAGCTAATGTTTTATTGAACGCTATAAGGCTAGATTGGTTGTAAAAGGGTTCAAACAACGATATGGGATTGATTACGAAGATACGTTCAACCTGATTATAGAACTCGCTACAATTTGTTTTGTTCTATCATTATTAGTGTCATGCGGATGGTTGCTTTGTCAATTGGATGTACAAAATATGTTTTTGAATGGCATTCTGGAAGAGAATGTGTTCATGCGACTGCCTTTGGGTTATGAGAATCCACAGTTTCTACATCATGTGTACAAATTGGATAAAGCTCTTTATGGGTTGCAGCAATCACCTTGTGCATGATATTCTCGACTCAGTTCTTATTTACAAGAACTTGGTTTTGTTCCTTCCTGAGCTGACACGTCCCTATTCATTTATAATCATAGTAGCATGGTCACATACATTTTGGTTTATGTCGGTGACATTATTGTCACTTGCTCATCTCCTCAGGCTATTTACACCTTAATTTAGAAATTGCAGTCGGAGTTTGCTCTCAAGGACCTTGATGATCTTAATTACTTCTTGGGAATCCAAGTATATCGATCAGGGGAGGATCTCGTCCTTGTTCGGACGAAATATTAAACTGACCTTCTACAAAGGGCCGGTATAACAGCATGCAAGCCAGTAAATTCTCCAATATTGGCAACCAAAAAATTATCAAAATCTAACAGAGGAGAGTTATCAGCTGCAAAGGCAACACGATACAGGAGTATAGTAGGTGCTTTACAGTAACTAATATTGACACAACTAGATATATCATATGCGGTAAACAAGGTGTGTCAATTTCTACATATGCCAACCGAACATCATTGGACAGTGGTGAAAAGAATTTTACAGTTTGTATGACACAGTGAGTGTCAGACTCCGCATTCACAAGTCTTCTTCTAGTTTAGTTAGTGCATTCTCTTATGCAGATTGGGCAGAATTAGCAGATGACAAAAGGTTAGCCAGTGGTTTTGTAGTTTTCTTTGGTTACAATCTCATGAGTACAAGGCTCTTGCAAATGTCACATCAAAATCATCTGGACACGGTCATTATTGGGATAACTTGGAATTTATCAATCGCAAGTGTTTGTCCTATAGTATGACAATTTTGGAGCCACATATCTTTATGCTAATCCTGTGTTTCATGCCAGGACTAAACACATTGAGATGGATTTTTATTGTCTGAGAATGAGTGGCAAGAAAGACATTGGAGATTCGATTCATATCAACACGAGATCAATTGGCCAATGGTCTCACCAAACCGATTGAAGTAAAACAAATGAAGATCCTATGACACAATTTCAACCTCACTTGTTGTGATTGGAGGGGAGTGTTAAACAAACTAGGATAGTTGTGTTTCCACTATTGTTTAGTATTTCTATATTTCTATTGATGTTTAGTATTCGTATTGGTGCTAGTGTTTGAACTAGAGGTGGTGCTTAGTATTCAAAGTGTTCCCACTTATATACTTGTATCTAAATAGATGATCAATAGAAGACAAACATATGCCTATTGTGAACTATTCTCTTGATATTTTTGACAACCCACCTTGAGATACTGTTGAGATTGTTATATTTTATGTGTTATTAGTTGGTCTCAAGCAATTATGATGCATAATTCTTGTACAGAAGATTAACATAGTTTCCTACATGTGTAATAGTGCACTAAGAGTTGCCAAACACTACACCATAAGTAGGTGGTTATAAAAGTAGCTTTCAGGTATAATATGAAACTTGCGTTGGAAAGTGACTCGTCGAATATGTGATTTGTCCCTCCTACATAACAGGAGAGATATCTATAGGCCCCTCGATATGGTCATATAAAGAAAGTGCATGGCCATACCATGAGTGGTTGAAGAGTCAACCATATGAAGTTATCCATTACTAGATCGAAAAAGGATTGAACAATCCATAGATAACACATTTCTCACCAGGAGTTTGATCGGATATCGTGTGGCAAAAGGAGAATACGTGAACAGGTTGATAGTCCGACCAGATACGAAGTAGTCATATAGAGATACTGACTGATCGTGAGCTAGTTAGACATATCACAAACTGGTCTCCGATTTGATCGTATGGGGATGTGAACTAGTCGTAACCATATATGATTTGGTCGTAAGAAGTTATAAGTTGATCATGAGTGACTAGAACCTACTTACAGATCATATTGCATAAGATTTGTCCAGATTGATCTTTGTATATATTTGGGAGTCGTAATGTCTTGTTAGGGACCGCTTTTAACTAGTGATCGAAAAGGTGTTTCCGAATTACAACCAAGTATATATAAACTTACAAGGTCACACACTTAATGGATTGGAATAGTAAGGATCCAAATGATAGACTTCAAGTGAGATACAATCTCAACACGTATCGGATAAGGATCCGATTAGATACTTTCCAAGTAAGATACATTCTCTACTTGTATTGGATATAGATCTAATTGGAGTATCTATATAAATGAGTGATAGGCTGAGGGTTGCACATGATTAACACACCCACCAAAACCCTAAGCCGCCACCTCTCATGGGTCCTACCGTTCACGTTGATGCTAGCACACCAACACATGATGTTCCATCATCAAACGTGTGGACTTGGGTAAAGACGCTGCTGCAACTGCAACATTGATCGGATGATCACGAGGAAGAGACGGTTGACTTGAGAATGATCAACTATTGCTCGTGAACCATTGACTACTTCCACTACATCGGCGTGCTTCACGTTGAATCGGACTGTGCGCTACGTTGAATCGGAGTATTTCTACTCTACTTTTGGTGCACTATACGTCTAGAGGTAATAATCCATCATCTCTTAATTACATAGCTTCTTGATTTATGTGATAGAAAATTTATTTTATATTAGAATAGCCTATCTCGTATCTTATCGGACAGATGGGAGATTTGGAGGGTGGCGGGCTGCTGCTGTGGAAGGGACCGGTAAGCATAGCGCGTTAGTCAACCTCAAGTATTACTTTTCGCAGGGCAAGTCGTTTATCTGTACACGCTTCCGAGCATTCTTGCAATGGAGCTATTTTATATGAAAAGAATAGAACACCCAACTCTCCTCTGTGCCCTTATGATCAATCAACTCCGGTTCCTCATGAGGTGTATACGTACGATGGTTCATGTTACTGGCTGAAAATCTATCGGTAACCGGTTTTACCAGTAACTTCCGGTAAAATTTCAAATTAATTCTAAAATTTTTGTTTTGTATGTAATTAACTGATTTCTTTTAAAATTTAAATTTTGAATTGAACATTTTGGCTTAAAATTCTTCAAAATTTTACGACTACCGGTCCTATCAGACCTCTAGTAAAATTTTAAAACCGGTTTTGTAAACCTTGATACGTACAAACGAACATATGAAAGCTATCCATCTTGCATTCTTGCTACAATTAGCGAGTCCAAAAGGGGCGAGGCCAGGAGGTAACGAGCGATGCACTGCAGTCTCCAAATTAAGTTCTAAATTTATATTTATCTGGTACGTGCTTAACAAAAAAAACCGGAAATCTCGTTAAAACCTAAAGAGTGACGATCGAGAGGGAGAATAAAATGAAGGTGTACCATCCGAGCTCGGACATGGCGTAGGGCAGGCTGAGCACGCCGGCGCCGACCATGGCGGTGACGTTGTGGAAGGCGGAGTACCACCACTTGGCGTTCCTCGACGAAGTGATCGGCAGCCAATCGTTGATCGCCTTCTCCTTCTCCTCCTCCTCCATCGCCGTCGTATTCATGGCTTCTGGCGCCATATCTCCGATCGATGACCACATAGTTCCCTCGCAAGAATAGATCTAAAACCTGAAACTTCGATCAACTATTCCATATACAGTACCTGAGTTGTCCCTGTTGGGGTACTCAGAAGGAACAACAAGAACCAATTAAAAATCTATTGCAAGATGAAGAAAGGGAAGGAACAAAGACCTACGTATGGAACGATCGATGTTGGAGCAATTAGAGCTCAGAGGGGCGAGGGAGAAGAAAGCACAAACGTTCGTACTCAGTCGCCGGCAACGAACGACCCGAAAATAAAGGGTTTGCTAGCTCCTCTCTTAACGAGGTCAGGCTTATATATCATTCAAGACTCTCTTAGTGGATCGGTAAGATTCTTGTTTGTTGTGTCGAGCAGCAGTATCGACGTAACTACGCCCCGTTCTCTCTTGACTTCTCGGCAGGCAAGTCAATGCTTAAGTCGAGCGCGCACGTAGTTAACATTGTGCAGGGCAATTAGTTTGTGACACGTATCGTTTATGTTAGCTAATTAACACAAGAGGATGACATGTATCGTGTGGAACAAAAGAACTCTTCACAAACAAGGCTTTTCCTTATGGAAAAACTTTTACTCTCTTGAAGGGGCATCCTCTTATCTCATCCGAGACTTATTTTGTCCTGAGATTCGCACTATTTTATCTCTTACTATCTTCTCTATTCCTCAAAATATATATGCATTGATCTCAAAGTAAAAAAAAAGGGATAACTTGGATGGTGACTGTGATAGGGGTATATCTTTCCGTAGCACTTCTCAGAAAATAGAACCAGCCAATGGAGAGGAAACAACCAAGAAATATTTGACTAACGAATTCTACATGCTGCTGTAAAATACTCTCTGTTCGTCTTTTATTTGATGTTATTGATTTTTTATGGTCTTCTATATGTAATTTTGACTGTTATTTTTTATAACTTTACACTAAAATATAATAATAAAATTATAATATTATAAAAATATTTTAACGACAAATCTAATGATATAATTTTCATATATCTAATCTAGATATCTAGTTTTAAATCCATTGACAGTCAACCTTTAAAAAGTTTGATAGCATGGATTCTAAGAAGTCAAGTAAAAAAGAACAGAGTGAGTAGATATTTGACTAGAGAACTGTACATAATTGCGAAACCGGTAGTAAATTGATGTGTTAAACTAAGAAGTTTAAGATCGGTATATCGTCACCTAACACTTGTCAGAAAATGTAGGACCACGTAATGGGCAGGAAACTCCCAAGAAGACTTCAGATTTCGTTGTCAAAGGTATTATAGGAAAAAGAAATGTTTGACTTTTTAGAGAATTCTAATTTGTGGAGTACACTAGATATTTGACTAGAGAATTGTACGCGATTGCAAAAACCGGAAGTAGATTTTTGTGGACCCCCAAGCTTGATCGCTTTCTCCCAAGGAATATACCAAATTCCTTATTCCTTGTGCAAAATGTTAGAAATAGACCATACAAGTGAGTCCTATTTTCTATAATTTCAAAGAATACATGATGTAGTACTATATTACTAAGACGAGGTGAAGAAGACCAATTTATAAGGTGAACTTTTTGCCACTTCTTGAAACATTTGACACGCGAATAGGGATGACATGAAAAAGGCTTTGGCTGAATGCACGTGCGTGCGTATTCGTATATTTTCACGTGAAAATCGCGTGACCCATATCTTAATAGACAAAGCACTCTTAATTGTATGAAAGGTTGGCATCAAACCTTAATGTATTTTGTTGTCCAACTGTGCATTAGCCTGCAAGAAATGTATTCTGTTGTCAAATGAGGAAAATGTATTAGCCTGCAAGATACTAATAAAGAATACACATACTTAAGTCTAACTGTGTGGTCGCAATTCACGAGAATAAGGTATATTCTAGAAAGCTCATGAGCAGATAAACGAGCATGAGCATATAATGCTCCATTTAGATATGGTTCACTCACGAGCAGCTCATGAGTAGATAAAAGAGCCTGACCATATAACGCTCTATTTAGACGTGGTTCATTGGTAGTCTAATATCAGTTGAGATTTCAAGTGAAGTTTAATCATGAAAAACTATGAATTTAAGGTATATCATAATATCTTTCACATATTTTTTTTATTCTTGCTTTGGAATTTGTAGGGATTGTTAGAAATAGGACCAAATGAGTGAGGTTCATTTTATATAATTCCAAAGTATGTATGATTTAGTACCATATTACTAAGGTAAGGTGAAGAAGGCCAATTTATAAGGTGGAGTCATTGCTACACCTTTAAACATGTGACATTTGAATGGGGATGGTATGAGGAGGGCTCTGATTAAACACACGTGCGCGCACACACATGTGTATGTATGTATTTTCACATGAAAATCATGTGACTTGTGTTTTGCTATGCCATGACATATCACGCCACTTGGTAGACCAAGTCTACCTTATTTTGCTGAATCATGACTACTTGGCAGTCCAAATCTACCTACTCGTGGTAGCTCCAATTGATGGTCCTCCCGCTGATCGGTGCTGGAGAAGATGAAGCTGCCGGTGCTCCTACAGACTGCTAAAGGGCGATTCTTCATGGCGGGAGGGGAAGTGTGATGCTGCAGTGTTGCCGGGGCATGAGCGGGGCTTTGTAGCCGGTGGGGAGGGCTAGCGACGTGAGGGGTCCCGGAGAGGACATGGCGGAGGGCATGGCACCAGCATGGCTACAGAGCCGGGTGATTCGAGCTCGCATCATGAAAGCGACACGCCACAGGGCATGGCTGTCGCATGGATGGCAGGGTCCGCATTGTGGCTGACTCGAGTGACATGGCACGGCGGTCTGAGCAGTGCCTCTTCGTCCTCTGACCGAGCAGTGGGTCAAAATGAGATGGCTGGATGCGACCACACACTATGGTGACGAGGGAGCAGTGCTGCGGCAGAGCAGCCGATCAGCAGCGGCATGGGCGTAGGAGGCACGCCGGCGTCCGACGGTCACAAGGGAGAGGCGCGGCAAGGCAACGGGCTGCTGTGGTAGGGTTGGCAGGGGAAGGGCCCTACCGTGGCAGAACACCGGCTTGGGGGAGAGCCGGCCTAGGGCTGGCCAGGCCAGGCCGAAAGGCCAACAGATTTTTGTGGCTAGGCCAAAATTTCATTTTCTAATTTTTACTAATCCCCTATTAATTCAACTTGATTACTCTAATTTCTCATATGCATACTGACTAAATCTGATTAACTTTAGGCCTAAGGTTTTGTTACTTGTTTATACCTTTTCAATCTATTTCCATATATGGGAAAAAGGGACTATGAAAATCTATGGGTTTACTTTGCAGGATTAATCCTTGCTTTTCGTTGTTCAGCTCATAACCGAACATTTGCTAATTGATTCTACATGAGTTCTCCTACCTTAATTGCTGGATCATCTTTTTAGATTCACATTTTACTTTGTATTTAATTTCTGTTAACTGTACATTTCCTTCATAATTTTATTTTCAGGATTTCTTACTTATTGGAACCTTAACCAAGAATCAAGGAAAAATCCATTAAAATCCAACTACAGAGAAGATACATTCTAGATTTTTTAAAAAATTACGCATTTTCAGGATCCTAATTCTAGGATGTTACAAGTCTACCCCCTTAAAAAGAATCTCGATGTTAGACCCAGATTTTTCAATCCAGAATCTCCTGTGAAACCACTGCACTATTCCCTGGATCAGTAGATAGTGCTCACAGGTACATTGCTGCATCATTTCATACATCGCATGGACATTCACAACTCATTCCCATATTACATAACAGAGGTTTGAATTATACCACGTCGGGCAATGAGTTTACATAAGGGCTAACCAGGCCAAATGTTTACATTACAAAAATACGCCAGCGGAAGCAAAAGTCAAGTAGAGCCAATAATCCACAAGCAGCGACTGGGGGTAAATATGTGCCGTATGATTATTACCTAAGCAAAGGCAATAATTATAGGCACACAATACCTTAGTCTAACCACCTAGGACTCAAAAAGCGCAAGAGACGCCCTAATTCTCAACGTTGTTCCCTTCCTCTGCAGCGGGTGCATCTTCATAAGCGTAGTGGTCCTGGGCTCCAGAATCTGGTTTTGGTAAGTCGAGTGTGAGCACAAACCACCGTGCTCTGCGAGCCAACACACAGAATGCAATTAAGTAGTATGCAGGACTCATCAAGAGAAGGCTGGGGTTATTTTGTTTTGTGTAGAATGCTTTTGAATACAATTACTTAAAAATCCCTATGACTTAGCAATTTTGAACCAAAGTGTAAGTGTGTATCAGAATACTATAATACCAGTGATCTAGAGACCATCCACCATTACATGTCCTCCAAACCATATGCTATACTTTCAGCGTTATAACCGCTTACATTACCACTGGGACGACACCCAGGACAACACCAGTTAGGGCTTTCCACTGCCCTCCACTTTTCCATTTCCGCCCACAAAGTTTTTGAAATAGAACTATATCTGGTTAAGTTCCTATGTCCGCCCTTGACCGTGGGCACGGCTATTCGAATAGTTTTGACTCTGCAGAGCTTGCACACTTTACCCACAAGAGACAGTTTACTCGTTGCCCCGTACAATTCCTTAGTCATGCGGTTGAGCGAACCATCACAGTAACCGTTCAAAGTACCTCGCCCCTTCCATCATCTCACCCTATGGGCCGTTCCCACTTGCGGTGGGTCCCATACGTTGTGCGAGATGTTCTCCTTCTGAACGCCTAGCAGCTGGCTACCCACACTGCTAGCACGCCACAGCAGAACCTCACCCTCCGCGGATGTCCCATTCAAGCCCGCCACATAGATAGCCGCTTGCACTACCTCACCTCCTCCACCGATGATAATGACTTTCAGGGTCCGGTAAATCTACTAGGCCAAGTTGTACTTTACAGACTTGTGGTTGTACTTATTTTACACAGGAGATCATGACAAGATTCAGTCCTTAGGGTTATCAGGGCGGTTCTACCACAAACCACACTCTCGTGCACACCTGCACCATACCCCCGAACCATCCGCCCAAATAAATAAGCAATTTGAGGTTTTTGGGAATATAAAATAACCATATCCAACATACATCAGTCATTACCACCATGACTGCCCAACCAACTTTTCTCATGATTAAAAGTGATGCTTGGGCGTTCTTACTCCCACAAGTATCTAAGTAAATCTAAGCATGGCATATAATTATGGACTTATTTTCAAAAGGTTACTATTATAATTTTGCTAGGGCGACAAGGTTCACCTATCCCAATATTCCAAAGGAGGTATAACATTAATCAAGTTAAATAATGGGCATATAACTAGAATAACAAATTAAACATGTATTTGCATATAAAAATAACAGCATGCAATTTGATAATTTAAACAAAAGTAATTTGCAGAAAATGTAGGTTCAACATGATCAAAGTATTGACTCACCTTAGTCACAGTGGGTGGGTTCTGGGTTATCTAAAGCTTCTAAAGCTGCTGCCTCGGCTTCCTCCTCCTGAGCCTCGTATGCTATCTTTAACGTGCGCGAAAATTTGGATAAAAAGAAAACAAAGCAATTAGCAAACCAATAAACATTAACAGAAAATCCAAATAACTCCAAATATTACACTTTCAGTTTCAAGAGGTAGCTGGGGACTTTATACAACTATAGAATTTTGCTTCACTTAATTTGGAGCTGAAATGAGAAAGTTATGGATTTTTAAAGTTTGAGTAGAACTCATTTTAGCAAATTTTAATTTACCATAAATTCGAATAAAATCCATTTTGAAATCTTTCAGTTCCATTAGGTAGATCTCAATTTTAGATGAATTTAGAATTTTATCCCATTCAATTTGGTGCTCAAATTCATTAGTTATAATTTTTGGAAGTTCTCAGTTTACTTGATTTCCAGAAAAAGGAAAAAAAATAAAAATAAAAAAAATAGCAGAGGCTGACAAGTTTGGCCCACTTGTCAGAGGACCCCTACACTGTGCTGTCACTGCCATGTGGGACCCGCTTGTCAGCGCCTAGGGTACTGGAGGTCACTGCCTTGCGGGACCCATCGCGGAACCAGGCCCACATGTCAGCCACTGGGCCATGACAGGTGGGACCCGAACGTCAGGGACCACTCAGGCGACTGGACACCGACAGGTGGGACCCACCAGCGCGGGTCGAAAAAATCAGAAAACTCAACCCCAGCGCTGCGGAGCTGGGGGCTCGAACGCGCGTCGGGGGAGTTGGGGGGGGAGATGGGATAGTGCTGATAACCACCCGGCCTCACGATGTTTCCTGACATAATAGGGCGCGTAATCCTTTTGAAGCAACCCCCCACAATACCTTGTGACAGAGGAGCTTGGGGCCGGGGAAGGGCGGTGGGCTCGTCGGCGAGGAGGGGCCGGAGGGTTGGGGGTGACGGGCAAAATGGAACGCCCAAGTGCCGAGGAACCCGATGGTGGAGTCGCCGGGGGCCAGGGGACGCTGGAGAGGGGTCTGCGGCAGGCGATGGCGGCGGCTTGAGGAAGAGCTCGACGCCGGCGACGGTGAGGTGGGGAGGGGCTTGGCTAAGGATGGCGTTGGCCTCGCGGTGTCTGGGAGATGGTGTGGGCGCGAGCAATTTGAAAATGGGGGCGTGGTCCGGCGGTTCCGCTCGGTGGCCGGCGGTGGAGAAGAGTGGGGGCTCCGGTGAGAAGAAGGGGAGGGAGGCTAATTAAAAGCTAGGGGAGGGAGAGGGAGGTGTTGCGGTGTGAAAGAGAGCTTCGGCCGGGTTTTTATGGTGGGGAAAAGCGGGGCGGCGAGGAGGGGCAGTTGGTCGAAAAGGGCGGCGACGGAACGGCGTGACGCTAGCGAGCGTGAGCGACGTGCACGCTGCTGGACCGTGGTCCGGGGAGGTGCTGTTGTCAACGTGCGCAGCTGACCGGCCGGCCTTCGGCATGGGCAGCGACGGCATTTGAAGAAAGAGGGGATGTGAGTTGGTGGTGGCAGAGGCTGACGCAGGCGGGGCGCGCGACGGGACAGCGGTGGGGGCCGCAGGAATACGACGGAGAGTTCCGGTCCAGCGGTCTGAAGGAGGGAGCTGCGGGGGAGCGGGCTGCGGTGGTTGTCTGAGCGAGGGGCGGCCTGGTCGGGACGCCGCGCAGAGGAAGGGGAAGCGGGGCTTGGGCCAGATGGGCTGGGGCGCGGGGGCGGCCGGCCGGCTGGCTGGGCCAATTTGGTCGGCTGGCCGGCCCATTTCTCTTTTTAAATTCTATTTTTATTTTTATCCATTTATTTACACATACTCATGTAGATATATTGACACATTTCATGGAAGTCCTTGATTGCACATAAATGTGTGTGTATATATATATGTGTGTATGTGTATATATATATATATATGTATGTATACCTGTATGTATTTGCTTATTCCTTTCCCTTGATGGATTTTATTTCTTTATCCTTACCAAACCTTAAAATAAATTGTTTATATTTATATATAGCTCACTTGTGCCCATTTTATTATTTTATCTATTATTGGTTTACTTGTTTATACACATTTATATCTTTGTGCACCTCTCCCTGTCTCTTATGGATCATCTTTTTAGATTCTTACTTTAAATTTTTAATTCTCTATTGTTTAAACATATTTGGTTTCTTCTTGTTCCTTTTTAACCTTTGGAATCATTCACCAAATTTTTCAGAAAACCCCATAAACTCCAAATCCAAATGTAACACATGGCAAAACAATTCAAAAGCTCCGCATATCTTAGATTTAAAATTTTCCAGGGTGTTACACTCGACCAAGAGATTCAGCCTGGTCCGAGAACAGGTAAGGGTAATCCATCCTTAGGGCCTGTTTGGGAGAGCTCCACCACTGAAAACGTGGATTTGGAGCAGCAGCTCCACCATGGAGCAGCTCCACCGTGGATCTGGGATCCCACCATGGAGTGTTTGGCTTGTACAGCAGCTCCAGATCCACGAAATTGAGGTTTTGGTGGGAATGGCCACTTTTGGTGGGATGGGGTGTGCAACCAGTGGCATTGGTGGGTAATTACCACCCAACTTCACGGTGGAGCACCCCTTGAGGAGCTCTATGAAATCCATGGATCTGGCCCTCAGATCCAGGATTTTGGTGGATCCAGATTTCGCGGAGCTGGAGCGTTTGGGTAAAATTTCGTGGAGTGGAGCTGTTTTTCGTGGATCTGGAGCTGGTGGAAATCTCCCAAACAGGCCCTTAGTTGGTCCTCGCTTCCCAGGTGGCTTCCTTCTTGATATGATGGTTCCATTGTACCCTGCATAAGTGGATAGTCTGGTTCCTTGTCTTCTTTTCTACAACATCGAGGATCTTGATGGGACGCTCCTTATAGATTAGGTCGCTCTTGAGCTTAATTGTCTCCAACAGAGTTTGGTCTTCTGGCACCCAAAGACACTTTTTGAGTTGGGGCACGTGGAAAACGTTGTGCACGTCAGCTAAACTTGCAGGCAACTCTAATTGGTAAGCTACTTCTCCCTTCTTGGCTTTGATTGGGAATGGCCCAACATAACGTGGGGCGAGTTTGCCTTTGACCTTAAATCTTCTAACTCCTCACAAGGGTGACAGCTTCAGGTAAATATAATCTCCAATCTCAAAACTTAATGGCCTACGTCTCTTGTCCGCGTAACTCTTTTGTCTTGATTGAGCAGCTTGCAACCGATCCCTAATCAGGCAGACCTTTTCTTCAACCTGCTTTAATGTTTCTGGTTTGAAGATATAGCCCTCTCCTACTTCTGACCATTGTGGAGAAGTCTGGCATTTTCTTCCGTATAGGGCTTCGAACAGGGACATCCTTAGGCGGGCTTGTAACTTTTGTTGTAGGCAAATTTGGTGTAGGGCATGCATTTCTCCCAATCCTTAGTGAAATCTAGAGCACAAGCTCGAAGCATATCCTCTAGTATTTGATTTACCCTATCTGTTTGGTCGTCTGTTTGTGGGTGGTAGGTAGTACTAAAATCTAGATGGGTGTGAGGGCTTCATGAAGGCTAGCCCAGAAGTGCGATGTAAACTGAGAACCTCGATATGAGACTATCCTTTTTGGCACATCGTGTAAACACATGATGCGGGACATGTACAATTCTACCAGCTTGTCTCCTTTGTAGGTAGTTTTGACAGGGATGAAGTGGCCGGCTTTGGTCAGCCTATCTACTATAACCCATATGGAGTCGTACCCTAATTTGGTTGTGGTAGCCTAGTGATGAAGTCCATTCCAACCTCTTCCTACTTCCACTGGGGTATTTGCAATGGCTGTAATAATCTTGCTAGTCTCTGATGTTCGGCCTTCACTCTTTGACATACATCACAGCAGGCAACATGTTCAGCGATGTCCCTCTTCATGAGTGGCCACTAGTACCACTGCTTCATGTCTTGAAACATCTTGGTACTTCTGAGGTGAAGGGAATACGAGGAGCTGTGGGCTTCCCTAAGTATTAGGTCTTTAAGGTCCTTTTGCTGGGGAAGAAAGATACGTGTCCCATACCTTAGAACACCTTATTGATCCTTTGTCATTTTCAAAGCCTTCCCTTTTGCCATCAAGCTTCTTAACCTCAGGGCAGTTGAGTTCTCCTTCTATGCATCTATGATATGCTCTTCTATACTTGGTTGTATATCCATGGCTATTATGGTGCCTTGTTCTATTCTCTAGGTTGAGCACCATTAATTCTTTATAAAGCTCAGGCTGTTGCTGTTGAACCATGAGATTATTATAGTAGGTGTTGTGGGGGTGGCCAAACACCCCATGACTGTGCCTTGCAACTGGCCTAATATGTAATAGGCCCGATAGTGTAGAGGAATATACCAATGTACCCTCATCCTTTGTAAGTTCTAAGGGGTAGAATGGGAAAACCCCACTCATGTATATAAACCCCAGGAGGGGTAGGAGGAGGGGCATCCTCTCATTATTACTTACCCACTGTTCCAGATTTCTTCTCCCTCTAGTCCCCTTCTTTACTGTTTGGCCCGTAGCCATAACAGATGGCGCCGTTCGTGGGGATTGGATGAAAAGTTGCCTAAGGAGCTGGAAGCTATTTTTGGGGGCGTCCCCCTAAATTCGTGGAATTTGTAACATTTCGCCAAGCTTCCACGATCGACGAAGCCCATCGAAGCCTCCGCGCCAAGTAGCAAGTCGCAGCCTTCGCTTTGAGGTGCCTGCGCCACCTCCGTGTCTTGCCAGGCTCCGCCTCCATGTCTTGCCGCCGACTCCCATGAGCATTCGGTGATCTGGGGCACACCGCTGGGAGCCTGCAGGAAGCACGACAACGTGGGGTTTGTCGAGCTCGCCGCGCGGCGCTTCTTCCGACTGCAGCCAGGGAACGCCGGCAAGCATGCCGTGCTGGCAAACACGAACTCCGCTTGCGAGATGTGGGACAACGTGGCCGGTACCCACGAGGCGATGAGGTCGCTCGACATTAGGAAGGATCCTGCCTGGAGCGCCGTGGAGGTCCAGGGCAAGAAGCACAAGCCAGTCCAACCATCATGCTGTAGTGCTTGCATGGCTCATGCAAGTACATTAGGCTCCTCCTTCGTGTCTTGCCGCCGTCGACCTTCCGTGCGTGCATAGGATGCTGCTCCGCGCCGGCGTGTACTACTCCGACTCTACGCCTCCGCCTCCACGCTCATGCCCCGGCCTCGGCGTGCCTTAGTGCCACGTTGGCGAAGTCCCCGTGAGGTCTCCAAAGCACTCCATGCCACCGCGCTGCTCATCTCCGCACCGAGTGACGCCGCGCAGCAACGAGTCCGCCGCGTCAAAGCCGAGCTGTGCCTTCAGCGAGCCAGGCTCTGCGGCGTCGACTGCACGCTGGGACGTCCATGCATGCACTCACATATCCATCCATAACTCCATCCATGCATGCATGAAATATCCATCCACAAACCCCATCCGTCCATGCATGAAATATCCATCCACAAACTCCATCCGTCCATGCATGAAATATCCATTCACGTACCCATCCATGCGTGCGCCAATCATGCACGTAGCGGCGGCCAAGCATGCAGGTATACGCATGGATGACGCGGCAGCTCTGCCTCATACACTGGATCCTGGTTGGTCTTGAAGTCTGCAAAGGTAGGAAAAATTTGGACTAATCAGTGGGGTTGTACCTCTTGTACTCCTCCTCCTCCAACGAGGCGGCGAGCAACAACGGCAGAAAGGGGCCCCGTAACCAGCGTTGGCTCCTCCATGAGGAGGTCAACATCCTCAACGTCTTCTCCGCGCTCTGCAAAAAAAGAGCAACCGGGCAGCTGCTGGCGCCGGTCGAGCTCTATAGGGCCCCCCCCAGGATGATGCAGACCTCAAGCGGGAGAACCTCACCACCAGCGACCTGTCCAAGAAGATGTACAACCACAGGCGCAAGTTCAGCAAGGCGGCGCTGGCTGCGCTGACCGCTTCCGCATCAATGATCTCTGTGTCGTCTGGCCTCCTCATCGACCTCCACGCTGCCACGGATCCACCGCGTCGGCCTCCACTGCGTCGCTGTCGTCCCAGCTCCGCGACGCGCGACGCCGCCTCGCGCCGCAGGCCTTCGTGGCACAGACACCTAGGAGTCTGCCTCCTTCGAGCCGAGCTTCACCTCGGCCTCGCTGCTCGTGGCCTCGGCACCGCCCTCGAGCCTTCGCTCGTCTCAGCGCAGCCGTGGCCTCCGCGTCATCGATGACCGCCTTGGAGCCTCCTCGCCCGTGGCCTCCACGTCGCCCTCGAGCCCCCGCTCATCTCAGCGCAGCCGTTGCCTCCACGTCATCGATGACCGCCTCGGAGCCCCCTCGCCCGTGGCCTCCGTGCGGTCTCGAGTCTCTGCTCGTCTCAGCGCGATCAGTCGCTCGTCTCCGCTCAGCCGTGGGCTCTGCTCCGTCGAAGACCTCGGTCACGGACCCTGTGCAGACGAAGTCCGCATCGACTTAGTCTGTCCAGGCGGTGGCCTCCGCACCATCGACCCCTTCCTCGGGCGCGAACTCTGCACAGGCGAAGACTACTTCGGCTGTGGGCTCCGCTCCATCGAAGACCTCGGTCACAGACCCTGTGCAGATGAAATCCACGCCGATGAGGTCTGTCCAGGTGGTGGCCTCCGCTTCTGTCCCGACGAAGTCCGTCTAGGTGATGGCCTCCGCTTCCACACCGACGAAGTCCGTCCAGGCGGTGGCCTCCGCGCCATCGACCCCTTCCTCGGGCTGTACCCGGCACAGGCGAAGACCGCTTCGGCCGTTGGCTCCGCTCTGTCGAAGACCTTGGTCATGGACCCCGTGCACACGAAGGCTCACCTTAGGGCATGCTTTGAGGATGCCATGCCATGGAGACCTCAACCTCACCTTCACGGAGACGAACAAGCAAGATGCTCAACTATGTAAGTAGTAGTTCGTTCTGTGGTGATTCTCACATCAATTAATGGGGTAGGTGAGGTACTGTGCCTTGAAATCATTTCATGGTGGCACGTGGTAGCTGCGTCCTGTCAGGGTTCGCTTTTGCAATTTTTTACTTGACTGGCTAGTCCCTTGCTTTCATTACCGTCATCGCATGTTTGCTGGCTTGGCCTTAGACTCTTTTATTGCTGTTGCATTCTCTTTCAAGCAGCGGTATTTGATTGGTTTCTAGCATAAATCGCACGACGGCCTCGCGCCTCGGTGTTCTCTCCGTGAGTATAAACAAAGACACGTGGTTTACGCGCGCACTCTCTGTGAGTATAAACAAAGACACGCGGTTTACGCGCGCACTCTTCGTGAGTAAAAAATAAGACACGCGGGGGACGCCCCTGCGTGCACTCTACAGAGTATAAAATAAGACGCGGATGTTGTCCCTGCGCGCACTCTCCGGAGTATAAAAGAGATGCGTGGATGTTGTCCCTACGCGCACTCTCTGGAGTATAAAAAAGACGCGTGGATGTTGTCCCTACGCGCACTCTCCGGAGTATAAAAAAGACGCGTGGATGTTGTCCCTACGCGCACTCTCCGGAGTATAAAAAAGACGCGTGGATGTTATCCCTGTGCACACTCTCCGGAGTATAAAAACGACACGTGGATGTTGTCCCTGCGCACACTCTCCGGAGTATAAAAAAGACGCGTGGATGTTGTCCCTACGCGCACTTTTCAGAGTATAAAAAAGACACGTGGATGTTGTCCCTACGCGCACTCTCTGGAGTATAAAAAAGACGCGTGGATGTTATCCCTACGTGCACTCTCCGGAGTATAAAAAAGACGCGTGGATGTTGTCCTGCGCACACTCTCCAAAGTATAAATAAGACGCGCAGAGGCTCGCCTCCGTGCGCACTCTGCGGAGTATAAATAAGACACGCGAAAGCCCACGGGACACACACACACTCTACGGAGTATAAAGTGCTAGGACCTTAGTCGCCCTAGGCAACTCTACGGAGTATAAATGAGACGCACGGAAGCCCACGGGACGCGCACACTCTACGGAGTATAAATAAGATGCGTGGAGGCTCGCCTCCGCGCGCACTCTACAGAGTATAAAAATCGCACGATGGACGAGACACCAAGGAGTGCCTTGCCTTAGCGGCGCAACACCTGGATATCACGCTGTCGCGCGCGTTGCACCAGGGAGTGCATTACTGTAGCGCCACACCACCTGGATAATGCACCCCTACGTGCGTAGCGCCCTCGGCCTATGCCGCTCGCGCCCGCCCCCCGTGGGCATGGTTTTTTGAGGGTTGGGGAACGGCGGCTCCGCCTCCCTGCCTTCGCGCGCGTAGCCCCCTCGGCCTACGCCGCTCGCGGCCACCCTCCGCGGGCATGGTTTTTCGAAGATAGGGGAACAGCGGCTCTGCCTCTCTACCTTCGCGTGTGTAGAGCCCTCGGCCTACGCCACTTGTGCCTGCTCTCCGTGGGCACGGTTTTTGAAGGTAGGGGAATGGCAGCTCCGCCTCCCTGCCTCTGTGTGCGTAGCCCCCTCGGCCTACGCCGCTCGCGCCCGCCCTCCGCGTGCATGGTTTTTGAAGGTAGGCTAACGGCGGTTCCGCCTCGCTGCCTCCGCGTGCGTAGCACCCTTGGCCTATGCCGCTCGCTCCCGCCCTCTGTGGGCACGGTTTTTGAAGGTAGGGGAACGGCAGCTCCACCTCCCTACCTCTGCCCGCGTAGCGCCCTTGGCCGACGTCGCTCCCGCCTGCCCTCCGCGGGCACAGTTTTGGAAGGTAGGGGAATGGCGGCTTCGCCTCCCTGCCTCTGTGCGCGGAGGGCCCTCGGCCTACGCCGCTCCCACCCGCTCTTCCCCCGTGGGCACCATTGTTGAAGGTAGGGGGACGGTAGTTTCACCTCCCTGCCCCTGCACGTGCAGAGCCTTTGGCCTACAACGCTCACGCCCGCCCTTCGCGAACGCCGGTTTTTGGACATACGGGAATGGCGGCTCCTCTTCCCGGCCGCTGCATGGGACGACTCTGCTCCGGCACATGACTTTGTCGTCCGCCTTGTAGGCACTGACTCGGCGGGGCGTCTCTGCTTCGGAGCAGCGCCTCGGCGTGGCGGCATGACTTCGCCGTCCGCCTAGTAGGCAATGCCTCGGCGGGACGGCTCGGCTCCGGCGCAAGACTTCATTGTCCGCCCTGTAGGCACTGCCTCGGCAGGACAATCCGGCTTCGGAGCAGCGCCTTGCCGCCCGCCTTGTAGGCACCGCCTCGGTGGGGCGGCAAGGCTTCGCCGTCCGCCTCGGAGGCATCGCCTCGGCGGGGCGGCACAACTTTGCCGTCTGCCTAGTAGGCCATGCCTCGGCGGGATGGCTCGGCTATGGCGCAGGACTTTGTCATCCGCTTGGTAGGCACTGCCTCGGCGGGATGACCCGGCTTCGGAGCAGCGCCTCGTCGCCCACCTTGTAGGCATCGCCTCGACTGGGCGGCAAAGCTTCGCTGCCTGCCTTGTAGGCATCGCCTCGGTGGAGCGGCGCGACTTCGTCGCCCGCCTGGTAGGCATCGCCTCGACGGGGCGGCACAACTTCGCCGTCCGCCTAGTAGGCCATGCCTCGGCAGGATGGCTCGGCTCTGGTGTAGGACTTCGTCGTTCGCCTTGTAGGCACTGCCTCGGCGGGGTGACCCGGCTTTGGAGCAGCACCTCGCCGCCCGCCTTGTAGGCATCGCCTCAGCGAGGTGGCACAACTTCGCTGTCCGCCTAGTAGGCAATGCCTCGGCAGGACAGCTCAGCTCCGGCGCAAGACTTCGTTGTCCGCCTTGTAGGCACTGTGTCGGTGGGGCGACCCGGCTTCGGAGCAGTGCCTCGCTGCCCGCCTTGTAGGCATTGCCTTGGCGGGGCGGCACAACTTCACCGTCCGCCTAGTAGGCCATGCCTCGGTAGGGCGGCTCCACTCCGACGCAGAACTTCGTCGTCCGCCTTGTAGGCACTGCCTCGGCGGGGCAACCCGGCTTCGGAGCAGTGCCTCGCTGCCCACCTTGTAGGCACCGCCTCGGCGGGGCGGCAATTCTTCGCCGCCCGCCTTGTAGGCATCGCCTCGGCGGAGTGGTGCGACTTCGTCGTCCGCCTTGTAGGCATCACCACGACGGGGCGGCACAACTTCGTCGTCCGCCTAGTAGGCCATGCCTCAGCAGGACGGCTCGGCTCCGGTGCAGGATTTCATCGTCTGCATTGTAGGCACTGCCTCGGTGGGGCGACCCGGCTTCGGAGCAGCGCCTCGCCGCCCACCTTGTAGGCATCGCCTCGGCGGGGCGGCGCGACTTCGCCACCCGCCTTGTAGGCAATGCCTCGGCGGGGCGGCAAGGCTTCGCCACCCACCATGTAGGCATTGCCTCGGGGCGGCGACGACTTCGTTGTTAGCCTTGTAGGCATCGCCTCAGGGGGCTGCAAGCTACTAGTTGCATCGGCTAGCCAGTCGATACCCTCGCGCTTGTTGTCGGGGAACGGGGGGCTGGGATAGTTTGGCACGTCAGCTCGCCCATCGGGACCTCTGTACTTGTTGTCGAGGGAGTACTGTTGTGGGGGTGGCCCAATCCCCCGTGACTGGGCCTTGCAACTGGCCTAATATGTAATAGGCCCGATAGTGTAGAGGAATATACCAATGTAAATATACCAATGTACCCTCATCTTTTGTAAGTACTAAGGGGTAGAATGGGGATTTCCCACTCATGTATATAAACCCCCAGGAGGGGCAGGAGGAGGGGCATCCTCTCATTATTACTCACCCACTGTTCCAGCTCTCTTCTCCCTCTAGTTCCCTTCTTTACTGTTTGGCCCGTAGCCACAACAGTAGGCTTTACAACTTGGGGCATCAGCTACCACATTAGCCTTGCTAGGGTGATAGTGAATACCCAAGTTGTAATCTTTAATTAGCTCCAACCATCTTCTTTACCTCAGGTTGAGGTTTGACTCTGTGAAGATGTGCTTGAGACTCTTATAATTGGTATATATATTGCAGTGGTTATCGATTAAGTAATGCCACCATATATTTAGGGCATGCACCACCGAAGCTAATTCTAAGTCATGGGTAAGATAATTTGCTTCATGAGGGCGAAGCTGTCTGGATGCATATGCCACGACCTTGCCCCCTTGCATCAATACACACCCAAGGCTTTGGCGTGAGGCATTACAATATACCTCAAAGTCCTTGTGTATGTCTGGTAGAACTAGCACAGGGGTGGAGGTTAGTTTCTTCTTTAGCTCTTGAAAACTTTCTTCACAGACCTCTGCCCATTCAAATTTCTCCTCCTTGAGTAGTTGTGTCAATGACTTGGCAATCTAGGAGAATCCTTCTATAAATCTCTTGTAGTATCCTTCCAGCCCAAGAAAACTTCTCACTTCCGTGATGGTAGTGGGTTGTTTTCATTCCCCCACAGCTTCTATCTTGGTTAGGTCAACGGATACTTCTCCGGCAAACACTATATGGCCTAGAAAGCTGATATCTTTTAGCCAAAATTCATACTTGCTGTATTTGGCATACAACTGGTGTTCTTTCAGCTTTTCTAGTACTAGACGTAGGTGCTCAGCATGCTCTTCGGCATTCTTAGAGTAAACGAGGATGTTGTTGATGAATACCACCACAAATTTGTCTAGGTATTCCATAAAGACTTTGTTCAGGAGATTCATGAAGTAGGCTGGGGCATTGGTTAGGCCAAAAGACATGACCGTAAATTCATACAATCCATATCTGGTGGTGAAAGTTGTCTTCGGAATGTCTTCAGCCCTAACTTTAGCTGGTGATAGCCCGACCTTAGGTCGATTTTGGAGAACATGGTAGCTCCCCCAAGTTGGTCAAATAGGTCATCAATCCTAGGCAGGGGGTACTTATTTTTTATGGTTACTGCATTCGAGGACCAGTAATCCACACACATCCGGGCAATGCCATCCTTCTTCTTGGCAAAGAGCACTGGAGACCCCCCAAGGTGAGGAACTAGGCCTGATGAAACCCTTATCCTGTAGTTCTTAGAGTTGTTTCTTAAGTTCCTCTAACTCATCAACAGTCATTCTATAAGGTCTTTTAGCAATCGGGGCAGCACCGAGCTTTAGGTTAATGATGAACTAAAGATCCTTGTCTGGCAGCGTGCCTAGCAATTCTTCAGGAAACACTTCATGGTAATCTTGGACTACCAGCATCCCTTCCAGAGTATGTCCTCAAAATGATAGACTGCTCAACCCCAACGATAGGGTCGATCCACCTTTACTTCTATGGTCAACCCAGGACACTTGGTTAGGGTTACTCTCGTAGTAGCACAGTCTATTACTCTCTGATGTCTTGCTAGCCAGCCCATCCCTAGTATAATGTCCAAGGTCTGGGAATTCAATACTATTAAGTCTGCTTGGAAACCAAATTTTTCCATGGTGATTTCTACCCCAGGGCACACTAAGGTGGCGGTGATAATTCCTGCAGGTGAACTAAGTACCACTGGTTTCTTTAATGGGTAAGTGGGTAGCCCAAGATTATTCACATATCTTCTTGCTATAAATGAGTGTGAGACCCCAGAATCAAAGAGAGTATGTGCTAGTACTGTCTTGACAGAAAACGTACCCATCAGGACTCTTGCGGCCTCCTGAGCTTCCTCAATGGTGATGTGATTAACTCGGCCACGGTTAGGAGTTGATGTAGTCTTGCTACGTTGAGGGGTCTGGTACTCCTTGCTGGGTGCTAATGCTTGGTCACGAACAGGTGTGGTTCCTATATTGAACGTCACTGGCGTGATTTACCTTTGTAGGCATCTCCTAGAAAAATGACCTTTCTCCCTGCAGTTGTAACAGTTGAGGTAAGCAGTGGGGTTTGTCCCAATGAACTGGCCTCCTAGGTGTGGAGCTTGAGAAGTGCCGCTGCTAGGGCGCGGTACTGGTGCTAGAGTTTATAGCCTGGAGAGGGAAGGATTATTGAAGAGTTTCTGATGAATCTCCCTTGAGGCTATAGTACCACTTGCTTTTGCTCGCGGCTAGCTTCCAAGTTCTTCCTTTCATTCTCTAGGACCAGTGTGTTTGTTCACTAGGTGGTGGAAACTGGAGAAGTCCAGAATGATTAGCTGCACACATAGATCCTCATTCATGCCCTCAAAGAACCTATTGATCTTTTCCTCCTCGTCTGCCACGTCTTTAGAAGCATAGCGGGTGAGTTAGCCTTGTAGGAATGAAGTTAGCCTTGAAAGCCGTCTTGAACTCTCTCCATGGGACGACCATCTAGGCTTATCGAGCTTGAAGGGCTTGGTTGACTAGGTTGGCTTGATTGGCCTGACTTGCTTCTCTTTATTTCCTGCATCTTCTACAGTTGCCCCTTGCCCTTTTGCTTCTCCCTCATAGTCATCTTCAGTCATGGCGCCTTCGTGGCCTCGGGCAGACAGATAGTTCTCCCACCAGGCTGCTACTGCCTTGAGCTGGTGGGTGGTGAAGACTACTCGATCCTCGTCGGCACATTTAGCAAGCCGTAGTTTCCTTTCAGTATTTTGAAGCTAGTCTTCAGCCTTGAGGGGTTCATCTTCTGAGGAGAAGATCAGGGCCCAAGTACTTAAAGAGTTAGCCAACTTTGTACTATGGCCGCCGACATTCGCTTGCTAGCCGGCATAGATGGCATGCAGAATTTGTGTTTGTTGTGCCATGACCTATGCCATGGTGGGGTTGTCCGATGGGGGCAAAAGATCAACTCCTTGGCCCTGGCCTCTACCCCGGCCTATAGACGGCGTTCCTTGGTTGGCATCAACATCGGCATGTACGTCTGGATTGGCACTAGCTTGGGCTTGGGTAACTCTCTAGGTAACCATCTGTAGATACCGTTTTGCACTTAGCCACATATGATAGGTAAGTGGGTTATCAGCCCACAACAATTATGTAAAAACCAATCAAAGTAACATAAATGATAAAGCAAATTACAATACAAGGCCCATGCCTGGCCACATATCATTCATAGATAAGGGTTCACATGGCTCATCATATATAGCACTTAGGCTAGGAAGAGCATCATAGTTACACACAACACTTAAGGTTCATAATATCCATGGCTACTGTACTAGCTTTGAACAAAGCTTCTTACTATTACAGGGGATTAGTGCTCACTATCATCATACAACACCTAGCAAGCACTATACTAGACCATCTACTCCTCCATGAAGCTGGCTCCTAGGCAGGAGGGGCTGTAATCTGGACACTGGGAGAGGGAGAGATTGCCACTGAAGTCTGATGAGTCAGAACGGGAGCGGGAGTGACTGCAGCCACGGCGAGTCTCTCCAAGGGTGATAGTTGCCCGTGGACTAGGGGTCGCATGCTCTTGCGAGCGATGAGCCTCATGCGAGACCCATTGGCCCACATCTAGGGTGAAACAGGATATGTGGTAATGATAGTAGGTACAGCGGGAGCTGGAGCGAGGATTGCTGCGACAACTGCCGTCCACTATGGCTCAGTGAGGGCGGTGGCCTTTTCCTTCTCAACTTCCGCAAGTGCCTTCTTACATTTGGCGAGCTACTCCTAAAGTGCCTCCACACAGCTGTAGCTGGCGATCAGAAGCTAGCGAAGGTCAGTGATCTCCTCGAGCATCGTAGTATAGGTGGTCCCCATGGCCCTAGTGAGGTGCACCTGATGGGTGAGCATTGGGTTGTCTTCTGACACCAGAATAAAGGTCTCATTATTGTTGGCCCCTTCTTGGTGGGATGGGTATTAGAATAAGGGAGACTTTAGTAGTGCGGGTCCATGGATGTCACATAACTGAGTAGCGGCTAGGCGAGTGGTGTCCTAAAGAGTAGTGGTTGCGGTGCTCCTCCTATGTAGGCTCCTGAAGACATGGGATGACTCACTTTCGTCTAGAACGTAAATGAAGACCTCCATGATCCTTGACTCCATAGCTCCTTCTACGGCCTTGCGTCCCTAATATATAGGCTGATCCTTGTATCCGAGATAGTGCAGCAACTTGCGCAGGATACTTGCGAAGTCCCCCTCATACTGCTTATGGGTGAAGTAGTCCCATGTACCATCAACCGCAGCTCCGGACATCTGTAAGTTAAGGCACTAGTGTCAGTATGTATTTTAAATCATCAAAGAAAGGAGGATAAGATTAGATCTAAGAGGGGTAAGAAGAGAAGTAATATGCTATATTTTTAGAAATTCCTTATGAGATACCATGTGGAGGTGACCACATGTTTGTGACGAGTAATTGACACTTGGTTCAGAAAGATTGAGTTTGATTTGGGTGTTTTCTGCGAAGTCATAGCCCTGTTTGAGCGTTTGGAAGACCTTACGACCACATTGGGCGTGGTCGTAGGTCACTGGGGTGGTTTACGACCACTAAGACCGTGCTCAAAAGGTAGGAGCAAAGATTACAACCACGTTTGGTCGTGATCAAAAGTCTCTGAGAGGTTTACGACCACGTTGGCCATGGTCGAACGCTGCTACGACCATGTTGGTCGTGGTCGAAAACATGGTTCGCAGTTTACGACCATGTTGTGTCGTTTACGACCACTCTGATCATGGTCGAGCGCACTTACGACTACGTTGGCCGTGGTTGGAAGTCGTCAATCGGAGCTACGACTGCAGCGGTCGAAAGTCGGCGCTCGAAGTTACGACCACGTTGAGTAGTCGTGGCCTACGACCACGTTATCGCAGGAAGCGGTCGGAAGCACTTGGGTGAAGTCGTAGCGCGGTCGGTTGTGGTCGAAAGCCCATTCGATCACGTTATAGACTTAGGCTGAAAGTCGTAGCTTTTGTTGTCTGGTCGTATGGCTTCCAGAAGAGGTTGTATCAGCTGGGAATCGGTCGTAAAGACTTATGAGGTGGTCGTAGACCGTGTGCATTAATGTTTAAGTTATTTCGACCGGTCGTAATGTATGTACGACTATGTGGAGTGTGGGTTGAGTTCTCTTTTCCAATGCAAATGGATGTTACCCTTGTCTAGTGCGGTGCTATATGAAGTTGTGTTGTCTGTGATGGTTGCAGGATCTTGAGGCTAGTCGTGGCGAGGCATGGATGACCGGACTAAGCACAGGCGGTGCTGAGGTCGGTGAGCGGTTGGGAGATACCAAAGACGGTGAGGCCAGCGAGGTAGTTGCAAGCCGTGGACAGCAAGCTACGGAGGAAGCTTCCGGGAAGGTAGCAGAGTGGTATTTTGGAGAAATGTCCAAAGTCTGCAAAAGGGAAGCGATTCTCTACAAAGCACAGGAGTTGTTGGCGCTTACGGGCAAAGTAGTGGAGCCGTTGGGTTTAACGGGTAAAGCACTGGAAGCTCGTTCTCGCTAGTGTGTAAAGTGAGTGGTAAAACCCGGTGTTAGGTGGGGGTTAATGGGTTCTCCCCCTGTAGCAAAAGGCTATAAATAGAGAGGGTAGAGCTCGGGTGCTTGGTGAGATTCTGATCCCCAAGTTGCTCTGTTCTTCCTTGTTTATTTGTGAGTGTGTGGGTTCTCGGGATGGAGCAAGTGTGCTCATGTATCTCCCAGTTGGAGTGGCTGTAGAAACCTCCATTATCAATCATTCATCTCTCTTCCTCTATGTTGAGTTGTTTGATTGTTCTGTGAATTGTTTGATTGTTTTGTTTGTGCTTTCTCTTCTTTATCCTTTCCCATGTATGTCTAAGATGATGGTTCTCATTTGTGCTCTGGCTTTCTTGATCTGAGCAAGTTCTTTGCTCGAGTTACCTTGCTATCTTCTGCTCTGAACTAGGATCCATACTCAAGACCTTTTGGTCAGGTTCTTCCCGAGAGCAGAGATTTCGATCGGGTCCTTGTGCAAATGGTAGTGCGTCTCAAGTTACTCTGTTCTTTTTTGACCATGCCTTCTTGTTAGAGCACAGTCATGTTTAGAGTCTCCTGGCTATTTGTCTCAAGACTTTAATGTTATTCGCTTTTGAGTCTTGCCGGTCGTGCGTGCTCTCTCTGTCTTCGGTCGTTACTGTGTTCTTTCTTTTGTCGATCGACATTTCACTGTGAAGTATCGACTGCTCTGAAACTGCTTCGGTCACAGCAGGGAGTCGTTCGACTACATAGTAAGTGTAACATCCTGAAATTTCGGGTGCTAAAAAAATGTGGAGTTTTTAAAATTTTTCTTACATTTTGTTAGCACTCAAATTTCTTCTAAGTAATTATTGAATCTTTCTGAGTTTGGTGCCATACAAATTAGTAATCGGGAGTACTCCCAAATACAAATAATAAAAATGGAAAAGTTCATGACTTCACAATACCAAAAATTTTGAATTCAAATTCAGGTCAATGCAATAAATCCAAAATAAATAAATAAATATTAGAATATATCCATAAATATCTAAACCAAAATCCAAGTCTAAATATTCAAAAACTATACATATACAATTCATAGCAAAATAACATAAACATCGAAATCCGAGAGCAAATTAAATAACATGGAGAATAGGAAAATATTAGGCTTTGGTATCTAAATAATTGAAACAAGATTTGAAAGTAAATTGAAATCAATAATGTGAAACAGGAACTAGAAATTAAGTTAAAAATTCAAGTCTTAGAATTATGCTTAAAATTCTCCCCCTCTCTTTCTTTCCTTAAATCCCCTATCCATGACCAGTGGGCCCTACTCTTTCTTTCTCTCTCCCCTCTCTCTTTTCCTTGCCAGTGGACCCCTCCCCATTTCCTTCTCTGGCCGCTGGCCAGCCGAGCGCCACTCTTCTTTTCTTCTCCTACCACACACAGCTTTTCTCCCTGCTCTCGTCACCCACGTCGCCCGTCGTCCTCCTCGCGTCATGGCTGTCCTTTCCCCCTGTTTCCGCGTCAGCACATGTTGCACGTCGCTCGGCCATCACCCCCCGTCATGCCCTCGCCACCGGACCTGCCCCCGTCGCCTCACGCGCCCCCGCCCACGCCCTGCGGCGCCTCTGTGCCCCCCACGCCATGCCGTCTGGCCACGCCCCGGCTCCGCCCTCCCGCGCGCGTGTGCTCGCCTATAAGGCCCCGAGCCACCTCCTTTCCTTTGCCCTTGCACCCTCTTTTGCTCCTCCTCCCTCAAGCTGGTTTCGCCCGAGCGCACCACCGCCGCCTACGCCTCCGCGCCGTCCCGCCCGCTCTGACGATCTCCGGCCAAGTGCACCCAGCCAAATCGCGTCCCCACTTCCCCTCTCCCTCCCCTTCCACCCAATCGGATTTTCTGGCGCCGAGCTCGCCGGAATCGCCATTTCCCCCTCTCCGGCCGAAACCGCCGGCCGCCGAGTCAATCCCCTTCACTGAGCCACCGTTTTCCAATTCCCCACTCCCACATCTTCCTGAGCACCCCGTGAAGTCAACCGGACGATCTGCCGAGCCTCCCCGGACCTGTAGCTCGCCGGCGACGATCCTTCCCCGAGAGCTCCGCCGCCGCACGCCGCCGACCCCTCTCCGGTGACCCCCAGCCCCCGCCGACCCCATCATCGGGTTCCTAGACGCGCAGGCATCCCGTTTTGACCGCCACCACCAGCCCTCCGGCAGCCCGCCGCCGGCCGCACCGCCGCCGTTCCCCGCCTTCGGCTCCTCTGCTTCGGGCCCCTGCTGCCGCTCAGCTTATGTGCTACTCCTTCCCCTTCCAATCAGGTAACGCCAAGAGTCTGAGTGGCTAGCAGAGTGCGCGTTCGCTGTGTCGACCTGGGTTCGAATCCGCCTGGCCGCAGCATGTTAGAATAAATAGGGTTTTTAATTTTTGATTGTGTTTAAGCCGAGAGCAGCTAGGAAAACATCCATGAAAATCCGCAATAAATAAATAAAAGGCACAAAGAAATTCATTAGGATATAATTGAGCCTAATAAATATCTAATCATGGATTGATTAATACATGTTAGAAACTAATGTGACTTTAGTATTTATTTTAAAATCTAATTAATAATTAAAGGTATCAATAAAATAGGGTTTTGTTAAATGTCCAGATAAGGATCCTAATTAAAAATATATTTAAGGGAAATAATTTAGGAAGGCCAAAGATAATGGAAGTATGCACCAATAGAATTTAAATGAATATTCGAGTATAGAGTTATATGCAAGGTGATCAAGTGGCTAATGGAAAATGATTTAATAACATATAAAACAAGATGTGATATTAATTGTACCTTTAGAACCCGAGTTTATGAACATCCAAAAATATTTAAAGACCAAATCCGGACTAGCTACTTGTAAGAAAAGATATTAGATATCATGTTTAGCTATAAAAATAAGGATTTGAATTAAATGTTATATAGTCTTTTCTTTAAGGTTTAAATTGCACTACACCACAACTAAAGATACATAAATTGATAGCAACCTTTAATGAAAGAGTGTCTTTAAGTAGAAATACCATGTTAGAAAAATATATAAGTGGCAATTATAATAAAGCAACCCCTAGGTCATCAGAAGATTAAAAGTCACCTACCCAATGTAACTATGTAAATAGTAGTCATCACTAGCGTGCCATCGATAAATAAAACTTAGTGTTAGATTTTGCTAAATAGCAAATATTGAAATGTAACCTTGTAAGACAAGCCTTGCTAGATAAGTAAAGGTAGATTAAAAATAAAGCTAAAACTAATAATAATAACAAGGGTGTAGACAAAATGATAAAGGTGCCACCATTTAAATCTCCACGTTAGATTTAGTAAATAATAATGTCAGGCATGATTAAATATAGCAAGCTACGACCCGTATAAATAGATCCTAATTCAAATTAAACTAAGCTTAGTAATAACTGATGATACATAAAATGTTGAGCCATAAAATGCTATAAAACCGGACTCTAATATTTATTTGGTAAGCTAAAAGTTATATACATCTCTATATGTAACATATGCCCTGAAGATTAACGCTCGACAAAAACAAAGCTCAGCTAAAAACTTGTACACCGAATCATAGGGTTAACCTAGCTCATGGAACTTCCTTGATAAATATAAAAATAATAAAAAGAAGTTATTAAATAAAATAGAGTAAGCCATAGTATTCAATGGCCGGCTCAACCTAGCCCTCCCCAAATCTAAAACAAGATAAACTCATTAATATTTCTGTGTCATAAACCCTCCTTCATTGAATGCCCTGCTACCGATCATCGCTAGTTCGGCTCCGACAATACTCCGCGTCCAATCAGCCTCGTCTCAAATCACCTATTTAATCATAATAAAAATTAATCAAGTTCAATTGGGTTTATTTGGATTTATTTGGATCTCTTGAGTTATTTGCATTTATTTGGATTCAGTTGTTTAGCGCGTAATTAGAGATTGGGGTCCTGAAGAATCAAAGGATCAAGCGAAGCCGAGATCGAGGTGAGGATAAGGAATAGAAGTTCAGGACCATCGCATGAGAAAGCTTTGAATGAGCTCAAGACCGCGGTAAACCGTGCAAGGCGAGTCAATACTTTGATCATGTTGAACCTACATTTTCTGCAAGTTATTTTGTGTTAAATTATCAAATTGCATGCTGTTAATTTATATGCAAATACATGTTTAATTTAGAATTTTAGTTAAATGCCTATTATCTAACTTGATTAATATTGCCCATCCTTTGGAATATTTGAACATGAGAACCTTGTCGCCCTAGCAAAATTATAATAGTAACCTTTCTAAAATAAGTCCGTAATTATATGCCATGCTTAGTATTGCTTAGATACTCATGGGCGCGAGAGCGCCCAAGCATCACTTTTAATCATGAGAAAAGTTGGTTGGGCAGTCATAGTGGTAATGACTGGTGTATGTTGGATATGGTTATTTTATATTCCCAAAAACCTCAAATTGCTTATTTATCTGGGCGAATGGTTCGGGGGTGTGGTGCTGGGTGCACGAGAGTGTGGTTTGTGGTAGCACCGCCCAGATAACCCTAAGGACCGAATCTTGTCATGACCTCCTGTGTAAAACAAGTACAAACACAAGTCTGTAAAGTACAACTTGGCCTAATAAATTTACCGGACCCCGAAAGTCATCATCATCGGTGGAGGAGAAGTGGTGGTGCAAGTAGCGATTCTGGGTGATAGCTTGAATGGGACACTCTTTGTGAGTGAAGTTCTTCTGCGGCGTGCTAGCAGTACGGGGAGTCAGCTGCTAGGTGCATAGGAGGGGAACATCCCGCACAACGTATGGGACCCACCGCAAGTGGGAGTGGCCCATCGGGTGAGATGATGGACGGGGCGAGGTACTTTGAACGGTTACTGTGATGGCTTGCTCAACCACACGTCCATGGAATCGTGTGGGGCAACGAGTGAACTGTCTCTTGTGGGTAAAGTGTGCAAACTCTGCAGAGTCAAAACTATTCGAATAGCCGTGCCCATGGTCAAGGGCGGACATGGGAACTTAACCAGATATAGTTCTATTTCAAAAACTTTGTGGGTGGAAATGGAAAAAGTGGAGGGCAGCGGAAAGCCCTGATTTGAGTTGTCCTAGGTGTCGTCCCAGTGGTAAGATAAGCGGCTATAACGCTGAAAGATGTCAAATGGTGTGATGCCATATGTATGGAAAAATTATGGTGATATTAGGCATGTGGTGTGATGCCATATGTATGGAAAATCATGTTAATATTCCTTGAACATTATGTTTTGTTCCAAAGCTGCTAGGTCTCAGGAAATGTTATGTATTGTATTTCAAATAGTGGCATTTCTATTCTTACAAAATAAAATATGGGTGGAATAAACAGGGTCGTGAGTAAAGGAAATAGATGTTTGTAGTGTACACATAAAGGTATTGGTGGATTCATGTCGATCATAAATAGGAAATGATAGTGTGGGTTCTGAGAGAAATAAATTGGTGGAGTCTAACTGAATAGATAGGCTAAATAGATGATCTAATTGAATTTTTGGGAAATTGGAGGAGTAATACAAGTATTGGATTATAGTTCCTGATTAGTGATTTACTTGGTGGGAGGATACTAGTGGATCGTAGAATTAATCAATGATATTCTTGGTGGATATATAATGGTGAATCGTAGAATTGATCAATGATATTCTTGGTGGATATATAATATTGAATCGTAGGCTTGATCAATGATATTCTTGGTGGATTTGAATCAATAATAAAAAGGATTGGATTGTTAGAAAATCTTGATGAGAATGTTCGGTGGATTAATTAAATGATGTCAGTCGCTGTTGGAGTTTTAGACAGCAATCAATATAGAAAGTATATGATCGGTGGATTAATTAAATGATGTCAGTCGCTGTTTGGAGTTTTAGACAGCAATCAATATAGAAAGTATATGATCGGTGGATTAATTAAATGATGTCAGTCGCTGTTTGGAGTTTTAGACAACAATCAATATAGAAAGTATATGATCGGTGGATTAATTAAATGATGTCAGTCGCTATTTGGAGTTTTAGACAACAATCAATATAGAAAGTATATGATCGGTGGATTAATTAAATGATGTTAGTCGCTGTTTGGAGTCTTAGACATCAATCAGTATCGAAAGTGTACCTTTGGTGGATTAAGTCAATTATGGCAATTTCCGTGTGGAGTATAGGCAGCAACAATAACACCATGATTAAATAATAGCAATGCTACTAAAGCGATTTTTGGCAAATAAAATAACCCGAGCCTCTCCTTTGTTAAACCATGCATACTATTTATTTGCATTCTGTGTATTGGCTCGCGGAGCACGGGGTCGGAGTGCTCACGCTTGCTTTTGCGACAAAATTCAGAATCAAGAATTAAATCACCTCGCCTCAGCATCAAGATTGGACAAGCTGGCAGAGAAGATGAAAATGTCAAGGGCTAGGTCGCGAACCTCCAGTTGGCTGCCTGTGGGCATGTCCTGAAGGTCCCACCTGTGTGCTCGTTCTTTCGCTGCTGCAATTTATTGATTTCGGCCTAATCGGCCCATGAGTAAGTCTACCATTATATTTACGCTTCCGCATGACATGTATTTTTGATATCCATTACTGTAACTGTGAGCACTATCTACTGATCCAGGGAATAGTGCAGTGGAATCACAGTGGGTGCCGGATTGTATAATTGGCCCCCTACAGTAAGGTATCGACTGCTCTGGGTTTTGGCCGACTCCATCATTCTTGATTAGTCTCAGTTGACTTCCTCTCGATTTCCAGCGAGCTTTCATCTTCTGTCTTCGTAGCTTCTGTAGCTATTGGAGCAGAAGTTGGTGAGAATACTTGGGGAGTCTTTGAAGGCACCATTCACCCCCCTCTGTTGCCATTTCGGTCCTAGAATTGGTATCAGAGCCGATTAGCTCTTTTCAATAGATCTTAACCAGTCTCTAGAGCCATGGCAACGGACAAGTACTCGACTAAGCCTCCCGTCTTTGATGGCATTGATTACCCCTTCTGGAAGAGCCGAATGGAAACATACATCCAGGCTCAGGGGTATGCCATCTGGCGTAAGGTCAAGGTCCGGTTTGTTGTTCCTGCCGATGAGAAGATCAATGCTAGAAATATGCATGATGTTGAGGCAAACGCTAAGGCAAGGAACATCATTATCCAGGGCTTGAGTCGTAGCGAGTTTGACCATATATCTCATCTTTCGTTCGCCTTTGATATTTGGGAGACCCTCGATGCTTACCATGAGGGCACCACCCAAATAAAGACGGTGTGACAGGACCAGTTCAAGCGAGATTACAACAAGTTTGAAATGCTCGCCGGCGAGTCCCTCGATGAGTGCTTTGCGCGTTTTCATAAGATTCTGAGCAACCTCCGAGCGGTTGGTCTCACATACCCCGACTCGGATAACGCTCGTCAAATGCTCGCTGCTTTGGACCTGCGTGTGTGGGAGATGAAAGTGACTACCATCAAGGATACCACAGACCTCTCAACTTTGACTCTTGATGCGCTGTACTCGCGCCTCAAGACTCACGAGATTGACATTGTATCTCGCAAGTTGAAGTCATAGTCGATGGCCCTAGTCACTGATCCCAGTTCGACTTCTGGTCTTTCTTCTGATTCTCAGTGCGGTTTCTCCCTTGCTGCTCTCTGTGACATAACTGATGATCAGTTAGAGCAGCTTGCGGAGAGGAGGAGGGATGGAAAGAGAGGAGGACCCGTGATTTGCTTTGAGTGTGGTGGCCCCAACCACATTCGGGCAAACTGCCCAAAGCTGTGGAAGGGCAAAGGTGACTACGGCGGTTCAAGCAAGAATGACTACACCGACAAGAACCGCAACAAGAAGCCCTCAGCTCCCGCACAAGGCAAGAAGAAGTTTCGCGACTTCGGGAAGGCCAAGAAGCTCTTCCACCGCGTCCTCACCGCCTTCGACGACCTCGACCTCAGCGAGGTGGAGGGATGGAGCGACGACGACGAGACGGGTGACCAAGAACCCAAGGGCGGCGACGACTTCTCCGGCATGTGCTTCATGGCCCTTGAGGGCGAACTGAGCGACAGCGAGCTGTACTCTGACTCGGACGAGGTATCCCTCACCTACGACCAGCTTAATCATGCTTTTCTTAAGCTAGGTGGATTTCATGCTAGAGCTAGGGCTAGGTGTACTGAGTTAGAGAAGGAAGTAGATAGACTATCACGGGAGCTTTGTTCACTTACATCTGCTCCCTCCCGTGATGATTGTGATACATGCTGTGCTCTGTTGAGTGACATGGAGAAATTAAGGACCTCGCATGATAGTTCGTCTTCTGAGCTTGACATGATTAAGGTGGAGAACATTAGTCTTCTTGCTGAGCTTGAGATGAGTAGGGTAGTTCCTGTTTCATCTACTTCTGTTGAGACTAGTGCTTGCACCTCATGTGAGGATAAGGATAATGCTTTTAGAGGTCTTTATACCATGCTCTTAGATCTGTCCAAGTCTTGTGAAAACTGCAATAATCTGAAATTGAACCTAAAACGACAGATCATAAAATTGCTAAGTTACAAGCTTTTCTCCTTGAGCCCATTACTTCATGTTTGAACTGTCCCAAGTTAACAGCTGAACTTGAATCTGTCTCAAAACAGTTTCAAGAAATGATTGACAATAATGAGAAAATGGCTCAGTTTGCGACTAAGGATCCTGTTAGCTCACCTTGCATTAGTTGTGATAAATTAAAACTTGAACTCGTTGCTTTGAATGAACAATGTGTGAAGCTAACTAAGGATTTACTAGAGAAGCCATTAACTCATTGTGATGTGATTGCTGAGGTGGGGAAGGAGCTCAAGGGTAAGGTGGAGACACTTAGCGACGCGAACCAACCGGCTAGAAGTAGGACTGTCCCCTCTGAGTCGGCTGTGCGTGCACAAGCCATTCTTTTCTCTACTGTTAGTTCTTCATATGCTCCCTTACCTTCTGCTACTCCTTCTTCCCCCTACTCTTCTTGCACCTCTCTCTTTCGGGAGTGTCAGTATCTTATGAACACTCTCGAGAGATTTGTAGGAGCCAAGAAGAAGCTTAATCTTATTCTAGACCAATCCAAGATTTGCAGATTTAATCAGGGTCTAGGATACGATTTCTATGAGGACATGAGGAAGCATCCACCTGCCGTGCTCAAACCAATAGCACCAGGTGTGATCGAGATTGAGCCTAGGACCGAGAAAGTCCAATTTTAGTCTGCGGGCTTTGTCCAAGGGATTTCTGACAGCAAGGTGATTCCACCTGCAGCTTCGGCCTCTCAGAAGGCGAAGCCTCATCATGCTACTTCTACCTCTCAGAAGGTGAAGTATCATTGCACCTTCTGTCAGAAGGATGGACATTTGATCGATCGATGCTTCAGGCGTGTCAAGATCGCGCGTAGAGACCATGTTCGTGATCTTAGGCGTATTCAGGGTCAGCCCCAGACTTTGAGTGCACCTAAGACCAACACGAGGTCTAGGCTTGCTTCTGTTGATGGGTTTGGGCAGCATCAAGGACTTGGTTTTTCCCAGTTTTCTGGTTTTCGTCCTCATGCTCCCTTTGGTCGTGACTTCCACTGTCCTGAGGGTAGATCTCATTTCCCCCGTCGAGATAGCTACCCGCGGTGTGATCAGCATGTTGCTGGTGCCTTTACTCGCTCCTCTGTAGTAGTCAAGCCCAACAACAGCTTCAGGTCTACACATAGACCTTCTGCTTCTTTAAGGGACAGAGAGCGTAGGGTAGATAGAGGTCAGTCGTGTTTGACTACTTCATCGGCTCGACGTGTTACTCAGTATTGGGTGCCAAAATCACTCTTGATTTACCCCAGTACTGAGACTTTACTCTCTTGTTGACTCAGGTTCGTCGGGCAGGGAAGGGAAATGTTTGGCTTGTAGACTCCGGGTGTTCACGACACATAACCGGAGACTCCCGTTGGTTTTCTTCCCTTGCCCGTGCTCCAGGTGATGAGACGGTCACCTTCGGATATGCTTCATCTGGGCGCGTCATCGCCAAAGGTACAGTGCGCGTTAATGATTCTTTCATTTTGAAAGATGTTGCTTTGGTTAGTAAGCTGCAGTATAATTTGCTTTCTGTCTCTCAGCTTACCGATGACGGTTTCGAGGTGAGCTTTAAGAAAAATGCTTGCAAAATTCTGGATTCTTCGGGTAGTCTGGTTTGCGGGATTTCTCGTTTTGGGAGGATCTTTCGTGCTGATTTTTCTAAGTCTTCTGGTGATCCTTTCCGTTGTTTGGTTGCTTCTGAGTCCCGCGATCTTTCTTTCTGGCATAGGAGACTTGGTCATATTGGTTTTGACCATTTGACCCGAGTTAGCGGCCACGACCTCATTCGTGGTCTGCCGAAACTCAAGATGGTCAAAGATCTTGTTTGCGCTCCATGCCGGCACGGCAAGATGGTTGCCGCTTCTCACCCTCCTATCACAGTTACTATGACCGATGCACCGGGACAGCTGCTCCACATGGACACAGTTGGACCAGCTCGAGTGCAGTCAGCACGAGGGAAGTGGTATGTTCTTGTCGTGGTCGATGCCTTCTCGAGGTACTCTTGGGTGTTTTTCTTAGCCTCGAAGGATGAGACGTTTACACATTTCCGAGGTCTTTTCAGTAGGCTTTCTGTTGAGCTTCCGGGTGCCTTACGAGCGATCCGCAGTGATAATGGCACGGAGTTCAAGAATTCCTACTTTGAGAGGTTCTGTGTTGAGACAGGTGTAGAGCATCAGTTCTCCTCTCGGCACGTCCCACAGCAAAATGGCGTCGTGGAGAGAAAGAATCGTACCTTGGTCGAGATGGCCAGGATGATGCTTGATGAGTACTCTACACCACGGAAGTTTTGGGCTGAGGCTATAGCCACCGCGTGCCATGTCTCAAATCGAGTTTTTCTTCAGGCACACTTGCACCGCACTTCTTATGAGTTGAGATGTGGGCGAAAGCCCAGTGTATCTCATTTTCGTGTATTTGGTTGCAAGTGTTTTATTTTGAAGTCCGGGAACCTAGACAAGTTCGAGTCACATTCTTGTGATGGTATCTTTCTGGGTTACTTGACTTCTTCGCGGGCTTATCGGATTTGGAACTGCGAGTCTAGCAAAATGGTAGAGACCTGTGAGGTAACCTTTGACGAGGCCAGTCCGGGGACTAGGCCTGGTATCTCTGGTTCTTTAGAGCAGTCCGAGCCCATCTTTGTGGATGATGAGGACGATGGAGATGAGGGTTGTCTAACCGATTTAGTCCCTCATCCACCCCTTGAGGTGCCCTCTTCCACCGCACCTCGAGGCTATCAGCCAATGCCTTCTGCTTCTTCTGGAGCTAGTGGCTCTGTTCCTACCTCGTCAGCTCATGAGGTAGAGGCCACTTTGAGAGACCATGTGGAGGTCGCGTCATGGTTGTGATGAGTAATTGACTCTTAATCTAGTGAGATTGAGTTTGGTTTTTGAAGTTTGAGAGGAGAATGGGTCTCTCTGTTGGTTCCTAAGCCCTTACGACTTGCTTGGCAATAGCCTTACGACCACATTGTTTGTTGTCTTGAGCGGCTGGAAGTATTACGACCACCGCAGCGCATTTTGGCCATGGTCGAAGGGCACCAGAAGAGAGTACGACCGTTTTGGCCGTGGTCGGAAGTCAGCCATGCTGTTTACGACCACACTGACAACGGTCGGAAGCCGAAAACCACGTTTACGACCACTTTGGCCGTGATCGAAAGCCTCTATAACCACATTGGCCATGGTCGAAGGTCGCCAAATAGCTTTACGATGACCTTGGGTGTGAACGGAGAACATCAGAAGAGGTTACGACTGGTTTGGTCATGGTCGGAAGGCTGTACGACCACGTTGTGGCGTTTACGACCACTCTGGCTGTGGTCGAAGGCCATCGGAAGCAGCTACGACCACGTTGGCCATGGTCTGAGGTCGTAAGTCGAATCTACGATTGCTGTGGTCGGAAGTCGGCGCTCGGGCGTACGACCACGTTGAGTAGTCGGCGCCCTACGACCACGTTGTGATGCAGTTGGACGGGCGTGAGGAGCGATCGGACGCGGTCCAAATGCAGCGGGACTCGGTCGGAAGTGCTCGGTAACGGTCGGAATCACTCGTAGCGCGTCAGATGCAGTCTTCTGGGGTCGTAGGCGGTCGGTTGTGCCCGAGATGTTTGAACGTGGTCGTAGACACATGGGAATTGGTCGTATGACCTCTAGGATCGACCATGTAAGCTGGGAATCGGTCGTATGGCTTTGTGGTGAAGTCGTAGACCTCGTGCATTTATTGGTTCATCATTTCGATCGGTCAGATGACAGAACGACTTGGGATGAGGCCGTAGACTTTGAGCGATAAAGTCGTAGCAATGTTGTGTGCGGTCGTAGGCTCGGTACGACTTGGTGATCTGCTTTACATCTTGGTAGTTGTAGCGATCAGGTGCAGAAGTCGAAGCCTGTGTGATCGGTGATCCTAGGCGACTGATTGGTGGTCGGCTGAGGCCGATTCGACTTGGTGACTGGTTATGTAGTCGTGGGATCGACTTGGTGGTCGATCGAGCTTTACGACTTGGTGGTCGTAAAGGCTCATGACTTGATGTCTGGCTCTACGACTTGGTAGTCGTAGGAGTTGATTCGACTTTGTGATCTTAGCGACCAGTCTTGGTAGTAAGTAGTCGTAGCCGCTGTGTGGTAATCGTTGCAAGCTTGCAATGGTCGTAGCTTGTGTCTTGGTGGTCGTAGCAGCCTAGTGAGTGGTCGTAGGCTGCAGGAAGGCTCTTGTGAGCTGGAGGGTTTCTCTGTTCTGTGCAACAGAGTGGTCGTATGGGGTATGGTCCTTATGCGATAATATCGTAGCGGCTAGCGATGGTTGTGGCATGTGTCCGCATGGTCGTAGTGAGCTGTGAGACGGTCGCAACGACATGTTGTGTGGTCGAAGGAAGCAGGGAAGTGTTCCAGGGCTTCGACCATTTCTTGAGTTGTGCATTCGAGTGGTCGTAGGGGGTTTACGATCAGATTGTGTGCTGTGACACTTGTTGGTTGTACCGATGGTTTGTCTGTTGTCTGGTGCGGTGCTATGTGACGGTTTGCTTGTCTGTGTGGCTGCAGGACTTCGGAGCTATTTCATGGTGAGGCATGGGAGGACTGGGACTAGGCACAGGAGGTGTTGAGGTCCAGACGGTTGGAGGCGCCGAAGATGATCGAGGCTGGTGAGGTGGTTGCAAGCCGAGGAGATGAGGAACCGAAGCTGGAGCTGCCAGAGGACCTTGGAGACAAGTCTTGGTGAGGCTTGGAGTGGTCGGGACTAGACATGGGAGATGTTGAGGTCCAGAACGACTGGGTGAAGCCGAAGAAGACTTGGGGCTCAAGGTGGTTGCAAGCCAAGGAGATGAGGAACCGGAGCTGGAGCTGCCAGAGGATCTTGGTGACAGGTCTGGCGAGGCTGGGATGGTCGGGACAAGACGCGGGTGGTGTCGGGGTCCAGAACGACCAGGGGAAGCCGAAGAAGACCTAGTCTTGCGAGGTGGTTGCAAGCTTGGACGGCAAGGCAGAAGGAAGCTTCCGGGAAGGTAGCGGAGTGGCATTTTGGGGAATGCGGAAAGCTGCAAAGGGAAGCTGTGTCTTTGCCAATGCACAGGAGTTGTTGGCGCTAACGGGCAAAGCAGTGGAACCGTTGGGTTTAACGGGTAAAGCACTGGAAGCTTGTTTTCGCTAGTGGGTAAAGCGAGGTGTAAAACCCGGTGTTAGGAGGGGGTTTACGGGTTAGCCCCAGTGTGGACTAATGGATGGATCCATTAGGGTTAGTCTTGGGTGTGAGGCTATAAAAGGGAGAGGGGAGGCACGAGTTTGATCGAGTTGGCCGGCTGGGCCTTGGAGGTAGTCGCCTCTCCCTCCCATGGGAGTCTGTGAATGTGTTCTTGGGATTGTGTGTGAGAGAGAGGATGAGTGGAGAATCCATGTATGAATAATCGAGAAAGAGAGAAAGAGAAGAGGTGTGAGCTCCTCTCTATGCTCTCCGGGCGTATCGGGATTCCTTGTACTCCTTGATGATTGGAATGAAAACTCTGAGTTGTGTTCTCTGTCTTGTGTTTGAATGATTTGTTTGCGCTTTCTTTGTTCCTTCGTTTATCTGTGTTCTTGGCTTTCTGAAATCGCAGTGACATGTGGGTTTTACTCCAAGCCATCTTGGCTATTCTAGTCCCACGAGCGGTTCTATTCATCAACTCTGGTACTTCTTGCTTTGAGTTGTGTTCTTGGTTTGAGTAGGCCTAGTTTTGATTTGCTCAGAACAGGGAATCTGTCTCAAGGCTATTTGGCCAGTTCATTCCCGAGAGCAAGAGTCGAATCGGAGAAGTGTTTGCGTCTCGCGGTCGTGCGCCGAGTACATGCTCTGCATTCGCTACGACCACGTTGAGACTTTTGTGCATGAGTCGACCGAATTCTCTGTTTCGGTTTCGACCACGCCGTTTGTCCAGATCTCAGCAAAGAAGTTTTTTTCACTGCCTTGGTTTTTCTCTGTCAAAGGACGTGAGCAAACGTTGTCTAAAGTCTCATACCCGATTGCTTTGTGAATCGCAAGATATTTAGAAATCAAAGCAAGTGGTCATGAGCTCTGGCTTGTCTTGTTGGTCGTGCGTGCCTTCTCTGTTTTCGGTCATTACTGTGCAGTCTCTTTTGTCGGTCAGATCTCGGGTTTTCAGTGGATCGTCTGTCTTACCGAGTGACTCGATCGACCACGAGTTGGCGTTCGATTTCTTTGAAACAGACGGTCTATCTCTTTGTCAGATTGATCACGATAGATCCTTTCGACTGCCTTGTTATGTCCTCGGCCAGCGGCAGTTCTAGTTCGGGTGTCAGTCTGATCTTCTGTTCTCCAGTGAACATTCGATCTTCCTCTTCATAGCTTTGTAGCTATTGGAGAAGAAGATTGTGTGAATACTTGGAGAGATTTTAAGGCACCATTCACCCCCCCTCTGGTTGCCAGTTCGGTCCTACAATTGGTATCAGAGCAAGGTTTGCTCTTTATTTGATCTTAACCGATCTGGAGCATGGCAACTAGTAGGGGATCTTGTGAGCTTTTCTTTGCATCTTGCTTGGGGTGTTTTGCCAATGATGTCCTTTGCGACAAGAGGCTGATTTCGGTTGGAGGGTGATGTTATTTGCAAGCACAGTCACCGTACTGAGAACGGCGACGAGAGCAGTATTCGCAGGTGCTAGGACATGGTCATTAAGAGTTATTACCACAGTCTCAGTGGCCCCATCTGCGACTACACTTCGTCGACCTGGTGCTTTCCCTCGGTGCACAGCTCTCAGTACTTTGGTTTGTCTTGATTTACCCTGTTCTCCGACCAGATGATGAAAATTCTTTGAGGAGAGGAGTGCAATGATACGAGCACTGCATCTTGAGACTTTGTCACCTCCTTCATTTAAGAGGTGGACCCTTCCTTGAGCATAGTTCTTTTGTTGTCAGCACTTGTGCCTTTTGCTTAGTTGCTTCTTTTTTTTTTGCTAGTGCTTTTCTTGTTGGCTCTTCTCGGTTAGTCCAAGGGATTTCTCTTTTTTGAGCAAGGATGGTGCTTTGTCCTTTTGACCATGTTTCATGGAGGACACTTACATCAATGCTCATTTTGTGAGAAGGATGGACATCTTCAGCATCGCAGACTTATTTCTTTTGTTGTTGCTCTTTGTCTGCGTGCTGACCTGAGGAAGGACTTCCACCGCTTCTTAATTGGTAGACCTTGTTCGCCCAAACGAGGTGCGCACCTACAGTGAGAAGGTGTGAGTCTCCTTTGATGCTTTGGTTGGTTCTTTTCTTGGTTGTTCATGTGCCAGGATCAAAACAACACACGGATGATAATGCTAAGAGGGACGAACAACAACTCATCATGAGCAAGACTTGGGCACTCTGTTCTTGTCATTTGTAGGTCTCTAGACGCTTGTTGGAGAACATGGAATTGATTGGAGTTTTAGTCTTCTGCCTCATCATATGACTAGAACATTTATTGGTTCTCCACTTCATGGCCTCCAAGAGACATATGCTCTCACGTTGGCGTCTTCACCTACTTTGTGAGCTATTCTTTACCTTCATGTCTCTATATACATGTGTTAGTCTTAATTGGCATGTTGTGCTTGTTCAGGTGCTCACTTATACCATACTGGCATGTTCTTTCTTCAATACTTTCATGTCATGCCTTTATGTGTATGTTGCTTAAGTATCCATATATCTTGTCATATTTGTTAGATGCTTAAGCTTTGACCTGACTTCATGAGCGAAGTAGAATGTGTATATTAGAAGTCAAGTATCATCATGACCTTATGCTCTGTAGTATCTATCATGGTTCACATCTTGCTCCTTATGGTTATTCATCATTATTTATACATGTTAGCATACTTTTCATGATTCTGTTTTGTCATGTTGTATGTCTACATGATGTATGCTCATGTATGGACAATATGAGCTTGAGTATACCTTGGATAGATTTTCTATGTCATGATGTTTTGTTTATTCATGCCTTCTTATCTTTTCTGGTATACATGCTTATATCCATGCTAGCATATGCTTCTGTGATCTTTCCTTGTCACCTGCTATGTGAATGGTTGTGATTCATTGAGATACATATTTACCTTGATCTTTCTCATTCCGGTTTTTGGCATGACATAAAATGTACAACACCTTGGTAGCATTAGTCTGTGCTTATGCTTAGACATCATGAGAACTGTGGATAGGTCACAAGCTTCTTCTAGTATTGGGTGGCTCTAGGCTCGCTGTTCTAGATGCTTTTGATGAGGGCTAGATCGAGCTTGTGGGGGTGTGTTCTCATGCATTAATATTTGTAATGCTATTGTTTGTGGTCTTTTGTCTCAGTACTGGATCATGCCTGTATATCATTTACCCCAGTACTAGGACACCAGTTGTTCCCTGTGGTTAAACTGCAGGCTGTGTGTGAGGGGGAGACTGGTACAGCTTTACGACCACTCCTTTGGTCATTACGACCACGTCGTAGCTACCACGACCATGGTCTGGACACTCGGCCGAACTCGTTTTATGACCTCGGCCAGGACGCAACGACCACGATCCAGACTCATCTGCGACTACGACCAAGACGCAACTACCACCACGACCTGGTTTCGTGTTCGACCACCCCGAATTGGACTACGATCATGAGCTGAACACATCTACGACCATGGCCGAGGCGACTTCGATCACTCAACCGAGGTCGGGACTCCTATACGACTACTACCAGGACTCTTCTACGACCACGACTACCAACCAAGCGACCATGACAGAGGTTTGTTCTCCCTTGTGATCTTTCAGTGTTTTGCTTCCCTCCACTTGGTTTTGCTTTGTTTATCTGTTCTAGTGGGAGGAAGGGTCTGATTGGTTAGACAGGAACCGACTCTAGGTGATATTGTCTCGATCACACCTCTCATCCAAATGGTTCTCTAGGATCTTTTTCTACCTAGTTTGGGCTTTGGTTCTCTAGGATTCTCTTCTACCTAGATTGAACCTTTTCTTGGCCACTAGAGTCTTGTGCATTGACATAGTGTGTTTTTGCCCCGTGGTATGAGGTTACAGACTAGAGATCATGTGGATAGGGTGTGTTTGGGAATCACCTCCTTGAGTTAGAACCCTCTTTTTCTGGTTTTTGCGCCAAATTTCTTGGTTCTTCTCGAGTTGCCTTCTCTAGGGGGAGTTGGAACCTTTCTATCTGTTCGGGCTAGCTTTCAGGGGGAGTTCATCTCGTGTGAATTTTTGAGTTTGTTTGAATTTTTTATTTGTATTTATTTGCTTTGTTTGCTTCGTCTTTTCTCGCGTAGATTCCAACGTTGTCGACGATCACTCTACCCAACAGCAAGAAGACCCAGAGATCCTACAGGAAGGCAAGTCTCCTTTGATCATCTTGAACCTATGCTTTTAAAAGGTTTTAAATATTTTAAATTATGGGCATTGCTATTTACATAAAATCACTAGTTCGAATCTTTAGGAATTAGTTATTCCAACTTTGTTATGCCCTCATTTGACATTGATTACCATGTACCTTGTCACCCTAGAACTTCCTTTGTCTCAATAATGAGATTAATATTAATCTTTGTGAATATTAGAATGGTAGGATAATGCTTAGTCATGCTATCTAATATCTTTAGAAACTCTTGAAAATGGGAAATTATGATTTGTTGTAATACCCTTGTGTTTACAAATTTAGTGGTAATTGGAGCTACCACTGTTCTTTTAAAATAAACTAAAATGTGAAAGTTGGTTTAGATTAGGGTGGATGGTTGGTTTGGTTTGGTGCAGGAAGCACGAGATCTTGTAAAGTGTATGTTCCACCCTAGTCAATTAAAGACCGACGCTTGTGTTTGTCCAGACTGAGCATTAACCGTACAACCACAAGTCTATATGGGTACGATCTAGCTGACTAACTTATGATAGTCTAGTTTAGGTGCCACCAGTGGAAAGTGGGTGCCAGGGATGGACTGGTTATTCACAGTGAGGGACAGGGATTTACTGTACTCATATGGCGCAAGAGGGGGCTTCGGTTCGGGCAGTTAGCCTACCTGCGGTGAAACCTCAGCGGGTGGTATCTAGCTAGATTAGAGTAAGGTAAAGGCTTTGTGATATTTTATCTGAGTCTCATGCCAAAGGAAGCGTGTTGACTTTTAGGATAAATTATCTCTTGTGGGTAAAGTTGTACAACCTCTGCAAAGTGTAAAACTATTCGAATAGCCGTGCCCACGGTCAAGGGCGAGCAAGGAATGCATGCACATGGTAGATTTTTGGTTTTGGTTTTAAAATCAAAGTTTTGTATTCCGAGAGTGGAGGGAACTCTCGGAAGGGTATCCTGGCAGTTGGAGCCAGAGAGGGTGGATGTAACCCGCAGTTTAAAACTTGATCAGTTAATCTAGTGTTGGTAGATGGAACCTTCACTAATGAATTGTTGATAGTTTCTGTTAAAACATTTACTTTATTAAATTGATGCCTTCAAAAATAATTAGAAATAATTGAATGAAAATGTTGCTTTGTGCAAAAGAACCATATAGCCTTCCTTTGTCAAGCCTTGCATCTATTGCATTTTTCCCAAGACTTGCGGAGTACTTTATGTACTCACATGCTGCACTCTAAAAACAATCCTCAGAGGAAGTCGAAGCTCAAGAAGGTGACTACGACTACTGCTTCGCTTGTGGCTGTGATGGATTTTCCCCGGAGGACTAGGTCGCGCTTCCCCAGTCAATTGCCTGTGGCGAATTGATGGGTCGTCTTCGAGTTATCTTTTGCTTCCGTTGTGTTTCATGTGTGCGAGGTCTTAAACCTCTATTGTAATAAGGAGACCCTGTGTTCAGTACTCTTAATTATTGTAATAAATCGTTGATGGTGATGTTTTCCATTCTGTTTAACTGTGTGCACTAGCTTTGAACTGGGACTAGTGCTGTAATACACAGAGAGTCCGGGTTTGGAAATCCGGGGGCCCGACAGAGATGGTATCAGAGCCAATTTGACTGTAGGACATGACCTAGTTAGAATGATCGTTAAAAAAAGGAGCTTCAAAATTTATTTTATAAAATAAAAATTTAATGATGTGCTATCCTTGTCTTTTCTTGTCTTTCTATCCTTACCTTCGTCATGGCATTCTTCCTTATCTATCTACTTGTTTCTTTTTGGAATGGTAATTGTACCCCTTCCCTTTGTAATTTCTATAGACGGCTCAGTGAGGTTGCGTCTAAGAAGCACTTGGAGAAGCTCGTCATCGTGAAGGAGCGAGGACTAGTTCTTTAGTTGTGGAACCCAAGTAAAGTCCTACGATTTTAGAACGCTTATGTATTACTTGCTTGTGTGTTAGGTGGACTGTACCAAGTCTTGTATACTTGTAGTACAGCCATCCTTAAAAACTATTTTGATTTCAAGCTAAGCTTCTCCTAGTTGTTCTCTCTTGTGTGTTTGTTTGGGATGTTGTTTAGTCGTTCCCCTAATCTCTTACCTGTGCTAGTTCCCTCTTATCTTTTGCTATCCCTGGAAACCGCTTCAGATGGTGAACACAAGGAGCAACCCTGGCAACAGCCGTGACGCCAATAATCAGCCAGAGGACAACATTCCACCGCCTCCCGCTCAGGCCCCCAACTTGGAACAGATGATGGCCATGCAACTTCAGCTTCTTCAAGCCTTAGCTCAAAACCAAGTGCAGCCAGCCCTGCAGGCACCCAACCAGGCACCGCAGTCTAAGTTGGGAGAATTCATGAGGACAAGGCCTCCCACTTTTGCTGGATCAGTGGATCCCCTGGAGGCAGATGATTGGATCAAGGAGGTGGAAAGGAAGTTGGTCTTAGCTCAGTGTAGTGACAACGAAAAGGTGTTGTATGCTGCCCACCAACTCAAAGGAATTGCTGCTAACTGGTGGGATAACTACCGCGCCGCCCACCAAAGCGCACAAACCATCACCTGGGATGAGTTTGTTGAGGCTTTCCGCACTGCACATATTCCTACGGGAATAATGGAAATGAAGAAAAGGGAATTTTACCAACTACAGCAAGGAAACCTCAATGTTTCTGAATACCTGAACAAGTTTACCCAATTGTCCAGGTATGCATCAGAAGAGGTCGCATCAGAGGCAACGAAGATTTGGAGGTTCATGCAAGGACTTGATCCCAATCTCAAGGTGCAGTTGGTGTCCAAGGATTTTCCGACATTTGAGCATATGGTAAATAAGGCCCTTGTCCAGGAAGATGCTCAATATCAATTACAGGACTCTCGTAAAAGAAAGATGGCTTTTCAGACACAGTATAATGCAAGCAGTTCAAGACCCCGAATGAATCCACCCCAGTTCAACAAAGCTCCAGCAGCAACAGATGCACCAAGAACTCCAGGATCTGTGCCCCGTTCAGAGATGCAAGAACCTCACATCTTTACCGGAGTCCGTCCTCAGAGAAGCAACACCTCAGCCGCAGGAGTGCAATGTTTTCGATGTCACGAGATGGGGCATTATGCAAGCAGTTGCCCACAGAAGCCTCAGGTTAACACTCCAATTCCTTTCAATTTGGGAAGTACACCAGCACGAACTCCAGCTGTAGGACAAGGATAGGGAGTAACTCCAACTACAGGAAAAGCTCCACGAACTCCGCAAACACAAGGAAGAGGACGAGTTAACCATTTCGCCACAAAAGGTGCCCCAGGGGCAGCAATCATGCTTGGTAAGTTTCAATTTGGTTCAAAGCAAGAAGCAGCTTGAGAGCACAGCAAGGAACCAAGAGCTGCGTTTTCCTCTCCTTTCTTTTTCCTAGTCCGTCCGAATCTCGGGGACGAGATTCTTTCTAAGGGGGGTAGATTTGTAACATCCCAAAATTTGACTTTTTGAAAAAAATTTAAATTCAAAATATTTATTTTAAAGTAATTGGATTTTATTTGGCTTTTCTGAATTTTCTGGAATTTAAAACCTATTTTTAGAATTTAAAAAGTAATTTAAAATATGAAAATTAAATATCAACAGTAGTTGAAAATAATTTCATTAAGTCCAAAATAACTCCAGGAGCTTCTGTGAATTTTTCTGTAATTTTTGGAGGTATTTTCATATTTTTCTGAGGCCTAAATAATTTTCTAGCCTTTTCTGAAAATAGAAAATCAATTCTTAAAATAATAATAATAATAATAAAAATTCCTCCCTTCCCCTCCAGCCGACGCGCGGATGGTCCAGATCCGTCCACGTCACCGCTCGTCCAATCCGGGCCGCTCCCTCCCTCTCCCACCGCCAAGCGGGCCAGGCCCGTCAGCCCCGCCTAACCCTCCTCCTCGCCCGACGCGTGGACGGCTCGGATGGGCCGCGTCCCCGCGCACGGCCTCAATCCACCACCCCGCTCCCCTCTCCTCTCTGACCTGCGGGCCCCGCACAACAGTCGCTCGCGACCGCTCCCACTGCCACCCGGGCCCCGCATGTCGGCTGCCCCGCCCCCGCTTCCGCTGACGCCCGGCCCCGCATGTCAGGCCCGTCGTCCCCGCGGAGCCGCCTCCTTCCTTTCTTCTTTCCCTCTTTCCTTCTTTGCGCTGGCAACCGAATCCGCGTCGTACCCGACCATTCCTTACCCGGCTCTCCCCGGTTTTGGAATCCCTGGACGCCGCCGCGACCAAATCCCCTCTTCCCCGCGTCCTCCTTCCTTCTCTGCCCCCTATTTCCTTTCCTCCCCCTTCCCTTCCTTTTCTCGGCCGCCATCTCCGGCGAGCAATCCTGCACCCGTGTCCCCTTCTCCGCCCTATAAAAACCCACCCTCGGCTTCGCCTGTCTCCGCCCAGCACCCCGACGTGCTCCACTTCCTCTCCCGAGCCCCGTAGAGCCCTGCCACCGTACTTCCCTTCCCTCTGAGCCCCGCCGCACCTCGGCGAGCCATTCCCGCCGCCTCGGACCCTTCCAGAGCCCGCCGCCGCCACTCCGAGCATCCTCGTGCGTCGGCGAACCTCCCCGTCACCTTGGCCGCCTCTCCCCGTCGCCGGAGCGCCGTCGCACCAGAGCTCCCGAGCTGCGCCATCGCCTTCCCCGTCGCCGACCTTCTCCGCTCGTCGCCGCACCTCGTCGACCCCTCCAACCGGACCCCCTCCGCACCAGGACTTCATTTCACGCGTCACCCGAACCCCTCCGGCCTTCCCTCGCCGCCGGCAACCTCGCCTCCGACCATCTCCGCCCGGCCCTCCCGCAGGTATCCCTCAAGAGGGTTACCTACCCATTATGGGTAGGCAACGCCTCCCCGCTCACTTGGCTATCACCGCTCGCTCTCCTTTCCCCGACTCCCTCGGCGCGCGTTCGAGCCCTCGGCTCTGCACGCTGAGGTTGAGTTTTTCTCAATTAAACCGCACTGACAAGTGGCCCCCACCCGTCAGCATCAGCTATCCTCGCGGGCCACTGTCGACTGGGCCCCACCCCTCTGCGCTGGTCACTGACAAGTGGGCCCGGAGTCCAGTGGGTCCCACGTGTCAGAGGCTGAGCCAGTGGGCTCACTGTCCAGTGGGTCCCACATGTCAGGGATAGCTCTCTGTGGACTCACTGACCAGTGGACCCCCACCTGTCATTCTCTCGAAATAAAAATAAAAATTAAAATTAGATAATTTCCGTGGGCCCCACCTGTCAGAAATTTGGGAATTTCTAGATTTATTCAATATGAGATTTTTAAATGAGCATAACTTTCTCATTTTAACTCCAAATTCAGCCATTCAAATTTCTAAATTCTTCTAAAATCATGATCTATTCAACTGTGGCCTCTATGTGAATTTTTGAGTTTGTTTGAATTTTTTATGTGTATTTATTTGCTTTGTTTGCTTCGTCTTTTCTCGCGTAGATTCCAACGTTGTCGACGATCACTCTACCCAACAGCAAGAAGACCCAGAGATCCTGCAGGAAGGCAAGTCTCCTTTGATCATCTCGAACCTATGCTTTTGAAAGGTTTTAAATATTTTAAATTATGGGCATTGCTATTTACATAAAATCACTAGTTCAAATCTTTAGGAATTAGTTATTTCAACTTTGTTATGCCCTCATTTGACATTGATTACCATGTACCTTGTCACCCTAGAACTTCCTTTGTCTCAATAATGAGATTAATATTAATCTTTGTGAATATTAGAATGGTAGGATAATGCTTAGTCATGCTATCTAATATCTTTAGAAACTCTTGAAAATGGGAAATTATGATTTGTTGTAATACCCTTGTGTTTACAAATTTAGTGGTAATTGGAGCTACCACTGTTCTTTTAAAATAAACTAAAATGTGAAAGTTGGTTTAGATTAGGGTGGATGGTTGGTTTGGTTTGGTGCAGGAAGCACGAGATCTTGTAAAGTGTATGTTCCACCCTAGTCAATTAAAGACTGACACTTGTGTTTGTCCAGACTGAGCATTAACCGTACAACCACAAGTCTATATGGGTACGATCTAGCTGACTAACTTATGATAGTCTAGTTTAGGTGCCACCAGTGGAAAGTGGGTGCCAGGGATGGACTGGTTATTCACAGTGAGGGACAGGCATTTACTGTACTCATATGGCGGAAGAGGGGGCTTCGGTTCGGGCAGTTAGCCTACCTGCGGTGAAACCTCAGCGGGTGGTATCTAGCTAGATTAGAGTAAGGTAAAGGCTTTGTGATATTTTATCTGAGTCTCATGCCAAAGGAAGCGTGTTGACTTTTAGGATAAATTATCTCTTGTGGGTAAAGTTGTACAACCTCTGCAAAGTGCAAAACTATTCGAATAGCCGTGCCCACGGTCAAGGGCGAGCAAGGAATGCATGCACATGGTAGATTTTTGGTTTTGGTTTTAAAATCAAAGTTTTTGTATTCCGAGAGTGGAGGGAACTCTCGGAAGGGTATCCTGGCAGTTGGAGCCAGAGAGGGTGGATGTAACCCGCAGTTTAAAACTTGATCAGTTAATCTAGTGTTGGTAGATGGAACCTTCACTAATGAATTATTGATAGTTTCTGTTAAAACATTTACTTTATTAAATTGATGCCTTCGAAAATAATTAGAAATAATTGAATGAAAATGTTGCTTTATGCAAAAGAACCATATAGCCTTCCTTTGTCAAGCCTTGCATCTATTGCATTTTTCCCAAGACTTGCGGAGTACTTTATGTACTCACATGCTGCACTCTAAAAACAATCCTCAGAGGAAGTCGAAGCACAAGAAGGTGAGTACGACTACTGCTTCGCTTGTGGCTGTGATGGATTTTTCCCGGAGGACTAGGTCGCGCTTCCCCAGTCAATTGCTTGTGGCGAATTGATGGGTCGTCTTCGAGTTATCTTTTGCTTCCGTTGTGTTTCATGTGTGCGAGGTCTTAAACCTCTGTTGTAATAAGGAGACCCTGTGGTCAGTACTCTTAATTATTGTAATAAATCGTTGATGGTGATGTTTTCCATTCTATTTAACTGTGTGCACTAGCTTTGATCTGGGACTAGTGCTGTAATACACAGAGGGTCCGGGTTTGGAAATCTGGGGGCCCGACACATGATCATCAATCAATACATATGCTGATCTTTGAATCATATTTGTTCCTCATATGATATATGATCAGGGATCATTTAGAAATAGCAACATTTTAGCATTAAGAGTCTCATGAATACGTCACATACTCATTGATCAATAATGATAATGTCTATTTCAAGGAACAAAGTAATGCATTATAAACATAGTATGTGATATATATATATATATATAACATATCTCCATGTTGCCTCTAGGGCATATCACTAATAGTCTCCCACTTGCACTAGAGTCAACCATGTAGGTATCTAATACCCATTGCCCTAGTGTGAGCCTCATGCTTTGGCTGGGGAAGCAGCTTTATCAACGGATCTGCAATGTTCAAATCCATTTGTACTTTGCACATCTTCACATCGCCTCTCTCCACTATCTCGCGGATGAGATGAAATCGCCGTAAAATGTGCTTGGACTTCTGGTGCGATCTAGGCTCCTTGGCTTGTGCAAATGGCCCCACAATTGTCACAGTAGAGGTCCATTGGGCTGGAGGCACTAGCCACCACACCAAGCTCAGAAACAAATTTCTTGATCCAAACAGCCTCTTTAGCAGCTTCAGAAGCTGCTATGTACTCGGCTTCTGTTGTAGAATTAGCAACCGTCTCCTGCTTGGAACTCTTCCAGCTCACCGCACCGCCATTCAGGTAGAACACAAATCCATATTGCGATCTAAAATCATCTTTGTCAGTTTGGAAGCTAGCATCGGTGTAACCATTTACAACGAGCTCTTCCTCACCCCCATAGACGAGGAACACATCTTTGGTTCTTCTCAAGTACTTCAAGATGTTCTTTACGGCAATCCAGTGACCTTCGCCTGGATCTGACTGGTATCTACTCGTAGCACTTAAAGCATACGAGACATCTGGACGTGTACAAAGCAAGGCATACATAATGGACCCAATAGCCGAAGCATATGCAATCGCATTCATTTTATCCCGCTCATCAGGTGTACTAGGACACTGATTCTTGCTAAGATTTATACCATGTGACATAGGTAGAAAGCCTTTCTTGGAATCCTGCATGTTGAACCTTTTCAACACCTTGTCAATGTACGTATCTTGGCTTAATCCAATTAGCCTTTTTGATCTATCTCTATAGATCTTGATGCCCAAAATATATGCCGTCTCTCCTAAGTCTTTCATAGCGAAACTATTTTTTAATGAAGACTTAACAGATTCGAGCATAGGAATATCATTTCCGATCAGTAGTATGTCATCCACATATAAGACCAGAAACACGAGTGCGCTCCCACTAGCCTTTTTGTAAACACAAGGCTCTTCTTCATTCTTGATGAAACCAAACCCTTTGATTACTTCATCATAATGATAGTTCCAACTCCGAGATGCCTGTTTTAATCCGTAAATGGATCTTTGCAGCTTGCATATCTTTCCAACTGATTGCGGATCGACAAAACCCGTGGGCTGTGTCATGTACACATCCTCACTCAGATTTCCATTAAGGAAAGCTATTTTGACATCCATTTGCCATATTTCATAGTCGAAATATGCAGCAATCGCTAGAATGATCCGAATAGACTTTAGCATTGCGACGGGCGAAAAGGTTTCATCATAATCAACACCTTGAATTTGTTTGAAACCTTTGGCCACCAATCGCGCTTTATAGATGTGAACATTACCATCTATGTCTATCTTTTTCTTGAAAACCCATTTGCACTCAATGGTTTTAACACCATCAGGTGGATCAACCAAGTTCCAAACTTGATTACTGTGCATGGATTCAATTTCGGATCTCATGGCTTCAAGCCATTTCTCAGAGTCTGGTCCCACCATCGCTTCTTCATAGGTCTTAGGCTCATCGTTGTCTAACAACAATATGTCCCGTTGATGAGTAGTCAAGAACAGTACCTCTCAGGTGCACGACATGACCTCTCTGACCTACGTGGTGCCGGTGTGTCCACAACAGGTTCTTCAATAGTTTGTTCATCCTGTTGTGGTTCTGTAGGAGCTGAAACGTTTTCAGGTGTTTCTCGAATTTCTTCAAGTTGCACCATGCTCCCACTATCCCTTCTTGAGAGAAACTCTTTCTCTAAGAAGACACCATGCCGGGCGACAAACACTTTGCCTTCTTCTTGATTATAGAAGTAATATCCTTTTGTTTCCTTAGGATACCCGATAAAGAAGCATTTATCAGATTTAGGACTGAGCTTATCAGATTGTACACGTTTTACATAAGCCTCACATCCCCAAATCTTAAGAAAAGACGAGCTAGGACGTTGTCCTGTCCACATCTCATATGGTGTCTTTTCTACTGATTTTGATGGAACCCTGTTTAGTGTGAACGCGGCTGTTTCAAGAGCGTACCCCCAAAAAGACAACGGAAGATCACTTTGGCTCATCATGGAGCGCACCATATCTAATAAGGTGCGATTTCTCCGTTCAGATACCCCATTCCATTGAGGTGTTCCTGGCGGAGTCAATTGTGGAACAATTCCACAATCCTTCAGATGATTGCCAAACTCATGGCTCAAATAATCGCCTCCACGATCAGATCGTAGAAACTTGATTGTCTTGCCTAAATGATTTTGCACTTCATTTTGGAATTCTTTGAACTTTTCAAAGGATTCAGACTTATGCTTCATCAGGTAGATATACCCATATCTACTAAAGTCATCAGTAAAAGTTATGAAGTACTGAAAACCAGCTCTGGCTGTTGAGCTCATTGGTCCACATACATCAGAATGTACGAGTGCCAATAAGTCACTTGCCCGTTCACCTTGACCGGTGAAAGGTGCCTTTGTCATCTTGCAAAGTAAACAAGATTCGCATGTCTCAAATGATTCAAAATCAAATGAGTGCAGAATACCATCTCTATGGAGCTTCTCCATGCATTTCTCATTTATGTGACCTAAGCGACAGTGCCAAATAAACGTGGGATTCAAATCATTCGAACGTTGCCTCTTTGCATTAATGTTATAGACTGGTGACTCTTCAAGAGTAAGAACATATAACCCATTCACCAATGGAGTATGACAATAGAACATATCTTTGAAATAAAGAGAACAACCATTGTTCACAGATCTAAAGTCATAGCCTTCTGCTTGCAAACATGAAGCAGAAATAATGTTCTTGGAAAGAGATGGAACACAATAACAATTATTCAATTCCAAAACTAATCCTGAAGGTAAAGACAATGGCATGGTGCCAACAGCCACCGCAGCAACTTTTGCTCCATTGCCAACGCGAAGATCCACTTCGCTCCTCCTCAAACTTCTACTTCTTTTTAGCCCCTGCAACGATTTGCAAATGTGAGCAACCGATCCGGTATCAAATACCCAAGAATCAGTGGATGAAGTAGCAAGATTGATCTCTATAACATTTATACCTGGAGTGGAAGTCGCACTTCCCTTCTTCTTCTCAAGATCCTCCAAGTACTTTGGGCAGTTCCTTTTCCAATGTCCTGATTGCTTACAGTAGTAACAATCTGCATTAGGAGCAGCGCCCTTCTTGACTTGCTTGGCCTTAGAACTGCTTGCGATCTCATCGGGAGCTAACTTTCTTTTGACCGCGCCTACCTTGACATTGGGCTTGCCCTTGCCTTTCTGCATCATCATCACATGATGGCTGCTTTTCTTAATGCTTTCCTCGGCAGCTTTTAGCATCCCATGCAACTCTGCCAGGGTCTTGTCCATGTTGTTCATGTGATAGTTCAGAATGAATGGCTCAAAGCTCGGGGGAAGCGACTGGAGAATCACATCAGTAGCCAACTCTTGGCTAAGGGGAAAACCAAGCTTTTCCAGACTCTCAATGTAGCCAATCATCTTGATCACATGAGGGCTGACGGGATTACCTTCTGCCAGCCTGCACGCAAACAAGGACTTTGAAGTGTTGAACCTCTCAGCCCTTGCTTGGTTCTCAAACATACCACGCAACCCCACAATGATATTGTAGGCATCTGTGTTCTCATATTGCTTCTGAAGCTCAGAGGACATTGTGGCAAGCATGAGACAGCTCACATCAAGGCAATCATTCGTTTGCTTCTCATAAGCTCTCCGTGCAGCCGCAGTAGCATTATCAGGCACGTCATCAGGATAAGGAGACTCAAGGACATACTCCTTGCCCTCTTGCTTGAGAACAATTCTCAAGTTGCGATACCAATCCATAAAGTTCAATCCATTGAGTTTTTCTTTCTCAAGAATAGATCACAAATTAAAAGTACTGGATGCGGCGTTAGCTGACATGAAATACAACACAAGAATATGCAAAGTTTAGCACTATGTTTATGTTCATCTTTTATTAAACTATTTAACAAAAGACTCCCACTATGTGTTTTGCAACAAAACTCCCTCTAAGTTACATAGTGGGTCAAGATCCTCATTTCACTAATTCCTAGTGAGCTTTGGCATCACGGCTAGAAAATTAGTGACATGGGTAAGCAACACCTTGCTAATCACATCCCTATGTGACTCCTGCTTGTTGGGTGACATCAATATGCCCCGGCCCCAACCTATGCCCCAAGGTCCAAAACTATTTTGATAACCTTGTTAAGTAAACCAAATGCTTCCGCATGTAGATGTCCGACATCTACCCCAAATAATGATGATAACCGATGGCACTCTACTTTGGTAGACCTACCATACGGTGATCATTATCTTTTGGTGCAACATATGGAAGGGCATTAACACCTAATTTTTATGAGGGATTCTATCCTACCAAAGCAACATATCACATATATCATTGCATAAGAATAAGACAGATAACATCACAGATAAACACATTTAACTGTGAAGTAGTATGGCCCAAAAAAGGTGATATCCATCTCCATGTAGGTGTAGATGATCTCCATCCTCCACATCACTCCTTTAGGCCACCATGCTTGAAAGCCTGTAACCTCAAAACTAGGCTACTACCTATAATAGCTAGAAATTGAAGATTACAAAGATAGATTCAAGCATTAAGGTCGACACGTAGGTCGTTAAATACAATATAGACAGCTAACAATAGCTGAAATAATCATGACACGCAGGCCATGAACGAATGTTACATGCATCACATACATCTCATACATTCCAATAAGCTATAGGGCCATACTATTCACACCATTCCCTACAAAAACAAGTTAGACGTAGAATCGCATTCAACCTAACGATGTGAACCCATGACGCTATACAAGGGGGGGGGGGTACGCAGCGCCCTGAACACCCTACGAAATTTACAGATCCAATCTATGAAATCGCTATGGAAAAACTATTCGGCACAACCACCTTATGCCGATTCGAGACGTTCTCTAGTATTCGACATAACCACCTTATGCCGATCCAAGACAATCTCTAGGGCACTAGTAGTGATACAATCTGCGCCTCATCTAACCCCTATTCACCGATTGATCTCATCAACCCGTGCTACCACCGATTCATCATATGAATCAACTGATCTAGACTGTAATAGATCCAATCTACTACTACCGCATATCAACATATGCGTTGATCCAGATCGCAAACTAAGCAAGATGGCTCTGATACCACTGAACGAATGCGCGCAGGCTACGATAGCAGAAAACAAAACTTTTCTACTGCGCACACCAGGATATCATGCTAAGGAGGGATCATGGATCGTTACCACTAGACGCGCAGCGCAGCGGAAGAAGAGTTGGAGAAACCGATCCAACCACGCGCGTCGAGGTAGTAGTGGAATTAGTCGATCGTCCTGAACAGATCGTCTCCTCCACGCGATCAACCACACCACGTGCAAGATCCAATCTGTAGATTGTTGATGCCGATCAACGCCGCAACGAGCAGCACCTCCACCGGTATCCACATGTCCGGGGCTAGAACGCCGATCGCGAGTGTACCAGCACTTGCGAGCGGCTAGGGTTTGGCTCAGGAGGTGGTGGCTAGGGTTTGGCTCGGGATGAACAGAAGCATGCACCCCTCAGCCCCTTGCCGCCATATATATAGACCTCCTCACTTGGGCCTCGTGGACCGAGGTCCAATAGGAGTCTATCCGGATCTCTATCCGAATTGAGCCCACATCCGAATCACATTCGAATTAGTGTTCCAACCCGTTAAGTGTGCGACCCTGTAGGTTCACGTATACTTGGTCGCAACCCGGAAATGCCTTTCCAGTCACCCTGTTAATAGCGGCCTCTAGTAAGACATATTAACCCCAAAGTATACGTAAAGATCATATCGGCTGAACCTGTAATGTTCTCATGTACGAATCCCTTTGCCTCACGATATAGATTGAGCTCAAGGTGAGACCTGTGTCATCCTCTTAATAGCTCAATCACTCTCTCGTTCCGTGATGGATTATAAACTTGTGATTGACTCCTCAATCACCTTGGCATGGCCATGCACTTTCATAATCCATTACATCGAGCGGCCCAGAGATATCTCTCCCATAAGGAGGGACAAATTCTATCTTGATCATTCACATCCCACTACATGTTTCATGGCAAACCCGAAGACTACTTTTATGACTACCCAGTTACGGAGTAGTGTTTAGTAGTCCCAAAATAAGCTACTACGCATGTTGGGAACCATGATGATCTCAAGTCTAAGGATTCTACATAAACACTACTTGAGACCAACTGATGACACATGGAATCTCTGAAGTGTCTCATGGCGGGTCTATCCAACATATGTTCACTAACACATGTCCATATTATTGATTTGGTATCACGATACCATGATCCATGAGACATGATCATCAATCAATACATATGCTGTTTTTTGAATCATATTTGTTCCTCATATGATATATGATCAGGGATCATTTAGAAATAGCAACATTTTAGCATTAAGAGTCTCATGAATAAGTCACATACTCATTGATCATAATGATAATGTCTATTTCAAGGAACAAAGTAATGCATCATAAACATAGTATGTGATATATATAACATCTCCATTTGCCTCTAGGGCATATCAGTAACACCAGAAGCGGTTGTATCAGCTGGGAATCGGTCGTAAAGACTTATGAGGTGGTCGTAGACCGTGTGCATTAATGTTTAAGTGACTTCGACCGGTCGTAATGTATGTACGACTGTATGGAGTGTGGGTTGAGTTCTCTTTTCCAATGCAAATGGATGTTACCCTTGTCTAGTGCGGTGCTATGTGAAGTTGTGTTGTCTGTGATGGTTGCAGGATCTTGAGGCTAGTCGTGGCGAGGCATGGATGACCGGACTAAACACAGGCGGTGCTGAGGTCAAAGCGATCGGGAGATGCCGAAGACGGTGAGGACTCGGAGTGGTTGCGAGGCGTGGACAGCAAGAAAAGAGGAAGCTTCCAGGAAGGAGCGTGAGGGGCAATTTGGTAAAATTGACTCAGGCTTGAGGAAGCGGGCTCAGTTGAAGCTAATGGATAAAGTGCAGAGGTTGTTGAAATTAGCGGGTAAAGCGAGTTGTAAACCCGGTAATTGAAAGCTATAAATAGAGCTAGTGTGCACTTGGAGTGTAAGTAGTTTTTGCTGTATTTCTCTCCTAGAATTGTTTGCTGTAGCCATGCTCTGTTTTTAGGGTTCACTATTTTGGTTGGCAGAGCAACCTTGTTTTCTTGATGCCTCGGCCAGGAGTTGGTTTAGCCATGAGTTTTCTTGATCTGAGTCCATTTCCTATAGTGATCAAAAGTCTCATGGCCAAATGATTTGAGGATCATGAGCTATTTGGAAATTTGGTCTCATCTCCGGCAATTTTGTAGTTACTGTTGTCTGGCTTCAGTAGCTCTGTAGTTTGCTCCCAACCAAGTTTTTTTTTGTTCTTCCTCGAGTTGAAACTAAGTACTTTATCTCAAATAGCTTTTGCTCGCAGTTTGTCTTGAGCATTGGAGAAGATTTCCAATTGAATCTCTTAATCTTAGTTCAGTTCTTAGCCTTTAGTATGTATGTTTAGTTTCAGTCTGTTTGTTTTCAGTATTTCTTCATTTTCTTTGTTTTCGGCTGCTGCTCCAGTTTTCTCTGTACTGCCTTTTTCTCACTGCTCTTTGGTCTAAAATTTCTCTTCTTTTGTTTTGCTCTCTGCTTTTGGGCTCTGTTTTGATGCGTTCAATTTTTCTCCTTCCCGGTCAGACCAGAATTCTGTAGGCGGTCAGACCACAAGTTTGTTGGCAGTTAGACCGGGTGTGTATGTCCAGTCAAACCGCTAGGGTTTTGAGGTCAATCCGCCTATTCCTATGGCAGTCTGACCGGAGTGGCTTCGACGGTCAGACCGGCAACCCCTTTGCGGTCAGACTGGCTTTGCCTCTGCGGTCAGCCGCTAATACACATTTGGTCAGCCCGGCCTTTGCTATCAGGACTGTTCTGCTCTCTCTGATTCTTTTCCTGCCTGGTTTTCGGTGCTTAGGTTTCCAGTGAGCATGAATCTTCTTTCTTCATAGCTACTATAGCTATCGGAGAAGAAAATGTGGGAATATTTGGGGCGGTTTTGAAGGCACCATTCACCCCCCTTCTGTTGCCATTTCGGTCCTACAAAGATACACCACGTTGGGTGACAGTTTACAGAAGGGCCGATCAGGCCAAATATCTACAGTATAAAAGATAGCAGTGGAAAGCATAAACAAAAGTAACCAACTTCCACAGGCAAGCAACTGAGGGGCAAATGTGTGCGATAGGTATTATCTATGTCTAGATAATATATGTGCACACAATCTCCATCCAGTCTACTAGTCTAGGACTCGAACTCATGAAAGTCGTCCTATTTCCCTTCGTCATCCCCTCCTACTGTGGCAGGCGCATCATCATAGGCGTAGTGGTTCTGGTTTCCTGTTTATGATTTTGGTAATGCGAGGGTGAGCACAAATCCACCGTGCTCCGCGAGCCAATACATAATATGCAAGTAGATATCATGCATGGCTTATGAAGGAAAGGCTCGGGTTGTTTTATTCGCCAAAAATTGCTTTTAAAGATATGATACATAGAAATTCTCTGAGACCAACAGTTTCAAACTAAAACATAATATTTGAGTAAAAGAATACAATGATTGTAGTATTACAGGATCCATCCCACGTTACATGACTCCTACACCATATGCTAACCTTTCAGCGTTATATCCGCTTACCTTAACATTGGGGCGATACCCAGGACAACACAAATCAGGGCTCCCTATAGCCTGCCATTTTCCAATTCCACCTACAAAGTTTTTTGAAATAGAACTATATCTGGTTAAGTTCCCATGCCCACCCATGACTGTGGGCACAACTGTTCGAATAGTTTTTACTCTGCAGAGTTTGTACACATTACCCCACAAGAGACAATCATCTGTTTTACCTGCATGATTCCTTGGTCATGTTGATGAGAAGATCACCTCAATAACTTTTCAAAATACCTCACCCCTTCTATTATCTCACCCATATGGGTTGCTCCCACACGAAGTGGGTCCTATAAGTTGTCTAGGATGCCTACACAATGACTAGCCACAGCGGAACTACAACTTCCCCAACAACTAGCGTAGCTAATAGACCTCACCCTCCCCTCGGTGTCCCATCAAGCTGAAACGGATTCTGCACTTGTACTACCCTACTTCCCCACCAATAAGATGACTTCCAGGGTCCAGTAAGATTATTTAGCCAAGTTGTACTTTACAAACTTATGGATGCACTTATTTTGCATAGGAGGTTATGACAAGATTCAGTTTTTAGGGTTATCTGGGCGGTTCAGTCCCCAAACCACATATTCTCGTGCATTCATTACATTTGCCTCTCTTACCATCCGCCCAGATAAATAAGCATGTTAGGGATTTTTGGAGCATAAAATAACCATGTCAAAATATACCAACCATTTTCTCAAATCAGTTTCTCATGATTAAAAATAATGCTTGGGGCATTTTGGTGCCCCCGAGTATCTAAGCAATACTAAGCATAGCCTGTAATTATAGACCTAGTTTTCAAAAGGTTATGATTATAATTTTACTAGGTTGACAAGGCTCAACTGTCCCAAGGGAAGATAATATTAACATATTGAATAATGGGCATGTAACTAGAATCTTAAAACAAACAGAGATTTGCATATGACATAATAGCAAACAATTTGATAATTTAAATAAAAATAATTTACAAAAAATATAGGTTCAACATGATCAAAGTATTGACTCGCCTTGGTCATAGTTGGTTTGATTTTGCTGGTCGTGACTTGCTTCAGCTTCTGCCTCCTCCTCCTCCTATGCCTCGTACGCTACTTTACGTTGCATGAAAATCTGGATAAAAACTAGTAAAACCAATAAATTCACACAAACATACAAATGAGCTCCAAAATTCATTATTTTGGTTCCATTGTAAAGATTTTGAATTTAGATGAATTTAGAAATTTGTTTCACCAAATTGGAGCTAAGATGAATAAGTTATGCCTATTTAAAGTTCTCAGTTTGAGTTAATTCAAAAATTAAAAAGGGACGAGAGAGACCCTCTCTGACAGGTGGGGCCTATGGCAGTTTTAAATTTTCTTTTATTTGTTTTAGGCTCTATGACATGTGGGACCGGTTCTTGTTTGCATAATAGGTATGGCCCACAGGTCAGTGGGTGTTTAAGGTTAACTAACCTCATTAGTCCTTATTAATTACTGAATTAAAATATAATCGCTTGTGAATAGTGTACCTGCCCCTTTGCCAACAAAAGCGAAGCTCGCCACCGACGGTAGAGGTAGTGGCCATACATGAGCATCCGCAAAATGGATTGCTCATGCCCGCACCCACCCCTAGCCGAAGCCTCGCTGGCAAATTTGGCCAGGCGGGGGCCGGAGGCTACCATGGGTGGCGGTGGAATAGGGGAGGGGTGGAAACAGTGGTACATGGCACCGGAAGCCAATTGAACACTAAAGGAGCATCTCGGCATGGGCAGGAGGCTACCTTGGGGTTGGCGCAGCTCGGGAGTGGTGGTGGCGGACCAGTGGTGTGAGACGGCATCAGGGTAGAGGTAGTGCACGGTGCTAGCGAGGTAGAGGTGGCGATGGCTCCTACCGAGGGTGGGGATGGTGTCGCCGTACTCCAAGGAGGCCCCAGCTCAATGGAATCGACTCGTGGAAGCTACAATCAACGGTCCTCCCATCGGCTGGTGCTGGAGAAGATGGAGCCTCCGATGCTCCTACAGACTGCTAAAGGGTGATTCTTCGCAGTGGGAGGGGGAGTGTGGTGGTATGGTGTTGCCGGGGCATGAGCAGGGCTTTATAGCCGGCAGGAGGGCTGACGACGTGAGGGGTCCTGGACAGGACATGGCAGAGGGCGTGGCACCAGCATGGCTACAGAGGTGGGTGATTCGAGATCACGTCATGATAGCAACACAGCATAGGGCATGGCTATCACAAGGATGGCAGGGCACACGCTGTGGCTGACTCGAGCGGCATGGCGCGGCGGTCAAAACGGTGCCTCTTCATCCTCCGACCGAGCAACAGGTCAAAAGGAGATGGCTGGACGTGACCGTGCACTGTGGTGATGAGGGAGCAGTGCTACGATAGAGTAGGCGGTCAGCAGCGACATGGGTGTAGGATGCACGCCGGCGCCTATGGTCACAAGGGGGAGGCGCGGCAGGGCAATGGGCTGCCGTGGTAGGGCTGGCAGGGGAAGGGCCCTGCCGTGGCAGAGCACCGGGTTGGGGGAGAGCTAGCCCAGGGCTGGCTTGGCTAGGTCGAAAGGCCAACAGATGTTTGGGGCTAGGCCCAATTTTTATTTTCTGATTTTTACTAATCCCTTATTAAATCAACTTGATTACTCTAATTTCTCATATGCATACTCACTAAATCTGATTAACTTTAGGCCTAAGGTTTTGTTACTTGTTTACACCATTTCAACCTATTGCCATATATGGGAAAAAGGGACTATGAAAATTTGTGACTTTACTTTGCAGGGTTAATCCTTGCTTTTCGTTGTTCTGCTCACGACCGAACTTTCGCTAACCGATTCTGCGTGAGTTCTCCTTCCCTAATTGCTGGATCATCTTTTTATATTCGCATTTTACTTTGTATTTAATTTCTGTTAATTGTACCTTTCCTTTAGAATTTTGTTTTCAAGATTTCTTATTTATTGGAACCTTAACCAAGAATCTAGAAAAATGCATTAAAATCTAACTACAAAGAAGATACATTCCAGAAGTTTTTTTAAAAAAATTTACACATTTTTCAGGATCCTAATTTCTTGGATGTTACAAAATGTAAGTCAAAAGCCATAAAAACCAGATTCAATAAGTGCAAACCAAAAAGTTTAAAGTTTTACACATTTTCAAATATCTTAATTTTGAGGATGTTACATGCATGTTGGCTACATCGGCGGTATGGTCAATGCAGCATGTTGGCTACGGCATACTATTAAGGTACAGGAAAAGTAAATACAAAAAGATAGTAAAGATTGGCTTGTGCATGTTTTTCGTCAATCGGTGTATAGGGTATCTATACCCTAAAATAGTAAAATTAACCTTGGATTGTGCTTCAAGTCTTTCTCTTTGTGTTGGCTCAACCTGTCCCTGGATAGAGTCTCTATCCATCTTCAAATAATCTCGTTCCCAATCTCCTATTATCGATTTTCTTCTTTACATCTACCTTTCCTCAGTCGGTATCTTTCGAAGGCTTCTTAGCATGGCTGATGCTTGTTTCTAATTTATAGCAAATCCTGATCTTTCCTTATACTTATTTTAAATGATAAAAATATTTTTACCGACTATTTTACCTATTAAAATCTAGCGGCAACAGACACATTTGCTAATGCACGCATGTGCGTTAGATAGCTAAGTAGCAAGTGGTTTCGATTTTGGAGTGAGGCGCACAGCCCGTCTTCCCCATTGCTTTGGTCTCTCCCAGACGTGCCATCCTCCTCTCTGGTGACCACACCGTCGTGTCTGTAGTGATGGCACTCCTATTCAGCGACCGCTCTGTCCTCTTCTCTAGCGTCACTAACCCCAACCCTTTCCTGAGATGCATCAGGGCGCCTTGCCGTCGTCGCCTACGGACGGTCAATGCCGCAGGAGCCCGAGGAGGGGGGTAGATGTGCGAGTCGTCAAGCCGCTGCTCGCCGATGTTGCCGCCCTCCTCTCGCGACCAGTTTGAAAGCTTCCGAATTCGTAGCAGCCTCTTGGCCTCAATCGAATAGGTCAGTGACGCCGCTTAGTCTTATTTTACACCCATCCTATTCAGGCCACGCCTACTTCAAATCTTACATGGGCTTTTGCATTTTCGGGCTTCTATTAACATGGGCCCGATTAGGAAAATGTATGTGTACAGGAATAACTAGGTGCGGAAGTATATATGGACCAATAAAAAGAGTCGATACTTTGTAACAATTTTTTCTGGAAAAATCAAAGGCCCATACGTAATTCCAAAAATGTAAAGAGGTATTTCGCAAAAAAATCAAGGTCCATACGTAATTCTAGGAAAAGCTCGAGGTTTTATCCTGTAAAAGGGGGTCTTTCTGGAAAAATCAAGAACCTATACATAATTTCAAAAAAATATAGGGCCTTGTGGTGAAATTGTTGACGTGGCGGGGATATTTCTACAAAAACCAAAGACTCATATGTAATTTAGAAAAACAAGAAAGACAAGAGGGTCTTTCGCATAATTGCTAGGATGGCAATGCTCTCCAGGGTGGAATCCCCCGGGGCAAAATATAAAGAGTATTTGAGGACGCAAATACTAACAACAGAATATTTAAACAATGTCTTGCCACATTATGAATAGTACTACTAGCAACTTAGGCCCCGTTTGGCACGGCTCCACTTCACAAGTGGAGCTGTTTTTTTTTGCTTCAGCTCCACGAACAGCTCCACCGTTGGAGCTGGAGCTGTTATGGTAGACTGTTTGGCAAAACAGCTCCACCTGTTTTATCATGCATGGTTGAGAGATGTCAATTGTCCAATATACCCCTATCTATTTGGCTTGTAGTAACATCAAGAGCTGTATGTTTCTACATGATTTTTCATCCGAGTAAATTTGAATTAAAAAAAATTAACAGGGGCACCATGGTGTCCCATTTCAGCGTCCTATATGTATGTACGTATATATCCATGCATATGTATGTATATATGTATATGTATGTTATGGATGTATATGTATATGTATGTATATGTATATATCACTACTACAAAAAGAGTCATCATAGACGGTTTTTTGAATTGTCTGAATTTATGCGTCAGTGATAATTGGAAGTTATCATAGACGGTTTATGAGCCGTCTGTGATAAATACAACACAGACGGTTTGTAACTAGAATCGTCTATGAAGAACACTATCACAGACGGCTCGAACCAAAAATCGTCTGTGTACTCACACATCACAGACGGTTCTAGCTACTAACCGTCTATGATGAGCGAGTATCATAGACGGTTGTAATACTAAACCGTCTATGATAGTCGTTCATAGATATTTATACCACAAAATCATCTGTGATAGTTCATATTATACCTAAATTTTTCTGTTTTTGGGCTAGTCTTAAGAAATGTTATCTATGCCCTTTGAAAACAAGCAAATACATCAGCACATTCTATTACAATCTACCATTACAACATCACAAGATAATGAGCATATTACTCATCTAACACAGTAAGAACATGGCAAGAATACATCTTTATTCTACGAACCTAACTCTTAAACATGGCAAAAACACATCTTCTAATCCTGCGAATCCAACTCTTAAACATGGCAAGAACACATCTCCTAATTCTACGAACCCATAGCAAAAACATAGAAGAAGGAGATATCCTAGCAGCGTGTTAGCTGGATGTCCTTGACGCCGACTTGAGCACCGTCTTGGTAGCTAACTGCTTCCACGGTGCCTTGCAGCAAAGGAGAGGCGGCGGTAGTGTCACCTTTGTGTCACGACGGTGAGACTGCACAAGACACTCTTACAACATTTACGAAAAGAGTATGTTGAGCAGTCAACTGTGGTGTCACAATAGAGGCGCTAGCTCACGACGGTAGTCAGTGTCGTCGAAAAACAAGCTAGGAGTGGATGAACTAGCTAGGAGCAGCCAGTAGAACTCACACATCTCTGAGTGAAAGAGAGAGGGGGAGTAATTAATAAGCGGCAAGAGGTGGGAGGAACCGGTGCTTACCGTTCGATGAGGAGAGAATGGACATATGAGATCAGAATCCTAGGGGAGATGCCACAGATCGATGTCGTAGCATTATCAGAAATGGTATGTTATACGAACCGTCTGTGATAATGCACATATCACAGACGGTTCTTATAAATAAACATCTGTGAATTATTACAGATGGTTATTAATACGAACCGTTTGTGATGTCTTGCATTATCACAGACGATTTATATTAATAACCGTCTGTGATATTTTCACAGACAGTTATTAATAAGAACCATCTTGATGTCTTGTTTTGTCATAGGCACTTTGTATAAATAACCATCGGTAAAAATATTACAGACTGTTGTTAGTATGAATTGTCTGTGATAGTTGCAGCATAGACGGTTTATAGGAACTGTCTGTGATTAGCCGTCTAGTATAACACCTTTTATATGTATGTATGTATGTATGTATGTATGTATGTATGTATGTATGTATGTATGTATGTATGTATGTATGTATGTATGTATGTATTTACCTGGTAGCTGCCGATGATGTGGACGACGACGAACATGTTGGCAGCGGCGATGAGCCAGCGCGGCTTCTCAAGGGTGATAAGAATGTCGTCGCGGACGGCGTTGCCGAAGATGTAGTAGCCGACGAAGGCGACGGGGAAGTAGCAGGCGGCGATGATGACGTAGACAACGGCTACACCGAGCAACATGGGCTTCTTGGACGTTTTGTCCGGCGTCGATGGGATGGTGGCCTGGATCTCCAGCACCACGTTGTGCCCCGCATACGTGAACGCGATGTCACCGAGCGCGCTCAGGAAGTTGAACGTCCGCCCCGCCGACGTCGACGCCGTCAAGCTGTAGTTCACGCCCGCGTGCCGCCCCTTCTGCAGCGACGCCCCCCACGCGATCGTTGAGTAGCTGCACATACATTTGTGTTATTTACATGCATGAAATATCTCGTTGTGGCAACAGATCAATGCGTGCGTACATGCATCTATATAGGTACGTGATGCAGAATGCTTTGCGCCTGAAGCAAAATTGAACTACTTGATATAGATCAAGGCAACGTACCTGAGGGACATGACTGCGGCGACGAGGGAGACGACGCTGATGGAGTTGAAGTTGGGGAGCTGGGAGAGGACAAAGTGGATAGAAGCAAAGATCATGATGCAGTAGGTGGTCCCGATGGGCTCGCGGTCCGGGCAGACTTCGCCGTGGAACTTCTGGAGTGAGTTGCCGCCGGTGATCATGTAGATGATACAGAGGCTAACCGCGACCATGAGCTGCTGCGGCACGACGATCCAGAGGCCAAGCTTCTTGCCGAAGGCGTGCTGGCCGATCGAGCTCATGGTAGCGGTCGAAGCGCTTGCCGGGGACGCACTCGTGCATCTCCACCAACTGCCACAGTGTGTAGAGGGTGATGACCATCGACAGAATCATCGCCGCCACGCCAGGACCCCTTAGATTAAAAAAAAGTATGCTTGTTATTTTTCGTATGCCAGTAACAAATCATTCTTACTTTCTAAATATGACTGTAAAAGATACCTCCCAGCTGTGCCATGTCACCTTTTGAAACTGTAAAAGATAGATCCACGTAGATTATAAAAAATTCTCATTGTTAGTTTACGCAATATGAAAAACACAACCGGCAGTACTCGGTGAATAAAATGTTCCGTTATGGTTAGATAGCTTAACACTGCTCCCCGCCGGTTCAACACTGGCAATGTTTCTGTTGAGAAACCTGGGCCCAGGCAAGGAGTCCTGGTTCAATATGGGCACCCCACTGTAGGCTATAAATAGGGACCTATACCAGCATATTGTACACACCTGATGCAATTGAAAGACCAGGAGTTCTCTCTACCTCTCTGTGTTCAATCTATTATTCTGTCTTCTGTGATTGATTCGTTCTTGTTCTAAGCAGAGGAATCGCTCGGACTGGACGCCAGCGACGGTTCCTCAATACGTTATCAGCACGACTTCGCTCCGGTGAACGAAGGTAATCATCGAAGCACCTAATAGATTGAATTTTCTAGATCGCTTTGAATTTGTATTTTCGCGTTCTGGATTGAATCTCTACGGTGCAAATCCGCCCTAATCTGCCGCGAGCAGACCTGAAGTCACCGGCACAATGTCGATTGGTAGATTGTGAAATGGGGTAGATGTTGATTACACTATAAATTAGAAACGAAATTTTTTTTGCATGATTTTGCATGAAGGCTCTGCACGGCCTCTGCACCTATTTGGTATTGCATCAATCTTTGCACAGACATTGCATAAAAAAGGAAATTTTCGAACGGACGGCTCTGCATGGCCGCTGCATGCGAGACTACCGCCGGCCGACCACCACCTCCCCGCTCGAGCGCGCCTCGGCCCGAAGCCGCCAGGCCGCCGCCCGAACGCGCACCATCGGTCGTGCGCTGCCCCAGCCGCAAAAGCCGGCCCCTCCTCGGCCTCCTCATCATCGCGCCTGCATGCGCCAACCGGCCGCCGCCCGTTCGTCGCCCCTGCACGGCGCACGCGCGCCTCCCCGCCGTAGTGCGTCACCGGCCCACAACCGCGCGCTCGCCTTGGTCTCTCGCCCGCACGCACCACCCGAATGCCTCGGCTTCGCGCTAGCACGCGCGTCGCCTGGCCCCTCGTCGAACGCCACGGCCGCCGCCCCGTACGGCGCCGCCGGCCGCTCGTCCATCTTATGCCGTCCGACCAGCCGCACCCCTCTATCGGACTCGCGCCGCGGCCCGCAGCCGCCGGTCCCACTCGCCTTGGCCCGCAGCCGCCTGAGCCGCACACCGCCGGATTGCTCTCCCACGACGGCGCCGCCGCACCGCCGCCCCAAAGTCAGCTTCTCCCGACGGCGCGCCGCCTTGCCTGGCCACCGGCCGGCAGCCACCCGTGACTGCCCTCGCGCCCGACCGGCCGCCCGAAATAAGCCGCCGCCTGTGGATAATTGGGTAGGGGAAACCCTACCCCACGGTTTGGTGTTGCTCGAATGGGCCTGATGGGCCAGCTAGATAAGTGGGCCAAAGCAGGCCAGGGGGAGCGAATGGGCCGGGCGGGAAAAGAAAAGAAAAAGAAAAAAAATGCCCTGCCGGTATGGGGTCATGGCGAAAATGCAGAAAAGCCCCTAAAGTCTTGTATATTACCGAAAGGCCCTTAAAAATTACGTATAAGTCCCAAATTTTTGCAGAAAGGTCTCAGTAATTCCGAAAATTACCGATAGGTCCTCAGATTTAAGTATGGGTCCAGAATTTTGCAGAAAACCCCTTAATAAATCAGAAAATTACGCAAATTTTTCTCTAAACTGAAAATTTGCGTAGAAACCACCAGAAAGTGCAGAATTCGCTGAAAATTTATATTCTAGCATAAAAGGGCCTCGGGAATCCGAATTTTGAATTATTTTGCCAGAAAGGTCTCGGTAATTCTGAAAATTTGAAGCTTATTTATTTATGCCATTATTATTCTCTGTATTTCCTATATTTATTTACTGTTTTTGGTTAATTGTAATTGTTTAAATTGCTTTTAATCATTGAAATTAGCAGTAAAATTATAGAAAATGCACATAAAATTATGAAACATTATGAGAACCTATTGTACCATTTATTTACCTGCAGTAAATTATTCCATGCATGTTTACCTGAAGTAAACTTATTTTATTTCATTCATACACATGTAGATGACTGGCATCATGAACCGTGAGTTCGAGGAGCTGGCCCAGCATGGCCAAAACTATCTGACATGGGCATCCGATGTCGAGATTGTGCTTGGGGGCCGGAAGCTCCGTGTGGCTATTGGGTTAAGCCGACAGAAAGATGCCCAACCCACACCTGAGGAGAATGATCAGGCACTTTATTTTCTTAGGCATCACCTATGCCCTACTCTCAAGAATGAGTATATGGCGGAGAAAAGCGCGCTAGCACTCTGGACCGCACTCAAGAAGCGGTTTGAGAGGCTCAAGTACACCATTCTTCCTCAAGCAGAGCAGGAGTGGATCAGACAGAGGTTTGCCGACTTTAAGTCGGTCGGGAAGTACAATTCTATCTTGCACAGGATTTGTACTAATCTTCAACTATGTGGCAAGCATATCACAGATGAGCAGAAGATCGAGAAGACCCTGTCCACTTTTCACCCCGGTGTTGTACAAACCGCCCGCAACTATCGTCAAGACGGCTACAAGGAATACGCCGAATTGATTGATATGATGCAGGTTACGGAGGCTCAGGACGAACTTGCCTGCAAGAATTACGTCACTCAGCCACCAGGCAGCACCGCTGGCCGTGAAGCCAACGCTAGCAGCTACAAGGTGCGAAAGCCCTTGATGAAGAGAAGGGGGAAGAAGGGTAAGATTGTTGCCCAGAAAAGCAAGTCAGATGCTCCAAGTGACAAAAAGGCTAAGAAGAGTGGCAAGACCTATGGCCAGCAGAACCAAGGTTGCTACAAGTGTGGCAAATAGGGGCATTGGTCGCGGATATGCAAAGAACCACAACATGTTATTGATGCTCACCAAGCTTAGAAGAAGAATGGCAAAGGGCAGCCTGAAGCGCACTTTGCAGCAGTCAAGGCGGAGCATCTTGAGCAGCTGTAACAGCCCAGCTGTTTATTTCAAAAATTTCAGTAAAAAAAATTAATTAATAAAATAAAGTGTTCTTTGGTTGCCTAAATTTTGAAGATTTTATTTGGCTTTTATTTTGTTTTTCTGGAGTTTATTTGGATTTATCTGGATTTTATTTCAAAGTCTAAAGCAAGAAAATGAATTTGAAATATTTTATTAAAGCCAAAAAGAGTTTATTTTGTTTTTCCTAGCCTTCCAAAATTTTACAAATAAAATTTGAGAATTTTCTGGAATTAAAAATCAATTTTAAAAGGTTAAAAAGTATTTTATAAAATTATTAAATGCAAATCTGAAATTAAAAATATTTTTCATAAGTCTAAAAGAGCTCCAGGAATATTCTATGATTTTTCTGGAATTTTTAGGCATTAAATATTATTTTTCCAAGTGTTTATAAAGCTTCTAGTATTTTCTGAAATTTTATTCCGAAAATAAAAATCAAATTATTCCAAGTCCGCCACGTGTCGCTCTCAGATTGAATCACTCTCTCTCCACGATTTAATCCTAGCTACACATGATCACTTACCCCTTCATAAAATCCAAGAGCCATGAAACACTCACTTGCCACGTGTCGCAAATCCGACGGCCCGTACCCCTTCACTTCCTCTCCCTCTCCATGACATATGGACCCCATATGTCATATCCTTCTTCAACCTCACCTTCTTGCTCCTCACATCCTCTCTCTCTTCCACGATGAATGACAAACAAAAGCTTTAATTCCCGGCTGTTTCCTCCTCTTAACTCCCGATTAGCGCATGGAAATGAATGCCCTAATCACCCCCATTAATCTACCGGCCGTTTCTTCCCATTAAGTCCCCTCTAAAGCCGCGGCCGTTTCTTCCCTCTCCACCTATAAAAACCTCTCCCCATGCCCGGTTCCTTCACCATTTCGGCCCCCCTCTCACCGCCGCCCTCCCCTCCCTTCGGCCGCTCTCCCGCCGCCGTGCACCGCCGTCCCGGCCACCTCCCGCCGCCGCCCGCGCTTCACCACCGTCGCCTCCTCCTTGCGCCGCCGCCGGCCGCCCCGGGCCTCCCCGCCGCCGCCGGTGAGTGCGCCGCCGCCCCTCCTCTCCCCGCCGCCGCTCGCCGCCCCCGCCTCCGGCCGCCGGCAAGGCCGCCGGCCGTGCGCCTCCCGTGCCGCCCATGCGCGCCACCCGCGTGGCCGGCCTCGCCCGCGTGGTCGCCCGCGTGGCCTCCACGTCACGCCCGCATGGCGCCATGTGGCCGGTGTGCCACGTCGGCAAGGCTCGTGGTCCGCGGACTTGGTCCACGGTAGACCGGGCCCACCGGTCATTCAAATCATTTTTCCCGCTCGGAAAATTAAAAATTTGCTGATGTCATAAATAGCATTTTTCAGTACAAAAATAATTCCCGAAAACCAGCCTTTTCCTTTTTCCCTCCTGTTAATCTTCCGAAAGCCATAACTTCTTCATCTTAACTCCGATTTAACCCGTTCAAATTTCTAAATTCTTCTAAAATCATAAACTAACCAAATTTAGACTCGTTTTGAACTTTTGAATTTTATTTGAATTTTGTTTGAATTTGCTTTTGGTTCTTCGCGCGTAGATTTCGACGAATTCGGAGAGAACGACGCCGACGATTCACACCAAGTCTTCGAGCAAGGCAAGTTACACCTTTGATCATGTTGAACCTAATATTTTAAATTAATTATGTTGTTTTTAAACTATTATTGCATGCGTAATTTTATTCAAGTTAGTTTAAATTCAGCTTTGAACTTTAGTTACTCCCAATTTCCTTTGTATGGCCAATCTTGATATTGAACGATCATACCTTGTCACCTTAGATGAAAACCTAGTTGGTACATTAGTATTAACTAGAACATTTTATGGAATTGCTTAGCCATGCTTAGAATAATTCGGGTGGGAAGAATTGTTTCACATGAAATGATAAACTTTTCAACGGTACTCTTGACTTTGGTGAGTCAAGGAGTGTTATGAAATATTTTGGAAACAAAATATAAAACTGGTTTAGACTTAGGCAATTAGTTAGATTGGTGGGTGCAGGCATGCCCTGTTGGTTGGAGCCGCAGTGGTTGATTGTCGTGCACAAGGGGTCTGTGGTTAGGCCTAAGTCAAGTTAAGGACCGGTCTGTGAGCTACTATTGCAAAGCCCTTTCGTACTACCACAAGTCTGGTATGGGACAGACCTGGCCGAATAATTTGTGAAGTTCTAACATGATCTCGCTATAGGCTGAATGTGAGCGCGGCGTAGGCCGTGAGAAGCCTCACATGGCACAAGAGGGGGCTCCAGCATGTGGATTCATGTTGTGGTGAAACCTTAGTGGCGGCGTGATTATGTTGACAACGGATCATTGTAAAGGCCTTGTCATGATCTCCTCGCCGCACACCTAAGGAAGTGTGTAACTCGCGTGGCAAACCGGGATGATCATGTCTTGTGGGTAAAGCTGTACAACCTCTGCAGAGTGTATAACCTATCCTGGATAGCCGTGCCCACGGTCATGGGCAAGCTGAGTGAAGTTTTTCATGGATTAGACTTTGGTTTTCAAAATGGTTTGCGAAAACCTTGTGGATGGATGGAATCCACGAGAGATGAAAACCTTGCGGATGGATGGAATCCGTGAGAGATTGAAATCTGGTGAATGGATGGAATTCATCAGAGTTGCGCAGTGAAAGCGTGTGGATGGATGGAATCCATACATGAGCTTTTGGAAAAGACACTACAAGGTTTTGACCCTAATGCCACGATCAACTTTGCAACGACACGAAATTGGTTGCAATAGGTAGGGGCTATTGCCACCATTTTCATTTTTGGTTGCGATAGTTGACCATGTTGCCACGGATTTTTTTGCGTGGCGATTACCATGCATTTCGTTGCAATTGGTAGGTGCTATCGCCACCATTTATAAAACGGTTGCAAGTACTTGACAATATTGCCACGTAATGAATTTGCGTTGTGATTCGTTTGATGTGCGTTGCAATATGTCGACATTATTGCCATGCTTTTGCTGATGGTTGCGAATACTGGACAGTTTTGCAACGGATTTGATTCGTTGCATGAATCGTTGCTTGCGTTGCAATAGGGCTTTATCTATCGCAACGAAATTTGGGTTCGTTGCATCTTCTAGGGTTGTATTGCCACGGTTGTTAGTCGTTGGTATAGAAGACTATCTTTCGTTGCAATAACAAGGTTGTCTTGCCACGAAATTTGAGATCGTTGCATCTTCTAGGGTTGTATTGCCACAGTTGTTAGTCGTTGATATATAAAACTATCTTTCGTTGCAATAAGACAGCTTCCGTTGTTTGAAAAGAAAAATATTTGTATTAGCACTGGCTAGTGGGATAAAAGAAAAATACTAGTAGAAAAAAATAAAAAGTAACTAAAGCGCAAATACCTAGTTAATTTGTAGAGGGATAAAAATTTAGAAAATTAAAATTTCATTTGTGCTTGGTAGGAAGCGCAATTATCTAATTAATGTGAAGGGGCCTCGAGGGATAAAAATTTAGAAAATTAAAATTAAGGTTTCAGTTGTGCTCGGTAGGAAGCATAATTATCTAGTTAATTTGTAGGGGCCTCGAGGGATAAAAAACATAGGAAAATAAAATTTTAAGCTACGCTAAGTGGGACTCGAACCAATGACTGGTCAATTAAACACTACAGTGCTTACCACAGAGTTACCAACTTATTATTGCACAAAAATGCAAATATTTTCTATCTAAAACTTCCACATGGGCAATTTGAAAAAAAAATTGAAAGACTTATCTAGTTGGTCTTCATTTGTCATGCACGTGAAAGACTTATCACAGCACTGCCTGGAGAAATATTTGCTTTTGCTGACCGTGTGGGGGCCTGGAAAAAGATAAGGTATACACAATCCAGGTGGTGGGTTGGTTTCCGCGGCATGTACTCCAGGGTAGCCGATGACGTGACAAGGCGCCAACCCCTCTGGCTGACGCCGGCCGCGCGGGGCCTTCCACAACGGTACGTACAGGGCCTCCTCCCATCTTGAATCCACATTGCGTACCACGTTTAACATGCCACACATTTAACCATTCATTTCTTAAGATCGGCAATTTTCCGTTGTAACATGTCATCCCTGAATGGACACACTGTTTAGTGTTCCCTAGAAGAGCAACGTATATTTGTTCTTACAATAGAAGTGCTGGAGGATATTGAAACATATGCCTGTCTAGCCAGCAGGTGGTGGTGTTCATTGAGTACTTGCTTTAGTACTAGGCTTTGTAATTTTTAGTTCTACTTTTGCTTAATTAAATTGACAGCACTCCTTCCATAGGTAACTAGTTTTGCTTAATTCTACTTTTGCTTAATTACAACCATGTTCTATCCGAATCTCTTTACATTCTGTGCACGAAGTAGTAAACTTAATAAGTTTCTAATATCCCAATCTTATTCTTTTGGTCAGTAGGTGGACAAAGTTTGAGTGGGAGGCTCAGAATCAAGCAAGGACACAGCCGACATGTTGCGCTGCTAGGAAACCCTCGAGTGCTGCATAGATGTAAGGGAGTCTTGTACTGCTGCAAGTTTTAAAAAGTTGTGAAATAATGAGTGAACTGTACACTCGTCTATGATTTTAGATACTACTTCAATGGATTGTCAACTTATTGAATGATTGAATATAATTAATATATGTGAGTGAAATCGTTTTTATTATGGTTTATTGTTTTTGCAATGACGATTTATTAAACCACAAATCAAATGCTACTAGTGTTGCAATACAAACTATGCCAACGAACTGCTATACGTGGCAATATGGTCTATGGCAACGAACTCACTTGAGTGGCAATATGATCTCTGGCAACGAATAACATTGCGTGGCAAATGGTACTATTGCCACGGCATGACTACTGTGGCAATAACGTATTATCTCTCGCAACGAATAAAATTGCGTGGCAAATGGTACTATTGCCACGCCATGGCTGCCGTGGCAATAACGTATGTTCTCTCGCAACGAATAAAATTGCGTGGCAAATGGTACTATTGCCACGGCATGATGGTCGTGGCAATAACACCTTTGGCAACAAAATTATGGCGTGGCAATACAGACTATTGCCACGACGTTGTTCGTGGCAAATGTCTCTATTGCTACGCTATGGATCGTTGCATGTACCACCTCTTGCTACGAAGACGGGCGTGGCAATTGCTTATATTGCAACGACCGTGAATGTTGCAACAACGTCCTATTGCCATGCTTGGCAACGGACAGCTATGGTTGCAATAAACCCCAACAGTTGCAACGCCAAACAAGCAACGGTTGCAATACCTTATTGCAATGCGACTTATTGCATCCATTGGCAACGAACGTGATTTGGTTGCAATACGTACCGTTTGCAACCAAATTGGGCCTATTGCAACGTTTTCTCGTCGATGCGCAAGGGTAAAACTTTAGTAGTGAGATGGTCCGGGTGGGATGCCCGTGAATAAGTTAGTGTTTGGTTGGAGCCTGCACTAACGATATTATTTTGTTAAAATCTTGTTTCTATTTATCCTATCAAATTCAGCTTTTGCACTTACTTATGATATTTACTTCAATGTTGCCCTTTTTGCAAATTAACCATATTATGCCTTCCTTTGATATTCCATATGCATGCATCTATTCTGTTAAACCTCCTGGTGTAACTTGTGGAGTACGTTTTGTACTCATGTTGCTATATCTAACTCTTTCAGAGGAAGCCTTCGACGACTTCGGTAAGGATTGCGACTAGGCCACGTCTTACAGTCATTCGCCTTGTGGGAAGGCTGGATGGGCTGCCGCTTTATGTATTTCTTCCGCTGTCTTCTTTTGCTATTATTGTAAACTTTGGCCATCAGGCTCATATTAGCTAAATAAAGTTTGTCATTACACATGATAATTGTCTTTGTGATACTGTGTGCACTAGCTTTTCCTGGGATAGTGCGATTAACACAGAGGGTTCTGGAGTTGTTGCTCCGGGTCCCGACAGCAGCTGCCTGAGTTGATGGATGTTGAACCCATCCCAGCAGCAGCACCCTCCTATGACTTAGAGGCAGCCACAGCCATGATCTCTCTTGAAGAGAACATCACTCCTGAAAAGATAGCCAAAGAAGTCGATGATTTTCTAGTTGATTCCGTCTGATGCACAAAATGCATTAGACGTTAATTGTCATTTATTTTGTGTTAAATGGACAAGTTTAGAACTTGCATGGATGGTGCTTTAGGATTTGTTTTTCTCATAATGGTTGAATGATCTTGGAATAATACATTCATTTATTCAGTTTATGATGGCATTATATGATCTGTTATTGGCGTATTTTATTTATGTGTTGAATGCCTTCTAATACATGTTAATTAAATACGTTATATTAGAACACGTGTGGCGCCCTATGGAGGAAGTATGCCTTGCCAACAGCAGCACAACGAATACCATCTTAAGAGAGACTAAGTATTTCCAATCGATCCGTAAGAGCACTGACAGCCTTACGACAATCGCCGGAAGCGATGCATGTATAATTGGTTCCGAGTTATGCATATGTTGTCATGATATTGATAGCTTTCATATGCTTTATGGCTTGGTGTAATACTTAGTGGTCATTTTGGATAATCTTCATGACTCTAATTGCTTAGTATTGAATAAAAATTCACCACATCATGCTTATTTTCCTCCAAGTAACTTGATGACTTTATTGCCAAAAGGGGGAGAATAGTTGGAGAAAAAGCCACTTTTTGGGAGCTTTGGGAGCCTTTGAGGAAAACTTGCTCTTTCTTTTGCTCCTTTTGTCAACATGGTCATTAGCATCATTTTCCTTCTCTTGGACCATGTTTGACTTTCAAACAAACTCAATTATATGCTTTTTCTGTGTTTGTCAATATACTCATCAAGGGGGAGATTGAGAGATCATGTGGAGGTATCCCCATGTTGGTGATGAGTAATTGACGGTTGGTTTAGAGAGGTTGAGTTTGTTTTGGGTATTCTAGGGGTGAGTACCTTTTACATATGCCTTTGTTGATATGCTGTTTCGTGCGGTGCTATGTGACGGTTTGCTTGTCTGTGTGACTGCAGGACTTCGGAGCTAGGTCATAGTGAGGCGAGGAGGACCGAGACTAGGCACAGGAGGTGTTGAGGTCCAGACGGTCAGCGATGCCGAAGATGATCGAGGCTGGTGAGGTGGTTGCGAGTCAGGAGACGAGGAACCGGAGCTGGAGCTACCGGTGACGGACACGACGGGCGACGACGAGAGAACCGGGACTAGGCTCAGGGAGGAGTCGGAGGTCCAGACGGTTTGGAGGTCGGTTGTGGTCGTGCGCGACGGAACATACCAGGACTAGACTCAGGTGGAGTCAGAAGTCTCGGTCGGTGTCGGGTGGACATGGCGGGCAGTGGCGAGAGGATCGGGACTAGGCTCAGGGAGGAGTTGAGGTCCAGACGGTCAAGATTCCGGGTACGGCCGTGTGCAGCGGAGCAGATCGGACTAGACTCAGGGAGGAGTCGAGGTCCAGACGGTTCACTCATGCTTCCGGGAAGTTGCTTGAGGGCAATTTGGTAATTTGACTCAAGCATTTGGAAGGAGGTGGTTGGTTCCCTCCTTTTGTGGTGAGAGATTTCACTTTCTTGCCTTTTGTGGATGAGAGGTGAGGGAGTAGAGTGTGTATGACAATTCATGTTTTCCTTCTTTGAGTGTGAGCTTTGGCCTTCATAAGGAGAGGTGGAGGTAGAAGGAAATCAGGTATTCTGGCAGGCATTCTAGCGAAGAAAGGAGAGAGTGTGCTGTTAAGTGAGTTCTGGAGAAGCAAGCAGTTTGTGCTTGAGCTCCTGCGTGTGCTCCCTCTCAAAGCATGTAGTGAGAGTGTAGTGTGATACCCTTGTATCAATTGCGTATGGGGATGTAGAACTCTCATTTGTAATCATCCATCTCTCAGTAATGGATTTCTTTGAGTTATCTCGAGTTTCATTCTTTTACTGTCTTCTGTTCTTCTGAATGCCCTTCTTTGATTTCTGTGGATTGAGTTGAGTTTTTGGGTTGGATGGCTATGGAATAGCTATGCTCTGAACTAGGGATCATCATCCAAGCCATTTGGCTTATCTATCTCTAAGAGCAAACATTCAAATAGCCATGATTTTCCTAAAGAATCCTTGCAGCTCCATTCCTCTATTATTCACTGTTTCTAGGGTTTCTAGACAGGGGATGGTGGACTCTCTTATTTCCCTTTGGGAGATGGCTCAAGATTTGAGTTTCCAAGTCGTCTAGTCATTGCTAAGTTTTTTTGCAAGAGCTCTTGAGCAGAACATGTGAGAATGCTGAGTAATTTGGAAATCATCTCATTTTCAATACTCTTTTCAGATTCTTGCTCAAAGCTTGATTTCTTGTTGTATTGATGGGTGCTTTTGATCCCTATGGCCTTGGTTCTATTTAGAACAAGTTCTTGCTCTTTTGGCCTGAAAGAATCTTAATGATTTCTCAAATTTCCCTCAAATCAGAAAATTTTAGCATTTCAGTTTCTGTTAATAAAAGTTTCAGGCAGTTGCTCCCGAGGGCCGGTTTGACCGGATCATCAATGGCGATCAGACTGGGCTTATAGGGGCGGTCAGACCAGTGTGGCCCGGGCGGTCTGACCGCTGGCCAGGGTGTAGTCAGACCGGCCTGATGCCTACGCCGGCCACCCCTTTCCAGCCTGTGCTATTCTTGTTTTGTCTGCTGTGTGTTGGCTTGCTTCTTCTCATGTTTGTTCGAGGTTCCAGAGAGCATGTTTTCTTCTTCATAGCTTTATAGCTATTGGAGGAGAATATCTTTTAGTGGAATACTTTGGGGGCAAGTTTTAAAGAGGCACCATTCACCCCCCTCTGTTGCCATTTCCAATCCTACAATTGATATCAGAGCCGGTTAGCTCTTCTTGATAGATCTTTAACCAGTCTGTGAGCCATGGCAACGAATAAGTATTCCACCAAGCCCCTGATCTTCGATGGGATCGACTATCCCTTTTGGAAGAGTCGGATGGAGACCTACATTCAGGCCCAGGGCTATGCGATTTGGCGCAAGGTCAAAGTTCGCTTTGTTGTTCCTGCCGACGACAACATCAATGCCGAAAACATGGCTGATGTTGAGGCGAATGCTAAGGCAAGGAACATTATTATCCAAGGTTTGAGCCGAAATGAATTTGACTGCATTTCCCATCTTTCGTCGGCCGTCGACATTTGGGAGACCCTCGATGCTTACCATGAGGGCACCACCCAAATTAAGACGGTTCGACAAGACCAATTCAAGGAAGATTACAACAAGTTTGAAATGCCCACTGGAAAGTCCTTGGATGAATGCTTTGCGAGATTCCACAAGATCTTGAGCAACCTCCGAGCGGTCGGTCTCACATACCCCAACTCGGACAACGCTCGTTAGATGCTTGCGGCTTTGGACTTGCGCGTTTGGGAGATGAAGGTGACCACCATCAAGGACACCATAGACCTCTCAACTTTGACTCTTGATGCGTTGTACTCACGCCTCAAGACTCACGAGATTGACATTGTCTCTCGCAAGTCGAAGTCACAATCGATGGCGTTGGTCACTGATCCCAATTTGACTTCTGAGTTTCCCTTCGATGGTGTTTCTGGTTTTCTCTTGCTGCTGTTTGTGAGATGAGTGATGACCTACTAGAACAGCTTCCAGAAAACTAGCTAGCCCTCTTAGCCAGAAAATTCTCCCATGCATACAAGAGGGTTAGGGAGAGAAAGAGAGGAGGAGGACGAGTGATTTGCTTTGAGTGTGGTGGCCCCAACCACATTCGAGCAAACTGCCCCAAGCTGGAGGGCAAGAACAACTTCGGCGGTTCGAGCAAGAACGTCTACACCGACAAGAACCGCAATAAAAAGCCTCCAAGCAAAAAGAAGAAGTTCCGCAACCTTGGCAAAGCCAAGAAGCTGTTCCATCACGTCCTCACCGTGTTCGACGATCTCGACCTCAGCGAGGTGGAGGGGTGGAGTAGCCTTCCCACAAGGCGAATGACTGTAAGACGTGGCCTAGTCGCAATCCTCACTGAAGTCGTCGAAAGCTTCCTCTGAAAAGAGTTAGATATAGCAACATGAGTACAAAAAGTACTCCACAAGTTACACCAGAAGGTTTAACAGAATAGATGCATGCATATGGAATATCAAAGGAAGGCATAATATGGTTAATTTGCATAAAAGGCAACATTGAAGTAAATATCATAAGTAAGTGCAAACGCTGAATTTGATACGATAAATAGAAACAAGATTTTAACAAAATAATATCGTTAGTGCAGGCTCCAACCAAACACTAACCTATCCACGGGCATCCCACCCGGACCATCTTTTTCAAAAGCTCACGTATGGATTCCATCCATCCACACGCTTTCACTGCGCAACTCTGATGAATTCCATCCACTCACCAGATTTCAATCTCTCACGGATTCCATCCATCCGCAGGTTTTCATCTCTCATGGATTCCATCCATCCACAAGGTTTTCGCAAACCATTTTGAAAACCAAAGTCTAATCCATGAAAAACTTCACTCAGCTTGCCCATGACCGTGGGCACGGCTATCCAGGATAGGTTATACACTCTGCAGAGGTTGTACAGCTTTACCCACAAGACATGATCATCCCGGTTTGCCACGCGAGTTACACACTTCCTTAGGTGTGCGGCGAGGAGATCATGACAAGGCCTTTACAATGATCCGTTGTCAACAAAATCACGCCGCCACTAAGGTTTCACCACAACATGAATCCACATGTTGGAGCCCCCTCTTGTGCCATGTGAGACTTCTCACGGCCTACGCCGCGCTCACATTCAGCCTATAGCGAGATCATGTTGGAACTTCACAAATTATTCGGCCAGGTCTGTCCCATACCAGACTTGTGGTAGTACGATAGGGCTTTGCAATAGTAGCTCACAGACCGGTCCTTAACTTGACTTAGGCCTAACCACAAACCCCTGTGCCCGACAATCAACCACTGCGGCTCCGACCAACAGGGCATGCCTGCACCCACCACTCTAACCAATTGCCTAAGTCTAAACCAAGTTTTATATTTTGCTTGAAAATAATTTCATAAACATTCTTGACTCACCAAAGTCAAGAATACAGTTTTAAAGTTCATCATTTTATGTGAAAGATCATCCCAAACCATAATCAGTATAAGCATGGCTAAGCATTTCTACAAAATTCCTAGTCAGTGCTAATGTACTAACTAGGTTTTATCTAGGGTTGACAAGGTATAATGGTAAGCAATATCAAATTTGGCTGTCCAAAGGATTTGGGTGTAACTAGAGTTTAAAACTGAATTTAAACTAACTTGAATAAAATTACGCATGCATAATAATTTAAAAACAACATAATTAATTTAAAATATTAGGTTCAACATGATCAAAGGTGTAACTTGCCTTGCTCGAAGACCTGGTGCGAATCGTCGGCGTCGATCTCTCCGAATTCGTCGAAATCTACGCGCGAAGAACCAAACAAATAAATTCAAATAAAAATCAAAATAAAATCCAAAAATTATAAAATATATACTGGGAGATAGAATATGATTTTAGAAGAATTTAGGAGAAAGAATCAATAGATTCGGAGTTTGGACGACGGAGAACAAGCGATTGGAAGTTTGAATGGATTGGAAATTCCAGAAAATGCAAAACGAGGGAATATTCCCTGGAATCTTATTTTTGGCTGATTTTTGGGGTATATTGGAGTGTATGACACGTGGGGCCCGGTTGTCATTGGGTGCAGAATTTTATTTTATTATTTTATGACAAGTGGGTCCCGCTTGTCATTGGCTAGAGGTGAACAAAAATGTGGCCAAAAGTCCAACCGAAAATGCATGCCCAGGATTTGAACTCACAACCTCATGCATGCATGCCTTGACTTGTCTCCCCTAGCCAAGTGGGCATGTGTTCTTTTGTGACAAAGAAGCATCACCAAGGTGATAGAAGGCAAAGGAGAGAGCTATTCTTGGATGAAACCAACCGAAGCAACATGGAGGTGCGGCCATGGAGGATGGAGGGCGCTAGGGAGGGAAGAGAGGGGCAGCGCGGGAAGGGGAGACCGAGGGGGTGCGGCTCTTACCGGCGGCGACTCGGGAGAAGGCGACGGCGGCGAGAAAAAGAGAAGGCGCGCGCGGAGAGAGAGAGAGCTCGGCGGCCGGCGGCGGGGCGGCGAACGGCGGCGGGATAGACGGGGCGGCGGCGCTGCTTACCGGTGGCGGTGGCGGGGCTCCGGATGGCCGGCGGTGGTGCAAGGAGGAGGCGACGGCGGCGGACTGCAGGGCGACGGCGGGAGGCGGCGGCAGTTGGAATGGGGGCGGCGACGGGAGGCGGCCGGGCGGCGGCGGCGGCCGGTGGGAGGTGGCGCACGGCGGTGGAAGAAGAAGGGAGTGAGGGCCGGTCGAATAGGAGGGAGGAAGGGGGAGGAATGGTGAGGGGAGGCCAATTTATAGAAAGAGAAGGGAGGGGAGAGGATTTCGGTTTTGAGAAGATTAATGGACGGGGAACGGCCGGGAGATTGATGAGGGTGATTAGGGCGTCCGTTTCTATGCTTTAATCGGGAGTTAAGAGGGAGAAACGGCGGAGTTTCAAGAGCTCTAATTGTCATCCATGGTGGAGGAGAGAGAGAGTTAGGGGAGGAAGAAGGAGAGGTTGAAGAAACATATGACATGTGGGGTCCATGTGTAATAGAGAGAGGGAGGAAGTGAAGGGGTATGGGCCGTCGGATTGTTGACACGTGGCAAGTGAGTGTTTCATGGCTCTTAGATTTTATGAAGGGGTAAGTGATCATGTGTGGCTAGGATTAAAATGTGGAGAGAGAGTGATTCAATCTGAGAGCGACACATGGCGGGCTTGGATGAATTTGATTTTTATTTTCGGAATAAAATTTCAGAAAATACTAGAAGCTTTATAAACACTTGGAAAAATAATATTTAATGTCTAAAAATTCCAGAAAAATCATAGAATATTCCTGGAGCTCTTTTAGACTTAGGGAAAATATTTTTAATTTCAGATTTGCATTTAATAATTTTATAAAATACTTTTTAACCTTTAAAATTGATTTTTAAATCCAGAAAACTCTCAAAAATGCAAATAAACTCTTCAAAAATTTAGGCAACCAAAGAACACTTTATTTTATTTTATTTTAAATTAATTTAATTAATTAATTTTTATTGAAATAAACAGCTGGGCTGTTACAAGTGACGACGATGGGAAGGACGAGCAAGACCCCAAAGGTGGCGACGACTTCTCCGACATGTGCTTCATGGCCCTTGAGGGCGAAGTGAGCGACAACGAGCTTTACTCTGACTCTGACGAGGTATACCCCTCCTACGACCAGCTTAATGATGCTTTTCTTAAGCTAGGTAAATTTCATGCTAGATCTAGAGCTAGGTGTAGCAAGTTGGAGAAGGAAGTAGATAGATTGTCACGAGAGTTTACCTCACTTATATCTGCTCCCTCCCGTGATGAATGTGATACTTGCTGTGCTTTGCTTGGTGACATGGAGAAATTAAGGACCTCTCATGATAGTCTGTCCTCTGAGCTTGACATGATTAAGGTGGAGAATATTAGTCTTCTTGCTGAACTAGAGATGAGTAGGGTAGCGTCTCTTTCATCTACTACTGTTGAGGCTATTTCTTGCACCTCATGTGAGGATAAGGACAATGCATATAGAGGTCTTTATACCATGCTCCTCAATCTGCCCGAGACTTGTGAAAGTTGTAATAATTTGAAGATGAACTTAAAAAGGGCAGATCATAAAATTGCTGAATTACAAGCTTTTCTGTTAGAGCCCATTGCTTCATGTGTGAATTGTCCCAAACTGACTGCTGAGCTTGAATCTGTTTCCAAATAGTTTCAAGAGATGATTGACAACAATAGCAAATTGGCTCAATATGCTTCTAAGGACCCTGTTAGCTCACCATGCAATAATTGTAACAAACTAAAATCTGACTTGATTGCATTGGATGAAAAATATGTGAAGCTAACTAAGGACCTTCTAAAGAAGCAACCATCTGCTTGTAATGTGTGTGCTGTTGGGAAGAAGCATGAGGGTTTGGTTGAGACGCCTAGCAATGTGAACCAATTGACTAGCAGTAGGACTATTCCTTCTGAGTCGGCTGTGCGTACACAAGCTATTCATTCCTCTGCTGGTTCTTCTTCTACTCCCTTACCTTCTGCTGTCTCTTGTTCCCCCTGCTCTTCTTGCACCTCTCTCTTTTGGGAGTGTCAGTATCTTATAAACACTCTTGAGAGATTTGTACGAGGCAAGAAGAAACTAAATCTTATTCTAGACCAATCAAAGATTTGCAAATTCAATCAAGGTCTAGGATGTGATTTTTCTGAGGATATGAGGAAGCACCACCTGCAGTTCTTAGACTCATAGCAGCAGGTGTGATCGAGATAGAGCCCAGATCTGAGAAAGTTCATTTCAAATCAGCGGGCTTTGTCCAAGGGATTTCTGATAGTAAGGTGGTTCCACCTATTGCTTTGACCTCTCAGAAGACGAAGCCTCATCATGCTACTTCTACCTCTCAGAAGGTGAAGTATCATTGTACCTTCTGTCAGAAGGATGGACACTCGATAGAGAGATGCTTCAGGCGCCAAGATCACGCGTAGAGACAGTGTTGAGGCACATAGGCGTATTCAGGGTCAGCCCCAGACCTTGAGTGCACCTAAGACCAAAACGAGGTCTAGGACTGTTCAGCTTGATGGGTTGGGCAGCATCAAGGACTTGGTTTTTCTGAGTTTTCTGGTTTTCGTCCTCGATATGCCTCTGGTCGTGACTTCTGCTCTTTTGAGGGTAGATCTCGTTTCTCCCGTCGAGATGGCTACCCACGGCGTGATCAGCGTATTGTTGGTGCTCTGACTCGCTCTCCCATAGTAGTCGGACCCAGCAACAGCTTCAGGTCTGCACAGAGACCCTCTGCTTCTTTGAGCGACAGAGAGCGTAGGGTAGTTAGAGGTCAGTCGTGTGTCACTACTTCTTCTGCTCGACGTGTTACTCAGTATTGGGTGCCAAAATCACTCTTGATTTATCCCAGTACTGAGCCTTTACTCTCTGTTTGACTCATGTTCGCCGGGCTGGGAATGGAGAGGTTTGGCTTGTAGACTCCGGTTATTCTCGTCATATGACCGGAGACTCCCGTTGGTTCTCTTCCCTAGCCCGTGCTCCAGGTGATGAGACTATCACCTTTGGAGATGCTTCGTCTGGGTGCATCATCGCGAAAGGTACTGTGTGCGTTAATGATTCATTTATTTTAAAGGATGTGGCCTTAGTAAGTAAGCTGCAGTATAATTTGCTTTCAGTCTCTCAGCTTACCGATGACAGTTATGAGGTGAGCTTCAAGAAAAACAATTGCAAAATTCTTGATTCTTCGGGTAGTCTGGTTTGCGGGATTTCTCGTTATGGGAGGATCTTTTGTGCTGATTTTGTTGAGTCTTATGGTGATCCTCTCAGGTGTTTAGTTGCTTCAAAGTCCCGTGACCTCACCTTCTAGCATAGGAGACTTGGTCATATTGGATTTGACCATTTGACCCGAGTTAGCGGCCACAATCTCATTCGTGGTCTACCAAAACTCAAGATGGTCAAAGATCTAGTTTGTGCTCCATGCCGGCACGGCAAGATGGTTGTCGATTCTCACCCTCCGGTCACAGTGACTATGACCGATGCACCAGGACAACTGCTCCATATGGACACAGTTGGACCAGCTCAAGTGCAGTCAGCAGGAGGGAAGTGGTATGTTCTTGTCGTGGTCGATGACTTCTCGAGGTATTCTTGGGTGTTTTTCTTAGCCTCGAAGGATGAGACATATACACATTTTCGGGGTCTGTTTAGTAAGCTTTCTGTTGAGCTCCCAGGTGCCTTACGAGCGATCCGCAGTGACAATGGCACCGAGTTCAAGAATTCTTACTTTGAGAGGTTTTGCGGTGAGACCGGTGTAGAGCATCCGTTCTCTTCTCCATACATCCCTCAGCAGAATGGCATTGTGGAGAGGAAGAACCGTACCTTGGTCAAGATGGCCAGGACGATGCTTGATGGGTACGCTACACCGAGGAAGTTTTGGGCTAAGGCTATAGCCACCGTGTGCCATGTTTCAAATCGTGTTTTTCTCAGGGCACACTTGCATCACACCTCTTATGAGTTGAGATATGGGTGAAAGCCTAGTGTCTCTCATTTTCGTGTGTTTGTTTGCAAGTGCTTTATCTTGAAGTCCGGGAACCCAGATAAGTTTGAGTCACGTTCTTGTGATGGTATCTTTCTAGGTTACTCGACTTCTTCGTGGGCATATAGGGTCTGGAACTGTGAGACTAGTAAATGGTAGAGACCTGCGAGGTGACCTTCGATGAGGCCAGTCCGGGGACTAGGCCCGATGTCTCAGGTTCTTTAGAGAAGTCCGAGACCATCTTTGTGGATGATGAGGATAATGGAGATGAGGGTTGTCTACCTGATCCAGTTCCTCATCCTCCCCTTGAGGTGCCTTCTTCCACCGCACCTCGAGAAGATCAGCCCATGCCTTCTGCTTCTTCTGGAGCTAGTGGCTCTGTTCCTACCTCATCAACTCATGAGGTAGAGGCCACTTCTTCATCTCATCCAGGACCTCCCCGAAATATCCAAAAAGATCATCCTTCCGAGCAGATGATTGGAGACCTCTTTGAGTGAGTCACTCGCTCAAAGTCTGGCTTATCATAATTCTGTCTCCATTCTGCCTTCATTGCCTCATTTAAGCCCAAGGATGTCTGTCATACCCTTTCTGATGAGTCTTGGGTTAATGCCATGCATGAGGAGTTAGAGAATTTCAAAAGAAACAAGGTCTGGTCGCTTGTTGAGCCCCTTGAGGTCACAATGTCATTAGGACTAAGTAGGTGTTCAAGAACAAGCAGAGTGAGGATGGGGTAGTCATTCGGAACAAGGCTAGACTGGTAGCTCAGGGTTTCTCCCAGGTTGAGGGTCTAGATTTTGAGGAGACCTTTGCCCCTGTAGCTAGGCTTGAGGCCATTAGAATCCTACTTGCTTTTGCAGCTTCTAAGGGTTTCAAGCTCTACCAGATGGATGTCAAGAGTGCTTTTCTCAATGGATTTATTGAGAAAGAGGTCTATATGAGACAGCCTCCCGGTTTCGAGAACCCCAAATACCCAAACCATGTTTACAAGCTTTCCAAAGCCTTGTATGGACTTAAGCAGGCCCCTAGAGCTTGGTATGAGAGGCTTAAGTCCTATTTGTTGAGTCATGGTTTCGAGATGGGTAAGGTAGATAAGACCTTGTTCATTCGTAGGCATGGCACCGATCTTATGCTCGTCCAGATTTATGTGGATGACATCATCTTTAGCGGCTCTTCCCATGCTCTTGTTTCACAGTTCTCGGATGTCATGAGCACCGAGTTTGAGATGAGCATGATGGGTGAGTTGACTTTCTTTCTTGGCTTCCAGATTAAGCAGACTCGAGAGGGTACCTTCTTGCATCAAGGCAAGTACACTCGTGATCTCTTGAGACGCTTTGACATGAGTGATGGGAAGACAGTGTCGACTCCCATGGCATCCACAGCTTCACTTGACCCAGATGAGGATGGCGAGCCAGTTGATCAAAAAGAGTACAGAAGCATGATCGGCTCCCTCTTGTACCTCACTGCCTCGAGACCGGACATACACTTCTCTGTGTGTCTTTGTGCTTGGTTTCAGGCTTCTCCTCGCGTATCTCACTGCCAGGCGGTGAAGCGCATCCTTCGGTGCCTTCGAGCTACCATTGACTATGGTATCTGGTACTCTTCATCTTCCTGTCTTTCCCTTAGAGCCTACTCGGACGCAGACTTTGTTGGCTGTAGGATAGATAGGAAGAGCACTTCTAGCACCTGCCAATTCATTGGCACTTCTCTGGTCTCTTGGTCATCTAGGAAGCAATCCGGTGTTGCACAGTCCACCGCAGAGGCCAAGTACGTTGCTGCAGCCAGTTGCTGCAGCCAGGTACTTTGGATGGCTTCGACCCTGCGGGACTTTGGGTTAGTTATAGACAGCGTTCCACTCTTTTGTGATAACACTTCTGCTATTAACATTGCTAAGAACCCAGTGCAGCATTCTCGGACTAAGCATATTGATATCCGACATCACTTCCTTAGAGACCATGTGGAGAAGGGTGACATAGTGCTCCAGTTTGTGGAGAGTGACCACCAGTTGGCTGATATCTTTACCAAGCCTTTGGATAACTCTAGGATTTCGGCATTGCGGGGAGAGCTTGGGGTGGTCTGTCCTTATGGACTGTAGTGAGGGGGAGTTTATGTGCTTTACTGCTTTATCCTATTTATTATGCTCTTGTTCTCATTTTGTTGGATTGCATCGAGGTGCATTCGGGTTAGTCCTTCTAGCATAGATTAGAGTGTATCTCTCTTGTCTAGTTGCTTAGATTTCTCCCTCTCATCTTGTGATCTAGGATGCTGCTTATTACCTGTCTCTCTTCTCACTAGGTTGAGCTCACTCACTTCTTATAGGCTCTAGCAAGGGTTGGGTCACCCTTGGGTAGACAGGGAACGTGTTTGCTCCTTAGTGGGTTAGTAGAGCAGTTGATAGTCCTCTATATCTTGTCTGAGCCATAGTATCCTCTATATCTTGTCTATGCTTTAAGAACTGTCTTTTTCTGTTTCTCTTCCCAGCTTCTCGATTTATAGCTTTGGTTAAGGGGGAGTTCATTTGGAAGCTTTTGGAGCTTAATATTGACATAACTCAACTTGAACTAAAAGTGCATCACATGTTGAGGGGGGGCTGGATTTTCTTGCATTTCAGCATTCTGCATTGTAATATAGCTACATGGAGCCTTGACTATTATCCTTAGTTGACATGTTTACAATGCTTTACATCATGCCATGATATGTGCTTAATTGCTAGATTTATCATGTCTTTATATGTGTCGTCAAGCCTTTGGCATTGATAAGTTCATTAAAATTGCACAAATTGAATTAAGACATGTCATGTTAGCTCTTGAGACTAGTCTGTCTTTAGTTATCCTTTTATGATTCATGACATGTCATGTTAACTCTTGAGACTAGTCTGTCTTTAGTTATCCTTTTATGATTCATGCCATGTCAAATAGGCTAAGTTGAGTTTTGAATTTTTATTGAGCTTTAGATTGAGCTATATTAGGTTCTTGATAAATCATGAGTTACTACAACTGTTTAAGAAAGCAAAAAGATCTCTTTTATGTGCGAAAGAACTGATCTCACCAATTCTTTTTCATGAGACTGCTTGCCATTGCACTAGGCATGAACTCAGTGGGAGTTTTGGATGACCAAGATCATGTTCTTAAGCTTCTTGCTTGGAGTGGTCGCATAAGGCTTGAGATCTAGCACATGACTACAAATTTGGGCTAGAAACAACCATGAGTTTCAAAAGAAAATATGTCCATTGTGCTAAATTTGCTTAACTTCAAAAAGAATCAAGTACTTGAACAAATGATTCATTATTGAACTTGTAGCACTCTAACTTGACTCGATACTAGCTTCTCGGTTCCACTTAGCTTATTGACATGGCTTGACATGCTCAAAATTTCATTTAATATTCAGATTCATACTTATGTGGCTTGGCATGATTATGCATATGTTGTCATGATATTGATAGCTTTCAAATGCTTTATGGCTTGGTGTAATACTTAGTGGTCATTTTGGATAATCTTCATGGCTCTAATTGCTGAGTATTGAATAAAAATTCACCACATCATGCTTATTTTCCTCCAAGTAACTTGATGACTTTATTGCCAAAAGGGGGAGAATAGTTGGAGAAAAAGCCACTTTTTGGGAGCTTTGGGAGCCTTTGAGGAAAACTTGCTCTTGCTTTTGCGCCTTTTGTCAACATGGTCATTAGCATCATTTTCTTTCTCTTGGACCATGTTTGACTTTCAAACAAACTCAATTCTATGCTTTTTCTGTGTTTGTCAATATACTCATCAAGGGGGAGATTGAGAGACCATGTGGAGGTATCCCCATGTTGGTGATGAGTAATTGACGGTTGGTTTAGAGAGGTTGAGTTTATTTTGGGTATTCTAGGGGTGAGTACCTTTTACATATGCCTTTGTTGATATGCTGTTTCGTGCGGTGCTATGTGACGGTTTGCTTGTCTGTGTGACTGCAGGACTTCAGAGTTAGGTCATGGTGAGGCGAGGAAGACCGGGACTAGGCACAGGAGGTGTTGAGGTCCAGACAGTCAGTGATGCCGAAGATGATCGAGGCTGGTGAGGTGGTTACGAGTCGGGAGACGAGGAACCGGAGCTGGAGCTACCCGTGACGGACCCGACGGGCGACGACGAGAGAACCAGGATTAGGCTTAGGGAGGAGTCGGAGGTCCAGACGGTTTGGAGGTCGGTTGCGGTCGTGCGCGACGGAACAGACCAGGACTAGACTCAGGTGGAGTCGGAAGTCTCGGTCGGTGTCCGGTGGACATGACGGGCAGCGGCGAGAGGATCGGGACTAGACTCAGGAGGAGTTGAGGTCCAGACGGTCAGGATGCCGGGTGCGGTCGTGTGCAGCGGAGCGGACCGGACTAGACTCAGGGAGGAGTCGAGGTCCAAATGGTCAAGGTACCGGACGCGGGAAGCTTCCGGGAAGTTGCTTGAGGGCAATTTGGTAATTTGACTCAAGCATTTGGAAGGAGGTGGCTGGTTCCCTCCTTTTGTGGTGAGAGATTTGACTTTCTTGCCTTTTGTGGATGAGAGGTGAGGGAGTAGAGTGTGTATGACAATTCATGTTTTCCTTCTTTGAGTGTGAGCTTTGGCCTTCATAAGGAGAGGTGGAGGTAGAAGGAAATCAGGTATTCTGGGCAAGCATTCTAGCGAAGAAAGGAGAGAGTGTGCTGTTAAGTGAGTTCTGGAGAAGCAAGCAGTTTGTGCTTGAGCTCCTGCGTGTGTTCCCTCTCAAAGCATGTAGTGAGAGTGTAGTGTGATACCCTTGTATCAATTGCGTATGGGGATGTAGAACTCTCATTTGTAATCATCCATCTCTCAGTAATGGATTTCTTTGAGTTATCTCGAGTTTCATTCTTTTACTGTCTTCTGTTCTTCTGAATGCCCTTCTTTGATTTATGTGGATTGAGTTGAGTTTTTGGGTTGGATGGCTATGGAATAGCTATGCTCTGAACTAGGGATCATCGTCGGAGCCATTTGGCTGATCTATCTCTAAGAGCAAACATTCAAATAGCCATGATTTTCCTAAAGATTCCTTGCAGCTCCATTCCTCTGTTATTCACTATTTCTAGGGTTTCTAGACAGGGGATGGTGAACTCTATTATTTCCCTTTGGGAGATGGCTCAAGATTTAAGTTTCCAAGTCCTCTAGTCATTGCTAAGTTTTTTGCAAGAGCTCTTGAGCAGAACATGTGAGAATGATGAGTAATTTGGAAATCATCTCATTTTCAATACTCTTTTCAGATTCTTGCTCAAAGCTTGATTTCTTGTTGTATTGATGGGTCCTTTTGATCCCTAAGGGCTTGGTTCTATTTAGAACAAGTTCTTGCTCTTTTGGCCTGAAATAATCTTAAGGATTTCTCAAATTTCCCTCAAATCAGCAAATTTTAGCATTTCAGTTTCTATTGTTAAAAGTTTCAGGCTGCTACTCCCGAGGGCCGGTCTGACCAGATCATCAATGGCGGTCAGACCGGGCTTATAGGGGCGGTCAGACCGGTGTGGTCCGGGCGGTCTGACTGCCAGCCAGGGTGCGATCAGACCGGCCTGATGCCTGCGATCTGACCGGCCACCCCTTTCCAGCTTGTGCTATTTCTTGTTTTGTCTGCTGTGTGTTGTCTTGCTTTTTCTCATGTTTGTTCGAGGTTCTAGAGAGCATGTTTTCTTCTTCATAGCTTTATAGCTATCGGTGGAGAATATCTTTTAGTAGAATACTTTGGGGGCAAGTTTTAAAGAGGCACCATTCACCCCCCTCTGTTGCCATTTCTGATCCTACAATGTTGGGGACACGCAGTCCTTCATGCAACGAATCTCATCAACCTTAGACCTTCGGCCTTCAACATCCATTCACCTATCCAACTAGCGCAAGGGTCTCCACCGAAGATTTCTCATCTTAGGAGGTTTGGATGCAAGGTTTATGTACCTGTACCACCTCCGCAGCGTACTGCAATGGGCCCTCTCCGCAAGATTGGGATATACGTTGGTTATGAGACTGCATCCATAATCAGGTATTTGGAACCCATGACGGGAGATTTGCATACTGCCCGCTTCGCTGATTGCATTTTTGATGAGGATAATTTCCCGCCATTAAGGGGAGGAAATCAACCCCTTGATGAAAAATGTCAGGAAATTACTTGGGAAGCCACGGGAATTCATGCACATGACCCGTGCACTAGTGAAACTGAAAAAGAGGTCCAGAAGATCATCGACTTGCAAGCATTAGCAAACCAACTGCCCGATCACTTTAGGGATTTGAAGAGCTTGATTAAGTCGCATGTGCCGGATCTGAATATCCCCATCGGCATGAATGTGTGCACACACATCGGAGCGAAAGATTAAAGGAACTTGCCACCGCAATTGAAAGAAGCAATGTGCAAGGTGAAGCTCCAGAAGAAGCAACTCATAAAGAAATAGCTATAAATTATGTGCACAAAGGAGAGTCCATGAACAGGACAACGACCAATATCGATATCTACTTCGCAAAGAAAATTGCCACAATCAACGATCTTGATCCCGAGCCTGCATCGCTCACTGAATATAAGAAAAGATCAGATTGGGAAGATTGGAAGAATGCAATAGCAACTGAATTGCTATCTCCGAACAAAAGAGAGGTGTTTGGGCCTGTATGCCGCACGCCTCCCCATGTACACCCCGTTGGGCACAAGTGGGTATTTGTTCGAAAAAGAAATGAAAGAAACGAAGTAGTGAGATACAAAGCAAGGCTGGTAGCACAAGGTTTCACTCAATGTCCTGGAGTTGATTATGAAGAAACCTACTCCCAAGTCATGAGTGGAATCACCTTTAGATACTTGATCTCAATGGCAGTGAACTTGAACTTAGAAATGAAATTGATGGATGTTGTGACTGCATACCTTTACGGTAACTTGGATTCGGAGATTTATATGAGAGTCCTTGAAGAAATCTCTCTCCCGAACCAAGACAGAGCAAATAGAAATCTGTACAGTGTGAAACTCAGAAAGTCACTATATGGACTGAAGCAATTTGGAAGAATGTGGTATAATTGCTTAAGCGACTTTCTCCGTAAGAAAGGCTACACGAACAATGAAGAATGTCCTTGTGTGTTTATACAGCGATCCCAGAATGGATTCTGTATAATCTCTGTGTATGTAGATGATTTGAACATCATCGAGACAGCCGAAGACAAAAAAGAGGCAAGCTCCTACTTTGAGTCAGAATTTGAAATGAAAGATTTGGGCAAGACTAAGTTCTGCTTAGGCCTGCAGCTTGAGCATGTCTCTGAAGGAATCTTGGTACATCAGTCGACCTACACTCAGAAAGTGCTTGAAAGGTTTTGCTTTGAGAAGGCATTCCCATCGAAAGTACCGATGATCATGAGGTCTTTACAGCAAGAAAAAGATCCTTTCCGACCTAGGGAAGAGGGGGAGGAAGTCCTGAGACCGGAATTCCCATACTTGAGTGCAGTGGGAGCGCTCATGTACTTAGCAAACTGCACTAGACCGGACATTGCATTTGCCGTGAACCTCTTAGCAAGGTACAGTGCAGAGCCCACCAAAAGGCATTAGCAGGGCAAAGACCTTGGATTGTTCTATAGAAAGAATCAAGATCTGAACTTGATTGGCTATGTAGATGCCGAGTACTTGTCTGACCCGCATACCGCAAAGTCACAAACATGCTATGTATTCCTGTGTGGTGGAACTGCAATTTCCTGAAAATCGTCCAAGCAAAGCCTTGTAGCTACTTCGACGAACCACTCAGAAATTATAGCACTGTATGAAGCCGCACGAGAGTGCGCTTGACTCTGCCGAATGGTTCACCACATCCAGCAGTCATGTGGGATGAACATTGTGCAAACCCCCACGATTATCTACTAAGATAATGCAGCTTGCGTTGCACAAGTGCAAACGGGCTATGTGAAGAGTCATCTCACAAAGCATATCAACCCCAATTTCTTCTATGCACATGAATTGCAAAAGATGGACGAGATTAAAGTACTGCTTACTAAGTCATATGAAAATCTAGTAGATTTGTTCACTAAATCACTCCCCGCATCTAGCTTTGAAAGGTACATACGTGGAATTGGAAAGATGAGACTTAGAGAAGTGCAGAATTCAGGGGGAGAATTCTCTCAAGCCCGCTAATAAATCTTGATCATGAAGATTAAGTACCTAAAAGAATGAAGTCCTGAAGACCAAATGAAATTGGGTGGATTGTACTCTTTTTCCCTTGATGAGTTTTCCATGAAGTTTCTTGACCAAGGTTTTTAATAAGGCAATTCTTGTATCGCAGCATCACATGTATCATGTACTCTTTCTCCAAATTTTTCCCACTGGGTTTTTATGGAGTTTTAACGAGGCATGAACGTGTTGGGGGAGTGCCCAAGGGGGAGTGTTGAGAAACCTGGGTGCAGGCCAGGAGTCCTGTCCCAATATGGACACCCCACTGTAGGCTATAAATAGGGACCTATACCAGCTTATTTGTACACACCTGATGCAATTGAAAGCAATAAAGAAAGATCAGGAGTTCTCTCTACCTCTCTGTGTTCAATCTATTATTCTATCTTCTGTGATTGATTCGTTCTTGTTCTAAGCAAAGGAATCGCTCAGACTGATCGCCAGCGACGGTCCTCAACAGTTTCATTGTATGGTTAGATAGCTTCAGAGTTGCTGAGCACACTATATTTGCTATTCTCATAAAATAACATGTCTGTTTTGAGGTTTACACACTTTTCTTTATTTGTAAACAGAATGGCAAGCGGCAACATAACTTTTACAAGCAATTCTGCAACGCTTGCTACCCATGCCGCATTTGTCATAATGAAAATGAATGATTAGATTGTGACCACCGCAACAAATAGCTATTGAAATCGGAAGTGAACAGGCGAGGCGACCAGTCAGCGGTTCACTGGTTCTAAAATACTAATATTTTAACATCATGTAATTCAGTTTTTTCAGGATTACCCTCGGTTTATATTAAGCTTAAAACAGTACATAGACCCCACTGATACAATTTTGCCCTCAAAATTGAAGAAAATTACAATGATGCTCCTCCACGCGTCCGTTTTGACTCCACCGCCACTCACTACTACAGAAAAGGTCATCACAGACGGTTCGAAAACGTCATCACAGACGGTTTTGTGAACCATCTGTATTTATGGGTCAGTGATAATCGAAGGTCATCACAGATAATTTTCGAACCGTCTGTGATTATCAGCTATCACAGACGGGTTTTGAGTTAAAAACTGTCTGTGATAGCTGATAATCACAGACGGTTTTTGAGTAAAAACCGTCTGTGATACTGATCATCACAGACGGTTTTTAAGTAAAAACCGTCTGTGATTATCTGCTATCACAGACGGGTTTTACTCAAAAACCGTCTGTGATATTCCCTTCAACCCCTAAATATATTTGTGTTTATTGGCTAGCCTCAGGAAATGGTAGCCATGCCCTCTGAAACAAGCAGATAATCACAGACATAAAACATATACAATTCACACATCTCATTTCATTTCAGATACATTTCACATCTCAATTTATTTCACAGACATAAAACATCCAATTGACAACGCACTTCATTTCACAAACATAAAGCATCCATTTCGCGAATCAATTCATTGAATTGAAATAAAATATCCATTAACAAATACACAATTGTAAAAGATCTACACTGCATTTGCACTTAGAATTACAATAAAAAATCATTCTGGGCAGTGGAACTCTCCATCTGATCTTACGACTTTAGTCCACAAAAACCAAATGAACTCTCCTCGAATTTTTGCAAAATCCGGTTGTTTCAATGCAGATGTAGAGATGAGCGCAGCCTGTCGATAGGAATATCAACATGCGCACATATAAAACTTGACACGTATGAAATAAATGTGGAAAGATTGACAAACCTTAGGAGTGGTGATCTTGGTGGAATCGAGGAGTAGTCTCATATGGTGGCACACGTAGTATCCACACGTGTTGCCCGGCTGCTGCTGGTGGCACTGCAAAAAATAGAATGTGTTAAATCAAGTGGCATTACTACTAAGTGTTGTATATGATTAATTAATGTGTAGCTAGCGAATACCCGAAAATTGCGATCATGTTTCAAGGGCTTGGCCCCTGTCGTCGAGCCACGTGTTTGTTAAACGTATGTGGCGAACGACCTTCGTTATTCGAAAAAGTTAGATTAGTCATTCGGAAGGAAAGAAAGAGTACAATGTAAAATGTACGTACCTATTGAGTATTTTAGTGATAGCTGTGTACTTGGATTTGTTCTTACTTAGAGAATCAAGGTATATAGCCTTGTTCCATTTTGGTATAATTACAATTAAAATCCAATGGAAGTGCTCATTGTATGGCATAAGAACAAATTCCTTATCTTGGTGAGCCAGCAGTGCTTTTGTAATATAGTTCTCGACGAAGGATGCATCCTCGTTGATGGTATCAATGGCGACCAAGCGTGGGTCCAGGAAACCAATTGGTGATTTCGATGATCTAGCTTCGGTCAGCATGAATCTATATATATACACAGAAAAGCAACAAATTGTGACATATATCGGTATTACGTGAACAGAAACTGTGATTGTACAGACTTACAGCGTCCAGCATCGAACGAGTGAGGCGTCGAGAGCGTTGAGCGTGAAAAGTTCAAATATATCGTCAAAGGTCACCGGGAAGACACATTCGTGAGCTTCGTGCACGAAATGTTCCGGCTTGAATTTGACAGTGATACCTGAGCGCCGTTCTGCCTCTGGCCTATTGGACTGTTGCATATACCAAGTGTGGAATCTTTGGCAACCAAGTCCTAGTTTTAAGAGGTGCTCTTCCGGGAATATCATCGGCTCGCCTAGCACGAATTTGCGGGCCAATGGCAGGTACGGGATATCGTCATCATCCTTCGTCTTTGATTTGCCCTGGCCACTGCCTCGATTGTCGGTCGACTATATGGTAGTCGACTGTAATGGTACAGATGGTGCAAGTTGCTTTGGCGAGAATAGCACCCGTGGAGATGGCACCGGTGCAGGTAGCTCTGATTCGCACTGCACTTGTGGAGATAGCACCAGCGCATTTAGCTCTGGTTCGCGCTGCACATGTGGAGATAGCACCAGCGCATTTAGCTCTAGTCCGGCCACCGGTGAAGAAGCCTCCAAGGAGATGTTGCATTTGGGCCACTGGATGAATGTTCCAATGGCCTGCCCTAGAGTCACGATCTCGTCATTGGGGGGCTTCGGTAGCGGGACGACCTCAAAATTGACATGCACACCATCCACATTAACTTTTGCAAAGCCTGGCGCTAAAGCTTGTCTGTGCAGCATGACCCCGATACCAGATGGATATGCCTGGCCCCAAGCAGCGTGCAAGGGAACGGAAGCATATCTCACTTGGAGCCTGCACCTCGTAGGCTCCTACATAACGATACAGAATTAGCTAGTCGAATGGGCCTATCAATGGAGCAAGCATTCGAGAGATAATAATTATTACTAGGATGTCGTCCACAGAAAATCTAGCATCGGTTTGCGTCGGATTGGACGCGCAACTACTCGGACGGTTGTGCGGGCTAGCTAGCATAGGAGCGGTGGCGGCGGCCTGCTGACTTTCTGTCTGTTTCCGCACCTCATCTCTAACTACATGAGCCAGCTCACCCATTAGCTCCTCTCTAATAGATGCCTTGATCTCTTCTCGTAGCCATGCGTCACGCTCGGCTTTGTTTCTCTTCCTGCGCCGATACATGTCGGAGTCATCTTGGAAACCATGTTTCCAAGGAACGTAAAGGCCAAGGCCTCTCGTACGGCCCGGGTGCTCCTTGTTTCCCAGGGCCGCGGAGAGCATATCATTCTCCCTTGTTCTCTGAAATGATCCTAGGGTAGTTTCAAAACTCAGCTCTTCCTGCAAGAGCACGACATGTCATTTTACTTCGTACGAAGTTGTGCAGTAATTACAAGCTACGTAGTTCGATCGATATCTTACCAGGCGCTCGGACACTTGCTGGTCTGCAGGGTTTCGAAAGGAGACATCCCCCGATGTCGTTGTGGATGACCTTGCTCTAATCCAATTTCGAGCGCGGTCATCGGGGATATTGCTAAATGGCGGGGCGATGTCCTGCAGGGCTGCCAGTTCATCCTCCTTTGTGGGTCTATTAGAATAAGATAAGAAAGTGCCATACCATAAGATAAGAAAGTGCAATATCTATCTATTTCGCTCAATATAGGCGATTATATATACCTATATATACATACATATACATATATATACCTACATATATACATATATAGAATCAATATCTATCTATTATTACTACAAGGTCTCTAAACATCAATAAGCATCAATAATAGAATAAATAACAGTCTAAACATGAATATGTATGACAATGTAAAAGGCATGTATCAATTAAGACTAGCAACAAGCTCAAGTTTTAACTGATTAATTTGTGCTCTCAAATTGTAGGGTTGCACAAGATTAATCTTGGCCGTCCCGCTACTAAATCATATACTCTTCTTTGATTGGTTATGTCAAATAATGAATTCAGTCTTTTGAGCTCTAGATACAAACTCTACAATCTCAAGATCAAGATATATTCAGCATGCATATATTCAGACAGCAGTATTCATACAGATCAAGACCAAACAAGTTATCTTTACCCAATAATTCAGTCTTTTAACTTGTCAAGATTAAATCCTAACAGATCAATTTAATATCTTTGCCCAATAATTCAGTCTATAACCTGAAAACTGCATGAACCGACAGCTATTAGAGCTCAAAGACCCAATGAACCAATCTCAGTATATGAATTATCATCATCGAGCAACTGTAAATCCCACTGGCAATCTCAGTATATGAATTTATCATCATCGAGCAACTGTAAATCCCACAGGCAATCTCAGTATATGGAAGATTAACAAACTTGCACAGGGGAGGTGGCCGGTGAGGGCTCGGGGAGGCGGCGACGGGCTCGGGGGAGGCGGCGACGTGCTCGGGGAGGCGACGGCCTCGGGGAGGCGGTGACGCGGTCGGGGGAGGTGACGGGCTCGAGGAGGCGGTGACGCGCTCGGGGAGGCGACGGCCTCAGGGAGGCGACGGGCTCGAGGAGGTGGTGACGCGCTCGGGGAGGCGGCGACGCGCTCGGGGAGGCGACGGAGGAGCGAGGAGGCGGCGAGATTTAGTAAGTGCAGGATACGCGGAAAACCCTAGACAGGGGGTATACGTAGGAGGTTTATTACAGACGGTTCTAAAGTAAGAACCGTCTGTGATATTAATATCACAGACGGTTCTACATTTAGAACCGTCTGTGATAGTCAAACTATCACAAACGGTTTTAAATGTAGAACCGTCTGTGATATGGATATCACAGACGGTTCTTACGTTAGAACCGTCTGTGATAAGCCTCCCCGGACTGTAGTAATTAAGACAACACCAACCAGCTGCTGCGCATTCATACACAACACAAATTAACCAGCTGCATTCATATACAACAGCAACCAGCATAAATGCAAATTCACATATACACAATGTATTTCTTCACACATTTTCACATATACATAAATGTAAATTCACAAATACATCACACACATGCATATTGTTATATATATATATATATATATATATATATATATATATATATATATATATATATATATATATATATATATATATATATATATATATATATATATATATATATATGTCGTACATTCTCATTCTACTTGCTTATTTCCTTTAAAAATTAGCCCTTCATGATGATCAATGCATACATAACTAGTTTCGTCACGTTGTTCGACGTCGTCGACCCTTATGCCTTTTCCAAAAGGAGGTAACTCGTCAAATTGATTGTATTCTTCCTCGTCCACTACATTCTCTACTCAAAAAATTCTCCTTTTTCCATGAAGAACTACATGGCGTTTCTTATTTGCCGGGTCGGTTACATAGAAAACTTGAACAACTTGGTTGGCGAGTACGAATGGTTCGTCTTTGTACCAGACACGTTGGAGGTCCACGGTAGTGACACCGTACTTGTCAACCTTCACCTGTGGGAGATGCACCCAACGGCAGCGAAATAAGGGGATCTTGAAAAGCACGTAGTCGAGCTCCCAAATCTCTTCTATGAACCCATAGTATGAGTTTCTCGACCCATCAGTACTGTACGCATCTATGCGGACACCGCTGTTTTGGTTAGTGCTCTTTACATCCTGAGACTGCGTATAGAATGTGTACCCATTTATGTCATATCCTTGCCATGTCATAACTGTAAATGTTGGCCCTTTTGCCAACCATGTCAGCATCTCACTTGGCGAGCTCCTAGCGATTTGCTCCTTCAACCATTGGTTGAACCGACTGTTGTGTTGCCTCATGATCTAAACATCCGGTCGCTCCGGATTCTATTGCCGAAGCACATCCTTGTGCTGGTCAACATAAGGCGCCACTTCAGTCATGTGTTGCAACACCGTGAAATGGGCTTGAGTATACGTGTAAATATCTGCAGTGATTGCTTTCTTTCCGATAGTTCCAATACCCTTCAGCCTCCCTTCATGACGAGATTGAGGCACACCTATCGGTTGAGTCTGAGCCATATAATCGACACAAAACTCAATGACCTCTTCGCTTGCATAACCTTCGACGATGCTGCCCTCCGGCCGAGATCGATTCTGTACGTAGGACTTGAGAATTCCCATGAACCTCTCAAATGGGTACATGCTACGTAGGAATACAGGCCCGCACATTTTTATCTCCCACACAACGTGAACAATGAGATGGACCATGATATCGAAAAACGAAGGAGAGAAATACATTTCAAGATGACATAGAGTCATCACCACCTTGTCCTGCAGAGCATCTAGTCCTTTGGGATCGATGACCTTCTGAGCAATTGTGTTAAAGAAATAACATAGCCTCATGATTGTCTCTCGGACTTTGATCGGCAAAATATTTCTAATTGCAATAGGGAGCATCTGTGTCATCAGCACATGACAATCATGAGACTTCATGCCATTTAACTTCAAATCTTGCATCGAAACAAGTTTATTCATGTTGCCGGAGTAACCAGACGGAACTTTGACACCATGCAAGGACTGGCACAGTTCTGTTTTCTCAGCCTTGGATAGAGTGTAACACGTAGGGAGAAGGTACGTTCGTCCATTATCAGTGCGTGTCGGTGCTAACTCAGGCCTAATGTCCATATCAGCCAAGTCAAGCCGTGCGTTGACGCCGTCCTTTGTTTTATCACGAATGTTCAGCAAGAGACCAATCAAGCTGTCGCATACATTTTTTTCTACGTGCATGACGTCGATGCAGTGTCGAACATCTAGGTACTCCCAATAAGGTAAGTCCCAAAATATTGATCTCTTCTTCCAGGTGTTCTTCTCATGAGCCCTCAATTTACGTCCCTTTCCGAGGACAACATCTAAATCCTTAACCATATCATAAACCTCGTGTCCCCTTAAATGCCTTGGAGCTGAACCGTCTTCCTTCTCTCCGTCAAATTGTTTCTTCATCTTGCGGTATGGGTGAGCCCTCCGAAGGAACCGGCGGTGACGCATGTAGACGGTTTTGCGTGAGTGTCTCAGCCACACACTCTCGGTACCATCTAAACAGTGAGTACAAGCTTTGGCACCTTTTGTACTATGGCCGGATAGGTTACCAAGGGCAGGATAATCATTTATGGTGCAGAACAATAAGGAGCGTAGAGTGAAGTTCTCTCGGTTGTATGCATCCCATACCTGTACCCCTTCGTTCCACAGTACTTTTAGATCTTCCACCAATAGTGCTAGGAACACATCAATATCATTCCCAGGTTGTTTTGGCTCTTGGATAAGTATCGGCAGTAAAATGTACTTTCGCTTCATACACAACAAGGAGGAAGGTTATAGATGCAGAGAGTCACGAGCCATGTGCTATGTCGGTTGCTCATGCTACTGAAAGGATTCATTCCATCTGTACTCAGTCCAAACCTTATATTCCTTGGTTCTGCACCGAAGTATGCAAAACTCCTATCGATGTTTCTCCACTGCGCGGAATCAGCAAGGTGTCTTAGCATTCCATCCTTCTTGCGCTCCTCCGAGTGCCAATGCAGCAGTTTTGCCTCCTTTGGATTTGCAAAAAACCTTTTCAAACGAGGAATTATAGGAAAATACCATGCCACCTTAGCAGGAGGTCCTTTCTTCGCCTTTGTTCCCTCGCCATCATCTGATTGATTGTTACATTTGTATCGGGATGCGTTGCACACCGGACATACATACATGTTTGCATACTCTTTACGATAGAGGATACAGTCGTTCGGACATGCATGTATTCTTTCTACTTCCATTCCCAACGGACAAAGTACCTTCTTGGCTTTATACGTGGTTTTAGGCAACTCATTTCCCTCCGGAAGCATGTCTGCTAAAAGACCTAGCAGCGCCGTGAAACTCTTGTCGGACCAACCGTTGCTTGCCTTCAATTTCAAGAGTGCAAGCACGGCCGACAACCTCGTGTACTTGTAGCACGTGTACAAAGGTTTCTCCGAGTCCTCCATCAAGCCTCGGAATTTAACATACTCTCTCTCATCATAGTTCTCTTCTACATCGTGAAGCATCTGATCCAGATTATCATCATGCAACCTATCCGAATCCGAACCACAATCGACATCAGCCGGCGGCATGTCATTCACTTCACTGGCGATGTCATCCGGCGGCATATCATTCACTTCACCGGCGATGTCATCCGACGGCATTTGATCATTCACTTCACCATGACTGGTCCAACACGTATAACCCTTTTTGAAACCCCTCCGAATCAAGTGCGCTTCAATTTACCCTCGGTTCTTAGACATCTTTAAATTCTCGCAGTCAGTGCATGGACAGTACATATATTCCACCCCCTTATTCAACATATCCTCCTCGGCAGCTCTTGTAAAAGCAGACACGCCATTAATGTACTCTTCACTCACACGGCTCGCGGCATACATCCAGCTTCGGTCCTACGTTACGTACATATATAACAACTTAGTATTACAAATTAAATTAACTAATTATTACTATATATATCGGCCACATGTATTATATTGAGGCTTAATTTGCTAGCTCAATTCATATTATAAACACAACAGCTATTATATAACCAACAATTTTGCAAACCATTTTCAATTAATAACACTCACCAATTAGTTATATCTAGAGCATGAAATTCATTACTAACCATATCTAGAGCAAATTTGTAATGCATGCAAAGAAAAAATGAAATTCATTACTAACCATATCTAGAGCAACCAGGAAAATATAAGTGGCTTCAAAGCTCAATATCTGCCTCCTCCCACCAAATTAAGTGGCCTGAAATCGCCAAGCTTGCCTCCAGAGCGAAAGAGTAAAGCAACCAGCTAGATCTGGATCGAAATGAAGACAGATGCGGTCTGAGCAGCGCAATAAATGCCTACTGCCATTATCACAGACGGTTTTTAATAAAAAAACCGTCTGTGAATTATCACAGACGGTTTTTAATTAAGAACCGTCTGTGATAACGAGCTTATCACAGACGGTTTTTAATTAAAAACCGTCTGTGATAATCTGGGATCATCACAGACGGTTTTTAATACAGACCGTCTGTGATACTAAATTATCACAGATGGTTCATAGTTAAGAACCGTCTGTGATACTCATTTTCTTCGACGCCGCCAACACAGACGGTGTCCTAATTAAAACCGTCTGTGTTAGTGTTAGTCACAGACGGTTTTGTCAAACCGTCTGTGATTGGCCGTCTACTATTAGGCTTTCTGTAGTAGTGACTGACAGTCGGCGTTGGCTTTGAGGGCTGGGAACTGATGGCCACCGATGATGGACAAGGAAAGAAAAAAGGTAGGCTACCTATGTACAGGGTGGACCCCTCACTCTTTGTTGCCGCCGAGGCGGAAGAAGAGGAGGGGCGCCGGAGAAGGCCCGGTGGTGGATGAGTTTGGCGGAGTTTTTGTCGCCTGCGAAGAACGAGAGGAAACATAGGCAAGGGGCTAAGAGATTGGATCTGAGAAAAGAAACACACAATAGATTGTACGGATCTGCGAAAAGGAATTGAGTGATCCAACATACATAAAGGTATGAGAAGATTAAATTAAGGAAAGTGCTACAGAACATTCAACTGTTTTAAAAGGCAAAATTAGTTAGATGTGAGATCCAGCGGATCTCCCCATACAACCCCTTCCAAAAATATAATCTGAGATATTAGATATTCATTTAACGGATCCACCTATACAAGTCTCCATCTAAAAAATGATCTGGAACGTTGGATCTTCATCCATGGATCCATCCATATAAGCCCCTCTAAAAAAATTGAACTGGGGTGTTGGATCTCAATCTAACGCCTCAAAATCTGATTACTTTTGCTTTAAAGAATAATCGAATGTTGTATAGACACTCCAATTAAGGGAAGTGACTAACTTTGCTCTTAAAAATAGTCAAATGTTGTATAGACACTCTATTAAATTAATGGCTAAGCAAAAAAAAAAAGCAACGGACAAACTAATTTTTCTATATCACTCATCAATCGAGGTTGAACCGTTGAAGGCTTCAAGCTCACGCACCATTCCGCCGGGCCGCTGCATTGCATCGGAAACCACAAGAGCCACTGCATCCCTCGCCTGGCATAAGCGAGCCAGCACCGCGCAGCTGCCTTATCCATGATTAGTAGCCTCGCCGCACCAAGCCACACGGCGGCGAGGATTTAGTCATGCATGGAGGTTGCTGTAGTTGAAGGAGCTCCACTTTGACGAAGTTTGGAGAGGTGAAGGATGAGAGAGACGGGGAAGACGGAGATTGGAATTGTTAGTGATATTAATGAGATGGAGGTTGCTGCGTTCTAGAAGAGAATGTGTTCATGCGACTGCCTCCGGGTTATGAGAATCCACAGTTTCTCATGTGTATAAATTGGATAAAGCTCTTTATGGGTTGCAGCAATCACTTTGTGCATGATACTCTCGACTTAGTTCTTATTTACAAGAACTTGATTTTGTTCTTTCCCGAGCTGACACGTCCATATTCATTTATAATCATGATAGCATGGTCACATACATTTTGGTTTATGTTAGTGACATTATTGTCACTAGCTCATCTCCTCAGGCTATTTACACCTTGATTTAGAAATTGTAGTCAAAATTTGCTCTCATGGACCTCGGTGATCTTAATTACTTCTTGGGAATCCAAGTATATCGATCAGGGGAGGATCTCGTCCTTGTTCAGATGAAATATTCAACCGACCTTCTGCAAAGGGCCGTAGCATGCAAGCCAATAATTTCTCCAATGTTGATAATCAAAAAATTGTCAAAATCTGACGGAGGAGAGTTATCAGCTGCAAAGGCAACACGATACAGGAGTATATTAGGTGCTTTATAGTAACTAATAATGACACAACTAGATATATCATATGCGATCAACAAGGTGTGTCAATTTCTACATATGCCAACCGAACATCATTGGACGATGGTGAAAAGAATTTTACAGTTTGTACGACACATAGTGACTGTCGGACTCTGTATTCACAAGTTTGTTTCTAGTTTAGTTAGTGCATTCTCTTATGCATGTTGGGTAGGATCAGCAGATGACAAAAGGTTAGCCAGTGGTTTTGTAGTTTTCTTTGGTTCCAATCTCACGAGTACAAGGCTTTTGCAAATGTCACATCAGAAATCATCTAGATATAGTCATTATTAGGATAACTTGGAATTTATCATCGCAAGTGCTTGTCCTATAGTATGACAATTTTAGAGCCACATATCTTTCTATTAATCCTGTGTTTCATGCCATGACTAAACATACTGAGATGGATTTTTATTGTCTGAGAACGAGTGGCAAGAAAGGCATTGGAGATTCGATTCATATCAATACGAAATCAATTGGCCAATGGTTTCACCAAACCGATTGAAGTAAAACAAATAAAGATCCTATGACACAATCTCAACTTCACTAGTTGTGATTGGAGGAGAGTGTTAAACAAACTAGGATAATTGTGTTTATACTATTGTTTAGTATTCCTATATTTGTATTGATGTTTAGTATTTGTATTACTGCTAGTGTTTGAATTGGAGGTGGTGCTTAGTATTCAAAGTGTTTCTACTTATATACTTGTATATAAATAGATGATCAATAGAAGATAAATATGTGCCGGTTGTAAACCATTCTCCTGATATTTTTGACAACTCTTGATATACTGTTGAGATTGTTATGTTTTATGTGTTATTAGTTGGTCTCAAGCAATTATAATGTATAATTCTTGTACATAAGATTATTATAGTTTTCTACATCTGTAATAGTGCACTTAGAGTTACCAAACACTATGTCATAACTGGGTGGTTATCAAAGTAGCTTTCGGGTATAATATGAAACTTGCAGAGGAAAGTGACTCGTCGGATATATGATTTGCCCCTCCTACATAACAGGAGAGATATCTATAGGCCCCTTGATATGGTCATATAAAGAAAGTACATGGCCATACCATGAATGGTCGAAGAGTCAACCATATGAAGTTATCTATCAGTAGATCGAAAAAAATTGAACTGTCCATAGATGACATATTTCTCACCAGGAGTTCGATCAGATATCGTGAGGCAAAAGGATAATAAGTGAACAGGTTGATAGTCCGACCAGATATGAACTAGTCATATAGAGATATTGACTGGTCGTGAGCTAGTCAGACATATCACAGACTGGTCTGCGATCTAATCGTATGGGGACGTGAACTAGTCATGACCATATACGATCTAGTCGTAAGAAGTTATAAGTTGATCATGAGTGACCAGGACCTACTTACAGATTATATTGCATAAGGTTCGTTCAGATTGATCTTTATATATATTTGGGGGTCGTAATGTTCTGTTAGGGTCTGCTTCTGACTAGTGATCGAAAATGTGTTTCCGAATTACAACCAAGTATATATAAACTTATAGGGTCACACACTTAATGAATTGGAACAGTAAGGATCCGAATGATAGACTTCGAGTGAGATACAATCTCAACTCGTATTGAATAAAGTCGATCAGAGACTTTCCAAGTAAGATATGTTCTCTACTTGTATTGGATATAGATCTAATCAGAGTGCCTATATAAATGAGTGCATAGGCTGAGGGTTGCACAGGATTAACATACCCATCAAAACCCTAGCCGCCACCTCTATGGGTCCTGCCGTTCACTCTGATGGTAGCACACCGACGCACGATGTTCCATCCGGAGACATGTGGACTTGGGTATCCGGAGACATGTGGACTTGGGTAGAGGCGCTGCTGTGACTGTAGCATTGATCGGGACAATCACGAGAAAGAGACAGTTGGATTGAGAATGATCAACTACTGCTCTGAACGATTGACTACTTCCATTAAATCGACGTGCGCTACGTTGAATCGGGCTGTTTCAGCTCTACTTTGTGCACTATATGTCTAGGGGTAATGATTCATCATCTCTCAATTACATAGCTTTTTGATTTATGTGATAGAAAATTTTATTTTGTATTAGCATAGCCTATCTCGTTTCTTATCGGACAGATGGGACAAATTTGGAGGATGGCGGGCGGCTGCTGTGGGAGGGACCAGTAAGCATAGCGCGTTAGTCAAGCTCAAGTATTACTTTTCGCAGGCCAAGTGGTTTATCTGTACACGCTTCCGCGCATTCTTGCAATGGAGCTATTTTATCCTTTTAGGGCTCTATGAAACAAAATTGAGAAGATTGTATGAAAAGAATAGAACACCCAACTCTCCTCTTTGCACTTATGATCGATCAATCAACTCCGGTTCCTCATGAGGTGTATACGTACGATGGTTCATGTTACTGGTTGAAAATCGATCGGTAACCTGTTTTACCGGTGACTTTCAGTAAAATTTCAAATTAACTCTAAAAGTTTTGTTTTGTATGTAATTAGCTGATTTCTTTTAAAATTTATATTTTGAATTGAAAATTTTGGCTTGAAATACTTCAAAATTTTCCGACTACCGGTCCTACCAGACCTCTAGTAAAATTTTAAAACCGGTTTTGTAAACCTTGATACGTACAAACGAACATATCAAAGCTATCCATCTTGCATTCTTGCTATAATTAGCGAGTCGAAAAGGGGCGAGGCCAGAAGGTAACCAGCGATGCACTCCAGTCTCCAAATTAAGTTCTGAAATTTATATTTATCTGGTACGTGCTTAACTAAAAAAACGGGAAATCACGTTAAAACCTAAAGAGTGACGATCGAGAGGGAGAATAAAATGAAGGTGTACCATCCGAGATAGGACATGGCGTGGGGCAGGCTGAGCACGCCGGCGCCGACCATGGCGGTGACGTTGTGGAAGGCGGAGTACCACCACTTGGCGTTCCTCGACGATGTGATCGGCAGCCAATCGTTGATCGCTTTCTCCTTCTCCTCCTCCACCGCCGTCGTATGCATGGCTTCTGGCGCCATATCTCCGATCGATGACCACATAGTTCCCTCGCAAGAATAGATCTAAAACCTGAAACGTTGATCAACTATTCAATATACAGTACCTGAGTTGTCCCTGTTGGGGTACTCAGAAGGAACAACAAGAACCAATTAAAAATCTATTGCAAGATGAAGAAAGGGAAGGAACAAAGACCTACGTATGGAACGATCGATGTTGGAGCAATTAGAGCTCAGAGGGGTGAGGGAGAAGAAAGCACAAACGTTCGTACTCAGTCGCCGGCAACGAAGGACCCGAAAATAAAGGGTTTGCTAGCTCCTCTCTTAACGAGGTCAGGCTTATATATCATTCAAGACTCTCTTAACGGATCGGTAAGATTCTTGTTTGTTGTGTCGAGCAGCAGTATCGACGTAACTACGCCCCGTTCTCTCTTGACTTCTCGGCAGGCAAGTCAATGCTTAAGTCGAGCGCGCACGTAGTTAACATTGTGCAGGGCAATTAGTTTGTGACACGTATCGTTTATGTTAGCTAATTAACACAAGAGGATGAAATGTATCGTGTGGAACAAAAGAACTCTTCACAAACAAGGTTTTTCCTTATGGAAAAACTTTTACTCTCTTGAAGGGGCATCCTCTTATCTCATCCGAGACTTATTTTGTCTTAGATTCGCACTATTTTATCTCTTACTATCTTCTCTATTCCTCAAAATATATATGCAGCTCAAAGTAAAAAAAAGGGATAACTTGGATGGTGACTGTGATAGGGGTATATCTTTCCGTAGCACTTCTCAGAAAATAGAACCAGCCAATGGAGAGGAAACAACCAAGAAATATTTGACTAACGAATTCTACATGCTGCTGTAAAATACTCTCTGTTCGTCTTTTATTTGATGTTATTGATTTTTTATGGTCATCTATATGTAATTTTGACTGTTATTTTTTATAACTTTACACTAAAATATAATAATAAAATTATAATATTATAAAAATATTTTTAACGACAAATCTAATGATATAATTTTCATATATCTAATCTAGATATGTAGTTTTAAATCCATTGACAGTCAACCTTTAAAAAATTTGATAGCATGGATTCTAAGAAGTCAAGTAAAAAAGAACAGAGTGAGTAGATATTTGACTAGAGAACTGTACATAATTGCGAAACCGGTAGTAAATTGATGTGTTAAACTAAGAAGTTTAAGATCGGTATATCGTCACCTAACACTTGTCAGAAAATATAGGACCACGTAATGGGCAGGAAACTCCCAAGAAGACTTCAGATTTCGTTGTCAAAGGTATTATAGGAAAAAGAAATGTTTGACTTTTTAGAGAATTCTAATTTGTGGAGTACACTAGATATTTGACTAGAGAATTGTACGCGATTGCAAAAACCGGAAGTAGATTTTTGTGGACCCCCAAGCTTGATCGCCTTCTCCCAAGGAATATACCAAATTCCTTATTCCTTGTGCAAAATGTTAGAAATAGACCATACAAGTGAGTCCTATTTTCTATAATTTCAAAGAATACATGATGTAGTACTATATTACTAAGACGAGGTGAAGAAGACCAATTTATAAGGTGAACTTTTTGCCACTTCTTGAAACATTTGACACGCGAATAGGGATGACATGAAAAAGGCTTTGGCTGAATGCACGTGCGTGCGTATTCGTATATTTTCACGTGAAAATCGCGTGACCCATATCTTAATAGACAAAGCACTCTTAATTGTATGAAAGGTTGGCATCAAACCTTAATGTATTTTGTTGTCCAACTGTGCATTAGCCTGCAAGAAATGTATTCTGTTGTCAAATGAGGAAAAGGTATTAGCCTGCAAGATACTAATAAAGAATACACATACTTAAGTCTAACTGTGTGGTCGCAATTCACGAGAATAAGGTATATTCTAGAAAGCTCATGAGCAGATAAACGAGCATGAGCATATAATGCTCCATTTAGATATGGTTCACTCACGAGCAGCTCATGAGTAGATAAAAGAGCCTGACCATATAACACTCTATTTAGACGTGGTTCATTGGTAGTCTAATATCAGTTGAGATTTCAAGTGAAGTTTAATCATGAAAAACTATGAATTTAAGGTATATCATAATATCTTTCACATATTTTTTTTATTCTTGCTTTGGAATTTGTAGGGATTGTTAGAAATAGGACCAAATGAGTGAGGCTCATTTTATATAATTCCAAAGTATGTATGATTTAGTACCATATTACTAAGGTAAAGTGAAGAAGGCCAATTTATAAGGTGGAGTCATTGCTACACCTTTAAACATGTGACATATGAATGGGGATGGTATGAGGAGGGCTCTGACTAAACACACGTGCGCGCACACACATGTGTATGTATGTATTTTCACATGAAAATCATGTGACTTGTCTGTTTGCTATGCCATGACATATCACTGAAGGAATGCGCGTAGGCTACGATAGCAGAAAACAAAACTTTTTCTACCGCGCACACCAGGATAACATGCTTAAGGATGGATCATGGATCGTTACCACTAGACGCGCAATGCAGCGGAAGAAGAGTTGGAGAAGCCGATCCAACTACGCGCGTCGAGGTAGTAGTGGAAGTAGCCGATCGTCCCGAACAGATCGTCTCCTCCACGCGATCAACCACACCACGTGCAAGATTCAATCTGTAGATTGTTGATGCCGATCAACGCCGCAACGAGCAGCGCCTCCATCGGTATCCACACGTCCGGGGCTGGAACGCCTATCGCGAGTGTACCAGCACTCGCGAGCGGCTAGGGTTTGGCTCGGGAGGTGGCGGCTAGGGTTTGGCTCGGGATTAACAGAAGCATACCCCTCAGCCCCTCGCCTCCATATATATAGACCTCCTCACTTGGGCCTCGTGGACCGAGGCCCAATAGGAGTCTATCCGGATCTCTATCCGAATTGAGCCCACATCCGAATCACATTCGAATTAGTGTTCCAACCCGTTAAGTGTGCGACCCTGTAGGTTCACGTATACTTGGTCGCGACCCGGAAACGCCTTTCCGGTCACCCTATTAATAGCGGCCTCTAGTAAGACATATTAACCCCAATGTATACGTAAAGATCATATCGGCTGAACCTGTAATGTTCTCATGTACGAATCCCTTTGCCTCACAATATAGATTAAGTTCAAGGCGAGACCTGTGTCATCCTCTTAATAGCTCAATCACTCTCTCGATTCCGTGATGGATTATAAACTTGTGATTGACTCCTCAATCACCTTGGCATGGCCATGCACTTTCATAATCCATTACATCGAGGGGCCCAGAGATATCTCTCCCATAAGGAGGGGGAAATTCTATCTTGATCATTCACATCCCACTACATGTTTCATAGCAAACCCGAAGACTACTTTTATGACTACCCAGTTACGGAGTAGTGGTTAGTAGTCCCAAAATAGGCTACTACACATGTTGGGAACCATGATGATCTCAAGTCTAAGGATTCTACATAAACACTACTTGAGACCAACTGATGACACATGGAATCTCTGCAGTGTCTCATGGCGGGTCTATCCAACATATATTCACTAACACATGTCCATATTATTGATTTGGTATCACCATACCATGATCCATGAGACATGATCATCAATCAATACATATGCTGATCTTTGAATCATATTTGTTCCTCATATGATATATGATCAGGGATCATTTAGAAATAGCAATATTTTAGCATTAAGAGTCTCATGAATAAGTCACATACTCATTGATCAATAATGATAATGTCTATTTCAAGGAACAAAGTAATGCATCATAAACATAGTATGTGATATATATATAACATCTCCATGTTGCCTCTAGGGCATATCACTAACAGTCTCCCACTTGCACTAGAGTGTAGGTATCTAATACCCATTGCCCTAGTGTGAGCCTCATGCTTTGGCTGGGGAAGCGGCTTTTTCAACGGATCTGCAATGTTCAAATCCGTTTGTACTTTGCATATCTTCACATCGCCTCTCTCCACTATCTCGCGGATGAGATGAAAACGCCGTAAAATGTGCTTGGACTTCTGGTGCGATCTAGGCTCCTTGGCTTGCGCAATGGCCCCACTATTGTCACAGTAGAGGTCCATTGGGCTGGAGGCACTAGCCACCACACCAAGCTCAGAAACAAATTTCTTGATCCAAACGGCCTCTTTAGCAGCTTCAGAAGCTGCTATGTACTCGGCTTCTGTTGTAGAATCAGCAACCATCTCCTGCTTGGAACTCTTCCAGCTCACCGCACCGCCATTCAGGCAGAACACAAATCCAGATTGCGATCTAAAATCGTCTTTGTCAGTTTGGAAGCTAGCATCGGTGTAACCATTTACAACGAGCTCTTCCTCACCCCCATAGACGAGGAACACATCTTTAGTTCTTCTCAAGTACTTCAAGATGTTCTTTACGGTAATCCAGTGACCTTCACCTGGATCTGACTGGTATCTACTTGTAGCACTTAAAGCATACGAGACATCTGGACGTGTACAAAGCATGGCATACATAATGGACCCAATAGCCGAAGCATATGGAATCACATTCATTTTATCCCGCTCATCAGGTGTACTAGGACACTGATTCTTGCTAAGATTTATACCATGTGACATAGGTAGGAAGCCTTTCTTGGAATCCTGCATGTTGAACCTTTTCAACACCTTGTCAATGTACGTATCTTGCTTAATCCAATTAGCCTTCTTGATCTATCCCTATAGACCTTGATGCCCAGAATATATGCCGCCTCTCCTAAGTCTTTCATAGAGAAACTATTTTTCAATGAAGACTTAACAGATTCGAGCATAGGAATGTCATTTCCGATCAGTAATATGTCATCCACATATAAGACCAGAAATACGAGTGCGCTCCCACTAGCCTTTTTGTAAACACAAGGCTCTTCTTCGTTCTTGATAAAACCAAACCCTTTGATTACTTCATCAAAACGAATGTTCCAACTCCGAGATGCCTGGTTTAATCCATAAATGGATCTTTGCAGCTTGCATATCTTTCCAGCTGATTGCGGATTGACAAAACCCATGGCCTGTGTCATGTACACATCCTCACTCAGATTTCCATTAAGGAAAGCTGTTTTGACATCCATTTGCCATATTTCATAGTCGAAATAAGCAGCAATCGCTACAATGATCCAAATAGACTTTAGCATTGCGACGGGCGAAAAAGTTTCATCATAATCAACACCTTGAATTTGTTTGAAACCTTTGGCCACCAATCGCGCTTTATAGATGTGAACATTTCCATCTATGTCTATCTTTTTCTTGAAAACCCATTTGCACTCAATGGTTTTAACACCATCAGGTGGATCAACCAAGTTCCAAACTTGATTACTATGCATGGATTCAATTTCGGATCTCATGGCTTCAAGCCATTTCTCAGAGTCTGGTCCCACCATCTCTTCTTCATAGGTCTTAGGCTCATCGTTGTCTAACAACAATATGTCCCGTTGTTGAGTAGTCAAGAACATGTACCTCTCAGGTGCACGACGTGACCTCTCTGACCTACGTGGTGCCGGTGTGTCCACAACAGGTTCTTCAACAGTTTGTTCATCCTGTTGTGGTTCTGTAGGAGCTGAAACATTTTCAGGTGTTTCTCGAATTTCTTCAAGCTGCACCATGCTCCCACTATTCCTTCTTGAGAGAAACTCTTTCTCTAAGAAAACACCATGCCGGGCGACAAACACTTTGCCTTCTTCTTGATTATAGAAGTAATATCCTTTTGTTTCCTTAGGATACCCGATAAAGAAGCATTTATCAGATTTAGGAGTGAGCTTATCAGATTGTAAATGTTTTACATAAGCCTTACATCCCCAAATCTTAAGAAAAGACAAGCTAGGACGTTGTCCTGTCCACATCTCATATGGCGTCTTTTCTACTGATTTTAATGGAACCCTGTTTAGTGTGAAAGCGGCTGTTTCAAGAGCGTACCCCCAAAAAGACAACGGAAGATCACTTTGGCTCATCATGGAGCCCACCATATCTAATAAGGTGCGATTTCTCCGTTCAGATACCCCATTCCATTGAGGTGTTCCTGGCGGAGTCAATTGTGGAACAATTCCACAATCCTTCAGATGATTGCCAAACTCATGGCTCAAATACTCGCCTCCATGATCAGATCGTAAAAACTTGATTGTCTTGCCTAAATGATTTTGCACTTTATTTTGGAATTCTTTGAACTTTTCAAAGGATTCAGACTTATGCTTCATCAGGTAGATATACCCATATCTACTAAAGTCATCAGTAAAAGTTATGAAGTACTGAAAACCACCTCTGGCTGTTGAGCTCATTGGTCCACATACATCAGAATGTACGAGTGCCAATAAGTCACCTGCCCGTTCACCTTGACCGGTGAAAGGTGCCTTTGTCATCTTGCAAAGTAAACAAGATTCGCATGTCTCAAATGATTCAAAATCAAATGAGTGCAGAATAACATCTCTATGAAGCTTCTCCATGCGTTTCTCATTTATGTGACCTAAGCGACAGTGCCAAATAAACGTGGGATTCAAATCATTCGAACGTTGCCTCTTCGCATTAATGTTATAGACCGGTGACTCTTCAAGACTAAGAACATATAACCCATTCACCAATGGAGTATGACAATAGAACATATCTTTGAAATAAAGAGAACAACCATTGTTCACAGATCTAAAGCCATAACCTTCTGCTTGCAAACATGAAGCAGAAATAATGTTCTTGGAAAGAGATGGAACACAATAACAATTATTCAATTCCAAAACTAATCCTGAAGGTAAAGACAATGGCATGGTGCCAACAGCCACCGCAGCAACTTTTGCTCCATTGCCAACGCGAAGATCCACTTCGCTCCTCCTCAAACTTCTAATTCTTCTTAGCCCCTGCAACGATTTGCAAATGTGAGCAACTGATCCGGTATCAAATACCCAAGAATCAGTAGATGAAGTAGCAAGATTGATTTCTATAACATTTATACCTGGAGTGGAAGTCGTACTTCCCTTCTTCTTCTCAAGATTCTCCAAGTACTTTGGGCAGTTCCTTTTCCAATGCCCTGATTGCTTACAGTAGTAACAATCTGCATTAGGAGCAGCGCCCTTCTTGACTTGCTTGGCCTTAGAACTGCTCGCGATCTCATCGGGAGCTAACTTTCTTTTGACCGCGCCTTTCTTGACATTGGGCTTGCCCTTGCCTTTCTGCATCATCATCACATGATTACTGCTTTTCTTAATGCTTTCCTCGGCAGCTTTTAGCATCCCATGCAACTCAGCCAAGGTCTTGTCCATGTTGTTCATGTGATAGTTTAGTATGAATGGCTCAAAGCTCGGGGGGAGCGACTGGAGAATCACATCAGTAGCCAACTCTTGGCTATGGGGAAAACCAAGCTTTTCCAGACTCTCAATGTAGCCAATCATCTTAATCACATGAGGGCTGACGGGATTCCCTTCTGCAAGCCTGCACGCAAACAAGGACTTTAAAATGTTGAACCTCTCAGCCCTTGCTTGGTTCTCAAACATACCACGCAACCCCACAATGATATTGTAGGCATCTGTGTTCTCATATTGCTTCTGAAGCTCAGAGGACATTGTGGCAAGCATGAGACAGCTCACATCAAGGCAATCATTCGTTTGCTTCTCATAAGCTCTCCGTGCAGCCGCAGTAGCATTATCAGGCAAGTCATTAGGATAAGGAGACTCAAGGACATACTCCTTGCGCTCTTGCTTGAGAACAATTCTCAAGTTGCGATACCAATCCATAAAGTTCGTTCCATTGAGTTTTTCTTTCTCAAGAATAGATCGCAAATTAAAAGTACCGGATGCGGCGTTAGCTGATATGATCTACAACACAAGAATATGCAAAGTTTAGCACTATGTTTATGTTCATCTTTTATTAAACTATTTAACAAAAGACTCCCACTATGTGTTTTGCAACAAAACTCCCTCTAAGTTACATAGTGGGTCAAGATCCTCATTTCACTAATTCCTAGTGAGCTTTGGCATCACGGCTAGAAAACTAGTGACATGGGTAAGCAACACCTTGCTAATCACATCCCTATGTGACTCTTGCTTGTTGGGTGACATCAGTATGCCCCGGCCCCAACCTATGCCCCAAGGTCCAAAACTATTTTGATAACCTTGTTAAGTAAACCAAATGCTTCCGCCTGTAGATGTCCGACATCTACCCCAAATAATGATGATAACCGACGGCACTCTACTTTGGTAGACCTACCATACGGTGATCATTATCTTTTGGTGCAACATATGGAAGGGCATTAACACCTAATTTTTATGAGGGATTCTATCCTACCAAAGCAACATATCACATATATCATTGCATAAGAATAAGACAGATAACAGCACAGATAAACACATTTAACTGTGAAGTAGTATGGCCCAAAAAATGGTGATCTCCATATCCATGTAGGTGTAGACGATCTCCATCCTCCACATCACCCTTTTAGGGCCACCATGCTTGAAAGCTTGTAACCTCAAAACTAGGCTACTACCTATAATAGCTAGAAATTGAAGATTACAAAGATAGATTCAAGCATTAAGGTCGACACGCAGGTCATTAAATACAATATAGACAGCTAACAATAGCTGAAATAATCATGACACGCAGGCCATGAACGAATGTTACATGCATCACATACATCTCATACATTCCAATAAGATATAGGGCCATACTATTCACATCATTCCCTGCAAAAACAAGTTAGACGCATATTCTACCTAACGATGTGAACCCATGACGCTATACAGGGGGGTACGCACATCCACCTTATGCCGATCCGAGACATTCTCTAGGACGCTAGTTTTTCCACTGGGCCGAAGCCATCAGATCCATAACCTACTAGTATTCGACATAACCACCTTATGCCGATCCGAGACATTCTCTAGGACACTAGTTTTTCCATTGGCCCAAGGCTTCAGATTCATATCCTACTAGTATTCGACATAACCACCTTATGCCGATCCGAGACAATCTCTAGGGCACTAGTAGTGATACAATCTGTGCCTCATCTAACCCCTATTCACCGATTGATCTCATCAACCCGTGCTACCATCGATTCATCACATGAACCGACTGATCTAGACTGTAATAGATCCAATCTACTACAACCGCATATCAACATATGAGCTTATCCAGATCGCAAACTAAGCAAGATAGCTCTGATACCACTGAAGGAATGCGCGTAGGCTACGATAGCAGAAAACAAAACTTTTTCTACCGCGCACACCAGGATAACATGCTTAAGGATGGATCATGGATCGTTACCACTAGACGCGCAGTGCAGCGGAAGAAGAGTTGGAGAAGCCGATCCAACCACGCGCGTCGAGGTAGTAGTGGAAGTAGCCGATCGTCCCGAACAGATCGTCTCCTCCACGCGATCAACCACACCACGTGCAAGATTCAATCTGTAGATTGTTGATGCCGATCAACGCCGCAACGAGCAGCGCCTCCACCGGTATCCACACGTCCGGGGCTGGAACGCCGATCGCGAGTGTACCAGCACCTGCGAGCGGCTAGGGTTTGGCTCGGGAGGTGGCGGCTAGGGTTTGGCTCGGGATTAACAGAAGCATACCCCCTCAGCCCCTCGCCTCCATATATATAGACCTCCTCACTTGGGCCTCGTGGACCGAGGCCCAATAGGAGTCTATCCGGATCTCTATCCAAATTGAGCCCACATCCGAATCACATTCGAATTAGTGTTCCAACCCATTAAGTGTGCGACCCTGTAGGTTCACGTATACTTGGTCGCGACCCGGAAACGCCTTTCCGGTCACCCTGTTAATAGCGGCCTCTAGTAAGACATATTAACCCAAAGTATACGTAAAGATCATATCGGCTGAACCTGTAATGTTCTCATGTACGAATCCCTTTGCCTCACAATATAGATTAAGCTCAAAGCGAGACCTGTGTCATCCTCTTAATAGCTCAATCACTCTCTCGATTCCGTGATGGATTATAAACTTGTGATTGACTCCTCAATCACCTTGGCATGGCCATGCACTTTCATAATCCATTACATCGAGGGGCCCAGAGATATCTCTCCCATAAGGAGGGGGAAATTCTATCTTGATCATTCACATCCCACTACATGTTTCATAGAAAACCCGAAGACTACTTTTATGACTACCCAGTTACGGAGTAGTGGTTAGTAGTCCCAAAATAGGCTACTACACATGTTGGGAACCATGATGATCTCAAGTCTAAGGATTCTACATAAACACTACTTGAGACCAACTGATGACACATGGAATCTCTGCAATGTCTCATGGTGGGTCTATCCAACATATATTCACTAACACATGTCCATATTATTGATTTGGTATCACCATACCATGATCCATGAGACATGATCATCAATCAATACATATGCTGATCTTTGAATCATATTTGTTCCTCATATGATATATGATCAGGGATCATTTAGAAATAGCAACATTTTAGCATTAAGAGTCTCATGAATAAGTCACATACTCATTGATCAATAATGATAATGTCTATTTCAAGGAACAAAGTAATGCATCATAAACATAGTATGTGATATATATAACATCTCCATGTTGCCTCTAGGGCATATCACTAACAATCACGCCACTTGGTAGACCAAGTCTACCTTATTTTTGCTGAATCATGACTTACTTGGCAGTCCAAATCTACCTACTCGTGGCAGCTCCAATTGATGGTCCTCCCGCTGATCGGTGCTGGAGAAGATGAAGCTGCCGGTGCTCCTACAGACTGCTAAAGGGCGATTCTTCATGGCGGGAGGGGATGTGTGATGCTGCAGTGTTGCTGGGGCGTGAGCGGGGCTTTATAGCCGGTGGGGTGGGCTAGCGACGTGAGGGGTCCCGGAGGGGACATGGCGGAGGGCATGGCACTAGCATGGCTACAGAGCCGGGTGATTTGAGCTCGCGTCATGAAAGCGACACGCCACAGGGCATGGCTGTCGCATGGATGGCAGGGTGCGCGTTGTGGCTGACTCGAGTGACATGGCACGACGGTCTGAGCAGTGCCTCTTCGTCCTCTGACCGAGCAGTGGGTCAAAATGAGATGGCTGGATGCGACCACACACTATGGTGACGAGGGAGCAGTGCTGCGGCAGAGCAGCCGATCAGCAGCGGCATGGGCGTAGGAGGCACGCCGGCGTCCGACGGTCATAAGGGAGAGGCGCGGCAGGGCAACGGGCTGCTGTGGTAGGGTTGGCGGGGGAAGGGCCCTACCGTGGCAAAACACCGGCTTGGGGGAGAGCCGGCCTAGGGCTGGCCTGGCCAGGCCAAAAGGCCAATAGATTTTTGTGGCTAGGCCAAAATTTCATTTTTCTAATTTTTACTAATCCCCTATTAATTCAACTTGATTACTCTAATTTCTCATATGCATACTGACAAAATCTGATTAACTTTAGGCCTAAGGTTTTGTTACTTGTTTATACCTATGCAATCTATTTCCATATATGGGAAAAAGGGACTATGAAAATCTATGGGTTTACTTTGCAGGATTAATCCTTGCTTTTCGTTGTTCAGCTCATAACCGAACATTTGCTAATTGATTCTACATGAGTTCTCCTATCTTAATTGCTGGATCATCTTTTTAGATTCACATTTTACTTTGTATTTAATTTCTGTTAACTGTACATTTCCTTCATAATTTTATTTTTAGGATTTCTTACTTATTGGAACCTTAACCAAGAATCAAGGAAAAATCCATTAAAATCCAACTACAGAGAAGATACATTCTAGATTTTTTAAAAAAATTACACATTTTCAGGATCCTAATTCTAGGATGTTACAAGTCTACCCCCTTAAAAAGAATCTCGATGTTAGACCCGGATTTTTCAATCCAGAATCTCCTGTGAAACCACTGCACTATTCCCTGGATCAGTAGATAGTGCTCACAGGTACATTGCTGCATCATTTCATACATCGCATGGACATTCACAACTCATTCCCATATTACATAATAGAGGTTTGAATTATGCCACGTCGGGCAATGAGTTTACATAAGGGCCGACCAGGCCAAATGTTTACATTACAAAAATACGCTAGCGGAAGCAAAAGTCAAGTAGAGCCAATAATCCACAAGCAGCGACTGGGGGTAAATATGTGCCGTATGATTATTACCTAAGCGAAGGCAATAATTATAGGCACACAATACCTTAGTCTAACCACCTAGGACTCAAAAAGCGCAAGAGACGCCCTAATTCTCAACGTTGTTCCCTTCCTCTGCAGCGGGTGCATCTTCATAAGCGTAGTGGTCCTGGGCTCCAGAATCTAGTTTTGGTAAGGCGAGTGTGAGCACAAACCACCGTGCTCAGCGAGCCAACACACAAAATGCAATTAAGTAGTATGCAGGACTCATCAAGAGAAGGCTGGGGTTATTTTGTTTTGCGTAGAGTGATTTTGAATACAATTACTTAAAAATCCCTATGACTTAGCAATTTTGAACCAAAGTGTAAGTGTGTATCAGAATGCTATAATACCAGTGATCTAGAGACCATCCACCATTACATGGCCTCCAAACCATATGCTATACTTTCAGCGTTATAACCGCTTACATTACCACTGGGACGACACCCAGGACAACACCAGTTAGGGCTTTCCACTGCCCTCCACTTTTCCATTTCCGCCCACAAAGTTTTTGAAATAGAACTATATCTGGTTAAGTTCCTATGTCCGCCCTTGACCGTGGGCACGGCTATTCGAATAGTTTTGACTCTGCAGAACTTGCACACTTTACCCACAAGAGACAGTTTACTCGTTGCCCAACACAATTCCTTAGTCATGCGGTTTGAGCGAACCATCACAGTAACCGTTCAAAGTACCTCGCCCTTTCCATCATCTCACCCTATGGGCCGTTCCCACTTGCGGTGGGTCCCATACGTTGTGCGGGATGTTCTCCTTCTGAACGCCTAGTAGCTGGCTACCCACACTGCTAGCACGCCACAGCAGAACCTCACCCTCCGCGGATGTCCCATTCAAGCACGCCACACAGACAGCCGCTTGCACTACCTCACCTCCTCCACCGATGATGATGACTTTCAGGGTCCAGTAAATCTATTAGGCCAATTTGTACTTTACAGACTTGTGGTTGTACTTGTTTTACACAGGAGATCATGACAAGATTCAGTCCTTAGGGTTATCAGGGCGGTTCTACCATAAACCACACTCTCGTGCACACCTGCACCATACTCCCGAACCATCCGCCCAAATAAATAAGCAAATTGAGGTTTTTGGGAATATAAAATAACCATATCCAACATACATCAGTCATTACCACCATGACTGCCCAACCAACTTTTCTAATGATTAAAAGTGATGTTGGGCGTTCTTACTCCCACAAGTATCTAAGCAAATCTAAGCATGGCATATAATTATGGACTTATTTTCAAAAGGTTACAATTATAATTTTGCTAGGGCGACAAGGTTCACATATCCCAATATTCCAAAGGAGGTATAACATTAATCAAGTTAAATAATGGGCATATAACTAGAATAACAAATTAAACATGTATTTGCATATAAAAATAACAGCATGCAATTTGATAATTTAAACAAAAGTAATTTGCAGAAAATGTAGGTTCAACATGATGAAAGTATTGACTCACCTTAGTCACAGTGGGTGGGTTCTGGGTTGTCTAAAGCTTCTAAAGCTGCTGCCTCGGCTTCCTCCTCCTGAGCCTCGTACGCTATTTTTAAAGTGCGCCAAAATTTGGATAAAAAGAAAACAAAGCAATTAGCAAACCAATAAACATTAACAGAAAATCCAAATAACTCCAATATTACACTTTCAATTTCAAGAGGTAGCTGGGGACTTTATACAACTATAGAAATTTGCTTCACTTAATTTGGAGCTGAAATGAGAAAGTTATGGATTTTTAAAGTTTGAGTAGAACTCGTTTTAGCAAATTTTAATTTACCATCAATTCGAATAAACTCCATTTTGAAATCTTTTAGTTCCATTAGGTAGATCTCGATTTTAGATGAATTTAGAATTTTATCCCATTCAATTCGGTGCTCAAATTCATTAGTTATAATTTTTGGAAGTTCCCAGTTTACTTGATTTCCAGAAAAAGGAAAAATAAATAAAAAAATAGCAGAGGCTAACAAGTTTGGCCCACTTGTCAGAGAACCCCTACACTGTGCTGTCACTGCCAGGTGGGACCCGCTTGTCAGCGCCTAGGGTACTGGAGGTCACTGCCTTGCGGGACCCATCGGGGAACCAGGCCCACATGTCAGCCACTGGGCCATGACAGGTGGGACCCAAATGTCAGGGACCACTTAGGCGATTGGACACCGACAGGTGGGACCCACCAGCGCAGGTCGAAAAAATCAGAAAACTCAACCCCAGCGCTGCGTCAAGGGAGTTGGGGAGGGGAAGATGGGATAGCACTGATAACCACCCGGCCTCACGATGTTTCCTGACATAATAGGGCGCCTAATACTTTTGAAGCAACCCCCCACAATACCTTGTGACAGAGGAGCTTGGGGCCGGGGAAGGGCGGCGGGCTCGTCGGCGAGGTGGGCTGGAGGGTTGGGGGTGACGGGCAAAATGGAACGCCCAAGTGCCGAGGAACCCGATGGTGGAGTCGGCGGGGCCAGGGGATGCTGGAGAGGGGTCTGCGGCAGGCGACAGCGGCGGCTTGAGGAAGAGCTCGACGCCGGCGACGGTGAGGTGGGGAGGGGCTTGGCTAAGGATGGCGTTGGACTCGCGGTGTCCGGGAGATGGTGTGGGCGCGATCAATTTGAAAATGGGGGCGTGGTCCGGCGGTTCCGCTCGGTGGCCGGCGGTGGAGAAGAGTGGGGGCTCTGGCGAGAAGAAGGGGAGGGAGGCTAATTAAAAGCTAGGGGAGGGAGAGGGAGGTGTTGCGGTGTGAAAGAGAGCTTCGGCCGGGTTTTTATGGTGGGGAAAAGCGGGGCGGTGAGGAGGGGCAGTTGGCCGAAAAGGGCGGTGACGCAAGCCTCGGCGTGGCTACAGGGGCGGCGACGGAACGGCGTGACGCTAGCGAGCGTGAGCGATGTGCACGCTGCAGGACCGTGGTCCGGGGAGGCGCTGTTGTCAACGTGCGCAGCTGACCGGTCGGCCTTCGGCATGGGCAGCGACGGCATTTGAAGAAGGAGGGGATGGGAGTTGGTGGTGGCAGAGGCTGACGCAGGCGGGGCGCATGACGGGACGGCGGTGGGGGCCGCGGGAATACAACGGAGAGTACCGGAGGTCCAGCGGTCCAAAGGAGGGAGCTGCGGGGGAGCGGGCTGCGGTGGTTGTCTGAGCGAGGGGCGGCCTGGTCGGGACGCCGCGCAGAGGAAGGGGAAGCGGGGCTTGGGCTAGATGGGCTGGGGCGCGGGGGCGGCCGGCCGGCTGGCTGGGCCAATTTGGTCGGCTGGCCGGCCCATTTCTCTTTTTAAATTCTATTTTTATTTTTATCCATTTATTTACACATACTCATGTAGATATACTGGCACATTTCATGGAAGTCCTTGATTGCACATAAATGTGTGTGTGTATATATGTGTGTATGTATATATATGTATACCTGTATGTATTTGCTTATTCCTTTCCCTTGATGGATTTTATTTCTTTATCCTTACCAAACCTTAAAATAAATTGTTTATATTTATATATAGCTCACTTGTGCCCATTTTATTATTTTATCTATTATTGGTTTACTTGTTTATACACATTTATATCTTTGTGCACCTCTCCCTGTCTCTTATGGATCATCTTTTCAGATTCTTACTTTAAATTTTTAATTCTCTATTGTTTAAACATATTTGGTTTCTTCTTGTTCCTTTTTAACCTTTGGAATCATTCACCAAATTTTTCAGAAAACCCCATAAACTCCAAATCCAAATGTAACACATGGCAAAACAATTCAAAAGCTCCGCATATCTCAGATTTAAAATTTTTCAGGGTGTTACACTCGACCAAGAGATTCAGCCTGGTCTGAGAACAGGTAAGGGTAATCCATCCTTAGTTGGTCCTCGCGTTCCCAGGTGGCTTCCTTCTTGATATGATGGTTCCATTGTACCCTGCATAAGTGGATAGTCTGGTTCCTTGTCTTCTTTTCTACAACATCGAGGATCTTGATGGGACGCTCCTTATAGATTAGGTCGCTCTTGAGCATAATTGTCTCCAACAGAGTTTGGTCTTCTGGCACCCAAAGACACTTCTTGAGTTGGGGCACGTGGAAAACGTTGTGCACATCAGCTAAACTTGCAGGCAACTCTAGTTGGTAAGCTACTTCTCCCTTCTTGGCTATGATTGGGAATGGCCCAACATAACGTGGGGCGAGTTTGCCTTTGACCTTAAATCTTCTAACTCCTCACAAGGGTGACAGCTTCAGGTAAACATAACCTCCAATCTCAAAACTTAATGGCCTACGTCTCTTGTCCGCGTAACTGTTTTGTCTTGATTGAGCAGCTTGCAACCGATCCCTAATCAGGCAGACCTTTTCTTCAACCTGCTTTAATGTTTCTGGTTTGAAGATATAGCCCTCTCCTACTTCTGACCATTGTGGAGAAGTCTGGTATTTTCTTCCGTATAGGGCTTCGAATAGGGACATCCTTAGGCGGGCTTGTAACTTTTGTTGTAGGCAAATTCGGTGTAGGGCATGCATTTCTCCCAATCCTTAGTGAAATCTAGAGCATAAGCTCGAAGCATATCCTCTAGTATTTGATTTACCCTATCTGTTTGGTCGTCTGTTTGTGGGTGGTAGGTAGTACTAAAATCTAGATGGGTGTGAGGGCTTCATGAAGGCTAGCCCAGAAGTGCGACGTAAACTGAGAACCTCGATATGAGACTATCCTTTTTGGCACATCGTGTAAACACATGATGCGGGACATGTACAATTCTGCCAGCTTGTCTCCTTTATAGGTAGTTTTGACAGGGATGAAGTGGCCGGCTTTGGTCAGCCTATCTACTATAACCCATATGGAGTCGTACCCTAATTTGGTTGTGGTAGCCCAGTGATGAAGTCCATTCCAACCTCTTCCTACTTCCACTGGGGTATTTGCAATGGCTGTAATAATCTTGCTAGTCTCTGATGTTCGGCCTTCACTCTTTGACATACATCACAGCAGGCAACATGTTCAGTGATGTCCCTCTTCATGAGTGGCCACTAGTACCACTGCTTCATGTCTTGATACATCTTGGTACTTCTGAGGTGAAGGGAATACGACGAGCTGTGGGCTTCCCTAAGTATTAGGTCTTTAAGGTCCTTTTGCTGGGGAAGAAAGATACGTGTCCCATACCTTAGAACACCTTATTGATCCTTAGTCATTTTCAAAGCCTTCCCTTTTGCCATCAAGCTTCTTAACCTCAGGGCAGTTGAGTTCTCTTTCTGTGCATCTATGATCTGCTCTTCTATACTTGGTTGTATATCCATGGCTATTATGGTGCCTTGTTCTATTCTCTAGATTGAGCACCATTAATTCTTTATAAAGCTCAGGCTATTGCTGTTGAACCATGAGATTATTATAGTAGGTGTTGTGGGGGTGGCCAAACACCCCATGACTGGGCCTTGCAACTGGCCTAATATGTAATAGGCCCGATTGTGTAGAGGAATATACCAATGTACCCTCATCCTTTGTAAGTACTAAGGGGTAGAATGGGAAAACCCCACTCATGTATATAAACCCCAGGAGAGGCAGGAGGAGGGGCATCCTCTCATTATTACTCACCCACTGTTCCAGCTTTCTTCTCCCTCTAGTCCCCTTCTTTACTGTTTGGCCCGTAGCCACAACAGATGGCGCCGTCCGTGGGGATTGGATGAAAAGTTGCCTAATGAGCTGGAAGCTGTTCTTGGGGGCATCCCCCTGAATTCGTGGAATTTGTAACATTTCGCGGGTCATCGGCAACAGATAAGTCATTTGCTAGCTAAAAATTTAACCATCTTGACTGTAGAGGTGTATGGGCTTTGTCTGTATACTTCGCTCTGTTTTGTATATGCAGTATGGGATAGATCTAGTTGAATCGCCCAGATGCAGTATTGAATAGATCTAATCGAATCGCTTATTTCTATGTTGCTTCTATCTCCGCTCTGCTGGGGTGGTTCATGCAGGGGAATGATGTCTTGGATGACTTGGCAACAAGATCCTTCCGGCCAGGGTGGTACGTCATCGAGCTTAGTTCCACTGCGCTTCGCCACGACACCGCCCTTCGACGCCTGCTGTCGGGCTCCGCTTCCGCATGTCGGAGTCCACACGAATAGCCGCGTCTCCGCGTCGAGCTTCCGAGAATCACCGCGCAACGTTGAGTCTCCGCTTCATGATCTCCATGTCATGCCTCCGCAAAGCATCGCCAGGCCCCCCGCCATCGCCGCACGTACGCATGCACGAACTCGCGAAGTAGCATGCGCTCATGCGGCATTGCATGCATGCATGCACTCAGTCTCTGCGTGGATGCATGCACTCATGATGCATTGCGTGCGCTGCATGCATGTACATGGCGTGTACACTACGGCGGCTCTGCGTGACTACGGCCTCCGTTGGGTCCCCCAGGATGATGCAGACCTCAAGCGGGAGAACCTCACCACTAGCGACCTGTCCAAGAAGATGTACAACCACAGGCGCAAGTTCAGCAAGGCAGCGCTGGCTGCGCTGACCGCTTCCGCATCAATGATCTCTGTGTCGTCTGCCTCCTCGTCGACCTCTACGCTGCCACGGATCCACCGCGTCGGCCTCCACTGCGTCGCTGTCAGCCCAGCTCCACGACGCGCGACGCCGCAGGCCTTCGTGGCACAGACACCAAGGAGTCTGCCTCCTTCGAGCCGAGCTTCACCTCGGCCTCGCTGCTCGTGGCCTCGGCGCCGCCCTCGAGCCTTCGCTCATCTCAGCGCAGCCGTTGCCTCCGCGTCGTCGATGACCGCCTTGGAGCCTCCTCGCCCGTGGCCTCCACGTCGCCCTTGAGCCCCCGCTCGTCTCAGCGCAGCCGTTGCCTCCACGTCATTGATGACCGCCTCGGAGCCCCCTCGCCCGTGGCCTCCGCGCGGTCTCGAGTCTCTGCTCGTCTCAGCGCGATCAGTCGCTCGTCTTCGCTCAGCCGTGGGCTCTGCTCCGTTGAAGACCTCGGTCACGGACCCTGTGCAGATGAAGTCCGCACCGACAAAGTCCGTCTAGGTGGTGGCCTTCGCACCATTAACCCCTTCCTTGGGCGCGGACTCTGCACAGGCGAAAACTACTTCGGCTGTGGGCTCCGCTCCGTCGAAGACCTCGGTCACGGACCCTGTGCAGATGAAATCCGCGCCGACGAGGTCTGTCCAGGTGGTGGCTTCCGCTTCTGTGCCGACAAAGTCCGTCTAGGTGATGGCCTCCGCTTTCGCACCGACGAAATCCGTCCAGGCGGTGGCCTCCGTGCCATCGACCCCTTCCTCGGGCTGTACCCGGGACAGGCGAAGACCGCTTCGGCCGTCGGCTCCGCTCTGTCGAAGACCTTGGTCATGGACCCTGTGCACACGAAGGCTCACCTTAGGGCATGCGTTGAGGATGCCATGCCATGGAGACCTCGGCCTCACCTTCACGGAGACGAACAAGCAAGATACTCAACTATGTAAGTAGTAGTTCATTTTGTGGTGATTCTCACATCAATTAATAGGGTAGGTGAGGTACTGTGCCTTGAAATCATTTCATGGTGGCACGTGCTAGCTGCGTCCTGTCAGGGTTCACTTTTGCAATTTTTACTTGACTGGCTAGTCTCTTGCTTTCATTGCCGTCATCGCATGTTTGCTGGCCTGGCCTCAGACTCTTTTATTGCTGTTGCATCCTCTTTCGAGCAGCGGTATTTGATTGGTTTCTAGCATAAATCGCACGACGGCCTCGCGCCTCGGTATTCTCTCCGTGAGTATAATCAAAGACACGTGGTTTACGCGCGCACTCTCCGTGAGTATAAACAAAGACACACGGTTTACGCGCGCACTCTTCGTGAGTAAAAAATAAGACACGCGGGGGACGTCCCTGCACGCACTCTACGGAGTATAAAATAAGACGCGGATGTTGTCTCTACGCACTCAACGAAGTATAAAATAAGACACGGATGTTGTCCCTGCGCACTCTACGGGGTATAAATAAGACGCGGATGTTGTCCCTGCGCGCACTCTCCAGAGTATAAAAGAGATGCGTGGATGTTGTCCCTACGCGCACTCTCTGGAGTATAAAAAAGACGCGTGGATGTTGTCCCTACGCGCACTCTCCAGAGTATAAAAAAGACGCGTGGATGTTGTCCCTACGCGTACTCTCCGGAGTATAAATAAGACGCGTGGATGTTATCCCTGCGCCCACTCTCCGGAGTATAAAAAAGACGCGTGGATGTTGTCCCTGCGCACACCCTCCGGAGTATAAAAAAGACGCGTGGATGTTGTCCCTACGCGCACTTTTCAGAGTATAAAAAAGACACGTGGATGTTGTCCCTACGCGCACTCTCTGGAGTATAAAAAACACGCGTGGATGTTATCCCTACGTGCACTCTCCGGAGTATACAAAAGACGCGTGGATGTTGTCCCTGCGCACACTCTCCAGAGTATAAATAAGACACGCGGAGGCTCGCCTCCGTGTGCACTCTACGGAGTATAAATAAGACACACGAAAGCCCACGGGACACACACACACACACTCTACGGAGTATAAAGTGCTAGGACCTTAGTCGCCCTAGGCAACTCTACGGAGTATAAATAAGATGCACGGAAGCCCACGGGACGCGCGCACTCTATGGAGTATAAATAAGACGCACGGAGGCTCGCCTCCGCGCACACTCTACAGAGTATAAAAATCGCACGATGGACGAGACACCAAGGAGTGCCTCGCCTTAGCGGCCCAACACCTGGATATCACGCTGTCGCGCGCGTTGCACCAGGGAGTGCATTGCTGTAGCGCCACACCACCTGGATAATGCACCCCCGCGTGCATAGCACCCTCGGCCTATGCCGCTCGCTCCCGCCCCCTACGCTTGTGCCTGCTCTCCGTGGGCACGGTTTTTGAAGGTAGGGGAATGGCAGCTCCGCCTCCTTGCCTCTGTGTGTGTAGCCCCCTCAGCCTACGCCGCTCATGCCCGCCCTCCGCGTGCATGGCTTTTGAAGGTAGGCTAATGGCGGCTCCGCCTCCCTGCCTCCACGTGCGTAGTACCCTCGGCCTATGTCGCTCGCTCCCGCCCTCTGTGGGCATGATTTCTGAAGGTAGGGGAACGGCGGCTCCGCCTCCCTACCTCTGCGCGCGTAGCGCCCTTGGCCGATGTCGCTTCCGCCTGCCCTCCGTGGGCACGGTTTTGGAAGGTAGGGGAATGGCGGCTTCGTCTCCCTGCCTCTGTGCGCGGAGGGCCCTCGGCCTACGCCGCTCCCGCCCGCTCTTCCCCCGTGGGCACCGTTTTTGAAGGTAGGGGGACGGCAGTTTCACCTCCCTGCCCCTGCACGTGCAGAGCCTTCGGCCTACGCCGCTCGCACCCACCCTTCGTGAACGCAGGTTTTTGGACATACGGGAATGGCGGCTCCTCTTCCCGGCCGCTGCATGGGACGACTCGGCTCCGGCACAGGACTTCGTCGTCCGCCTTGTAGGCACTGCCTCGGCGGGGCGTCTCTTCTTCGGAGCAGCGCCTCAGCGTGGCGGCACGACTTCGCCGTCCACCTAGTAGGCAATGCCTCGGCGGGATGGCTCGGCTCAGGTGCAAGACTTCATCATCCGCCCTGTAGGCACTGCCTCGGCAGGACAATCTGGCTTCTGAGCAGCGCCTCGCCGCCCGCCTTGTAGGCACCGCCTCGGTGGGGCGGCAAGGCTTCGCCGTCTGCCTCAGAGGCATCACCTCATCGAGGTGGCACAACTTTGCCGTCTGCCTAGTAGGCCATGCCTCGGCGGGACGGCTCGGCTATGGCGCAGGACTTTGTCATCTGCTTGGTAGGCACTGCCTCGGCGGGATGACCCGGCTTCGGAGCAGCGCCTTGCCGCCCACCTTGTAGGCATCGCCTCGGCTGGGTGGCAAAGTTTTTCTGCCTGCCTTGTAGGCATCGCCTCAGTGGAGCGGCGCGACTTCGTCGCCCGCCTGGTAGGCATCGCCTCGGCGGGGCGGCACAACTATGCCGTCCGCCTAGTAGGCCATGCCTCGGCAGGACGGCTCACCTCTGGTGTAGGACTTCGTCGTCCGCCTTGAAGGCACTGCCTCGGCGGGGCGACCCGGCTTTGAAGCAGCACCTCGCCGCCTGCCTTGTAGGCATCGCCTCGGCGAGGCGGCACAACTTCGTCGTCCGCCTAGTAGGCAATGCCTCGGCAGGACGGCTTGGCTCCGGCGCAAGACTTCATTGTCCGCCTTGTAGGCACTGTGTCGGTGGGGCGACCCAGCTTCGGAGCAGTGCCTCACTGCCTGCCTTGTAGGCATTGCCTTGGCGGGGCGGCACAACTTCGCCGTTCGCCTAGTAGGCCATGCCTCGGTAGGGCGGCTCCACTCCGGCGCAGAACTTCGTCGTCCGCCTTGTAGGCACTGCCTCGGCGGGGCGACCCGGCTTCGGAGCAGTGCCTCGCCGCCCGCCTTGTAGGCACCGCCTCGGCGGGGTGGCAATTCTTCGCCGCCCGCCTTGTAGGCATCGCCTCGGCGGAGCGGTGCGACTTCGTCGTCCGCCTTGTAGGCATCGCCACGGCGGGGCGGCACAGCTTCGTCGTCCGCCTAGTAGGCCTTGCCTCGGCAGGACAGCTCGGCTCCGGTGCAGGATTTCGTCGTCCGCATTGTAGGCACTGCCTCGGTGGAGCGACCCGGCTTGGGGTAGCGCCTCGCCGTCCACCTTGTAGGCATCGCCTCGGCGGGGCGGCGCGACTTCGCCACCCGCCTTGTAGGCAATGCCTCGGTGGGGCGGCAAGGCTTCACCACCCACCATGTAGGCATTGCCTCGGGGCGGCGACGACTTCGTTGTTAGCCTTGTAGGCATCGCCTCAGGGGGCTGCAAGCTACTAGTTGCATCGGCTAGCCAGTCCATACCCTCGCGCTTGTTGTCGGGGAACGGGGGGCTGGGACAGTTTGGCACGTCAGCTCGCCCATCGGGACCTCTGCACTTGCTGTCGAGGGAGTACTGTTGTGGGGGTGGCCCAACCTCCTGTGACTGGGCCTTGCAATTGGCCTAATATGTAATAGGCCCGATAGTGTAGAGGAATATACCAATGTACCCTCATCTTTTGTAAGTACTAAGGGGTAGAATGGGGATTTCCCACTCATGTATATAAACCCCTAGGAGGGGCAGGAGGAGGGGCATCCTCTCATTATTACTCACCCATTGTTCCAGCTCTCTTCTCCCTCTAGTTCCCTTCTTTACTGTTTGGCCCGTAGCCACAACAGTAGGCTTTACAACTTGGGGCATCAGCTACCACATTAGCCTTGCTAGGGTGATAGTGAATACCCAAGTTGTAATCTTTAATTAGCTCCAACCATCTTCTTTGCCTCAGGTTGAGGTCTGACTATGTGAAGATGTGCTTGAGACTCTTATAATTGGTATATATATTGCAGTGGTTATCGATTAAGTAATGCCACCATATATTTAGGGCATGCACCACCGAAGCTAATTCTAAGTCATGGGTAAGATAATTTGCTTCATGAGGGCGAAGCTGTCTGGATGCATATGCCACGACCTTGCCCCCTTGCATCAGTACACACCCAAGGCTTTGGCGTGAGGCATTACAATATACCTCAAAGTCCTTGTGTATGTCTAGTAGAACTAGCACAGGGGTGGAGGTTAGTTTCTTCACGGACCTTTGCCCATTCAAATTTCTCCTCCTTCTTGAGTAGTTGTGTCAATGACTTGGCAATCTAGGAGAATCCTTCTATAAATCTCTTGTAGTATCCTTCCAGCCCAAGAAAACTTCTCACTTCTGTGATGGTAGTGGGTTGTTTTCATTCCCCCACAGCTTCTATCTTGGTTAGGTCAACGGATACTCCTCCGGCAAACACTATATGGCCTAGAAAGCTGATATCTTTTAGCCAAAATTCATACTTGTTGTATTTGGCATACAATTGGTGTTCTTTCAGCTTTTCTAGTACTAGACGTAGGTGCTCAGCATGCTCTTCGACGTTCTTAGAGTAAACGAGGATGTTGTTGATGAATACCACCACAAATTTGTCTAGGTATTCCATAAAGACTTTGTTCAGGAGATTCATGAAGTAGGCTGGGGCATTGGTTAGGCCAAAAGACATGACCATAAATTCATACAATCCATATCTGGTGGTGAAAGTTGTCTTCGGAATGTCTTCAGCCCTAACTTTAGCTGGTGATAGCCCGACCTTAGGTCGATTTTGGAGAACATGGTAGCTCCCCCAAGTTGGTCAAATAGGTCATCAATCCTAGGCAGGGGGTACTTATTTTTTATGGTTACTGCATTCGAGGACCAGTAATCCACACACATCCAGGCAATGCCATCCTTCTTCTTGGCAAAGAGCACTTGAGAGCCCCCAAGGTGAGGAACTAGGCCTGATGAAACCCTTATCCTGTAGTTCTTAGAGTTGTTTCTTAAGTTCCTCTAACTCATCAACAGTCATTCTATAAGGTCTTTTAGCAATTGGGGAAGCACCGAGCTTTAGGTTAATGACGAACTAAAGATCCTTGTCTGGCAGCGTGCCTAGCAATTCTTCAGGAAACACTTCATGGTAATCCTGTACTACCAGCATCCCTTCCAGAGGTATGTCCTCAAAATGACAGACTGCTCAACCCCAACGATAGGGTCGATCCACCTTTACTTCTATGGTCAACCCAGGACACTTGGTTAGGGTTACTCTCTTAGTAGCACAGTCTATTACTCTCTGATGTCTTGCTAGCCAGTCCATCCCTAGTATAATGTCCAAGGTCTGGGAATTCAATACTATTAAGTCTGCATGGAAACCAAATTTTTCCATGGTGATTTCTACCCCAGGGCATACTAAGGTTGCGGTGATAATCCCTGCAGGTGAACTAAGTACCATTGGTTTCTTTAATGGGTAAGTGGGTAGCCCAAGATTATTCACATATCTTCTTGCTATAAATGAGTGTGAGACCCCAGAATCAAAGAGAGTATGTGCTAATACTGTCTTGACAGAAAACGTACCCATCAGGACTCCTGCGGACTCCTGAGCTTCCTCAATGGTGATGTGATTAACTCGGCCACGGTTAGGAGTTGATGTAGTCTTGCTACGTTGAGGGGTCTGGTACTCCTTGCTGGGTGCTAATGCTTGGTCACGAACAGGTGTGGTTCCTATATTGAACGTCACTAGCATGATTTACCTTTGTAGGCATCGCCTAGAAAAATGACCTTTCTCCCTACAGTTGTAACAGTTGAGGTAGGCAGTGGGGTTTGTCCCAATGAACTGGCCTCCTAGGTGTGGAGCTTGAGAAGTGCCGCTGCTAGGGCGCGGTACTGGTGATAGAGTTTATAGCCTGGAGAGGGAAGGATTATTGAAGAGCTTCTGATGAATCTCCCTTGAGGCTATAGTACCACTTGCTTTTGCTCGCGGCTAGCTTCCAAGTTCTTCCTTTCATTCTCTAGGATCAGTGTGTTTGTTCACTAGGTGGTGGAAACTGGAGAAGTCCGGAATGATTAGCTGCACACATAGATCCTCATTCATGCCCTCAAAGAACCTATCGATCTTTTCCTCCTCGTCTGCCACGTCTTTAGAAGCATAGCGGGTGAGTTAGCCTTGTAGGAATGAAGTTAGCCTTGAAAGCCGTCTTGAACTCTCTCCATGGAACGACCATCTAGGCTTATCGAGCTTGAAGGGCTTGGTTGACTAGGTTGGCTTGATTGGCCTGACTTGCTTCTCCTTATATTCCTGCATCTTCTACAGTTGCCCCTTGCCCTTTTGCTTCTCCCTCAGAGTCATCTTCAGTCATGGCGCCTTCGTGGCCTCGGGCAGACAGATAGTTCTCCCACCAGGCTGCTACTGCCTTGAGCTGGTGGGTGGTGAAGACTACTCGATCCTCGTCGGCACATTTAGCAAGCCGTAGTTTCCATTCAGTATTTTGAAGCTAGTCTTCAGCCTTGAGGGGTTCATCTTCTGAGGAGAAGATCAGGGCCCAAGTACTTAAAGAGTTAGCCAACTTTGTACTATGGCTGCCGACATTCGCTTGCTAGCCGGCATAGATGGCATGCAGAATTTGTGTTTATTGTGCCATGACCTATGCCATGGTGGGGTTGACCGATGGGGGCAAAAGATCAACTCCTTGGCCCTGGCCTCTACCCCGGCCTATAGATGGCATTCCTTGGTTGGCATCAACATCGGCATGTACATCTGGATTGGCACTAGCTTGGGCTTGGGTAACTCTCTAGGTAACCATCTGTAGATACCGTTTTGCACTTAGCCACATATGCTAGGTAAGTGGGTTATCAGCCCACAACAATTATGTAAAAACCAATCAAAGTAACATAAATGATAAAGCAAATTACAATACAAGGCCCATGCCTGGCCACATATCATTCATAGATAAGGGTTCACATGGCTCATCATATAGCACTTAGGCTGGGAAGAGCATCATAGTTACACACAACACTTAAGGATCATAATATCCATGGCTACTGTACTAGCTTTGAACACAGCTTCTTACTATTACAGGGGATTAGTGCTCACTATCATCATACAACACCTAGCAAGCACTATACTAGACCATCTACTCCTCCATGAAGCTGGCTCCTAGGCAGGAGGGGCTGTAATCTGGACACTGGGAGCGGGAGAGACTGCCACTGAAGTTTGATGAGTCAGAACGGGAGCGGGAGTGACTGCAGCCACGATGAGTCTCTCCGAGGGTGATAGTTGCCCGTGGACTAGGGGTCGCATGCTCTTGCGAGCGATGAGCCTCGTACGAGGCCCATTGGCCGACGTCTAGGGTGAAACAGGATACGTGGTAATGATAGTAGGTACAGCGGGAGCTGGAGCGAGGATTGCTGCGACAACTGTCATCCACTATGGCTCAGTGAGGGCGGTGGCCTTTTCCTTCTCAACCTCCGCAAGTGCCTTCTTGCATTTGGCGAGTTACTCCTAAAGTGCCTCCACACGGCTGAAGCTGGCGATCAGAAGCTAGCGAAGGTCAGTGATCTCCTCGAGCACCGTAGTATAGGTGGTCCCCATGGCCCTAGTGAGGTGCACCTGATGGGTGAGCATTGGGTTGTCTTCTGACACCAGAATAAAGGTCTCATTATTGTTGGCCCCTTCTTGGTGGGATGGGTATTAGAATAAGGGAGACTTTAGTAGTGCGGGTCCATGGATGTCACATAACTGAGTAGCGGCTAGGCGAGCGGTGTCCTAAAGAGTAGTGGTTGCGGTGCTCCTCCTATGTAGGCTCCTGAAGACATGGGATGACTCAGTTTCGTCTAGAACGTAAATGAAGACCTCCATGATCCTTGACTCCATAGCTCCTTCTACGGCCTTGCGTCCCTAATATATAGGCTGATCCTTGTATCCGAGATAGTCCAGCAACTTGCGCAGGATACTTGCGAAGTCCCCCTCGTACTACCTATGGGTGAAGTAGTCCCATGTACCATCAACCGCAGCTCCGGACATCTGTAAGTTAAGGCACTAGTGTCAGTATCTATTTTAAATCATCAAAGAAAGGAGAATAAGATTAGATCTAAGAGGGGTAAGAAGAGAAGTAATATGCTATATTTTTAGAAATTCCTTATGAGAGACCATGTGGAGGTGACCACATGTTTGTGACGAGTAATTGACACTTGGTTCAGAAAGATTGAGTTTGATTTGGGTGTTTTCTGCGAAGTCATAGCCCTGTTTGAGCGTTTGGAAGACCTTACGACCACATTGGGCATGGTCGTAGGTCACTGGGGTGGTTTACGACCACTAAGACCGTGGTCGAAAGGCAGCAGCAAAGATTACGACCACGTTTGGTCATGATCACAAATCTCCGAGAGGTTTACGACCACGTTGGCCATGGTCGAACGCTGCTACAACCACGTTGGTCGTGGTCGAAAACATGGTTCGCAGTTTACGACCATGTTGTGTCATTTACGACCACTCTGATCGTGGTCGAGCGCACTTACGACTACGTTGGTCGTGGTTGGAAGTCGTCAGTCGGAGCTACGACTGCAGCGGTCGAAAGTCGGCGCTCGAAGTTACGACCACGTTATCCAAGGAAGCGGTCGGAAGCACTCGGGTGAAGTTGTAGCGCGGTCGGTTGTGGTCGGAAGCCCATTCGATCACGTTATAGACTTAGGCTGAAAGTCGTAGCTTCTGTTGTCTGGTCGTATGGCTTCCAGAAGCGGTTGTATCAGCTGGGAATCGGTCGTAAAGACTTATGAGGTGGTCGTAGACCGTGTGCATTAATGTTTAAGTGATTTCGACCGGTCGTAATGTATGTACGACTATGTGGAGTGTGGGTTGAGTTCTCTTTTCCAATGCAAATGGATGTTACCCTTGTCTAGTGCGGTGCTATGTGAAGTTGTGTTGTCTGTGATGGTTGAAGGATCTTGAGGCTAGTCATGGCGAGGCATGGATGACCGGACTAAGCACAGGCGGTGCTGAGGTCGGTGAGCGGTCGGGAGATGCCAAAGACGGTGTGGCCAGCGAGGTAGCTGCAAGCCGTGGACAGCAAGCTACGGAGGAAGCTTCCGGGAAGGCAGCAGAGTGGCATTTTGGAGAAATGGCCAAAGTCTGCAAAAGGGAAGTGGTTCTCTGCAAAGCACATGAGTTGTTGGCGCTAACGGGCAAAGCAGTGGAGCCGTTGGGTTTAACGGGTAAAGCACTAGAAGCTTGTTCTCACTAGTGGGTAAAGTGAGTGGTAAAACCCGGTGTTAGGTGGGGGTTAACGGGTTCTCCCCCCTGTAGCAGAAGGCTATAAATAGAGAGGGTAGAGCTTGGGTGCTTGGTGAGATTCTGATCCCCGAGTTGCTCTGTTCTTCCTTGTTTATTTGTGAGTGTGTGGGTTCTCGGGATGGAGCAAGTGTGCTCATGTATCTCCCAGTTGGAGTGGCTGTAGAAACCTCCATTATCAATCATTCATCTCTCTTCCTCTATGTTGAGTTGTTTGATTGTTCTGTGAATTGTTTGATTGTTTTGTTTGTGCTTTCTCTTCTTTATCCTTTCCCATGTATGTCTGAGATGATGGTTCTCATTTGTGCTCTGGCTTTCTTGATCTGAGCAAGTTCTTTGCTCGAGTTACCTTGCTATCTTCTGCTCTGAACTAGGATCCATACTCAAGACCTTTTGGTCAGGTTCTTCCCGAGAGCAGAGATTTCGATCGGGTCCTTGTGCAAATGGTCGTGCGTCTCAAGTTACTCTGTTCTTTGTCGACCATGCCTTCTTGTTAGAGCACAGTCATGTTTAGAGTCTCCTGGCTATTTGTCTCAAGACTTTAATGTTATTCGCTTTTGAGTCTTGCCGGTCGTGCGCGCTCTCTCTGTCTTCGGTCGTTACTGTGTTCTTTCTTTTGTCGATTGACATTTCACTGTGAAGTCTCGACTGCTCTGAAACTGCTTCGGTCACAGCAGGGTGTCGTTCGACTACATAGTAAGGTATCGACTGCTCTGGGTTTTGGCCGACTCCATCCTTCTTGATTAGTCTCAGTTGACTTCCTCTCGGTTTCCAGCAAGCTTTCATCTTCTGTCTTCGTAGCTTCTGTAGCTATTGGAGAAGAAGTTGGTGAAAATACTTGGGGAGTCTTTGAAGGCACCATTCACCCCCCTCTGTTGCCATTTCGGTCCTACACCTTATTACTAATTGTAAAATTTAGTCCTAAGACCCTATCTAGTAACCCTCCTAAGGTTTTTACCCTACAGTCGTATGCTCTGGTACTAGCTTTGTTGGACCCAGATTTTTCAAATCCAGAATTCTTTGTGATTTACTGCACTATTCCTTGGATCAGTAGATAGTGCTCACAGATACATTGATGCATCAATTCATACATTGTATAAAATATACCGAACCACAATATTATATATAAGAGTTAAGATTGAGAGACCATGTGGAGGTGACCCCATAAGTGTGATGAGTAATTGACACTTGTTCTGAGAAGTTTGAGTTTGATTTGGTTGGTTTGCGCCAAGTCGGTGCATGGCACAGTCTAGTAAGGTTGGACTTGGTCGAATGTGGTCGGACATGTTGGGACGCTTATTCTTCTTTTTGATCAGTCGATTGGTTATTTCGTGCTTGAGTACTTTCTTTAATGTAAATGTATGATTACAGTGTTTCGAACGGTGCTATGTGATGTTTTCTTGTCTGTGATGATTGCAGGACTTTGAGGCTTAGTCGTGGTGAGGCATGAGATGGCCGGACTAGGCACAGGCAGTGCTGAGGTCAAAGCGATCGGGAGATGCCGAAGATGGTGAGGACTCGGAGTGGTTGCGAGGCGTGGACAGCAAGAAAAGAGGAAGCTTCCAGGAAGGAGCGTGAGGGGCAATTTGGTAAAATTGACTCAGGCTTGAGGAAGCGGGTTCAGTTGAAGCTAATGGATAAAGTGCTGAGGTTGTTGAAATTAGCGGTAAAGCGAGTTGTAAACCCGGTAATTGAAAGCTATAAATAGAGCTAGTGTGCACTTAGAGTGTAAGTAGTTTTTGCTTTTGTGCTTTGTCTGTGTGATGAGTTGTTGGGGACAAAGTCAGTTTTGCTTTTGTCCCCATGGCCGCGTGAGTGTTTCTGATGGGAGTTGGTGTGGGGTTGTGTTCTTGTTTTCCTTTGTGTGAGTTGCTCAGGATGTGAGTCCAACTTTGCAATGGCTAGACAAAATTTCTTTAACGCAATCATCCATGTCTTCTCCTCAATCCTTGAGCTGGTCTCTCTGTGTTGAGATGATTCTATTTTATCTGTTCTATCTCCTCTCCTCTAAACTCTCTGGTTGATGTTTGCCTTCTGGCTTTCTAGTTCCTTGTGATTTGCTTGAGGTGTATTTCTGCTCAGAACTGGGATCCTTTCACTAGCCTATCTTGGCCGATTATCTCCCGAGAGCAAAGAGCTAAAACAGATGTATTTCTCTCCTAGAATTGTTTCCTGTAGCCATGCTCTGTTTTTAGGGTTCACTATTTTGGTTGGCAGAGCAACCTTGTTTTCTTGATGCCTCGGCCAGGAGTTGGTTTAGCTATGAGTTTTCTTGATCTGAGTCAATTTCCTATAGTGATCAAAAGTCTCATGGCCAAATGATTTGAGGATCATGAGTTATTTGGAAATTTGGTCTCATCTCCGGCAATTTTGTAGTTACTGTTGTCTGGCTTCAGTAGCTCTGCAGTTTGCTCCCAACCAAGTTTTTCTTTTGTTCTTCCTCGAGTTGAAACTAAGTACTTTATCTCAAATAGCTTTTGCTCTCAGTTTGTCTTGAGCATTGGAGAAGATTTCCAATTGAATCTCTAAATCTTAATTCAGTTCTTAGCCTTCAGTATGTATGTTTAGTTTCAGTCTGTTTGTTTTCAGTATTTCTTCATTTTCTTTGTTTTCGGCTGCTGCTCTAGTTTTCTCTGTACTGCCTTTTTCTGACTGCTCTTTGGTCTGAAATTTCTCTTCTTCTGTTTTGCTCTCTGCTTTTGGGCTCTGTTTTGATGCGTTCAATTTTTCTCCTTCCCGGTCAGACCGAAATTCTGTAGGCGGTCAGACCACAAGTCTGTTGGCAGTTAGACCGGGTGTGTATGTCCGGTCAGACCATAGGGTTTTGAGGTCAATCCGCCTGTTCCTATGGGAGTCTGACCGGAGTGGCTTCGACGGTCAGACCGGCAACCCCTTTGCGATCAGACTGGCTTTGCCTCTGCGGTCAGCCGCTAATACACATTTGGTCAGCCCGGCCTTTGCTATCAGGACTATTCTGCTCTCTCTGATTCTTTTCCTGCCTGGCTTTCGGTGCTTAGGTTTCCAGTGAGCATGAATCTTCTTTCTTCATAGCTACTATAGCTATCGGAGAAGAAAATGTGGGAATATTTGGGGCGGTTTTGAAGGCACCATTCACCCCCCTTCTGTTGCCATTTCGGTCCTACAAAGATACATCACGTTGGGTGACAGTTTACAGAAGGGCCGATCAGGCCAAATATCTACAGTATAAAAGATAGCAGTGGAAAGCATAAACAAAAGTAACCAACTTCCACAGGCAAGCAACTGAGGGGCAAATGTGTGCGATAGGTATTATCTATGTCTAGATAATATATGTGCATACAATCTCCATCCAGTCTACTAGTCTAGGACTCGAACTCATGAAAGTCGTCCTATTTCCCTTCGTCATCTCCTCCTACTGTGGCAGGCGCATCATCATAGGCGTAGTGGTTCTGGTTTCCTGTTTATGATTTTGGTAATGCGAGGGTGAGCACAAATCCACTGTGCTCCGCGAGCCAATACATAATATGCAAGTAAATATCATGCATGGCTTATGAAGGAAAGGCTCGGGTTGTTTTATTCACCAAAAATTGCTTTTAAAGATATGATACATAGAAATTCCCTGAGACCAACAGTTTCAAACTAAAACATAATATTTGAGTAAAACAATACAATGATTGTAGTATTACAGGATCCATCCCACGTTACATGACTCCTACACCATATGCTAACCTTTCAGCGTTATATCCGCTTACCTTAACATTGGGGCGATACCCAGGACAACACAAATCAGGGCTCCCTGTAGCCTGCCATTTTCCAATTCCACCTACAAAGTTTTTTGAAATAGAACTCTATCTGGTTAAGTTCCCATGCCCACCCATGACTGTGGGCACAACTGTTCGAATAGTTTTTACTCTGCAGAGTTTGTACACATTACCCCACAAGAGACAATCATCTATTTTACCTGCATGATTCCTTGGTCATGTTGATGAGAAGATCACCTCAATAACTTTTCAAAATACCTCACCCCTTCTATTATCCCACCCATATGGGTTGCTCCCACACGAAGTGGGTCCTATAAGTTGTCTAGGATGCCTACACAATGACTAGCTGCAGCGGAACTACAACTTCCCCAACAACTAGCGTAGCTAATAGACCTCACCCTCCCCTCGGTGTCCCATCAAGCTGAAACGGATTCTGCACTTGTACTACCCTACTTCCCCACCAATAAGATGACTTCCAGGGTCCAGTAAGATTATTTAGCCAAGTTTTACTTTACAAACTAATGGATGCACTTGTTTTGCATAGGAGGTTATGACAAGATTCAGTTTTTAGGGTTATCTGGGCGGTTCAGTCCCCAAACCACATATTCTCGTGCATTCATTACATTTGCCTCTCTTACCATCCGCCCAGATAAATAAACATGTTAGGGATTTTTGGAGCATAAAATAACCATGTCGAAATATACCAACCATTTTCTCAAATCAGTTTCTCATGATTAAAAGTAATGCTTGGGGCATTTTGGTGCCCCCGAGTATCTAAGCAATACTAAGCATAGCCTGTAATTATAGACCTAGTTTTCAAAAGGTTATGATTATAATTTTTCTAGGGTGGCAAGGCTCAACTGTCCCAAGGGAAGATAATATTAACATATTGAATAATGGGCATGTAACTAGAATCTTAAAACAAACAGAGATTTGCATATGAAATAATAGCAAACAATTTGATAATTTAAACAAAAATAATTTACAAAAAATATAGGTTCAACATGATCAAAGTATTGACTCGCCTTGGTCATAGTTGGTTTGATTTTGCTGGTCGTGACTTGCTTCAGCTTCTGCCTCCTCCTCCTATGCCTCGTACGCTACTTTACGTTGCGTGAAAATCTGGATAAAAACTAGTAAAACCAATAAATTCACACAAACATACAAATGAGCTCCAAAATTCATTATTTTGGTTCCATTGTAAAGATTTTGAATTTAGATGAATTTAGAAAATTGTTTGACCAAATTGGAGCTAAGATGAATAAGTTATGCCTATTTAAAGTTCTCAGTTTGAATTAATTCAAAAATTAAAAAGGGAGGAGAGAGACCCACTCTGACAGGTGGGGCCTATGGCAGTTTTAAATTTTCTTTTATTTGTTTTAGGCTCTATGACATGTGGGACCGGTTCTTGTTTGCATAATAGGTATGGCCCACAGGTCAGTGGGTTTTTAAGGTTAACTAACCTCATTAGTCCTTATTAATTACTGAATTAAAATATAATCGCTTGTGAATAGTGTACCTGCCCCTTTGCCAACAAAAGCGAAGCTCGCCACCGGCGGTAGAGGTAGTGGCCAGACATGAGCATCCGCAAATGGATTGCTCATGCCGCACCCACCCCTAGGCGAAGGCTCGCTGGCAAATTTGGCCAGGTGGGGGCCGGAGGCTACCATGGGTGGCGGTGGAATAGGGGAGGGGTGGACACAGTGGTACATGGCACCGGAAGCCAATTGAACACTAAAGGAGCATCTCGGCATGGGCAGGAGGCTACCTTGGGGTTAGCGCAGCTCGGGAGTGGTTGTGGCGGTCCAGTGGTGTGAGACGGCATCAGGGTAGAGGTAGTGCACGGTGCTAGCGAGGTAGAGGTGGCGATGGCTCCTGCCGAGGGTGGGGATGGTGTCGCCGTACTCCAAGGAGGCCCCAGCTCGATGGAATCGACTCGTGGAAGCTACAATCAACGGTCCTCCCATCGGCTGGTGCTGGAGAAGATGGAGCCTCCGATGCTCCTACAGACTGCTAAAGGGTGATTCTTCGCAGTGGGAGGGGGAGTGTGGTGGTATGGTGTTGCCGGGGCATGAGCAGGGCTTTATAGCCGGCAGGAGGGCTGACGACGTGAGGGGTCCTGGACAGGACATGGCGGAGGGCGTGGCACCAGCATGGCTACAGAGGTGGGTGATTCGAGATCACGTCATGATAGCAACACAGCATAGGGCATGGCTATCACAAGGATGGCAGGGCACACGCTGTGGCTGACTCGAGCGGCATGGCGCGGCGGTCAAAACGGTGCCTCTTCATCCTCCGACCGAGCAACAGGTCAAAAGGAGATGGCTGGACGTGACCGTGCACTGTGGTGATGAGGGAGCAGTGCTACGATAGAGTAGGCGGTCAGCAGCGACATGGGTGTAGGATGCACGCCGGCGCCTATGGTCACAAGGGGGAGGCGCGGCAGGGCAATGGGCTGCCGTGGTAGGGCTGGCAGGGGAAGGGCCCTGCCATGGCAGAGCACCGGCTTGGGGGAGAGCTAGCCCAGGGCTGGGCTGGCTAGGTCGAAAGGCCAACAGATTTTTGGGGCTAGGCCCAATTTTTATTTTCTGATTTTTACTAATCCCTTATTAAATCAACTTGATTACTCTAATTTCTCATATGCATACTCACTAAATCTTATTAACTTTAGGCCTAAGGTTTTGTTACTTGTTTACACCATTTCAACCTATTGCCATATATGGGGAAAAGGGACTATGAAAATCTGTGACTTTACTTTGCAGGGTTAATCCTTGCTTTTCGTTGTTCTGCTCACGACCGAACTTTCGCTAACCGATTCTGCGTGAGTTCTCCTTCCCTAATTGCTGGATCATCTTTTTATATTCGCATTTTACTTTGTATTTAATTTCTATTAATTGTACCTTTCCTTTAGAATTTTGTTTTCAAGATTTCTTATTTATTGGAACCTTAACCAAGAATTTAGAAAAAAAATGCATTAAAATCTAACTACAAAGAAGATACATTCCAGAAGTTTTTTTTAAAAAAAAATTACACATATTTCAGGATCCTAATTTCTTGGATGTTACAAAATGTAAGTCAAAAGCCATAAAAACCAGATTCAATAAGTGCAAACCAAAAAGTTTAAAGTTTTACACATTTTCAAATATCTTAATTTTGAGGATGTTACAGGCATGTTGGCTACATCGGCGGTATGGTCAATGCAGCATGTTGGCTACGGCATACTATTAAGGTACAGGAAAAGTAAATACAAAAAGATAGTAAAGATTGGCTTGTGCATGTTTTTCGTCAATCGGTGTATAGGGTATCTATACCCTAAAATAGTAAAATTAACCTTGGATTGTGCTTCAAGTCTTTCTCTTCGTGTTGGCTCAACCTGTCCCTGGATAGAGTCTCTATCCATCTTCAAATAATCTCGTTCCCAATCTCCTATTATCGATTTTCTTCTTTACATCTACCTTTCCTCAGTCGGTATCTTTCGAAGGCTTCTTAGCATGGCTGATGCTTGTTTCTAATTTATAGCAAATCCTGATCTTTCCTTATACTTATTTTAAATGATAAAAATATTTTTACCGACTATTTTACCTATTAAAATCTAGCGGCAACAGACACATTTGCTAATGCACGCATGTGCGTTAGATAGCTAAGTAGCAAGTGGTTTCGATTTTGGAGTGAGGCGCACAGCCCGTCTTCCCCATTGCTTTGGTCTCTACCAGACGTGCCATCCTCCTCTCTGGTGACCACACCGTCGTGTCTGTAGTGATGGCACTCCTATTCAGCGACCGCTCTGTCCTCTTCTCTAGCGTCACTAACCCCAACCCTTTCCTGAGATGCATCAGGGCGCCTTGCCGTCGTCGCCTACGGACGGTCAAAGCGGCAGGAGCCCGAGGAGGGGGGTAGATGTTCGAGTCGTCAAGCCGCTGCTCGCCGATGTTGCCGCCCTCCTCTCGCGACCAGTTTGAAAGCTTCCGAATTCGTAGCAGCCTCTTGGCCTCAATCGAATAGGTCAATGACGCCACATAGTCTTATTTTATACCCATCCTATTCAGGCCACGCCTACTTCAAATCTTACATGGGCTTTTGCATTTTCGGGCTTCCATTAACATGGGCCCGATTAGGAAAATGTCTGTGTATAGGAATAACTAGGTGCGGAAGTATATGTGGACCAATAAAAAGAGTCGATACTTTGTAACGATTTTTCTGGAAAAATCAAAGGCCCGTACATAATTCCAAAAAAGTAAAGAGGTTTTTTGCAAAAAAAAAAATCAAGGTCCATACGTAATTCTAGGAAAAGCTCGGGGTTTTATCCTGTAAAAAGGGGGTCTTTCTGGAAAAATCAAGAACTTATACATAATTTCGAAAAATGTAGGGCCTTTTTGTGAAGTTGTTGACATGGCGGGGATCTTTCTGCAAAAACCAAAGACTCGTATATAATTTAGAAAAACAAGAAAGACAAGAGAGTCTTTCGCATAATTGTTAAGATGGCAATGCTCTCAAGGGTGGAATCCCTCGGGGCAAAATATAAGGAGTATTTGAGGAGGCAAATACTAACAACAGAATATTTAAACAATGTCTTGCCACATTAAGAATAGTACTACTAGCAACTAACTACATATAGATTTGACTAATTAAATTAACATTTGACGAATAAAGGCTAAAAAAAGCCTCCATTTGTGCATTGACTTATCACACATCGAAGTCCAAACGCATAAAATGGGATTGGATTATTGCCTGATACAAGTACAGCTAATTAGCACTTTGCATATAATGTCTTCACCTAAGTGACAAGACTTGTTTTACTTGTTCCAGCAGATCACGAGAAGAACTTGTAGGTCTTGGCTTTGACGATGATCGAGCGGAGACCTCCAATAGGCGCCAATATGGACAGAAGCACGCCGATGATTATGCAAATCTTCCAGCCAATCAAAAGCATCAATTTGAAATTGTGAGTTAGGAGTCTCCATTATTGCAAGTACATAAAGATGTGAGCATCGAAAAAACAAAAGGCAAGTTATGTAAATGCTTACCCAGTTGATGCACCAGGACAGGCCAAACTTCTTTGGCTTCTTGATAATCAACCACATAATGCAGGGAAGCTGTAGAAACAATTCCAATTCAGTTGATAATAATGCAGGGAAGCTGTAGAAACAATTCCAATTCAGTTGATAGACCGAAGCAACTTAGGCCCCGTTTGGCACAGCTCTAGCTCCGAGATCTATGCTAGATCTGAAGTTTGTTGACTAAATTAAAGTGATTTAAATATTTTTATTTAATATATAATATAAATGAAATGAGTCATGTAAATGCACTTAACATGCCTGCAACTCTAGATCCAGGATTTTCTAGAGCTATAGATGACCAGCTCTAGGAAATCTACAGATTTTCTAGAGCTAGAGCTCTGCCAAACGGGGCCTTATATAGTACTCTCTCTGGTCACAAATAGATATCGTTTTGGATATTGCCACGGTCCCTAAAATATAATTTTAATCACTAATTTTTATTATAGTATATTTATAAAATCTAATAAAATTATAATATTATGAAAGCACTTATCGAGACAAATATATGCATATAATTTTTATGTATTCAATCTAAATATTTAAAAAGATATCTGTTGTGGTTTTAGACCAAACAGAGAGAGAGATGGTAGTGGAGAGTGAGAGAGATGAGTAATGGCCCGTGGCTTCCCCATGGCTTGTATTCCATATATATATACATGGGGAGTGTTTTTACAATTATGCCCTTACATCTGAGTATCCCCCCAGGGGCACTTATGTCATTACACATGGCCTATTCTGGACCTTATAACCTTCTACCAAGCCTGCTGGGTTTAGGTGGGGGCCACCCCTACAACAGGAGCCTCTCATGGTGAAGGGCTTCACAGGGCCGAAGCCATGTTGCCGAGTCCTTTGGCCCCCTCCGTTCCTGCGGCCTGTGAACTTCCCCGAACTCGCGGAGCTTTGATATGCCGCGGGGTCTGAGGCCGTAGTCGAAGCCGATGCCTGGGTTGCAGCTGAGGTGGACGCGCGAGCGCTCCGTCTCGAGCTGGTGGTTAGTCGAAGTAGACGCGCGCGCTCCGTCCCCTACCCTTCGAATGGGTGGCAGCGGAGCTGGCGCTTAGCCGAAGTAGACGCGCGCGCTCCGTCCCCTACCCTTCGAACGGGTGGCAGCGGAGCTGGCGCCTAGGTGAAGTAGACGCGCGGGGGTGTTGCGCCGGCATAGGTAAGCGTAGCGGGCCCCTGAGCCGCCGCATATGCCCTAAGTGATAAGGGACGCGCTGCGATGCTCGTTCTTCTGGCCGTACACGTGGCGAAGCGTGCTTGGCGCGGTGCGGGCCTTGAGGCGTCGTGACCATTAATGTAACGACGGACTTCCGGCGGTTGGACTCCTGCCGATTGGACTTCCGTCGGTTGGCTCCCCTGCTGATGGGGTATATATACGGCGCTGGCGCGGCGTTGTTCCTGCATGTGTTTTGGTAGAAGCTGCTCCCCTAAAATGGGCCCTTCCGTGCATCAACATTCCCTAGCGACGCTGAGCGGCATGAGGGATGTTGATGTACAGACGGAGGTCCATTTTTCTCGGGAGCTTGGTTAGCGTCTGTTATGGGTGAACAATGGCGCTTCCTGCCCTCGTGCTGCGTTTCTGCATACGACGGCAAGGTTTGCCCTGTTCTTCTTAACAGACCTACCTTCAGTCGGTGTTCCTGATGGAGCCCGTCCGCATCACTTTGAAAAATGCTGATGCACTGTAGGTGGCCTGTTAAGGAGAACGAGGCAGACTTTGTGGGACATGACCCTCGCCTTTGCCGTGTGTGGGAGGTGCCAACGGGCGAGTTCGTGCGCTCGGGTCTACTTCTTGAAGTCGAGGTCCAGGCCGAAGCCGCGGCCAGGCTGGTGTGGCGATCGAGAAGACGGCCTCCTACGCGCGCGCCGGGCTCTCGTATGAAGATGGCAAGGCTTGACCTGCTCTCGTAGACAGATATGCTTGAGCTCATCTGCATCCGCTGACTGTGCCAACTGGGGCTATTGTCAAGGAGCATTGATGTGCTGAAGCTTATCTGTTTACGAGAACCTGTCGAAACCTGCCGCACACCAGCTGCTGTGCTCCCAAAACATGGAAAGCCCAGAGGCCTGAACCCCTGATGGTTTAGGTCATGTCGAGGCTGCCGCCGAGGTTGCTTGGCCTGCGGCGGCTTGTCGTTGTACCCCGGCGCAGGGTCGAGGCGGGCGGCAAAGTATCTCAGCTAAAGCGGAGATTAGTCGGTATCAAGCTGCCGGCGTCGACGCAGCAGAAATGGCGCCTAGGCGAAGTAGACGCGCACGCTCCGTCCCCTACCCTTTGAACGGGTGGCAGCGGAGCTGGCGCCTAGGTGAAGTAGACGCGCGCGCTCCGTCCCCCACCCCTTGAACGGGTGGCAGCGGAGCTGGCGCCTAGGCGAAGTAGACGCGCGCGCTCCGTCCCCTACCCTTCGAACGGGTGGCAGCGGAGCTGGCGCCTAGGCGAAGTAGACGCGCGCGCTCCGTCCTCTACCCTTCGAACGGGTGGCAGCGGAGCTGGCGAAACTGCGCCCCGTGAATACCGCCACGCCTGCGGTGACTGCGATCTCATGATGCGGTAATGCACTGTAAAGGTTCCTGAAATCGCGCCGGCCCTCGGCTTGCCAGGGCTAGGTTGTCAGACCGTGCACCTTGCCTCGGCGCGTGTAGGGCACGCGGCGGTTTATAATTGGTGCATGACGGGATGTGAGCGGTTGCGTGAGCGCAGTAGTTCGCCTCTTCCCTAGGGAAGGGGGACACGGGGCGGGCTAGGAATGGCGCGGCTTCAAGGCTGTTATGATCCCACAGTCCGCTATGGCGCTCTTAATGGCGACTGGGGTCGTTCCGATGCCTGGCCTCGTGTGCTCCATCTTGCTCGTATGGGGGTGGCCACGCGGCGGGAGGCCATTGGAGCGTCGTGCTCTGACGGTCCCTACCGCCGCGGTCGCGCCTCTTCATCTTCGGTTATGGGGGAGTGTGCGGGGCGGACCCTTGTACGACTGTAGTTGCGTCCTGTACGTGGACCGTCGCGACGCTTCGGCATTGGGGACGAGGAGGCTTGGAATAACCCTCGTAACCGCGCCCCCGCAGCTCTACGCCCGCTTTTCGCTTGCATCGCCTTCTATACTCCCGTAGGGCAATCGCCGCCATAGTCCGTTTGCGAGAAGCGATGGCGTCTGGTGGCAAGCGCAGCCAGATGGCTGGTGCCTGCGGTGTCCGCCGGCGGTCTTCACCGCTGGAGGCGAAATACTCGCTCAGCGAGCGCGACCCGGCGGCGAGCGTCAGGCGGTGCGGCCACCCGCCGCCGACGAGACGGAACCTCGCCCCGAGGAGTCGGAGGCGGTCGTATTCGTCGCCTTGTTCGACGCAGGGCTCCGCATCCCAGCGGCAGTGATCGTGGGTGACGTGCTGCGGACCTTCAGGCTGGAGCTGGCGCAGCTGACTCCGAATGCCGTGGCCCGGCTCGCGGTGTACAGCTGGGCCTTGCGCTCGGGAGCATGCTGGCCCAGTGCGTCGTTATTTGCCTATCTGCACGAGGCGCGGTGCCAGCCCAAGGAGCGGAAGGGTGGGACGCTGTCAAGCTTCGGCAGCGTCTCCTTTATTCTCCGGTCAACTTGCGGCAAGCTCTTCCCCGCGAACTCCACCCGCAGGAAGTGGGAGTCTCACTGGATGAAGCGGTGGTTCTACCACCGTGCGGAGAGCGGGAGCGGTCTTGAGTGCACGGGCCGGCCGATCGCGTTCAAGCCCTCGCCCGGCCGGACACTCGACGATTAGGATAGGCAGAGGGCCCGGCGGCTCGTAGGCGTGGCCGCCCGCTTCAACATGCGCGACCTCGCCGAAGAGTACGTAATGTACGGCGTGGCGCCGCTTGCTCGCAACTGGCGTCTTGCCGCCGAGAAGCGTCGAGATGACAATGTTTCGCCTTCGATCTGCTTGCTGCCGGCGCCCTCCGGTCTTCGTAAGCCTCGACCGTGTCTCTCCTTCGCTCAAGCGAAATGCGTTATATGCTAATGTTATCTCCTTTGCTTCAGGGATTCATTTGGAGGATGCGGAGCAGGCCGCGCGCGTATTCCTGGGGCCGTATACCGGCAGGGAGCACGAGCAGCGCGCGTCCGCTACCGCCGAGGCGGGGCTGGGGCAAATAAACCGCGTGTGCGAGGCCCTGGGCCTTGCCGTGCCGGACCGTGCTGCTCCGGACGATGGTGCAACGAAGAAGAAGGCGCCGTCTCAGAAGAGGGGCCGAGGTGCGGCGTCTGCCGTGCTTGGTGCAGCAGCTGGTACTGCTGCCGCTAGCGCTCCCGAGGGCGTGGCAGACGCGGAGTCGGATTCCGCGAGGTATGCCGATTCGGGCTTGGATGGCGCGGACGCTGGAGGCGAAGGATCTTCGGCGAGTGCCCTGGACGGCGGGCTTGCCGCGAGCAGCCGGAGAGAGGAAGTCTCGTCACCCGCCGCGGTCACCGAGACAGAATCTGTGCGGACCGGCGATGCTGAGGTGGAGCCCTCCGTGGGGGCGCACGAAGCCGTGCTGCCTTCACCGACAGCAGCAGCAGAAGTCGAGGTGCCGCCCGCAGAAACTGCCACAGCGGAACCTTCGCTCCCCGGTGCTGCAGCCGCGGGGGCCTCTCCGGCAGCGACTGCTGGGGCGGTGTCGTTGCTGCCTGCCCCGGCTAAGCGGCCGTGTCTGTGGCCGGAGCTTCACCGGACGAGGGGATTCATCGTGGCGACGGGCATCGGGAGCTTGTGGGACTCGGTGCGCCTGCCGAAGTCCCCGTGGTGCCTGCCCCCTCTGCTCTCCAGGCCACGCCTTCTGCCGTGCAGGAACGGTCAGCGCCAGCCCCGAACGCAGAGGCTTCTGTTCCTTGCGAGACCACGCCTTCCGCGGGGACTTGCGCCGCCGCTCCCCCACCTGAGACTAGGGGGCGGGCCCCCGAAGCCCTCCTTCCGCTACCGAAGCTAAGGCGGCTTAGCTTACCCTGGTGTATTCTTCGTTGAGTCTTGCGGCGCTCACCTGCGTTCCTGCCTGCAGCGTCGCTTATTCCGGAGGAGGAGCCCTTGGTGGAACATGGGACTGCCGCGCGTGTGAGCCCCGCGGACTTCGTGCCTCCCCCGGAGACGCTGAGGGCGTGGCGCGGGATTGTGGATGACACAGCTGCCGGCGTCGGCCAGCAAGCGCTGCAGGCCTACGGGGCGGGGCGCCTCGGGGACGCCTTTGAGGTGTCGGGGGTGAGGGTAAGTACTCATACGACAACGCCTGGGCCTACTGAGCTTGCTAAGTCTTTCCGTTCTGCAGACACTTGTGCTGGGGCAGGCCTTGCAAATGGCCTATACTCGTGCCCAAAGGGCGCTTGAGGATAGGCTGCGGGCCGCCGAGGAGGAGCTACGCGAAGCCTTGGGAGCCCATTCTGCCCAGGATGCCCGCATCCGTCAGCTGGAAGCGGAGTGCGCCGAAGCGAAGGCGCACGCCGAGGGACTTGCTGCGTCGGCGTGGGAGTCGGCCGCGGAGGCTGCGCAGCAGGAGTTTGCGGCAGAGCGGGATGGCCTTCTGCAACAGGTCGCCTTGCTAGAGAAGGAAAAAGGCGAGCTCACCTTGACTCTAGCGGAGCGTAATCAGACGCTTGGCGGCACCTCGGTGATTGCGTGGGACGCCATGCAAGCGCTGGAGAGCCATCTCCAGGGGCTTGTGGCTAAGGTGCCGGACCGCACCTTTGGCCCGGAGGAGCTGTCTCGGACCCTCCGCTGGGTCGGAGATGCCCCCAACGTCGCGCGCGGCGCTGCGATGACCTTCGGCAACCACTGCGCGTACACGTCGGCATGCCTAGTGTGCGCGCTCCTGCAGCACCGCGGTTGCACGCACGTCGCCGGGCTAGAGGACCCCTAGCTGGAGATGCCCGGCGGGGCCGGAGTAATGTCCGGCACCGTCCGCTCCGCTCGCCGCGCCATCAAGCCCTTCTACGAACGGATCTGGGATTACATCAGGGCAGACGCTGCGCGGGTCGAACTCCGGAAGTCACTTTACGGGGAGGGGAGCCTCGGCCAATTCCTGGACGGGGTCCCTCGACGCGACGAGGGCGGCGCTGAAGCCTCCGAAGGCGCCGGGGACTTGCAGGTGTGACGCCGTGGTGCCTAGGTGTAGGCGTGCGTTGTAATGCCCCCTCTTTTTGTGGATGAAGTGCGCGCTTGCTTTATAAATTCTGACTTTCACCTATGTCTCGGGCAGCTTCCTTGCTGGGGCCGACTTCTTGCGTCCGACCTTGCGACCCGGCGACGCCTTCGACGCTGGCGAAGGGTCGAAGAGTCGCTGAACTTTTGGGCGGGCCGACCTTCTTCCGGCGGAACCCCGGCCTTATCGCGTGTTAAGGACGAGCCCGCCGAATAGCTACTTAAAGCGGCAGGGATGTTGGCGGGCCTCTGTACTTGAGATATTTTCCCGATATATAGATCTCCTGATAATTAGGATATGCGCCGCGCGCTGTGCTTCGGGTGGTCATGCTGCATTGGGGCAAAGTCTCCACCTTCGAAGTATGCCGTTGACAGTAGTTGCGCGTAGGCTGGTGCGTGCGGAGGTGGACCTCCGCACTACGACCTGTTTAGAGTCCGTAGACTGGCGCGTGCGAAGGCGAACCTCCGCACTACGACCTGTTTAGAGTCCGTAGACTGGCGCGTGCGAAGGCGGACCTCCGCACGACGACCTGTTTAAAGTCCGTAGACTGGCGCGTGCGAAGGCGGACCTCCGCACGACGACCTGTTTAAAGTCTCGTGGACTGGCGTGTGCGAAGGCGGGCCTCCGCACGACGACCTGTTTAAAGTCCGTAGACTGGCGCGTGCGGAGGCGAACCTCCGCACGACGACCTGTTTAAAGTCTCGTGGACTGGCGTGTGCGAAGGCGGGCCTCCGCCCCCCCCCCACCCCGAGGTGAGGGCAGCCTCTGGTGTACCCTGTACTCCGCGGGCGCGCCGACGCTGGGGCCAGCCTCTGGCGCGCTACGTCGGTACTTCTTGGAGCTCTCGGAGTTGGTTTCCATAATACACCCTGCGTGCACCTCCTGTGATGTGCGAAGGCGAGCCTCGACACGCTGAAGAGGCGCGCGATCGCTAGCCACGAAGATTCGCGCCGCGCTTGCGTTTTTCTAAACGCACGACAGCATTCACAGCTTATTTATACTCCGTAGAGTGCGTGGGGTCAACATCCACGTCGCATTTATACTCCGGGGAGTACGCGCAGGGACGAAGTCCCCGGCGTGCGCGGGGTTCGCGTCTTATTTATACTCAGTAGAGTGCGCAGGGAGAACATCCGCGTCTTATTTATACTCTGTAGAGTGCGTGGGGTCAACATCAACGTCGCATTTATACTCCGGAGAGTACGCGCAGGGACAAGATCCCTGGCGTGCGCGGGGTTCGCGTCTTGTTTATACTCAATAGAGTGCGCAGAGAGAACATCCGCGTCTTATTTATACTCCGTAGAGTACGCGCAGGGACGAGGTCCCTGGCGTGCGCAGGGTTCGCGTCTTGTTTATACTCAGTAGAGTGCGCAGGGAGAACATCCGCGTCTTATTTATACTCCGTAGAGTGCGTGCAGAGGCGTCCCCCCACACGTCTTTGTTTATACTCATGCCCGTGTATTTGACGGAGAGTGCACAGGCGAACGTGTGTCTTCGTTTATACTCATGCCCGTGTCTTTGACGGAGAGTGCACACATGAACGTGCGTCTTCGTTTATACTCATGCCCGTGTCTTTGACAGAGAGTGCACACGCGAACGTGCGTCTTTGGTTTATACTCATACCCGTACCCCTGGCTACGGAGAGTGCACACGCGAACGTGCGTCTTTGGTTTATACTCATACCCGTACCCCTAGCTACGGAGAGTGCACATGCGAACGTGCGTCTTTGGTTTATACTGCGGGAGCACGCGCGTAGGCGAAGCATGCGCGCGTTCTTGCCGCGTATTTTTGCACAATGGTAATATGTTGGCAACAAACGGAACTTTATTGCATTCCCGTTTGCGCGGGTAAGCGATTACATATGGCGGAGGTACTAACCATTTGTGCTCGGCGCGGCCGGAGCCTCTAGTGGTTGTACTATCGGTAGGGCTTGCCGAGTGGCCTCCGAATGACGCCGCGGGTCTCTGCGCGGTGGTGCCGATCCTAGGCGTGCTGCTGTTTGCCGCAACGGGGGCATCTGGTGCCGTGCTCGATGCGCCGAGCCATGTCCTGGTCGCCCCGAACGGTGATGATTGCCCGCGGCCCCGGGAGCTTCATGCATAAATAGCCGTGATGCGGCACCGCCCCAAAGGAGTTGAGGATCGAACGCCCCAGTATGGCATTGTAATGATATGGGAGATCGACGACGTCGAATATGGCATCTTCGACCCTTGCATTGTCATCCTGGCCGAAGGAGACCTGAAGGCATATTTGGCCGAGCGCCCGTAGAGGTTGTCCTCCGAAACCCTGCAACGGGACTCCCGACGGGCTGAGGCGGCTTCGGGGGATCCCCATCTGGTCGAAGGCTGCCGCAAATAGAATGTTTGCGGAGCTACCGCCGTCGACTAGGGCACGCCCCACGTCGCATTCCGCTATTACAACCCGGACGACTAGGGGGTCCTGGTGAGGAAGCTCCACGCCTTGGGCATCGGCGGGGGTGAACGTGACCTCATGCTGTACCCAATCCGGCGGTGTCTGTGCAAGGTATGCCGCCACGTGGTGGAGCCTCCATACGTAGGCCTTCCGCTGCCGTGCCGAGGCGAACTCCAACGAGGAACCTCCGGAGATGACATTGATAACCCTGCGGTGGGTGGCCTCCGGAGCCTGTAGCTGTAGAAAGCCCTCTTGAGGCTGCTGCACGTGAGCCTGGATCCGCAACGGGCCCTCGTGGGGCTGCGTCCCTTGTGCCTGGATCTGCATGGGGACTTCGTATGGGCGCTGGACGTGGGCCACCACGGGCGGGCGTGCCTCCGGGTTCCTATCCCTGGTGACGCTCTCGCGGAGCGCCCCGATAGAGGTGCACGTGCGCGTGTCGTGGTTGCCGCGGCCATGGACTGCGCACCACAGCCCCTGGTGTTGGTCGTCGTAATCTCCCCGGCTTCTATCGTCGCGGCCCCAGCCACGGCCGCGTCCCCGGCCTCGGCGCCCCCGACCGCCCCGTCCCGCGGGAGCGCTTTCGTCAGAACCGCCTTCGATGTCGAGGACGTACCGACCTCGCCGCGACTTCTGTTGGCCACGCTTGGGCCTATCGGACGGCTCCTTGTGCGGGGCGTCCTTGCGGTCTGGCGCGTCCTTGGACGACTCCTGCTTACGTTTTCCCTTCGAAGAGCCGTCCTTCAGCGGGTCTTCGGCTTTTGCCGAGGCACCGGCCTGGTTGGTGTCGGAGTCGTCGCCTTGTCGCCGCCGTGCGTCCTCTTCCGCCCTGGCGTATTCCTCCATCTTGTCAAAGAGCTTCGTCACTGTCTTGATTGGCTTCCGTGCGTTATACTCGGCCATCGGGCCCAGGCGAAGGCCCTGTATAGCTGCGTTAACCACGGTGGTTTCGTTAACGTCTTTGACTTGACAACGTATCTTCGCGAAGCGTTTGAAGTAGTCCCGAAGCTTCTCCGAAGGTTTCTGCTTCACGGCGAAGAGTTGGTCCGCAACGACCCGCTCGACATAATTTCCTTGAAAGTTGTTGTGAAGGCGGTCGCGGATCTGCTCCCACGCGTAGATGGAGTTCGGCTCTATGGTAAAAAACAGGAGAGCGCCACTCCCTGCAACGCGAGGGGGAGCCCCTTCGCCTTTGTGGTGTCATCTCCGCCCGCGGCCTCGATTGCGGTTTCGTACACGCGCACGAACTCGCGGGGGTCCGTGTCGCCTTTGTAGGGCTCGATGACACTTGGGAATTTGAAGTCTTCGGGCCACGCCGCCTGCTGTAGTCCTGCCGAAAGCGGGGACTCTGGATCGACGCGCCGCAGCGGGACACGGCTGGATGTGGGGGCGTCGCGGCTGTCCGCCCTTTCCGGCGTGGGCTCCGGCGCGACCACTGGCGCGGCCGGCTGGCTCCGAGCCTCTTGTATGTCTCGGACAGCCCCGCGAAGATCCCCTAGCTCCTGCTGGAATGCTTTGAGGGCCGCCAGCAGGGCGCTTTCCACCGCCTGTGCGGGCGGGGCCGCTGGCACGCCCAACAGACGGGTCGGCGCGGGCACGACCGCGTCGCGAGCTCCCAAGCTGCCGGTCGCTCCGTTGTGGCTACCTCGAACTGCCTGGTCCGCGCTACCGGCGAGGGTTGCGGCGAGGGCGGCGAGGTTGGCTGCTGTCGCGTCGGCGGGGTCGGTCGTCGTCGTGCCGATGACGGGGTTGGTCGTCGCGGTGCCGGTGACGGCGTTGGTCGTCACGGTGCCGGCGACGGGGTTGGTCGTCGCGGTGTCGGTGACGGAGTTGGTCGTCGCAGCGCCGGTGGCGGGGTCGGTCGTCGTCGCAGCGCCGGTGACGGGGTCGGTTGTCGTCGCAGCGCGAGCGTCGATGTCCTCGACCACCGTGCCTGCGTCGTCGCCCACGCCCGCAGCAGCCGATGCCGAAGCCCTGGTGCCCATGCGACGCCCCGACCCGGCCGCCTTCTTTCCCCTCGCCGCCGTTGACGAAGCTTTTTTCGGTGCCATCCTTCTTCAGGTTTCAGGCTTGCTCCTGTCCTCCCCACGAACGGCGCCAACTGTTGTGGTTACAGACCAAACAGAGAGAGAGATGATAGTGGAGAGTGAGAGAGATGAGTAATGGCCCGTGGTTTCCCCATGGCCTGTATTCCATATATATATATACATGGGGAGTGTTTTTACAATTATGCCCTTACATCTGAGTATCCCCCCAGGGGCACTTATGTCATTACACATGGCCTATTCTGGACCTTATAACCTTCTACCAGGCCTGCTGGGTTTAGGTGGGGGCCACCCCTACAACAATATCGATAATCAAAGCTTCAAAAGGTTTAACTGTATGCATGTCGAAATAACATTTTGACCAAACGAAAACATTAAAAATAAAGACGAAGAATCTTACAAAGTAGGATGTCGGGGCATATGCAAAGCCACCGAAGAATCCTAGTAATTCACCGAAGAACGGTATAATGATGCCAACCAGCATGGTAAATGCTGTATAGGTAAATAGTAAAAATGAGCACCGACATATTTTGCGACATAACCAAACTTTATTAGATTGTAGTATTGTAAACATGCTGTAATTAATTGCACTTTTACGCACCAACGTAGAGTGAGCGTTCGATCAAACGAAGAGGCAACCCAGGCTTGAATCGAAGCTGCGTCACCAGGAAGGTCTCAAGCATGTCGAACACCGGCATCGCGTACACCTGCATGCACGTGCAAACGTCAATAGTATTAAGCTACTACATACATACATACATACACATACACATACACATACACATACACATACACATACACATACACATACACATACACATACACAAACATACATAGGTATATGTATATGTATATGTATATGTATATGTATATGTATATGTATATGTATATGTATATGCATATGCATATGCATATGCATATGCATATGCATATGCATATGCATATGCATATGCATATGTATATGTATATATAACACTACTACAAAAAGAGTCATCACAGATGGTTTTTTGAACTGTCTGAATTTATGCGTCAGTGATAATTGGAAGTTATCACAGACAATTTGTGAGCCGTTTGTGATAAATACAACACATACGGTTTGTAACAAGAATCGTCTGTGAAGAACACTATCACAGATAGCTCGAACCAAAAACCGTCTGTGATACTCACACATCACAGACGGTTCTAGCTACTAACCGTCTGTGATGGGCGAGTATCACAGACGGTTGTAATACAAAACCGTCTATGATAGTCTTTCATAGATATTTATACCACAAAATCATCTGTGATAGTTCATATTATACCTAAATGTTTCTGTTTTTTTGGCTAATCTCAAGAAATGTTATCTATGCTCATTGAAAACAAGTAAATACAGTAGCAAATACAGCAGCACATTCTATTAGAATACCATTATAACATCACAAGATAATGAGCAGGTTACTCATCTAACACAGTAAGAACATGGCAAGAACGCATCCTTATTCTACGAACCCAACTCTTAAACATGGCAAAAACACATCTTCTAATCCTACGAACCCAACTCTTAAATATAGCAAGAACACATCTTCTAGTCCTACGAACCCGTGGCAAAATATAGAAGAAGGAGATATCCTAGCAGCGTGTAAGCTGGATGTCCTTGATGCCGACTTGAGCACCGTCTTGGTAGCTAGCTACTTCCACGGTGCCTTGCAGCAAAGGAGAGGCGACGATAGTGTCACCTTTGTGTCACGACGGTGAGACTGCATAAGACACTCTTACAACATTTACGAAAAGAGTGTGTTGTGCAGTTGACTGTGGTGTCACAACAGAGGCGCTAGCTCACGGCGGTAGTCAGCGTCCTCAAAAAACAAGATAGGAGTGGATGAACTAGGTAGGAGCAGCCGGTAGAACTCACACATCTCTGAGTGAAAGAGAGAGGGAGAGTAATTAATAAGCGGCAAGAGGTGAGAGGAACCGATGCTTACCGTTCGATGCGGAGAGAATGGACGGATGAGATCAGAATCTTGGGGGAGATGCCACGGATCGGTGTCGTAGCATTATCAAAAACAGTTTGTTATACGAACCGTCTGTGATAATGCACATATCATAGACGGTTCTTATAAATAAACATAAATGAATTATCACAGATGGTTATTAATATGAACCGTATGTGATGTCTTGCATTATCACAGACGGTTCATACTAATAACCGTCTGTGATATTTTCATAGACGGTTATTAATAAGAACCGTCTGTGATATCCTGCTTTATCATAGACAATTTGTATAAATAACCGTCGGTAAAAATATCACAGACGGTTGTTAGTATGAATCGTCTATGATAAGTTGCAGCATAGACGGTTTACAGGAACCGTCTGTGATGTAACCGTCTAGTATAACACCTTTTATAGTTATGTATGTATGTGTGTGTATAATGCATGCATGTACACCTTTTATAGTTATGTATGTATGTGTGTGTATAATGCATGCATGTACATGTATGTATATATTTACCTGGTAGCTGCCGATGATGTGGACGACGACGAACATGTTGGCAGCGGCGATGAGCCAGCGCGGCTTCTCAAGGGTGACAAGAATGTCGTCGAGGACGGCGTTGCCGAAGATGTAGTAGCCGACGAAGGCGACGGGGAAGTAGCAGGCGGCGATGACGACGTAGGCAACGGCGACGCCGAGCAACATGGGCTTCTTGGACGTTTTGTCTGGCGTCGACGGGATGGTGGCCTGGATCTCCAGCACCACGTTGTGCCCCGCATACGTGAACGCGATGTCACCGAGCGCGCTCAGGAAGTTGAACGTCCGCCCCGCCGACGTCGACGCCGTCAAGCTGTAGTTCACGCTCGCGTGCCGCCCCTTCTGCAGCGACGCCCCCCACGCGATCGTTGAGTAGCTGCACATACATTTGTATTATTTACATGCATGAAATAATCTCGTTGTGGCAACAGATGCGTGCGTACATGCATCTATATAGGTACGTGATGCAGAATGCTTTGCGCCTGAAGCAAAATTGAACTACTTGATATAGATCAAGGCAACGTACCTGAGGGACATGACTGCGGCGACGAGGGAGACGACGCTGATGGAGTTGAAGTTGGGGAGCTGGGAGAGGACAAAGTGGATAGAACTAAAGATCATGATGCAGTAGGTGGTCCCGATGGGCTCGCGGTCCGGGCAGACGACGCGGTGGAACTTCTGGAGCGACTTGCCGCCGGTGATCATGTAGATGATACAGAGGCTAACCGCGACCATGAGCTGCTGCGGCACGACGATCCAGAGGCCAAGCTTCTTGCCGAAGGCGTGCTGGCCGAGCTCATGGTAGCGGTCGAAGCGCTTGCCGGGGACGCACTCGTGCATCTCCACCAACTGCCACAGTGTGTAGAGGGTGATGACCATCGACAGAATCATCGCCGCCACGCCAGGACCCCTGAGATTAAAAAAAAAAGTATGCTTGTTATTTTTCATATGCCATTAACAAATCATTCTTACTTTCTAAATATGACTGTAAAAGATACCTCCCAGCTGTGCCATGTCACCTTTTGAAACTGTAAAAGATAGATCCACGTAGATTATAAAAAATTCTCATTGTTAGTTTGCGCAATATGAAAAACACAACCGGCAGTACTCGGTCAGTCAAATGTTCCGTTATGGTTAGATAGCTTAACACTGCTCCCCGCCGGTTCAACACTGGCAATGTTTCATTGTATGGTTAGATAGCTTCAGATGTGCAGAGCACACTATATTTGCTATTCTCATAAAATAACATGTCTGTTTTGAGGTTTACACACTTTTCTTTATTTGTAAACAGAATGGCAAGCGGCAACACAACTTTTACAAGCAATTCTGCAACGCTTGCTACCCATGCCACATTTGTCATAATGAAAATGAATGATTAGATTGTGACCACTGCAACAAATAGCTATTGAAATCGGAAGTGAACAGGCGAGGCGACCGATCAGCCGTTCACTGGTTCTAAAATACTAATATTTTAACATCAGGTAATTCAGTTTTTCCAGGATTACCCTCGGTTTATGTTAAGCTTAAAACAGTATATACACGACCCCACTGATACAATTTTGCCCTCAAAATTGAATAAAATTACAACGATGGTCGGCGTTGGCTTCGAGGGCTGGGAACTGATGGCCACCGATGATGGACAAGAAAAGAAAAAACGTAGGCTACCTATGTACAGGGTGGACCCCCTCACTCTTTGCTGCCGCCGAGGCGGAAGAAGAGGAGGGGCGCCGGAGAAGTCCCGGCGGAGGATGAGTTTGGCGGAGGGGTTTTTTTTTGGTCGCCTGCGGAGAACGAGAGGAAACATAGACATGGGGCAACGCACAAGATATTGTATGGATCTGCGGAAAGGAATTGAATGATCCAACATACATTAAGGTACGAGAAGATTAAATTAATGGCTAAGAAAAAAAAGCAACGGACAAGCTGATTTTTCTATATCACTCATCAATCGAGGTTGAAGGCTTCAAGCTCACGCACCATTCGGCCACCTAACCTTTGGCAATCTTATCAATATGAAGTTAGCTTATGACACCTACCTGCTATAGAAGACATAGGTTCTTTCTGTCCATCGTGGCATACAGTGGCTTGGTCTCTAGAAGGAACTGATCCAGCACCGCCCCAGTTGATCGTGGCATCGACAGAAGATAGGGCCACGTAGGTTCCTAATCCTGCATATGCCGTCTAGCTCCAACGAGATCGGACGTGCCTAAGCCTGCTGCTATCCACCCTTTCACCGAGGTGTTGGGGTGGGTGTTATTTTGTCAACATCAGCTGCAGTCTAGAATGCCATCGAGTGCAAGTTTGTCAGTCAATCTAGGGTATGTATTATGCAAATTCGACGGCAGTTGGCTAGGCTTCAAAAGCGGGAAATGAAGATGATCGGCCACTTCAACAAAGTCAAGAACCTTACCGATGGACTTGCTGCCTCCGACAAACTACTCGGAGAGGAGGAGGTCATCATTTATCTTCTCACTAGCCTTGACAACTCCTACAACGCACTGGTGACATCCGTCACCACCCAGACGGAGTCGATCGCCCTCACCGATCTCTACTCACACATGCTGGACTATGAGATGTATAACGAGCAAAGTACCCTCATGTTCCAGCCCTCCGTGAACATGGCGTCTCGGGGCAATCATGGAGGGCGTGGCGAGGCGGTGGTGGTGAACGTGGCCGCAGCCGAGGTGGTGGCCGCGGATAGTGGCAGTACCAAAGGACCAATTACAGCAATCATCATAGCGGCAACAAAGGGTTCGACAATCAGCTCATCTGCCAAATTGTGTGGAAAGATCAGTCATGTAGCTTTTAAATGCTATAAGCATTTCGATCATGTGTTCCAGCAGGAGGAGCACACGTTGGCAAATGTCACCACAGGATCAAAGTTTGACGTGCCCTGGTCCACGACTACCAGGACGACTGATCATATCACAGGAGAATTGAACAAATTAATGATGCACGAGTGGTACTCTAGCAAAGATCAATCCACACAGCAAATGGTTTAGGTATGCCAATTGCTCATATTGGTTCTTTTACAATTCATACGTCATATAAATCCTTGTTCCTAAGCAATACTCTTCATGTACCACACACAAGTAAAAATATGTTGTCTGATCGTAAATTCACGAATGGTAATAATGTCAGTCTTGAATTTTTTCTTAATAATTTTCTCATCAAGGATCGTACTTCAAAGAAAGTGCTCCTTCGTGGTCCTAGTGAGGGTGGTCTATACCCCATTCCTAGTAGCTCGGCTACATCTAGGGAGGCCCTCACTGTTATCAAGCATAGTCACAAACGGTGGCATTGCCGTTTAGGCCATCCCTCATCCCTGGTAGTGGATCAGATTCTTCAGCGTCATAGCCTACCTTTTTTTCATGAGTACAACAAAGCCTCTGTTTGTGATGCTTATCAATAGGGTAAAAGTCATCAGCTTTCTTTTCATCTGTCAAATAGTGTGTAAACATCAGCTCTTGAATTTGTTTTCTCCAATGTTTGAGGGCCTGCATGCACTTCCTTTGGTGGTCTTAAATACTATGTATTTCATTGACGATTTTAGTAAATTCACCAAGATATATTGTCTTAAAAGTAAACCTGATGTCTATCACATATTCATCCAATTTCAAACTCATGTTGAGAGCCTTCTAAATAAAAAAAGCCTACACATGCAAACTGACTGGGGAGGTGAATACAAGAAGTTCAATTAATTTTTTCAACAAGTTGGAATTACTCATTATGTTTTCCGTCCGCACACTCATCAACAAAATAGCTCGGCTAAGAGAAAATATCATCATATCATAGAAGTTGGCTTGCCTTGCTCGCCCATGCCTGTATGGTCGTTCGTTTTTGGGACAAGGCATTCCAAACATCATGTTTCTTTATAAAACACTTCCCTAGCAAAAAAATACAACACTCAACTCCATTAGATCGTCTTTTTGGAATATCTCCAAACTACACCTTTCTTATAACTTTTAGGTGTGCATGCTGGCCCTGTCTCAATCCATATAATGATCACAAACTCCAGTTTTGGTCTAAATGGTGTGTTTTTCTTGATTATAGCTCTCTCCATAAAAGCAACATATATTTGCATGTTGCTTCGAGTAGGATTTATATTTTTTGTGATGTAGTCTTTCATGAGCAATAATTTGCATTTCCTGATGAAAAATCACCACCATCGCATCAACTATTACTTGACGAAATTTTGATCTTTCCTCCTATGTCCTCCGCAAATTTTCCTTCAGTTGTGGGACGTATGGATGGTAGGGAGTCTAATACAGGTACTTATATGCTTGATTCAAATGTTATTGTACAATCTGACCTAGCTATCCAGCCTAATTTATCATTTTTCTTTGTGCAGGCTACACGTAACTCATCCACCACAAATCTAGGTGATGATTCTAGGTGAGAGAGTACGAGTGCAGACCCCAGGGATGATTCAGTGGGTGCTATTGGCGTAGATCTCGGGGACATTAAACCCATGTAAGATTTCCTATCGTCTATCAGCGCGAGTCCCACGGAAGATCTTGCCGACCTCACACATGAACCTGATGCTTCACCTACTCCACGTATCCCTAGCACAACCGTAGAACTCGGCACAACTTTGTCTCCACAGCCTAATCCTCCTGCACTGTGCCTCATTCCATGCAAACATGGCTATGGAACAATATTCGCCAGCCAAGAATTCGCACCAATGGCACGATGCAATATGATGCATACCATCACGCATTTCTTTCTGTAACTAAACTGGCAACCCTTGAGGATTCTCTTTGTGATAGAAATTGGAAGGAGGCAATAGAAGTTGAATATCAGGCACTCTTAGAGAACAAGACATGGCACTTGGTATCATCTCAGCCTGGTTGCAATACCATTGACTACAAATGGGCATTTAAATTGTTGAAGAAAGCTAATGTTTTATTGAACGCTATAAGGCTAGATTGGTTGTAAAAGGGTTCAAACAACGATATGGGATTGATTACGAAGATACGTTCAACCTGATTATAGAACTCGCTACAATTTGTTTTGTTCTATCATTATTAGTGTCATGCGGATGGTACGTTGCTTTGTCAATTGGATGTACAAAATACGTTTTTGAATGGCGTTCTGGAAGAGAATTGTTCATGCGACTGCCTTTGGGTTATGAGAATCCACAGTGTCTACATCATGTGTACAAATTGGATAAAGCTCTTTATGGGTTGCAGCAATCACCTTGTGCATGATATTCTCGATTCAGTTCTTATTTACAAGAACTTGGTTTTGTTCCTTCCCGAGCTAACACGTCCCTATTCATTTATAATTATAGTAGCATGGTCACATACATTTTGGTTTATGTTGGTGACATTATTGTCACTAGCTCATCTCCTCAGGCTATTTACACCTTGATTTAGAAATTGCAGTCGGAGTTTGCTCTCAAGGATCTCGATGATCTTAATTACTTCTTGGGAATCCAAGTATATCGATCAGGGGAGGATCTCGTCCTTGTTCGGACGAAATATTAAACTGACCTTCTACAAAGGGCCGGTATAACAACATGCAAGCCAGTAACTTCTCCAATATTGGCAACCAAAAAATTGTCAAAATCTAACAGAGGAGAGTTATCAGCTGCAAAGGCAACACGATACAGGAGTATAGTAGGTGCTTTACAGTAACTAATATTGACACAACTAGATATATCATATGCGGTAAACAAGGTGTGTCAATTTCTACATATGCCAACCGAACATCATTGCACAGTGGTGAAAACAATTTTACAGTTTGTACGACACACAGTGAGTGTCAGACTCCGCATTCACAAGTCTTCTTCTAGTTTAGTTAGTGCATTCTCTTATGCAGATTGGGCAGGATTAGCAGATGACAAAAGGTTAGCCAGTGGTTTTGCAGTTTTCTTTGGTTCCAATCTCATGAGTACAAGGCTCTTGCAAATGTCACATGAAAAATCATCTGGCCACGGTCATTATTGGGATAACTTGGAATTTATCAATCGCAAGTGTTTGTCCTATAGTATGACAATTTTGGAGCCACATATCTTTCTGCTAATCCTGTGTTTCATGCCAGGACTAAACATATTGAGATGGATTTTTATTGTCTGAGAATGAGTGGCAAGAAAGACATTGGAGATTCGATTCATATCAACACGAGATCAATTGGTCAATGGTCTCACCAAACCGATTGAAATAAAACAAATGAAGATCCTATGACACAATTTCAACCTCACTTGTTGTGATTGGAGGGGAGTGTTAAACAAACTAGGATAGTTGTGTTTCCACTATTGTTTAGTATTTCTATATTTCTATTGATGTTTAGTATTTGTATTGGTGCTAGTGTTTGAACTAGAGGTGGTGCTTAGTATTCAAAGTGTTCCCACTTATATACTTGTATATAAATATATGATCAATAGAAGACAAACATATGCCTATTGTAAACTATTCTCTTGATATTTTTGACAACCCACCTTGAGATACTATTGAGATTGTTATATTTTATGTGTTATTAGTTGATCTCAAGCAATTATGATGCATAATTCTCGTACATAAGATTAACATAGTTTCCTACATGTGTAATAGTGCACTAAGGGTTGCCAAACACTACACCATAATTAGGTGTTTATAAAAGTAGCTTTCAGGTATAATATGATACTTGCATTGGAAAGTGACTCGTCGAATATGTGATTTGTCCCTCCTACATAACAGGAGATATATCTATAGGCCCCTCTATATGGTCATATAAAGAAAGTGCATGGCCATACCATGAGTGGTCGAAGAGTCAACCATATGAAGTTATCCATCGCTAGATCGAAAAAAGATTGAACAATCCATAGATAACACATTTCTCACCAGGAGTTTGATTGGATATCGTGTGGCAAAAGGAGAATACATAAACAGGTTGATAGTCCTACCAGATACAAAGTAGTCATATAGAGATACTGACTGATCGTGAGCTAGTCAGACATATCACAAACTGGTCTCCGATCTGATCGTATGGGGATGTGAACTAGTCGTGACCATATATGATTTGGTCGTAAGAAGTTATAAGTTGATCATGAGTGACTAGAACCTACTTACAGATCATATTGCATAAGGTTTGTCCAAATTGATCTTTGTATATACTTGGGAGTCGTAATGTCCTGTTAGGGACCGCTTTTAACTAGTGATCGAAAAGGTGTTTCTGAATTACAGCCAAGTATATATAAACTTACAGGGTCACACACTTAATGGATTGGAATAGTAAGGATCCGAATGATAGATTTCGAGTGAGATACATTCTCAACTCGTATCGGATAAGGATCCGATTAGATACTTTCCAAGTAAGATACATTCACTACTTGTATTGGATATAAATCTAATTGTAGTATCTATATAAATGAGTGATAGGCTGAGGGTTGCACATGATTAACACACCCACCAAAACACTAAGCCGCCACCTCTCATGGGTCCTACCGTTCAAGCTGGTGCTAGCACACCGACAAATGATGTTCCATCCTCAGACGTGTGGACTTGGATAAAGGCGCTGCTGCAACTGCAGCATTGATCGGGACAATCACGAGGAAGAGACAGTTGGCTTGAGAATGATCAACTATTGCTCGTGAACCATTGACTACTTCCACTACATCGGCGTGCTTTACGTTGAATCGGACTGTGCGCTACGTTGAATCGGACTATTTCTACTCTACTTTTGGTGCACTATACGTCTAGAGGTAATAATTCATCATCTCTCACTACTACAGAAAGCCTAATACTAGACGGCCAATCACATACGGTTTGACAAAACTGTCTGTGACCAACACTACCACAGACGGTTTTAATTTGGACACCATCTGTGTTGGCGGCGTCGGGGAAAACGAGTATCACGGACGGTTCTTAACAATGAACCGTCTGTGATAATTTAGCATCACAGACGGTCTGTATTAAAAACCGTCTGTGATAATCCCAGATTATCATAGACGGTTTTTAATTAAAAACCGTCTGTGATAAGCTGGTCATCACAGACGGTTTTTAATTAAAAACCATCTGTGATAATGGAAGTAGGCATTTATTGCGCTGCTCAGACCGCATTTGTCTTCATTTCGATCCAGATCGGCAAGCTTGGCGATTTCAGGCCAGTTAATTTGGTGGGAGGAGGCAGATGTTGAGCTTTGAAGATTTATACTTTCTTGGTTGCTCTAGATGTGGTTAGTAATGAATTTTATTTTTTCTTTGCATGCATTACATTTAGATCTAAGAAATTGGTGAGTGTTATTAATTGAAGATGGTTTGCAAAATTGTTGGTTATATAATAGCTGTTGTGTTTATAATATGAATTGAGGTAGCAAATTAAGCCTCAATATAATACATGTGGCCTGTATATATGTAGTAATAATTAGTTAATTTAATTTTTAATACTAAGTTGTTATATATGTATGTAACGTAGGATCGAAGCTGGATGTATGCCACGAGCCGTGTGAGTGAAGAGTACATTAATGGCGTGTCTGCTTTTACAAGAGCTACCGAGGAGGATATGTTGAATAAGGGGGTGGAATATATGTACTGTCCATGCACTGACTGCGAGAATTTAAAGATGTTTAAGAACCGAGGGCAAATTGAAGTGCACTTGATTCGGAGGGGTTTCAAAAAGGGTTATACGTATTGGACCAGTCATGGCGAAGTCAATGATCAAATGCCGCCGGATGACATCGCTGGTGAAGTGAATGATATGCCACCGGATGACATCACCGGTGAAGTGAATGACATGCCGCCGGATGATGTCGATTGTGGTTCGGATTCGGATAGGTTGCATGATGATAATCTGGATTAGATGCTTCGCGATGTAGAAGAGAATTATGATGAGAGAGAGTATGTTAAATTCCGGGGCTTGATGGAGGACTCGGAGAAACCTTTGTTCACGTGCTGCAAGTACACGAGGTTGTCGGCCGTGCTTGAACTGTTGAAATTAAAGGCAAGCAACAGTTGGTCCGACAAAAGTTTCACGGCACTGCTAGGTCTTTTAGCGGACATGCTTCCGGAGGGAAATGAGTTGCCTAAAACCACGTATAAAGCCAAGAAGGTTCTTTGTCCGTTGGGAATGGAAGTAGAAAGAATACATGCATGTCCGAACGACTGTATCCTCTACCGTAAAGAGTATGCAAACATGCATGTATGTCCGGTGTGCAACGCATCCTGATACAAATGTAACAATCAATCATATGATGGCGAGGGAACAGAGGCGAAGAAAGGACCTCCTGCTAAAGTGGCATGGTATTTTCCTATAATTCCCCATTTGAAAAGGTTTTTTGCAAATCCAAAGGAGGCAAAACTGCTGCGTTGGCACTCGGAGGAGCGCAAGAAGGATGGAATGCTAAGACACCTTGTTGATTCCGCGCAGTGGAGAAACATCGATAGGAGTTTTGCAGACTTCAGTGCAGAACCAAGGAATATAAGGTTTGGACTGAGTATAGATGGAATAAATCCTTTCAGTAGCATGAGTAGCCGATATAGCACATGGCCCGTGACTCTCTGCATCTATAACCTTCCTCCTTGGTTATGTATGAAGCGAAAGTATATTTTGCTGTCGATACTTATCCAAGGGCCAAAACAACCTGGGAATGATATTGATGTGTTCCTAGCACCGTTGGTGGAAGATCTAAAAGTACTGTGGAACGAAGGAGTACAGCTATGGGATGCATACAAACGAGAGAACTTCACTCTGCGCTCCTTATTGTTCTGCACCATAAATGATTATCCTGCCCTTGGTAACCTATCGGGCCATAGTACAAAAGGTGCCAAAGCTTGTACTCACTGTTTAGATGGTACCGAGAGTGTGTGGCTGAAACACTCACGCAAAACCGTCTACATGCGTCACCGCCGGTTCCTTCGGAGGGCTCACCCATACCGCAAGATGAAGAAACAATTTGACAGAGAGAAGGAAGACGGTTCAGCTCCAAGGCATTTAAGGGGACACGAGGTTTATGATATGGTTAAGGATTTAGATGTTGTCCTCGGAAAGGGACGTAAATTGAGGACTCATGAGAAGAACACCTAAAAGAAGAGATCAATATTTTGGGACTTACCTTATTGGGAATACCTAGATGTTCGACACTACATCGATGTCATGCACGTAGAAAAGAATGTATGTGACAGCTTGATTGGTCTCTTACTGAATATTCGTGATAAAACAAAGGACGGCGTGAACGCACGGCTTGACTTGGCTGATATGGACATCAGGCCTGAGTTAGCACCGGCATGCACTGATAATGGACGAACGTACCTTCCCCCTGCGTGTTACACCCTGTCCAAGGCTGAGAAAACAGAACTATGCCAGTGCTTGCATGGTGTCAAAGTTCTGTCTGGTTACTCCGGCAACGTGAAGAAACTTGTTTCAATGCAAGATTTGAAGTTAAATGGCATGAAGTCTCATGATTGTCATGTGCTGATGACACAGATGCTCCCTGTTGCAATTAGAAATATTTTGCCGATCAAAGTACGAGAGACAATCATGAGGTTATGTTATTTCTTTAACACAATTGCTCAGAAGGTCATCGATCCCGAAGGACTAGATGCTCTGCAGGACGAGGTGGTGATGACTCTATGTCACCTTGAAATGTATTTCCCTCCTTCGTTTTTCGATATCATGGTCCATCTCATTGTTCACGTTGTGTGGGAGATAAAAATGTGCGGGCCCGTATTCCTACGTAGCATGTACCCATTTGAGAGGTTCATGGGAATTCTCAAGTCCTACGTACGGAATCGTTCTTGGCCGAAGGGCAGCATCGTCGAAGGTTATGCAAGCGAAGAGGTCATTGAGTTTTGTGTCGATTATATGGCTCAGATTCAACCGATAGGTGTGTCTCAATCTCATCATGAGGGGAGGCTGAAAGGTCTCGAAACTATCGGAAGGAAAGCAATCACTCCAGATATGGACACGTATACTCAAGCCCATTTCACGGTGTTGCAACACATGACTGAAGTGGCACCTTATGTCGACCAGCATAAGGATGTGCTTCGGCAACAGAATCAGGAGCGGCTGAATGTTTGGATCATGAGGCAACACAACAGTCGGTTCAACCAATGGTTGAAGGAGCAAATCGCTAGGAGCTCGCCAAGTGAGACGCTGACATGGTTGGCAAAAGGGCCGATATTTACAGTTGTGACATGGCAAGGATATGGCATAAATGGGTACACATTCTATACTCAGTCTCAGGATGTCAAGAGCACTAACCAGAACAGCGGTGTCCTCATAGATGCGTTCAGTACTGATGGGTCGAGAAACTCGTATTATGGCTTCATAGAAGAGATTGAGAGCTCGACTATGTGGTTTTCAAGATCCCCTTATTTCGCTGCCGTTGGGTGCATCTCCCACAGGTGAAGGTTGACAAGTACGGTGTCACTACCGTGGACCTCCAACGTGTCGGGTACAAAGACAAACCATTCGTACTCGCCAATCAAGTTGTTCAAGTTTTCTATGTAACCGACCCGGCAAATAAGAAACGCCAAGTTCTTATGGAAAAAGGAGAATTGTCGGAGTAGAGAATGTAGTGGACGAGGAAGAATACAATCAATTTGACGAGTTACCTCTTGAAAATGGCATAAGGGTCGACGACGAACAACGTGACGAAACTTGTTACGTACGCATTGATCATGATGAAGGGCTAATTTTTAAATGAAATAAGCAAGTACAATGAGAATGTGCGACATATATGTGGGCATTTGCATATATGTATATAACAATGCATTTGTGTGATGTATATGTGAATTGTCATTTATGTATACAACAATGCATGTGTATGATGTATATGTGAATTGGCATTTATGTATAGAACAATGCTACAGTGTGATGTATTTGTGAATTTGCATTTATGTATATGTGAAAATGTGTGATGTAGTTAATTTTGAGATTGAGAAAATGTGTAAAGAAATACACTGTGTTGGTGGTTGGTGTTGTATATATGAATGCAGATTGAGAAAATGTGTAAATGAGAAAATGTGTGATGTAGTCAATTTTGAGATTGAGAAAATGTGTAAATGAATACAGCTGGTAGGTGGTTGATCATGAATGCAGCTGGTTGGCGGTTGATCATGAATTACTACAGTCGAGCAAAGGCTTATCACAGACGGTTCTACATTTAGAACCGTCTGTGATATCAATATCACAGACGGTTCTAAGTTTAGAACCGTCTGTGATAAGCCTACTATCTCAGACGGTTCTAAACATAGAACTGTCTGTGATAGTAGGCTTATCACAGACGGTTCTAAACTTAGAACCGTCTGTGATATTGATATCACAGACGATTCTAAGTGTAGAACCGTCTGTAATAATCCCCTATATATACCCTCTGGCTAGGGTTTTCCGTGTATTCTGCAGTTATTCTATATCTAAATCCCGATCTGCCTCCCCGAGCCCTCGCCGCTGCCTCCCTCGAGCCCTCCCCGGTCGCTTCCCCCGAGCCGTCGCCGCCGCCTCCCTCGAGCCCTCACCGGCCGCCTCCCCGAGCCCTCCCCGGCCGCCTCGTCGAGCCCTCGCCACCGCCTCCCTCAAGCCGTCGCCGCCGCCTCCCTCGAGCCCTCCCTGGCCGCTTCCCCCGAGCTGTCGCCGCCGCCTCCCTCGAGCCCTCGCCGGCCGCCTCCCCGAGCCTGTCGTCGTCGCCGCCTCCCCGAGCCCGTTGTCGCCGCCGCCTTTCCGAGCCCCTGTTCTTCTGGTGATTTCGAATATCACCGGTTTGTGAGTGAGTCTGTGATTTTTGTATGCAATCTGTGTGGGCTGTGCAAGTTTGTTAATCTTCTTTACATTACCTGGCACTGAGAAACATAGATTTCTTATGGGATATTTGGTTGCTCGATGATAACAAATATCATATACTGAGATTGGTTTAATCGGTTATTGAGCTCTAATAGCTGTCATTGTTGTCTTGTGACTCTGGAAGGCAGTCTCTAGACTTTGATATATATGCTTGTGAGTGAGTCTTGTTATCTTGTGACTCTGCAAACATAGATTGCTTATGGGATATAGCTATCATTCAATCGGTTCATGCTGTTTCAGATATTAGCATATTCATATGTTGATCTGTTGGGAATTTTGTTAAGTTGAAACATAAATTATTGAGGAAAGTTAATTTGGTTGGTCTTGCTTTTTTGAATAATGCAATCTGAATACATGCATGCTGAATATACTTTAATCTTGAGATTGTAGAGTTTGTATCTAGAGCTCAAAAGACCGAGTTTATTATTTGGCATAACCAATCAAGGAAGAGTATATGATTTAGTAGCGGGACGGCCAAGATTAATCTTGTGCAACCCTACAATTTGAGAGTACAAATTAATCAATTAAAACTTGAGCTTGTTGCTAGTCTTAATTGATACATGCCTTTTACATTGTCATACATATTCATGTTTAGAATGTTATTGATTCTATTATTGATGCTTGTTGCTTGTTGCTTCATATAGCTACCATTATATATGTATATATGTAGGTATATATATGTATATGTATATATACACACTTATATATATATATATATATATATATATGTATATGTATGTATTGTAATCGCCTACATTGAGCGAAATAGATAGATATTGCACTTTTTTATCTTATGGTATGGCACTTTCTTATCTTATTCTAATAGACCCACAAATTGAGCAAAATGTCATTCGCGCATTCTTCAACACCATCGCCGGAGGCGTCCGCTTCAAAATCAAGACGCCAAGGAAGAGGGCTATCGAAGAAGCCTGAGGGCCGATTTACCATCACACAGGTCGATGTATCTGGGGTCCCTCTCATTCCTCGCAAAGCAGTAAGCGCATGGAAGAGCGTGATCGGAAACGTTGCATGAGAACGAATTGAGATCACATTCAATTCGTGGAAGGACGTGCCTGCAACTCGGAAAAGAGAGCTGCTGACAGAAATTTTGGCATCGTTTGAGATCCCAGAAGAACACCAAGACGCCGTGCAACGACAAGCCTTACTAGGGGCGTGCAAAGCATGGAAGAACTTCAAGAGCAAGCTTGTCAAGGACTACGTGGAGAAAGACGAAACGCCCTTTCATAAATACCCATTCCTGGAACCACAATGGGAAGAGTTCAAGGCTTCGAAGACGACCGAAGATTTCAAAAGTACAAGTGCGGCGCATAAGGCCCTCCAGGCAAAAAACACACACCCCCACAGACTTGGCACAGCTGGGTATGCGGGTAAAATCCCCTAGTGGAGGAGCGAGGACCACCAGACAGCCCTGCAGGACATCGCTCCGCCATTTGCCAATATCCCGGATGAGCGCGCTCGAAATTGGATTAGAGCAAGGTCATCCACAACGATATCGGGGGACGTCTCCTTTCAAAACCCTGCAGACCAGCAAGTGTCCCAGCGCCTGGTAAGATATCGATCGAACTATGTAGCTTGTAATTACTCCACAACTTCATACAAAGTGAAATGACATGTCGTGCTCTTGCAGGAAGAGCTATGTTTTGAAACTACCCTGGGATCATTTCAGAGAACAAGGGAGAATGATATGCTCTCCGCGGCCCTGGGAAAAAAGGAGCACCCGGGCCGTACGAGAGGCCTTGGCCTTTATGTTCCTCGGAAACATGGTTTCCAAGATGACTCCGACATGTATCGGCGTAGGAAGAGAAACAAAGCCGAGCGTGACGCACGCCTACGAGAAGAGATCAAGGCATCTCTTAGAGAGGAGCTAATGGGTGAGCTAGCTCATGTAGTTAGAGATGAGGTGCGGAAACAAACAGAAAGTCAGCAGGCCGCCACCGCTCCTGTGCTAGCTAGCCCGCACAATCGTCCGAGTAGTTGCGCGTCCAATCTGATGCAAACCGATGCCAGATTTCCTGTAGACGACATCCTGGTAAAAATTATTATCTCTCGAATGCTTGCTCCATTGATAGGCCTATTCGACTAGCTAATTCTGTATCGTTATGTAGGAGCCTACAAAGTGCAGGCTCCAAGTGAGATATGCCTCCGTTCCCTTGCACGCTGCTTGGGGCCAGGCATATCCGTCTGGTATCGGGGCCATGCTGCACGGTCAAGCTTTAGCGCCAGGCTTCACAAAAGTTAATGTGGATGGTGTGCATGTCAATTTTGAGGTCGTCCCGCTACCGAAGCCCCCCAACGACGAGATCGTGACTCTAGGGCTGGCCATTGGAACATTCATCTAGTGGCCCAAAAGCGACATCTCCCTGGAGGCTTCTTCACCGGTGGCTGGACCAGAAGGGTAGTGTGAACCACAGCAACATGCACTGGTGCCATCTCCACAAGGGCAGTACGAAGCAGAGCTACCTGCACCGGTGCTATCTCCACGGGTGCTATTCTCGCCAAAGCAACTTGCACCGTCTGTACCATTACAGTCGACTACCATAAAGTCGACCTACAGTCGAGGCAGTGGCCAGGACAAATCAAAGATAAAGGATGATGACGATATCCCGTACCTGCCATTGGCCTGCAAATTCGTGCTAGGTGAGCCGATGATATTCCTGGAAGAGCACCTCTTAACCCTAGGACTTGGTTGCCAAACATTACACGCTTGGTATATGGCATAGTCCAATATGCCAGAGCCAAAACGTATCACTGTCAAATTCAAGCGGGAACATTTCCAGCACAAAAATCAGGAATGTGTCTTCGTTGTGACCTTTGACGATATATTTGGTCTTTTCACGCTCAACACTCTCGACGCCTCACTCGTTCGATGCTGGACGCTGTAAGTCTGTACAATCACAGTCTATGTTCACGTAATACCAATATATGTCACAATTTGTTGCTTTTCTGTGTATATATATAGATTCATGCTGACCGAAGCTAGATCATCGAACTCACCAATTGGTTTCCTGGACCCACGCTTGGTCGCCATTGATACCATCAACGAGGATGCATCCTTCGTCGAGAACTATATTACAACAACACTGCTGGCTCACCACGATAAGGAATTTCTTCTTATGCCATACAATGAGCACTTCCATTGGATTTTAATTGTAATTGTACCAAAATGAAACAAGGCTATATACCTTGATAGGTACAACACTTAGCAGTAATACCTTTTGATTTAACATATTCTATTTTTTGTAGTACCACCAGCAGCAGTCGGGCAACACGTGTGGATTCTACGTGTGCCACCATATGAGACTACTCCTCGATTCCTCGAAGATCACCAATTCTAAGGTTTGTCAATCTTCCCACATTTATTTAATACTTGTCAAGTTATATATGTACGCGCATTGATATTCCTATCGACAGACTGCGCCCGTCTCTACATCTGCATTGACACAGCCGGACTTTGCGCAAATTCGAGGAGAGTTCGCTTGGTTTTTGTGGACTAAAGTCATAAGAGCAGATGGAGAGTTCCACTGCGCACAGTGATTTTTTATTGCTCTTATCACTCTGTTATTGTGAATTTGTTAATGGATATTTTATTTCATTTCAATTAATTCATTTGCGAAATGGATGCCTTATGTCTGTGAATAAAATGTGATGTGAATTGGATGTTTTATGTTTGTCAAATGAATTGAGATGTGAATTGTATGTATACATATACTTGTTTATCTGCTTGTTTCAGAGGGCATGGCTAGCATTTCCTGAGGCTAGCCAATAAACAGAAATAGATTTAGGGGTAGAAAAGAACATCACAAATGATTTTTAGTTACAAACCGTCTGTGATAGGTGACGGTTTTTAGTTAAAAACCGTCTGTGATAATCAGTTAAAAACCGTCTGTGATATTGATACCTTCGATTATCACTGATCCATAAATTCAGACGGTTCAGAAAACCGTCTGTGATGACGTGTTTGAACCGTCTGTGATGACCTTTTCTGTAGTAGTGTTTTAATTACATAGCTTCTTGATTTATGTGATAGAAAATTTTATTTTATATTAGAATAGCCTATCTCGTATCTTATCGGACAGATGGGAGATTTGGAGGATGGCGGACTACTGCTGTGGAAGGGACCGGTAAGCATAGCGCGTTAGTCAACCTCAAGTATTACTTTTCGCAGGGCAAGTGGTTTATCTGTACACGCTTCCGAGCATTCTTGCAATGGAGCTATTTTATATGAAAAGAATAGAACACCCAACTCTCCTCTTTGCCGTTATGATCAATCAACTCCGGTTCCTCATGAGGTGTATACGTACGATGGTTCATGTTACTGGCTGAAATCTATCGGTAACCGGTTTTACCGGTAACTTCCGGTAAAATTTCAAATTAATTCTAAAAGTTTTGTTTTGTATGTAATTAGCTGATTTCTTTTAAAATTTAAATTTTAAATTGAAAATTTTGGCTTAAAATCCTTCAAAATTTTCCGACTACGGGTCCTATCAGACCTCTAGTAAAATTTTAAAACCGGTTTTGTAAACCTTGATACGTACAAACGAACATATCAAAGCTATCCATCTTGCATTAATTCTTGCTACAATTAGCGAGTCCAAAAGGGGCGATGCCAGAGGTAACCAGCGATGCACTCCAGTCTCCAAATTAAGTTCTGAAATTTATATTTATCTGGTACGTGCTTAACTAAAAAAACCGGAAATCTCGTTAAAACCTAAAGAGTGACGATCGAGAGGGAGAATAAAATGAAGGTGTACCATCCGAGCTCGGACATGGCGTAGGGCAGGCTGAGCACGCCGGCGCCCACCATGGCGGTGACGTTGTGGAAGGCGGAGTACCACCACTTGGCGTTCCTCGACGAAGTGATCGGCAGCCAATCGTTGATCGCCTTCTCCTTCTCCTTCTCCTCCACCGCCGTCGTATTCATGGCTTCTGGCGCCATATCTCCGATCGATGACCACATAGTTCCCTCGCAAGAATAGATCTAAAACCTGAAACTTCGATCAACTATTCAATATACGGTACCTGAGTTGTCCCTGTTGGGTACTAAGAAGGAACAACAAGAACCAGTTAAAAATCTATTGCAAGATAAAGAAAGGGAAGGCACAAAGACCTACGTATGGAACGATCGATGTTGAAGCAATTAGAGCTCGGAGGGGTGAGGGAGAAGAAAGCACAAACGTTCGCACTCAGTCGCCGGCAACGAACGACCCGAAAATAAAAGGTTTGCTAGCTCCTCTCTTAACGAGGTGGTCAGGCTTATATATCATTCAAGACTCCAAAATCAGTTTAAGATTCTTGCTACGGATCGGTAAGATTCTTGTTTGTCTGTTGGCTGTGTCGAGCAGCAGTATCGGCGTAACTACGCCCCGTTCTCCCTTGACTTCTCGGCAGCCAAGTCAATGCATAAGTCGTGCGCGCACGTAGTTACAACTTAACACTGTGCAGGGCAATTAGTTTGTGACACGTATCGTTTATGTTAACTAATTAACACAAGAGAATGACACGTATCGTGTCGAACAAAAGAACTCTTCACAAACAACGATTTTCCTTATGGAAAAACTTTTACTCTCTTGAAGGGGCATCCTCTTACCTCATCCGAGATTCTATATGCTGCTGTTATTTAACATTTTTGATTTTTTACGGTCTTCGATATACAATTTTGACCGCTATTGTTTTTATAACTTTACACTAAAATATACTAATAAAATTATAAAAATATTTTTAACGACAAGTTTAATAATATAATTTTCATATATCCAATCTAGATATATAGTTTTAAATTTATTGATAGTTTTTTTTTGAAAATGGAAGAGACTTCCCGCTTCTGCGTTTCCGCACACAGCGATTACATTATTACATAGTTTTAGCTACATTGCTGATGAATCAGGGAAACAAAAAATGAAAAAATTATGCATAACAGAGTCTATTATTAAATTTCCATCCATGGGAAGCAAACAGCTCCAACGCAGTGGTCTCTATTTTGCTGCTCGCTAATTGAAAAGACTCCTTTGTTTCATCATCACGCTGCAGCAATGCCCAAAACCGCAGCCAGTACGTTCCCCTGAAAATAACTTGCATAAAAGTTGTATATTTGCAATTTTGAAAGGTTAGATCATTACGACATCTCCAAATTGCCCAACATAAAGCGGAAACCCCAACCAGAATAAATTTCTTCTTTTGTAAATCTAAATTTGATAGCCAACTCCCTAACATATGAGAAACAGAGCTGGGGGATGTTAACCCAGTAGCCATATAGACAGTCCTCCATATTGTCTTGGCAAGATGACAATCAAAGAGAAGATGTTTAATGGTTTCGTTACAATTACAGAAACAGCACTTTTGACTGCCTTTCCAATTCCTCTTAATTAGGTTGTCCTTTGTTAAAATAACCCCCCGCTGGAGAAACCAAAGGAAAATCTTGATTTTTAAAGGAATTTTTAACTTCCAAATCAATTTATGAGAGAAGGGCGTATTTTGATTTATCATGTGAAGATACATAGAATGGACCGTAAATTGACCATTGTTATGTAAGTTCCAAATAAACAAATCTCTCTCGTCAGTTAAATTGATATAAGTGATCTTGGCTACTAAGTCTTCCCATTCATCGAGTTTATCCCCCACCAGAGCTCGCCGAAATGAAATATTCAGTGGAGTAGATCTCATAATATTGGCCACTGTATCATGCGGACGATTTGTAGATCCCAAGTCCTCCTTGGTCTTTAGGGCGACATAATGTGTCCCATTTTGCAAGGTGATGCTTCTGTTTATCCTTGTCGCCTTGCCAAAAAAACGAGATCTGTAATAATCTAGTTTTTTAAGAACACCTTTCGGTACTTCAAAAAAGGACATCATGAACATGGGAAGACTGCTAAGCACAGAATTTAGAAGGACTAATCTTCCTCCGTAAGATAAATGCTTCGCTTTCCAGCAAGTCAATTTTTTTTCGAACCTCCCTTCGATGCACCTCCAGTCTACATTATGGAGTTTTTTATGATGCATAGGTATACCTAAATATCTGAAGGGATATTCACCTGCATCACATCCGAAGAGCTCAATGTATTGATCTTCAAAATCTTTTGCTTCGCCATAACAAAAGATTTCGCTCTTATGAAAGTTGATTTTGAGACCGGACAATTGTTCAAAAACACACAACAAAAGTTTCATGTTTTTTGCTTGTTCCAGGTCATGGTTCATAAAGATAATGGTATCGTCTGCATATTGTAGAATTGACAAGCCATCATCTACAAGGTGTGGGATGACCCCCCTTAGTTGTCCATCATCCTTTGCTCTTTTAATTAAGAGTGCAAGCATATCCGCTACGATGTTGAACAAAATAGGTGACATTGGGTCACCTTGATGTAGACCTTTTTTTGTTTGGAAGTAGCATCCAATGTCATCATTAACTTTGATCCCAACACTTCCCCCAGTGACAAAGCTCTCAATCCAATTACACCATTTTGGTGAGAAGCCTTTCATTCGCAAAGTTTGTTGCAGGAATGACCACTTAACTTTATCATAGGCCTTTTCAAAGTCAATTTTGAAAATCACCCCGTTAAGCTTTTTAGTGTGTAATTCATGAATGGTCTCATGTAATATAACCACGCCTTCCATTATGTTTCTGCCTGGCATAAAGGCCGTTTGAGATGGACTCACCACCGTCTGTGCTACTTTGTTGATTCTGTTTGTGCCAACTTTTGTGAAAATTTTAAAACTGACATTAAGTAGACAGATTGGTCTATATTGTTGGATCTGTTTTGCATCTTTAGTCTTTGGCAGAAGGGTAATTACCCCAAAATTTAGACTAAAGAGAGGTAGGCGTTCTTCATAAAAATCATTGAAGAGCGCCATTAAATCCTCTTTTATCACTTCCCAGAATACTTGATAGAATTCTGCAGGGAAGCCATCAGGACCTGGAGCTTTATTGTGTTCCATTTGGAACAAAGCTTCTTTGACCTCTGTTTCAGTAAATGCGGAGATAAGCATATCATTTTCAACAGCAGTGACTTGTGGTATATCATTTATCTGACTTTCCACAAGGGAGAGGTTATTGTCCTGTGGTTGTCCGAAAAGGTCTTTGTAATAATTAGTGATGTAATTTTTCAATTCGGTGTCGCCAACAATTATACCATCTTCTTGTTCTAATTTGAAGATGTGTTGTTTGCGATGTTTGCCATTGGCCACCAAATGAAAGAAACGGGTATTATCATCACCTTCAAGAAGGTTTTTAATCTTCGCCCTTTCATACCACTTCATCTCTTCCTCTCGTAATAAGAGAACCAATCTTTCCTTGAGATAGTACTTCATATTTATCTCATTATATTATCTGAAAGAGTAGTGTTTTCCGCCTTTTTATCGATGGCGTCCAACAAAGAGATGAGTTGTTTCTTCTCTTTTTTATATGAGCCTGCTGTATTTTTTGCCCATCCTCTCAGATATCGGCGAAGATGTCTTATTTTATTTTGCCATCTTTCCATAGCAGTATCTCCTCGATTTTCTGATTGCCATAAATTGGTCACCATATCGAAGAACCCATCCCGAATCAACCATCCCCTTTCAAATTTAAAGCTTGGTTGCTTGTTATTATGGGTTGCAGCTCCAGTATTCAAGATAAGAGGTGTGTGGTCAGATTGGCTTCTATCTCGCGACTGTACATCATTGCGAAACCGGTAGTAAATTGATGTGTGAAACTAAGAAGTTTCGGATCGGTATATTGTCACCTAACACTTGTCAGAAAATGTAGGACCACGTAATGGGCAGGAAACACCCAAGAAGACTTCAGATTTCGCTGTCAAAGGTATTATAGGAAAAAGAAATGTTTGACTCTTTAAAGAATTCTAATTTGTGGAGTACACTAGATATTTGACTAGAGAATTGTACGCGATTGTAAAACCGGAAGTAGATTTTTGTGGGCCCCCAAGCTTGATCGCCTTCTCGTAAGGAATATACCAAATTCCTTACTCCTTGTGCAAAATGTTACAAATAGGCCATACAAGTGAGTCATATTTTCTATAATTTTAAAGAATATATGGTTTAATACTATATTGCTAAGACGAGGTAAAAGAGACCAATTTATAAGGTGGACTTCTTGCTACTTCTTGAAATATGTGACACATGGATATGGATAACATGAGGAAGGCTTTGACTGAATGCACGCGCATGCGTATTCGTATATTTTTACATGAAAAAATTGTGTGACCCATATCCTAATAGACAAAGTAATCTTAATTGTATGGAAAATTGACATAAAATCTTAATGTATTTTGTTGTCCAAATGACCATTAGCCTGCAAAAAATGTATTCTGTTGTCAAATGAGGAAAAAATGTATTAACCTGCAAGATACTAATAAAGAATACACATACTTAAGTCTAACTGTGTGGTCGCAATTCACGAGAATAAGGCATATTCTAGAAAGCTCATGAGCAGATAAGCGAGCATGACCACATAACGCTTCATTTAGATATGGTTCACTCATGAGCAACTCATGAGTAGATAAGAGAGCTAACCATATAACACTCTATTTAGACATAGTTCATTGGCAGCCTAATATCAGTTGAGATTTCAAGTGAAGTTTAATCATGAAAAACTATGAATTTAAGGCATATCATAATATCTTTGACATCTTTTTTATTCTTGCTTTGGATTTGTGGGGATTGATAGAAATAGGCCCAAATGAGCGAGGCTCACTTCATATAATTCCAAAGTATGCATGATTTAGTATTATATTGGTAAGGTAAGGTGAAGAAGGCCAATTTATAAGGTTGAGTCATTGCTACTCCTTTAAACATGTGGCACATGAATGAAGATGGCATGAGGAGGGCTCTAACTAAACACGCGTGCGCGCACGCACATATGTGTATTTATGTATTTTCGCATGAAAAACGTGTGACTTGTGTTTTACTGTACCATGACATGGCACGCCACTTGGCAGATCAAGTCTATCTTATTTTTGCTGAATCATGACTACTTGTTAGTCCGAATCTACTTTATTTTTGCTGAACCATGCATCTCTCTCTGTTTAAATTTGAGGTATTATTGGATGTTGATGACATGCAGTTACTAGTGAATAAATGACTGGTTAAACATGTCAGTTACCAATAGATAAATGATTGATTAACCATGTCAAGTTACAGTTTGCATCTATATACATGCCTAGAGATGTCAAGAGTATAGTGCCAAGCATCACTGCCTCCATTTCTTTTTCTTGCTCTTGCAAAACTATGCTGTAGTGTTGCACTGTTTGAATCTCGTTGACTGACTCTTCTTCTTCGCATGAACCTTCAAGAAGGGGACCGGTATGTTTGAGCCATTGCTGCTGTGAAGACCTGCATAGGGGGTGGCAATAAGGTTTCTGGACAGCGCACATCCATGTGACCGCTCGCTTTGTTGCTTTATCTATGTTCTGCACTGTATCGAGTCTGTGTTATTTCATATTCTTTATCAGACCCAACTGTAAGTTGTTGTGTGAACGATCAACTTATTTAAATTATGTTTCTGCACATATTCTGAAGTACAATGAGTTGCCTACTGTTAGTACTGATTTATGCATCATTAATTATTTGCGATATTTGCCTGGTAGTAAAATCTGGAATTAAAATATTATCCACATTTCTAACAATCCAGAAATATTATTGTGAACTTTGTTGTAATACAACAATTACTGATGCTTTTGATGCTATAAAACCTAAGAGGTTTTTTGGACAGAACTTTTGTACATGGTAGACTGGAGCCATACTTTGGCTCATATATTTGAGGTTGTGGTGGGTTATCCACCCACAGTATCTATTTATGATTGACCAGTTTATGCAATTTGAAAATACAAACAACACTGCTCTTGGTTGCATTCTAACCATTCTGGTATATCAGCTCTATGTTGTGTATATGGACAAAAAGTCTACCACAGAGTTGTGGGATGCATTAGAGCACAAATATGCAGAGGTCGAGGTTGATCATTGGTTGTATATGTGTAAGCAATTATTTGATTTTAGCATGGATGAGGATAAGTTGATAGTTGGACAAGCTCATGACCTTCAACTACTAGTTCGTGATATTGCATACTTGGGGTGTGTACTGCCACCTATGTTTGTTGCTACAGGCGTTGTTGCCAAACTTTCTACTAGTTTGCATGATTTTGCCATTTGCTTAAAGCACAAGAGGAAGAGATTTCTATTGAGGATCTCATTGCTACCCTTGATGTAGAAAAAAGGCTAGAGCAAAAGATGCACCCACCAATTCTGGTCAGAATAATGTAAATTTCATAGAGAAAAAGAATGCAACAAAGAAGTACAAATCCAACAAACCAAACAAGATAACTAGCTTTAAGGAGAAGAAAACAGAGGAACAGGATTTGAGAGACATCACCCGCTTTGAGTGTGGAAAAGACGGTCATATGGTGAAAAACTATCGCTTTCGCAAGTGTAGAGATTGTGAACAACCAAAGAAGAAGTCTGTCAACGTAATCATAGGTGAGGCCTCGACTTCAGGAGGGTATAGTAATGATGGACCATGAGAGATGGTCCAGGTTATTGTTGTGATAAACCATTGCAATGGTTGTGGAGTAATGTAACATCCCAAAATTTGGCTTTCTGGAAAAATTTAAATTCAAATTAATTATTTTAAAGTAATTGGATTTTACTTGGCTTTTATTTGATTGTCTGGATTTTATTTCAAAATTTAAAGCAAGAAAATGCATTTTAAATATTTTATTAAAGCCAAAAAGGGAAAATTATATTTTTCCTAGACTCTCCTAAATTTTTAAATATTATTTGAGAATTTTCTGAAATTTAAAATCAATTTTCAAAGTTAAAAAGAATTTTATAAAATTATAAAATTCAAATCTGAAACTAAAAATATTTTTAATAAGTCTAAAATGCTTCCAGGAATATTATATAATTTTTCTGGAATTTTTAGACATTAAATATTATTTGTTCCAAACGTTTATAAAGTTTCTAGTATTTGCTGAAATTTATTCCGAAAATAAAAATCAAATTATTCCTGGCCCGCCACGTGTCGCTCTCAGATTAAATCAATCTCTCTCCACGTTTTAATCCTAGCCATCCACCACAACTTACCCCTTCATAAAATCCAAAGCCTCTTATCCATCCACTTGCCACGTGTCGCGGATCCGACGGCCCGTACCCCTTCACTTCTTCTCCCTCTCTATTACACATGGACCCCACATGTCATATCCATCTTCAACCTCACCTTCTTCCTCCTCCCACCCTCTCTCTCCTCCACCATTAGAGCCGAATGGAGCTTTTAATTGAAGCCCGTTTCTCCCTCGTAACTCCCGATTAAAGCGTGGAAACGGACGCCCTAATCACCCTCATCAATCTCCCGGCCGTTCCCCGTCCTTTAACTTTCTCAAACCGAAATCCCCTCATCTCCCTTCTCTTTCTATAAGTTGGCTTCTCCCCACCATACTCTCCCCTTTCCCCCTCCTTTTCGGCCGGCTCCCACCTCCTCCACCTTTCGGCCGCCGCCCCCGACCACCGGAGTCGCCGCCCGTGCCGCCAAAAGCCGCCGCCGCCGAAGCACCCTCTCTCCTACGTACGCGTCGCCGGTTTTCTCGCCGCCGCCGCCTTCTCCGGCCATCTCCCGAGCCGCCGCCGGTAGGAACCGAACCCCGGCCGCATCCCCTTCCCGCGCCGCCCCTCTATTCCCTCCCTAGCGCCCCCCAAAATCCATGGCCGCACCTCCATGTTGGCTTCGGTTGGTTTCATCCAAGAATAGCTCTCTTCTCTGCCTTTTATATCCTTGATGATGCTTCCTAGTCACAAAAGAGCACATGCCCACTTGGCTAGGGGAGACAAGTTAAGGCATGCATGCATGAGGTTGTGAGTTCAAATCCAATGCAATGCAATTTTCGGTTGGGGCTTTGCCAAAATTTTTGGTCCATGACAAGCGGGACCCACCCGTCATAAAATATTAAAATAAAATTTGGCACTCAATGACAACCGGGCCCCACATGTCATACACTCCAAAATACCCCAAAAATCAGCCAAAATAAGATTCCAGAGAATATTCCCCCGTTTTGCATTTTCTGGAATTTCCAAACCGATCAAACTTCCAATCGCTCGTTCTCCCTCGTCCGATCTCCGAATCCAGTGATTCAAATTTCTAAATTTGTCTAAAATCATAATCTATGTTGCAGTATATATTTTATATTTTTGTGATTTTTTTTGTATTTATTTATTTGGTTGTTTTGTTGTTTCGCGCGTAGAAACCGACGTCGCCGAAGAGTTCGTCGAGTCGCAGCAAGAAGACCCAAATAGCATTCAAGAAGGCAAGTCTCCTTTGATCATTTTGATCCTATGTTTTGCAAGTTTTCTTTGATCAACTTGCTCAAATGATTTATAAAATGATTAGGTAGTTATTTTAAATTATTGCATGCTTATGTCATATCAAGTGATAATTTGATTTAGAAAATTTAGTTAAATACCCAATTTGTTATACCTTCCATTGAAAATTGTTTACCTTGTACCATTGTCAACTTAGGATATCCCTTTGACTCAATAATGAGTTAGTATTACATCTGTTGAATTTTTAAATACTAGCAAATGCTTAGCGTAGCAAATCAATGTAATAATGCTCAAATGAGTAGCATTTTTGCTAAATGTTTTGATGAATGATTTGTTTGAACATTGGTAATGGATGTTACCATTGTTAAATGATTTGTTTGAAAAGTGGTAATGGATGTTACCACTGTTAATTTGAAAATAAAAATGAAGTTCAAAGGAAAAGTTGACAAGGGTGGATGGAAGGTTTGGCTGGTGCAGTTTAGCACGAGAATTTTTTTGGAATTGTGAATGAACCACCCTGGTCGTTTAAGGACCGACGCTTGTGTTTGTCCAAACTGAGCAAAACAGTGCAACCACAAGTCTATATGGGTACGACCTATCTAACTAACCTATAAAGGTGTAGTTTAGATATCACCAGTGGTGTATTGGGTGCCAGGGTGTACTGGTTACTCATAGTGAGGGACAGGGTTTACTGTACTCATACGGCGCAAGAGGGGGCTCCGACTCGTGGATTCGAGTTGTGGTGAAACCTTAGCGGGTGGTATCTAGCTATACTGGAGTAGGTGAAAGGCTTTGTGATATTTTATCTGGGTCTCATGCCAAAGGAAGCATGTTGACTATTAGGATAATTTATCTCTTGTGGGTAAAGTGTACAAACTCTGCAGAGTAAAAACTATTCGAATAGCCGTGCCCACGGTCAAGGGCGGGCAAGGAATGCATTCACATGGTAGAAGTTTGATTTTGATTTTAAAATAAAATGGTTTGTCAAACTCGGGAGTGGTGTAACTCTCGTGATTTAAATCTGGTGGTGTAACCAGATCAGGTGGTTTAACCTGAGTTTTGAAAGTTGGCAGATAGCCTGAGATATTAGTGTTGGTGGTTTAACCTTCACTAAGTTATTTATCTATTTTCAATTATTGAAAACAAGATGTTTAACAAATGGCTTTGAAATAATAGGAAAGTTTGAAATAAAATGCTGATTTTCGCAAAAGACCCATATAGCCTTCCTTTGTGAAGCCTTGCATCTATGCATCTTTCCCAAGACTTGCGGAGTACATTCATGTACTCACGTGCTACATTTCAAATTAACTCTCAGAGGAGATCAAAGCTCAAGAGGTGGACTACGACTACTTCGTGGATGGATTCGTCGAAGGCTTTCCGGACTTCTAGGTTGCGTTTCCCCAGTCAATTGCCTGTGGCGTATTGATGGGTCTTGCTTTAGTTTCTTTTTGCTTCCGCTGTAATTTTCTTTTTGGTGTGAGGTCTTAAAACCTCATTTGTAATAAAGACTTCGAGGTCTGTAATCTCGATTATGATAATAAAGCGTTGTTGGCAATGTATCATCTTTTCTGTTTGAACTGTGTGTACTAGCGTTGATCTGGGACTAGTACTGTAATGCACAGGGAGTCCAGGAGTTTCTACTCCGGGTCCCACAGAAGTGGTATCAGAGCCAATTTGACTGTAGGGCGTAACCTAGTTAGAATGGCCGTTATTAGAAAAGCTTCAAATTTTATTTTATAAAATAAAAATTTAATAATGTGCTTTTCTCATCTTTTCTCTTCTTTCTATCCTTACTTTCTTCAGGATATTCTATCTTATCTATCTGTTTACTCACTTTTAAGAATGATAATTGTATCCACTTTCCTTTATAATTTCTATAGACGGGTTAGAGAGATCAAGTCTGAGAAGCAACCAGAGGACCGTGTCGTCATGAAGATTTGAAGAGTAGTTCTTTAGTTCATAATACCCAAGTAAAGTCATACGATTTTAGAACGCTTATATATATTGCTTGCTAGATGGACTGTACCAAATCTTTGTGTACTTGTAGTACAGCCATCTTTAAAAACTATTTTTGTTTTTGAGCTAAGTTTCTTCTGGTTGGAGTTTGCTTATCTCTTGTGTGTTTGTTTGGGATGTTATTTAGTTGTTCCCCGACCTCTTATCTAAGCTACTTCCCTCTTACCTTGTGCTAACCCTAGTTACTGCTTCAGATGGTGTAAGTTCCAATTCTTCCATTGTAGTCCAAGCTTGGAAAATATTTGAGAACCAAGAATATATGGAAGATCACAACATTTACGGAAAGTACTCTTATCAGGAAAGTCATCCTAATCCTTAGATGTCAAGTTAGGTAATTTGGAGGATTGTTGCTAGTGTGATATATTTGGAGTTAGAATTGACAAGATTGGATAATATTTGGGTGATTCGGAAGTAATAAAGGTATATTTGTGGATACAAATTGATTATGAATAAATCTCAAGACTACAATATTTATGGATTGAATAGATTTTGGAAATAATCACATTATTGAACTTGGTGGAACTAATTAGATCATGAGAAGTATCCAAACTTGGTGCCTTGGATTTATTATCTTGGATTGAAAGGAGTAATTGGATGTAAAACAAGATTTTAGTTGAAGGATTTATTTGTGATCATTGGAGAATTAATATTAAGAATTTGATATAGTAAAGGTGGAAATTAAAAGATTGGATTATCATAAACAATTTATGACATCAATTTTGTCTGATTTGGTTGAATCATGAAGAGCGGATAAATTTTGTGGAATTAATTGACTATCATAGTTTGGTGGACCTATTGATGATGAGTGGATACCAGTGCAATTCTGGAAGATAATACACTTAGATATCTGGTGGATTACTCTTGTCATTGCAAAGGGGATATTGATTTGAAACTCGTGGATTTATCAGATCGTTGAAAGATAACTGGATTTTAATTTATGAGATTGAATATATCATTTGAGGATGATCGAAGGCTTAAGTTGGGTGGATTTAAGTCAAATATGGAAGATAGATTGTTCGATAAGAATTAATTGTGGTACTCAGATTCACTCAAATTTGGTGGAACCAAAATGATGATTTTCGAGAAGTTGATTTTGGTGGATTAATCTTATCATCGAAAAGTGGGTTCTGATATGTTGATTTGAAATTTGTGGATTTATCATATCATTGTTAGATAATTGGATTTTAATTTATGAATTGACTAAATCATTTAATGATGTTCAAATGGTTAAGCTGGAGGATTTAAATTAATTATGGGAGTTATGAATCTATTGGATTAGACAAGGATCATAAAGTATTGGTGGAAATCACAGATTACAACATCATTGGATTCTTATTAGAAGAACTCTATGGTTTGCCGTCAAATTCGAATAAGTATAGACAATAAAATGTTATGGGATTATTTGTGGAAACCAATGTGAGATCAACGAGGTGCATTGGTGGTATATGATTCTGCAATGAAGCACCTTTGAAAAGATGAAATAATTATGTCTTTTGTCAGATGAACACTAGAAGTTAAGCCCTTTTGGTGGAATACTGAATTAATCGATATGATAAGGGCAATTGAAGTTAACCCAAAGCTTGCAGGCGACTAAAGATGTACCAATCCGATTTGTTGTTGTCTTCCATATTTCTCAGTTAAAGGAATACCTCAGAGCATTGAACAACAAGATAGAATCATGAAGGAAGCTGAACGCCACGCAAGAAGCATGACCATAAAGTTCCACAAAGTACAATAGTGCAACCATAATTATAAATGGAGTAAAGTTCCTAGCGAACCTTATTATAATAGACTCCGATGGCATAGATATAATACTTGGTATGGATTGGTTGATCAAGTATAAAGGACAGATAAATTGTGCCAATCGTGCCATTATTCTTACCAATTCTGACGGAATTCAGATAAGACATGAGGCAGTTATGCACTCAAAGAAGAACAGTAAGTTAACCAACTTAAAAGGGAAAAAGTTGGAGGATGTGTTGGTAGCTTGCGAATACCCTGATGTTTTCCCTGAAGAATTGCCAGGACTGCCACCAGATCGAGAGATTGAATTTGTTATAAATCTGGTACCTGGTACAGCCCCAATATCAAAAAGACCTTATCGGATGTCAGCTGATGATTTAGCTGAAGTCAAGAGGCAGATTCAAGAATTACAAGAGAAAAGTTTCATTAGACCAAGTTCTTCACCTTGGGGAGCCCCAGTGCTTTTGGTAAACAAGAAGGATGGTAGTCAGCGTATGTGCGTGGACTATAGAGCTTTAAATGAAGTAACTATAAAGAATAAGTATCCCTTACCCCGGATCGACGATTTGTTCGATCAACTCAAAGGATCAAGTGTCTTCTCCAAGATTGATCTTCGGTCAGGATATCACCAGTTGAAGATTAGACCAGAAGATATACCAAAGACAGCCTTCGCCACAAGATATGGATTATATGAGTATACTGTGATGTCTTTCGGTCTGACAAATGCCCCGGCATACTTCATGAATTTGATGAATAAAGTATTTATGGATTATTTAGATAAGTTTGTTGTTGTCTTTATAGATGACATTCTTATCTATTCGAAAAACGATAAAGAACATGAGGATCATCTAAGGATAGTGTTGCAAAGACTCCGTGAACACCAGTTATATGCCAAGTTTAGCAAGTGTGCGTTTTGGTTAAAGGAAATTGAGTTTTTGGGACACGTAATTTCAGCAGAAGGAGTATCTGTAGATCCTGGAAAAGTTAAGGATGTATTAAATTGGACTCCACCCAAGACAGTAACCGAGATCAGAAGTTTTCTGGGATTAGCTGGTTACTATCGTCGATTCATTGAAGGCTTTTCCAAGATTGCCAGACCTTTAACCCAGCTGTTAAAGAAAGAGAGGAAATTTGAGTGGAGTAAATCCTGTGAGGATAGTTTTCAAGAGTTAAAGAAGAGGTTAACTTCAGCACCAGTTCTGCGGTTACCGGATATTAGAAAAGATTTTAAAGTTTATTGTGACGCATCAAAACAAGGTATTGGATGTGTACTAATGCAAGAAGGAAAGGTTGTTGCTTATGCATCAAGGCAGTTAAGGCCACATGAGGAGAATTACCCCACTCATGATTTAGAGCTAGCTGCTGTAGTGCATGCTCTAAAGTTGTGGAGGCATTATCTAATCAGTAATCGGTGTGAAATATATACGGATCATAAAAGTCTAAAGTATATATTCACTCAACCCGATCTTAATCTGACACAAAGAAGATGGCTTGAACTGATAAAGGATTATGATGTGGGAATACATTATCATCCAGGAAAGGCCAATGTAGTGGCAGATGCTTTAAGTCGGAAGATCCATGTTAGCAATATGTTGATTCAAGACAGTCATTCAACTCTTCGTGAAGAATTTCAACGTCTCAATTTGGGAGTGATAAATGAAGGAATTCTGTCTATATTAAAGGTCCAACCCACTTTAGAAGATCAGATCAAGGCAGCTCAGAAAGAAGATGAGTATGTTAAAGAAATAAAAGATAACATGAAGAAAGGCAAAGCACCTGGATTCTCAGAAGATGAAGAAGGAATTCTTTGGTTTGGAAAAAGGATTTTAGTACCGGAGAGAAAGGAAATAAAAGATTTAATTCTAAAGGAAGCTCATGAATCAGGATATTCCATTCATCCCGGAAGTACAAAGATGTATCAAGATCTAAAAGAAAGTTACTGGTGGACCAGTATGAAACGAGAAATTGCGGAATATGTAGCTTTATGTGATATATGTCAAAGGGTTAAAGCAGAGCACCAACGACCTGCCGGTCTTTTGCAACCTCTGCAGATACCTGAATGGAAATGGGAGGAAATCGGAATGGATTTCATAACAGGACTACCAAGAACCAAGTCAGGGTATGATTCAATCTGGGTTATAGTGGATCGCTTAACAAAGGTTGCACATTTCATACCTGTAAAGACTACCTATTTAGGAGATAGGTTGGCAGAGCTCTATATGTCAAGAATTGTATGTCTGCATGGAGTTCCAAAGAGGATCGTATCGGATAGAGGAACGCAATTTACCTCAAGATTTTGGCAGAAACTTCATGAAGTTTTGGGCACCAATTTAAATTTCAGTACTGCTTATCATCCTCAAACAGATGGCCAGACTGAACGAGTGAATCAGATATTGGAAGATATGCTAAGAGCGTGTGCTTTAGCCAATAAAGTCAGTTGGGATCAAAGTTTACCCTACGCGGAATTTTCCTATAATAACAGTTATCAGTCTAGTCTGAAGATGTCTCCGTTTGAAGCCTTGTATGGCAGGAAATGCAGAACGCCATTATATTGGTCAGAGACTGGAGAAAGTCAAGTATTCGGACCCGATGTCTTGAAGCTAGCCGAAGAGCAAGTTCGATTAATACGAGACCGATTGAAAATAGCACAGACCAGACAAAAGAGTTATGCAGATAATCGTCGCAGAATGTTGGAATTCGCACCAGGAGATCATGTGTATTTGAAGGTGTCACCTTTAAAAGGGATGCGACGTTTCAAGGTCAGTGGAAAGCTTGCTTCAAGATATATCGGACCATTTCTAGTTATAGCCAGAAGAGGTGAAGTTGCATATCAGTTAGAGCTTCCTCCTCAGTTGTCAGATGTACATGATGTATTTCATGTATCACAGTTGAAGAAGTGCTTAAGAGTACCAGAGGAGTTAATACCTTTAGAAGAGGTGGATTTAAAAGAAGACTTTGACGTATTCAGAATTTCCTGTCAAGATTTTAGAAGAGGCAGAGCGCTGTACAAGAAACAAGACTATCAAATTTTGCAAGGTGCAGTGGAATAATCATCCAGAATCGGAAGCAACCTGGGAGCGTGAAAAGGATCTTCGAGCAGAGTTCCCTGATCTTTTTCCCAGTCTTTCCGAATCTCGGGGTCGAGATTCTTTCTAAGGGGGGTAGGTTTGTAACATCCCAAAATTTGGCTTTCTGGAAAAATTTAAATTCAAATTAATTATTTTAAAGTAATTGGATTTTACTTGGCTTTTATTTGATTGTCTGGATTTTATTTCAAAATTTAAAGCAAGAAAATGCATTTTAAATATTTTATTAAAGCCAAAAAGGGAAAATTATATTTTTCCTAGACTCTCCTAAATTTTTAAATATTATTTGAGAATTTTCTGAAATTTAAAATCAATTTTCAAAGTTAAAAAGAATTTTATAAAATTATAAAATTCAAATCTGAAACTAAAAATATTTTTAATAAGTCTAAAATGCTTCCAGGAATATTATATAATTTTTCTGGAATTTTTAGACATTAAATATTATTTGTTCCAAACGTTTATAAAGTTTCTAGTATTTGCTGAAATTTATTCCGAAAATAAAAATCAAATTATTCCTGGCCCGCCACGTGTCGCTCTCAGATTAAATCAATCTCTCTCCACGTTTTAATCCTAGCCATCCACCACAACTTACCCCTTCATAAAATCCAAAGCCTCTTATCCATCCACTTGCCACGTGTCGCGGATCCGACGGCCCGTACCCCTTCACTTCTTCTCCCTCTCTATTACACATGGACCCCACATGTCATATCCATCTTCAACCTCACCTTCTTCCTCCTCCCACCCTCTCTCTCCTCCACCATTAGAGCCGAATGGAGCTTTTAATTGAAGCCCGTTTCTCCCTCGTAACTCCCGATTAAAGCGTGGAAACGGACGCCCTAATCACCCTCATCAATCTCCCGGCCGTTCCCCGTCCTTTAACTTTCTCAAACCGAAATCCCCTCATCTCCCTTCTCTTTCTATAAGTTGGCTTCTCCCCACCATACTCTCCCCTTTCCCCCTCCTTTTCGGCCGGCTCCCACCTCCTCCACCTTTCGGCCGCCGCCCCCGACCACCGGAGTCGCCGCCCGTGCCGCCAAAAGCCGCCGCCGCCGAAGCACCCTCTCTCCTACGTACGCGTCGCCGGTTTTCTCGCCGCCGCCGCCTTCTCCGGCCATCTCCCGAGCCGCCGCCGGTAGGAACCGAACCCCGGCCGCATCCCCTTCCCGCGCCGCCCCTCTATTCCCTCCCTAGCGCCCCCCAAAATCCATGGCCGCACCTCCATGTTGGCTTCGGTTGGTTTCATCCAAGAATAGCTCTCTTCTCTGCCTTTTATATCCTTGATGATGCTTCCTAGTCACAAAAGAGCACATGCCCACTTGGCTAGGGGAGACAAGTTAAGGCATGCATGCATGAGGTTGTGAGTTCAAATCCAATGCAATGCAATTTTCGGTTGGGGCTTTGCCAAAATTTTTGGTCCATGACAAGCGGGACCCACCCGTCATAAAATATTAAAATAAAATTTGGCACTCAATGACAACCGGGCCCCACATGTCATACACTCCAAAATACCCCAAAAATCAGCCAAAATAAGATTCCAGAGAATATTCCCCCGTTTTGCATTTTCTGGAATTTCCAAACCGATCAAACTTCCAATCGCTCGTTCTCCCTCGTCCGATCTCCGAATCCAGTGATTCAAATTTCTAAATTTGTCTAAAATCATAATCTATGTTGCAGTATATATTTTATATTTTTGTGATTTTTTTTGTATTTATTTATTTGGTTGTTTTGTTGTTTCGCGCGTAGAAACCGACGTCGCCGAAGAGTTCGTCGAGTCGCAGCAAGAAGACCCAAATAGCATTCAAGAAGGCAAGTCTCCTTTGATCATTTTGATCCTATGTTTTGCAAGTTTTCTTTGATCAACTTGCTCAAATGATTTATAAAATGATTAGGTAGTTATTTTAAATTATTGCATGCTTATGTCATATCAAGTGATAATTTGATTTAGAAAATTTAGTTAAATACCCAATTTGTTATACCTTCCATTGAAAATTGTTTACCTTGTACCATTGTCAACTTAGGATATCCCTTTGACTCAATAATGAGTTAGTATTACATCTGTTGAATTTTTAAATACTAGCAAATGCTTAGCGTAGCAAATCAATGTAATAATGCTCAAATGAGTAGCATTTTTGCTAAATGTTTTGATGAATGATTTGTTTGAACATTGGTAATGGATGTTACCATTGTTAAATGATTTGTTTGAAAAGTGGTAATGGATGTTACCACTGTTAATTTGAAAATAAAAATGAAGTTCAAAGGAAAAGTTGACAAGGGTGGATGGAAGGTTTGGCTGGTGCAGTTTAGCACGAGAATTTTTTTGGAATTGTGAATGAACCACCCTGGTCGTTTAAGGACCGACGCTTGTGTTTGTCCAAACTGAGCAAAACAGTGCAACCACAAGTCTATATGGGTACGACCTATCTAACTAACCTATAAAGGTGTAGTTTAGATATCACCAGTGGTGTATTGGGTGCCAGGGTGTACTGGTTACTCATAGTGAGGGACAGGGTTTACTGTACTCATACGGCGCAAGAGGGGGCTCCGACTCGTGGATTCGAGTTGTGGTGAAACCTTAGCGGGTGGTATCTAGCTATACTGGAGTAGGTGAAAGGCTTTGTGATATTTTATCTGGGTCTCATGCCAAAGGAAGCATGTTGACTATTAGGATAATTTATCTCTTGTGGGTAAAGTGTACAAACTCTGCAGAGTAAAAACTATTCGAATAGCCGTGCCCACGGTCAAGGGCGGGCAAGGAATGCATTCACATGGTAGAAGTTTGATTTTGATTTTAAAATAAAATGGTTTGTCAAACTCGGGAGTGGTGTAACTCTCGTGATTTAAATCTGGTGGTGTAACCAGATCAGGTGGTTTAACCTGAGTTTTGAAAGTTGGCAGATAGCCTGAGATATTAGTGTTGGTGGTTTAACCTTCACTAAGTTATTTATCTATTTTCAATTATTGAAAACAAGATGTTTAACAAATGGCTTTGAAATAATAGGAAAGTTTGAAATAAAATGCTGATTTTCGCAAAAGACCCATATAGCCTTCCTTTGTGAAGCCTTGCATCTATGCATCTTTCCCAAGACTTGCGGAGTACATTCATGTACTCACGTGCTACATTTCAAATTAACTCTCAGAGGAGATCAAAGCTCAAGAGGTGGACTACGACTACTTCGTGGATGGATTCGTCGAAGGCTTTCCGGACTTCTAGGTTGCGTTTCCCCAGTCAATTGCCTGTGGCGTATTGATGGGTCTTGCTTTAGTTTCTTTTTGCTTCCGCTGTAATTTTCTTTTTGGTGTGAGGTCTTAAAACCTCATTTGTAATAAAGACTTCGAGGTCTGTAATCTCGATTATGATAATAAAGCGTTGTTGGCAATGTATCATCTTTTCTGTTTGAACTGTGTGTACTAGCGTTGATCTGGGACTAGTACTGTAATGCACAGGGAGTCCAGGAGTTTCTACTCCGGGGTCTCACAAGTAATCAGTTGGCTTTGCAAAGATAGCTATATGTCAGGATGGATTTGGGATTTGAGTCATGGATTTAATTACGTTGACTAAGTCATTGGGTTAAGGTTGTATGATACATGTCTTGGCTAATGTAGGTCAAGTTGTGAAGAACTTGTGCATGGAAACAAATTCTTTGTCTTGGATGTGCTGGATCGCTTGGAGTCAACTGTGGTCAATGGCTGTGATCAGGGTTAGGCACATGGAGGAGTTGAGGGCCAGAACGGTCAAGGATGCTAGGTGATATGGTGAGCTCAAGCATGGCACGAGAATGGCAGGAATGTTGAAAGTGAGTTCGAACAGCGGGATGACGCTAGGTGGCTTGCATGGGCCAAGTAAACCGTGGTTTGGTAGAACTGAAACGGGAGAAACTTGGCGGCACGTGACAAGCTAATGGTGTACTTACACGTGGCAAGCATGGCGTTTGCTTGCAAAGGCAGGTGATGACCAGGTCAACAAAGGAGCATTTCTGTAATTTGACCAAAATACCAGAAACCATCTTAGATCAAAACCACGGTGCATGGGCGATGCGTTAGAGAGTAGTTTAGGTCAAGATGGAGCTAACGGATCAAGGCTAAGCATTTAGCGGATGCATACTTATGCGCTTTGAAAAGCGTGCATAAGTGGACTTGAGAGGGTAAAACTCGTGTGTAGGGTTAACAGGTTTTTCTCATTGTAATAGTGGGTAGGATCCAATTTGAAAGGGTAGGTGCTTGGTTGCTTACCTATAAAAGGGGTGGGGATGGAGGCATGTAGGGTTAACCGTCCCACCTCTCTCTTATTGCCTATCTTGTTTTAGGTTTAAGGTTTTGAGAGTGAAGCACATGATGTGCTCTTGGTCCTCCTAGATAGAGTGGCTGTAGACTCAATCATCAGAGCAATACATCAATCTTCGATCTACTACTTGTGTATTGTTGTTTGGTTGGTGTTGAGTTGTCTTGGGTTTGGTTTGTCTATTTTGCTATTTCTTCTCTATTCTTTGGTTGTTTCTTTCCCTTCTTGATCTGAGAGAAAGTTCTTGCTTGTCTTGTTGATGATCTGACTTGTTGGGTGTTGAGGAATCATACTCAAAGCCATCCTAGCTATTCTATTCTCACAAGCATGGTCTGATTGTCTTTACGATCACACTATTTTGTTTTGTGTGCACTTGGTTAATTCACAAAAAGCTCTCAATTTGCTTGCTAAGTTTCCAATTAAAGATTAGAGTAGCCTCCTGAGACCTTAACCATGTTGTGTACAAAGTTTCATTACCAGTTGGTTTTTTAATCAAAAGTTATGTGGAGTTTAGATCTTGTGGTCGTGTGCCGTTCTATTCTTCCTCTGTTCTTTTGATTCAGTTACGACCACTTCTAGTTTTGACCACGGTCAAGTTTTTTACCGCATCGCTTTACTTTTCAACCACGTTCAAGCTTCTAATTGCTGCATGTTCTTCAGTTTTTGTTTGTATCTAAAAAAATCATGCCATTCACTGTTTGAAGTCTCGATCGCCTTTACGATCACGTTGGTTTCGATCACGGTCGAGTTCTAGATCGTATCACACTATCTTCGATCACATTCAGTCTTTCAATTGCTTCACGTGTTTCCGACCATGTCGGTTGTTCGACCACCTGTTGGTTTACAACCACGTAGGTTACGACCATATTGATCTTTTGGTTGCAGTCTGGTTTTGACCACATCGGTTGTTCGACTACCTGTTGGTTTACGACCACGTTGATCTTTTGGTTGCAGTCTGGTTTTGACCATGTTGATTGTTCGACCACCTCATTGGCTTACGACCACGTTAATCATTCTGGTTAGACTGGTTTCGACCACGTTGGTTATTCGACCATCTCTTAGGCTTATGACCACGTTGATCATTTTGGTTACTGACTGGTTCTGACTACGTTGGTTGTTTGACCACTCATTGTTGTTTGACCATGTTGTTTATGACCATGTTGGTTTTAACTGCACCCATTTTTGATCACGTTGTTTTTTTTTGTCTTGGTGGTTATTGACTACAATGATTTCCATTCGGTAGTCGATTTCTGACCACGTTGAACTTCTGACTACACTGGTTTCCAACGTATAGTCAGTTTTGACTACAGTGATGTCCATTCGGTAGTCGATTTTCGACCACATTGTAATTCCGTCTGCTAGTTGGATTTACGACCACTCTATTAGCTCTCGACCACGTTGTTGAATTACGATCACGTTGTAAGCTTTTGTCCACGTTGTCAGATTTTGACCACTTTGTCTTTCCTACTGTATTCGACCCTGTCTCTTCAATTTTCAAGTAGGATTTCAACCCTAATCTTTATAGCTCTGTAGCTATTAGAGAAAAACAATGTTAAGTGAATACTAGGGGAGAATTTGAAGGCACCATTCACCCCCTTTATTGCCTGTCTGATCCTATAAGTGGTATCAAAGCCTGATTAACTCTTTTCAATAGATCTTAACTGGTCTTAGGAGCCTTGACAGCATATAAGTATTCCACTATGTCTCCTATCTTCGAGGTCTACTATCCCTTTTGGAAGAGTAGGATGGAGTCTTACATTTAGGCTCAAGGCTATGCGATCTGGAGAAAAATTAAGACTCGATTTATTGTTCCTACGATAAGCACACCACAACGATGAATACGCCAGATGTGGAGGCAAATGTTAAGGCAAGAAACATCATCATCTAGGGTCTTAGTAGAAATGAGTTTGATCTCATCTCTCATCGACCTATGATATTTGGGTGACCCTCGGTGCATACCATGAGGGCACCACCCAAATCAATACTGTCCGATAGGACCAATACAAGTGTGTACAACAAATTTGAGATACTCGCTGGTGAGTCCTTAGATGAGTGCTTTCGCAGATTTCACAAGATTTTGAACAACCTCTGAGCTGTTGGTCTTACATACTCAGACTCAGACAATGCTCGCCAAATGCTTTCTGTCTTGGATATCAGGGTTTGGGACATGAAAGTGACCACCATCAAGGACACAACTGACTTGTCAATTTTGACTCTTTGATGCGTTGTACTCACACCTCAAGACTCATGAGATTGATGTTGTCTCTCGCAAGTCAAAGTCACAGTCGATGGCCTTGGTCACCGATCCCAGTTCTGCTTCTGGAGCATCCTCTGATGGTGTTTCTGGTTTCTCTTTGGTTGCTTTGTGTGAGATGAGTGATGATCAATTTGAGCGATTCCCATAGAGTGAGTTAGCCCTCTTAGCTAGAAAATTCTCATACGCATACAAGAGGGTTAGGGAGAGTAAGAGGAGTGGACCAGTGATCTGCTTCGAGTGTGGTGGCACCAACCACATTCGAGCAAACTGTCCCAAGCTGGAGAAGGGCAAGAATGACTACGACGGCATGAGCAAGAAAGACTACATTAGTAAGAACCACGACTAGAAGCCTCCAGCTCATGATCAAGGCAAAGAGAAGAAGTACCACAACTTTGGCAAGGCCAAGAAGCTCTTCCACCACGTCCTCACTGCCTTGACTACTTTGACTTCAGCAACATGGAGGGCTGGAGCGATGATGACAGCGAGGATGATCCGCACAAGGACACCAAGGACGGCGACGACTTCATCGGCATGTGCTTTATAGCTGACGAGAATGGCATCAGCGATGATGATCTCTATAGTGATTCTGATGAGATATGCCCCTCCTACGATCAGCTCAATGATGTTTTTCTCAAGTTAGGGAAGTTTTATGCTAGGTCTAGGACTAGGTGTGGTGAGTTAGAGAAGGAGGTAGTAGATAGGTTGTCACGAAAGCTTGTTTCACTTAGATTTGCTTCCTCCCATGATGATTGTGATGTATGCACTTCTTTGCTGGGAGATATGGAGAAACTAAGGACCTCTCATGATCGTGTAATTTCTGAGCTAGATTTGCTTAAGGTGGAGAATGTTAGTATGTTAGCTGAGATAGAGATGGCTAGAGTTGCTTCTCTTTTATCTGATTCTGTTGAGACTACATTTTGCACCTTATGTGAGGATAAGGACAATACTTTTAGAGGTCTATATACTATGCTTCTTGATCTTCCTAAAACATGTGAGAGTTTTAATAACTTGAAGATTAACTTAAAGAAGGCGGATCATAAAATTACTAAAATACAAGCTACTTTGCTTGAGCCTGTTGCTTCTTATGCCAGCTGCCTTAAACTAAATACTGAACTTGAATATGTTTCTAAGCAATTTCAGGACATGTGTGATCACAATAAGAAAATGGCTCAGTATGCTTCTAAGGTACCTGTTAGCTCACCACGCAATAATTGTGAAAAACTAAAATCTGAATTGATTGGATTGGATGACAAATGTGTGAAGATAACTAAGGATCTACTTGAGAAGCCAAAACTTACTTGCTCATCTATGCTGAAGTAGGGGAGAAATCTAAGAAAATGGTAGAGACTTTTAGGAAGAGTTACGGGAACCAGATGACTAGGATTAGAACTGCCCACTGTGTGTCTTGCAAAGCCCTCAAGGTTGAGGTGGCTGTGCACAAGAAGAAATATACACGAGCTATTTGATCTTCTGCTTCTAGTTCTTCTTCCCCCTTCTGGTTCCTCATGCTCTCCTCTTCCCTGTTATTCATGTGCCTTTCTTTTTTGGGAGTGTGAGTACCTCATGAACACTCTTGAAAAATTTGTTGGAAGCAAGAAAATGCTCAATCTTATTCTAGACGAATCTAAGATTTACAAGTTTAATCAAGGTCTAGGATATGATTTCTTAGAGGATGTAAGAAAACATCCACCTGTTGTTGTTAGACCTGTAGCAGCAGGCGTGATCGAGGTTGTGTCCGAGCCCAAGAAAATTGAGTTGAAGTCTACGGGCTTTGTCCAGGTGATTTCTGACAGTAAGTGTATGCCACCTACTACTTCGACCTATCAGAAGGCGAAGCCTCTTCTTGCTACTTCAACTTATCAGAAGGCAAAGTATCATTGTACCTTCTGTCAGAAGGATAGACATAGGATTGAGAGGTGCTTTAAGCACACCAAGATCGCGCAGAGAGACCATGTTCATGCTCTTAGGCATATTCAGGGTCATCCCCATACTCGGAGTGCTTCTAAGACCAACACGAAGTCCAAAGTTGTAGATAGCTCCTCTGAGGTGTTTAGGCAGTATCGAAGACTTGGTTTTCCTGCTCCTTTTGTTTTTGGTCCTCGAGTTGCCTCTGGTTAGCATGCTACTGTATGTCAAGCCCGCTCTTCAATAGTGGTCGGACCCAGCAGAGGCTTTAGGTTTGCACTTTGCACCCAGACTTTTTGATTCGGTGAGAGGCAAAGAGCGTTGAGTAGCTAGAGGTTTGTCATTTGTGTCTATGACTGCTTCTTTTGTTCATCGCGTGACCCAGTACTGCGTTCCTAATTCTATTCTTATTTACCCCAGTACTGAGCCACAGATGATGTCTTCTCACTAACTCAGGTTCGTCGGGCTAGGAAGGGAGAGGTTTGGCTTGTCAACTTCAGCTGTTCTTGACACATGACTGGAGACTCCCGTTGGTTCTCTTCCCTAGTCTGAGCTCTAGGTGATGAGACCATCACCTTTGGAGACGCCTCATCTGGTTGAGTCATCGCTAAATGTATGGTGCACATTAATGATTCTTTTATTCTTAAGGATGTTGCCTTAGTGAGTACGCTGCATTATAATTTGCTATCAGTTTCTCAGCTTACTGATGATGATTAGGAGGTAAGCTTTAAGAAAAATGCTCGCAAAATTCTTGATTCTTCGGGGGGTCTAGTTTGCAGGGTTTCTAGATTTGGGAGGATCTTTCATGTTAATTTTACTGAGTCTTCAGGTGATTCTCTCAGGTGCTTAGTTGCTTCAGAGTCCTGTGATCTCTCTTTTTGGCATAGGAGACTTGGTCACATTGGCTTTGATCATTTGACCCGAGTTAGCGGCCACGGTCTCATACGTGGTCTGCCCCAGCTCAAGATGGTCAAAGACTTAGTTTGTGCTCCTTGCCAGCATAGCAAGATGGTAGCAGCTTCTCATCCCCCAGTCAATATGACTATGACCGATGCACCAAGGCAGCTTCTTCATATGGACACTGTTAGTCTAGCTAGAGTAGAGTCCGCAGGTGGGAAATGGTTTGTTCTTGTCGTGGTTGATGGCTTCTTGAGATTCTCTTAGGTGTTTTTCTTAGCTTTGAAGGATGAGACTTTTAGTCATTTTCGGGGTTTATTTGGTAGGTTGTTTGTTGAGCTCCCTGGTGCCTTACGAGCGATCCACAGTGACAATGGCACAGAGTTTAGGAACTCTTACGAGCGATCCAACGTTGTCGTAACCAACATGGTCGTAACCACCGTGGTCATAAGCAACGTCGTCGGAACCAACGTGGTTGTAACTGACATGGTTGTAATCACCGTGGTCGAAATCAGCATGGTCGAAACCAATGTGGTCGAAACTAGCGTGATCCTAACCCATGTGGTCATATTAACGTGGTCGAACGCCAATGTTGTCGAAGACCTACGTGGTCAATACCAACATTGTCGATGTTTAATGTGTGTTCGAAAGACCAGTGTAGTTCAGGACCAATGGATAGTTGGAAACCAGCGCTTGTCGAGGACCGACGTGATCGCAAACTACGTGGTCGAAGACCAATGTGTTGTCGACACCACCGTAGCCAATGACCAAGGTGCACACAAAAAACACATGCAGTTGAAAACTAGTATGTGGTCATAATAGTTCAGAATGTGACCGAGAGATCTATGACCATTGAGTGATCGAAACCATATGCGATCATAAACGACTAGAGGTTGCAGAGCAGTCGAGCGACCACACGACTTAGAACCATTGGACAATAGAAAGCAAATGTGGTCATAAACGACTGGAAGTACCAGAAGCACCTAACCGAGACCATCAGCTCTAAAAACATTAAATCTTTTGATTCAGAGATCAAATAGCCATGGAAATTTGTACGCAAGTAACTTAAGGTCTCAGGAAGCTGATCCTTTATTGGATTGAAAACTTAGTAAGCGAGTCGAAACCTTTTTGAGATAATGGAGACTTGAGATCAAATAGATGAGCTGACCATGCTCGTGGGGAGATAATAGCCAAGATGGCTTTGAGTACAACCCCACATGTCACAGCAAGCAGCTACATCGGAGAAATCAAATCAAAACTCTTGGATCAAGAATAGATCAAGAGAGAAGAGAATGATTCTCAAATCAGAGCATTCATGAGACGTGGTCGAAGACCATCAAAGCACTCGTAACAGACTGCGGTCATAAACAACTCGAAAGGCAGTGGGGGTACACGACCACGAGATCTACGATCATTGAGCAATCGGAAACAAGTGCGGTCAAAATCAGATGCGATGCAATCTGAGTCTTGATAGTGGTCAAAATTTTAAGCGATCATAAATGATTCAAAAGAACAGAGGAAGGCCTGTGAGGCGCACGACTGCAAGATCCAGATTCCAAAGAACTTTTGATCCGAAGATCAACTGGCCAAGAAACTTGTGCACAGCAAGATTAAGGTCTCAAGAGATTATTCTAATCTTTAATTGAAAACTTATTAACTAGGTTGAGACCTTATTGTGATTTGATCAAGAACACACATGAACTAAGTTCAAGAACTGAAATCGTTGATCAGAACCGCTCGTGGGTCAAAGAGAGCCAAGATGGCTTTGGTTATATTCCCACCTGTCACTGCGATTCAGAGCATCAACGAGATCAAGCCAAGAACACCTCCAGATCAAAAAGAGAGAGGAATCTTCATATTAAGAAGACAGAGGAACAGAATGAAGAACACTAAGAAAGAACCAAACCGAAAAACTCAGAATAGGGTAGACTAAAACAGAAAGATACACAAAAGAGTAGACCAAAGATTGCTGGATTTCTCACTTGAGATAATGGTTTCACAGCCACTCCCCTCGGGAAGACCAAGCTCTAAGCCTAGAGCCAACACTCACACTCTAACCTAATTCCCATGGGAGAGAGAGGCGTCAGCCACCAAGGCTTGACCAACCTTCTTATCCCTAGCTCTTGCCTCCCCTCCCCTTTCTATAGGCTCACCAGTAAACCCTAGACCTTAATGGATCCTACCATTAGTCCAACCGGGGATAACCTGTTAACCCTATCTAACACCGGGTTTTAATTACGCATGCTTCTCAAAGCAGCTTACGTGTGGCCCCAATGACTTTCCGTCAAGCTCTCATGCATCCGGATCCCAACAAACTGTCCTCGCTTGCAAACGACCCAAGTCACTTGGCGCACTACGTGTTTCTCCTCACGCATGACGGCACCTGGCATCCTTGACCGTTTGGACCTTGACTCCTCCCTGAGCCTAGTCCCGGTCCACCTCGCCGTTGCCCGTCATGTCCACCTCCGGTAGCTCCCACTCCGGTTCCTCGTCGTCCTGGCTTGCAACCACCTCACCAACCTCGATCATCTTCGGCGTCTCCCTGACCATTTTGGACCTCAACACCTTCTTGTGCCTAGTCCCGGTCCTCCTATGCCTCACCATGATCTAGCTCTGAAGTCCTGCAACCAACACCTATAGGCAAACCATCACGTAGCACCGCACCATACATAAAAATCATCAATTTGAATAGTCAAAAAGTATGCACCCAAAATACTGATTCTAATCCTAGAACCAAGCAATAACCTCATGTGCACAAAGCAACAAACACCTTGGTCAACCCTAACCAAAACACCAACAATTCTAGTGAACAAAACCAGCACAATGATGAGTCTAATATGACTTACGAGTACTCAGATGCACAAGAAATATGGTACTCGAAGCCTAGAAGGTCCTTCCAGCAGCCTACGACTGCACTACAATCTGCTACGACCATGTAGCAGATGCTACGACCATCAAATGCACAGGCATACAGAATGCTATGACTATTCAACAGAAGCTATGACTACCACAATGATTGCTACGACCACTGCTTACATCGGCTACGACTATCGATCGCTATGGCTTACGACTACCAACAACGCAGCTTACGACTACCGATAATGACCAGGTAGTAAGCTACGACCATGACCGTAGGCTACGGCTATTACTCACAACAGCTGGTCGCTATGATTTACGACTATCGATTATAAGCAGGCAGAGTGCTACGACTATCGACCACAGCTACGACTATCGATCACGATCAACAGAAGATACGACCATCGATGACCCCAAGGTAGTTCTGTCGATCAGTCCTGCCAACCACAAGCCATAAAAACGCCTGCCGACCACCAAGTCATAAGAGCACTGCAGACCACAAGTCGTAAAAGCACCTGCCGACCACCAAGTCGTAAGAGCACCACCGACCACCAAGTTGTAAAAGCATCTGCAACCACCAAGTCGTAAAAGCGTTTGCGACCACCAAGTAATAAAAGCCTCTGCGACCATAAGTCTTAAAGGCCTCTGTTGACCACCAAGTTGTAAGACCTCTGCGACCATAAGTCGTAAAGGCCTCTGCTAACCACCAAGTCGTAGGGTTGCATGATGCATGTCTTGCTAATGTAGGTCAAGTTGTAAAGAACTTATATCTGAAAATGAATTCTTTGTCTTTGGATGTGCAGAATCGCTTGGAGTCAACTGTGGTCAACGACGGTGATCGGGGCTAGGCTCATAGAGCAGTTGAGGCCCAGAACGACTAAGGATACTGGGTGAGATGGTGAGCTTAAGCATGGCACGAGAAAGGTGGGAACGTTGAAGGCGAGTTTGAACAGCGGGATGACACCAGGTGGCTTTCATGGGCCGAGTAAACCGTGGTTCAGTGGAACTGAGACGAGAGAAACTTGGTGGCACGTGACAAGCTAATGGTGTACCCACACGTGGCAAGTATAGCGTTTGCTTGCAAAGGAAGGTGATGACTGGGTCAATGAGGGGCATTTCGATGATTTGAACAAAATTCCAGAAACCAACTTGGATCAAAACCATGGTGCATGGGCGATGTGTTGGAGAGTGGTTTAGGTCAAGATGGATCTGACAGATCAAGGCTAAGGATTTAGCGGATGAACACTTGTGTGCTTTGAAAAGCGTGCATAAGTGGACTTGAGAGAGTAAAATTCATGTGTGTAGGGTTAACGGGTTTTCCCCATTGTAATAGTGGGTAGGGCCCAATTTGGAAGGGTAGGTGGTTGGTTGCTCACCTATAAAAGGGGTGGGGATGGAGGCATATGGGGTTAACCATCCCACCTCTCTCTTATTTTAGGTTTAGGGTTTTCAGGTTGGAGCACATGATGTGCTCTCACTACTAATTTTGAGGTCTTGGCCAATGACGTGAAATCGTTGCAATTGGGTCAAAATAGATGCAATATGTACCTATTGCAACTAATGACTTCCGTTGGTAAGCGTGGCAAGTACTTGCGTGCTTAAAAGATTGTGCAATGGATTCTGGTTTCGTTGCAATACTTATCATTATTGCCACGCAGTGTGGTGTGGCATTTGTTTTTTGTTGCAACGAACGATATCGTGGCAATATAGGCTATTGCCACGTATGACTCCGTGGCAATACCTTCTTTTGCCACGAAGTGTGGTCGTGGTAATAGTATCATTTGCCACGGAATTATCGCGTGGCAATAGGCTCTATTGCCACGCCCATGATTCGTGGTAATAAATCCTATTGCCACGGAAAATATTTCGTTGCAACAAGATTTATTGCCACGGAAGATATTTCGTTGCAACAAGAATTATTGCCACGGAAGGTGTTCAGTTGCAATAGGTTTTATTGCCACGGTAGTTGTTTCATTGCAATAAAGGTATCGCAACGAAATATGTTAGGTGGCAAATATATCATATAGCAACGATTATTGTTCCTGGCATATCGTGGAATCGCAACATAGTGTTGGCGTTGCAATAGCCTATCCCAACAAAATGCTAGTGTCGCATTCACGTTTATCGCAACGGTAAGATTTCCAGCAACGTATTTAGCATTTGATATTTGATTATTAATTTGTTGTTGCAAATTAATAATCAAATTAGGAACACTGCTGTATCATAGGCACAAATATTAATTCAACATATATATTAATTCAATATATTGATTCATCACATATAATATTTTAAAAGTGACACCACTCATGTAGGGATTACATATTAATCTCCAGACTTAAACTACAAAGTTTTAAACTAATAACAAAAGTACTATCGCTTCTGTAGCATTTGTCTTTGCTTCTTTGCCATGTAGAATATCCGGGCTTGATGATCATGTCATGACTCTGTGTGCTCCGATTAAATTGTTTCTTCCTGCCATAACATCAACCATAAAGGACCGTAATGTGAGTAAGGTCCAGCACCACATACTTAAGTATTGCATAGTGCAAGTTTATAGAAAATGAGTTACAGCTGAAAATAGCCCTTCCTGTACTGGCATATTTTTCTAGTAGTTTAGAACAGTACGCTATATTTTATTGAAGAACAATGATGGTAGTATGTAACCAAGTGAAGGAAAATTCAAGTTGAAGGTACAAGAAAAGGCAATCTTACTTGACAACATTCAATCACTTCTTCAGAACTTGAAGCCCTTTACACTAATATACTTAGTCTTGCATGGTTTAAATAAAAAATGGATTACCCACTGGCCATTTCTCAGTACCAAAATGGATTATCAAGCACTCTGGACATGAGTCAAAGTAACAAACTGGGAACCAAGTGGCAGCATAGCAAGTTTATGAATGTCAAGCTTATGTACACAATGCAATTAATTTTCTTCAATCAAATCCCCAAACATGGAGTACACCACACCATATATATGGCACTGCAACCTTCTATGGATACCAAATCTCAGACGCGATCACCCGATAACTCATTTCCACCAATGCAGTGCAGCCAGGATAATTAAATGAATCTTACCAACCAGTACAATACTACTACTAGTGTCTAGTAGTATCAAGCTATCGGCCAGTATCTCACGCACGCACAGGCAAAGGCACAGGCACAGCTCACCAATCAAAGAGAGACCAGGACATTGCATGGGGGCAGAGGCATAATTTTGCATTAAAGGGGGTTGCATTGCATGGTTTACTCTAGACAGGCGCGTCTCAAAGGAAAGAGGGTACTGCTCTGCTCACTCTCACCGAGTAATGCATAAGCATTTACATGGCACCAGTGCTCACTGGCAGCATTTACCTTGTCATCTCATCATTAAGAAAACATAGTATTCTGATTTCTGCTGTTCTTGAATTTGTTGGTAATTGCTAAAACTATGTCCAAAAAACACTACAGTACTACCACCCTAAGTTGTGTTTGTACATGGGTTAACAGGAGCAACCACATGCATTTGCTATTATAGGATTTCATAGCAAACATCAACATTTGTTAAAGTCATAAGTACACATTATCAGAATAAGTAGTCTTATCTTTCAGCACACCAATAGGTGCGGTAAGACATCAATAAGAAAACTCCAAGTCTATCCAAATAAGCAATTGGGGAAGAAACAGAAGGCATGGAATACACCTAATCTATCTCTTTTTCTTCTTGCTGCATCGCAAAAACAGACACACCTATTTCTCAGAAGTGCATTGCTACTTGTAAATGACCAGAGACATAAGTAAAATAGGGTACAAAAGTAACAAAAAAGTTTTGCAGTGAAGTAGAGCAGAACCACTTTAAATTCTTTAAATGTTGCTAGTTTGGTAGTTTTGAATTGAATCAATCAGCAAGCAGAAATACCCAATCTCGGAAAGACAAGTATCTAAGGAAGTTAAGGAAGCCAACAGGGAAGCAGCTTTGATCGTAGACAAATCAAAAGTAGCAAAACCTGCTATTGACTCTGAAGTGATGTTCCCCTTTTCTTCTATGGAGAATTATACATATAGATGCTATCTCAACCTATCAACATACTCAATTGTGCATATGACTAGCCATATAAAGGATAGACAGTAGAGCTTGTTATCACACTACTTGTGAACTCCACACCAGAAGGAACAGATCTAACACTAACATGGTTGGAATGCTGCAAGCACTAGGCTGAATCCTAAAAAACCCAAGCAAGAGATGAACTCACGCATAAAAGTTTTGAGACAAAATGAACTTCATCAAGCATATACCGTGACCCAAACAACAGTTACCAATTGCCTGTTTTCAACGCATTCAATGTCAAGTTTATATACACAATGCAATTAATTTTCTTCAATCAAATCCCCAAACATGAATCACATTTTCAATTCATACCTGCTGCTCTCTCCTTGTCTTCGAACGAGTTTTAGTAGAACACATCAATTGGTGTGAAGAGATGAAATTCGAACCATTAGCAATGCCTTGTTGGAACAGGCTTTTGTTAAGATTAGAAACTCGAGTGTTGCGAGTAGGTGGCGTAGCATCTTTTTCTGTTGTCAGGATGCTTCTAGGCTCAGTCTGCAAATGTAAGATGTAGGGTACATAAATATCAGGAGGTCATGAATAGAATGTACAAACTCCAAATCCCTTACGGCAGCAAACTATTTGCAAAATTTGTTACCTGTTGTAATGTTTCTTGTACATGTTGAGGTGTTTTTTCTATGGTGTTCAATGTACCATCTGGGTTAGCCTTGTCCAATGTTGGTATGCTTTCATTTTCCTCACTTGGAGTAGCCGCGCTTTGTGTGTTATTCAATATACTTCCTGGGTTAGCCTGCGTATGGACAATAAGGGAAAACATTAGGGCCTGTTAGCTGGAGCAGTCAACCATCAAACGCCGGAGGAAGCAAGCAGCAGATGTGTATGTACAGATGTTTTACCTGTATTGTTGCTTCTCTATGTTGTGCTAGCAATGTAAGGAACTCTTGCCTAAGCTGCTCTCTTTCCCTCCTTTCATTCTCCACTTCCTGCTGCATCTCTCGCCTACTTTCTTCCCTTTCAACAGCTGCATTTGCAATTTGTTCCTTTAACTTTTCAACCTCCTCTTGGAGCTCATTATTTTTTTTGGGCTGCAGCTGAAGCACGGGATTGTTCCTCAATCTTGTCTTTCAAAAGTTGGCTTCGTGTGGGATATTTTGCCAAGTAGCCATGACCATGAACTTTGCATGATTTGGTTCCAATGCTTTGCTTGTAACTTGACTGGAAAGCAATATTTTCCTCTTCAACTGTAAGGAAGTCTTTATCTGGCTCTGTTGATAGGTCAGTAATTTTGAATGCCGCATCGTCCTAAGTGAGAAAAGAGAAAATAAAATGTTGAATTAGTTAAGCTTTCTACACAAATTTCTGAATAATATACTAAGTCATGAACAAATTTATTTAGTACTCACATAGACATCCTTAGAAGCGTTGTTTGACCATTCCCCATTCTTCGTGTGGGTAGTCATCCAAAGAGTCAAATCAGTTGGCTCTTCTCCAGTATTTGGATCTCTCTAAGATGACAAGATTGTACCTTGTGAACAATTGATCAGTTAAGAAAAGAAGCATGTAAGTTTAAACTTTCATTACCTGCTTGTAGCTACATTGGGAGAACGGTTTGGATCCCATCAGATGCTTCGTCTTCTATTTCTTACGGTTTTCTGAGTTCTTGCTGCTTACCCTCTGCAAAAAATGGTTACAAGTGCACTCAAAAAAGCATTCTTTTCAAGATGTGTCTTTGAAAATAAAGTAAGTGTCAGGTAACCTGGAATTTTTCAGTTCCACAATACATCATCAAGTAGTGCCATTCGACAGTGTCTATGTCTTCGGGCTTATGTCTCATTCGCTCAGTGTAGGTGTTGTATGCCTTGTATGTTGAACTGAATGTTGATCTCCATCCTTTGTACCGCTCTTTAGCAATGTCCCATATCTTTTCCGTTACATTCTCAATGTTCGGAAAATCCCACCTACTCTGCTTGGATTGAAACAGAAAGTGATGGTCAAGTCATACGCAATTACTAAATTAACATGCTTATTAGATTAGGGAACCAATAAAAAAATACAACTTACTAGCAAATCCTCGGCTATTATAAATTTGACATTTTGCTTTATATCTTTCCACTTTTTGACTCCAATAAGCGGAGCCCTCTTTATTAGATTAGGGGACTAAAGAAATGGATTCAGGTTTCAATCTTTCGGACGGATGGCAGGGTGAGTGTGTGATCTGCGATCTGGAGATATGTTCATCTCCAATTTTGTCAGAAATTGTACAGTCCTGCCCCTAGAGTAATTTATGTGGTCGTGTTAATATGTACCAAGTATATGTACATGATCTTTTAATTTCAAGCCTGTTATGAAATGATTGTGATGGATCGTCTTAGATCATCTGTAGCAGTGTGGAAATGTAATATGTGGTCTCATATTTCAGTGCCCCATGTAAAGAAAGTAGCTAGTTTTAGGTAATGAATATTGAATATAAACAACTAAGAATAGTACAGTATTGAAAGATATCAATCTCCCCAAATTAATGTTTTTCTTGTTATCTAGTAAAATCGGCATGATCACAATTTCTTAGCATGCTTCATGTTGTCATGTAGTGAGCCATCTGTTGTCGATAGGACATGTGAGAAATATGTTGTTGTAGCCTCGTGCATTAATTGACCCTAGTCATCCTTCCACAATGTATTGCCCTCATAGGTTTTGCTCCAAAAGAATTGTACAACATAGGTTTGTTCATGCAGTTTTGCTCCAAAAGAATTGTACAACATAGGTTTGTTCATGCAGTTTTCGAAGCAGTGTACCGCTACTGATTTTCAAAGCAGTTTTGTTCGATTTGGATGAGGGGGGAACCAACCAGAAGTATCTAGTACTGTATTTTCCATTTTATGAACATTATTTGATGTTGCTATCTTAGGAGAGGATTAAGTGGGATGCCATTTAGTGATGCCTGTCAACCTAAGACGGCTGTCTGAGAACTGTTAGTCTTTAGTTTTGAATACCAAATAAATCCGCAACATAATGCATTGAAAGATAAGTTTCCACTATATGTGTGATTACTATCAAGACAAAGCTCAAATTACATCGCAGTGTGTGATGAATGCCAATTCCCTAATTGATGCCAGCATTGCTCTTGAAAGTACCACAGTAAAACTTTTTTTTTCTGAGACACCATAGTAAAGCTTTCTAGTAGAGTTTGGCATGATTTGTTTCCAATACAATATAGATTCTTGAGAGAAAAAATCTTTCAGAATGCAGCCTCACTACTGCTAGTAGGAAATACAAATGTCTGGTACTCAATAGTCTAATGTAACAAGCATGAAGCATATAATTATTTTTTTCCAATTGCTGTTACTTTCTTTCCAGGCAGACAACCAGGAAATGAAAATTTACTGAAAAACTACTTTCAGTTAATCAACATGCTTATTAGACTAGGGAACCAATAAAAAGATGCAACTTACTAGCAAATCCTCGGCTATTGTAAAATTGACATTTTGCTTTATATCTTTCCACTTTTTGACTCCAATAAGCGGAGCCCTCTTTCTTGTAAACATTACGACCTCATCAACAAACGTTCGCGAGTTTTCTCCTATTGGACCTCCTAGCCTTGCTGAAAATTGAATTGATAGTTTCTGCGACGCATTCTTCACTCTCTTGTTGGCTGCTGCTAAACCTTTTAGGCATCCACGTACACCTTTCTTGCGCTGTTGGGAGCCACCTCCTTGTAAACAAATTAAATTTAATTTACCATACACATTCAGCAAGGATCAATTGAACCTACAATTTAAATTGGAACAAGGATAGCATACCATCTTGTTGTTTCTTGTTTTTCCGAGCATGAGATGGCCACTCTGTTGGTGTTAGGTTGTTGTCATGACTTTCCTCATCTTCAAGGCTAGCTGGAGTATTGATATGGTCCTCTTTCAAAAAGGATACCGCACACATAGTAATACTCATCACAGATATATATATACACGAGTTTGTAAAATTGTTACACATAGTTCAATGAAAGATTTGAAAATTACAGATATCATCAAGATGGCCTTTCCTCCTTAACCACTCCTTATATGTTTTGATTGTTTCATCCCTATAGTCATCCATGAATTCTGCGAGCCATGAACATATGTTAGTGTGCAGTTGCCAATTCAATACTTTTGTTAAAATCAGTGCCATGAGCATAGCAACATATATAGCTTACCCGTGTGTTCTTCCTCGTCTTGCAGATTCACTAGCCAAACCTTGTATGCATCAAGTTGTTCAATTGTACATGCTGGAGCATCAGTATTGTGTTGATCCCTTCTCCGCTTCATGGGGGTTATGCTCACTCGATTGTCTGTAAGTTGTTCCTTTGACACTACTAATCGGACTTCCCTTTCTTCTTCAGTGCTTTCCACCATCCTGTCTGCATCACAACTAAAATCGATCGGCTCTAGAGTTGCTACTGCTCTGCCACATCGCTTCTATAGTATAAGAAGTCCCTAACTGAGTAACCAAGCTGCTCTTTGATACTTAACAAGGTCATGAATGAGATATTATTCCTATCAATATCGTACTCGACGAATTCTTTCTCTGGTGGTAATCCCTTGCATTGAACAATAAAACTCCACTTCTGAGACGACACATTCCCTCTGTATGTTTACATAGATAAAGGTCAATTAGTCAAAATGCAGTTGTCATAGTCAAATGTTAGACCTTGTTTGTTCATGTACAATCTGAGAGGAAAATAATACATGCTCAGATGGAAACAATAAATTTGTAATGAGGAAACTAAAGGTATCAAATAAGAATAATAGTCATCAACCTAAATACACCTAATCTGGGAACATGGGTGTAACCAATTTTATATTAACAAGTCTACCCAGTCTGCTACATCAAAATACACATAATTTGGGAACCAATTTGTTTTTCTTGGACAAGGTAAATCTAAAACTTGTAGCATGAATATATAAGCAATTTGCAAAATCAAATCGAGTTGAACAAGGAGCACAGATTATTGAAGGAACCCAAGGCCAAAAATGAGGCCCGACCATGGGTTCATACATGCATAGGCCGCTGCATAGGGTAGTCCAGAACCATCTTTAGTCCCAAACGTGAAGGAAGCCCAAGCAGTAGGGTGGTTCGGTGATGAGGTTTCATACCTGGGGAGGGAAGCATCATCCATGCCGTCCTCTTCTTCGGCGCTTGAAATTCGAGGTGGAACCTGTCGGCCGCTTCTCGTGATGGCGAGATCGTCCTCTTCTTCAGCGCTTGAAATTCGAGGTGGAACCCGTCGGCCTCCCCTCATGATGGCGAGATCCCCGTCGGTGGCGTTGGCGTTGGCGTTGGCGGTGGCCGCACCAGTGATCGGCGTTGTCGATGGAGCCGTCGCCATCGTCGTGTCGAACTAGGGCTTCTCCGATCGAACCAACGCCACCTCGTCTCCCTCTCACGCACGTAGATGGGAAGAATAGGTTGCGTGTTTTGGGGATATACGGGTGCGTCGGGCTTATCCCGTGGGGGTTTTGGACGGTGCGGTTTGCATTGGGCGGGATTATCTATATTTTGGGAAAGTTATGGAGGGAACAATTTTATGACTATATAGGGATGTGAAATGATATGAGTACCTTGAACAATGTCATATACGATATATATGCACTGACACGTAATTTAGTTATGTAGTGCCTAAAAAAACCGTAGTACAAGAACACTAAATACTAGTGACCTAAGAATACATGTGTATGAGTTCCTACCAGGGGCGAAGCCAGCAGGGGGGCTTGATGAGGCTTGAGCCTCACCTCCGGCCAGTAAGGAACCACCCCCCGGCCCTAGTCGAGGCAGATCCGGGGGCGCAGGGATGGCAACGGCGAGGGCCAGGCCACCGGGAGAGCCAGATCGGCCGGCGACGTCGGTGTCGCGGGCCTGGCCGCCCAGGGAGGTAGATCTGACTGCGGAGAGAGCCAGAGAGGCCTGAGGGGAGGTAGATATCCGGGCCTCCGGGGCCAAGGGCGGCGAGGGGCAGGACCGCAGTCCGCAGCAGGAGCATCGCGGATTCGCCGTTCGCGGGCGTCGAAATCTGAGAGGCAGAGGTGAGAGGCCAGAGAGTGAGACTGTGAGTCAGTGAGTCTGAGAGATGGGAGAGTGAGACGCCGAGAGGCGAGAGCATTAGAGATTAGAATACTGAGTAGTGAGTACTGACTAAGCATTAGAGGAGGAGAGACCGAGAGCGGACAATGGAGAGCTGGAGATTAGAAAACTGAGTACTGACTGAGCTGCGCATCTTGCCGTGCTATCTGCGTCTGATATATCGGTTTATCAAGTTATCTGTTTGTGTGACATAGTGACAGTGACTGGTAATATTTACTCTCTCTTGATTTACTATTTTAGAGTTAACTGTTAAGAGTTTATATTTTTAGTGTGTAATTGTATATAGATATTAGATAGTTAATAGTTTTATCTTTATAATTTATTTATAGGTTTATAGTTTTGTAACGACAATAATTAATAATTTATTTGTAGATTTTGCTATAATGGAGAAACGAACTTTGTGTAATTATTTCGCAAGCAATTCAAATAGTTCTCGTCTAACCGATGAGAGTACAACTCAACCAAAGAAACTTCGATTAGAATTGAATCCAAATAAAATTATTGCCGATCCAGCGCTTCGCATACCAATTGAAGATTATGCTAATGAAATTTGAGCTCATTGGAACCTTAAGCACATAGGAGAGAAAGAGAAACAACAGAGTTGAAAATAAATTGGCCAAGTAAAATAAGCACCAATTAAAAGCTTGCCAAAATAATGCCAACCAAAAGATCAAGACCTGCTGTCAAAGAAATAAAAGCCAAACAAAAGACAAAATAAAAAGAGGCTTAGAACCTACTGGACCAAATCACAAAGATAACAAGAGAGCTGCTACAGCCGAACTGCAAACCACCAACTTTCAACCGAAAAGCAGCCAACAAAGAAACTAAAAAACAATGTATCAATCGGCAACGACAAGCTAGTTGTCCGAGAGATAAAAAAGGAACACGAAAAAGATTGAGGCCCACTATTAAAGCCGAGAGAAACCTGCAGTCCAAAAACTGCTAAAGCTGAAAGATCAACAATTGGGATTGCTCTTCAAGTACCACGCAAAATAAACGTCCTAAGCACATCCGACCGCGTTCGACCAGGTCCGACCGAAGTTGATTACACCGCGCAATGACACGGCTCGATCCACTCAAGCCAAACTCAAACTTTCCGAACCGCGTCAATTACTCATCACACAACCGGGGTCACCTCCACATGGTCTCTCAATTTACAAAGGTTAGGTTCTCTCATTGGAAGATTGCTTTATGTGCTTTTAATAAACATGTCGGTGGTATCAGTAGTTTTCACCATATTGCAAGGGGTCTTTGCGATGACTTCAAGAATCAAAGGTCAAGTGTGTCTAGCAAAATCAATACATATTATTGACTTTCGAGGTATCTACTTTATATTTCTTTGTTTTGTATTATTTGTCTCTAATTGTGTATTTCTGTATAAATTTGAAATTCTATAAGAGTAAAAGACTATATTTATGTCAATTTAGTTTAGTCCGACAAATAATTCAGCCCACCCTCAATTTTATTCCTGGCTTCGCCGCTGGTTCCTACTACCCATTGGTTTAGAACATTACTAGCACCATGTACTACATATATATATGTAGTAAATAAATAGTATAGCATAAGAACTCTAGGTAAATAGTAGTCAACTAAGAATACATGTATGAGTTGGAGCAGTACTAATTAATATCTTGAGTTCAAATGTAGTAGCTAGATCTTTCATGTAAATTATGACTAGTAGTACAAGTATGAGTTCGATCATGTATGAGATGGACCTACAGGTTTTTACAAATAAGGGTTTATAACATAGTAACAAGTAAGGGTTTATGTATGAGTTGCATAGTAACCTTTGCGGTAATTAGAAATATATATAGTTATAGTTAATAAGTGGGTACTTGTACTAATTTTATATGTTAGCTCAAGTTTGAACCAAGGTTGTTAGGATCAGGATCCTAAGTAGGATCGTTTTTTGCCTGACAGTATAGGATCGTAGGATCGAATTGTAGTATCGGGATACTATATCAGATTTTATAAAATATAATTTTATATAAGATTTGTAATATATGGTAAAGTTTTTTGCCTGACAGTATAGGATCGTAGGATCGAATTGTAGTATCGGGATACTATATCAGATTTTATAAAATATAATTTTATATAAGATTTGTAATATATGGTAAAGATTAAAGGCTACAATATTATTTTTTTATTAATTTAATTGACTTTTGTATATTTAAGTGGACTTCTAGACATTATTCTCAATGGAACTCAGCTTTAAATAATATTTTATTACATTAGAAAGATTTTAAAAAGTTATTTATATCAATTATTATGGTGTAGGATCGTGTTGAAGGTCCATTTAGGATCTGTATCGCTTCGGCTCGGTAGAATCCAATATTACATGTTCTTACACATAAAGGAGAGGGCCAGCAGCCCAATCAGGCTGACCCGACCCAATCATCATAGGTAGCAGCGCATGTCAGTTATAGTAGTTTAGGAGTTTGACGCAGGAGGTAGCTTCACGCTTTTAAGCAGAGCTACACGCCCTTGAGTTGGCGGTATGGTACTAAAAAATTCTACGCAGGGGAGCGGGGGAGTGACTGCGAGTGCTAATGGGCCGGTCCAATCGGACTATACGCGTTTGGAAGGAGGCAACGTGACCTCGGCTCCCCCTCCACATCAGATAGCCGCCGCACTTCTCCCCTTCGCTATCCCCCTCCTCCCCTTCCTCTAGCCGCGGCGATGGCTTGGTGACCGCCCGGTGTGGTGAAGATGACCGGCGGGAAGAGGGGCCACAACGCCCCCATCCTCCATCTCGCCTCCCCCAACCTCCCCTTAAACCCTCCGCCCCCGCTGCCGGCCGGCCGCCTCCTCCGCCGCCATGCGCCGCTTCGTCTGAGCCCTCCACCCCCTCCAAACCCCTAGCCCCCACCCCGACCCCTCTCCTTGTCCTCTCCACCGCCTCCTCGTCCTCCTCTGCCACGGCCGCCTCCTCTGACTCTGACTCCTCAATTCTGCAAGCACTTCTTACACTTACAGGCTAGAAAAGGTTGCATTATTTTAGGACATTGCTATTCAGTTAAATCCTTGAACTGCAATTTTAGCTACCAAAGATTGATCCTCTACAATGTCATTGTGTCACAATATTGCTTTAGGAAGAAGAAGTTATGGCACGGAAAGCTAAGGAGGAGGAGGCTGTTGCTCTGGAATTTGAGAAATGGAAAGGGGCTTTTTCAGTTGATGCTGAAGTTACTACAAAGAGCGAGACACAAGATGATGGCCAGGGTTTGCTCCACAATTTTTTGGAATACATCAAGGTACATTGTTCTTTTGTGGATGTAACATAAATGATTTTCTGAAGATTTTTATTGCCTAGCCGATATAACATAAATGAATGGTCTGGTCTGGTACTGTTGTGTGACAATGTGCAATTTGCAGAAATAACATACTTTTAGTTGTAGTCTCAGAAATTAGATGACTAAACATGATGTGGAAACCGAAATTTGTTTTAGATATCTTTCACATTGTGAAGTGTATGAAGGCTGTTCACTGTCTGTTCATAAACAACATAGCTGCCGGTTACCAAACTGTAAAGATGGATTTATAAATTTTTGAGCTCATGATTACTTGATTAGTCATACCATTGGAAAATCTGTAGCTGGAATAAACTACCTGACTGGATCATTGCAGTCGCTGTGTTTACATGAACTTTGTATCAAAATATAGTTACAGGACATTTCAGTGCATGATCTTTGTATCAGAAATCAGATAAACATAATTTGAGTACATGAACTTACATGCATGAAGGTTCTAAACAAATCAATACACCACACAACCACAAGGTTCCCAATTTAAACAAAAAAAATCATCATCTCCATGTCCTACAGAATTCACAGGTGCGACAATTCCATCATCTATGTAGGTGTCATCATCTTCATCATCATCGTCTAAGTCCTCATCATTGGGTTCAGGTATAGGAACCGCCTTATCTATGACAGAAGCATCAACACTTACCCCTTCCATGTCATTCCTTTTCCAATTTGTCAAGACTTCATGTAGGCGGGATACATTCATGTCTTATGAGCATGCGATTGTTGTGTTTGCACATGATATATAGAAATTTTGTTTTGTGTTTCAATTTGCTCAAGTCAGTTCCTCCTGGCACTGCACTCCTTAATTAGATACCCATAGATTTACATGTGGCGTAGACTTTCTACTAAATTATGCTCTTTTCTTTAGTATTCATGCACGTCCTGGAGGGAGCTACTAATATGAAGCTATTAGTGGTGCTTGCTATCTACTCCTGTATTTTTTGGAGGCTTATTAGTTCATCTTGAGATAAGCTGTACATTGTGGCCCCTGAGGGACTAACAAAATATACAAATGTATTTGTTGATGATTTTTGTCTTGAGTACCAATGTAATTGTAATTTTGGTGCCATCCTCAGTCAGCGTGGATATAATTAGGTGTATAAGTTTGTTATGAAAAAAAGAAATATCAAATGATTGTCTTCGAAATGATAAATGCATAAGTAACACTATTTTCTTCTTAAATCTATTGCACATCTCACCATGGTTTTCTATAGTGTCACATTATAACTTAGTTTGCCAATGATTAAATTAGCAACATTAGAGATATGCTATCTGATTTATTATCAATGTTGGCCTTAAATTTTTCTACAATAAATTCTCATGTAAATGAAAGAAAATGTGTATAGTATTTGATTTTCCGTTGCAACGCACGAGCACACAACTAGTTCTATAAAGGGGCAACAATAATCGGCCAGCCAAATATGGAGTATAGCACAGTACTATGATACTTGATTTAGGTAATTATTTACTACTAATTAGTGTAGGATCGTCGATGGAGTCATTACCATCGCCGGCGGAGGGGTCGGGGAGGCGGCGGAGGCAGAACACTGTATCCTTAGTAAAAGTTCTAGACAGAACATTGTATCCGTAGTAAAACTGATCTCGATAAAAGACCAAAACTCTGATTAACCTCAAACTTTGACAGAATAAACAAGAGAAAGTTATTAAACTAACCCAACTAGAATCACGTCAAACGGAGGTCTAGAACTCAAGATATAAAATAAACAAACTCGCTGAGGAGATAGTGACTAAAATTGATTAAGCCATAATTAAGCAAAAACGTAAGACATTAATCAACTAACCTTTTGATACATGCATGAATCACAAGCCTAAAAAACTTAGGGAAATTTTGTTCTGTAGCACTGAAAGTTCACTCCTTCCGGAAAATACCACCAAAAGAACTGAGCTCCGAAAATTACCACCGAAAGGTTCACCTCGCTCCGGAAAATACCAATCTGTTAGTTTCCATTGGCGTAACTCTCAATTTTCGTCAGATGTAAATACATAATGTCATTTTTACCCCTCATGAGACCGGCCAAAAAGTCTGCGCCCGGATCTAGTTTCCGCCGAGTCTGCGAGCTGCGAGTGAAAAGCCCGGGTTCCCCTCCCCCCTCTCCCCCCGGCGCCTCCTGCCGCCTCCCCGGCGCCTCCCCTCCCCGCCCCCTCCCCCTCCCCGCCGCCTCCCTGCCCCCTTCCCCTCCCCGCCGCCCCCTCCCCTCCCCGCCGCCTCCTCCCCCGGCCGCTCCCCCTCCCCGCCGCCTCCTCCCCCGCCCCCTCCCCTCCCCACCGCCTCCTCCCCCTCCCCACTGCCTCCTCCCCCGGCCGCTTCCCCTCCCCGCTCCCTCCCCACCGCCTCCTCCCCCGGCCGCTTCCCCTCCCCCTCCCCGCCGCCTCCCCCTCCCGGCCGCCTCCCCCTCCCCGCCGCCTAGCCTCTCCCGGTCGCCTCCTCCGGCCCTCCCCCCGCCGCTTAGCCTCTCCCGGCCGCCTCCTCCGGCCCTCCCCGCCGCCTCCTCCCCCCGGCTGCTTCCCCGCCCCCTCCTGGCCTCCTCTCTCCGGCCCCTCATCTCTGCTCGATCCAGGACGCTGGCCAGCTCCCCTCATCCCCGGTACGTTGAAGGAGATGATCCAATTGGAGCCGATGAAGAATGGAGATATTTCAAGACTACAGATGCAGGTGCTCAAAGAGATAACAGTGACAAAGTAGAACCTCCAAAGAGTACAGATTTTGATCTTGATGATGTTGTACCGAAAATCTGGAGCTTTCTTCCATTTTCCTGCATTCATTCTGAAGTTTCCACCGTGATCTAAAGCCAGAGAACCTTCTGTTGGATTCGACTCCTTAATCCAGTGGGCAAATGTTTTTGCCAGGGGCAGATCCTTAAGGGTATTTTTGTCTCAGTTAACACCGTCAATCCCAAAAACTAACAGAGTGGTATTTTCCGGAGCGAGGTGAACCTTTCGGTGGTAATTTCCGGAGCCCAGTTCTTTCAGTGGTATTTTCCGGAAGGAGTGAACATTCAGTGCTACAGAACAAATTTTCCCAAAAACTTAATGCTAAACAAAAAACATAAACCTAATTAGCCTCACGTAATCCCCTAGCATTAATTATATTTTCCTCTCCTCATGCACAGTTAGGCTGCATGCAAAAAGTCACGGCATATGCCAAGTCTGATGAATGTCTTGCGGATGGTTTTTTTACTCAGAACGGCACAAAGAAAGCAATGCATACATACCAAGACAGAATACGTATAGTATATGTGAAGAGTATTCACCGTGCAACGCAGTTGACGCTCGTCTTTTCGATCAATTCAAGTCGGCTGCGGCTCAATGCTTTGATCCACCGAGGAAACAAAAAAATCAGCCGCTCTCCATACGATACGGCGCCGCTCGCTGTTTTCAATCAACGAAGCTGCTCGCTGTTTGTAATCAACGACCCTCAACGATCAGCAATGCATGCCTCACGAGAACTCAATTCTTCATCAACACTTATCCATGTTGAAAATATAAGCACATGTAGGTTCAATTTATTCCATAAATAAATCATGACATCATGCACGCAAAATAACAGAACCATCACAGGCATAACAGATCTAGACATGTAAACCAGGAAAATGTACATGAACAGATCTAATACGGAGTACATGACTGTTACGTACCGATGATTCTGTTCTGATCGGTTTGCCGATATTGACGCTGCAGGCACGGTGTGGATGACATGAGTTCGGTGACAATTCGCCGAAGCCGAACGACGAGGAAGACGAGCCAGAGCTACAGCAAGCAGTCGTGCAGAGCGCTTCCCAAAAACCTTATTCGCCCTCTCCCGGTGCAGGACTTCTAAGGCGACGGTTCCGGAGACCTGCTCTCCCGAACGGCAGTGCACGCCGGCGGACGGGACGGGTAGACTACGTGGGACGACGCAGTACAAAGGAGGAGGCAAAAACCCTAGATTGATTCGCTATATTGTATGGAGGCGGCGACTCAGTATTTGTAGAAGAATCAGGACGTGTGATCAAGACGCCTGCACGTTCTCCATAACTCGTAACCGAAACGGATTAGTCACGCGTAACCGATCCGGATTCACCGCCACTCAAAACAGCAAAAATAAAACTGCAAAAGGAAGCTGCGTCTGCGCAAGCATCTGGAGCCGATTTTGGCGGACCATTCACGCAGGTGCCATGCGCCCGCGCCCCCCCCCCCCCCCCGCCCTGCCCCGGCAAGGCGAGGCGAGGCGAGCGAGCGCGCACGTGTGATCCTCTAGTTCTCTCCCACACATGCCTCAAGTGGCTAGGAGTGCACCATCCCTTTTAAGGTGGTCTTCCTCTCCTAGAACTAGCAATATGGTACTAAAGTTCACATGCAACCCTCCTTTGCATGAGTGGGCCTTTGAGATTTAATTTAGGAATTATTCTTATTGTATGGGCTTGGCCCACATAATTCAACAATCCCCCACCAGATCTCAAAGTCCCACAGAGATTTGCCTGAATTCCAATGTACTGTTTATATATCAGTGTTTCGATGGAGACCGATTAAGGTTGAACATCCACCTAGAACTCCAAGCTACACTTACTCACAACTTGAACAATGGACTACGCCTTGAATTGCAAGTTTGGTGCAAGCAAGCTTCACTTAAAGACTTAACTGATACTAGGCCGCCAGTAGGCTACCCCTCGGTTGGAGCGTATAAGTCATACTCCTTGGTCTCTTCATGAGCTTAGTAGGAGATTTTCCCAAAATCTTCATAGACTGCGACTAACAGTCGGGCTCATATAGGTGTGTTCTTTCAAGAACGTTCTGCAGGATAACGTCTTCGCTTCTGAAAGCCAATGGAACACATTAAGGCCTTAACCAACTTGCCTTGCAGTTTCTGAGAGTATTGCATCTTCACATAGAGAGGGTTGAAATTACTCTCCTCCAGTTAACTAATGGCTTGTTTTTCCCAGATCCTAATTCACGGGATCTCCGATCACATAGGTTGGGTTACTACCATAGATAATTCACATGGGTCTCATACCCATCTCCTTCGATGCACTATCTATCACATTCCGTGATAGTCCCTTTGTAAAGGGATCTGCTAGGTTTTTATCTGTTTGGATGTAATCCAAGGTTATAACTCCGGAGTTTCTCAATTTCCTGATAGACTTCAATCATCTCTTGACATGCCTAGACGATTTCATATTATCCTTAGAACTGTTCACTTTAGCGATAACGGTTTGATTATCACAGTTCATAAGGATAGCTGGCACTGGCTTTTCCACCGTAGGTAGATCCATCAATAGATCCCGTAGCCATTCTGCCTCAACAGTAGCAGTGTCTAGTGCCGCAAGCTCTGCTTCCATGGTTGACCTCGTCAAAATGGTCTGTTTGCAAGACCTCCATGAAACAGCACCACCACCAATAGTGAAAACATATCCACTAGTGGCTTTGATCTCATCAGCATCAGAGATCCAGTTGGAATCACTATAACCCTTCAGCACCGACGGGTACCCAGTATAGTGAAGACCAAAGTTCGAGGTACCTTTCAGATAGCGCAACACTCGCTCAAGCGCCTTCCAGTGATCATCTCCTGGGTTAGATGTAAACCGGCTCAACTTGCTCACAGCAAAGGAGATGTCTGGCCTTGTTGCACTAGCTAGGTACATAAGTGAGCCAATTATCTGAGAATATTCCAGCTGATTCCTAGCAATTTTCTTATTCTTACGAAGTAACACGCTATGATCATAAGGTGTTGGAGAAGGCTTGCTGTCAGAAAAGCCAAAACGGCTCAAGACCTTTTCCACAAAATGAGATTGCAAAAGTGTAATCCCATCCTCACCTCTAACCAATTTAATGTTTAGAATAACATCAGCCACTCCCAGATCTTTCATATCAAAGTTTTGAGACAAGAATGATTTGACCTCATTTATCACATTGATGTTTGTCCCAAAAATCAGGATGTCATCCACATACAAGCATAGAATAACTCCCTCACCCCCACCATAGCGATAGTATACACATTTATCTGCCTCATTGACAGCAAAGCCTGCAGTTGTCAGTGTTCTATCGAACTTCTCATGCCACTGCTTAGGGGCTTGTTTCAGACCATATAAAGATTTCAACAGTTTTAACACCTTGCCTTCTTGACCTTCTACTACAAATCCATCAGGCTGTTCCATGTAAATTTCCTCATCCAGCTCTCCGTTAAGAAAAGCTGTCTTAACGTCCATTTGATGAACGAGAAGACCATATGAGGCAGCCAAAGCAAGTAGTACTCGAATTGTGGTCAGTCTAGCAACAGGTGAGTAAGTGTCAAAGAAATCTTCGCCTTCTTTCTGAGTATAGCCCTTGGCAACAAGCCGAGCCTTGTACTTTTCAATGGTACCATCAGGCCTAAGCTTCTTTTTGAACACCCACTTGCACCCTACAGGTTTGCACACATAAGGTCTATCTGTCAGCTCCCAGGTGCCATTAGCGATAATGGAATCCATTTCACTACGGACAGGCTCCTTCCAATAGTCTGCATCGGTAGATGCATACGCTTCTGAAATAGACTTGGGAGTGTCGTCCACAAGGTACACAGTGAAATCATCACCAAAGGATTTGGATATCCTTTGTCTCTTGCTCCTTCTAGGAGCTCCACTGTCATCCTCCTCATTGACAAGTTCATGTGTATGCTCAAAAGGTTCAGGTGGTGTGATTGAACTAGGAATTATTTCAGAAGGTTGACTAGTAGTGTTATGTGTATCCTTTATTGGAAAAATATTCTCAAAGAACGTTGCATCTCGAGACTCCATAATTGTACCAACATGCATGTCAGGTACCTCAGTTTTAACTATCAAAAATATATAGGCAATGCTATGATTAGCATATCCCAGAAAAACACAGTCCACAGTCTTAGGTCCAAGCCTGCGTTTCTTAGTTATTGGCACATTAACTTTCGCCAAGCACCCCCATGTACGCAAGTAAGAAAGTGATGGTTTTCTCCCAATCCATACCTCGTATGGTGTTTTGTCCTTATTTCTGTTAGGAACTCTATTTAATACATGATTAGATGTTAGCAAAGCCTCCCCCCACCATGCCTTAGGTAAGCCCGCAGTGTCTAACATGGCATTCACCAAGTCAGTCAACGTGCGGTTTTTCCTTTCGGCAATCCCATTTGACTCGGGGGAATAAGGAGGCGTCCTCTCATGTATAATGCCATGTTCCTCACAAAATAAGTCAAATTCGTTTGAGAAATACTCTCCACCACGATCTGACCTAAGTCTTTTTATCTTTCTGTTTAACTGGTTTTCAACTTCTACCTTATAGATTCTAAAATAGTCTAAAGCCTCGTCTTTCGTTTTCAATAAATACACATAACAGAACCTAGTTGCATCATCAATCAATGTCATGAAATATCGTTTTTCACTCTTCGTTAACATGCCATTCATCTCAGAAAGATCTGAATGCAGGAGTTCTAGTGGTGCCAAATTTCTCTCCTCGGCAGCCTTGTGAGGCTTACGAGGTTACTTTGATTGCACACAGCTATGGCATTTAGAACCTTTGGTGATGGAAACGTTTGGAATTTAATTCATACTGGAAAGCTGAGACATCAAACCAAAATTAATATGACATAGACGTGAGTGCCAAACGTTAGCCTCATCATCCACACTGCCACAAATATGGTTCACAGTCTTATTGCAGAAATCTGAAAGGGAAAAGCGGAACAAGCCTCCGCACTCATAGCCTTTACCAATAAAATATCCATGTTTAGACACGACTACTTTATTAGACTCAAATACCAACTTAAGCCCGTCTCTACATAAACGGGAGCCACTAACGAGATTCTTGTCTATAGAAGGGACATGCTGCACGTTCTTCAGCTGCACGATCTTTCCCGAAGTAAACTTCAGATCTACCGTGCTAACACCATGAATAGTAGCATGTGACCCATTCCCCATTAGGACGGAGGAATCCCGGGCGACCTGATAAGAGGAAAACAACGAAATATCAGCACACACATGTACATTAGCTCCTGTATCAATCCACCAATTGGTAGATTGACTAACTGAAAGAACAGTAGGTAAATTACCATACCCAGTCCCATCTCCAGTCTTGCCAATGGTCACGTTGACAGACTTAGAAGTATGTCCTACATGTGCCTTCTTTCCTTTGCGTTGTGGGCACTTCTTGGCCATGTGACCAGGCTCACCGCACACAAAGCAGGTTCTATCATCCTGATTGTTGTTGTTCTTCTTCTTCTTGAAGTTGGTTGTCTGTTGGGCTTTGACAAATTTCCCTTTGTTCTTGCTTGAGGGTTTCTGTACCACATTGGCACTAGACTGCCCTCCATCACCCTTAGACACAGCGTCCTTTTCCCGAGCTTTCTCCTCAATTTCAAGAGACCCAATCAGACTCTCAACAGAGTACTCTTGTCTCTTGTGTTTGAGTGCTGTTCCGAAATTCCTCCATGAAGAAGGTAATTTCACAATAATACATCCAGCCACAAACTTGTCGGGTAAGGCACACTTCAGGAGTTCGAGTTTCTTGGCAATGGCCTGTATCTCATGAGCCTGATCTACTACAGAACGGTTATCAACCATCTTGTAGTCATGAAATTGCTCCATGACATACATGTCATTGCTGGCATCAGTAGCACCGTATTTGGAATTCAGTGCATCCCATAACTCCTTTGCGTCTGTCATGTGCATATACACCTCGCACAGACGATCAGCAAGAACACTAAGAATGCATCCAACAAAGAGAGTAGTGGCAGTCTCGAATTCTTTCTGCTTTTTAGCATCAAGAACACCTTCAGGCTTGCCATTACTAACCCAGAATACATTCATAGCAGTAAGCCACAGAGTGACCTTGATCTGCCATCTCTTAAAATGCACACCAGAGAATTTATCCGGCCTCAGTGCATCGGCAAATCCAGCCATAGTAAAACCACAGTGCCTACAATAAGGTTTTTGGATTGTTGAAAATATAAGCACATGTAGGTTCAATGTATTCCATAAATAAATCATGACATCATGCACGCAAAATAACAGAACCATCACATGCATAACAGATCTAGACATGTAAACCAGGAAACTGTACATGAACAGATCTAATACGGAGAACATGACTGTTACGTACCGATGATTCTGTTCTGATCGGTTTGCCGATGTTGACGCTGCAGGCACGGTGTGGATGACACGAGTTCGGTGACGATTCGCCGAAGCCGAACGACGAGGAAGACGAGCCAGAGCTATAGCAAGCAGTCGCGCAGAGCGCTTCCCAAAAACCTTATTCGCCCTCTCCCGGTGCAGGACTTCGAAGGCGACGGTTCCGGAGACCTGCATCTGGAGCCGATTTTGGTGGACCATTCACGCAGGTGCCGTGCGCCCGCCCCCCCCCCCCCCCCCCCCCCCCCGCCCCGCCCGGCCCGGCGTGGAGAGGCGAGCGAGCGCGCGCGTGTGATCCTCTAGTTCTCTCCCACACATGCCTCGGCGATTTTATTTTCCCCAAATTCGGCCTGGAAAGTGCAGTACTCGAGCTCCGAAATTGAATCACCGAATTTCCAGCACATTCATTATTTTCTGTAGGCCACACCTTACATCAGATTGAGTTGAAACTTTGTGTGGTTCCTATTTCTGTGCTCTGCTCTATGAAAAAAATAAAATTAAAAAGACACAAAAAAGAAAAATTTCAGCTTAGTAGAGAAGAGAGAGAAAAGTGCTATCCGTGGCCAAAAAAAAGGGAAAAAAAGAGAGAAAAACCGGACAGAGCACAGTTTTAGGTGACAGAGCTTCATTTGTTTTGTGCTTATGCTAAATTAAGTTTATCATTCCCTGGCCATCTTTGTTGCTGTCTTTGCTTACTTTCTGGCCGTGATTCCTTGTTCATCATATCCTAACACTGATATAGGACACATTTAGGCCAGCAACTAGGACCAGTGCTTTGGACATTTATTCAGCATTACTATCTGTTATTGATTTGTGTTCCACTGATATATTTGGCCTTCCAAGCTCCATATATCTACTTCTGGATAGCACAGTTTTGACCCTTGCAATCGTACCCACGCTCGATATGGTATCACGAACCAGCCACCGGTTGTACCACCTGCTGCTTTGGTAAGAACACTTGTAAGAGCTTGGTAAGCCACTTCCTTTGCGAGTTCCCCCTGCCCTTCATTTGTAGTTGATAGGGATAATCCTTTTGTTTTCCCTGTGTTTCCACTAACCATGGCAGGAGACAAAGGAGACGAGACACCGGTCGATTTCAACGAGTGTGTTAGTCGCGGCAATCTACAAGCTACGCTCGACAAAAAAATGCTTCAATCACTGATCTCGGCGCGAGAATGGACACCATCGTCGCCGCCATTGCCAAGTTGAACACCACGGAAGGCATTGAGCGGGTGGAGCGGCGGTTGGCTGACCTCACTGGTCGGATGGACACATTGGAGGCACGCCTGCCACCTGTCAATGATGGCCATCGTCTTGATGATGACACAGTGTATGATGCGGATGGCAACATTGATCGGCGGGCGACACAAGATGCACGACTACGTCGGCGTCTTCAGCAAAACCGACAGGGTATGGGAGGTAATAACCAAAACCGTCATGGTAACGACGACCCTTTTGCTAAAGTCAAGTTTACCATTCCATCTTTTGCTGGTCTTTATGATGCTGATATATATCTTGATTGGGAGATGACGGTAGAGCAGAAATTTAATTCTCACTTGGTTCCTGAACATCATAGAGTTAGACAAGCTACTAGTGAGTTTAAGGACTTTGCTATTATCTGGTGGAATGAACTAAGTAACATGCGCTTACAACCTGATACATGGGAGCGGTTAAAAGAAGATATGCGTAATCGTTTTGTTCCTCCCACATATAAACTTGATTTGAGAAAAAAATTGCAGCGCTTAGAACAAGGTGATCATTCTGTTCAGGACTATTATGCTGAGCTTCAAAAGGGTATGATGCATTGTGGGGTTGTTGAGGACACGGAGGATAAGATTTGTCATTTCTATGGGGGGTTACGGCGTGAAATTCAGGATATTGTTGATTATAAAGAATTTACTACTGTCAACCAGTTGTTCCAGCTTGCTATGCTTGCAGAAAAAGAATTGCAGGGATGCAAGGAATCAGCGAAGGCAAGCACCGGACGACCCTTCTACACGCCGCGCACGACTACATCGACGGGACTGCCCAAGTCTTCTTCGAGTTTTCGTTCTTCTCCACCACCTGTGAACAAGATTGCAGTAGCGCCACCGAAGCCACCTTCCACGACACGCTTTGCAGATGCTACAAAAAATTCTTTGCAGGTTCCAGCCAAGAGTTCTTCTTCCGTGGCTTCAACGGGCCGCTCCCCCAACATTCAGTGCCACCGCTGCCATGGGCTTGGTCATGTGCAGAAGAATTGCCCTAGCCAACGGGCATACATCGCCACAAAAGATGGAGGCTACATCAGCACTTCGGATGTCGAGGAGGATGATGATGTTGCTGCTGCCTCGGATGACAATGGCGGTGGTGATGACGACCTGGTCCTTGGTGGGGCGTCCACAGCGACGCTACACAGCATCATTGTGCAGCGAGTCCTCAGCACACAGGTACAACACCCCGATAAGCTTCAACGCCATAATTTGTTTCAGACTTTCTTCGCAATCAAGAACCAGCGTGCATGTGTCATCATTGATGGAGGAAGCTGCAACAACTTGGTGAGTTCTGATTTGGTCAAGAAGCTTGGCTTGACCACGCGACCGCATCCACATCCATACCATATTCAGTGGTTAAATGACTCTGGAAAAGCTAAGGTAACACAAACATGCCGAGTCCATTTTTCCATTGGTGGTTATGCTGATCATGTTGATTGTGATGTGGTTCCCATGCAAGCATGCTCTCTTTTATTAGGTCGACCTTGGGAATTTGATAATGATGCTTTACACCATGGTAGTAGTAACAAATATACTTTTATGCATAAGGGAAATAAAGTTACTTTACTGCCTTTGACCCCAGCTGAGATTATAGAGGCCGATAGGGAGAGAGCTGCTGCTAATGATCCAAAGGAACATGATAAATCTGAAAAACAGCAAGTAATCCATTTGAAAAATTCTGTTATGCTTGCCACAAAATTAGACCTTGCTGAAATTGATGATGTTAATGAGACATGTTATGCTTTGGTGTGCAAGGATGCTTTATTTTCTCTTGATAATATGCCTTGCACTTTGCCTGCTTCTGTCACTAACCTTTTGCAGGAGTTTAGAGATGTTTTCCTTGATGAGATACCTCTAGGACTTCCACCCATTCGAGGGATTGAGCACCAGATTGACTTGATTCCTGGAGCGAGTTTGCCAAACCGTGTGGCGTACAGGACCAATCCCGAAGAGACTAAGGAGATTCAGCGACAAGTCCAAGACCTTTTGGACCGTGGGTATGTACGTGAGAGCCTTAGTCCTTGTGCTGTTCCTGTTCTTTTGGTTCCCAAAAAAGATGGTTCTTGGCGTATGTGTGTAGATTGTAGAGCCATTAACAACATTACTATACGATATTGTCATCCTATTCCTAGGCTAGACGACATGCTTGATGAGTTGTGTGGTGCTATAATTTTCAAAAAGATTGACTTGCGTAGTGGATACCACCAAATAAGAATGAAACTTGGCGATGAATGGAAAACTGCTTTTAAAACTAAGTTCGGCTTGTATGAGTGGTTAGTCATGCCTTTTGGTTTAACTAATGCACCTAGCACTTTCATGAGATTAATGAACAAGGTTTTACGTCCTTTCATTGGCAAATTTGTGGTCGTTTACTTTGATGATATCTTGATTTACAGCAAGTCCATGGATGAACATTTGACTCACTTACGTGCTGTTCTTAATGCTTTGAGAGATGCACGTTTGTTTGGTAACCTTGATAAGTGCACCTTTTGCACGGATCGAGTCTCTTTTCTTGGCTATGTTGTGACTCCACAGGGAATTGAGGTTGATAGAGCCAAGGTGGAGGCGATATGGAGTTGGCCCACACCCACGACAGTCTCCCAAGTGCGGAGTTTTCTTGGCCTTGCAGGATTTTATCGCCGCTTTGTCAAAGAATTTAGCACCATTGCGACACCGTTGATTGAGTTGACAAAGAAGGGCGTCGTGTTCCATTGGGGGCCATCACAAGAGGAGTCCTTTAATCTTTTGAAGGACAAGCTTACACACGCACCATTGCTCCAACTTCCGGATTTTGGTAAGACTTTTGAACTGGAATGTGATGCTAGCGGAATTGGTATTGGTGGTGTTTTGATGCAAGAAGGCAAACCTGTTGCCTACTTTAGTGAAAAATTGAATGGTCATGCTCTTAATTATTCCACGTATGATAAAGAATTGTATGCTCTTGTTTGTTCTTTAGAGACGTGGCAACACTCGCATGGAGGCGGTTTGATGGGACATTTTGGTGCTAAGAAGACAGAGGACGTTCTGGCCACACACTTCTTTTGGCCAAAGATGCGGCGAGATGTTGAGCGATTTGTTGCTCGCTGCACTACATGTCAAAAAGCTAAGTCTCGCTTGAATCCACATGGTTTATATATGCCTCTTCATGTTCCTTCTATTCCATGGGCACATATTTCTATGGACTTTGTTTTAGGATTGCCCAGGACTAAGAGGGGGAGGGATAGCATTTTTGTTGTTGTGGATCGCTTTTCTAAGATGGCCCACTTTATACCATGTCATAAAACCGATGATGCCGTTCATATTGCTGACCTCTTTTTCAAAGAGATAGTTCGTTTGCATGGTATGCCGTCTACTATTGTTTCAAATCGTGATGCCAAGTTCTTAAGTCACTTTTGGCGTACTCTATGGAACAAGTTGGGTACAAAGTTGTTGTTCTCTACAACATGTCACCCACAAACTGATGGTCAAACCGAGATGGTGAACCGCACATTGTCTACCATGTTGAGAGCTGTTTTGAAGAATAATTTGAAGCTGTGGGAAGAGTGTTTGCCGCATGTTGAGTTTGCATATAATCGAGCGGAACACTCCACCACCAAGGTAAGTCCTTTTCAGGTAGTGTATGGATTCAATCCCCGTGCCCCTATTGATATTTTACCTTTGCCTACTAGTGAGAGAGTTCATAATGATGCTAAGGAGCGTGCTGATTTCATTGTCAAAATGCATGAGACTACTCAGGCAAACATTGAAAAGATGAATGAAAAATATAGGATTACTAGTAGTAAAGGTAGAAAGGAAGTTAAACTTGAACTGGGTGATTTTGTTTGGTTGCACTTGAGAAAGGATAGATTTCCTGAGTTAAGAAAATCAAAATTGATGCCTAGAGTTGCTGGTCCTTTTAAGATAGTTGAGAAGATAAATGATAATGCATATAAACATGAGTTGCCTCCCGAGTTTGGGGTTAGTCCCACCTTTAACATTTCAGATTTGAAGCCATACTTGGGAGATGAAGATGAGGCTGAGTTGAGGAAACCTCCGCTTCAAGAGGGGGAGGATGATGAGGACATCACTTCTTTGGATACACACAACACTCCTCCACTTGACATTCAAGGACCAATCACTAGAGCTCGCGCCCGACAATTGAATTTACAGGTGAGCTCGTTCCTAAGTACTTCTTTTTATTCATTTGAGAATAGATTGCTACCTAATGATTTAATTATGATTAGGAACCATGGAGAGGACCTGGAAGTACTTGGAGAACGGCTACGGGGTGCACAAGTCCAGCAAGGGCGGTTGAATCAAGTTGGAGGCCCAACTCAAGCCGACTTCGAATCCAATTCGGAGTCCAGAACCAGGCCGCACTAAAACAGACACCCAGATCGTATCCGGACTTCGTTTTGGACGTTCTACATATGTATGGAAAGCTAAGAAGAATACCTTTCCAATGGCTCTGGTCTCATGTCAAAATTCCTTCTGAGTCAACGGAAATCGTCAAAATAAGTGGACGTTCAGAATCTGTCAGGGTGCTGCGCCACCGTCTTTTGGGCCGTTCGGCTTTGTATCGTGTTGGAGCCCATTAGGGGCGAGTCCAGGGGTTTTGCACGCCCCTCACTCCTTTATATCCAGCCACCACCCCCACCATTAGGGTTGGGTTTTGCTTAGATTAATTCTGTCTTTGAACAGTTTCGCCGTTCATCGGTTTGTGAGACCCCAACTTTCGAGTGCTACATCAATACATCCGCAATTCAGTTGTGTTCTTCCTTGTTCTTGCTTGTGTTCTTCGATTCGCAGGCGAGGATTAGCCTTCTTGGCGAGGTCAACCGGGCCGCGCACGGTTGATAACCTGAGGAGACGTGGTGCTGCGATTGCGGGGTTCGGAACGTGTCGTTCAGAAGCCGGATCGATTTGTGTCGCGCCTCCACCAAATCGAACATATCCAGAACCTGTTGGAAGATCGAGATCCCGTTCCCATCACTAGGAGTGCACCATCCCTTTTAAGGTGGTCTTCCTCTCCTAGAACTAGCAATATGGTACTAAAGTTCACATGCAACCCTCCTTTGCATGAGTGGGCCTTTGAGATTTAATTTAGGAATTATTCTTATTGTATGGGCTTGGCCCACATAATTCAACAATCCATCAGGCAATATTTTTCCTTTTCCAATCACAATCGCATCAAGCATCCATGCGACCTTCTTTTTGTTTTTCCTACTCGCGCCGTCAAAAGTCACGGCCTGCCCAAAAAAACACAGCCGCCGCCCAATACAATTTTTAGACGCTCTGTATTTTGTTTTTCCAAAAGGCTTGACAAGCCATAAACAAAACCAGCCACCTCTATTTATCTAGTGCTCTCTTCAACCTACTCCAATACATTATCAACCCTAATACAACTCATCTTGGCCCACAACTTTTTAAGGGACCCAAAATCCTTCATAACATGGGTTTTTTAATTTTACACTTCTGATTTTTTCAGCCTTCCACGTGTCTTTCCATTATACGTGACTAACTCGGTCAAAACATGTAATACTAATGTCCTCATTATCATGTACACTCAAAATGATGGACAATGGACTAGTGTCGACGAGACCTTCTAAACGCATCTTCACTTTAGGCTTGTACAGATCGAGTATGGGCCTGTATATAATTAAATAAAATAGTAGTAACTCTATATCTCTAAATATAATAATTAAAGACCCAATTAAATTACAGTTCACCTGATATATTTAATGTGGCTCAACAATTCCTTCCAGTTAAATAATATATTTAACTGAGAAGTGCAAGACATGAGCGTATCCGCGTCATCTGTGGAGGCGGGGCGACTGCTAGGTAGCGGCGTTTGCGCGGCGGCCGCGGATGGTGGAGGCGGGGTGACTGCTGGGCGTGCGGTGGGAGGTGCCCAAGGTTTTATATGACAGGTGCTTACCATGCTTAGATAAATAGAAATTTACAATTATATTTGACAGTGGGGTACAATAGTCTGGTGGTAAACGCCTTGGCCTCCGAGCTAGGAGGTTTTTGGTTCGATTCCTCCACACCCCATGGTTTTTGTTTTTATTTTTCTATTCTAATTTTTATCCTCTCTTGTTTTGTCAAGTGAGACCTCCTCAACTGCGTTTTAGTTGTCACTTTTCAAATTTTTTTATCTCCTCTAGCAATTAATAACTATAGATAATATAATTCCTCCACACCAATTCGGCCCTTGCGTTGAGCAGTTAGGCCCATGAAAACAAAGCGTTGCAATAACATATTATTGCCACAAACAATCATCATATATAGCAACAAATTTATTTTGTGGCAATACAAACTCATTTCATACGCATTGTATAGGAACCTTTTGCAACGCAATTGATTACTATGACAACGCAATAAAATTGTGGCAATATTGTCACCCACTCGCAACGAAATTCTATAAGGTGGCAATACCTCCTAACTATTGCAACGAAAATCAATATTATCACAACGCAAGACAACCGTGGCAATAAAGTCATACTACTCGCAACCATTTTCTAAATGGTGGCGATAAAGCCACCTTATTACAACGAATTCAATGACTATCGTAACGCAATATTTTAGAGGCAATACTGTGCACATATCGCCACGATTTTAGCAAAACGTTGCAATAGTACATACCTATTGCAACTAATTTAGTGTCGTTGCGATGCATTTCGTGGCTAAAGGGTCGGAATCCAGTAGTGTCTTGGTCCTCCTAGATGGAGTGGCTGCAGACTCAATCATCAGAGCAATACATCAATCTTTGATCTACTGCTTGTGTATTATTGTCTGGTTAGTGTTGAGTTGGCTTGGGTTTGGTTCGTCTGTTTCTCTATTTCTTCTATGTTCTTTGGTTGTTTCTTTCCCTTCTTAATCTGAGAGAAGTTCTTGCTTGTCTTGTTGATGATCTGACTTGTTGGGTGTTGAGGAATCATACTCAAAGCTATCCTAGCTATTTTATTCCCACGAGCATGGTCTGACTGTCTTTACGATCACACTATTTTGTTTTGTGCACACCCAGTTAATTCACAAAAAGTTCTCAATTTGCTTGCTAAGTTTTCAATCAAAGATTAGAGCAGTGTCAGACCCGATTTTTTTAATCCAGAATCCCCTGTGAAACTCCGCATTATTCCTTGGATCAGTAGATAGTGCTCACAGGTACATTGCTGCATCATCTCATACATCGCATGAAGCATAATAAACCATAATATTACATATCAGAGTTTGAAATACACCGCGTCGGATGACAGTTTTACACAAGGGTCGACCAGGCCAAATATCTACATATAAAAGGCAGCAGTGGAAACATACACAAAATTAAGACCATAATCCACAGGCAGGCGACTGAAGGGTAAATGTGTGCAATATATATTATCTGAACTTAGATAATATATGTGCACACAATCTCCATTAAGTCTACTTGTCTAGGACCCGATATCGAAGAAGCCATCCTAGTTTCGTTCGTTGGTTCCTCCGTCTGTGGCAGGGGTTTCCTCGTAGGCATAGTGGTCTTGGGTCCCTGTTTCTGGTTTTGGTAATGTGAGGGTAAGCTCAAATCCATCGTGCTCCACAAGCCAATACGCAAAATGCAATAAGTAACATGCATGGCTTATTAAGGAAAGGTTGGGTTATTTTGTTTTGCCATCAATTGTTTTTTAAAATAGGTTACCTAGGAATTTCCTATGACCTAGCAGTTTCTAACTAAAATAAAATTTTCATCAATGCTTGAAAGAGTACAATAAAAATAGTGATCCAGATACCATCCACCGTTACATGGTTTCTACACCATATGCTAACCTTTTAGCGTTATAGCCGCTTACCATATCATTGGGGCGACACCCAGGGCAACACAAATCAGTGCTTTCCACTGCCCTCCACTTTTCCCAATTTCCACCCACAACATTTTTGAAATAGAACTATATCTAGTTAAGTTCCCATGCCTGCCCTTGACCGTGGGCTCGACTATTCGAATAGTTTTTGACTCTGCAGAGTTTGTATACTTTACCCACAAGAGACAATCCGCTTGTTGCCACACACAATTCCTTAGTCATGTGGTTGAGTAGACCATCACAGTAACTTTTCAAAATATCTAGCCCCTATTGTCATCTCACCCTATGGGCTGCTCCCACTTACAGTGGGTCCCATATGTTGTGCGGGATATAACCATGGATACTAGCACATTCAGACTCCACTCTCCACAATGCTAGTATGACTGGTTACTTCACCCTCCACTTGGTGTCCCTTTAGGCCTCCCCTTGCCCTTGCAATAATCCCCTCCTTTTCACTACCGGTGAGATGAGTCTGGAGGTTTCGATAGCTTTATTTAGCCAAGTTGCACTTTGCAGACTTGTGGTTATACTGTTGTACATAGGACGTCATGACAAGATTCAGTCCTTAGTGCTATCTAGGTGGTTCTACTATAAACCATATACCGTGGTTCCACTGCACCACACATTAGCCCCCATACCATCCACCTAGATATTTAAGCAAGTTGGGGGTTTTTGGGAGCATAAAATAATAATCATATCCAAATGTATTAGTTATTTCTACAATAACTTTCCAAATCAGTTGTTCATATTTAAAAGGGACGCTTGGGGCATTTTGGTGCCCCCGAATATCTAAGCAATGCTAAGCATGGCATATAATTAAGAACTTATTTTTGAAGGTTTTACCGTTATAATTTTTGCTAGGTGACAAAGTTCAAATATTCCAATACTCCCAACGAGATGTAATTCTAGCAAACCAAATCATGGGCATATGACTAGAATCTTAAAACAAACATATATTTGCATATGAAATAACAGCTTGCAATTTGATAACTTAAACAAAAGTAAATTTGCAGAAAATGAAGGCTCAACATGATCAAAGTATTGACTTGCTTTCGTCACAGTTGACTTGGTCTTAATGTTGAGGGTTGCTTCAGCCTTAGCTTCTTCCTCTTGGGTCTCGTACATTATTTTTACGTTGCACGAAAATTTAGATAAAAATTAGTAAACCAACAAACTCTCACCAAAAATTCAAATGAGCTTAAAAAATTATGGTTTTGGTTTCATTGGATAGATATTGAATTTGGATGAATTTTGAAATTTATTTCACTCAATTTGGAGTTCAAATGAATAAGTTATGCCATTTTAAAGTTCTCAGTTTAAATAAATCCGAAAATAAAAAAATCTGACAGGTGAGGCCCACAACAGGTTTTTAAAATTTTCTTTTATTTTCTTTTCTCTATACCTATGACAGGTGGGGCCAGTGACTATTTGCTTAGAAGGGGTCGGGTCCACAAGTCTATGAGCCATTTGTTATTAACTACTCATCATCAACGTTAATTACTCATCATTAGCATTAACTCTGTCTTAACCATGATTTAATCACGCAGCTACAGTGTCTTCTTCCTCCGGCTAACGCTCGGCGAGCTCACCGTCAGCGGAGGAGACGACGGTCGGAGGTGAGCATCCCCAAAATGGGTTGCTCACGCCAGCGCCTACCCGAAGATGAAGTCTCACCGTCCAATTCGGCCGGGGCGTTGGCCGGCGGCAACCGTGAGCGGCAGCAGAACAGGGGAAGCATGGCTACGGCGGCGCATGGCACCAGAGCTCAATTAAATGAGAGGGGAGCATGGCAACGTACTTTTGGCACGACCCAAATTGACATGCTAGAAAAGTATGTGACATGTGAGCCAATTTTCTAGCAAATCGACAAAGTAGATGATAGATAAACCTAAACGAAGGCCGATCCTGGACGAAACATCGATGCAAAGCAATAATGAATAGAAACGAATCTCGAAACATATTGATCAACATGTCGATGTGAAGCAATATTGTTCAAAGTCGACTTACTAAGGTAAGATTCTAGTAGCTACGGCATACTATTAAGGTACATGAAAAGTAAATACAAAAAGATAGTAAAGATTGGCTTGTGTACGTTTTTCGTCAATCGGTGTATAGGGTATTTATAGCCTAAAACAGTAAAATTAACCTTGGATTGTGCTTCAAGTCTCCCTCTTCATGTTGGCTCAACCTTTCCCTGGATAGAGTCTCTGTCCATCTTCAAATAATCTCATTTCCAATCTCGTATTATCGATTTTCTTGTTACATCTACCTTTCCTTAGTCGGTATCTTTTGAAGGCTTCTTAGCGTGGTTGATGCTTGTTTCTAATTTATAGCAAATTCTGATCTTTCCTTATACTTATTTAAATGATAAAAATATTTTTGCTGATTATTTTACCTGTCAAAATCTAGCGGCAGCAGACACATTTGCTAATGCATGCGTGCATTAGCTAGCTAAGTAGCAAGTGGTTTCGATTTTTGAGTGAGGCGCACAGCCCGTCTTTCCCCCTATCTCTTCCCCATTGCTTTGGTCTCTACCGTACGTGCCATCCTCCTCTCTGGTTGGCACTCCTATTCAGTGACCGCTCTGTCCTCTTCTCTAGTGACCACGAGCGCCACTAACCCCAACCCTTTCCCGAGATGCATCAGGGCGCCTTGCCGTCGTCGCCTACGGACGGTCAAAGCCGCAGGAGCCCGAGGAGGGGGAGTTGATGTGCGAGTCGTCAAGCCGCTGCTCGCCGATGTTACCGCCCTCCTCTCGGGACCAGTTTGAAAGCTTCCGAATTCGTAACAGCTTCTTGGCCTCAATCGAATAGGTCAGTGATGCCGCTTAGTCTTATTTTATACCCATCCTATTCAGGCCACGCCTACTTCAAATCTTACATGCGCTTTTGCATTTTCGGGCTTCCATTAACATGGGCCCGATTAGGAAAATGTCTGTGTATAGGAATAACTAGGTGCGGAAGTCTATGTGGACCAATAAAAAGAGTGATACTTCGTAACGGTTTTTTCTGGAAAAATCAAAGGCCCATACGTAATTCCAAAAAACTAAAGAGGTTTTTTTTGCAAAAAATCAAGGTCCATATTTAATTCTAGGAAAAGCTCAGGGTTTTATCCCGTAAAAAGAGGGTCTTTCTAGAAAAATCAAGAACCTATATATAATTTCAAAAAAATGTAGAGCCTTTTTGTAAAATTATTGACATGGCAGGAATCTTTCTGCAAAAACCAAAGACTCATATGTAATTTAGGAAAACAAGAAAGACGAGAGAGTCTTTCGCATAATTGCTAAGATGGCAATGCTCTCCAGGGTGGAATCCCCCAGGGCAAAATATAAGGAGTATTTGAGGACGCAAATACTAACAACAGAATATTTAAACAATGTCTTGCCACATTATAAATACTACTAGCAACTAACTACATATAGATTTGACTAATTAAATTAACATTTGACGAATAAAGGCTAAAAAAAAGCCTCCATTTGTGCATTGACTTATCACACATCGAAGTCCAAACGCATAAAATGGGATTGGATTATTGCCTGATACAAGTACAGCTAATTAGCACTTTGCATATAATGTCTTCACCTAAGTGACTAGACTTGTTTTACTTGTTCCAGCAGATCACGATAAGAACTTGTAGGTCTTGGCTTGGACGATGATCGAGCGGAGACCTCCAATAGGCGCCAATATGGACAGAAGCACGCCGATGATTATGCAAATCTTCCAGCCAATCAAAAGCATCAATTTGAAATTGTGAGTTAGGGGTCTACATTATTGCAAGTACATAAAGATGTGAGCATCTAAAAAACAAAAGGCAAGTTATGTAAATAATAACTTACCCAGTTGATGAACCAGGACAGGCCAAACTTCTTTGGCTTCTTGATAATCAACCACATAATGCAGGGAAGCTGTAGAAACAATTTCAATTCAGTTAATAGACCGAAGCAACTTATATAGTATTCCCTCTGATCATAAATAGATGTTATTTTGGATATTGATATGATTCATAAAACATAACTTTAACCACTAAATAATTTTCTATTATAATACAATTATAAAACTCAATAAAGTTATAATATTATAAAAGCACTTATCGAGATATATATATATATATATATATATATATATATATATATTATGTATCTAATCTAATTATTTAAAAAGATATCAATCGTCAAAGTTTTGAAATGTTTGACTGTATATATTTCAAAATAACGTATATTTGTGACTGTAGAGAGTGCTAAATAGTAATAATGATGAAGAATCTTACGAAGTAGGATGTTGGGGCATACGCAAAGCCACCGAAGAACCCTACTAATCCACCGAAGAACGGTATAAGGATGCCAACCAGCATGGTGAATGCTGTACAGGTAGAGAGTAAAAATGAGCACTGACATATTTTGTGACATTACCAAACTTTATTAGATTGTAGTATTTGTAAACATGCTGTAATTAATTGCACTTTTACGCACCAACGAAGAGTGAGCGTTCGATCAAACGAAGAGGCAACCCAGGCTTGAATCGAAGCTGCTTCACTAGGAAGGTCTCAAGCATGTCGAACACCGGCATCGCGTAGATCTGTATGCACGTGCAAACGTCAATAGTAGTAAGCTGCTACTACGTACATACATGATCATATATATTCTGTAATATGTAATGAATGCATGTGCATGTAAACATGTATTTACCTGGTAGCTGCCGATGATGTGGACGACAACGAACATGTTGGCAGCGGCGATGAGCCAGCGCGGCTTCTCAAGGGTTTTAAGAATGTTGTCGTCGACGGCGTTGCCGAAGATGTAGTAGCCGACGAAGGCGACCGGGAGGTAGCAGGCGGAGATGACGACGTAGGCGACGACGACGCCGAGCCACATGGGCTTCTTGGACGGCTTGTCCGGCGTCGACGGGATGGTGGCCTGGATCTCCAGCACCACGTTGTGCCCCGCATACGTGAACGCGATGTCACCGAGCGCGCTCAGGAAGTTGAACGTCTGCCCCGCCGACGTCGACGCCTTCAAGCTGTAGTCCACGCCATCGTGCCGCCCCTTATGCAGCGACGCCCCCCACGCGATCGTTGAGTAGCTGCACATACATTTGTGTTATTTACATGCATGAAATAATATCGTTGTAGCAACAGATGCGTGCGTACATGCATCTATATAGGTACGTGATCAAGCCAACGTACGTGAGGGACATGACTGCGGCGAGGAGGGAGACGCCGCTGATGGAGTTGAAGTTGGGGAGCTGTGAGAGGAAAAAGTGGATCGAAGCAAATATCATGATGAAGTAGGTGGTCCGGATGGGCTCGCAGTCCGGGCAGACTTCGCTGTGGAACTTCTGGAGTGAGTTGCCGCCGGTGATCATGTAGATGATGCAGAGGCTAACCTCGACCATGAGCTGCTGCGGCACGACGATCCAGAGGCCAAGCTTCTCGCCGAAGGCGTGCTGGCCGAGCTCATGGTAGCGGTCGAAGCGCTTGCCGGGGACGCACTCGTGCATCTCCACCAACTGCCACAGTGTGTAGAGGGTGATGACCAACGACAGAATCATCGCCGCCACGCCAGGACCCCTTAGATTAAAAAAAAGCATGCTTGTTATTTTTCATATGCCAATAACAAATCATTCTTACTTTCTAAAAATGACTGTAAAAGAAACCTCCCAGCTGTGCCATGTCACCTTTTGAAACTGTGGCTAGTTTATAAATAAACTCTCATTGTTAGTTTGCGCAATATGAAAAACACAACCGGCAGTACTCGTTCAGTCAAATGTTCCGTCATGGACCAGTCAAATGTTTAGTTTATAAATGCTCCCGGCCGGTTCAACACTGGCAATGTTTCGTTATATAGTTGGATAGCTTCAGAGTTGCAGAGCACACTATATTTGCTACTCACAAAATAACATGTCTGTTTTGAGGTTCACACACTTTTCTTTATTTGTAAACAGAATGGCAAGCGGCAACGTAACTTTTACAAGAAATTATGCAACGCTTGCTTACTATGCCGCATTTGTCATAATGAAAATGAATTATTAGATTGTGACCACTGCAACACATAGCGAGGTGACCGGTCAGCGGTTCACTGGTTCTAAAATACTAATATTTTAACATCATGTAATTCAGTTTTTTTAAGGTTTATATTAAGCTTAAAACAGTATATGGACCCCACTGATATACTATTTTGCCGTCAAAATTGAAGAAATTTTCAACGATGCTCCTCCACGCGTCCTTTTTGACTCCGCTACCGACGGTCGTCGTTGGACTGGGAACTGATGAACGCCGGTGATGGACAAGGAAAGAAAAAAGGTAGGCTACGTGTGTACAGGGTGGACCCCCTCACCCTTCGCTGCCGCCGATGCGGAAGAAGAGGAGGGGCGCCGGAGAAGGCTCGACGGAGCTTTTTTTTTTTTGTCGCCTGCGGAGAACGAGAGGACTGTCTCGCGTCAAGGCACTAGTTAATCTATGGCTCACAATATAATAAACAGCGCATAGGCAAGGGGCAAATAGATTGAATCTGAGAAAAGAAACGCAGAAGAAATTGTATGGATCTGAGAAAAGGAATTGAATGGTCCAACACACTTCCTCCCTGTGCTTTACGGTTTCAGTTTTTAGCTTTTTTATAGTAAATAATTTTTTTATAGTAATTAATTTTTAAACAAAATATATTTATTTATATTGATAAAAATTGCATATAAGTATTTCTCTTCATACTCTCTCTCGCGCGAACGGCTATTATTCACCTACTATTTATAAGTCACAGCCAAAAGTTATAAGCTACAACCATAAAGAATAAGCCTCGATTGTTTTTAATTTTTACTGTCTTCAATGTAAAAAATTTGACTATGATTTATTATCATAATATAGTAGCAAAAATAATAATAAAATATATATCATGAAAGAATTTTGTATGATAAATCTAATGATATTATTTTTATATAGTTAATCTATATATTAATATATAGTAATGATTAAAATTTTAAAGTTTGTCCGTACGAAACAACGGCGGCATATATTTGTAAACAGAGGAAGTACTATGAGAAGGTTAAATTAGTGGCTAAGCAGAAAGAAAGCAACGGACAAGCTAATTCTTCTATATCACTCATCAATCTAGGTTGGACCTCAAGCTCACGCGCCGTGCCGCCGGGCCGCTGCATCGCATCGGAAACAACAAGGAACCGCCGCATCCTCCGCCTGGCATACGCGAGACCAGCACCACGCAGCTGCCTCGTCCATGATTAGCAGCCTCGCAGCACCAAGCCACGCCGCGGCGAGGATTTAGTCATGCATGGGTTGCTGCAGTTCAACAAGCTCCACTTTGACTATGTTTGGAGAGGCGAAGGATGAGAGACGGGGAAGACGGAGATTGGAATAACGGATAGACGGGAGAAATTTGGAGCGTGGCGTGGAGGGCGGTTGGTGTAGGAGGGACCGGTAGGCGGTAGCATTGCGCGTTAGTCAAACCTCAAATATTACTTTTCGCAGGGCAAGTGGTTTATCTGTACACGCTTCCATGCGAACTTGCAATGGAACTATTTTATCCTTTTAGGGCTCTATGCAACAAAATTGAGGAGAAGATTGTATGAAAAGAATAGAACGCCCAACTCTCCTATTTGCCCTTGTGACCAATCAACTCCGGTTCCTCATGAGGTGTATACGTACAAACGAACATATATATCAATATCTATCCATCTTGCATTCTTGCTATATCCTAACTTAATGCCTGGTTATAGCTCACATGAGATTTAAGTATTCTTTATCCTAACTTTAAAGTTTAAATTTCAAATATAATTTGAACTGTTTGAACAAAATTTGTACTAAATAACCGAAATTTCGGTGATTTCATTTCTTTCACTATCCACAAAGAAAAATCCAAAACGAAATAGTTTTTCCTGGGCCAGGAGGTAACCAACGATGCACTCCATATTAAGTTCTGAAATTTCTATTTATCTGGTACGTGCTTAAGTAAAAAAACCGGAAATCTCGTTAAAACCTAAAGAGTGACGATCGACAGGGTGAATAAAATGAAGGCGTACCATCCGAGCTCGGACATGGCGTAGGGCAGGCTGAGCACGCCGGCGCCGACCATGGCGGTGACGTTGTGGAAGGCGGAGTACCACCACTTGGCGTTCCTCGACGATGTGATCGGCAGCCAATCGTTGATCGCCTTCTCCTTCTCCTCTTCCTCCGCCGTCGTATTCATGGCTGCTGGCGCCATATCTCCGATCGATGACCACCGAGTTCCCTCGCTAGGATAGATCTAAAACCTGAAACTTCGGTCAACTATTCCATATACAGCACCTGAGTTGTCCCTGTTGGGTACTAAGAAGGAACAACAAGAACCAAATAAAAATCTATTGCAAGACGAAGAAAGAGAAGGCACAAAGACCTACGGATGGAACGGTGTTGGATTAATTAGAGCATACGGACGAAGGGGGAGGGAGAAGAAAGCACATACGTTCGTAGTCAGGTCGCGCGCCTGCAGTCTCCGCCAACGAACGACCCGAAGATGAAGGGTTTGCTAGGTCCTCTCTTAACAGGGTCAGGCTTTATTATTTATATATCATTGAAGACTCAAACATCAGTTTATATCATTGAAGACTCAAACATCAGTTTAAAAGCGGATAAAAACAATATTTCCACAAATTACGGATCTGTAAGATTCTCGTTGGTTTGTTTAATGTGTCGAGCCGCAGGTGTTGATGTAACTACACCCCGTATTCTCCTGACAGCTCGGCAGTCAACGGAATAGGCTCAGAATTCAGATCGATGCACAAGTCCTGCGCGCACGTAGTTCTACTGTGCAGAGCAATTAGGTTGTGACACGTATCGTTTGTGTTAACTAATTAACAGAGGAGGATGACACGTATCGTGGCGAACAAAACTCCTCTTGACAAACAAGGTTTTTCCTTATGAGAAAAACTTTTTATCTGGGACATCCTCTTATCTCATCCGAGATTTATTTTGTCTTGAGAGTCGCACTATTTTATTTCTTACTGCATTCTCTATTTCTCTCTCTCTCTATATATATATGCATTGCTCTCGAAGTAAAGACAAGGGATAAATTGGATGGTGACTATGATAGAAGTAAAGAAAAAAAAAAGATAAATTGGATGGTGACTGTGATAGGAGCATATCTTTCCCTAGCACATCTCAGAAAATAGGAGAACCAGCCAATGGAGAGGAAACAGCCAAGAAAACTTTACACCTCGTTGCTGAAATTTCTCTAGGAGAAAAAGAAATATTTGACTAACGAATGCTATATGCTGCTGTAAAATACTCCCTTCGTTCTTTTTTTACTTGATGTTTTGACTTTTTATGGTTTTTGATATACGACTTTGACCGTTAATTTTTATAACTTTATATTAAAATATACTAATAAAACTATAATATAATGAAAATATTTTTAACAAAAATTTAATGATATAATTTTTATATAGACAATCTAGATGGTTTTAAATATATTGACGGTCAAACTTTAAAAGGTTTGACAGCACGGATTCACGGATTCTAGAAAGTCAAGTAAAAAAACCGGCAGTAAGTTGATGCGTGAAACTAAGAAGTTTCAGACCGGTACATTGTCACCTACCACTTGTCAGAAAATGCAGGACCACATAATGGGCAAGGAACACCCAAGAAGACGTCAGATTTCGTTGTTAAAGGCATTATAGGAAAAAGAAATGTTTGACTAAAATTCTAATTTGTGGAGTACACTAGATATTTGACTAGAGAACTGTACGCAATTACAAAACAGGAAGTAGATTTTTGTGGACCCCCAAGCTTGATCGCCTCTTCGCAAGGAATATACCAAATTTCTTACTCCTTGTACAAAACACAAACTTTATCTAAACTGAAGCATAACAAAGCCAAAGGTTAGCTAACCAAAATGACCCAGAAGGCACAGTAGGTAAACGCTGATAAACATGTGGTGCCCAACAAGTGATAACCGTCTGTTTATATTGGCTTTTATTTAAATAAGCCAAAAAATAATACAAACACCTAGCTTATCGAATCAGCTTTTTCATTTCTCTCGTTACCATCTCGCTCCGAGAATAAGACAAGAGGTTATATGTGCAAATAAGATTTTTCTTTATGGGAAAAACTTTATATCTCTTAAAGGGGGGCACCCTCTTATCTCGGTTGAGTTCTTTTCTATTTTCAGCCGGCTTATATTTGTACTATCCACATAACTAGCTTTTAAACGGTGCGTTTTTTCAAAGCAGGCTCAGCAGGAAGATTATAGTAAAAAGTGTACTGAGTTCAACTGTATCAGCCAAAATCATATGCGACTATTTTTTGTGCGTACTACCTCTCACGAACAGACAGAATTCAAATATTTAAGTCATAAGTCATCAACCCAAAGAACCCACCCGAGCATCCACTATCTATTTTGTCTTAAGATTCACACTATTTTATCTCTTACTATATTCTCTATTCCTCAAAATATATATGCATGGATCTGGAAGTAAAAAAGGGACAAATTGGATGGTATACCTTTCCCTAGCACTTCTCAGAAAATGTAGGAGGACCAGTCAATGAAGAGGATATAGCCAAGAAATTTCTCTAGCAGAAAAAAATTTGACTAACGAATTCGATCTATATGCTGCTGTAAAATAGATATTTGAGATAACTGTACATAATTGTGAAACCGGTAGTAAATTGATGTGTGAAACAGAAGTTCCAGATCGGTATATAGCACTCGTCAGAAAATTGTAGGACCACATATGGGCAGGAAACTCCCAAGAAGACTTCAGATTTCGTTGCTAAAGCTACTGTACGAAAAAGAAATGTTTGACTAAAGAATTCTAATTTGTGGAGTACACTAGATATTTGACTAGAGAACTGTACGCAATTGCAAAACCGGAAGTAGATTTTTGTGGACAGCCAAGCTTGATCGCCTCTTCGCAAGAAATATGTAACTTCCTTACTCCTTGTGCAAATCACAAACTTTGTCGAAACTGAAGCATAACAAAGCCAAAGGTTTGCTAACCAAAAAGACCCAGCAGGCACAGTAGGTAAACGCCGATAAACATGTGGTGCCCAACGTGTGATAACACGTGTTTTGGGGGGCTTTAGTTTGTTTTTGTCGGGGAACCGCCCAAATCCTGGAAAAGGTTACTTACTTTATTTCGGACGAAACAATGCTATTACTTGGCGATTTCATTGTCAGGATTTCAGAAGAATCACATAAAGGAAGAAGACGAGAAAGAAAATGAGTTAAAAAGTCCACTAAAGTTGGAGAAGAAAAGACAATGAGTTCAAAAGTGTTCCACTAAAGTTGGACATATCACTGTTTTGTTTGGATTTGATTTATGGTGGGCTGCATTCGACATTGTGCTGGAAATTATGCCGTTTTAGGAATATTTTTATTTTATTTTCAATTATAATTTGGCATAAGAAAGCATATATATAGCTATATGAAAATGACATGAAAGTACATGTATTATCTCTCGAAGCAGATATACAACTCAGAACATTAACATATTGCAATGTATTCAATAGAACAAGCATGTGAGCATATAAATTCTACATAATACACAGGTTTAACATTTGATATATTGCTCTTAGGTGAAGAGTTGCACAAGTTATTAGAAACTTGGCCTTCTAAAACTCTTTGTCAATTCTTCACAATCACAGTGACAATTTCTCAAACTCTGTTAGTCTGACTTAAGCAAATATTACCGTAGTGTAGTATTAATGTCAAAAGCATAAAAAAGATGACAGATTTTGACCGAAATCAGCCACTTGAAATAGAACAATGCTACTGTAGTAACAACATACAGGTTCAACAACTACAGAAGCATCATGAGAATATATATATATATATATATATATATATATATATATATATATATATATATATATATATATATATATATATATTCAACAAAATCTAACAACAACAGTATGAAATACTAAGTAGGAAAGATGACATATGCTATTGACAGTGCTACAAACTACACTCAATAGAGATAATCAAGTAGTATATGATCAATCACACTAGCAGAATAAGTGTAGCATGTCACTTTGATATCAATTTGATAAATTATCCTCATCGAGCAATTCACAAGCCCACAATCCAACATGCAAATGTCCTCCCAGTGCTAGATCTAACAACAGATTTCAGAAATATTAACTAGCACGGCTAACAAATGCACAATAGACGGTAAAGGAGTAAAGAGCAACCTCATAGAGCTGCGGTACTCCAAGCCATCGTGACGACTGAAAGGGGCTAGGCTCATCGGAGACGATATACTAGAAAACCAATCACCAGCAAATACCAGATAATCACTGGAGAGACAATCGGATATACAAAGCCCAACTTCTCAATTCAATACTCACCAAATCAAGAAGCCGAGGCACAAATTGGTGCTGCACAAAGTCATAAGAAGGTGAAGTCTCGTCACGCACCACACGGCCGACGCCGAGCCAAAGAATAGAGGAACATCGAGTGCGAAGCCTTGGCCCAGAGATCAAGAACTGCGAGCAGGGAGCACAAGAGCCATTACCCGGCGACCACCAGCACAATCACCGCTGAGCTCCTCCTCCACCAAATCCCAAATGAGCAAGTAGCAAGCAGAAGAACGAATCTGGGTGGTGAGCTATGTCCTTCCCCAAACCCCAACTCATCTGTCTAATAAAAGGATCCAAGGGGCAAACTCACAGGTGAGATTATGGCGGCACCCACCAACGGGAAGCCGAGGCTTTCGTCGAAGAAGAGGGAGGAGAGGCGACTCGAGAGCATCGGCCAGATTTGATAGTAGCCAAACTGGCCGCCTACCCTCTTATCTCCTCTTACCCTCTCTTACAAGTGGGCCCCAGGACAATTTCTTTTTCCTTTATTTTTTTACTCAAAAATGAGGGAAATACCTATTTTGCCCAACACATTGATCAAGCAATCGAACAGCAGTAGTTACTATTTATAACTTTATATTAATATATACAAATAAGATTAACATATTAAAAAGTATTTTTAATGATAAATAAAATAATATATTTTTATATAGTAAATATTGGTAGTTTTAAATATATTGGTGGTCAAACACATTCTGAGATGTCAAATAAAGATGAAGGGGTACTGATGTGACCACGCCACCAACACGTACGACCGTAGCGGCCAATATCAAGATTGAATTAAAGGTGAATTCGTTTCTTCAACTTCAACACATTTTAAATGAGAATATGATGCTACCTAATGATGAAAATATATATATTTGTAGCACCACATCACTTTGGAACCAATTGAAGCAAATGTTCAAGTTGGACAAGTTTTGGAATCCAATTCGGCCTCCAGATCAATTTGGATTCAGCTTGACAGGCCAACTTTGAGGGGTAGTAATTGCGAGGGGTTCGATCTGTTTTGGTCGGAGCCTTTGGATCATCAACGTCGAGATCTCCACAATCGACTTATCGGTACCTCTCGGAAGATCGGGCCGTCGTCACATCAGTTGGTATCAGAGCAACGGTTGCCCGTGAGGTAATTCTTGTATCCCTAGTTAGTAGATTGGTTTTTATTTCCTATAGTCCAGAAAAAATTTGCCCCACAAAAAGGAGTTAATTCCGCTGTCCAAACCCTGTTGTGCCTTTCAATCTGTTAGTTTTGCTTTGCTAAATTGAATTTGTGTTCATCTTAGCAGTGTCTAGTTGCTGGTAATATCTTTGTTCCATTAAAAATCCAAACAAAAGAAAAAATTCCCCACCCCAAACCCTAATTTCCAAATTCGGCTGATTTTTCCTTTCTCTGCAACCGCCACCAAAAACGTCATACTTTTATTCCGAGCTTATTTTTGCATGATACCACCGTCATTAGATTCAAAAATTCATTATCCATCTCTCTGTAAAATTTCACGTCATTCCAGCAAGGCAGTTAAGAGATATGTGCGGTGAAACTTGACCCAATTATCTGTTTTGAATCTGCAACAGTCAGCAGTTGTGATTTTTGTGTGAATTTCTGTGTCGGGATTAAGAAGTTGGCCCCAAAATAAAATCTGTAGAAAAAGCCGTCAGAAAACAGAGAAAAAAAGAATCAGTGAAAAATAATCATCTGACAAAAAGTTACGGCCAAAATACCGACATACTATCCAGTGGACAGAAATCTTCAGTTTTCAGTTTTGGGTCAATCCTTGTGTTCTTCAATTCCAGATTGCATTGGATTGAATTATCTTGTATTTACCACTCCTACACATTGCCATACACTTGTTTTTAGCCTTCTTCCATTCTTGGTTAGTCAGCAACATAGGCTAAGTGCTAGATACGGACTATAATTCAATTCTATGCAATTTCTGAAATTAACTGATTGTTCTCCTTTGCCACCATATTGTGCCTTCCAAGCTCCACATACTCTTGATCAGAACAGGTTCTCTCTTGCAATCGTACCCACGCTCGACATGGTATCACAAACCAGCCACCGGTTATACCACCTGCTGCATTGGTAAGAACACTTGTAAGAGTGTGGTAAGACGCTTGAAAATGTGTGATTCCACCTTCCACCACCTAGTAGTTGATAGGGATAATACTTTTGTTTTGTCTTTTGTTTTCTACTAACCTTGATAGGTGAATCGTCTGATGATCAAAAGTGTGTTTTAAAGGGGGAGTTCATGAAGCTCTTGGATGAACCACGCATTGATAGGAAGCTGGATACATTGCAGCGCTCCATCAATGAGAGTATTGCAGCACTCACAGCACGCATTGAAAGAATGGCCAATCGGCCACCAAACAATGGACGCGAGTATGATCACGATGCGGACCACGATCGTGAGGAGGGAGATGATAATGAGAGACAAAACCGCGACGCCAGTGCTTCATTTGCTGCCTAAGATGCACGCCCACGACACCGCCTACATCACAACCGTCACGGTATGGGAGGTAATAATTTTCAGCACCACAATGCTCGTGCTAATGATGACCTATTTGCTAAAGTCAAATTTACCATACCATCTTTTGCTGGTACTTATGATGCTGAAACTTATCTAGATTGGGAGATTACAGTTGAACAAAAATTTAATGCCCATCTAGTTCCTGAAGTGCATAGAGTCACACAAGCTACTAGTGAATTTAAAGATCGTGCTATTATTTGGTGGACTCATGTAGTTAATTCTGGTTTAGCACCTTATACATGGGATAAATTGAAGGTAGCTATGCGTGCTAGATTTGTTCCTCCTGCTTTTAAACATGAAATGCATAAGAAATTGCAGCGCTTAGACTAAGGTAATAAATCTGTCAAGAAATATTATCAAGAACTACAATAGGCATGTTGCGTTGTAATGTTGTAGAAGATGAGGAGGATAAGATGGATCATTTTTATGGGGGCTTAAGGCGTGAAATTCAGGACATAATTGATTACAAAGAGTATAATGATATCAATGGATTGTTCCAGCTTGCTTGTTTGGCAGAGAAGGAATTGCAGGGTAGGCGACAAAAGACTAGGAGCAACTTTGGAAGTACGTCTACATCGAGATCGACACCGGGTCAAACTAAGACAGCCCCACCTCCTGTTTGTCGAGCTGCTGCCCCCTCTGTGAGTAGGGCGCATTCAGCAGCACCGCCGCCACCATCACGTGTACCCGAGACGAGCAAATCTACTAGTGTGCAAGCACCAGCACAGAGCTCTTCATTGGTTACTTCCATGGGCCGTACGACGGGCATTGTGTGCCACCGTTGTAAAGGGATGGGCCACGTCATGAGAGATTGCCCAAGTCAGCGGGCGTACATTGCGACAGAAGATGGTGGTTATGTAAGTGCTAGTGATGTTGAGGATGAATATGCTCTTGCAGCTAACCTTGCAGGTAATGGTGATGATCATGAGAACAAATCTGTGTTTGTGCCCTTTTCTGTGACTAACAACATACAGGTAGTTGAGAACCATGCCGAAGAGGAGCATAAGTTGATTGAATCACTGACCCCATTGGTTGAGAATGAAGATAAGGAGATGGATGCACTTACATCATCTGAGGAGAGCCAAAAAGGTAAAGAACATGGTGCTATCATCGCTCACGGTACTGATTTGGTGCTACAACAAGACATAGAGCAACCTTGTGAGTATATACCTGCTGTAGTACAATCTTTTGATGTTCCTTGTGTTGACTTAAATGAACCATGTGCCGATCTAAATTCTCATAATTTTGCACATGTCGAATTAATAACACATAAAGAAGTTTTGACTAGAATTTCTTCTGCTAATTCATTATATTACATCATGTTGGATTTACCTATAAAATTGTCACATGCTATGGAGAAAGTTTCTGAACTTACATATTCGAAATTCTTGTTTAGTGCCTACACCCCTGGATATAAGTTTAATTTGATTGGAGATTATGGTGTGGAAAATCAATTTCTTGTATATCGAATATGCATAACTTGCAATCACATGGATGAATTGAAAACTTGCTGTTTGGGACAACAATTCTTGTATGCTGAATCATGTTCAATGTGAGAGGGAAGTAAAATTTAGTACTCATCCAATGCCTATGTGTTCAACTCTTTTTGCACCATCTAGTATGGATAATCTGAATAAAGATGATGAATTATGGCAGAACATACAAATCTCTTCACCTTGGTTAGATGAATTTGCTATTGTTCGATTGAGATATGATTATATGGATGAATTGTTCTTCACTTACATTTGCAAAATAAGTTGCAACAATTACTATGTGAGAAATTTTGAATTGCTCATTAACATGTATGATTACTCTTAGGTTAATAATACAATGAGCTTTTACGCTCGCTGCTGTTTTATAACCTTAATTGTGCAACAACGAAGAACTGTTAAAATGGATGACATATACATATACCATGCATACACCTTGGCTTATTTGTTATCATATTTTCAGCTTATCAAAAGCCGAGGACGGCTTTGTTTGCAAGTAGGGGAGTATGATAAGAACATGTACCCTATGGATACAACCATATTTGCTATACTTGTTATTCCAATTACAAGAGCTCCTACGCATCACTTAAATTATGAGGTGAGCTCGTTTCAAAGAGATTTTACTTTATTTGATAAAGAACTTATGATATTAAATAATGAGAGTTTGTTGCATTTGCTATCATGTACCAAGGTTTATGATCAAGATCATGCAATACGTGACACTACACATATGTTAAAACCGAGGACGGTTTTCTGTCAAGAAGGGGAGGATGATGTGACCACGCCACCAACACGTACGACCGTAGCAGCCAATATCAAGATTGAATTAAAGGTGAATTCGTTTCTTCAACTTCAACACATTTTAAATGAGAATAAGATGCTACCTAATGATGAAAAAATATATATTTGTAGCACCACATCACTTTGGAACCAATTGAAGCAAAGGTTCAAGTTGGACAAGTTTTGGAATCCAATTCGGCCTCCAGATCAATTTGGATTCAGCTTGACAGGCCAACTTCGAGGGGTAGTAATTGCTAGGGGTTCGATCTGTTTTGGTCGGAGCCTTTGGATCATCAACGTCGAGATCTCCATAATCGACTTATCGGTACCTCTCGGAAGATCGGGCCGTCATCACATCAGGTACCACTATCTTAAGGGTGTTTGTGAGCTGTGGAACTAACAGATATCCTATCGTCCTCAATGCCGGCGGGAAAAAAATCCTTTCTTCCTCACCACTGAAAAAAACCAAACTTGGTTAAATGAAGTCAACAGAAAGAATCAAGTACGCCAAGGAAAATAATTCAGTAAAAAAATTGAATAAGAAAAATTCGATTTGAAAAAAATCAATTTAAAAAGAAATTTCAAAAATGAGGAAAAATTCGATTAAAAAAGTTCTCAAGTAGCAGACGTCTCCCATCCCGTTAACTTACAACGGACCAGATTGGACCTAGGGGCTGGACGGACGGCGGATGCGAACGTCTAAGAGATGAGTTTCTCACGGATGCTTGCAAATTACACTACTATAGAAAGCTTAATACTAGACGTCAAATCACAGACGGTTTGACAAAACCGTCTGTGACTGACACTAACACAAACGGTTTTAATTTAGACACCGTCTGTGTTGATGGCGTCAGAGAAAACGAGTATCACGAACGGTTTTTACCAATGAACCGTCTGTGATATTCCAGTATCACAGACGGTTTTTATTTAAAACCGTCTGTGATAATCTGGAATTATCACAGACGGGTTTTTATTAAAAACCGTCTGTAATATCTCAGGATTATCACAGACAGTTTTTTTATTAAAAACCGTCTGTGATAATCAAGTTATCACATACGGTTCGTATTAAAAATCGTCTGTGATATGTTTCCCGCCTTGCAATTCTCCAAAATTTCATAATTTCCCGTCTGAGTCCGAGTAGGATTCAGTTTTGAGACACCTTCAGTAAAACGGGCATAACTTTTGCATACGGTGTCCGTTTTCGACATTCTTGTACTTGTTGGAAAGCTAACGACGAGGCCAATCCAAAAACATGACTAGATTGTGCTTGTCGTCCTCCAAGACCCCAAAAATCGGCCATCTTTGGACCTAAACATGCGTCGCAAGTTTTTCGTTTCTGTTTTTGCCCTTTGTCTTGGTCTTCCTTTCGGAATGTGGATTTTGCTTCAACTGAAATGTTGTAGATCTCATCAAAAGCTTTCAAATGAGTATATATAAGCCATATAAAACTTTGTTATTTTATCTTTTCAGACTAATTGTTTATATTGCATCGGTATATAAATTTTTGTGCTCTAATTCACAGGCGGTTCGTATATAGAACCGTCTGTGATATTCATTCATCATAGACGGTTCTATATGTAGAACCGTCTGTGATATTCTGACCGCTGGGCCAGTCGATCCTCCTCACCCAATTCTAGCCAATAGAAATCACCAATCCTTACCCCACGGATCGTAGCTCCGCCTCTCCGTCTGTAACACCCCGCCCACTCTCTGGGCCAAGATGCTACCACCTCTGCAACTCTTGCCATTTCAACAACACTAGAAGAATTTAAAACCAACACTACAATTATTTATTGTGCTGCGTTCAGTTACATCATAACATTGTTAGTGATTACTCTAACCTAGTAACAGCGAAAGTATACTGACAAAAGTAATACAAAAGTGCTGTTGGTTGGTGCCAGTTATCCATGTGCTACTCCCGCCCGTGCATGTCGTCCTCAACGGTCACCTAAAAAAAACATCAACAAAGCAAGGCTGAGTCCACCGACTCAGCAAGTACAAAGCAAAACAGCAAATAACAGGTTCATTCATTAGATCATACTCATTCCAGTTCCATTAACCATTTTTCCATTTAGCCATTTCAAGTTCCGATGAACCATTCATCATGCACATGCCCCTTTCTCTTATCTCTTTAGGTTCTCATCAACCAATCGTTATGCATATGCCCATGCACATGCTCATGCACTTCTTTCTCAACTCTTTAGCCTATACCGGTATAGCAGAGTGAGCACCCGTCGATGCTCACCCAGGCCCGCCCTGTTTCATGCGGGGACCTCAAGCCCGTCCTGTTTCATACGGGGACCTCAGTTGCCCGTAATTCTCATACGGGGACCTCAACTCCACTCCCGTGGAGCGTCCACTCAACGTGGACCAACACTATCTCTTTTCATGACATGCATGCAATGCAAGTTCTCCGACTACTCATATCAACATGGCATGTCTCAACATTCATCATTTCTCACTTCACATTATGCATTCCAAAAATATTTAACTTACCCCAACATGGTAAGCTATGCATCATCCGGAAATAGTAAACTTACCCCAACATGGTAAGCAAGGCATCGTCCGGTAATTGTAAACTTACCTCAACACGGTAAGAAATGCATCATCATTCATTTACCCAAAATCACTACCCGAATTCACCGCTTTACAAAGCACTTGCCTGGTTAGCCTCGGGGATGACGCGTGGACGGCTCCGACCCGGATCCTCCACCTGCGTACATACTAACCCGACTCAACGGCATAACAAAAATCCAGAGCTGAAACGGAGAACAACGTCCCTAAGCTCGTATCCCGATCTCGGGCGTAATCGCACGGGTCTTGAGGGACCTGTCGCACAGATGCCGAACCCATTTTTTTCTCTCTTTCTTTTTCTCCTCTTTTCTTTTCTTTTTCTCCTCTTTTTTTTTTCTTCCTCTCTTTCTTTCCTTTCTTCTCTTTTTTTTCCGTCCTTTTCTCACCTACCTGGCCGGCTGAACCGGCCTCCCCATCTTTCTGTCTTGGCCGAATGGCCTTACCTCCTTCTCCCTAAGCCTCTCTCTCTCCCCCACTTAATCCGGCCGAATGGGGCCTCCTTCCCCCTCGCCGGTCTCGCCTCGGGGGCGGCGCGGCGGCGCACGCCCGCGCGGGTGGCCTGCCGGCCCCGCGGCTCCCCGGCCCTGGCCCTCTCTCTCCACCGGCCCCCTCCTCTCTTGCGCGCTCGGCCAAGCGGCTGGTCTCCAGGAGGCGCACGGCGCATGGGCGCGCCGGCCTTTCCCTCGCCGTCGGCCACTTGCCGTCGCCGGACCTCGCCTCCCCAGCCCTCCTGCCTTCCCTCTCCCGCTCTCTCTCTCTCTCTCTCTGCCGGCCTGGCCCGGGGCGGCGCGGCGGCGCATGGCCGGCTCGGCGTCGCCGGCCCCCATCCTACCGCCGGTAGCCCCTCCGCCAGCCTCCGCCTCCGTCTCCTCCTCCCTCGGCTCCATCTTCTCCTCCTTGCCTTCTCCCTGCGGTGGTGCGGTTTGCTTGTGGTTTGGGGCTTTCGGCCTTGGCAGCGAAAGGAATAGAGGAGTGGTGCTTCTACTGGCTTTGTTCTTATCCTAACTGAGACAAGAGGTGAGAAGATGAGGCTTGCTACGGTGCACTGGCTTTATAAGGGCAGGGTTGGCTGCCTTGCATTTGTGAAAAGACCGGCATGCCCTCCCATTCCTCTCTCATCCAATTGACTGCTCAAGGGCATTTTGGTCTAATGTTGTGCTGGCTTTGGGATTTCTTTTACTGTAGCGGTAAGTCGGTAAAAGGTAAGCATATGAGTTCTGTCGAATGACGAGAACCCACGCCGTGAGATGGTGCCGACTATCCCTAGGTGGTCTGGGAACCTCTGAGGGCGCTACTCGGCTCTCTAGACGGTGCCGACTGTCCTGGGATGGTCTGGGAACCTCTGCGAGCAGCACTAAATCGACACTCTAAAAGTCGAGGGGTCTGACAGCAAAACTACCCTCTTTTATTTACTCTTTGCAAATTTGGGGTATTACATTCTACCCCCCTTAACAGAATTCGACCCCGAATTCTGGCATTCAACAATATGCACGAATGAACAAAACGTAATAAACTGCACATAACATAACATTAACTCGTACCCATGGAGAACAAGTCCGGGTACTCCTCGCGCATGCGAGACTCCAACTCCCAAGTCACTTCTCGCTGAGTCTGATGAGCCTAAAGCACTTTACCATACTTTATCTTTTTATGCCTCAACACCTTCTCTGATCCCTCCAGAATCCGAACTAGACGGGACTCGAAGGTGAGGTCTTGCTTTACAGACAACGGTTCTAACACAATCTCACGCTCTGGATCTCACAAATACTTTCTCAACATCGACACATGAAACACATCATGCACTCCGTGCATAGACTCAATTCTCATGCCTCGGCATAAGAAAACCTCCAATCCTTCAGGAAAAACACTCTCATTGCCTGCACAAAAGAGTCAAGGTTACTCTTATTTGCAACAAGGAGAGCTCTTCTCTTTTACAAGAGAAGTATCACGTAACATTCATAGAATCAACTCATTCATCCACAAACATCAACCCTTCTCTCAAAACAGGAGGAAATTGGTTTCCCCTCAGGAAACCATTTCATCACAATAATTCCACTCAGAGTGGAAACCAGACAGGAACACAAGTAAAGTGCGAAAATACCGCAACTTTCCACCTAAATCCACTATCCCTCAAAGTGGCCTTGAACGAATTCCCATATCAGGGGAACCCAAAATAATCCTTTGACTATCGATCAATCACTTCAGTCGATAACACGAGAGATATTTTACTTCGTGTCCTATAAAAATCAGTATCGATCACACACCCATGCGACTAAACTCGTAAAGGTAGTTCTCACTAACTTTCTTAGCAAGAATAATGGGTTCCCACGTTTCGACATATCAAAACATTCCAATTACCCATGTATTGGAGTACACCCCTGACTACTTCTTTAAGTAATGGTCACCAAATACGGTGGATAGAACAAATCACACACCACTCTCAACTTCTCACATCCACAGAAGAAGGTGAGCTCCATTAGGATCTCATGTAACATCAAATAACTAAATCTTCCAAAATCTCTACTTTAACTTTACCTCAATCTTTTAGCCTCTACTAGCTGTCAACAAATATGAGGCTCATAAACCAAGGCTCCCAATACTTCCCCAATAACTCCGATATTAACATCATCCTCGATCTATGTTATTGGACTCAAGCAATCTAAAACATTAACGCCTAGTGGTGATTACCTCAAAACATAAATCAGGGAAGCTCTTTCACCAAAATCTCATACTCTCATCGCTACCCATGCTTTACCCACTTAAATGTGACATCAGTCACCAAATTTCCCATGGACGCTACTAGTTGCGATACCACAATCGACCATCGATTTCGCCTTTAAGGCCAAGTTTATCCCTAACCAATTTCCCGCCAGGATTATGGCATAAGGTCAACTCAGAACTCTATTAGCCATACGAATCTTTATTATCACCCTATTACCAACATATCAACCATTTCACTCTAGGTCTAGGCCTAATAGAGCTTCATGTTATGAATTTAACATTCATTCTGAGAGCAAGGGATTCCAATCCTTCAGCAACCCTCCAAAGTTAAGAAGTCTACGAAATTTAAACATCCAAAAACAGAATGAAATACCAATAGCTTTCATTCTTCAATAAAACAGGACTTTAGAATGAGTTCATCACTCACTCCCAAAACAACTACAAAACTCCCCCAACACGGAATTCACTCTTTTAATGATGCAACACCTAGGCAGGAGAACCATTCCCTCTGGCCATAGCATCACATCACAACAAACACATTAGGCAGTTAACACCAAGAAAACAGAGAGATGCAACAAAATCCAAATATTACATTACCCTAGTTGACGCGCCCGGGCCCACTTTAGACTCTCAACTCAAGACAACCGAAATTACATGTTTGGGAAACGCTCAGGACTCATTCCTGAGTACGCCTAGGACTTCGTTCCTAGGTACGCCCGAAACTTACGCGTTCAGGAGCGCCACGGACCACTCGTCCGGGAAATCTCATATGCAGAAGTGAGGGAAGTCATGTAGCACTCACGACACATGCACATAAATCAATCTGCGGGTCATGCGGATCTCCTACCGTATCCCAAGCATTCGTCAATGATGGAACTGAACATGACCTCCTTCGAAGTCATGAACCCCAAATGATAATGCAAGCCAATACACAAAGCGTTTTTTCCAAATACCAACAGAGAAACCAATTAAAATTCTTTTCCCCATAACAATGTCAAGCCAGTACCTCTTGTACTGCTTGCATAGATTAGCAAATGTCAATTTGCTAATACATAAGTCATTGTCTTTTAGTATCCCATCTTGAACCTTTCCACGGTTCACCGGATACTTTTATCCTTCCATATTTACCACCGCCTTACTGTTCAAAACAACACAATCATAACACCTATCAAGCGCGCATACCACAAGATGTGGTCAAGGCTCTTTGATAGAAAAAAACCCACTATCAGTAAACAATCCCATGAGCACCTGATTTCCCAGGCGCTAACCAATCTCCGCCAGCTCAACTTTAAGGATGATCAATCACCCAGATTTTTAGCACACACCATATGTACTTCCGTAAACCACAGTTTCTTTTAAGCATAGAATCCATCTGTTCTACTTCCGTAGGTGTGCACATGATTTCCTACAAAATGCAGTGGCATCTCCACCAACTCATGCTTAAGTATCGCCACCAAATCTCACTAAAATGTCATTAACTTCATCCCTTAGAATTTAAGTCTCACACGACTTTACAACAATTTTTTCTCCATTCAATTTAACTGGAAGATTTATCCGACATTAAGATACTCATTCTTATTCTCCCAACTAATCCCAATAGAGTTCTAACATTACAACTATTAGAATCTTCCAAAACATTGGTCATGATTATAATAATCAATCATGGTGCGGGATTAGCGGACTTAGCTTTACAATCCTTCGCCTATTATCAAATTGAAAGGATAACCCCATGAGGGATTTCCCCACCAAGATAATAAATTAGCACACTTCTTAACATGCCTAGATTGCACGTTTGGGCTAATCGATTGGGACCATCATGATACCAGTCATTCAATGTGGCTTAACAGTCTAAGCAACTATAATCACCAACTGGTTCACCAACAATTCAAATCCAACTATTAAACAGAAATGGATATGCTTTAAGCTGCTACTTCTCCTGTAACTACTAAACCCCATTGAATCCAGACCAACTTTGATCCCACAACCATAACTAAAGTTAATTACTTCTCTAGATTCTCACAATTTAGGACACAATGTCCTACCAACTTGTTACTTTAACCACCATATCCCACATACGCCTAATCCAACACTTCAACCACTATTGGATATTGCCTTCTCTAGAAAAGATATTGGTCTCATCATGCAAGTTGCTCCAATCATTCATATAATCAAAATTCTCCCGAAAAGCAGACTTGCATGGAACACTCCCCACTATCGGGTATTTACCAAACAACTCAACGCGTTGCTAACCAAAGGGAACCAACTTCCCGAAACTGAAACAAAACATCACTACCCCAATGCCACAATTGGCAACATGACCAGGCCTCTCCAGTGGCCACGGTCTCAGTCTTTATCGCAACGATACACGACACAATCACGGCAAAGTCCCGTAGGACACACAAATAACAAGCTCAATTGCTTGCTTATCAACTCACAAGCATCAACATCAAGCATTGCAAATCAACAACATGACTAACAGAAGCGAAAATGCAATGCTTGACCCAATCCCATCCTACTGTACACACGTCCGCGTCCTCTAGCTCTCGGCATCTCTGTTCGAGACAGATAGCCAATCACATAGCTAGCCCATAAACATCTATTTCAACAGCACATATCAACGTTAAGGCTGCGAAAGCGTAAATGCAATGTAAGACCCATTCCCCAACCTATGGTGCACCAGTGTGTCAAAGTTTAATTTAGTTGTTAGGCCTAAGTCAAATTTTAGTTGAATAGATAAACTAAGTTATCAAGCTTCTCTACCACGGACCTAACGCCCGCTCTGATACCAACTGTAACACCCCGCCCACTCTCTGGGCCAAGATGCTACCACCTCTGCAACTCTTGCCATTTCAACAACACTAGAAGAATTTAAAACCAACACTACAATTATTTATTGTGTTGCGTTCAGTTACATCATAACATTTTTAGTGATTACTCTAACCTAGTAACAGCGAAAGTATACTGACAAAAGTAATACAAAAGTGCTGTTGGTTGGTGCCAGTTATCCATGTGCTACTCCCGCCCGTGCATGTCGTCCTCAACGGTCACCTAAAAAAAACATCAACAAAGCAAGGCTGAGTCCACCGACTCAGCAAGTACAAAGCAAAACAGCAAATAACAGGTTCATTCATTAGATCATACTCATTCCAGTTCTATTAACCATTTTTCCATTTAGCCATTTCAAGTTCCGATGAACCATTCATCATGCACATGCCCCTTTCTCTTATCTCTTTAGGTTCTCATCAACCGATCGTTATGCATATGCCCATGCACATGCTCATGCACTTCTTTCTCAACTCTTTAGCCTATACCGGTATAGCAGAGTGAGCACCCGTCGATGCTCACCCAGGCCCGCCCTGTTTCATGCGGGGACCTCAAGCCCGTCCTGTTTCATACGGGGACCTCAGTTGCCCGTAATTCTCATACGGGGACCTCAACTCCACTCCTGTGGAGCGTCCACTCAACGTGGACCAACACAATCTCTTTTCATGACATGCATGCAATACAAGTTCTCCGACTACTCATATCAACATGGCATGTCTCAACATTCATCATTTCTCACTTCACATTATGCATTCCAAAAATATTTAACTTACCCCAACATGGTAAGCTATGCATCATCCGGAAATAGTAAACTTACCCCAACATGGTAAGCAAGGCATCGTCCGGTAATTGTAAACTTACCTCAACACGGTAAGAAATGCATCATCATTCATTTACCCGAAATCACTACCCGAATTCACCGCTTTACAAAGCACTTGCCTGGTTAGCCTCGGGGATGACGCGTGGACGGCTCCGACCCGGATCCTCCACCTGCGTACATACTAACCCGACTCAACGGCATAACAAAAATCCAGAGCTGAAACGGAGAACAACGTCCCTAAGCTCGTATCCCGATCTCGGGCGTAATCGCACGGGTCTTGAGGGACCTGTCGCACAGATGCCGAACCCATTTTTTTTCTCTCTTTCTTTTTCTCCTCTTTTCTTTTCTTTTTCTCCTCTTTTTTTTTCTTCCTCTCTTTCTTTCCTTTCTTCTCTTTTTTTTCCGTCCTTTTCTCACCTACCTGGCCGGCTGAACCGGCCTCCCCTTCTTTCTGTCTTGGCCGAATGGCCTTACCTCCTTCTCCCTAAGCCTCTCTCTCTCCCCCACTTAATCCGGCCGAATGGGGCCTCCTTCCCCCTCGCCGGTCTCGCCTCGGGGGCGGCGCGGCGGCGCGCGCCCGCGCGGGTGGCCTGCCGGCCCCGCGGCTCCCCGGCCCTGGCCCTCTCTCTCCGCCGGCCCCCTCCTCTCTTGCGCGCTCGGCCAAGCGGCTGGTCTCCAGGCGGCGCACGGCGCATGGGCGCGCCGGCCTTTCCCTCGCCGTCGGCCACTTGCCGTCGCCGGACCTCGCCTCCCCAGCCCTCCTGCCTTCCCTCTCCCGCTCTCTCTCTTTCTCTCTCTCTCTCTCTCTCTCTCTCTCTGCCGGCCTGGCCCGGGGCGGCGCGGCGGCGCATGGCCGGCTCGGCGTCGCCGGCCCCCATCCTACCGCCGGTAGCCCCTCCGCCAGCCTCCGCCTCCGTCTCCTCCTCCCTCGGCTCCATCTTCTCCTCCTTGCCTTCTCCCTGCGGTGGTGCGGTTTGCTTGTGGTTTGGGGCTTTCGGCCTTGGCAGCGAAAAGAATAGAGGAGTGGTGCTTCTACTGGCTTTGTTCTTATCCTAACTGAGACAAGAGGTGAGAAGATGAGGCTTGCTACGGTGCACTGGCTTTATAAGGGCAGGGTTGGCTGCCTTGCATTTGTGAAAAGACCGGCATGCCCTCCCATTCCTCTCTCATCCAATTGACTGCTCAAGGGCATTTTGGTCTAATGTTGTGCTGGCTTTGGGATTTCTTTTACTGTAGCGGTAAGTCGATAAAAGGTAAGCATATGAGTTCTGTCGAATGACGAGAACCCACGTCGCGAGATGGTGCCGACTATCCCTAGGTGGTCTGGGAACCTCTGAGGGTGCTACTCGGCTCTCTAGACGGTGCCGACTGTCCTGGGATGGTCTGGGAACCTCTGCGAGCAGCACTAAATCGACACTCTAAAAGTCGAGGGGTCTGACAGCAAAACTACCCTCTTTTATTTACTCTTTGCAAATTTGGGGTATTACACCGTCCCCGCGCCAAAAAATTTCGCACTCCCTCCCCTATAAATAATCACCAGAACCCAGCCTCCTTTCTATTCTCCTCCTTGTTGTTCTCCTCCTCCTTGCTGTTCTTCTCCTACTTGTTGTTCTTCTCCTCCTCCTTGACCCATATGCTATAATAGCCCCACGAAGCAGACGATGCACAAGGTAGCGCTCAATCAACGTCGACGATGGTGGGCGTCAAAGACATCCAGCTCGTGCGCTGCCTTAGGGGCGAGAAGGCCTAGGCATAGATGATCTTTGCTTTTCTCTGTTCTTATTGTGTTAGCTAGATAGGCAACATGTTTGTTGTTTTGGGATATTGTAATGGCAGGCTATAATCTTAATAAAAATAAAATATGTACTGTGTTTCATACTATATTTGCTTGTTTTCATTTCAATTAATTGATTTGTGAAATGGATGTTTTATGTTTGTGAAATAAATTGAGATGTGAATTGGATGTATACATGTACATGTTGATCTGCTTATTTCAGAGGGCATGGCTAGCATTTCCTGAGGCTAGCAAATAAACAAAAATAGATTTAGGGGTAGAAGAAAATAGCACAGACGGTTTTTAGCTAAAAACCGTCTGTGATAGCTGATAATCACAGACGGTTTTTAGTTAAAAACCGTCTGTGATATATCATATATCATATATGGTTTTTAGTTAAAAATCGTCTGTGATATTTACACCATAGACGGTTCGAAAATCGTCTGTGATAACCTTCGATTATCATGGACTCATAAATTCATACGGTTTAGAAAACCATCTGTGATGACGTTTTTGAACCGTCTGTAATAGGGTTTTCTGTAGTAGTGTTAGCGTTTCATAGAAAGAAGTTGTGTCAAGAATCAGCATCAGACCCTGTGCGAACTAGATGCACAATCCAAGGAAAAAACTGCAATTAAGATTCCTTTCTGAACGCGTATGTACTCCAGACCCGCTCGCATATGGCTAATCAAAGGTCGCAGCTCGCAGTTGTCATGCATGTACGGGATCAATTTGTATCCAGTAGTGGCGGAGCTTCAACAGAGATGAAGAGGGGGCCATGTCAATGAATTGTGTATAAATTCTTTGTTTAGAAAAATAAATAAGTATCTCTATAACTAAAATATGAATACATCATCAAGGTGTTTGCACGGTAGGCCAGTGATAGGCTTAGCCGCCTTGGTCGGCCCATATACAAGGCATATTCGCCCCAATTTAGGCTATATTTAGGGGCATGGGTCCATATACGTGGTCTCCACTTTGTAATAGCAAATGCATTGAACACATTCACGTGAGGGTGTGTATGGAGTGTGAGTGTGTGTGATGTCGTGCATGTGCGTTCTTTTTGTACTCTAAAAAAGAAACTGGTATAGATCAACAAGTGACTTGTCGTCAGCGCTACGAAACCCCTACCAGCCTGCAAAACTCCATCGGCCCTCTATCGAGTCCCCCTCCCCTTTTCTTCAGCAATTTTGTTGGTGTTGAGTGGATGGGGCACTTGCTTATTGTTTTAGAAGTAACTTTAGATTTCTTCATTGTTAGACCTAGAAAGTTAATCTTGAATCTTATGTTTATACCGTGATAGTCCTATGATCAATAGCTAGTAAGACTCGGCTCCACCTGTCAACTAGATGACACAATAGTATGATTTTCCAATAGAAAGAAAAAAATAAAAATCGTGCACGGTACTTTCCATCTCTTTTTCTAGGATTTTCTCTCACGGTAAAACTTTCGAATACTCATAACTTTTGCATAACTTCAAATTGAGCGAAACTTGCTTCTAATTTTTTAAAAAAAATCACAAAAATATATAATCTGCAAAAAATGAATTTGATTTATGTTTGAATATATTTGGTATTTATTTGTGTTTCTGGGCTTTTCTCGTTAGATACCGACATGCCGAAAACTTTTGAAGTTCGTCCAAAAGAAGAACCAGTGTTCAACGAGCAAGGCAATCACTCTCTTTGATCATGTTGATCACATATTTGAATGCTATATATTTTATTTGCTCAAACTATTATGCACACAATTATTTTGGTTAAATTGCTATGTTATGTTTAGGATCTATTTAATGCCTACTTGTTATATTACCCTTCCTTGAAAAATTGGTTACCCTTAATGTTGTCAACTTAGAGATATTATCCATTATCACTAGGAATATTGATGGAAGTTTTAGAGTGGTATATGTGTCATATGCTTAGTCAAACTTAGATTAATAAGGGTCAACAAGCATAGTTTTGCTAGATCTGAACCTAGTGATACCTGCCCTAAGCTCACTTGTAAAATTAAAGTTCTCACTAAAATCTTGCAAGGCTAACATGATAAAGAATCTCTTTCTCCTGTTCATGCTTCAAATGTTGATTCTATTACTTCAATAGTTTGTGCATTATATGCTGAAATTGGAAATGAATTGGATGATATACATGAAACATTTAGAGTTAAATTTGATGAGCAGTTGTGTAGAGTCAAGAATGTGTCTTATATTTCTTGTGAGGCTTTGAAGCTAGAGATGGCTGTGCATATGGAGAGATACGCTAGAGTTGTTAGGAGCCAGGCCTGTGAGTCTTGTGTCACTCTAGCCAAGGTAGACTGCTTAGCATGAATATTTAGCTATTCCAGTTTTTCAAAAGTGCATCAACCAAAACTTTCTGAAACACAAATTTCTACGCAACCCAAATGTCAATTATTCATCATCACTGTAGGATCGAATACTACAATCAGAAGGGGTGAATGATTATCGCCGCTTTTTAAAGTCTCCTAATGGTCGGTGATGGTTTCGACCGCTCGATGATCAATCACCTGATCAATCCTTAGTGTACGACCGCTCGATCTACCAGTCGCTCGATTTACCGCTCCGTTCGACTGCTTCGCTCAAACGCTTTGCTCATTATCATAAGATCCAAACTACCTACAATCACCAGCGCTCTTCAAGAAATTAAGAAACAGATTGACTTAGACTATCTTTATTGCTAGATCTCCGTGGATTTACAAAGTGCCATCACAACATCCCTAAAAGCCTTCTTAATGAAACCACGCGAGGAAGTTTCCAGGACCGCACCTCGTGTATCTTCATCACACCTCATCAACTTCTGTGTCGAAGCCTCTAGGATCGTACCTCCTATATCTTGTCCACGCATCAACACCTCTTGTGTTGAAACCTCCTGGACCACACCGCTCGTAACTTCTCCATGAATCACCACCTTTGATCTCCACATGATCCAGCGTGAGCCCGACAACCTAGCATGACATCCTCGACTGCCTGGACCTTAGACTTCCCCATCCTAGTCCCGGTCCTCCTCGTCACCAACCATGACCGCCTCTATGCCTAACCTGCACATGCAAAGACGAAAGAATGTTTTTCACCAGCACGATTCTTCCCAACTTGACCGATATTAGTCCACGCACTCAAACCACACCTTTAACCATCACTCAGCATCAACCAGGTCATCCACGACTACACATTCTATCGCTTCCCAAATATCAGGCTCAGGCTACTTATTACGACCGGTTATGCAATCCATGCAAAGTTTGGTCATGAGCTCATCGAGTACTCGAAAACACAAGTACTCAGGAATTCCTATCGATCCACTCAGAACACTTGGAAATCTCAAGCATCTTAGCTCTTCGAGTCTACGACTACTGACCATCAACCAATCACTGCTCTATCGATCACTGAGTACTGACTTGGTACTTAAGCACAGACTATCATCCGCTGGTACTGTAGCACCAACCACCGAGTACCTACCAGGTACTGTAGCAATGACTACCGAGTACCTACGATAACAGTTTGCAAAGTCTACGACTACTAATCATCGACTAGATACTGTAGCTACGACCATCGAAAAGCACTGTAGCTACAACTGGTTTACTGCAACTCACCATCATCGACCAGGTAAGGCCTTTCTGCTATAGTCGAAATGCCGTGATCGATGTGCCGTGGTCGATTTTTACCATAGTTAAAATGTCGTAGTCGAAATACCATGGTCGAAATGCCATGATTGACCTGCCATGGTCGATATGCTGTGGTCGAAATTCCATGGTCGATATGTCGTGGGTGACTTTTCTTGATCATCTTCCGTGGTCGATTGTCGTGGTCGACCTGCCTTGGTTGTTTATCGTGGTCAAAATGTCGTAGTCAAAATACTGTGGTCGATCTTCTGTAGTCATTTGCCGTGGTCAATGCCTGCTGATCAGACCTCCCAACACAAAGCCATTTGGACCACTTACTACCGAGCATGGTTGAAGCCAGCCAGTCAGACCACCTAATACAAAGTGGTCAAACCATTAAACCTGAATTCCAGTTTTACAAAAGCGCATCGACTAAAACTTTCACAATGCAAATTCTCATTTAACCCAAAAGTCAATTATTCATCATCACTAAATTCACGACCACTTCACATTGTCCAACATGATGCATATTTGATATTACTTGTGTCTTGCTTTTGTTGTTTAAGTTTGATTTTGAGAAATTGCAGTTTGATCTGTTACTTTCTGGAGCTTACGGTCTGACAAGCTCTAGTGTGGCAGTCTGACCAGCTAACGGTAGTACTGGCACTTGAGATGTGGTTTGACTGGTTTGCGGTAGTTCTAGCTCTTTGTTGGTGGTAGCTATTTTTTTCAAGGTCTTTTGTAGTTTTTGACTTGGGACCTAGTGCGGTAGTACCGCCGTTGTAAATGTGGTATGATCGGGAGGAGCGGTCTGACTGGCCATTGGATAGCGGTCTGACCAGTTTGGTGACCGCGGTTAGATCGGCCTCTAAGGTAGTGTGTTGAGTTGAGTTTGTTTTGGGTTGTTAGTCATGGCGGTTTCCATGCAGTTGTTAGTCATGGGGTTTTCATACAAGTGTGAGTCATAGTGTGTCAATGCATGATTTGATCTATTGATGAGTCTCAAGTGCATGTTTTTTGTGCTCGGATCAAATTCTTGGTCTTTAGTGTACTGGTGTCTTGATGATTGTTGCAGCAAGACCGATGCTTGGTGGCCATAGAATGTCGCATAAGTCCGGGTGAAGCAGCATCTCAAGACTAGAAGTATGGGAGAAAGACAAGGGTCGTGAAGAGACGGTGCGTGCATGTGATGTGCCAATTGGACTTATGTGTTTCAAGTAGTGACGTTTCTCAAAGCAGACACACGATCTTGAATGGCAAATAATTGGCATCACGGGCTGTGCTTTAATGCAGTGCGCTATAGGACTCAGGCGTTTCAAGTAGTGACGGCCTCGGCGTAGGCGTACGATCTTGACGATGAGGCATTGGTCATTGCATCTTTGTGAAGTTCGGTGGGTGTCAATTGATGAAATTGTCTAATACCGGACATGAATTTGTCAGAAGTTAAAAGTTGTTGGTAGTTTGGAAGCAAAATGAGTGAAAAATTAATGAAATGTCACCAGGACTGGAGCAACAACAACTAGGTTACCAGCTCCGGAAGAACGTTAAATTTTTTTATAAAAACGTTTTCTTTAACCCATGGTCCAACAGCTTTTGACGTGTTCAGGTTCTTTATTTCACCCTCTATTTAATTAAATATGACTGGTTTCGCACATTTGGGAGCATACGTAATACAGAACAGAACATATTTGATTTATTCAAATGAGGATCTGAACTCCAGTGAACAAATAAGGAGCTGTTGGGATGACCGGATGAGGGCCTTGAAGTCGCACAAGTCGTCACATGCTGCCTGCTGGCGACTGCACATGAGGTCCAAGTACTGTTACCGAATAAGTCGGCCAAGTCGTTGTATCAATTGGTCAACAGCGATGTTGACAGCCATGTGCGAACGTGCCGACGACGCATGGGCCAGGGAGCATTGCGTATGCAAGGTTAGTTAGGGGTTATTATTCGGTTATTGTAACGATAGGATATAAATATGGTATATATTTTTTATCCGATTAACAATTTTCATTCTATTCGTATTCGCATAAAAATATGGATATAAATAAGGTATGAATTTTTACCATTCGAAATGTTATTTTATCCGAACTATCCGTATTTATATTCGTATTCGATGAAGCAATATGCATATTTTATTACAATACGACTAACTAGTAGAACATGTTTTTTTAATTGAACGTGAATTCGTGTTTCTTTAGGTGAAATGAATGAATTAGAATAATTAAATGTGATTGTACGATAATAAAATATCATTAATGTCTTCACACTACATAAGCTATGAGGATGTCTAGATCTGACCAAATTAAGTAGATATTCGATTTGAATTTGTATCTGATATTTATCCGATCTGTATTCATATCTGATATTTGTTCGATTCATATTTGAATTTGAGAAAAAATAAAAATAAATATGATTTAAATAGTATCTAATCATTTTCGATCGGTTTTCACCTCTAAGAGCAGGTACAATAAGGCTTAGTCAGCAGGCTATTGCAAATATAATATCAACTAAATCTTACGTGGCAGAGAGAGAAAGGAAGAGAGAGAGAAGGAAGCTGGCTACTAAATTACAGCTAGCTATAGCACGTAAAAATATGCATTTCACTCTCTTATACAGGGGGCCAAATAGTTATTGTAATAGCTACCTTATTGTATGAACTATTTTTTTGAAAGCTATAGATAAAATGGATAAGTGTTATAGCCACTAGTTGGCTATACTATTGTACTTGCTCTAAAGGTAGCCGGCTAGGTCGCGCCTAGCAGCGCGTGGCCTTGTGGGTGTTGAGGAACCGACGCTGGAGACCAGTCCGAGCGATTCCTCTGCTTAGAACAAGAACGAATCAATCACAGAATCACAGAATAATAGATTGAACACAGAGAGGTAGAGAGAACTCCTGGTCTTTCTTTATTGCTTTAGATTGCATCAGGGTACATAATGAGGGGGGTCTAGGTCCCTATTTATAGTCTACGATGGGGTGCCCAAATATGCCAGGACTCTTGGCCATGGACCCAGTTTCCTAACACTCCCCCTTGGGCACTCACCCAACATGCTCATGCCTCGTCAAAACTCCATAAAAACCCAGTGGGAAAAATTTGGAGAAAGAGTACATGATACATGTGATGCTGCGATGCACGAATTGCCTCATTAAAAACCTTGGTCGAGAAACTTCATGGAAAACTCGTCAAGGGAAAAAGAGTACAATTCACCCAAATTCATTTAGTATGCAGGACTTTATTCTTTGGGTACTTAATCTTCGTGATCAAGATTTATTAGCGGACTTGTGAAAATTCTCCCCCTGAATTCTGCACTTCTCTAAGTCTCATCATTCCAATTCCACGCACGCACCTTTCAAAGCTAGATGCGGGGAGTGACTTAGTGAATAAATCTGCGAGATTTTCACATGACTGAGTATGCAGTACTTTAATCTCGTCCATCTTTTGCAATTCATGTGCATAGAAGAACTTGGGGTTTATATGCTTCGTGAGATGACTCTTCACGTAGCCCGTTTGCACTTGTGCAACGCAAGCGGCACTATCCTCATAGATAATTGTGGGGGTTTGCACAATGTTCATCCCACATGACTGCTGGATGTGGTGAACCATTCGGCGGAGCCAAGCGCATTCTCGTGCGGCTTCATACAGTGCTATAATTTCTGAGTGGTTCGTCGAAGTAGCTACCAAGCTTTGCTTAGACGATTTCCATGAAATTGCAATTCCACCACACATGAATACATAGCCTGTTTGTGACTTAGCCGTATGCGGGTCTGACAGATACCCAGCATCTGCATAGCCAATCAAGTTCAGGTCTTGATTCTTTCTGTAGAACAATCCGAGGTCCTTGCTACCTTGGAGGTATCGGAAAATGTCCTTTATGCCCTGCCAATGCCTTTTGGTGGGCTCTGCACTGTACCTTGCTAAGAGGTTCATGACAAATGCAATGTCCGGTCTAGTGCAGTTTGCTAAGTACATGAGTGCTCCCACTGCACTCAAGTATGGGAATTCCGGTCCCAGGACTTCCTCCCCCTCTTCCCTAGGTCGGAAAGGATCTTTTTCTTGCTGTAAAGACCTACCGATCATCGGTACTTTCGAGGGAAATGCCTTCTCGAAGCCAAACCTTTCAAGCACCTTCTGGGTGTAGGTCGACTGATGTACCAAGACTCCTTCAGGGACATGCTCAAGCTGCAGGCCTAAGCAAAACTTGGTCTTGCCCAAATCTTTCATTTCAAATTTTGACTCCAAGTAGGAGCTCGCTTCTTTTATGTCTTCGGCTGTCCCGATGATATTCAGATCATCTACATACACGGAGATTATACAGAATCCATTCTGGGATCGCCGTATAAATACACAAGACAGTCTTCATTATTCGTGTAGCCTTTTTGCAGAGAAAGTCGCTCAAGCGATTATACCACATTCTTCCAGATTGTTTCAGTCCATACAGTGACTTTCTGAGTTTCACACTGTACAGATTTCTATTTGCTCTGTCTTGGTTCGGGAGAGGGATTCCTTCAGGGACTTTCATGTAAATCTCCGAATCCAAATTACCGTAAAGGTATGCAGTCACAACATCCATCAATTTCATTTCTAAATTCAAGTTCACTGCCATTGAGATCAAGTATCTAAAGGTAATTCCACTCATGACTGGGGAGTAGGTTTCTTCATAATCAACTCCAGGACGTTGAGTGAAACCTTGGACTACCAGCCTTGCTTTGTATCTCACTACTTCATTTCTTTCATTTCTCTTTCGAACAAATACCCACTTGTGCCCAACGGGGTGTATGTGGGGAGGCGTGCGGCATACGGGCCCAAACACCTCTCTTTTGTTCAGAGATAGCAATTCAGTTGCTATTGCCTTCTTCCAATCTTCCTAATCTGATCTTTTCTTACATTCAGCGAGCGATGCAGGCTCGGGATCAAGATCGATGATGGTGGCAATTTTCTTTGCGAAGTAGATATCGATATTAGCTGTTGTCCTATTCAGGGACTCTCCCGTGTGCACATAATTTATAGCTATTTCTTCATGAGCTGCTTTTTTTGGAGCAATTGCTTCTGTTGGAGCTTTATCTTGTGCATCGCTTCTTTCAATTGCGGTGGCAAGTCCCTTTAGTTTTTTCGGCTCCGATGTGTGCGCACACATCCATGCCGATGGGAATATTCAGATCCGGTATGCCCTTTTCTGAAGGTGTCATACTTGTGCCAGGTCTCAACTGGCTCCCCTTTTCATTCTGGGGGACTTCAGTGATCGGCTGTGATAAGTCCTTCTTACCCTTTTTCGCCAGGCGTCCCCGGTTACTAAGGATTAGAGGAACCGGAGTTCTCGTCCTTTATTATTTTTCTGAGGCCTCTGGACGAGATTAGGGATACCTTCTGCTTTCTTTGGTATTTCAACCCTCTCCGGTGCAGTGCGTGCAGGCACATGCGACTTAGTCACACTCTTCAAATCACTAAAGTGATCAGGCAGCTGATTTGCTAATGCTTGCAAATCAATTGTCTTTTGGACTTCTATTGTCTTCTAGACTTCTATTTGCTTTACTAGTGTGCGGGTCATGTGTATGAATTCCTGTGGCTTGCCATGTAATGTCTTCTGGACTTCTCTAGTGCACGGGTCATCTGCATGGATTCCCGTGGTTTGCCACATAATTTCCCGACATTCTTCATCAAGGGGTTGATTTCCTCCCCCTAATGTTGGGAAATTTTCGGTGGTGACCCTTGCGCTAGTTGCATAAGCGAATGGATGTTGTAGGCCGAAGATCTAAAGTTGATGAGATTCGCTGCATGGAGGACTGCGTGTGCCCACCATGTAGCTGGCAAATTACAATTATGCACGAGGGGTCGGGTAATAAATTTAATTATTTTAATTAAAACCTCTGCCAAACCATTCTGGGTATGGACATGCGGTACTGAATGCTCAACTGCAATTCCCATCACCATGCAATAATCATCAAATGCCTTGGAAGTAAATTCTCCGGCATTGTCCATTCGGATGGATTTGATATGATGATCTGGAAACACATTTTTGATGCGAATGATCTGCGAGATCAATTTTTGCAAAGGCGTGGTTTCTTGTGGACAACAAACTCACATATGACCACTTCGAAGAAGTGTCAATGAGCACCATAAAATACTTAAACGGCCCTGAGACAGGCTGAATGGGACCGCAAATGTCTCCCTGGATGCGTTCCAGGAATGCAGGGACTTCATCCTTCACTTTCAGAGTGGAGGGTATAGTAATTAGTTTCCCGGTGGCACATGCAGGGCACACAAAATCTTCATGATTCGGGAAATTCTTCACATTAATATTATGCCATGCGAGTTATTTATTATGTTTCTCATCATCCTAAGACTTGGGTGGCCTAATCTGTCATGCCAGAGACAGAATAGTTCAGAGCTTCTAAATACTGTCTTCAAGACAATGCAGGCTGCAGGTGCCTTAATGTTGGTATAATATAGCCCAGTTTCTAGTAAGGAAGTTTCTCTAATGCACTTTTCCATTCTCTTCGTGCTTCGTAATGAGTAGGTATTCTTTACCATACTCTTCTTTAGTCTCAACGTGGAAACCGTTGGCGCAAATATTCTTAAAACTTAGGAGAGTTCTAGCCCATTCTGGGTACAATAAGTCTTCTTCAATGACCAAAGTTGTGCCCATTGTGGCTCTTCCTGAACCAATTTGTAGGACCGAACTGGCAACCAGAGGGGGGGTGAATGGTGCCTTAAAATCTCTCCAAGTATTCACACAATCTTCTTCTCCAATAGCTACAAAGCTATGAAGAGGAAGATCGAATGTTCACTGGAGAACAGAAGATCAGACTGACACCCGAACTAGAACTGCCGCTAGCCGAGGACATAACAAGGCAGTCGAAAGGATCTATCGTGATCAATCTGACAAAGAGATAGACCGTCTGTTTCAGAGAAATCGAACGCCAACTCGTGGTCGATCGAGTCACTCGGTAAGACAGACGATCCACTGAAAACCCGAGATCTGACCGACAAAAGAGACTGCACAGTAATGACCGAAAACAGAGAAGGCACGCACGACCAACAAGACAAGCCAGAGCTCATGACCACTTGCTTTGATTTCTAAATATCTTGCGATTCACAAAGCAATCGGGTATGAGACTTTAGACAACGTTTGCTCACGTCCTTTGACAGAGAAAAACCAAGGCAGTGAAAAAAACTTCTTTGCTGAGATCTGGACAAACGGCGTGGTCGAAACCGAAACAGAGAATTCGGTCGACTCATGCACAAAAGTCTCAACGTGGTCGTAGCGAATGCAGAGCATGTACTCGGCGCACGACCGCGAGACGCAAACACTTCTCCGATTCGACTCTTGCTCTCGGGAATGAACTGGCCAAATAGCCTTGAGACAGATTCCCTGTTCTGAGCAAATCAAAACTAGGCCTACTCAAACCAAGAACACAACTCAAAGCAAGAAGTACCAGAGTTGATGAATAGAACCGCTCGTGGGACTAGAATAGCCAAGATGGCTTGGAGTAAAACCCACATGTCACTGCGATTTCAGAAAGCCAAGAACACAGATAAACGAAGGAACAAAGAAAGCGCAAACAAATCTTCAAACACAAGACAGAGAACACAACTCAGAGTTTTCATTCCAATCATCAAGGAGTACAAGGAATCCCGATACGCCCGGAGAGCATAGAGAGGAGCTCACACCTCTTCTCTTTCTCTCTTTCTCGATTATTCATACATGGATTCTCCACTCATCCTCTCTCTCTCACACAATCCCAAGAACACATTCACAGACTCCCATGGGAGGGAGAGGCGACTGCCTCCAAGGCCCAGCCGGCCAACTCGATCAAACTCGTGCCTCCCCTCTCCCTTTTATAGCCTCACACCCAAGACTAACCCTAATGGATCCATCCATTAGTCCACACTGGGGCTAACCCGTAAACCCCCTCCTAACACCGGGTTTTACACCTCGCTTTACCCACTAGCGAAAACAAGCTTCCAGTGCTTTACCCGTTAAACCCAACGGTTCCACTGCTTTGCCCGTTAGCGCCAACAACTCCTGTGCATTGGCAGAGACACAGCTTCCCTTTGCAGCTTTCCGCATTCCCCAAAATGCCACTCCGCTGCCTTCCCGGAAGCTTCCTCCTGCCTTGCCGTCCAAGCTTGCAACCACCTCGCAAGACTAGGTCTTCTTCGGCTTCCCCTGGTCGTTCTGGACCCCGACACCACCCGCGTCTTGTCCCGACCATCCCAGCCTCGCCAGACCTGTCACCAAGATCCTCTGGCAGCTCCAGCTCCGGTTCCTCATCTCCTTGGCTTGCAACCACCTTGAGCCCCAAGTCTTCTTCGGCTTCACCCAGTCGTTCTGGACCTCAACATCTCCCATGTCTAGTCCCGACCACTCCAAGCCTCACCAAGACTTGTCTCCAAGGTCCTCTGGCAGCTCCAGCTTCGGTTCCTCATCTCCTCGGCTTGCAACCACCTCACCAGCCTCGATCATCTTCGGCGCCTCCAACCGTCTGGACCTCAACACCTCCTGTGCCTAGTCCCGGTCCTCCCACGCCTCACCATGAAATAGCTCCGAAGTCCTGCAGCCACACAGACAAGCAAACCGTCACATAGCACAGCACCAGACAACAGACAAACCATCGGTACAACCAACAAGTGTCACAGCACACAATCTGATCGTAAACCCCCTACGACCACTCGAATGCACAACTCAAGAAATGGTCGAAGCCCTGGAACACTTCCCTGCTTCCTTCGACCACACAACATGTCGTTGCGACCGTCTCACAGCTCACTACGACCATGCGGACACATGCCACAACCATCGCTAGCCGCTACGATATTATCGCATAAGGACCATACCCCATACGACCACTCTGTTGCATAGAACAGAGAAACCCTCCAGCTCACAAGAGCCTTCCTGCAGCCTACGACCACTCACTAGGCTGCTACGACCACCAAGACACAAGCTACGACCATTGCAAGCTTGCAACGATTACCACACAGCGGCTACGACTACTTACTACCAAGACTGGTCGCTAAGATCACAAAGTCGAATCAACTCCTACGACTACCAAGTCGTAGAGCCAGACATCAAGTCATGAGCCTTTACGACCACCAAGTCGTAAAGCTCGATCGACCACCAAGTCGATCCCACGACTACATAACCAGTCACCAAGTCGAATCGGCCTCAGCCGACCACCAATCAGTCGCCTAGGATCACCGATCACACAGGCTTCGACTTCTGCACCTGATCGCTACAACTACCAAGATGTAAAGCAGATCACCAAGTCGTACCGAGCCTACGACCGCACACAACATTGCTACGAATTTATCGCTCAAAGTCTACGGCCTCATCCCAAGTCGTTTTGTCATCTGACCGATCGAAATGATGAACCAATAAATGCACGAGGTCTACGACTTCACCACAAAGCCATACGACTGATTCCCAGCTTACATGGTCGATCCTAGAGGTCATACGACCAATTCCCATGTGTCTACGACCACGTTCAAACATCTCGGGCACAACCGACCGCCTACGACCCCAGAAGACTGCATCTGACGCGCTACGAGTGATTCCGACCGTTACCGAGCACTTCCGACCGAGTCCCGCTGCATTTGGACCGCGTCCGATCGCTCCTCACGCCCGTCCAACTGCATCACAACGTGGTCGTAGGGCGCCGACTACTCAACGTGGTCGTACGCCCGAGCGCCGACTTCCGACCACAGCAATCGTAGATTCGACTTACGACCTCAGACCACGGCCAACGTGGTCGTAGCTGCTTCCGATGGCCTTCGACCACAGCCAGAGTGGTCGTAAACGCCACAACGTGGTCGTACAGCCTTCCGACCACGACCAAACCAGTCGTAACCTCTTCTGATGTTCTCCGTTCACACCCAAGGTCATCGTAAAGCTATATGGCGACCTTCGACCATGGCCAATGTGGTTATAGAGGCTTTCGATCACGGCCAAAGTGGTCGTAAACGTGGTTTTCGGCTTCCGACCGCTGTCAGTGTGGTCGTAAACAGCATGGCTGACTTCCGACCACGGCCAAAACGGTCGTACTCTCTTCTGGTGCCCTTCGACCATGGCCAAAATGCGCTGCGGTGGTCGTAATACTTCCAGCCGCTCAAGACAACAAACAATGTGGTCGTAAGGCTATTGCCAAGCAAGTCGTAAGGGCTTAGGAACCAACAGAGAGACCCATTCTCCTCTCAAACTTCAAAAACCAAACTCAATCTCACTAGATTAAGAGTCAATTACTCATCACAACCATGAGGCGACCTCCACATGGTCTCTCAATCTCCCCCTTGATGAGTATATTGACAAACACAGAAAAAGGCAAGAAGATGAGTTTGATTTTGAAAAGAAAAGGAAGGAGAGATGCATGAGCTAGACATGGTCTAAAAGAAGTGAAGACAGAACCCATGACCATGTTGGCAAAAAGTGTCCAATCTTGCTCATGGTCCAGAGACAAGAGCTGTTGCTCTTATGACCATTGTCAGAGCAAGACGACCAAGTATTCTCCCCCTTAAAGCCCTTTTTCACTCCTTCTCCCATCTCTTAATGCAAATTCCCATTCTAATGCCTTTTGCACCCCTTAATGCCTTTTTCTCTATCCTTCTCCCCCTTTTGGCAATAGAGTCATCAAGATGCAAGGAAGAAAAATAGAGCATGAATTAAATGGAGTGCCGACAGTTGATTTGATGAAGGCAATGAGAGCTGAGGGAGCCATGAAGATTATCTAAACTGACTTCAACGAAAATTATACCAAGCCATAAAATGTGACAATGCTATCTAGATCATAACAAACTATGTATTGCCAAGCTCAAGCCAAATAAATCATGATCTTTAAATTAAATGTTTAATTAGCATGTCAAGTCACTCAAGATTATAGTCTAGAAGAAGGTATCCAAACGTGAGTCAAGCCATGTCAATATTCTAAGCGAAATCAAGAAGCTATAGTTGAGTTGATTTAGAAAGCTACAAGCCCAAAAATGAGACATATTGTTCAAGCACTAGGTATCACTTGTAGCACTTTGGATACCACTTGAAGAAGATTTGTAGTTGAGTAAAATTAGCACATTAGGCTTTTATCAGAAATTCATGGTTGGTTTCAACCATTTTTCACAAGATTTTTTTTTGTTTTCAAAGCCATGTGCTAGATCTCAAGCCTTATGCGATCACTCCAAGCAATAAGCTTAAGGAGGTGATCTTGGTCATCCAAAACTCCCCCTGAGTTCATGCCTAGTGCAATGGCAAGCCATCTCATGAGAAAGAATTGGTGAGATCAGTTTTTTCGCACAAAAGAGATCTTTTTGCATTTACTTGAGTTAGTTCATGAACAAAGAGTTAAAACTTAACTCATGCATCACTAATGAACTAACTTAGCTCAATCTAAACCTCAAAAATAGATTCAAGACTCAACTTAGCCTATTCGACATGGCCTGAATCAAGAGAGGATCACTAAAGCCAGACTAGTCACAAGATTGAACAAGACATGTTTTACTTTAAGTTGTTCACATTTAATTAAGCTAGTATGGCAAGAGCTAAGCAGCACATAGAAGGGCATGATAAATCAAGCTATCACAAGACATGGCAAGATATAAAGCATGATATCATGTCACATAAAGATAATAGTCAAGGCTCCAAAGACTGTACATGCATTCATGTGAATTTTATGCATTATGAGACAAAAGAATGCACACGAGATGAACTCCCCCTGAAAGCTAGCCCGAACAGATAGAAAGGTTCCAACTCCCCCTAGAGAAGGCAACTCGAGAAGAACCAAGAAATTTGGCGCAAAAACCAGAAAAAGAGGGTTCTAACTCAAGGAGGTGATTCCCAAACACACCCTATCCACATGATCTCTAGTCTGTAACCTCATACCACGGGGCAAAAACACACTATGTCAATGCACAAGACTCTAGTGGCCAAGAAAAGGTTCAATCTAGGTAGAAGAGAATCCTAGAGAACCAAAGCCCAAACTAGGTAGAAAAAGATCCTAGAGAACCATTTGGATGAGAGGTGTGATCGAGACAATATCACCTAGAGTCGGTTCCTGTCTAACCAATCGGACCCTTCCTCCCACTAGAACAGATAAACAAAGCCAAACCAAGTGGAGGGAAGCAAAACACTGAAAGATCACAAGGGAGAACAAACCTCTGTCATGGTCGCTTGGTTGGTAGTCGTGGTCGTAGAAGAGTCCTGGTAGTAGTCGTATAGGAGTCCCAACCTCGGTTGAGTGATCGAAGTCGCCTCGGCCATGGTCGTAGATGTGTTCAGCTCATGATCGTAGTCCAATTCGGGGTGGTCGAACACGAAACCAGGTCGTGGTGGTAGTTGCATCTTGGTCGTAGTCGCAGATGAGTCTGGATCATGGTCGTTGCGTCCTGGCCGAGGTCATAAAACGAGTTCGGCCGAGTGTCCAGACCATGGTCGTGGTAGCTACGACGTGGTCGTAATGACCAAAGGAGTGGTCGTAAAGCTGTACCAGTCTCCCCCTCACACACAGCCTGCAGTTTAACCACAGGGAACAACTGGTGTCCTAGTACTGGGGTAAATGATATACAGGCATGATCCAGTACTGAGACAAAAGACCACAAACAATAGCATTACAAATATTAATGCATGAGAACACACCCCCCACAAGCTCGATCTAGCCCTCATCAAAAGCATCTAGAACAGCGAGCCTAGAGCCACCCAATACTAGAAGAAGCTTGTGACCTATCCACAGTTCTCATGATGTCTAAGCATAAGCACAGACTAATGCTACCAAGGTGTTGTACATTTTATGTCATGCCAAAAACCGGAATGAGAAAGATCAAGGTAAATATGTATCTCAATGAATCACAACCATTCACATAGCAGGTGACAAGGAAAGATCACAGAAGCATATGCTAGCATGGATATAAGCATGTATACCAGAAAAGATAAGAAGGCATGAATAAACAAAACATCATGACATAGAAAATCTATCCAAGATATACTCAAGCTCATATTGTCCATACATGAGCATACATCATGTAGACATACAACATGACAAAACAGAATCATGAAAAGTATGCTAACATGTATAAATAATGATGAATAACCATAAGGAGCAAGATGTGAACCATGATAGATACTACAGAGCATAAGGTCATGATGATACTTGACTTCTAATATACACATTCTACTTCGCTCATGAAGTCAGGTCAAAGCTTAAGCATCTAACAAATATGACAAGATATATGGATACTTAAGCAACATACACATAAAGGCATGACATGAAAGTATTGAAGAAAGAACATGCCAGTATGGTATAAGTGAGCACCTGAACAAGCACAACATGCCAATTAAGACTAACACATGTATATAGAGACATGAAGGTAAAGAATAGCTCACAAAGTAGGTGAAGACGCCAACGTGAGAGCATATGTCTCTTGGAGGCCATGAAGTGGAGAACCAATAAATGTTCTAGTCATATGATGAGGCAGAAGACTAAAACTCCAATCAATTCCATGTTCTCCAACAAGCGTCTAGAGACCTACAAATGACAAGAACAGAGTGCCCAAGTCTTGCTCATGATGAGTTGTTGTTCGTCCCTCTTAGCATTATCATCCGTGTGTTGTTTTGATCCTGGCACATGAACAACCAAGAAAAGAACCAACCAAAGCATCAAAGGAGACTCACACCTTCTCACTGTAGGTGCGCACCTCGTTTGGGCGAACAAGGTCTACCAATTAAGAAGCGGTGGAAGTCCTTCCTCAGGTCAGCACGCAGACAAAGAGCAACAACAAAAGAAATAAGTCTGCGATGCTGAAGATGTCCATCCTTCTCACAAAATGAGCATTGATGTAAGTGTCCTCCATGAAACATGGTCAAAAGGACAAAGCACCATCCTTGCTCAAAAAAGAGAAATCCCTTGGACTAACCGAGAAGAGCCAACAAGAAAAGCACTAGCCAAAAAAAAAGAAGCAACTAAGCAAAAGGCACAAGTGCTGACAACAAAAGAACTATGCTCAAGGAAGGGTCCACCTCTTAAATGAAGGAGGTGACAAAGTCTCAAGATGCAGTGCTCGTATCATTGCACTCCTCTCCTCAAAGAATTTTCATCATCTGGTCGGAGAACAGGGTAAATCAAGACAAACCAAAGTACTGAGAGCTGTGCACCGAGGGAAAGCACCAGGTCGACGAAGTGTAGTCGCAGATGGGGCCACTGAGACTGTGGTCATAACTCTTAATGACCATGTCCCAGCACCTGCGAATACTGCTCTCGTCGCCGTTCTCAGTACGGTGACTGTGCTTGCAAATAACATCACCCTCCAACCGAAATCAGCCTCTTGTCGCAAAGGACATCATTGGCAAAACACCCCAAGCAAGATGCAAAGAAAAGCTCACAAGATCCCCTACTAGTTGCCATGCTCCAGATCGGTTAAGATCAAATAAAGAGCAAACCTTGCTCTGATACCAATTGTAGGACCGAACTGGCAACCAGAGGGGGGGTGAATGGTGCCTTAAAATCTCTCCAAGTATTCACACAATCTTCTTCTCCAATAGCTACAAAGCTATGAAGAGGAAGATCGAATGTTCACTGGAGAACAGAAGATCAGACTGACACCCGAACTAGAACTGCCGCTGGCCGAGGACATAACAAGGCAGTCGAAAGGATCTATCGTGATCAATCTGACAAAGAGATAGACCGTCTGTTTCAGAGAAATCGAACGCCAACTCGTGGTCGATCGAGTCACTCGGTAAGACAGACGATCCACTGAAAACCCGAGATCTGACCGACAAAAGAGACTGCACAGTAATGACCGAAAACAGAGAAGGCACGCACGACCAACAAGACAAGCCAGAGCTCATGACCACTTGCTTTGATTTCTAAATATCTTGCGATTCACAAAGCAATCGGGTATGAGACTTTAGACAACGTTTGCTCACGTCCTTTGACAGAGAAAAACCAAGGCAGTGAAAAAAACTTCTTTGCTGAGATCTGGACAAACGGCGTGGTCGAAACCGAAACAGAGAATTCGGTCGACTCATGCACAAAAGTCTCAACGTGGTCGTAGCGAATGCAGAGCATGTACTCGGCGCACGACCGCGAGACGCAAACACTTCTCTGATTCGACTCTTGCTCTCGGGAATGAACTGGCCAAATAGCCTTGAGACAGATTCCCTGTTCTGAGCAAATCAAAACTAGGCCTACTCAAACCAAGAACACAACTCAAAGCAAGAAGTACCAGAGTTGATGAATAGAACCGCTCGTGGGACTAGAATAGCCAAGATGGCTTGGAGTAAAACCCACATGTCACTGCGATTTCAGAAAGCCAAGAACACAGATAAACGAAGGAACAAAGAAAGCGCAAACAAATCTTCAAACACAAGACAGAGAACACAACTCAGAGTTTTCATTCCAATCATCAAGGAGTACAAGGAATCCCGATACGCCCGGAGAGCATAGAGAGGAGCTCACACCTCTTCTCTTTCTCTCTTTCTCGATTATTCATACATGGATTCTCCACTCATCCTCTCTCTCTCACACAATCCCAAGAACACATTCACAGACTCCCATGGGAGGGAGAGGCGACTGCCTCCAAGGCCCAGCCGGCCAACTCGATCAAACTCGTGCCTCCCCTCTCCCTTTTATAGCCTCACACCCAAGACTAACCCTAATGGATCCATCCATTAGTCCACACTGGGGCTAACCCGTAAACCCCCTCCTAACACCGGGTTTTACACCTCGCTTTACCCACTAGCGAAAACAAGCTTCCAGTGCTTTACCCGTTAAACCCAACGGTTCCACTGCTTTGCCCGTTAGCGCCAACAACTCCTGTGCATTGGCAGAGACACAGCTTCCCTTTGCAGCTTTCCGCATTCCCCAAAATGCCACTCCGCTGCCTTCCCGGAAGCTTCCTCCTGCCTTGCCGTCCAAGCTTGCAACCACCTCGCAAGACTAGGTCTTCTTCGGCTTCCCCTGGTCGTTCTGGACCCCGACACCACCCGCGTCTTGTCCCGACCATCCCAGCCTCGCCAGACCTGTCACCAAGATCCTCTGGCAGCTCCAGCTCCGGTTCCTCATCTCCTTGGCTTGCAACCACCTTGAGCCCCAAGTCTTCTTCGGCTTCACCCAGTCGTTCTGGACCTCAACATCTCCCATGTCTAGTCCCGACCACTCCAAGCCTCACCAAGACTTGTCTCCAAGGTCCTCTGGCAGCTCCAGCTTCGGTTCCTCATCTCCTCGGCTTGCAACCACCTCACCAGCCTCGATCATCTTCGGCGCCTCCAACCGTCTGGACCTCAACACCTCCTGTGCCTAGTCCCGGTCCTCCCACGCCTCACCATGAAATAGCTCCGAAGTCCTGCAGCCACACAGACAAGCAAACCGTCACATAGCACCGCACCAGACAACAGACAAACCATCGGTACAACCAACAAGTGTCACAGCACACAATCTGATCGTAACCCCCTACGACCACTCGAATGCACAACTCAAGAAATGGTCGAAGCCCTGGAACACTTCCCTGCTTCCTTCGACCACACAACATGTCGTTGCGACCGTCTCACAGCTCACTACGACCATGCGGACACATGCCACAACCATCGCTAGCCGCTACGATATTATCGCATAAGGACCATACCCCATACGACCACTCTGTTGCACAGAACAGAGAAACCCTCCAGCTCACAAGAGCCTTCCTGCAGCCTACGACCACTCACTAGGCTGCTACGACCACCAAGACACAAGCTACGACCATTGCAAGCTTGCAACGATTACCACACAGCGGCTACGACTACTTACTACCAAGACTGGTCGCTAAGATCACAAAGTCGAATCAACTCCTACGACTACCAAGTCGTAGAGCCAGACATCAAGTCATGAGCCTTTACGACCACCAAGTCGTAAAGCTCGATCGACCACCAAGTCGATCCCACGACTACATAACCAGTCACCAAGTCGAATCGGCCTCAGCCGACCACCAATCAGTCGCCTAGGATCACCGATCACACAGGCTTCGACTTCTGCACCTGATCGCTACAACTACCAAGATGTAAAGCAGATCACCAAGTCGTACCGAGCCTACGACCGCACACAACATTGCTACGACTTTATCGCTCAAAGTCTACGGCCTCATCCCAAGTCGTTCTGTCATCTGACCGATCGAAATGATGAACCAATAAATGCACGAGGTCTACGACTTCACCACAAAGCCATACGACCGATTCCCAGCTTACATGGTCGATCCTAGAGGTCATACGACCAATTCCCATGTGTCTACGACCACGTTCAAACATCTCGGGCACAACCGACCGCCTACGACCCCAGAAGACTGCATCTGACGCGCTACGAGTGATTCTGACCGTTACCGAGCACTTCCGACCGAGTCCCGCTGCATTTGGACCGCGTCCGATTGCTCCTCACGCCTGTCCAACTGCATCACAACGTGGTCGTAGGGCGCCGACTACTCAACGTGGTCGTACGCCCGAGCGCCGACTTCCGACCACAGCAATCGTAGATTCGACTTACGACCTCAGACCACGGCCAACGTGGTCGTAGCTGCTTCCGATGGCCTTCGACCACAGCCAGAGTGGTCGTAAACGCCACAACGTGGTCGTACAGCCTTCCGACCACGACCAAACCAGTCGTAACCTCTTCTGATGTTCTCCGTTCACACCCAAGGTCGTCGTAAAGCTATTTGGCGACCTTCGACCATGGCCAATGTGGTTATAGAGGCTTTCGATCACGGCCAAAGTGGTCGTAAACGTGGTTTTCGGCTTTCGACCGCTGTCAGTGTGGTCGTAAACAGCATGGCTGACTTCCGACCACGGCCAAAACGGTTGTACTGGATTGGGGTGGAAGGTGGATAGGGTTCTTTCAATCTTCTGCTCATCTGTGATCTGCTTGCCACAGAGTTGAAGATTGATACAAATCCTGTGCAAGGCAGAATTGTACCCCCCGACCATCTTAGAGTCGACAAACCTCAGTCTGATCCACTCCTGCTCTGCTTGAGTAAGAATGGTGTACTTCAGCCTCTCAAACCGCTTCTTGAGTGCGGTACAGAGTGCTAGCGCGCTTTTCTCTACCATATACTCATTCTTGAGAGTGAGGCAGAGGTGGTGCCTGAGAAAATGAAGTGCCTGAACATTCTCCTTAGGTGTGGGTTAGGCGTCATTCAGTCCGCCAATCCCAATAGCCGCGCGGAGCTTCCTGGCTCAAAGCACAATCTCGACATCAGATGCCTACGTCAGATAGTTTTGGCCATGCTGGGCCAGCTCCTCGAACTCCCAGTTCGTGATGCTAGTCATCTAAATATGTATAAGTCTACTGCTGGAAGACATGCACGGAATAATTTACTGCGGGTAAACAAATGGTACAAAAGGTTCTCATAATGTTTCATAATTTTCTGTGCATTTTCTATAATTTTACTGCTAATTTCAGTGATTAAAAGCAAATAAAACAATTACAATTAATCAAAAACAGTAAATAAACACAGAAAATACAGAAAATAATAATGGCATAAATAAATAAGCTTCAATGCTAAAAATAATTCAAAAATTCAGATTCCGAGGCCCTTTTATGCATGGATATAAATTTTCAGCGAATTCTGCATTTTCTGGGGGTTTTTATGCAAATTTTCAGTTCAGAGAAAAATTCGCGCAATTTTCTGATTTACATAGGGTTTTTCTGCAAGATTCTGGACCCATACGTAAATCTAAGGACCTATCGGTAATTTTTGGAACTACCGAGGCCCTTGTGCAAAATTTCAGGACTCAAATGCAAGTTTTGATGGCCTCTTGGTAATTTCTTTAAATTTAGAGGGTTTCCGCAAAAATCACCCCCCCTTTCCCGGCCGGGCCTTTTTCTCCCCCCACCTGCGGCCCATACGGCCTTTCCTGTCGCCCCCGGCCCATTAGCCTGCCCGGCCCATATAACAGGAGGGGAGGAGGTTTAGGGTTTCCCCTCCCCTCACTCCACTCGGGCGGCGGCGGCGCAAAAGGCGGGAGGCGGTCGCGGTGGAGGCGTCGGCTTCGGGCCGGTGCGGCGACAGGGTTGGCCAGCGCGTGCGGGCGCAAGGCGGAGTCGATGCGGCGGTGGGGTTGGCCGTGCGGTCTGCGGGCCGCGGTGGGCGCCGTGCGGCGGCGCGGGGAGGCGGTTATGGCGGCGCCATTCAGGGCGGCACGGAAGACTGGCGGAGGCTGGCGAGCGCGCGGCGGCGCGTGCGCGGGAGGCGAGACGTCGGCTGCGGGCCGGCACATGCAGGAGAAGCTGCTTTAGGCGGCGACGGCCATGGCTGCAAGGACCGGTGGCGGAGCGGATGGCTGCAGGCCGGAGCTCGAGGTGATGGTGGCCGGGGCTGCGCGCGGCTGCGGGCGGCGGCCGCGCGGGGCCGACGGCAAGGTGGGGTTATGCGGCGAGCGGCGGAGGCCATGCGGGGCCAGTGACGCGGTGATTCTGTGCGGTGTGCATGCGGGCGCGGTTGGGGCTGGGCGCGCGGAGATGCCGATGAGGCGGCGCAGCCATGCGGGAGCGAGGCCGGCGTTCGGGCGGCCCGACGGGAAGGTGGTGCGGGCACAGTAGCCGCATGCAGGCGGCGCGCAAGAACAACGCAGGAAGGCTGGCTGTGGCAGTGCCGGCGCAAGCTCCAGCGGTGGTACAGCCGTGACTTCATGAGCGATGCTGGCTGCGGCTTCGGGCCGACGTCGGCCAGCGGCCATCCGACGACCGGCGGCAAGCCGTTATTAGGCCGGCGGTGCACACGCATGCAGGCGCGGCGATGCTTTGGCCGGCGAAGCGCATTCTGGCGTAGTGCCTTTTTTTTTCTGTGTGATGCCGTGTAGAGCAAAACAGAAGAAGGATGCCAATTTTCATACAGTGATCATGCAGAATCAAACAAAACCCATGCAAAATTTTTTGTTTTCTAATCTACGATGCAATCAACATCTACCCCGTTTCGCAATCTACTGATCGACATTGTGTCGGCGACTTCAGGTCTCCTCGCGGTAGATTAGGGCGGATTTGCATCGTTTCTAAACTACAGTGCAATCAACATCTACCCCGTTTCACAATCTACCGATCGGCATTGTGCCGGCGACTTCAAGTCTGCTCGCGGTAGATTGGGGCGGATTTGCACCGTAGAGATTCAATCTAGAACGCGAAAGAAAATACAGATTCAAAGCGATCTAGAAAATCAATCTGTGCTTCGATGATTACCTCGTTCACCAGAGCGAAGTCGTGCTGATAACGTGTTGAGGAACCGACGCTGGAGACCAGTCCGAGCGATTCCTCTGCTTAGAACAAGAACGAATCAATCACAGAATCACAGAATAATAGATTGAACACAGAGAGGTAGAGAGAACTCCTGGTCTTTCTTTATTGCTTTAGATTGCATCAAGGTACATAATTAGGGGGGGTCTAGATCCCTATTTATAGTCTACGGTGGGGTACCCAAATATGCCAGGACTCTTGGCCATGGGCCCAGTTTCCTAACAGTGGGAACTGGGAACCGAGCCAGAACAGGGAGCAAATAAACAAGCGCCGCAAGCACGCCCAGCACGTGATGTTTCGCGCTTGGTGCGTTGTAGGCGGTGTTTCGCCGTCCACCGTGCGCGGCCTATGAGGCTGTACTTGTCTGATCTCATTTGTTGCCCAGAATCTTTCTCCCCTATATTATTTAAAACAAGACTCCACGTTATGCCAAGTCAGCAAAAGTTTTGATCTAATAAACTGATCACGAATACTTATCAAAATATGAAAACTCTTTAAATTATATGCATAAAATAAACATGCTAACATAAATGGTTTATTTCATCCAAACGTCCGTAAAATCTTTATGTAAGCTATTGTTTGTTCCCCAACTCCATATATTGATGTATATGTTAATGTATAATAAGTTACTGAAGTATCATGTAAATGGCTGGGTTGGAATATAGGATATATGATGTGGATATCTAGCCTCTGAATGTTAGGATAATCTGAATTCGTATCCGTATTTGACGGATAGTAAGTTACCGAATTATTATTCGTATCTAACAGAAAAAAGTTCGTATCCATATCTGATTTGATATTATTTGATAAATATCCGAACGCATCCACATTCAAAAATAATCCAAATCGGCCTAGAATTATCTATTTTCACCCTTATTCTCGCTCTCAACCGCTTCTCCAGCGCAAGCGGTCAAGCACCTTCACTGGCGCCCTGATCACATGATCTTGCAATGCCAGCATGCCATCATCCCCACACGCACAACGGTGATAACCCAGTACAAAGTTTTTTTTTCTTTTTAAGGAATTTTTATGAAATTCGGTAATGAACTTAAGAAATGAAACAAATTACTTCAGAAGTTGATACGAACTTCGTAAAGGAGTAAAGGGGAATTGTAGTCGAGAGCAGGTGTTTTTTTCCTGTTGGATTACGGAGCTGCTGTAGTTCGATTAACCCTGAAATTGTATTGGGTCTGTTCTTTTTTATTTCGGTTATAACTTTTGGCTGTAGTTTATGATTTTTACGTTGTTCGTAAAAAAAGTATGGAGTAACAGAAACACGCATACGGTTTTGGCCGATATAAATAAAATTGTTATAGTATATACTACAATTAACTTGTAGATCCATATTAAAAAGATACTTCGTTTGAAAACTATTTACTATAGAAAAATCGAAAAGTAGTTTTTAAAAACTGAAAAGAAAAATCCATTATTTCAGCACCTAATTTTAAATGGACAATTTGCTAAGGCTTTGCTGAAATCAAGATTAACTGAATGAAGATTGCTATTTTTTACGGGAGGTGGGGATAAAACGAGCTCCGCGTATTCTGGAACGATGACCTGTTTGGGCAATGTCTTGCTTCGTTGTCTAAACTGAAGCATAACAAAGCCTAAGGTTTGCTAGCCAAAATGACCCAGAAGGCACAGTACGTAAACGCTGATAAACATGTGGTGCCCAACGAGTGATAACAAGACGTGTTTTTTGGCCTTTAGTGTGTTTTTGTCGGGAACCCCCCAATCGTTGTAAAGGTTACTTTATTTCGGACGAAACAACGCTATTATTTGGTGATTTCATTGTCAGGATTTCGAAAGAATCACACAAAGGAAGAAGACGAGAAAGTAAAGACAATGAGTTTAAAAGTCTTCCAGTAAGTTGGACAAGAAAAGACAGTGAGTTTAAAAGTCTTCCACTAAAGGTGGACAAGAGCCTTCCACTAAAGTTAGACACATCACTACTGTTTTGTTTGGATTTGATTTGTGGTGGGCTGTATTTGACACTACTCCCTTCTTACATGTCCTTAGCTGTTACTATTTATAACTTTATATTAATATATATAGATAAGATTAAAATATTAAAAAATATTTTAAACAATAAATCTAATAATATAATTCTTATATACTAAATGTAGGTAGTTTCAAATATGTTGGTAGGTAAACGCACTCTGAGATGTAAAATAAAAAAAGAAGGGTACCACCATCTTAAGGGTGTGTGAGAGTTGCCTCCAAAGTTTGTGGCTGCGAGCACTATTGTTAAACTCAAGAGGGAACATATTTCTGTTGAAGATCTCATTGCAGCCCTCGATGTGGAAGAAAAAGCAAGAGCAAAAGATGCACCTAGCACCTTTGGTCAGAACAATGCAAATGTCATAGAGAAAGACTGATGCAAAGAAGTATAAATCCAACAAATCGAACAAGACAACTAGCTTTAAGTGGAAGAAAACTAAGAAAAAGGATTTGAGGGATATCACCTGTTTTGTGTGCGGAAAAGACGGTCATATGGCGAAGGATTGTTGCTTCTACAAGATCAGAGATGGTGAATAACCAAAGAAGAAGGCTGTCAACGTGATCATAGGCAAGGCCTCGACTTCAGGAGGGTATGGTAATTCACCTGCTGTCTTTTCAACATGTCAATATATTAATTGGTGGGTTGATACTGGTGCTAATGTTCGTGTATGTTCTAATATTTCCTTGTCTTTTTACCAGGTAGCAGGGCTTCCTCTGTCCTAATGGGAAACAGGTCACATGCTTCTGTTCTTGGTATTAGCACGATGGATCTGAAGCTTACTTCAGGGAAGATTGTCCACTTGAAGAACATGCAGCATGCTCCTACAATAAATAAGAATTTCGCTACTGGTTCTCTCCTATGTAGGGATGGTTATAAGTTAGGTTTTGAGTCAAATAAAATTATAATGTCTAAGCTTGAGAGCGGAGGCTTGTTCCGCCTAAGTATTTTAGAGTCTTGTTATAATTTGAATGTTGCAACTAGTTTAAATAAATGTGAGGCAAATATTTGGTATTCTCGTTTCTGTCATGTTGGTTTTGATAGTATTGCTAGAATTTCCAGATTAGATTTAATTTCAAAATGTGAAATTGTCAAAGGATCAAAGTGCCAGTCATGTGTGCAAGCAAAGCGACCTCAAAAACCCTTTAAGGGATTAGAGGATGAAAAAAACTTGGCACCATTAGATCTTGTTCATTCAGATTTGTGTGAAATAAATAGATTGTTGACAAAAGGAGGCAAAAGATATTTTCTAACTTTTATTGATGATGCAACACGCTACTACTATGTGTATTTGCTAAAAACTAAGGATGAAGCTTTAAACTATTTTAAGATTTACAAGGCCAAGGTTGAGAACCAACTAGAGAAGAAAATAAAAAATTGAGGTCTGATCATGGAGAAGAGTACGTTTCTCATGAATTCTCCCAATTCTATTCTGAGCATGTAATAGTCCATAAATTTACATCACCATATTCACCCCAATCAAATGGGGTAGCTAATTGGAAAAGCTGGACGCTTACAAACTTCGTTAATACCATGTTAGAGAGTGCCAGTATGGCTAAGGCATATTGGGGGGGAAACTATATTAATAGCAACTTTCATCCTAAACAGAGTAATCACTAAAAAGAGTGAGATTACACCGTGTGAGGGATGGAAGGGGAGAAAACCTAATGTCAATTTTTGCGAACTAGGGGTGTTTGGCAAAAGTCAGTATACCATTGTAGAAAAAGAGAAATCTTGGATCAAAAACAGTCGATAGTATTTTTCTAGGATATGCTAAAAATAGCACGGCCTATAGATTTTTAGTAGTTAAATTAGAAACTCCTGAGATTATTGCTAATACAATAAGAGAGTCTAGAGATGCTACATTTTTTTAGAATATCTTTCCTATGAGAATAGCAGGCAGTACTTCACGAATAGAGAATGTTCAAACCAATAATATTGAAAGTGAGAATAATCAAACTTTTGAACTTCCCACCATTTCTGAACCAATATGTGATATCCCTGAGGAGGATAACAATCTAGTTGTAGAAGCTCCTCGTAGGAGCAAGGAACAAAGGGTTGAGAAAGCCTTTGGTGGTGACTTTATTGTATACCTTATGGATGGTATGCCAAGACCCTTTTGGAGGCTTATGCATCTCTTTAATGCTGAGTATTGGAAAGAGATAGGCAGTAGTGAGATGGATTTGATCATGACTAATGGGATTTGGGAGATCACCGATCATCTTATCGGGTGCAAACCTGTAGGATGTAAGTGGGTCTTTAAAAAGAAACTAAGGTCTGATGGTACTATTGAGAAGTACATGGCAAGACTTGTGGCCAAGGTTGCACCCAGAGAGAGGGAGAAGATTTCTTTGATACCTATTCTCCTGCCGCCAGACTAACCACCATCAGAGTGCTCCTTGCGTTAGCATTTTTCTATGGTCTACATGTTCATCAAATGGATGTGAAGACAGTTTTCTTTAATGGATAGTTGGAGGAAGAAATCTATATGGATTAGCCAGATGGTTTTGTGATTTTTGGACAGGAAAATAAGGTATGCAGATTATTAAAATCTTTGTATGGCCTAAAACAAGCACCTAAATAATGGCACGAGAAGTTTGACAGAACTTTGACATCCGCTGGCTTTGTTGTGAATGAAACTGATAAATGTGTGTATTATCGTTATGGTGGGGGTTAAGAATGATCTTATGTCTGTATATAGATGACATACTTATTTTTGAAACAAACATTGCCGTAATTGACGAGGTCAAATCTTTCTTATCTCGGTGTTTTGATATGAAAGACTTGGGAGAGGCAGATGTCATTCTGAATATTAAATTGATCAAAAGTAAGGATGAGATCACTTTGAATCAATCTCATTATGCTGACAAAATATTGAGCCGGTTCGGTTTTGAAAATTGTGAAGTTTCTCCAACACCCTATGATGCAAACATTAAGCTTCGAAAAAAAAATCAGGAGTTAGAAAAAGATCAATCAAGATATTCACAAATTATTTGGTGACTTATGTATTTAGCTGATACCACAAGACCTGACATTTCATTTGCTGTGGGCAAATTATGTCAATTTACTTCTAACCCAGGAGATGATCATTGGGAGGCACTTGAAAGAGTGTTGCGCTACTTGAGGGGCACAACATCTTTTGGAATACATTATACTAGATACCCTTCTGTAGTAGAAGGATACAATGATTCTAATTGGATCTCTGATACGGATGAGATCAAATCTACAAGTGGTTATATGTTTTACTTTAGCTGGTGCTGCAGTTTCATGGAGGTTTTGTAAACAGACTATATTGATAAGGTCAATCATGGAAGCAGAATTTATAGCACTTGACATAGCCATGAAAAGCAATTTCTGTTGCATCTATGGACATGGGAATAAGGTCCTTTTAAGTTACATCATAATGGTAACTCATACCTTCTTGATCACAGATCTCGTGACTTATGCAATGGGAAAAACAAATTGATTTTGTAACAAGAGAGTACATATTCATTGTATCTGTGTCCTAATAAACAATGTACTTTCGGCTGTGTGGAAAGTTGGCATAAAATCTTAATGTATTCTGTTGTCCCAATGAGGAAAATGTATTAGCCTGCAGGATACATAGAAAGAATACACCTACTTGAGCTTAACTGTGTGGTCGCAGTTCATAAGAATGACTGTGTGGTCACAGTTCATGAGAACTGGGCATTTTCTAGAAAGCTCATGAGTAGATGAGGGAGCATGACCATATAATGCTCCGTTCAGGCATGGATCATTGCCAGCCTAATACCAATTGAGATTTCAAGTGAAATCTAATCACAAAATGCTATGAATTCAAGGCATAATCCATTCATCAGCTGTGAGAAGATAAATCTTATCATTCTACGTGCAAGTTCAACCTATACGGGACTTACACTAAGAGACTGATATATTAACAATACTTCAACACAATATCTTTGATATCTTTTTGTTTCTTACTTTAGAATTGGTGGGGATTGTTAGAAATTGGCTCATATGAACAAGGTCCATTTCCTTAATTCTAAAGCATACATGGTTTAGTACCATATTGTTAAGGCAATGTGGGGGAGACCAATTTATAAGGTGGAGTCATCACTACTCATTGAATATGGATAGAGATGGCGTGAGGAAGGCTTTGGCTAATCACGCTCGTGCGCATGCGTGTGCACGTGTATTCGCGCATTTTTGCATGAAAATCTGGTGACTTGTGAATTGCGACATGTGACCGTGCTATGACGTGGTACGCCACTTGGCAGACCAAGTCCATCTTTATTTTTGCTGAACCTTGCACCACACACTCTCTCTCTCTCTCTCTCTTTGAATGAGATTCAAACATTTGAATTTGAGGCTTAATTAGGTTTTTGATGATAGGCAGTTACCAGTGGATAAATCGCTGGTTAAATGTTATCACTTACCAGTGAATAATTGAGTAGTTATCAGTGAATTATTTCAGTTCAATGGGGCAGTTACTAGAGAATAATTTACATATCTATATATACCTAGAGGTGTCCAACGTATACAGTAGAGAATCTCTCACTGCCTGCATCTCTCACTTCTGCCAACTTATGCTGTTGTACTGCGCTGTCTGAATCTCGTCGACTCTTCTTCCCGACGTGCACTGTGAAGAAGAGGAGCGGTATCTCCGAGCCGTTGCTGTCGTGAAGACTTGCACGGGGGCGGCAACAAGGTTTCTGGGCAGCGCACATCTGCGCGACCGCTTGCTGCTCTGCTTCATCTATGTCTTGCATTGCATTAAGCCTGCACTGCTTCCTGTTCTTCATCAAACCCAACAATAAGTCATTCACATGTTCGATCGACTTTGATATTATATTTTTCTTTGTGTATTTTCTGAAGTATAATAAGTACCCTACTGATAGTTTTGTGTTTGGTATCACTAGTTTTTTTTATTGTATTTATCTCTTAGTAAAATTTGAAATTAAAATATTGCCCACATTTTCAATAGAGCGAACATAAGAAATGAAAGAAATTGCTTCAGAAGTGGGTACGAACTTTGTAAAGGAGGAGAAAAGGGTAGTTGTGGTCGAGCGCAGATGTTTTTTTGTTGGATTACAGAGCTGCTGTAGTTCGATTAACCCTGAAATTGCATTATTTTTGCACCTAATTTTAAATGAACAATATGCTAAGGCTTTACTGAAATCAAGATTAACTCATGAGGTTGGGAGACTAAAATATTGATACCAAACAATACTTCTAAAGTACAGCACGTACAAATTATAGAAAACAGTTCAATTTTCTTAGTAATTAGTTTAAATTCCTGCAGTCTAAACAGTCCTAAACAGTTACAAGCAGATGATGATTGCTATTTTCTATGAAGCGAGTATCTCGAAAGACCTACGAAAGGTGAGGATAAAACGAGCTCTTCATATTCTAGAACGATGACCTATTTGGGCATTGTCTTGCTTCGTATCTAAACTGAAGCATAACAAAGCCAAAGGTCGCTAGCCAAAATGACCCAGAAGGCACAGTATGTAAACTCTGATAAACATGTGGTGCCCAACGAGTGATAACAACACGAGTTTTTGGGCCTTCAGTGTGTTTTTGTCGGGGAACCACCCAATCCTTGTAAAGGTTACCTACTTTATTTCGGACGAAACAATGCTATTACTTGGTGATTTCATTGTCAGGATTTCAGAAGAATCACACAAAGGAAGAAGACGAGAAAGAAAATGAGTTTAAAAGCCTTCCGCTAAAGTTGGACATATCACTGTTTTGTTTGGATTTTATTTGTGGTGGGCTGCATTTGACATCAAGCAATCGAACAGCAGTAACTACTCCCTCCTTACATGTCTTTAGCCGTTACTATTTATAACTTGATATTAATATATACAGATAATATTAAAATATTAAAAGTATTTTTAACAACAAATCTAATAATATAAATTTTATATACTTAATGTAGGTAGTTTCAAATATGTTGGTAGCCAAACACAATCTGAGACGTCAAATAAAATAGAAGGGGTACCATTATCTTAAGGGTGTGTGTGACTAGGGTGTCTGTGAGTTGTGGAACTAATACATGCCCCGTCTTCCTCAACGCTGGCTGGAAAAAATCCTTTCTTCCTCACCACCGAAAAAATCCAACTTGATTAAAAGAAGTCAAGAGAAACAGTCAAGGACGCCAAGGAAAATAATTCAGGAAAAAATTGTTCAAATAATTTTTGAAAAGAAAAATTCGATTTGAAAAAATAATTTAGAAAGAAATTTCATAAATGAGGAAAATTTTTGATTAAAAAGTTCTCATCAGTCCCGGATTCTATAACATAGAATTCTATGTGATTCCACTGTACTATTATCTGAATCAATAGATAAAGCTCAGAGATACATTGATAAATCATTGCATACATCGCTTGAACCGTACCGTACATTAATCATATATATCAAAGTTTAAATACACCATGTCGGGCAATTGTTCACATAAGGGCTGGTCAGACTAAATATTTGCAATACAAAACAGATGCAGAAGTAGTAAACCAAAAGGGTAGGACCATGAATATCCATAGGCAAGTGACTGGTAGTAAAAAGTGAATGACAAATATTATCTAAGTCTAGATAATATATGTGCACACAATCTTCGTCAGGTCTGCTTATCTAAGACAAGAGTCTATAGAAGATCGTCCTAATTTCCTTCATCTGCTCCTTCACCTGGACCGGGTGTGTCGACGTAGGCATACATAATGGCTACAACCGTACCCACATTTATCTTAATGACAGAATCAAAGTTGAAACATCACAAATTAATCAGCTGGGTCTATCCCATACTAGATATGTGGTTGCACGGTAATGCTTAGATCAATGGTGCATAAAGTTAAGTCCCTAGACTTTACCCAAGCAAAGCATCTACATTCCAAAAGTGCTGACCATATTTCCTCACTTTACTGCATGATCACTCTCCCAAGTTAAAACTATTTTGTATAATAAACACCAATGACACTGCCCATGTTATGATATACAAATTTTATAACTTTCACTAACCACCACGATTTGATATCTTGTTAAGTTAAAATTAATTAATTAATCAACATATGACAATGAGCCCAACGTACTATAAAGCACAGCTAAGCCTACTAGACGTACAACCCAAGTGAATACTAGTATTACATCACTAAATAATTACCCATCCTATGATGACAATGGAATCATGGCATTCAACTTATCAATTGAGGAAGTAATGAAATTGGTCAGTAACTACCAGTTACAAGGGTTTGTATTGAATTAGATATGCACGATAATTTAAAATAAAATAATAATTAATAATTTAAAATAATATTTTCAACATGATCAAAAGTCATGACTTGGCTTGCCTTTGCTCAGTTACCAACTCTTGATCTTTAGTTCCTGCTTCTGCTCCTTTGAAGATGTTATGTAACGAGAGAGAAAGTGAATAAAATACAAATAAATTCAAATAAAATAAAAATAAATCCAAAAACAACAAATATAGAATCAAAAGATGTACCTCAATTTTAGATGAATTTAGAAAGAAGAATCAAATCAGTCAGAGTTTGGACGGAGGAGAACGGGTTATCGGAAGATCGAATGGATGGAAGAATACTGGAAATTGAAAAGTCTACTATGCTGTGAACCAGGTGCATGGAATAGTGATGGTCCACCATGGGCTCAGCACATGGAACAGTGGACATGTGGCTAGATTTGGTTAGCAATAGGGCTGATGTGTCTAACGCACATGTTGCCATGTGGCAAAGGCTCGGCTAATGTGCCACCGACGTGGTACACACATGGTGGCTGACTCGACTATGCTGAGGGGGGTGGTTAGTTAGCGATTGCTATTTGTGTGGCATTGGAGTGGCAAGTAGTTAGTAGAAATGTCAGCTCATGGCGTTGGGTGGCATTGCCATGTCACAGCGGAGCACAGTAGCACACTTCTTCCGGTGAGCTTCTACGGCGAGTAGCACATGGGTGAATGGTGGCTTACTAGACCTAGTATATTGACCCCTTGCAGACTCATCTAGCATCGGTGCACAACCCTAGGGTCATCCAAACTCACCGGTGGTGAGCAAAAAGCGGTAGGGCAATGTGGTTCACGGTGATGGCGATGAATGGTGTTCCTTGGGTTTCAACAACTACATGGGGGACCTTCCTCTCCACTTCGCAAAGCTAGGGACCCAACCAGAGGGGCAGAGATGCAACAAAGCCTCAACAATTTCTAATCGAAGCTCGGTGAAACGACAAAGAGCAAAGCTAGAATCCGGCAATGGCGTGCAAGGAAGAGGAATGGGGGCGGCTCGGGATGGCTCTAAGATGCTCGGGTGGTGTCTTTGACATGTGCGCCAAGTCATAGAAGAGACCATGGCGGCTATGGTAGAGGAAACAAGACGAGGATGACTCAGCTAACAGTAGGGGCCCACATGGTGGCGAGAGAGGTGAGGTGGGACTGCTGAGGTGCAACGCATGGACGAGCAGGGTGCTTAGATGGGTGATGTGTGGCAAGCTAGCGTTGGTTGGACTAAGGTGCATAGGAATGGGCTGGTGCACAGAGGAAGTGGGAGAGGTGAGGTGGGATGGATGCAGTGTCATCCATGGACAAGCGGGGCGCTTAGGTGGGCGACGCATGGTAGGCTGACGCGGGCTGTACTAAGGCATGCAAGACTGGGCTGGTGCACAGATGACGTGGGTTGGTGCGCAGAGAAAAATGGATTTAGCCCAAGAACCAAATACGAAATTTTAAATGATTCACAAATTTTAAAATTAGAATAATTCAAATTGAGCTCTACAAAATAGCATGTAAACCCAGGAAAAGAAAAGAAAATATAGAAAATTTTCGTTCAACACAAGGAACCCAACAAAAACTGGTTTTAATTTAATTGAAATTTATTTTATTCACCTTAAAATTTTCAAATTTTGAAAAATCAAATTAAGCATTAATTAATTTTAAAAATCTTAATTTTTATTTTATTTTAAAACATCAAAAAGGCACTGAAAACTAGGATGTTAGAATCTATTACTAGTTTGATATAATACCTTATATTAGTTTATATTAATGGATTGGTTTAGGCACTGGTTGTTGGGATCAATCGGTTTTGGCAATAATAGATGGGGTCGCAAGGGGTGTAAATTGATAGCACCGGGTTGCCATGCTAGGTAATCGTACCACGCATTATAGATATTATTTGTTCATGCTATGTGATAGAATTGTATTCTATGCATAACTCATTTTTGCAAGGTTGTGTAAATAGTATGGCCCATTGTACATGTGATGTATGTATTGAGTTTTTTATGGCTCGTGTATCATGCTGATTTATGGCCACGTGCTACATATTATTGTATAACAGCCTATGTGTCGACTTGTGATGCTTGATATTTTTATATGTAATTCATTCTTAGATGTTAGGAGTAAAAGCTATGTAGATGAATGTGATGACTTCAAGCATTGATGGCTCAGAGGATAGGAAGCGTGGGGATGGAGATTGCCGTGCTAAGGGTCATACTATCTCACAGTTTAATATGGTTAACTATGAATGTTTTTATATTGTTGTTATACTATTGTTCATGTTATTATTATCTTGGGTATTTTTAATATGATAGAATATTATCTCTATAGAAAAATTAAGTAAAACTTGATGTCCTTCCAATTGTTAGCTGGTAGGTCTACCAAAGTAAGGTACCATTAATTATATCAATAAGATAGGTTAAGTGTTAGATACTTCATGCATAATATTTGTTTAACTTGACTAGGCTATCAACATAGTTTTGGGCCTAGGGGCATAGTGATATTGAGGTCGGGACATATGGATGTTACTCCCAAACAAGAGTTATATATGATTAAATAGTAAGGGGTTGCTTATCACCATCGTTAGGTTTATAGCAATGATGCCAAAGCTCACTAGGATTTGGTGAATTATAGATCTCGACTCACTATATGTAATGTGACATCCCAACAATTTTAATTTAATTTGATATTATTGGCATTTTCTGGAATTTCTTTTCTCCTTTCTTAATTTAGGCTAGAGAAAAATCTATGGAAAATTGTATTTAATTGTGTTAAAATCAAGTATATTTTCTTTTTGTTGATTTCCTTTTGAATTTTAGAATTTTTGAGAATTTTCTGGGATTTATTTTGGAATTTTCCGCTATTTATAGGCTTTCCTTGAATTTCCTTTGTATTTTTTAATTTAAATCGGCATTTAAAATTCCTAAATTGATCCCGAGCCGACTCATGGTCACCAGGATCCTCCCCCTCTTGGGCATGCGGTGCCATCCTTCCCACGCCCATGCCTTCTCTCCGCTCAACGGCCAGTTGCCCTCCTAGCGCCACTCGCCCCATCGGACCGATCCTGCCACCTCTCTCTCTTTCTCCCCTTCCCTATTCCACCACCAAGTGGGCCCTACCCTTCTTCTTCCTCCTTCCACCCCTCTCTCCTTGTGCCACCACCACAAACAAGATGCTTTGAGTCTTCCGCCGTGCGTGCCGAGGAAAGTCTTTGGCTGGTTGTGAGTAGCACGAATCTTGCAACCAATTTAGTTTCATGTGCCTTATCCCCCTAACCTGCCTTGCATAGATTTCCATTACCATTAGACCAATGAGAAATTGCCAACGTCATGCGCATTCACCCGGGGTTCTTGAATTTTTTGTACGAATAATAAATTTTTTATTCAAAATTACAGAAATATACCCGCGGCGAAATTTTTTACAAAAATAGGCTCCAGTCGCTTAATGGGTGAGCGACTGGAGCCAATCGCCCAACCGGGTGGTGACACATGGGCAATTTGGCAATGGTTGGGCGAGTTATTGCTGTTACCCAAGCGTTGGGCTACTGGAGGTCCAATCGCCGTACGGTTGGGCGACTAGAGCTTCCAGTCGCCGTACAGTTGGGCGATTGGAGCTCCATCACCCAACGCTCGGGCAACAGGGGGGTGTTAAAAAGGTAATGTGCTCAGCCACCGCCACCCTTCCTCATTCGATCCAATCACTCGGCGCCGAGAGAAGAAAAGAGAGGAGAAGAGGAGAGAAAGGAGGAGGAAAAGAGAAGAGAAGAGGAAGGAGGGGAAGAAGAGGAGGTGGAGAAGAGGAGAGGGAGAGGAAGAGGAGAGGATAGGGAGGAAGGAGGAATGGGAGGAGAGAAGAGGAAGAATCAGATCCAGGTATTTTCTTTGGTATATTGTATTTGCAGTATATTTTTATCAAATATTAGTGTTAGTAAAAATTGTAGATGTAGAAAATTTAGTATAGAAATTTTAGTACAATTTTTAGTATAGAAATTTTAGTATAGAAACTTTTTAGTATACAATTTTTAGTATAGAAAATTTGAAGTATAGAAATTTTAGTATAATTTTTAGTATAGAAAATTTAGTTAACGTAGTTATAGAAAATTAGCAGGCGTAGAAACGGAGAGGAGAGGAAGAAGCAACCGTAGGAGTAGATGTAGATAGAAATAGTTAAATATTTGTTATACAAAATTTATTAAACATGTAGTTTTAGAAAATTAACAGCTGTAGAAGCGTGTAGTTGTGTATTATTTAGGGAACATAGTTTTAGAAAATTAGCATCAGTAGGAAATCCGTATGCATACAAAATTGTAGTTATAAAAAATTCAGTCACCGTGATGTACAAATTAATCGTCTGCTGGAATTTATACGTATTGAAAAAAATCAGTAAATATTTATGGTAGAATGTAATTAATTCGTATGTAGGAAGTTCATAGTACGAGGTTATTGTAGTGGGTTACGACATGCGAACGATCAGCGAAATGTGAATTGCAGTATGTCGGTACTTTGGTATTGTGGGATGCTATTTGACATGTCGCAAAATTGAAATATATATATGCGGGCCGACATCAGCAATGGCAATAGCCACTACATTGAGAGTGTATTACGGTGCTGGAACCGTTCGTAAAGGTCTGAATGGTGTGGATTTGAGCAGTTTTTCGGAAGTCACTCTAGTACAATCGGATGGCGAGAATGCTCGGATCTCAGGTGTGATGCATTGGCTGACCCGAAGTTTTTTGTTGGACCCCGAGGTGTGCAGCATCATCGTGCAAGGGCTTTGGAGCCAGTCTCCCATGGACATCAGATGAGAGTTGAGGACATTGCTGCGCATTGTTGCATGGAAGGGCTTTGTGCAAGGGTGCCAGCGCCGTGGATACGAGTATGTCCTGCTTGTACAACCATACTCATTAGAAGTTGTGCAAGGTCATGCATCTGCCCTTACTCCGGGAGGTGCTAGCAGCTCAGGTGGGCCGCATATTGGTGAAGACGATCAAGTTGCTTGTGATGAAGCCGTTACGGTACATGGAGGAGAGATGCAATGGTCAAGCCATAGAGAGGGAATGCTCGTGATGAAGGGGAGCATATCAAGTACATCATGCAGCAGATGGACTGTGATGACCAGAGGGCATGGGCTGAAGAGGAAGCTGTACAGGACAACGACGAGGACAGTTCGGATGAGGATGAAGCTCCTATCCACAGGAATGGAACCGGTTTAATGTTGAGAGTGTTTCCACACATGATGAGCATGAATCAGCATGGGAGTATCATGAGACAGAGGTTCGGTTGCATTCTATGTTTGCTAACAAGGCAGCGCTGTAGGATGCCATCAAGCTGTGGGCCCTTTCAATGTAGCGAAATTTTTGGGTCGTGAAATCAAGCCAGGAGCAGTACACCGTGAAGTGGGAGCAGGCTAGTTGTCCTTGGAGGGTGCACGCATGTAGACCCAAGTATGAGACTCACTGGATTGTGTCGAATGTGGAGCCACACTCTTGCATTCTCAACAGTGTTTTGGCGAGGCATCGTAACCTAATGTCCGCCTTTATAGCCAATTTGATGTATGGAGAGATAGTGGAGAAGAAAGACATGGAAGCCACGCATATCGTGGTAGCTATCGAGAAAAAAAATTCAAGTACAAGATTAGCTATGCAAAGGCGTGGCGTGTCAAGCAGAAGGCGTTGGAAAAACGTTTCAGGTCTTTCGAGGCGGTGTATGACAATCTTCCTCGTATGCTTAAGCTGTTGCAAGACAGGAACCCAAACACGTATATCACTGTGCAAGACAAGCCGCCAACAAGTCCACCAAGATATGCGATGTTGTAGAGGGCCTTGTTAGCATTGGTGCATGTATCGAGGCATTCAGGCACATGCTACCGATGATCTTAGTTGACAGGACCTTTCTGACAGGCAAATACAAGGGGCAGATCCTCACGGCCATAGGCGTTGATAGCAACAACCAAATATTACTGCTGGCCATTGCATTCGTGGAAAGTGAGAATTATGAAAGCTGGTTGTGCTTTCACAGAGATATTAGGGTTAGAGTTGTCAGCACTCGTCCTGGTGTGTGCGTAATCCATGGACGCCACGCCGGGATTGTAAAGGCTATAAGAAAACTTTAGGAAGACCCTAAGGAGCCATTTTCTTGGCCAGACATGAAGAACAGGTGATGCATTCGTTACCTAGGAGCGAACATTTTCAAGAAGTTTCTAAAACAACTGTTGATGAAGCTATTCAAGAGGCTGGCTATGCAGAACTAGCGGAGAAAATTTGATGCTTTGTGGGCCTTGTTGGATGAGCATAGTAGGAAGCATGTCGATGAGAGGAGCAAGGGGGCGGTCATTCTTGGGACGGCACAACCGCAATGCTTGCCAGCACTCGATGAGCCTAACCCAGCTGGTCCAAGAAGGAGGAGCTCACGAAACATCAAGTGCTTCTCACAGTGGATCGAGGGAGAACCATTGGAGAAGTGGTCACTGTTGCACGACATGGACGGCGCAAGGTACGTCATAATGATGAATAACCTTACCGAGGTGTACAATTGGTTCTCAGGGGCCTCCATTCTCAGCCCCTTATCGCCATCATGGAAGGTGTTCTTCACAGCACAATTGGCTACTTCAGGGAGAGGCACACGAATGCCGCACTTCATGCGGCCAATCCCCTAGCCCTGTATTCATAGAAAATTATGGCATACATGGCGACGAAAGCACAGAAGGGTCAATTGCACATAGTGCAGGTCATGGGCAACAGGGAGCATCGTTTCGATGTGGTACTCCGTGATAGAGTCGAATTTGGGACGGCTCATTCCGTTGTTACCTATGAGGTATGCCTTGGAGATCATGCAAATGAACCTAGCTGCACGTGCAACAAGCTGAAGCTGTTACACAAGCCATGCTCTCATGTCCTCACTGCATGCAGGACCGTGGGTATGGATCCTTCGAACTTCATGTCGGATTAGTTCTTTAAGGAGAGGGTACTGCATGCTTGGTGTGGGGAGCTCTGGGGGTTCAAGGTGGTCGAAAACTTTGCCACCTTGGACATTGCAGCGAGGACCTAGATTCTGGATGTTAACATGCTTAAGGGTGGAATGGGTCGGCGATAGAGCTGGCGTATTAGAAATGATATGGACGAATCGCAAGACGAAGCATCTGGTGCACGTTGCGGGCGATGCGGTTAGGAGGGACACGCAGCTAGACGATGCAATGCATGTGTTGATCAGTAGGCAAAGCGACATGCTGTGTACTACTAGTTGTTGGATACTAGAAATAAATGTACATTGTAAACTGTGTTTGTTTAGTACGCACTTATGACGTCTGGAATGTCATACTAAATGTATCGTATATTTCATGTACCATTTGTACAACTACTATGTTACATCCCCGTTTCTGTAATGTAGTTGGTGTTGTGCTTGTAACGTAGTATTGCTCAATTTACTTACTAGTTCTATTTACTGTTAGTTTAAATGCGATATTTTTTGGTTCCTTACAATTGCTAACTTGAACTCTTTTTGCAGGTATGGTCGTGATGGTCATGACTCGGATTAGCGGTACCCCCTGTTGGACGAGCACGTGGACAGTCAGGTTTGCATTCCGCCAGCGTTTTAGTGTTGCCGTAAGAATGTTCCGTGCTAACCTTCAGTTTGTTTATAGGCTGCGGGATTCCAGGCTACTCCCTCTTGCCCAAATGGTGCAGGCCACAGACGAGGATGGACCCGCCGTGGCCACTGGCGGGGATGACATCGTGGAGCGATCACGACACTTCCTGTTCGACCGTTTACTACTGACGGCTTTGTTGGACCGTTGGCAGCCCAAGATGCACACTTTCCACCTCCCATTAGGGGAGATGACGCCTACCCTGTAGGATGTGTCCCTGCTGCTTGGCCTTCCAATCGCGGGAGCCGCTGTCTTCCTACTAGAGGCCCCGGTCGTGTGGCGCGCTGACCTGCTCGACAAATTCGAGGGGGTCCTTCCACTGGGTGCCGCGGATGACTACTACATCTTCCTGGCGAGTCAGACACATGGGCCGTCGCTGAGGTGGCTCGCATAGTTCCAAGTACGTACTCTTTACATTCGATCGTATCGTCGAAGCTCTTATTAGTGCTATTAAGTACTAATAACATCTTGTTTGCATTCAGGTGGAGCGAATGGATCCAGAGGTGGATGATTACCAGGTCACGCGCCACTTGGAGGCGAACTTGTTGTGGCTGTTTGGTTGGGTGCTCTTCACCACCAGCCACAGCAACACCGTCGACGCGCGCCTCATCGCACATGCTAGGGCGATTGGGGACGGTGAGGCCCCCAGGTTAGCTGGGGATCGAACGCACTTGCCACGACCTACCATGGCCTGTGCGACACGTGCTCGAAGACCAAGGTGAACTCGGTCCTTGCGGGTTGTCCGCTACTACTACAGATGTGGTCGTTCGAGCGCTTCAGCCTCGGACGACCTTTGCTAGAGGACATGAGTCCATACGGGGCAGAGATGTACCCTGGGGGAGACGTCGACTGGCTGACAATGGGTTCTATCTGGTGTCATCGACGGGTAAGTATTAACACAATCAACTATTTCCTTCTTATTAATGATGGTCGTACGTAATAACTGTTCTTCCTTGCATGTACAGTTCACGCACGTGCAGGTCATGCGGGCGTATCTGCCATTTGTGGAGCAGTTTGACCGCCTCACAGCCGACGACGTGCGCTGGGAGCCATACTCACCTACGGCACTATAGGACCGTGCTCCTGATGGGCTGTCCACACTGTGCTGGCGTGACCGGGCTTTCTGGCTAACGCGCCGGAAGCTCGTGTATGGTATCTTCGTAGAGGACTGCACGTCCAGCGAGTGATGTGGCAGTTTGGTCTACGTTAGGCGCTTCCTATCCCAGTCGGACCACCGCTCCCACAGAGCGTGCACACGTGAGTGACCGCTTCTCATAAATCTGTACATGCTTACTACTCTATTTGCAAGTACTTACGTAATAGTCCTATAAGCAGGAACTCCAGAAAGGGAGTTAAACGCGGCATAGACTAGACGGTGAAGATGCAAGGGTGGACTGTGCAGTGGGAGGGTGCGCTCGACGACCGCGTGGAGGAGGACTGCCCCTACGTGGAGTACCTGAGCTAGTACCAGGGGCGGACCTCACACCCACCCACCACACACGTTGCCGCTCCCACATACACAGGTACGTTACACGTAATTTTTATAGATTCCCTAATGGCAATGTCATTTCGATGATTAACCATTTCATGTCTTTTCCTTCAGGATGACATCGGTACTTCAATGTGGAGCAAGTCTGTCACTATGCTGGACAGGCTCGCCGCAGGTGCGGAGTTGACCCACGTGGAGAACGTGAGTGTTTGGCGTCGAATGGAGGCCGGGTGCAGATGTATCATAGGCCTGCTGTCTTGCACAAGGTTACCAGTGGTCTCCACAGCCACGCCCAGTGCACAGACGACGGTTCGGCCACCGATGCCGCCCCGACTGGCATGGCACTACTCTGGAGGTTGTACGTGGGCACGTCCTACACCACCTCACCCAGACTAGGCTGGGGGCTCTGCCTGGGGACAGCCTCGTACACCGCTAGGGCAACTGTTCACGCATCCTCCGTACATCCCTGACTTCCCCACGCAGGGGGTGTACTCCACGTCGTATGTCCCTTCTCCAGACGCGATGGCGCCAACTGAGGGTACGCATCGTCAGATCTTGCTTTTATCGCAATGCTTTATGTAACAAACTAACGATATTACTATTGCAGGTCTTTTCTTCCCCGAGCCGGGATATAGTGTCTCCCCAGGCCCGAACGATCCAGACCAGTACTTTTCGGACTGGCCCAGGCCAGCGTTCAGCTCTGCACCTCAGGGCACACCACCAGAGGTTCTCTCCGGGAATGCCCTCACCGGTGCACCGGAGAACACACAGGTAGCGGTTCAGCCCACTCCACGAGCTCAGCGGCGGGCACGACGGTCTCCTAAGCGTCTTACGTTGTTTGGGTGTCGTCACTCGTTGCAGCGGAGGACGGCCACCCACGCAGGGGGTGTACTCCACGTCGTATGTCCCTTCTCCAGACGCGATGGCGCCAACTGAGGGTACGCATCGTCAGATCTTGCTTTTATCGCAATGCTTTATGTAACAAACTAACGATATTACTATTGCAGGTCTTTTCTTCCCCGAGCCGGGATATAGTGTCTCCCCAGGCCCGAACGATCCAGACCAGTACTTTTCGGACTGGCCCAGGCCAGCGTTCAGCTCTGCACCTCAGGGCACACCACCAGAGGTTCTCTCCGGGAATGCCCTCACCGGTGCACCGGAGAACACACAGGTAGCGGTTCAGCCCACTCCACGAGCTCAGCGGCGGGCACGACGGTCTCCTAAGCGTCTTACGTTGTTTGGGTGTCGTCACTCGTTGCAGCGGAGGACGGCCAACGAGGCCATATGGGAGGATGCGGACGCGGAGACGGAGGGGGCCAGGGTGGCGACGGAGGGGGTGCTAGGGATGTTGGGGGGACCGTAGTGCTTACTGTACACTATATGTTCATGTACTGCTTACGTTTGTTATTTACGTAGTTAACTTTTACTTGTACGGTGCCAAGCTTACTTCTACTTCTCCTTACCTTCTCGACGCGCACAACAAACGAACAGTGAACTGCACTGAGGGCAACCGCAGCAACGCACGAACCATTGAATTAGATGCTTAACAACATTGAAAATTATTTCGAACAAGAGTGTTGAGTACACCGGTACAACCGTACACATCGTTGCCTATATGTGGAACGAGCCTTGTGGCACCCACATGGAGTATTGCTGAAGGGGCCGCCTCGGACGTGGCTGGCCATTGTTGTAGTGGCAAGCACATATACAACTAGGGTTCGCGCAGCAGCATGAAGGGTCGTACGAACTCCCTATGTTGATGACCTTCTCGTTGCCCCTCTCGCGCTCCACCTGCTGACAGAGGTCATCGTTCTGTTCTTCAAGACTCTCAATGCGTGCCTCCAATCAAAGATTCGCTCCCACAACGTATGCATGTACGTCAAAATATACCGTTCGTGGGGAGGATCGATCCATCGCACGAAGTCACATTTATCCACCTGCTACAAACAAACATTAACATTGAAGCCATTTACTAGTACAACAAAATAGACGAGTGCGAACTTGTACCCGGAGTATGGGTACCCAAAGAAACGTCGACCACCATCCACATGGCCTTTTGCCACCTGCACCACCGCGTCCTGCATGTATTTTCATTTCGGCCAAACTGGCTGAGCATGCCTACTTGGCAACAAGCGGTATGTAGGGCCGAAGTCCTCCTTTCGAGTGGTCCCTCGGCGTCCATCATGGTGGCTTACTCTACGACGAAGAAGAAAGTTCTTCCAACCAGCACCACCTCGTCCATTCATTATATAGCGTAACTTTGGGCCATATTTACTCGGTGACATGACACGACAACCCAGCTTTGTGCAGTGAGAAGACCGGGCGCGCCAGCTTTCTGCAGTGAGACGACCGGCTTTCCGCAGTGACATGACCGCACGGGCCAGCTTTCCGCAGCGACATGACAAGATGGCACAGCATTTCTGATGTGACGATGGCCCGATCTTCCGAGAGGTACTGATAAGTCGATTGTGGAGATCTCGACGTTGATGATCCAAAGGCTCCGACCAAAACAGATCGAACCCCTCGCAATCACTACACCACTGCTCCGTTGGTTATCAACCGTGCCGAACACGATTGACCTCGCCAAGAAGGCTATCTCCTGCAAGCGAATCGAGAACACAAGCAAGAGAGTACAAGATGCAATCTGAAATTGCGAATAAATATTAAGTTCACAAGTTGGGGTCTCGCAAACCGATGAACGGCGAAACTGTTCAAAGACAGATTAATCTAAGCAAAACCCCAGGAAAACTAAATGGGTGTGGCCTCCTTAAATAGGGGAGGGGGAAGCCACACTTATCTAATGAAAAGGGATGTGGTACTATTCCTAGTTACTGTTCACGCGTGTGGTACTGTTCATGTGAACAGTACCGGCCCAAATAGCCCAAGTTACAAGGCCCTCGGCCCACTTTGAGTCGGACTGGAAAAGTGACGTGACTTGTTTCGCATTTTCTGATCTTCTCGAGTGGAGTTTGGAGGTGAGACCAGATCCATCTGAAAGTAGACTCCAAGGTCTTTCCAACGAGTACTCACGGGCCCCGAGAAGCCTTCTGGATCAAAAGTTATGGCCATTTGAAGTTGGCTTGTCAAGCTGAATCCGAATTGATCTGGAGGCCGAATTGGATTCCAAAACCTGTCCAAGTTGAACCCTTGCTTCAATTGGTTCCAAAGTGATGTGGTGCTACAAATATATATATTTTCATCATTAGGTAGCATCATATTCTCATTTAAAATATGTTGAAGTTGAAGAAACGAATTCACCTTTAGTTCATTCTTGATATTGGCCGCTATGGTCGTACGTGTTGGTGGCGTGGTCACATCATCCTCCCCTTCTTGATGGAAAACCGTCCTCGGTTTTAACATATGTGTAGTGTCACATATTGCATGATCTTGATCATAAATCTTGGTGTATGATAACAAACGCAACAAACTCTCATTATGTAATATCATAAGTTCTTTATCAAATAAAGTAAAATCTCTTTGAAACGAGCTCACCTCATAATTTAAGGGATGCGTAGGAGCTCTTGTAATTGTAACAACAAGTAGAGCAAATATGGTTGTATCCATAGGGTTCATGTTCTTATCATCCTCCCCTTCTTGCAAACAAAGCCGTCCTCGGCTCTTGATAAGCTGAAAATATGATAACAAAGAAGCCAAGGTGTATGCATGGTATATGTATATGTCATCCATTTTAACAGTTTTTCGTTGTTGCACAATTAAGGTTATAAAACAGCAGCAATCATAAAAGCTAATTGTATTATTAACCCAAGAGTAATCATATAAGTTAATGAGCAATTCAAAATTTGTCACACAGTAATTGTTACAACTTGTTTTGCAAATGTAAGTGAGGAACAATCCAGCTATATAATCATATCTCAATCGAACAATAGCAAATTCATCTAGCCAGGGTGAAAAGATTTGTATGTTCTGCCATAATTCATCATCTTTATTCAGATTGTCTATACTAGATGGTGTAAAAAGAGTTGAATACATAGGCATTGGATGAGTACTAAATTTTACTTCCCTCTCACTTTGAACATGATTCAGCATACAAGAATTGTTGTTCCAAATAGCAAGTTTCAATTCATCCATGTGATCGCAAGTTATGCATATTCGATATACAAGAAATTGAGTTCCCACATCATAATCTCCAATCAAATTAAACTTATATCCAGGGGTATAGGCACTTAACAAGAATTTCGAACATGCAAGTTCAGAAACTTTCTCCATAGCATGTGACAATTTCATAGGTAGATCCAACATGATGTAACACAATGAATTAGCAAGAGAAATTCTAGTTAAAACTTCTTTATGTGTTATTAATTCGACATGTGCAAAATTATGAGAATTTAGATTAGCACATGGTTCATTTAAGTCAACACAACGAATATCAAAAGATTGCACTACAGCAGGTATATACTCACAAGGTTGATCTATGTCTTGTTGTAGCACCAAATCAGTACCGTGAGCGATGATAGCTCCATGTTCTTTACCTTTTTGGCTCTCCTCAGATGATGTAAGGGCATCCATCTCCTTATCTTCATTCTCAACCAATGGGGTCAATGATTCCATCAGCTCATGCTCCTCCTTGGCATGGTTCTCAACTACCTGCAAGTTGTTAGTCACAGAAAATGGCACAAACACATGTTTGTTCTCATGTTCATCACCACTACCTGCAAGGTTAGCTGCAAGAGCATATTCATCCTCAACATCACTAGCACTTACATAACCACCATCTTCTGTCGTAATGTATGCCCGCTGACTTGTGCAATCTCTCATGACGTGGCCCATCCCTTTACAACGGTGGCACACAATGCCCGTTGTACGGCCCGTGGAAGCAATCGATGAAGAGCTCTTTGCTGGTGCTTGCACACTAGTAGATTTGCTTGTCTCGGGTGCGTGTGATGGTGGCGGCGATGCTGCTGAACGTGCCCTACTCATAGAGGGGGCAGCAGCTCGACAAATAGGTGGTGGGGCTATCTTGGATCGCCCAGGCGTTGATCTCGATGTAGACATACCTCCAAAGTTGCTCCTTGTCCTTTGTTGCCTACCCTGCAATTCTTTTTCTGCAAGCACAGCAAGCTGGAACAACTGGTTGATAGTAGTAAAATCTTTATAATAAACAATGTCCTGAAGTTCACGCCGTAACCCCCCGTAAAAACGACAAATCTTATCCTCCTCATCTTCTACAACATTACAACGCAACATGCCTATTTGTAGTTCTTGATAATATTCGTCGACAGATTTATTACCTTGGTCTAAGCACTGCAATTTCTTTTGCATTTCATGTTTAAAAGCAGGAGGAACAAATCTAGCACGCATAGCTTCTTTTAACCGCTTCCATGTATCAGGTTGTAAGCGCATGGTACCCATATCATTCCACCAGATAATAGCAAAGTCCTTAAACTAACTAGTAGCTTGTCTAACTCTATGTTGCTCAGGAACCAAGTGAGAATTAAACTTCTGCTCTACCGTCATCTCCCAATCAAGATATATTTCAGCATCATAAAGACCAGAAAAAGATGGAATGATAAATTTGACTTTAGCAAAAGGGTCATGATTAGAACGATCATTATGGTGCTGAAAATTATTACCTCCCATACCGTGACAGTTTTGATGTAGGCGGTGTCGTGGGCGTGCATCTTGGGCAGCAAATGAAGCACTTGCGTCGCGGTTTTGTCTCTCATTATCATCAAACAACCCACCTGTCATGGTTAGTAGAAAACAAAAGACAACACAAAGGTATTATCCCTATGCACTACTAGGTGGTGGAAGGTGGAATCACATATTCTCAAGCGTCTTACTACACTCTTACAAGTGTTCTTACCGATGCAGCAGGTGATACAACCGGTGGCTGGTTCGTGATACCGTGTCGAGCGTGGGTACGATTGCAAGAGGGAACCTGTTCTGATCAAGAGTAGGTGTAGCTTGGAAGGCACAATATGGTAGCAATGGAGAACAATCAGTTAATTTCAGAATTGCATAGAATTGAATTATAATCCGTATCTAACACTTAGCCTATGTTGCTGATCAACCAAGAATGGAAGAAGGCTAAAAACAAGTGTATGGCAATGTGTATGAGTGGTAAATACAAGATAATTCAATCCAATGCAATCTGGAATTGAAGAACACAAGGATTGACCCAAAACTGAAAACTGAAGATTTCTGTCCACTGGAAAGTACGTCGGTATTTTGGCCATAACTTTTTGTCAGATGCCTTTTTTCCACTAATTCTTTTTTTCTCTGTTTTCTGATGGCTTTTTATACAGATTTTCTTTTGGGTCCAACTTCCAAAACCCGACGCAGAAATTCGCACAAAAATCACAACTGCTGACTGTTGCAGATTCAAAACAGATAACTGGGTCAACTTTCACCGCATATATGTCTTAACTGCCTTGCTCGAATGATGTGAAATTTTACAGATAGATGGACAAGGAATTTTTTAATCTAATGGCGGTGGTCTCACTCAAAAATAATCTCGGAATCAAAAGATATGGCGTTTTTGGTGGCGGCTGCAGAGAAAGGAAAAATCAGCCGAATTTGGAAATTAGGGTTTGGGGTGGGGAATTTTTCTTTTGTTTGGATTTTTAACGGAACAAAGATATGACCAGCAACTAGACAATGCTAATATGGACACAAATTCAATTTAGCAAACCAAAACTAACAGATTGAAAGGCACAACGGGGTTTGGACAGCGGAATTAATTCTTTTTGTGGGGCAATATTTTTTTCTGGACTATAGGAAATAAAAACCAATCTACTAACTAGGGATACAAGAATTACCTCACGGGCAACCGTTGCTCTGATACCAACTGATGTGACGATGGCCCGATCTTCCGAGAGGTACTGATAAGTCGATTGTGGAGATCTCGACGTTGATGATCCAAAGGCTCCGACCAAAACAGATCGAACCCCTCGCAATCACTACACCACTGCTCCGTTGGTTATCAACCGTGCCGAACACGATTGACCTCGCCAAGAAGGCTATCTCCTGCATGCGAATCGAGAACACAAGCAAGAGAGTACAAGATGCAATCTGAAATTGCGAATAAATATTAAGTTCACAAGTTGGGGTCTCGCAAACCGATGAACGGCGAAACTGTTCAAAGACAGATTAATCTAAGCAAAACCCCAGGAAAACTAAATGGGTGTGGCCTCCTTAAATAGGGGAGGGGGAAGCCACACTTATCTAATGAAAAGGGATGTGGTACTATTCCTAGTTACTGTTCACGCGTGTGGTACTGTTCACGTGAACAGTACCGGCCCAAATAGCCCAAGTTACAAGGCCCTCGGCCCACTTTGAGTCGGACTGGAAAAGTGACGTGACTTGTTTCGCATTTTCTGATCTGCTCGAGTGGAGTTTGGAGGTGAGACCAGATCCATCTGAAAGTAGACTCCAAGGTCTTTCCAACGAGTACTCACGGGCCCCGAGAAGCCTTCTGGATCAAAAGTTATGGCCGTTTGAAGTTGGCTTGTCAAGCTGAATCCGAATTGATCTGGAGGCCGAATTGGATTCCAAAACCTGTCCAAGTTGAACCCTTGCTTCAATTGGTTCCAAAGTGATGTGGTGCTACAAATATATATATTTTCATCATTAGGTAGCATCATATTCTCATTTAAAATATGTTGAAGTTGAAGAAACGAATTCACCTTTAGTTCATTCTTGATATTGGCCGCAATGTTGTACGTGTTGGTGGCGTGGTCACATCAATTTCGTAGTGACATAACAGCACGACCCAGCTTTTTGTAGTGATAAGACTGAACGTGCCAGCTTTCCTCAGTGACATGACACGACGACACAGTTTTTCACAGTGACATGACAGCACGACCCAGCTTTCCGCAGTGAGAAGACCAAACGTGCCAGCTTTCCTCGGTGACATGATGACGTAGCTTTTCACAGTGACAAGACCGAACGCACCAGCTTTGCGCAGTGACATGACCGCACGTGCCACTTTCCGCAGCGACAAGACCTTATGGCCAAGCTTTACCAGCTTTGCACACTATAAAATGAGGTCGACCAAATTTCTCAGAGAATACTGTGCAACCAAACCCCACACTACACCATGCTTCCTTCACCACACCGGGATGGACAAAAGGCAGAAGAAGCAATGGGACAAGATGATGAAGCAATGGGAGGAGACCCGCGACCTAGCATGGTCAACTGCCGCCCGTGATGAGAAAATAAGGGCTCCTGCAGCCCGGGCAGAACAAGCCCAGCATGCCACGAGGTCAGCTCCTCACAATGATGGGCCCGTAGCAACAACCCCATCCCAAACGTTCCTATCGAGCGTTCACCGCAACTCCCACCCGAGGGGGAGACACCCCCTTTTGTTGGTGTGGGGACATGTGCAAGTTCTTTAAGTCTAAGCACCGCATTGCCTAGGTATGTGTTACTGGGGTTGCACAAACTACTCTAGTGACTACCCCGACTACCATCTAGACACCGCAACCTATCAGCAGCCGGTAAGGAGCAGGTGCACCATTTTTCCCTACCTTTTCTCCTTCACAGCACGCACTAACAACCTCTCCCCTGTATTTGTAGTCCCCAGAACCCCTATGTGGCTACCGCAAATGGATCGATCTTGAGATCCACCCTGAGGACCAATGGGCCTTCGACTTCGAGGAGTGGAATATCGCAAGGTCATCGGAGATGCGGGAGGAGGAGCGCCGCAAGAACGAGTAAACCCTGCGTATACAACGCGAGACAAAAGCTCATCTCGAAGCGTGCACGCGTAGGGAGCGGGAGGCACGCGAGAGGGAGCGCGAAATGGCGACTAAGGCAAAAGAGGCCGCTGAGGAGTTCAACGCCGAGATGGCAAGGAAGGGAAAATGGCCCCGGTCCACACAGTGGGTCGTACGAACAGTTGGGTGGGTTAGTCACACATGATGCTTTATGTTATGCATGTAATCAAAAAGTACGCGGCATGTTACTCCCAACTGTATTATGAAGTTTATTTAAATTTAGACAAGCTTATTATCTCGTCTTTTCACATTCAATGATTCACATAGCAAGTCATCTAACAATATTAACATACCGGTTTTCTCCGTAAACGAATTCTTAGTAACATCAAAATATCACTTACCATCGTATGTACCGATCGTTCTACGGTCAATCGTTCCTAAAAAATTTCCCAAAATTTGTTACGCACATACAACATACAATGAACATAAACTTTTATTACAACTCCAGTAGATTATTTTCCAGTTTAAAACTACAAAATTTACAAAATTCATGGGGGACTGAGTGCAGTCGCCTAATGGCTGGGCGACTGCACATCAAGTTGCCCAATGGGAGGGCGACTGGTTGCAGTTGCCCGAGGGTAGGGCGACTGGTCCTGTGTCGCCCCCCATTGGGCAGCTGGCTCCAGTCGCCCCCTATTGGGCAACTGGAGCCTATTTTTGTAAAAACATTTTGTCGTGGGTATATTCATATAATTTTGAATAAAAAATAGATTATTCGTACAAAAAATTTGATTATAAATAGCCCCTAGACTTCTCGCTACTCCACACCTTAGAGCCCTCACTCAATTCCTCTACTCAAGTCCGCAGTCATTGTCATGCCATGTGCCATCAGTTTGAGCTTTGTTGAGGTCTCCGGTGGGTGATTCCCTTCACTCTGGGCCTCCTCGAACCTTGTTGACACCACTCGAGGCATCGCCAAGGTCTCCTCCAACTCCTTCGCCCCTCCGTCATTCAGTTCCATCGTCGGAGCTGCCACTTCACCGGAGCCCATGCATCGCCGCCTCTTATCGTCACCGGCCATCCATACCCTCGCCTGCACCCACGCCCAGGAACCTAGCAAAACTGAACCCCTTATCCCCTCTTACTTTTGCATTGCTTGCCGACCACCACGTCAACGCACAGGTGTGCGTGGTAGCTGACGCGGCGACCACGTAGCGCGACATGAGCGCCATCTCAGTGTGTGTAGCTGCACATCAACCAAATTAGAATGGCCAGTAACCACATCATCTCCTTGGTCCATGCAGTAGCCATGCGTCATACCACATCAACACACAAGTCATGTGGACAAGACTTGGCTGCCACATCAGCACAACAACCCATCAGCCGCCATGTAAGTAGGCCACATCACTAGTCCACCATGGACCATTGCACTATTCCCGTGGACTCAGTTCACAAGGCCAGACCCACATGTCAGTCTTTGGTTGTTAACGTCAGCATGATGCCTAAATTTAGATTTTCCTTTAGGAAAATAATTCAACCAAAAATTAAAATCCTCGCTAACATCATAATTCTCTTTTTCTTAGAAAAATAATTCCAGAAATTCCAATTATTTTATTTCTTTAGAATTTAAGCTTCTAGGAGCCTATCCTCCTTCATCCTAGCTCTGATTGAATCCATTAAAATTTCTAAATTCATCTAAAATCATGATCTATCCAAGTATGCCATGTTTTCAAATTTTTGGAGTCTATTTGAATATATTTGAATTTAGTGGGCTATTTTCATGTGTAAACTATGACGATTCCGAGGAATTCTTCTACGACGATTCACACCAGTCAGCGGAGCAAGGCAAATTATACACCTTGATCATGTTGATCCTAGTTTACAAATAAAATTATCTTATTTTAAAATTATATTGCATGCTTAATTTTATTCACAGTATTTCAATTCCTGTTTTACTTTAGTTAATGCCCATTTGTTATGACACCTTTGATATTTCTAATCCTTATACCTTGTCACCGTAGACTAAAACTCTAGTTAGTAAACTAGTATTAGCTACAATATTTTGTAGCAAATGCTTAGACCTGCATAGATACAATTTTAGGCTTGGGATAACCATTTTCATTTAGGCAAATGGTTTGGTGGTGAGTGCTTGCTAACATACGTTGTTACTTGGTGGCTCAACGTGGGCCCTAGACACAAGGGGTATGTGGAAGGTGCCTAAGTCAATTAAGGATCAGCCTCTGAGCTACTACTACAAAGCCATATCGTACTACCATAAGGCTGGTATGGGATAGTCCTGGCTGACTAATTTGTGGGTTCCAACCTGAGTCTCACTATAGGTTGAATGTGAGCATGGTGTAGGCCATGAAAAGTCTCACACGGCATAAGAAGGGGCCCCAATCTAGTGGTTTCTTTATTGGGGTGAAACCTTAGTGGAGATGTGGCTAGGTTGACAGCTTTGCTTTATAAATGACTTATTATGATTGCTCAATTGCATGCCTACAGAAGCGTGTAGTGGCTGACATCATAAGTTAATCGTATCTTATAGATAAAGTTGTACCACCTCTGCAAAGTGTATAAACTATCTTAGATAGCCATACCAACGGTCAAGGGCATGCTGAGTAAAGTTTTTCATAGATTCAACTTTATTTTTAATAAAATAGTTTTATATGGATATGTAGAATCTTTTTAGAAAAAGGTGATCTAGGTGGGATACCCATAGTTAGATTAGTGTCAGGTCGGTGCCTATACTAACGATGTTATTTTACTTAAATTACTGTCTTTACTTATTGTATTAAATTCAGCATTTTTCTATCTATTTACAGTATTTCTTTAAATTCTGTTTTATGCTCAAACAACATTTATACCTTCCTGTGTTAGCCTAGCATTATTTTTGCATTTTCTGTGTAACTTGTGGAGTGCAACTTTGCACTCACTTTTGTTGTCTCTACTCAAAGGGGGACTGGTTGGACTACAATGAGGACCAGGATAAGTAGGTTGCGCCTTACTGTCGCCTGCCTATGGGCAGGCTCCTTGGGCTTTGCTATTTTATTTACCTATTTTCGCTGTTATTTTCTTTATTATTTTGCCAATGAGTGTTGATGATGTAAACTTAGGCCATAAAACCGTACTCTTTATTTAATAAAAGTTTGTCATTGTGCTTGATATATATCCCTATTACCACTGTATGCACTAGCTGATCCTAGCTTAGTGCAATTTACAGAGAGGATCCATAGTCGTTGCTCCAGGGTCCGACATGTAATTAGTGGGAATATAGTTTTGAAACATATAGTAGGAGTATCTTTTGTTAATTTATTTAAGGTAAGATTTTACATAAACATAGTGCTAAATTTTTTCATATACTTTTTATGTTGTAGACCATGCACCATCTACTTCCTTCCCACCCAGTTTTAACTTGCAATCTATTCTTGAGAAAGAAAACTAAGTGGAACAAATTTAATTGACTGGTATCATAACTTGAGAATTGTTCTCAGGAAAGAAAAGAAGCAATATGTTCAAAAGGTTCTATATCCTGATGAACCAGCTAAAGATGCTACTCGTGCTGAAAAGAATGAGGATGAAAAATATAGCAATGACTCACTTGTGGTTAGCTGTCTCATGCTTGCCACTATGAACTCTGAGTTTCAAAAGCAATATGAGAACACAGATGCCTACAATATGATTGTTTCTCTTAAGGGCATGTTTGAGAACCATGCAAAAGCTCGAAGGTATAATACCTCTAAGTCATTGTTTGTGTGTAAGTTAGTTGAAGGAAGTTCGGCTAGCACTCACGTAATCAAGATGATTGGTAAGATTGAGAGTTTGAAAAAGCTTGGTTTTCCTCTTAGCCAAGAGTTAGCTACTGATGTGATTCTCTAATTGCTCCCTCCTAATTTTGAGCTAGTCATTTTGAACTTTCTTATAAATGGCATGGAGAAATCAATGGCTGAAATGCATGGGATGCTCATGTCAATAGAGAAGAGCATTAAGAAAAGCTCTAATCATGTGATGATGGTTCAGAAGACTGCCAACTTCAAAAAGAAGAAGTCTAAGGCTTTGGACAAGAGAAAGGGCACACACAAAACTCAACAAGAGATCTCGAGCATCAAATTTAAGCTTCAGAAGCTCAAGATTGGCCCTGCACTTGATACTATTTGTTACCATTACTAGGGGATTGGACATTGGAAGAGTAACTACAAGAAGTACTTGCTAGAACTAGAAAAGAAGAAAGGAAGTAGTACTTCTAATTCAGGTATAAATGTTATAGAAATAAATCTTACTACTTGTCATATTGGTTCTTGGTATTTGATACTGGATTAGTTGCTCATATTTGCAATTCGATGCAAGGGCTGAGAAAGAATAGGAGTTTATTAAGAGGCAAGGTTAATCTTCGCATGGGCAATGGAGCAAGAGTTTCTGCATTGGTTGTTGGCACTCAAGATTAGTTTCAGAATTTTATAATTGTTATTATGTTCCCACCTAAAGTAAAAATATTATTTCTACTTAAATTTCGGAGCAGAAGGTTATGAGTTTAGAATAAATAACAATTGTTGTTCAATTTATTTGAATGATATACTTTATAGTCATGCTCCTTTGGTGAATAGATTATATGTTTTAAATTTTGAGGATATGCACATAACATTAATGCTAAGATACTTCGGCCTAATGATTTGATTCTCACTTATATTTAGCATTGTCGTTTGTATCACATAAATTAAAAACACATGGTGAAGCTCCAAAAATATGGTCTTCTAAACTCATTTGATTTTGATTCATTTCAAACATGTGAGTATTGTTTACTTGACAAAATGACTAAGACACCTTTCACTGATCTAGGTGAGAAGGCAAATGACTTGTTGGTCTTAGTACATTCAGATGTATATGGACCAATGAGCTTAACGGCCAGAGGTGGTTTTCAGTATTTCATAACTTTTATCATGACTTTAGTAGATATGGTTACATATACTTAATGAGGCATAAGTCTGAATCATTTGGAAAGTTCAAGGAATTTTAGAATAAGGTACATACTTAAATTGTTAATACAATTAAAGCCTTACGATCATATCATGGAGGTGAATATTTGAATCATGAGTTTGGTGGTCATCTAAAGCAATGTGGAATTGTTCCACAGCTAACTCCGCTAGGAACGCCTCAATGGAATAGGGTGTCTGAACGATGGAACCGAATCTTGTTTGACATGGTTCAGTCCATGATAAGCCAATCTGGTTTGCATTGTCTTTTTGAGGGTATGCTCTAGAAATAGCTATGTTCACATTAAATAGGGATCGATCAAAAGTTGTAGAGAAGACACCATATGAGATATGGACAGGAAGCATCCCAGGATGTCTTTTCTCAAAATATGGGTTTGTGAGGTGTATGTAAAACATTTGGCATATGACTAGCTCACACCTAAATTCGACAAATGCTTCTTCATAGGGTATCCTAAGAAAATTAAAATATATTACTTTTATAAAAGGGATGAGAACAAAGTGTTTATTGCCTGAAATGATGTCTTTTTGGAGAAAGAGTTTATCTCAAAAGGAATTAGTGGGAGCATAGTGCGACTCATAGAAATTCGGGAACCATCAGAAAATGTTTCAACTCTTACTAAACCTCTACCGGATGTACAAGATATTGTAGAACCTGTGAAAGAGCCACAAGCACCACATAGGTCTAAAAGCCACATCAATTTCTAATAAGGTATTTGTTATAGGGGTGGCCCCCGCCTAAATCCAGCAGGCCTGATAGGAGGTTATAAGGCCCTGAATAGGCCATGTGTAATGACATAAATGCCCCTGAGGGGGATGATCAGCTGTAAGGGTATAATTGTAAAAGCACTCCCCATGTATATATATATGGAATACAGGCCATGGGGAGGACCCAAGCCATTACTCATCTCCCTCACTCTCCACTACCATCTCTCTCTCTGTTTGGTCTGTAGCCACAACAGTTGGTGCCGTCCATGGGGAGGACGCGAGTAAGCCTGAAGTTCGAAGGAGGATGGCACCGGAAAAGGCTTCGACGACGGCGGCGAAGGGAAAGAAGACGGCTGGGGCGGGGCGTCGCGTGAGCTCTAGGGCTTCGGCGTCGGCTGTCGCGGGCGCGGGTGGCGGTGTGGTCGCAGCAGTCGAGGACGTCGATGCTCGCGCCGCAGCAGTCGAGGACGTCGACGCTCGCGCCGCGACGACCGACCCCGCCGTCGGCACCGCGACGACCGACCCCGCCGTCGGCACCGCGACGACCGACCCTGCCGTCGCCACCGCGACGACCGACCCCGCCATCGGCATCGCCTTGACCGTAGCCGCGCCGACCCGCCCACGGGGCGCATCGGCGGCCCCGCCTGCGCCGGCAGTAGAAAGCGCGCTACTGGCGGCCCTCAACGCATTCCAGCGGGAGCTAGAGGACCTTCGCGGAGCTGTCCGTGACATGCAAGCGGCTCGAAGCCAGCAGGCCGCGCCAGTGGCCACGCCAGAGCCCGCGCCGGAAAGGGCAGAGCTCTTCGACAAGATGGAGGGATACACGCGGGCTGAGGAAGATGCGCGGAGATGCAACACTTCCACCCTCGATCTTGCTCAAGCGACGCGCTTGACCTACGACGAGGGGGTGGGCGACGACCCCCCGAAGCAGGCCCGCAGTCGACAGCCCCGGGAGGACCCCCCTGGGAGCAACACCACCGGGGAGCCGGAGGGCTCTCCAAAGAGCAGACGCAAGCCCCGGCGTCACCAGCGTAGACCGCAAAAGGCCCGACATACCTTCGTCATCGAAAATGCCCTTTGAGGTCGCGAAGGCGAACTCGGCCGCGATGAGCGACCCTAGGCGGAGCAGGAGCAACTCTATTACGGAAAATGGTGCGAGGTGCACGGTTATGGTAATCACTACACGAAGACGTGCACCGCGGTTGTGGAGTTGCAACAGGCGATGGCCGCACCCCGGGACTCGCCCCTTCGGCTCCCTGCCGAGGTCCAGGAGCGGCATCCGAGGGGCAGCCCCTTGCAAGCCAGGGAGGACGCACGGTGCCGCGTCGTCAACGTCATCACCGGAGGCTCCTTATCAGGGGCCCCCGCGGAGCAGCCGCAATCGTGGCTGCCGCCCCGCAACATCACTTTCACCGTGAATGACGCTAGGGGCGTGGAGTTCCCTCATCATGATCCCTTGGTCATCCAGGGCCACATCGCGGGCTGCGACGTCAGGCGCATCCTTGTCGATGGAGGGAGCTCTGCGAACATCCTGTTCACAGGGGCCCTTGACCGTATGGGAACCCACCGAAGTCGCATGGAGCAGGCAGGAGCTCCGCTTCAGGGCATCGGCGGTCAGCCGCTGCAGGCCATAGGGCAGGTATCCCTCCCCGTCACGCTCCACCAGGAGAGTAACATCCGGACCCACCATGTCATCTTCGACGTTGTGGACGTCGCACACCCCTATAACATCATATTGGGGCGGTCCACCATCAACTCCTTCGAGGCGGTCCCACACCACGCCTTCTTATGTATGAAGCTCCCGGGCCCGGAGGGCGTCATCACCGTCTTCGGCGACCAAGACCTTGCCAGGCGCATCGAAGTCGGCAGCCAGGATCTGCATCGCCCGGTGCACGCCCTACCGGACATGCTTGGCGACGCGCCCTCCGCCCCGGGATGGACGCCTAAGCCTCGGCCCGAGGGCAGAGTCAAAGGGTGCCACTCCAGGCGGAAGGCCAGTTCGTGTCTATTGGTGAGGGGCTCCCCCCAAAGGTCGAGCAAGATTTACTACAGGTGCTTCGAAACAACACCGACGTCTTTGCATGGTCACCAGAAGATATCAAGGGCGTGGACCGCGCCGTAATCGAGCACCGCTTGGCAGTCCGCCCCGACGCCAAGCCGGTCAAGCAAAAGCTTCGCCACATGTCCACAGATCGGCAGCAGGCGGCCAAGGTGGAGGTGGCAAAGCTTCTTCGAGCCGGGGTCATCCGCGAGGTCCACCTATTAGTGATATGCCCTAGAGGCAACATGGAGATGTTATATATATCACATACTATGTTTATGATGCATTAGTTTGTTCCTTGAAATAGACATTATCATTATTGATCAATGAGTATGTGACTTATTCATGAGACTCTTAATGTCAAAATGTTGCTATTTCTAAATGATCCCTGATTATATATCATATGAGGAACAAATATGATTCAAAGATCAGCATATGTATTGATTGATGATCATGTCTCATGGATCATGGTATGGAGAAACCAAATCAATAATATGGACATGTGTTAGTGAACATATGTTGGATAGACCCGCCATGAGACACTGCAGAGATTCCATGTGTCATTAGTTGGTCTCAAGTAGTGTTTATGTAGAATCCTTAGACTTGAGATCATCATGGTTCCCAACATGCGTAGTAGCCTATTTTGGGACTACTAACCACTACTCCGTAACTGGGTAGTCATAAAAGTAGTCTTCGGGTTTGCTATGAAACATGTAGTGGGATGTGAATGATCAAGATAGAATTTGCCCCTCCTTATGGGAGAGATATCTCTGGGCCCCTCGATGTAATGGATTATGAAAGTGCATGGCCATGCCAATGTGATTGAGGAGTCAATCACAAGTTTATAATCCATCACGGAATCGAGAGAGTGATTGAGCTATTAAGAGGATGACACAGGTCTCGCCTTGAGCTTAATCTATATCGTGAGGCAAAGGGATTCGTACATGAGAACATTACAGGTTTAGCCGATATGATCTTTACGTATACTTTGGGGTTAATATGTCTTGCTAGAGGCCGCTATTAACAGGGTGACCGGAAAGGTGTTTCCGGGTCGCGACCAAGTATACGTGAACCTACAGGGTCGCACACTTAACGGGTTGGAACACTAATTCGAATGTGATTCGGATGTGGGCTCAATTCGGATAGAGATCCGGATAGACTCCTATTGGGCCTCGGTCCACGACGCCCAAGTGAGGAGGTCTATATATTTGGAGGCGGGGGGCTGAGGGATGTACGCTTCTGTTCCTCCCGAGCAAAACCCTAGCCGCCACCTCCCGAGCCAAACCCTAGCCGCTCGCGAGTGCTGGTACACTCGCGATCGGCGTTCCAGCCCCGGACGTGTGGATACCGGTGGAGGTGCTGCTCGTTGCGGCTTTGATCGGCATCAACAAACTACAGATTGGATCTGCTCGTGGTGTGGTTGATCGCGTGGAGGAGACGATCTGTTCGGGACGATCGGCTACTTCCACTACTACCTCGACGCGCGTGGTTGGATCGGCTTCTCCAACTCTTCTTCCGCTGCGCTGCGCGTCTAGTGGTAACGATCTATGATCCCTCCTTAGCATGAATTCCTGGTGTGCGCGGTAGAAATTTTTATTTTCTGCTATCGTAGCCTACGCGCGTTCGTTCACCACCACCCAGAGTGGCTTGCCAACCCAGTATTGGTCAAGAAGGCTAGCGGGACCTGGCGTATGTGCATCGATTTTACGGCGCTCAACAAGGCATGCCCAAAGGACAATTACCCTTTGCCGCGCATCGATCAATTGGTCGACGCTACCGCGGGGTGCGAGCTGATGAGTTTCTTAGATGCCTACTTAGGTTACCATCAGGTATACATGGCGAAGGACGACGAGAGCAAGACTAGCTTCATCACACCAATCGGCACCTTCTGTTTCATCAGGATGCCCTTTGGCTTGAAGAACGCGGGCGCTACCTTTACCCGCCTCGTCGCCATCGCCTTGGCCGCCTAGCTCGGGAGAAACGTCGAAGCCTACGTCGATGACGTGGTAGTCAAAACCCGGCAGCTCGCTTTGCATGGCCGGGACCTTCAGGAGACCTTCGACAATCTCAGGAAAGCCGGCATCAAGCTCAACCCCGACAAGTGCGTCTTCGGCGTGCAGGCGGGCAAACTCCTGGGATTCCTCGTGTCCGGGCGGGGAATCCAGGCGAACCCTGATAAGGTCGACGCTATCTTGGGTATGGAGCCGCCCAAGACGACGAGGGAAGTCCAGAGGCTGGCGGGCCACATGGCAGCCTTGAGCCGCTTTTTATCCAGGGCGGCGGAGCAAGGTTTACCATTTTTTAAGACACTCCGCGGGTGCGATGGTTTTCGGTGGGATGGTGACTGTGCGGAGGCCTTCAACGCGCTCAAGAAACACCTGGCGAGTCTCCCCACTCTGGTCGCCCCAGCACCAGAGGCTCCCCTCCTGCTCTATCTGGCCGCGTCAACTACAGCGGTCAGTGCCGTCCTCGTCTTAGAGGAAGGCGCCGTACAACGGCCAGTATACTTCATCTCCGAAGCCCTTCAAGGCGCCAAGACAAGATATACAGAGCTTGAAAAGCTTGCTTACGCATTGGTCATGGCATCTAGGAAGCTCCGGCATTATTTTTTGGCCCATCCAATCACGGTGCCTTCCTCATTCCCACTGGCAGAGATGATGCACAACAAGGAATCCACGGGCCGCATCGGCAAGTGGGCTGCCGAGCTCGCCCCGTTTTCCCTGACATACGCCTCAAGGACGGCAATCAAATCTCAAGTCCTCGCCGACTTCCTCGCAGAATGGACCCCGCCGGCTCAGCCCGCTCAGAAGCACGATGACCCGGTCTGGACCCTCACCGTCGATGGGGCTTACGGCGTCGCGGGCGCGGGCGCGGTAATTGTCACACCCGAGGGGCAGCGCCTATCTTACTCGGCGCACCTCGCGTTTTCGGCCACAAACGACACAGCGGAGTATGAAGCGCTACTCTTCGGCCTGACCAAGCTCAAGGCAATCGGTGCGCGGCGAGTGCTCGTCCGCACGGACTCGCGTTTGGTGGCCGGCCACGTCGACAAGTCATATCAAGCCAAGGACCCCGAGCTAGCTAAATACCTCGCCGCCGTAAGAGCAAGGGAAAGGCATTTTTTTGGGCATCGCGGTCAAAGCCATCCCTCGCGCGGAAAATGAGCAGGCCGACGCTCTCGCGAAGGCGGCCAGCCAGTAGCTGCCGCCCCCTGACGAGGCGTTTTATGAGGTATTGCCGCAGGCGACCATTGTGCAGGACAACCAGGACGCGGCCCTCGTTCACCACATCGCCCAGCAGGGCGACTGGCGAGAGCCTATCTTCAATTTCCTGCAGGGCTTCGCCGAGCTAGAGGACCACGCCGAGCTCCGGCGTCTGCAGCACCATGCCAGATCTTTCCAGGTGTTTGAAGGGACGCTCTACAAACAGGGCGTCTGCGCACCGCTCCTACGCTGCCTCCCCCGCGAAGAGGGGAAGAAGCTCCTTGTGGAGATCCACGCGGGGGTGTGCGGGTCTCATCTCGCGCCGAGGTCGTTGGTCGGCAAGGCATTCAGGCAAGGCTTCTACTGGCCGACTGCCATCGCCGACGCCCAGGACCTCGTGCGTCGCTGCCAGGGGTGTCAGTGGATGGGGCGCATCATGCGCAGGCCTCCGACGAAGCTCAACCCTATCCCCCCGGTATGGCCGTTGGCACGCTGGGGCGTCGACATAGTGGGACCACTCCCCCGAGCCCCAGGGGACCTACGGTTCATGGTCGTCGCGCTGGAATACTTCTCCAGGTGGCCGGAGGCGGTAGCCCTAGCCAAGATAACCTCGGCTGCCATGCAGCGTTTCCTCTGGCAGAACATCATATGTCGCTTCGGCGTGCCCAGGGAACTCACCGTCGATAATGGCCTGCAATTTGATGCCGCCCCGATCAAGGCGTTCTACGGCAACATGGGGATCACGCTTCGGTTCGCCTCGGTTGGGCACCCCGAGTCCAACGGGGCAGTCGAAAGGGCGAACGGTGCTATCTCTATCGCCATCAAAAAACGCCTAGTTGGGCTGCCGAAGGGCAGCTGGCCGAGCGAGCTTCACAGCGTCCTCTGGTCTCTTCGCACAATGGTCACACGCCCGACGGGGTTCACGCCTTTCAAGCTCCTCTTCGGTGATGAGGCAGTGACGCCTGAAGAAATCAAGGCGGGATCACGGAGGGTCCTCGTCCAAGCGCCCGACGAGGAGCGTCGCGTATCCCTGGACCTCCTCGACGGCCCACCATGTCGAGAAGTACGCGCGGCAGACAGTACGTACTCGAGACAGGTCTGTATACCCGCGAAGGTTCAACCCTGGGGATCTCGTCCTCAGAACAGCGCTCCATGCGGAGACCGTCGGCAAGCTGGAATCCAAGTGGGAGGGTCCATACATCGTGGCGGAAGCTTTGCAGAAGGGAGCGTACCGCCTCGCCACGCTCGAGGGGCAAACTCTCCGCCACACATGGAACGCGGACAAGCTACGGCGATATTACGCCTAGACGCAGGACGAGGACTATAATGGCGTTAGCTCCTCCTTGTACGAGGCTCACCCGCGCAAACGGGAGTTCAATAAAGCTCGCTGTTTCCGAAACTATCATCGTCCGGCCGCAGTAGACAGTCTACGGACTCTAAATAAGCCGTAGCGTCGAGGTTTACCTCCGCACGCGAGAGTCCACGGACTCTAAATAAGCCGTAGCGTCGAGGTTTACCTCCGCACGCGAGAGTCCACGGACTATAAATAAGACGTAGCGTCGAGGTTTACCTCCGCACGCGAGAGTCCACGGACTATAACTAAGACGTAGCGTCGAGGTCCGCCTCCGCACGCATCAGTCCACGGACGATAAATAAGACGTAGCGTCGAGGTTTACCTCCGCACGCGAGAGTCCACGGACTATAAATAAGACGTAGCGTTGAGGTTTACCTCCGCACGCGAGAGTCCACAGACTATAAATAAGACGTAGCGTCGAGGTCCGCCTCCGCACGCATCAGTCCACGGACTATAAATAAGACGTAGCGTCAAGGTTTACCTCCACACGCGAGAGTCCACGGACTATAAATAAGACGTAGCATCGAGGTCCGCCTCCGCACGCATCAGTCCATGGACTATAAATAAGACGTAGCGTCGAGGTTTACCTCTGCACGCGAGAGTCCACGGACTATAAATAAGACGTAGCGTCGAGGTCCGCCTCCGCACGCATCAGTCTACGGACTATAAATAAGACGTAGCGTCGAGGTTTACCTCCGCACGCGAGAGTCCACAGACTATAAATAAGACGTAGCGTCGAGGTCCGCCTCCGCACGCATCAGTCCACGGACTATAAATAAGACGTAGCGTCGAGGTTTACCTCCGCACGCGAGAGTCCACGGACTATAAATACGACGTAGCGTCGAGGTCCGCCTCCGCACGCATCAGTCCACGGACTATAAATAAGACGTAGCGTCGAGGTTTACCTCCGCACGCGAGAGTCCACGGACTATAAATAAGACGTAGCGTCGAGGTCCGCCTCCGCACGCATCAGTCCACGGACTATAAATAAGACGTAGCGTCGAGGTTTACCTCCACACGCGAGAGTGCACAGACTATAAATAAGACGTAGCGTCGAGGTCCGCCTCCGCACGCATCAGTCCACGGACTATAAATAAGACGTAGCGTCGAGGTTTACCTCCGCATGCGAGATTCCACGGACTATAAATAAGACGTAGCGTCGAGGTTTACCTCCGCACGCGAGAGTCCACGGACTATAAATAAGACGTAGCGTCGAGGTCCGCCTCCGCACGCATCAGTCCACGGACTATAAATAAGACGTAGCGTCGAGGTTTACCTCCGCACGCGAGAGTCCACGGACTATAAATAAGACGTAGCATCGAGGTCTGCCTCCGCACGCATCAGTCCACGGACTATAAATAAGACGTAGCGTCGAGGTCCGCCTCCCACGCATCAGTCCACGGACTATAAACAGGACGTAGCGTCGAGGTCTGCCTCCGCACATGAGAGTCCATGGACTATAAATTACGACGTAGCGTCGAGGTGCGCCTCCGCACGCGACAGTCTACGGACTATAAATCAGGCGTCGTCGGCTCAAAGCACAGCTCACAGCAGTAAGAATAAATGGGGCATCGTCCCATTGCAAAAATATGAGGTCAAATGATTATAGGTATGGGCGCGCAAGCATGAACCCCCCCTCCGCCTGATATAATCAATGCCTCTGTCTTCGCGCGGCGCCGAGGGGCCCGGGCCTCGGGAAACCTCTTCGAGCCAACGGAGGAAGTCCCCTCCCCCGCGTAGCGTTTGCTGTACTACAACCCTCGCCGCATCCTCCCCGACGCGACTCCAGATCCGCCGGTGGAAGTTCCGGAGGCTAGGCTCGATGGAGCGAATAGCATCCGGCAGCGCCTCCGGCCGGCCAGGAAGATCCAGGTGAGGGTTTGCCAGCTCCTGCGTATGCCTACACCCACGGGTGTGGAGCATGCCGAGGGCAAGGCACGCGCCGAGATAGCCGCAGTGCTCCCCGAAGGTCTTGGCGTTGCGAAGCGCGACGCCCGCCCCCTCCTCGATCAGCCCAAGCGTCTCCATCAGGTCCTCCGGCCCGTGGGTGGCGTCGGGCACCTCAACGCACAGATCACGGAGGGCCCGGTTCAGAGACTCCATTGCCGCCCAGGCTGACGTGGACGCGTCGTCCAAGGCGTGGGCCTTCCCTACAAGAGTCTCGGTCAGCTGGGTCTTCTCCCCCTCCAAGGCGGCAATCTGCTGCAGGAAGGAGGCGCGTTCCTCTGCAGCGGCGCGTTTGGCTTCCTCGGCCTCGACTTGCAGGGATGACAAGGCACCCTCCAGCGCACGGAGCTCTTCATCCTTTGTCGCATGAGCGTCATCCGCTTCACGAAGCCTGGCTTCTAGGGCCCTCCGCTCCCGGATGCGGGCCTCGTCTAGCGCGTCGCTGATGACAAGCCTCTGAAAGCAGCAATGTAAGCCACCAGGCGCCCAGTAGCGCCATACAAAATGCACGGCACAGGTACTCACCCTTATTTCCGAGGCCCGCAGCGCCAGCGTTAGGTGGTCTCCCTCGCATGATGATAGCATCCGCCGGTCAAGGCTGCCACTGGCGCGTTCTGCGGCCATGGTGAGAGCGCGGAGTATCTCCAGTCGCGGGAGGTAGTCGGACAAGATGGGTTCGGACCCCACCGCGTCGAGGGCTGTGGAGGCTTCGGCTGCTTCGACAGCGGCAGATACCGGCGCGACACCCTGTACAAGGTTTTGGACTTCGCGCACTCCCCCATTGCTCGATCCTTCACCGCGTCCGGGAGACGTCGTCTCGCCTGATGCTGACGGAATGAGCAAGCAGATCGGAGAGAGTTTTGCGAAGTCAAGCGGAGAGAGGGAGCCATGCTTACCTCCTGCCCCCCTCACCGCAGTAGGGGGTGGTGTCTGTTCGGCCACCGATCGCGGCGTGAGCGCCTCGGTGGTCGGGTGCGAGGCCCCCTCGGCGACATCGGGCGCCACAATCCCAAGCATGGGGCCTGCAACGTTGTAGCGGCCCTTCGGAGGCAGGGGAGACTGCATCCGAGGGCGTTTCGGCTGAGGAGCCGAGGGCGATTCCTCCGTGACGTTAGCGGCCGCAGCTGCTACTCCACCTTCGGTCTCCGCCGCGCCGGACGTGTCCTTGGTGGTAGCAACACCAACGGCCACGGCCCTCTCGTCAGGCGTAACGTTCCTTTCTGGGTTGACGGGCTCCGGCCTAGTGAAGGCCGCGCCCGTACGCTCAGCAGCGTCTCCGGATAGTGCGACCGGTGGAATCAAGGTGGCACACCCCGCCGAACAGGTCCGGCCGGGCGTGTCACCGGTCGAGCGTCCTGCCCCAGCAGCACTAGCTGCCGAGGCGGCTGGCAGGCTGAGTATGGCAGCATCGGAGCGAGCCCGACGCCGCGAAGACGAGGCGTCTGCGCGGCTGCCACCGCCATGATGACCCGAAGTCCCCGCGGGAATCTCCGTTGGTATCGGGCGTTCCGGCACAGCGATACCCAAAACTTCGCATGTGTGGTTCACCCGCCCTGGCTTCGCCGTTTGGGTCGCGGCCTCGCGTAGCTTGTGCTCCTCAAGTGTGTATGGGCCGAGGAACACCTCAGTCGCGCGCTCCGCGTCTTCCAGCCGAGCCACTGCACAAGAGACAGCAGGGCGATCACGTGAGAACAAGTGCGGATACGTCAAGAGATGCCTGCGGCACTCTAGACAACTTACAAGGGGCGGAGGGCGGAAGCAGGCGGGACACTGGCGGGCAGATCCCGTCCGCTCGGTCATCGCCCCGGCCCATGTATCTCCACCGGGAAGACAGCGGCGCCACCCCGTACATCGTGAACTCTTCGGCCAGGTCGCGCATACTTAGCCGGTGGGCGACGCTGACAAGTCTCCAGAGTCTCTGCGCGTCGTCAGCCTCCGGCTTCACGCTTGGCGAAGTGTTAAATGAGATGGGCCCGCCTCGGCATAGCAGGCCACTCGGGCCGGTCACGTGGTAATAAAACCACCACCGCGTCCAGCCGGACTCCCACTTCCCCAGGACGGCCGGCGCGGGGAACAGCGTCGTGCAAGACGATCGCAGCACGAAGTCCACGCTGCCAAAATTGGAAATAGCTCCATCTCCAGCCTTCTTGGGGCGACAGCAGGCGTCGTGCAGGGTGGCGAACAGGTTCACGCTGGGATGCGGGCCTTCCGTCCGCGTCGCCCATGAGAAGACAGCCAGGCGGACTATTGCGCTCGGCGCCAGCTGCGCTAACTCCAACCCATAGGCCCGCAAGACTTCGCCCACAAACATCTTTGAGGGCATGCGAAGGCCGGCGTCAAAGAACGCGACGAAAACGATCGTCTCTGTCTCCCGGGGCTTCAGCTCCGTTTCGTTGCGACGGGGTAGGCGAGCCCCATCCCGATCCTCGATCTTCCCGTCACGAACAAGCCGCTGCAGCGTCTCCTCGGTCACGCGGCTCTTTCCCAACGCACGGGAACACCGGCCCCCCGAGTATTCCATAGCGTCCCATCGCCTGTCGGCATGCGAGCGCCCCCGCAGCACCAGCTTGTAATCCCCAGAAGGGAAGGACAATTTGTCCCAACTAGACGAGGAGCCACCGCTGGGAGGGCGAGACGCGTCGCCATGGCTGGCCATTGTCTCCTAAAGGCAGGGTAAAAGAAACCAAGGCAGGAAGTCGCGCTACTACCGGCACAGAATAAACCAGAATTAAAGCGACAAGCGGGACAAAAGTGCTCCCATCCCGGTGAGGGTACCTTATAAAGCCCGCTCGCCTCCCCCACGGCCAGAAGGCGTAGTTAGGCCAGAACCCCAGCGGTTCGAATACGCACGATCTGGAAAGAAGAACCGTCGGTACCTGGAGGGGCACGCCGGGTAGGTGGCCAGGCAGCGCACAACCCTAGCACGCGCTCGACACGCGTCCCACCTCCCTGGGAAGCAGCGAACAGCCGCGAGCACGCAGCCGCTCACATCCCACGACGCGCCAGTCGCAAGCCGCCGCGTGCCCCACCCACGCGGAAGCAGACTGCATAACGCGACAGCCTGCCCTCTAACAGGCCAGGCGTCGGCGCGATTCCAGCCGACATTTAAAGCGCACTATCAAGCCGCGAGACCATGGCAGCTGCGAAACGCGAGAAAGCCGCCTTCTCAACACCCGCCTTCACCACCGCATCGCCCACGGTTCCGGCCCCGCCCCCAACATGGACCCCGGAGCCACGAAGTTTAAACCCCGCCCCGACAGCCCCGGCTACGCCCGTAGGGGACGGCACGCGCGCGTCTACTTCGCCTAGGCGCCAGCTCCGCTGCCACCCGTTCGAAGGGTAGGGCACGGAGCACGCGCGTCTACTTCGCCTAGGCGCCAGCTCCGCCGCCACCCGTTCGAAGGGTAGGGGACGGAGCGCGCGCGTCTACTTCGCCTAGGCGCCAGCTCCGCCGCCACCTGTTCGAAGGGTAGGGGACGGAGCGCGCGCGTCTACTTCTCCTAGGCGCCAGCTCCGCCGCCACCCGTTCGAAGGGTAGGGGACGGAGCGCGCGCGTCTACTTCGCCTAGGCGCCAGCTCCGCCGCCACCCGTTCGAAGGGTAGGGGACAGAGCACGCGCGTCTACTTGGCCTAGGCGCCAGCTTTGCTGCCACCCGTTCGAAGGGTAGGGGACGGAGCGCGCGCGTCCACTTCGCCTAGGCGCCAGCTCCGCTGCCACCCGTTCGAAGGGTAGGGGACGGAGCGCGCGCGTCCACTTTGCCTAGGCGCCAGCTCCGCTGCCACCCGTTCGAAGGGTAGGGGACGGAGCGCGCGCGTCCACTTCGCCTAGGCGCCAGCTCCGCTGCCACCCGTTCGAAGGGTAGGGGACGGAGTGCGCGCGTCGACTTCGCCTAGGCGCCAGCTCCGCTGCCACCCGTTCGAAGGGTAGGGGACGAAGCGCGCGCGCCTACGTCGACTAGGCGCCAGCTCCGCTGCCACCCGTTCGAAGGGTAGGGGACGGAGTGCGCACGTCTACTTCGCCTAGGCGCCAGCTCCGCTGCCACCCGTTCGAAGGGTAGGGGACGGAGCGCGCGCGCCTACTTCGACTAGGCACCAGCTCCGCTGCCACCCGTTCGAAGGGTAGGGGACGGAGCGCGCGCGTCTACTTCTCCTAGGCGCCAGCTCCGCTGCCACCCGTTCCAAGGGTAGGGGACAGAGCGCGCGCGTCTACTTCGGCCAGGCGCCAGCTCCGCTGCTGCCCGTTCGAAGGGTAGGGGACGGAGCGCGCACGTCTACTTCGGATAGGCGCCAGCTCCGCTGCCACCCGTTCGAAGGGTAGGGGACGGAGCGCGCGCATCTACTTCGGCCACGGCCGCAGCCCCTGGTCAAGTTCGGAAAAATTCACAGGCCGCAGGGACGGAGGGGGCCAAAGGACTCGGCAACATGGCTTCGGCCCTGTGAAGCCCTTCTCCATGAGAGGCTCTTGTTGTAGGGCTGGCCCCCGCCTAAACCCAGCAGGCCTGATAGGAGGTTATAAGGCCCAGAATAGGTCATGTGTAATGACATAAATGCCCCTGAGGGGGATGATCAGCTGTAAGGGTATAATTGTAAAAGCACTCCCCATGTATATATATATGGAATACAGGCCATGGGGAGGACCCAAGCCATTACTCATCTCCCACACTCTCCACTACCATCTCTCTCTCTGTTTGGTCTGTAGCCACAACAGTATTGGCATGATATTTTATTGTTAGACAATGATGAGCCTAAAACTTACGAGGAAGAGATGATGGGCCCAAACACTAAGAAATGGCTTGGAGCCATGAGATCCAAAATACAATCTATGTATAACAATTAAGTTTGGAATTTGGTTGATCCACCTGATGGCGTAAAAACCATTGAGTGCAAATGGGTTTTTAAGGAAAAGATATATGTGGATAGAAATATTTATATCCATAATACACGATTGGTGGTGAAGGGTTTCAAACAAATTTAAGGTGTTGACTATGATGAATATTTCTTGCTTGTCGCTATAGTTAAGTCTGTCTAGATCATTCTTGCTATTGTTGCATATTTCAATTATAAAATATGGTAGATGGATATCAAAATGTCTTTCCTAAATAGAAATCTAACTGAGGATGTGTACATAACATAGTCTGAGAGTTTTGTCGATCTCCAAAATACTAAAAAGATATATAAATTTCAAAGATCTATCTATGGACTGAAGCAAACTTCTTGCAGTTGAAACATTTGTTTTGATGAGGTAGTCAAAAGATTTGGCTTCATGAAGAATAAAGAAGAACCTTGTGTTTACAAAAAGGCTAGTGGAAGTGCACTTATTTTTTCTAGTACTATATGTGGATGGTATATTATTGATCGGAAATAGTATTTCTATACTTGAATCTATCAAGTCTTTATTAAAAAAATAGTTTCTTTATACAAGCATTAGGAGAGACAACATATATTTTGGGAACAAAGATATACAGAGATAGAACTAAAAGGCTAATTGGATTAAGGCAAGATATGATATTGATAAAGTATTGAAGTGGTTCAACATACAGGATTCTAAGAAGGGTTTGTTGACTATGTCACATGGCATTAGTTTTCACAAATCTCAGTGTCCTTCAATACCTAATGAGCAAGACCGGATAAGTAAGATTCCATATATATGCTTCTGCCATTGGGTCTATCTTGTATGTCATGCTTTGTACACGCCCAAATGTATCAAATGCTCTAAGTGTTATGAGTAGATATCACTCAGATCTAGATGAAGGTCACTGGATAGCTGTAAAGAACATCCTAAAATATTTGAGAAGGACTAGGGATGCATTCCATGATTATGGAGGTAAGGAAGAGTTAGTCGTAAATGGTTACACTAATGCTAGGTTCCAAACCAATAAAGATGATTTTTATCGCAGTCTGAGCTTGTGTTTTGTCTTAATGGAGGACTAGTGAGCTGGAAAAGTTCCAAGCAAGAGACGGTTGCTAATACTACATTGAAGGTTCAGTATATTATGGCTTCTGAAGCTGTAAAGGAGGCTATTTGGATAAAAAGTTCATCTCTAAGATAGGTGTAGTCTGAAGTACTTCTAGTCTAATGAATCTCTATTGTGATAATAGTAGAGCCATGGTGCAAGCCAAGGAGCCTAGATCACATCAAAAATTCAAGCACACACTTTGGCGTTTTCACCTCATTTGCAACATTGTTGATAGAGGTGATGTGAAGATATGCAAAGTGTGCATGGATTTAAATATTGCTAATCTATTGATAAAGCCTCTCCTGCAAAGCATGAGGCACACATAAGAGCTATGTGTATTAGATACTTACATGATCAAGTCTAATGCAAGTGGGAGATTGTTAGTGATATACCCTAGAGGAGATCATAGAAATGATCGTATCACTTATATGTTTACGACTTTTTTTGAATAATATGTTATTTTATCTTTTGAATAAATATCTTTCATATTGATCAACAAGTATGTGATTTATTCATGGAACTCTTATCATGTCGAGGTGCTCAAGATCATAGTTTAGCTAAAGAAATCCAAAAGTGAGTCAATGAAGGAACGCGCGTAGGCTACGATAGCAGAAAATAAAAATTTCTACCGCGCACACCAGGACATCATGCTAAGGAGGGATCATAGATCGTTACCACTAGACGCGCAGCGCAACGGAAGAAGAGTTGGAGAAGCCGATCCAACCACGCGCGTCGAGGTAGTAGTGGAAGTAGCCGATCATCCCGAACAGATCGTCTCCTCCACGCGATCAACCACACCACGAGCAGATCCAATCTGTAGTTTGTTGATGCCGATCAACGCCGCAACGAGCAGCGCCTCCACCGGTATCCACACGTCCGGGGCTGGAACGCCGATCGCGAGTGTACCAGCACTCGCGAGCGGCTAGGGTTTGGCTCGGGAGGTGGCGGCTAGGGTTTTGCTCGGGAGGAACAGAAGCGCACATCCCTCAGCCCCCCGCCTCCAAATATATAGACCTCCTCACTTGGGCCTCTGTCGGGACCCGGAGCAGCAACTCCAGAACCCTCTGTGTTAATCGCACTATCCCAGGAAAAGCTAGTGCACACAGTATCACAAAGACAAATATCATGCGTAATGACAAACTTTATTTAACTAATATGAGCCTGATGGCCAAAGTTTACAATAATAGCAAAAGAAGACAGCGGAAGAAATACATAAAGCAGCAGCCCATCCAGCCTTCCCACAAGGCGAATGACTGTAAGACGCGGCCTAGTCGCAATCCTCACTGAAGTCGTCGAAGGCTTCCTCTGGAAAAGAGTTAAATATAGCAACATGAGTACAAAAGTACTCCACAAGTTACACCAGGAGTTATAACAGATGTGATGCATGCATAAGGAGTTTCAAAGGAAGGCATAATATGGTTAATTTGCATAAAAGGCGATCATTGAAGTAAATATCATAAGTAAGTACAAAAGCTGAATTTGATACATTAAGTAAAACAACATTGTAAGCAAAATAGTTACCGTTAGTGCAGGCTCCAACCAAACACTAACCTATCCACGGGCATCTCACCCGGACCATCTTTTCCAAAAAGATCTCATATGGATTCCATCCATCCATACGTTTTCCAAAATCTCTTATGGATTCCATCCATCCACAAGGTTTTCGCAAACCATTTTGAAAAGCAAAGTCTAATCCGTGAAAAACTTTACTCAGCTTGCCCATGACCGTGGGCACGGCTATCCAGGATAGGTTATACACTCTGCAGAGGTTGTACAGCTTTACCCACAAGACATGATCATCCCGGTTTGCCACGCGAGTTACACACTTCCTTAGGTGTGCGGCGAGGAGATCATGACAAGGCCTTTACAATGATCCGTTGTCAACATAATCACGCCGCCACTAAGGTTTCACCACAACATGAATCCACATGTTGGAGCCCCCTCTTGTGCCGTGTGAGACTTCTCACGGCCTACGCCGCGCTCACATTCAGCCTATAGTGAGATCATGTTGGAACTTCACAAATTATTCGGCCAGGTCTGTCCCATACCAGACTTGTGGTAGTACGATAGGGCTTTGCAATAGTAGCTCACAGACCGGTCCTTAATCTGACTTAGGCCCAACCACATACCCCTGTGCACGACAGTCAACCACTGCGGCTCCAACCAACAGGGCATGCCTGCACCCACCACTCTAACCAATTGCCTAAGTCTAAACCAAGTTTTATATTTTGTTTAAAAATAATTTCATAAACCTTCTTGACTCACCAAAGTCAAGAATTCAGTTTTAAAGTCTATCATTTCATGTGAAAGATCATCCCAAACCATAAGTATTCTAAGCATGGCTAAGCATTTCTACAAAATTTCTAGTTAGTGCTAATGTACTAACTAGGTTTTATCTAGGGTTGACAAGGTACAATGGTATTCAATGTCAAATTTGGCTGTCCAAAGGATTTAGGCATAACTAGAGTTTAAATCGAATTTAAACTAGATTGGATAAAAGTACGCATGCATAATAATTTTGAAAACAACATAAATAATTTAAATTAGTGGGAGCAACATGATCAAAGGTGTAACTTGCCTTGCTTTGAAGTTTTGCTGAGGTTCGCCGAAATTATACTCTCCGGATTAGTCGTAGTCTACACGTGAAAAGCCAGAACAAACTAAACTCAACTAAAATCCAAATAAAATCCACAATTTATAAAATATATGCTGGGAGATAGAATAGGAATTTAGATGAATTTAGGAATTTGAATGGATCCAATCGGAGTTAGGATGAAGGAGAACGTCTTCTGGAAGTTTGAATTCCAAAGGAACGAATAAAAGAAATTATTGGAATTCTTTTCTTTGTGAAGGAAAAGTGGTCGGAAGCTACAATATTTGTGTATGGTCAAAACCATGGTCGAATCAACGGTTAAAGATGCGGAAGTCTAAGTCGAAGACAAAGACTCCAAGTATAGGTGCAGTCGAAGTCGAAGACCTGGTCGGAACTGTACAGTGGTCGAAAGAATTGGATTTATACAGAGTAGTCGAAACAATCAGACGGCTTGGAGAGGTCGGGCGGCTTCGAGTGGTCGGAGAGATCAGAGGGTTCAGAGAGGCTGGAGGGTGTGTAGGTTAAAACAGTCCAACAGCCATGGTCGGTTTGAAGACGGAGGTCGAAGTTGAAGGCTCCGAGATCGAAGGCCGAAGTCAAAGTCTTCGAGGTCAAAGGTCGAAGGCTGGAGTTGAAGTCTCCGAAGGTCAAAGTCAAAATCGGAGTCTTCGAAGGTCGAAATCTCTGGAGTTGAAGGTCGAAGTCGAAGTTGAAGGCTCCGAGCAGTAGGAGTCTAAGAAGCCTCCGTATAGCGGAGTCTAAGAATCGGATAGTTGGAAGAAGTTGGACAGGTTCACAAGACGAGATCTGAGTGATCCAACGGCGGTGAAGACCGGTGAGATGTACAAAAGAGGAAGAAGAGTATGAGTCCAGTTTTGGTGCAAGGTTCGAGCTCATAGAGTTGGCTGGCGGCAAGGGTGTAGTGGAGGTGGGTACGGTTATCAATGGCATCGGCGAGGCACAAGGAGGTCCAAGGCATCGGCAATTCCTCGCCGGAGCTCCTCAGACGAAGAAGGTAGAAGTCGCTCGGTGTGACAGGTTTACGAGCAAAACCAGGGCAATGGGGTGAGGGGAACAGTGGAGCCGAGCCCATGGATGGCGGTGCGGCGCACAAAGCTCGTGGGCTTGCTGGCGGTGCGAGGCACGGCGGGGATTGGCGAGTGGCGCAAAGGAGAGAGGGGATTGCGAGAAGTGCATGGGTGCACTTGTGCATCACTGCAAGTGGTTGAAAGGTGGTTGGCGGCGAGGTGAAGCGGTGGCGCAACTCGGGCGGCGGTGGCGACGGCGTTCCGGGGGAGAGGAAGCTCAGCCAAGGGGTGGTCGAGAAAATCCAAAAATTATGAAATAAATACTACAAGGTAGATTATGAATTTAGATGAATTTAGAAACTTGAATCACTTGATTCAGAGTTCGGACGGAGGAGAACGAGCGATTGGAAGATTGGCGGATCAGAAAATTCTGGAAAAAGAAAAATCAGGAATATTCCGAAGGAATATTCCTGTGTGAACAGTAACAGACAGCAGCCTTTTTCACTGTTTTTGGCCGTGTCGTCGACGAGAAAAGGCACGGGAGGTGAAGCCAATGGTTGCTAATGACCCGAGGCACATGTAGGAACTGACGACACGTCAAACGGAGCACGGTGACGACGTGTACCACGACGACGACATAGGGTTAAAGATAAGAATAATTTTCGGGAATAGAACAAGGAGAAGTAAGGTGAGCATGGCTTAGAACGCGGCGAGGCGAAGCTAGAAAAATATCGGCTAAGCCAAAAACTCACCGGAGGCAACGCAATCGTCGTTTGAACGACGACGGTACCGAAACACGAAAAATTCAATATCTTCGCGCTCAGTGCGGCGAATCCAAAACCGTCTGAAACATAGCCTCCTGGGATGGTTTGGCACGTTTTGACGTGCACGGATTGTTGAAAGCATTCCCAGACAGGCGGGGACGCGAAGTGTCATTTGCGGCCATGGCGAGGTGTCGGACGCAAATATTTGAAAAAAAGGCTTTTGGACAAACGGAGGGGAGCACGACATAGAACGTGTTGAGACGAACTCAACGCCGCAGACGGCTCGGCCAACGGACTAGCGAAACGCGGTGAACAAGACTTTATGTGGTCTACAGGCTGACATCGGCGTTCCGGGCAAACGGAGAGGAATTAACATGCGAGACATGCGGCGAAACAAAGAGTAGAGCGTGGGGAACATGATGCTCACCTTGGTTTTGGTCGGGCATGCACGGTCGGTCGGTGGCGACGCGAGAAACGACGACGCGAATTGGCCCACGGTGCCGATGATGCTCCGGCGATGCTCCGGCGAAGGCGAGGTGAGCACCGCGTAGAACGCGGCGAGGCGAAGCCGGGGATGTGCTCAAACGCGGCGGGGCTCCACCGGACGAGGCGCAAAAGGCCGAAGAACGGCGCTTGAACAACGAAACAAGAACTCCGATTGCGGCCAATAGAGAGGGAGTGGGGACTTGAGATTTTCGGGGTTGAGTGAGGATGAGGAGAGGCTCACGGGGCTCCCTTTTATAGGGGTTGAGGAGGCCCGAGGAGGGAGATCAAGCATCCATGTCTTTGAATGACATGGGTTAAATCCCGCGAAACGGCTCATTAATTTGAGGGGAAACGGTGGGGGAATGAAAGATCTTAATGAGAGGAGTTGATTGCAATTTATTTCATGAAAAATGGTGGAGGAAATCAATGGTTTCAAGATCTTGAAGGAGGCGCCCATGGCTGCCCTTGTGACTGCACGATGGCCTGGAGGAAGAAGAAAGGAAAAGGAAGAGAGAGAAAAGAGAGAAGAGAGAGAAAAAAAAAGAAAAGAAAAAGAAAATTCGGAAAAATTTTAAGAAAATTTTCTAAAGATCCTTGGAACCTGAAAAGATTAAGAAAAATAATTTCGGAATTAATTGACATTTATTTTAATTTTTAAAAAATGTTTTTATTTTCTAGCTCTAAAATAATACAATAATTAACAAATAAAGCTTAAAAATCTTAGAAAAATTCATAGAAGTTTCTAAAGCTATTTTGAACTTATAAAAATATTTCCACTGACATTTAGATATTTTTCATTATAATATATTTTTTTTGTTTAACAGAAAGGCTCTTTTCTTTACGCAGAAAATAAAGGTTAGCGAAAATTTTAAAATTTCAAGCAACCAAATAACTTTGATTTTTATTTTAAATGAAATTGATTGTTATTTAAATTTTTAATTTTTTTGTGCTTAAATTATTTTCACAAGAAAACCCCTTTTAAAAGCAGAAAAATCAGGCAATTAAATTTTTAAAAACTTAAACAACCAAAAGCAAATATTTTATTTTAAATTAAATTAAATATTTTTTTTTTGAAATAACAGCTGGGCTGTTACAAACTACCCCCCTTAAACAGAATCTCGACCCCGAGATTCGTACGGGCTAGCAAAGAAATAGATTTGGATCTTACTCTGTGTGGCTTGAGTTGAGATCTAGTTCAAACATTCCTTCACAAAGGTCGTTGGCAGTTGGCGCTTCAGCTTGATGCTTCCAAAGATTAGGAGAGAGGAGATTCAAGGAAAAGGGGGAACAACGGACGATTTGCGCAACCCAAAACAAAACAACTAGCAAAACTTTTATTAAGCAAACAATAGTTATGGCTGCCGACAAAAGGGAAAAATGACAGCGCATAACCTCGTCTACTGTCTAGCTTAACAACTTAACCTAAAAGGATAATGGTTGTCTTGGAGTGATCCTTCGCAGCTCTTGACGTACGAAGCATGATCCTTCAAAGCAGTGGCGGAGGCGATGAATCCCGACTGCTGACCATCTATAGTTGTTTTGAGCAAGGGAAGATTTAGAAATGAATTTTTAAGTAATGACATAAAGATAGGGGAGAATTGGAAGATGAGAGCAAGCAAAGATTAAGAGGTAAGGGTAGCATAGATTGAGAGGTAAGAATAAGAATTGTTTTTTTTAAATACTTGTTATTTAAAATAAATCCTTAAGGTCCAACCACTCTATTCTACCGACGGTCACGTCTTAGAGTCATTATTGCTCTGATACCATCTCTGTCGGGACCCGGAGCAGCAACTCCAGAACCCTCTGTGTTAATCGCACTATCCCAGGAAAAGCTAGTGCACACAGTATCACAAAGACAAATATCATGCGTAATGACAAACTTTATTTAACTAATATGAGCCTGATGGCCAAAGTTTACAATAATAGCAAAAGAAGACAGCGGAAGAAATACATAAAGCAGCAGCCCATCCAGCCTTCCCACAAGGCGAATGACTGTAAGACGCGGCCTAGTCGCAATCCTCACTGAAGTCGTCGAAGGCTTCCTCTGGAAAAGAGTTAAATATAGCAACATGAGTACAAAAGTACTCCACAAGTTACACCAGGAGTTATAACAGATGTGATGCATGCATAAGGAGTTTCAAAGGAAGGCATAATATGGTTAATTTGCATAAAAGGCGATCATTGAAGTAAATATCATAAGTAAGTACAAAAGCTGAATTTGATACATTAAGTAAAACAACATTGTAAGCAAAATAGTTACCGTTAGTGCAGGCTCCAACCAAACACTAACCTATCCACGGGCATCTCACCCGGACCATCTTTTCCAAAAAGATCTCATATGGATTCCATCCATCCATACGTTTTCCAAAATCTCTTATGGATTCCATCCATCCACAAGGTTTTCGCAAACCATTTTGAAAAGCAAAGTCTAATCCGTGAAAAACTTTACTCAGCTTGCCCATGACCGTGGGCACGGCTATCCAGGATAGGTTATACACTCTGCAGAGGTTGTACAGCTTTACCCACAAGACATGATCATCCCGGTTTGCCACGCGAGTTACACACTTCCTTAGGTGTGCGGCGAGGAGATCATGACAAGGCCTTTACAATGATCCGTTGTCAACATAATCACGCCGCCACTAAGGTTTCACCACAACATGAATCCACATGTTGGAGCCCCCTCTTGTGCCGTGTGAGACTTCTCACGGCCTACGCCGCGCTCACATTCAGCCTATAGTGAGATCATGTTGGAACTTCACAAATTATTCGGCCAGGTCTGTCCCATACCAGACTTGTGGTAGTACGATAGGGCTTTGCAATAGTAGCTCACAGACCGGTCCTTAATCTGACTTAGGCCCAACCACATACCCCTGTGCACGACAGTCAACCACTGCGGCTCCAACCAACAGGGCATGCCTGCACCCACCACTCTAACCAATTGCCTAAGTCTAAACCAAGTTTTATATTTTGTTTAAAAATAATTTCATAAACCTTCTTGACTCACCAAAGTCAAGAATTCAGTTTTAAAGTCTATCATTTCATGTGAAAGATCATCCCAAACCATAAGTATTCTAAGCATGGCTAAGCATTTCTACAAAATTTCTAGTTAGTGCTAATGTACTAACTAGGTTTTATCTAGGGTTGACAAGGTACAATGGTATTCAATGTCAAATTTGGCTGTCCAAAGGATTTAGGCATAACTAGAGTTTAAATCGAATTTAAACTAGATTGGATAAAAGTACGCATGCATAATAATTTTGAAAACAACATAAATAATTTAAATTAGTGGGAGCAACATGATCAAAGGTGTAACTTGCCTTGCTTTGAAGTTTTGCTGAGGTTCGCCGAAATTATACTCTCCGGATTAGTCGTAGTCTACACGTGAAAAGCCAGAACAAACTAAACTCAACTAAAATCCAAATAAAATCCACAATTTATAAAATATATGCTGGGAGATAGAATAGGAATTTAGATGAATTTAGGAATTTGAATGGATCCAATCGGAGTTAGGATGAAGGAGAACGTCTTCTGGAAGTTTGAATTCCAAAGGAACGAATAAAAGAAATTATTGGAATTCTTTTCTTTGTGAAGGAAAAGTGGTCGGAAGCTACAATATTTGTGTATGGTCAAAACCATGGTCGAATCAACGGTTAAAGATGCGGAAGTCTAAGTCGAAGACAAAGACTCCAAGTATAGGTGCAGTCGAAGTCGAAGACCTGGTCGGAACTGTACAGTGGTCGAAAGAATTGGATTTATACAGAGTAGTCGAAACAATCAGACGGCTTGGAGAGGTCGGGCGGCTTCGAGTGGTCGGAGAGATCAGAGGGTTCAGAGAGGCTGGAGGGTGTGTAGGTTAAAACAGTCCAACAGCCATGGTCGGTTTGAAGACGGAGGTCGAAGTTGAAGGCTCCGAGATCGAAGGCCGAAGTCAAAGTCTTCGAGGTCAAAGGTCGAAGGCTGGAGTTGAAGTCTCCGAAGGTCAAAGTCAAAATCGGAGTCTTCGAAGGTCGAAATCTCTGGAGTTGAAGGTCGAAGTCGAAGTTGAAGGCTCCGAGCAGTAGGAGTCTAAGAAGCCTCCGTATAGCGGAGTCTAAGAATCGGATAGTTGGAAGAAGTTGGACAGGTTCACAAGACGAGATCTGAGTGATCCAACGGCGGTGAAGACCGGTGAGATGTACAAAAGAGGAAGAAGAGTATGAGTCCAGTTTTGGTGCAAGGTTCGAGCTCATAGAGTTGGCTGGCGGCAAGGGTGTAGTGGAGGTGGGTACGGTTATCAATGGCATCGGCGAGGCACAAGGAGGTCCAAGGCATCGGCAATTCCTCGCCGGAGCTCCTCAGACGAAGAAGGTAGAAGTCGCTCGGTGTGACAGGTTTACGAGCAAAACCAGGGCAATGGGGTGAGGGGAACAGTGGAGCCGAGCCCATGGATGGCGGTGCGGCGCACAAAGCTCGTGGGCTTGCTGGCGGTGCGAGGCACGGCGGGGATTGGCGAGTGGCGCAAAGGAGAGAGGGGATTGCGAGAAGTGCATGGGTGCACTTGTGCATCACTGCAAGTGGTTGAAAGGTGGTTGGCGGCGAGGTGAAGCGGTGGCGCAACTCGGGCGGCGGTGGCGACGGCGTTCCGGGGGAGAGGAAGCTCAGCCAAGGGGTGGTCGAGAAAATCCAAAAATTATGAAATAAATACTACAAGGTAGATTATGAATTTAGATGAATTTAGAAACTTGAATCACTTGATTCAGAGTTCGGACGGAGGAGAACGAGCGATTGGAAGATTGGCGGATCAGAAAATTCTGGAAAAAGAAAAATCAGGAATATTCCGAAGGAATATTCCTGTGTGAACAGTAACAGACAGCAGCCTTTTTCACTGTTTTTGGCCGTGTCGTCGACGAGAAAAGGCACGGGAGGTGAAGCCAATGGTTGCTAATGACCCGAGGCACATGTAGGAACTGACGACACGTCAAACGGAGCACGGTGACGACGTGTACCACGACGACGACATAGGGTTAAAGATAAGAATAATTTTCGGGAATAGAACAAGGAGAAGTAAGGTGAGCATGGCTTAGAACGCGGCGAGGCGAAGCTAGAAAAATATCGGCTAAGCCAAAAACTCACCGGAGGCAACGCAATCGTCGTTTGAACGACGACGGTACCGAAACACGAAAAATTCAATATCTTCGCGCTCAGTGCGGCGAATCCAAAACCGTCTGAAACATAGCCTCCTGGGATGGTTTGGCACGTTTTGACGTGCACGGATTGTTGAAAGCATTCCCAGACAGGCGGGGACGCGAAGTGTCATTTGCGGCCATGGCGAGGTGTCGGACGCAAATATTTGAAAAAAAGGCTTTTGGACAAACGGAGGGGAGCACGACATAGAACGTGTTGAGACGAACTCAACGCCGCAGACGGCTCGGCCAACGGACTAGCGAAACGCGGTGAACAAGACTTTATGTGGTCTACAGGCTGACATCGGCGTTCCGGGCAAACGGAGAGGAATTAACATGCGAGACATGCGGCGAAACAAAGAGTAGAGCGTGGGGAACGTGATGCTCACCTTGGTTTTGGTCGGGCATGCACGGTCGGTCGGTGGCGACGCGAGAAACGACGACGCGAATTGGCCCACGGTGCCGATGATGCTCCGGCGATGCTCCGGCGAAGGCAAGGTGAGCACCGCGTAGAACGCGGCGAGGCGAAGCCGGGGATGTGCTCAAACGCGGCGGGGCTCCACCGGACGAGGCGCAAAAGGCCGAAGAACGGCGCTTGAACAACGAAACAAGAACTCCGATTGCGGCCAATAGAGAGGGAGTGGGGACTTGAGATTTTCGGGGTTGAGTGAGGATGAGGAGAGGCTCACGGGGCTCCCTTTTATAGGGGTTGAGGAGGCCCGAGGAGGGAGATCAAGCATCCATGTCTTTGAATGACATGGGTTAAATCCCGCGAAACGGCTCATTAATTTGAGGGGAAACGGTGGGGGAATGAAAGATCTTAATGAGAGGAGTTGATTGCAATTTATTTCATGAAAAATGGTGGAGGAAATCAATGGTTTCAAGATCTTGAAGGAGGCGCCCATGGCTGCCCTTGTGACTGCACGATGGTCTGGAGGAAGAAGAAAGGAAAAGGAAGAGAGAGAAAAGAGAGAAGAGAGAGAAAAAAAAAGAAAAGAAAAAGAAAATTCGGAAAAATTTTAAGAAAATTTTCTAAAGATCCTTGGAACCTGAAAAGATTAAGAAAAATAATTTCGGAATTAATTGACATTTATTTTAATTTTTAAAAAATGTTTTTATTTTCTAGCTCTAAAATAATACAATAATTAACAAATAAAGCTTAAAAATCTTAGAAAAATTCATAGAAGTTTCTAAAGCTATTTTGAACTTATAAAAATATTTCCACTGACATTTAGATATTTTTCATTATAATATATTTTTTTTGTTTAACAGAAAGGCTCTTTTCTTTACGCAGAAAATAAAGGTTAGCGAAAATTTTAAAATTTCAAGCAACCAAATAACTTTGATTTTTATTTTAAATGAAATTGATTGTTATTTAAATTTTTAATTTTTTTTTGCTTAAATTATTTTCACAAGAAAACCCCTTTTAAAAGCAGAAAAATCAGGCAATTAAATTTTTAAAAACTTAAACAACCAAAAGCAAATATTTTATTTTAAATTAAATTAAATATTTTTTTTTGAAATAACAGCTGGGCTGTTACAGCCTCGTGGACCGAGGCCCAATAGGAGTCTATCCGGATCTCTATCCGAATTGAGCCCACATCCGAATCACATTCGAATTAGTGTTCCAACCCGTTAAGTGTGCGACCCTGTAGGTTCACGTATACTTGGTCGCGACCCGGAAACACCTTTCCGGTCACCCTGTTAATAGCGGCCTCTAGCAAGACATATTAACCCCAAAGTATACGTAAAGATCATATCGGCTGAACCTATAATGTTCTTATGTACGAATCCCTTTGCCTTACGATATAGATTAAGCTCAAGGCGAGACCTGTGTCATCCTCTTAATAGCTCAATCACTCTCTCGATTCCGTGATGGATTATAAACTTGTGATTGACTCCTCAATCACATTGGCATGGCCATGCACTTTCATAATCCATTACATCGAGGGGCCCAGAGATATCTCTCCCATAAGGAGGGGCAAATACTATCTTGATCATTCACATCCCACTACATGTTTCATAGCAAACCCGAAGACTACTTTTATGACTACCCAGTTACGGAGTAGTGGTTGGTAGTCCCAAAATAGGCTACTACGCATGTGTGGGAACCATGATGATCTCAAGTCTAAGGATTCTACATAAACACTACTTGAGACCAACTAATGACACATGGAATCTCTGCAGTGTCTCATGGCGGGTCTATCCAACATATGTTCACTAACACATGTCCATATTATTGATTTGGTATCTCCATACCATGATCCATGAGACATGATCATCAATCAATACATATGTTGATCTTTGAATCATATTTGTTCCTCATATGATATATGATTAGGGATCATTTAGAAATAGCAACATTTGTGGCATTAAGAGTCTCATGAATAAGTCACATACTCATTGATCAATAATGATAATGTCTATTTCAAGGAACAAAGCAATGTATCATAAACATAGTATGTGATATATTCAACATCTCCCTGTTGCCTCTAGGGCATATCACCAACAATCTCCCACTTGCACTAGAGTCAACCATGTAGTTATCTAATACCCATTGCCCTAGTGTGAGCCTCATGCTTTGGCTGGGGAAGCGGCTTTGTCAACGGATCTGCAATGTTCAGATCCATTTGTACTTTGCATATCTTCACATCGCCTCTCTCCACAATCTCGCGGATGAGATGAAATCGCCGTAGAATGTGCTTGGACTTCTGGTGCGATCTAGGCTCCTTGGCTTGCGCAATGGCCCCACTATTGTCACAGTAGAGGTCCATTGGGCTGGAGGCACTAGCCACCACACCAAGCTCAGAAACAAATTTCTTGATCCAAACAGCCTCTTTAGCAGCTTCAGAAGCTGCTATGTACTCGGCTTCTGTTGTAGAATCAGCAACCGTCTCCTGCTTGGAACTCTTCCAGCTCACCGCACCGCCATTTAGGCAGAACACAAATCCAGATTGCGATCTAAAATCATCTTTGTCAGTTTGGAAGCTAGCATCGGTGTAACCATTTACAACGAGCTCTTCCTCACCCCCATAGACGAGGAACACATCTTTAGTTCTTCTCAAGTACTTCAAGATGTTCTTTACGGCAATCCAGTGACTTTCACCTGGATCTGACTGGTATCTACTTGTAGCACTTAAAGCATACGAGACATCTGGACGTGTACAAAGCATGGCATACATAATGGATCCCATAGCCGAAGCATATGGAATCACATTCATTTTATCCCGCTCATCAGGTGTACTAGGACACTGACTCTTGCTAAGATTTATACCATGTGACATAGGTAGGAAGCCTTTCTTGGAATCCTGCATGTTGAACCTTTTCAACACCTTGTCAATGTACGTATCTTGGCTTAATCCAATTAGCCTTCTTGATCTATCCCTATAGATCTTGATGCCCAGAATATATGCCGCCTCTCCTAAGTCTTTCATAGAGAAACTATTTTTCAATGAAGACTTAACAGATTCGAGCATAGGAATGTCATTTCCGATCAGTAATATGTCATCCACATATAAGACCAGAAACACGAGTGCGCTCCCACTAGCCTTTTTGTAAACACAAGGCTCTTCTTCGTTCTTGATGAAACCAAACCCTTTGATTACTTCATCAAAACGAATGTTCCAACTCCGAGATGCCTGCTTTAATCCATAAATGGATCTTTGCAGCTTGCATATCTTTCCAGCTGATTGCGGATCGACAAAACCCGTGGGCTGTGTCATGTACACATCCTCACTCAGATTTCCATTAAGGAAAGCTGTTTTGACATCCATTTGCCATATTTCATAGTCGAAATATGCAGCAATCGCTAGAATGATCCGAATAGACTTTAGCATTGCGACGGGCGAAAAAGTTTCATCATAATCAACACCTTGAATTTGTTTGAAACCTTTGGCCACCAATCGCGCTTTATAGATGTGAACATTTCCATCTATGTCTATCTTTTTCTTGAAAATCCATTTGCACTCAATGGTTTTAACACCATCAGGTGGATCAACCAAGTTCCAAACTTGATTACTTTGCATGGATTCAATTTCGGATCTCATGGCTTCAAGCCATTTCTCAGAGTCTGGTCCCACCATCGCTTCTTCATAGGTCTTAGGCTCATCGTTGTCTAACAACAATATGTCCCGTTGTTGAGTAGTCAAGAACATGTACCTCTCAGGTGCACGACGTGACCTCTCTGACCTACGTGGTGCCGGTGTGTCCACAACAGGTTCTTCAACAGTTTGTTCATCCTGTTGTGGTTCTGTAGGAGCTGAAACGTTTTCAGGTGTTTCCCGAATTTCTTCAAGTTGCACCATGCTCCCACTATCCCTTCTTGAGAGAAACTCTTTCTCTAAGAAGACACCATGCCGGGCGACAAACACTTTGCCTTCTCCTTGATTATAGAAGTAATATCCATTTGTTTCCTTAGGATACCCGATAAAGAAGCATTTATCAGATTTAGGACTGAGCTTATCAGATTGTAAACGTTTTACATAAGCCTCACATCCCCAAATCTTAAGAAAAGACAAGCTAGGACGTTGTCCTGTCCACATCTCATATGGTGTCTTTTCTACTGATTTTGATGGAACCCTGTTTAGTGTGAAAGCGGCTGTTTCAAGAGCGTACCCCCAAAAAGACAACGGAAGATCACTTTGGCTCATCATGGAGCGCACCATATCTAATAAGGTGCGATTTCTCCGTTCAGACACCCCATTCCATTGAGGTGTTCCTGGCGGAGTCAATTGTGGAACAATTCCACAATCCTTCAGATGATTATTTCGCACAATACTCAAGCCTTATGCCATTACCCCAAGCAAGCAGCTTAAGGAAGTGATTTTGGTCGTCCAAAACTCCCCTTGAGTTTTTGCTTAGTGCAATGGCAAGCCGTCTCATGAGAAAGAATTGGTGAAATCAGTTTTTTCACATAAAAGAGATTATTTTGCATTTTCTTTACTGAATTCAAGAACAAAGAGCTAATACTAACTCATGCTTCAATAACGAACTAGCATAGCTCAATCTAAAGCTCAATTTAGATTCAAGACTCAACTTATCTTATTTGACATGGCATGAATCATAAGAGGATCGCTAGAGCAAAACTAGTCATAAGATCCAACAAGACATGATTTAATTCAAGTTGTCATATTTAATAAAGCTAGTATGGCAAAAGCTAAGCTACACATACAAGGATATGATAAATCTAGCAAGCTAGCACAACATATGGCAAGATGTGAAGCAAGGAATCATGTCACATAAGGATAACAATCAAAACTCCATGTATCTATATTACAATGCATATTGTTGAATTTAAATTGAAACATGATACAATAAAGATCCCAGCTCCCCCTTAGCAAGTGAGCCAATTTCAGAAACATTTCGGTTCAAATTGAGTTATGTTACCATTAAGCTTAGGAAAATCTCAAATGAACTCCCCCTGAACCAAAGCAATAAGCGAGAGAGAAGAAGCTTAGGAAAACAAAGAAATGGTAGTCCTAAAAGCATAGACAAGATAGAGGGATCACTATGGCTCAAATTCATTCTCATCTACCCCATATGACTCTAAGACTATTACCAGGTCATCTAAACACAACGGAGTAAACATGTTCTCTATTTACCCAGGGGGCCCAAACCCTGCTAGATCTAAAAGAAGTGAGTGAACTCAACCCTAGTGAGAAGAGAAACAAATGATAAGCAGCATGATAATATTACAAGATAAGAGAACGAAATTTACACAGCATAGTATAATACCAACCCTGGTTTATGCTAGGAAGACTAATCCAAAAGCACTTAGAAGAAAAGTGCAAAAAAAACAAAGGAACATATGATGCAGAAAGTGCATGATGCTCCCCTCAGATTATACTATAAGGATATACCACTATCGGATCCCGGAGCAATAACTCCGAAACCCTCTATATTAATCGCACTAGTCCAGGATCAACTATTGCACATAGTGGATAACAAAAATAAATATCATGCATAATAACCAACTTTATTTAATTAAATATGGGCCTGATGGCCAAAGTTTATATCAATGGTCTATAAACCAAAATTAAACATAAGCAGCGGAAGAAAAAACCGAAGCGGAAGAAGCCCACTGAGCCTACCCACAGGCAAACAACAGTAACACACGGCCTATTACTTCTAAACTAAACTGCAGTCGAAATCGCCCTCTGAAAAATGATGAATTAAGCAACATAAGCACATAAAGTACTCCACAAGTTACACCAGGAGGTTTAACAGAGTTAATAAATGCATAAGGATTGACAAAGAAAGGCATAATAAGGTTAAATGAGCGAAAAGCAGAATTGAAGTAAATATTGTAAGTAAATTCAAAAACTGAATTTGATACAATAGATAGAAACAAAATTTTAACGAAATAATATCATTAGTGCAGGCTCCAACCAAACACTAACCTATCCACAGGTATCCCACCTGGACCATCTTTCCTCAAAAAGATCTCATATGGATTCCATCCATCCATAAGCATTTCGTAAAACTATTTTGAAAACAAAGTCTAATCCATGAAAAACTTTACTCAGCTTACCCATGACCGTGGGCACAGCTATCTAGGATAAATTATACACTCTGCAAATGTTGTACAACTTTACCCACAAGGCATGACATCCCATATTGCCACTAAATAAGCACACTTCCTTTGGTGTGCGGCGAGGAGATCATGACAAGACCTTTATAATGCAAAACTATCAACCTGGCCAAGCAACACTAATGTTTCACCCAGTAAGGAATCCACCAAACCAGAACCCCCTCTTGAGCCGAGTGAGACTTCACATGGCCTACGCCACGCTCACTTTCAACGTATAGCGAGACTCAGGTTGGGACCTACAAATTAATCAGCCAGAACTGTCCCATACCATTCTTGTGGTAGTACGAAAGGACTTTCTAGCAGTAGCTCAAAGAATACTCCTTAACTGACTTAGTCACCAACCACATACCCCTTATGCCTAGCAATCAACATTGCGTCACTAAACAACAATGCATGCCAGTAAGCACCCACCATCTAATCATTTGTCTAAGTCTAAACCAAGTTTTTATATTTTGTTTTGAATTAACTCATAGTCTTTATTGACTCACCGAAGTCAAGTGTACATTTCAAAAGCTTATCATTTTATGTGGAAAAGGTTATCCCAAAATAAAAATTATATCTAAGCAAGTTTAAGCATTTGATATAAAAATTTCTCTAGTCTATACTAGCGTACTAACTAGAGTTTTATCTAAGGTGACAAAGCATGTTGATGTAAATCAGATTTGAACTAATTTGAATAAAAGTACACATGCATAATAATTAAAAACAATATAATAATTTAAATTACTGGGAGCAACATGATCAAATGTGTAACTTGCCTTGCTCGAAGTCTTGATGCTACAAATCGTCGAAATCAAACTCTCCTGAATAGTTGTAATCTACACATGTAAATAACCAAATAAAAACAAACAAATCCAAATAGAATCAAAAAATTATAAAATATATACTAGGAGATAGATTATGAATTTAGATAAATTTAGGAATTTGAATCACTTGATTCAAAGTTCGGATAGTGGAGAATGAGCAATTAGAACATTGCTAGATGGGAAAATGCTAAAAATAGAAAAGGAGGGAATATTTCAAGAAATATTCCAATCGGATTTGAATTTCAACAGAGACCAGATAGCAAGGAGAGGAGGCTAGCATCAGTGAGAGGAGGTACAGAAGGTAAAGCTAACTAGCCCAAGGAACACATAGTGGGTGATAGAACGTCAAACGAAGCATGGTAATTGCGTGGCAGCAACAACGACATAGGTTGGAGAGAGATAGTATCCGAGTATGGAACATCGAGTTGTAGGGTGAGCACGTGGTAGAACATGGTATGACGAAGTTAGGAAAATTATCAGCTAAGTCAAAAACTCACCGGAAATGGCACCATCGACGGCGGAAGTAAAAAATGGCCATTTTCGTGGAAAGCTCAATTTTTGTCGATTGGCTCCATGAAAAATTAAATAAAAATGGTAGATAAGTTGCTTAGAGGCTAGGACACAATATGACACAAACAAAAATTCAAATAATTTACCGAAAAAGCAGTGTACACGAAGAAACAATTTTAGTATCATGGCTTGACAAGGTCAACGATGACTCGGGGATCTTCAGGTGATGGCGATAGAAGCACGACGTAGAATGTGTCGAGGCGAACTCAATGGTATAAACGGCTCAACCAAAGGACATCGGATGGTGGTAGAACATGGTGGAGAAGTCCTTCGGCGACCGGTGGATTGATGTCGGCATTCCAGACAAAACGGAATGGAGATAGAAGGTGGGGTTTGCAGCGAAACGAACAGGGGAACACAGGGAATTCAATACTCACCTCGGTGGTGGTGGAACATGCACGGTCGGCCGAAGGCGAGGAGAGAAGCGGCAGCATGATTTGTCCCATAGTGGCGTCGATGCTTCGGCGAATCTTCGGCAAAGGCGAGGGAAGCACCGTGTAGAATGCATGAAGATGAAGTTGGTGATGTAATCAATGGTGGCAGAACTCCACTGTAGGTGGCACAAATGGCTGAGGAACGACGTTCGGTTGACGAGAGAAAAATGCCGATTGCGGCGAATAGGAAGGTAGGGAGGACTTGAGATTTTCGGGGATGGATGAGGTTGAAAAGGGGCTCACGGGGCTCTGTTTTATAGCGGCTGAGGAGGACTGGGAAGGGAGATCAAGCGATGACATCAATTCAGGGCAACGGTTCATTCCCGTGTAAATGCACAAAGAATCATTGAGGAATTCACATGTTTTGAAGAGCTTCGAGAGAGCTCTAATGGTGGCTGTGTTTAGGACAGAGGAGGCACTGGAAGAAGAAAGAGAGGAGAGGCAAAAGGTAATATAGAAAAATTCCAAAAATAAAATAAATTCAAAAATTCAAGAAAATTCCACAAAAATCTTTGGAATCTAAAAAGATCAAATAAAATAATTTTGGATTTAATTGATGTTTATTTTAACCATATAATATATTTTTATTGTTTGAGCTTTACTTTAATCCATATAAATTCAAACAGGCTCCAAACATTTCAAAAGAGGATAGAAATGGATATATTAGGATTTTAGATGAATCTATAAATTTGAACGGGCTTAATACAAGTTAGAATGAAGAAATATGGGCTTCTGAAAGTACTTTTGCTGTGATTGGAAATGACAGTAGTCGGAATGCAAGAGAAGAAGGAGATGAGCAGGAGGTAGGAGATGGTGCGGTGACGGCGAGAGAGAGAGACTGGGAGGTGACGGTGAAGATAGCAGAGAGAGCGAAGGAGGAAAGAGAGAGAGACTGGGAGGTGACAGCGAAGATGTCGGGTGGCAGACGGAACGAAATCGGGGCCAGCAACATGTCGGCCAGGGAGGGAGAGAGAGAGATTTTAAAATCCTTTTTAATTTTCAGAACTCCTGAAAATAGAATAAAAGCTTAGAAAATAGTAAATAGAGTCTAAAAATTCAGAAAAAATTCACAAAAATTTCTAAATATATTCTGGACTTAAAAATTTATAAATTTGGTATTTTAATTTTTACAAAAATATTTTTATTTTTGAAATTGATTTTTTTAAAACCAAAAAAACACAAAAAAAATCCAGATAAAAGCCAAATAATTAATTTGAAATAGAATTTTTATATAAATTCAAAATGGCTTTTATTTAATAATATTTTTCATCTTTTACTTAAACTAGTTTTCAAAAGAAAAGCCTTTTAAAAGCTGAAAACTAGCAAATAAAATCTCCAAAATTCAGGCAACTAGATAACACTTTATTTTATTTTAAATTAAATTTATTTTTTATTATTTTTTCACTAAAAATTTTAAGATAAACAGTTGGGCTATTACAACCACCCCAAGCTCTCCCCGCAAAACCATGAATCTCAAGCTATCTAAAAGCTTGGTGAAGATATCAACTAAATGATGGTCACTCTCTACAAACTGAAGCACTATGTCACCCTTCTCTGCATAGTCTCTAAGGAAATAATATCGGATATCTATGTGCTTAGTCCTAGAGTGATGCACTAGATTCTTAGCAATGTTAATAGTACAAGTGTTATCACAGAAAAGTGAAACAATATCCATGGCTAACCCAAAGTCCCGCAGGGTCGAAACCATTCATAGCACCTAACTACAACAACTAGCGGCTGTAACATACTCGGCCCCTGCGGTGGACTGTGCAACACTGGACTGCTTTTTAGATGACCATGAAACAAGAGAAATGCCAAAGGTAATCTTTCTATCTATCCTACAGCTAACAAAGTTTGCGTCGAAGTAGTTTCTAAAGGAAAGACCGAAAGCAGAAGAGTACCAAATACTATAGTCTAGAGTAAATCAAAGGTACCTGAAAATATGCTTCACCGCCTAACAATGAGAGAGCGAGGAGAAGCCTAAAATCGAGTGCATAGACACATAACGAAGTACATGCTCGGCCTCGAAGCAGTGAGTTACAGGAGGGAGCCAATCATGCTACGACACTCTTTCTAATCTACAGGCTCACCATCCTCATTAGGATTAAGTGTGGTCGACGTCACCATCAAAGTCAACACCGGCTTGCCATCACTCATGTCAAAGCACTCAAGAGGTCTCGAGCGTATTTTCCTTGATGCAAGAAGGTACTCTCCCGAGTCTGCTTAATCTGGAAGCCGAGGAAGAAGCTCAACTCGCCCATCATACTCATGTTAAACTCTGTGCTCATGACATCAGAAAACTGAGAAATAAAAGCATGAGAGGAGCGACCAAAGTTAATATCATCAACATATATCTGGACAAGCAGAATGTCATTGCCATGCCCATGAATAAATAAGGTCTTGCCTACCTTACCTATCTCAAACCTATGACTTAGAAGATAGGACTTAAACCTCTCATACCAAGCTCTAGGGGTTTGCTTAAATCCATACAAGGCTTTGGAAAGCTTGAAGACATGGTTTGGATATTTGGGGTTCTCAAAACCTAGAGGTTGTCTAACATAAACCTCTCCCTCAATATACCCATTGAGGAAGGCACTCTTGACATTCATCTGATATAGCTTGAAGCCCTTAGGCGCTACGAATGCAAGCAAAATCTTAATGGTTTCAAGCCTAGCTACAGGGGCAAAGGTCTCCTCAAAATATAAACCCTCAACCTGATAATAACCATGAGCTACCAGTCTAGCCTTACTTCGAATGACTACCCTATCCTCACTCTGCTTAGTTCCTATGACATTCTGACCACTATGGGGCTCAACAAGTGACCAAATCTTATTCCTCTCAAAATTCTCTAACTCTTCATCCATGGCATTGACCCAAGACTCATCAAACAGAGCATGACCAATATCTTTGGGCTCAAATGTGGTGACAAAGGCAAAGTGTAGACAAAAGTGAGATAAGTCAGACTTCGAGCGCGTGACACGCTCAAAGAGATCACCTATGATTTGCTCAGAAGGATGACAACGTTGAATATGTCAGGGAGGTCTTGAATGTGATAAAAAAAAGTGGCCTCTACCTCATGAGCTATGAATGTAGGAGCAGATCCACAAGCTTTAGAAGAGCTAGAAGGTAAGGGCTGATCTCTCTGAGGTGTAGTGGTAGAAACCAGCATCTTAGAGGTAGATGGGACTGGATTAGGTAAAGAACATTCATCTCCATCATCCTCATCATCTACAAAGATGGTCTCAGACTACATAACTAGAACTGAGATATCGGGCCTAGTACCAGCACTAGCCTCATCGAAAGTAATCTCACAGGTTTGTATTATCATACTCGCTCATAGTTTCAAACCCTATAACCTCACAAAGAAGTCGAGTAACCCAAAAGATACCATCAGAAGAGTGTGACTTAAACTTATCTAGGTTCCCAAACTTCAAAATAAAGCACTTGTAACTGAAAGAACGAAAATGTGAGACACTAGGCTTTCGCCCCTACCACAACTCATAAAACGTGTGATGCAAGTGTGCCCTAAGAAAAACTCTATTCGAAACATGGCAAGTGGTGGCTATAGTCTCAGCCCAAAACTTTCTAAGTGTACCATACTCATCTAACATCGTTCTAGCCATCTCAACCAAGGTACGGCTCTTCCTCTCCACAACGTCATTTTGCTGAGGGACGTATGGAGAAGAGAACTAATGCTCTATACCTGTCTCATCACAAGACCTCTCAAAGTAGGAGTTCTTGAACTCGATGCTATTGTTACTGCGAATTGCTCGTAAGGCACTAAGGAGCTCAACAGACAATCTACTGAACAGACCACAAAAATGATTGAAAGTCTCCTCATTCGAGGCTAAGAAAAACACCCCAGATAACCTCGAGCAGCCATCAACTACGACAAGAACGTACCACTTCCCACTGGTCGACTGCACTCTAGCTGGACCAACATTGTCCATATGAAGAAGCTGTCCTGGTGCGTCAGTCATAGTCATAGTGACTAGAGGATGAGAAGCAATAGCTATCTTGCTATGCCGGTAGGGAGCACAAACTAAGCCTTTGATCATCTTGAGCTTAGGTAGACTATGAATGAGGCCGTGGCCGCTAACTCAGGTCAGGTGATCAAAGCAAATGTGACCAAATCTCCTATGCCAAAAATAAAGATCATAGGACTCAGAAGCAACTAAGCACTAGAGAGAATCACCAGCAGGCTTGATAAAATTGGCACGAAAGATTCTCCCAAACTTAGAAATCCCGCAAACTAGACTTACCGAAGAATCAAGAATCTTGCAAACATTTTTCTTAAAGCTTACCTCAACATTGTCATCGGTAAAATAGAAAATAGATAGCAAATTATATCACAGCTTACTTACTAAGGTAACATCCTTAACAATGAAAGAATCATTAATACGCACAATACCTTTAGCGATGACTCGACCTGATGATGCGTCTCCAAAGGTGATCATCTCATCACTTAGAGCTCGGACTAGGAAAGAGAACCAACATGAATCTCTAGTCATATGATGAGAACAACGGAGTCAACAAGCCAAATATCTGCCTTCCCAGCCTGACGAACCTGAATTAGTGAGAAGAAAACATCAGCGACTTAGTACTAGGGTAAATAAGAGAAGATCTAGGAATCCAATATTGAGCCACATGATGAGTAGAAGATTTAGTCACAGAAACAAAAGACTGACCTCTAGCGACACTACACAACTCACCTCTCATAGAATCAAAAGGTCTAGCGATAAAACCCAAACCTTTGCCTGGTGTATACTAATCATGCCGCGGATAGCTTCCTCGACAGAGAAAATGAGGTCTATTTTCAAGACGGCAGAAACCCTGACCAAAGGCAACTCAAGGACCAAAACCAGAAGAAGCCTAAAAACCAAGTCCTTGATACTGCTTAAAACCAAGAAAGTCAGGAAAGTTACTTATAACTCTACAACTCATGTCGGTCTTAGGAGCACTCTAAGTCTGGGGCTAACCCTGAATACCCTTAAAAGAGCGAACACGATCACGGCGCGTGACCTTGACATGCCTGAAGCAGAACTCAATCAAGTGTCCATCCTTCTGATAGAAGGTGCAACGATACTTCACCTTATGAGAGGTCGAAGTAGCAAGAGGCACAGCCTTACTATCAGAAATCCCCTAGACAAAACCCACAAATTTGAATACTATCTTCTTAGTCTTGGGCATAACCTCGATCACACCTCCGACTACAGCTCTAACAACTGTAGTGGATGTTTCCTTATATCCTCTAGAAAATCATTCACAAGACACACACAGAGCAGTCCTAATCCTAGCCATCTGGGCCTCGTAACTCATCCTAAAAGTCTCTTACATATCCTTCATATTTTCTTCCAATTCAGCACAAAACAAACAAGCAGATTGTGGATTCTTTAGTAGATTCTTAGTTAGTTTCACACATTTTCATCTAAAGCAATCAATTCAAACTTTAGTTTTTCACAATTGTTGCAAAGTGAGCTAACAGGAGCCTTAAAAGCATATTGAGCCATTTTCTTATCAAAATCACACATCCTGAAATTGTTTAGATATGGACTCAAGTTCAGTAGTTAATTTGTGATAGTTGGCACAAGAAGTAATAGGCTCAATTAAAGCAACATGCATTTTAGCAATTTTATTATATACATTCTTTAGATTATTCTTCAAGTTGACACAACTTTCACAAGTTTTAGGCAGATTAAGGAGAAATGTGTACAAATTTCTAAAAGCATTGTCCTTATCCTCACATGAGGTGCAGACTGTAATATCAGCAGAATCAAACTGAAAAGGAACAACTCTAGCCATCTCTAATTCAACTAACATACTAATATTCTCCATCTTAAGCAAGTCAAGCTCAGAAATCACACTATCATGTGAGGTCTTTAGTTTCACCATATCTCCAAGCAAGGAAGCACAAGCCTCACAATCATCATAAGAAGAAATAGATTTAATGTAGCAAGCTCTCATGACAAGCTCTCTACCTCCTTCTCTAACTCACCACACCTAGCTCTAGACTTAGCATAAAACTTTTCTAGCTTCAGAAAAGCATCATCGAGCTGGTTGTAGGATGGGCATACCTCATCGGAGTTGCTATAGAGATCGTCATCGCTGATGCCATTCTTGTCAGCCATGAAGCACATCTAGGTGAAGTTATCGCCATCCTTGGTATCCTTCTATAGATCATCCTCATCATCATCATCGCTTCAGCCCTCCACGCCGCTGAAGTCAAAGTTGTTGAAGGCCATTAGGACATGGTGGAAGAGCTTCTTCGCCATACTGAGATTGCGAAACTTCTTCTCTTTGCCTTGATCACGAGCTGGCGGCTTCTTATTACGGTTCTTGTTGATATAGTCGTTCTTGTCCTTCTCCAACTTGAGGTAGTTTACTCGAATGTGGTTGGTGCCACCACACTTGAAGCAGATGGCCAGATCTCCTCTCTTTCTCTCTCTAACCCTCTTGTATGCATGTGAGAACTTTCTGGCTAAGATGACTAACTCACTCTCTGAAAACTGCTCAAACTGGTCATCACTCATCTCGTATAAAGCAGCCAAAGAGAAACTAGAGACACTATCAAAAGATGGTCTAGAAGCAGATGTGGGATTAGTGACCAAGGCCATCGACTGCGACTTCATCTTGCGAGAGACAATGTCGATCTCATGAGTCTTGAGGTGAGAGTAGAACGTGTCAAGACTCAAGGTCGACACATCAGTCATATCCTTGATGGTGGTCACTTTCATCTCCTAAACTCTGAGGTATAGTGCAGAAAGCATCTGGCAAGCGTTATCTGAGACTGGGTATGTGAGACCAATAGCTCGGAGGTTGCTCAATATTTTGTGAAATCTGCCAAAGCATTCATCCAAGGACTCATCAGCAAGTATCTCAAATTTGTTGTTCTCCCTCTTGTATTGATCCTATTGGACAGTCTTGATCTAGGTGGTGCCCTTATAGAATGCGTCGAGGGTTACCTAGATGTCCTGTGCTAACAAGAGGTGAGAAATGTGATCAAACTCATTTCTGCTAAGACCCTGAATGGTGATGTTCCTCACCTTAGCATCTGCCTCAACATCTGGCATATTCATAGCCCGGTAGGAACAACAAGCCGGGTCTTAACCTTTTTCCATATTGCATAGCCTCGAGTTTGAATATAAGATTTTATCATACTCTTCCAAAAGGGATAGTTGACCTCATCGATGATAGGAGGCTTAGTGGAACAGTTATCTACTGCCATGGCTCCTAAGACTAGTTAAGATCTATAAGAAGAGCTAATCAAACTCTGATACCACTTGTAGGACCGAAGATGGCTATAAAGGGGGTGAATGGTGCCTCAAATTTTTCCTCAAGTATTCCCTAATCTTTACTCCAATAGTTATGAGAAGTTATGAAGATCAAGAGTAAAGAATAAATCAACAGAGACTCATTTGACAGAGAAAAACCAGTGTGATCGAAAAGTCCAGAGTGGTGGAAGACCAATGTGTGGTTGAAGACCAATAAGTGGTCAAAAACTAATGTGGTTGGAAACCTGTGTGTTGTAGGGGTGGCCCCCACCTAAGCCCAGCAGGCTTGTTAGGAGGTTATAAGAACCAGAGTAACATGTGTAATGACTCAAAGGCCCCTGAGGGGGATGTACGGATGTAAGGGCATGATTGTAAAAGTATACTCCATATGAATATATATATCAGGATGAGGGGGAGGGTGAAAGAGAACACTCCCACCTCTCCACTACCATCTCTCTCTCTGTTTGGTCAGTAACCACAACAGTTGGCGCCGTCCATGGGGAGGACAGGGACAAGCCTGAAGACCGAAGAAGAAGGATGGCACCGAAAAAAGCTTCATCAGCGGCGACGACGGGAAGGAAGACGGCTGGGTCGGAGCGGCGCGTGAATACCAGGGCTTCGGCATCGGCCGTCGAAGGAGCTGGCGACGGCGTAGGCGTAGTGGTCGCGGGCGTCAACACCCACGCTGCAACGACCGACCCCGCCAGCGCCGCTACATCGACACCCAACCCCGTCGTTGGCACTGCAACGACAGCCCCCGCCACCCTCGCCGGCAGCGCGGATCAGGTGGCCGGGGGTAGCCGTAAGGAAGCATCCGGCGGATCTGGAGATCGTGAGGCGATGGTCCCTGCACCGACCCGTCCGCTGGGTGTTCCGACGGCCCCGACAGCACCTGCGGTGGAAAGCGCCCTACTAGCAGCCCTCAACACGTTCCAGCGGGAACTAGGGGACCTTCGCGGAGCCGTCCGAGATATGCAAGAGGCTCGGAGCCAGCAGGCCGCGCCAGTAATCGCGCCCGAGCCCACGCCGGAGAGGGCGGACAGTCGCGAAGCCCCCACGTCTAGCCGCGTGCCGCGGCGGCGCCTAGATCCGGAGTCCCCGCTTTCGGTGGGGCTGCAGCAGGCGGCATGGCCTGAAGACTTCAAGCTTCCTAGCGTCATCAACCCGTACAAAGGCGACACGGACCCCCGCGAGTTCGTGCGCGTGTATGAAACTGCGGTCGAGGCCGCGGGCGGAGACGACACCACGAAGGCGAAGGGACTCCCCCTCGCGCTGCATGGAGTGGCGCTCTCTTGGTTCTTTACCATAGAGCCGGGCTCCATCTACGCGTGGGAGCAGCTCCGCGACCGCCTTCACAACAACTTCCAAGGAAACTATGTCGAGCGAGTCGACGCGGTCCAACTCTTCGCTGTGAAGCAAAGACCCTCGGAGAAGCTCCGGGGCTACTTCAAGCGCTTCGCCAAGATTCGATGCCAAGTAAAAGACGTTAATGAAACCACCATCGTTAATGCAGCCATACAGGGCCTTCGTCCGGGCCCAATGGCCGAGTACCACGCGCGGAGGCCAATCAAGACAGTCGCCAAGCTCTTCGACAAAATGGACGAGTATGCGCGGGCGGAGGAGGATGCGCGAAGACGCAGCATTACCGCCCTCGACCTCGCCCACGAGGAGCGTCCCCCGCGCGAGGTGGGGGCGGGTGGTCCCTCCTCGAAGCAGGGCCGCAGCCGAGAGCCCCGAGGAGGCCCTCCCCAAGGCAGCAATACCGGGGTACAGGAAGGCTCTTCAAGGAGCAGGCATAAACCTCGGCGCCACCAACGCAGGTCACAGGCGGCCCATCATGTCCTTGACACCGAGAGCGCCCGCCAAGGACCCGACCCCGCCTCATGGAGGGGAGACCGGGGATCGGAAGGCGGACTTGGTTGCGGCAGCCAACCCCACGCAGAACAAGAGCTCCTACATTATGGCAGGTGGTGCGAGGTACACGGCTACGGTGATCATTACACAAGGGCATGCACCGCGGTTATGGAGCTGCGGAGGGTGACGGACGGGTCTCGGGCTCTGCCTCCTCGGCCCCTCGCCAGAGCCCACGTGGGGCACCCAAGGGGTAGCCCCCTGCGAGCCACCGCAGTGGAGGGCGCGCAGCATCGCACCGTCAGCATCATCACCGGAGGTTCCTCTTCAAGGGCCCCCGGGGAGCAGCTGCAATCGTGGATGCCGCCCTGCAACATCACCTTCGACTTGAATGACGCCAGGGGTGTGGAGTACCCTTACCAAGACCCTCTGGTCATCCAGGCCCTCATAGCACGCTGTGATGTCAGGCGCGTCCTTGTCGACGGGGGAAGCTCCGTGAATATCCTGTTCGCAGAGGCCCTCGACCATATGGGGATCCCCCGCAGCCGACTAGAGTAGCCAGGAGCTCCACTTCAAGGCTTCGGAGGTCAACCGCTGCAGGCCCTGGGGCACGTGTCCCTTCCGGTCACTTTCCGTCAGGAGGGCAACAAGGGTAACATCCGGACCGAGCACGTCATCTTTGACGTCGTGGATATCCCACATCCTTACAACGCCATACTGGGGCGACCCGCCATCAACTCTTTCGAGGCGATCCCACACTACGTGTTTTTGTGTGTGAAGCTCCCGGGCCCGGAGGGTGTTATCACCGTCTTCGGCGATCAGGACCTGGCCAGGCGTGCTGAAGTCGGTAGCCAAGTTCCGCATCACCCGGTGCACGCCCTCTCTGACACGCTCGGCGATGGGCCCTCCGCCCCTAGGTGGACGCCCAAGCCTCGGCCCGAGGGCGGAGTCAAGAAGGTGCCGCTCCAGTCGGAGGGACAGTTTGTGTCCATCGGCGAGGGGCTCCCCCCGAGGGTCGAACGGGATTTGCTCCAGGTGCTTCAAAACAATGTTGACATTTTCGCATGGTCCCCGGAGGACATCAAGGGCGTAGACCGAGCGGTAATCGAGCATCGCTTGGCGGTCCGCCCCGACGCCAAGCCGGTCAAGCAAAGGCTTCGGCGTATGTCGATGGATCGGTAGCAGGCGGCCAAAACAGAGGTGGCGAAGCTTCTTCGAGCCGGGGTCATTCGCGAGGTCCACCATCCAGAGTGGCTCGCTAACCCGGTACTAGTCAAAAAGGCCAGCGGGGCCTGGCGTATGTGCATCGACTTCACGGCGCTAAACAAGGCGTGCCCAAAGGACAATTACCCCTTGCCGCGCATCGATCAGCTGGTCGACGCCACCGCTGGGTGCGAACTAATGAGTTTCCTGGACGCCTATTCCGGCTACCACCAGGTATACATGGCCGAAGACGACGAGGAGAAGACCAGTTTCATCACACCACTTGGGACGTTCTGCTTCGTCAGAATGCCCTTTGGCTTGAAGAACGCAGGCGCTACCTTTACCCGCCTCGTCGCTATTGCCCTGGCCGCCCAGCTCGGGAGGAACGTCGAAGCTTACGTCGACGACGTGGTGGTCAAAACCCAGCAGCTTGCTCTGCATGGCCGGGACCTCCAGGAGACCTTCGACAACCTCCGGAAGGCGGGCATCAAGCTCAACCCCGACAAATGTGTCTTCGGGGTGCAGGCGGGCAAACTCCTAGGTTTCCTCGTGTCCGGACGGGGAATCCAGGCGAACCCCAACAAAGCAGACGCCATCCTGGGTATGGAGCCGCCCAAGACAACGAGGGAGGTCCAGAGGCTGACGGGCCGCATGGCAGCACCAAGCCGCTTCCTATCCAGGGCGGCAGAGCGGGGCCTGCCGTTCTTCAAGACACTCCGCGGGTGCGACGGATTTCGTTGGGACGGCGATTGCACGAAGGCCTTCAACGAGCTCAAGGAGCACCTGGCAAGCCTCCCCACTCTGGTCGCCCCAGCACCAGAGGCTCCCCTCCTGCTCTATCTGGCCGCGTCAGCCACCGCGGTCAGTGCCGTCCTCGTCTTAGAGGAAGGCGCCATGCAGCGTCCTGTATACTTTGTCTCTGAAGCCCTACAAGGCGCCAAGACAAGATACACGGAGCTTGAGAAGCTCGCCTACGCGCTGGTCATGGCCTCCAGGAAACTTCGGCATTATTTTCTGGCCCACCCAATCATAGTGCCTTCCTCATTCCCCATGCCAGAGATGTTACACAACAAGGAGTCCACAGGGTGCATTGGCAAATGGGCCGCCGAGCTCGCTCCCTTCTCCTTGACATATGCCTCACGAACGGCAATCAAATCCCAAGTCCTTGCGGATTTTCTCGCCGAATGGACCCCGCCGGCCCAACTCGTCCAAACGCACGTTGACCCCGTCTGGACGCTCACCATTGACGGAGCTTACGGCGTCGCGGGCGCGGGCGTAGGTGCAGTGATCGTCACGCCCGAAGGACAGCGACTGGTATACTCGGCGCGCCTTGCCTTTCCCGCTACCAACAACACGGCTGAGTACGAGGCGCTGCTCTTTGGCCTGACGAAGCTCAAGGCAGTCGGCGCGAGACGGGCGCTAGTCCGCACCGACTCGCGCTTGGTGGCTGGTCATGTGGACAAGTCATATCAAGCCAAGGACCCTGAGTTGGCCAAGTACCTCGCGGCCGTGAGAGCGAGGGAAAGGCACTTTTTGGGCGTCACCGTCAAGGCCATCCCCCGTGCGGAGAATGAGCAGGCCGACACCCTCGCTAAGGTGGCCAGCCAGCAACTGCCCCGCCCCCTGATGGGGAGTTTTACGAAATATTATTGCAGGCGGCCATCGTGCAGGACAACCGGGACGCGGCACTGGTCCACCACATCGACCGGCCAGGTGACTGGCGAGAGCCCATCTTCAATTTCTTGCAAGGCATCGCCGAGCCGGAGAACCCCGCCGAGCTTCGGCGTTTGCAGCACCGCGCAAGATCCTTCCAGGTGTTCGAAGGGCTACTCTACAAGAGAGGGGTTTGCGCACCGCTCCTGCGCTGCCTCTCGAATGAGGGAGGAAAGGAGCTCCTTGCGGAGATCCACGCGGGCGCGTGCGGGTCCCACCTGGCACCGAGGTCATTAGTCGGCAAGGCGTTCAGGCAAGGCTTCTACTGGCCAACTACCATCACCGACGCCCAGGACCTCGTCCGTCGGTGCCAAGGGTGCCAGTGGATGGCACGCATCGTCCGTAGGCCCCCGACGAGCCTCAACCCCATTCCTCCGGTGTGGACACTGGCACGCTGGGGCGTCGACATAGTAGGACCACTGGCCCGAGCTCCGGGGGACCTGCGGTTCGTGGTAGTCGCGCTGGAGTATTTCTCCAGATGGCCGGAAGCGGTCGCCCTGGCTAAAGTAACCTCTGCGGCCATGCAGCGCTTCCTCTGGCAAAACATCATATGTCGCTTTGGTGTGCCCCGGGAGCTCACGGTCGACAACGGCCTGCAGTTCGACGCCACCCTTTTCAAAGAATATTGTGACAGCATGGGCATCACCCTTCGATTCGCCTCGGTAGGGCATCCCCAGTCCAACGGGGCGGTCGAACGGGCGAATGGCGCCATCTCCGCTGCCATCAAAAAGCGCCTGGTCGGGTTGCTGAAGGGCAAGTGGCCAAGCGAGCTCCACAGTGTTCTTTGGTCGCTTCGCACAACGGTAAGGCGTCCAATGGGTTTCACGCCGTTCAAGTTCCTTTTCGGCGACGAAGCAGTAACGCCAGAGGAAATCAAGGCTGGCTCACGGAGGGTCCTCGTCCAAGCACCCGAAGAGGAGCGCCGTGTATCCTTGGACCTCCTCGACGGGCTACGGGCAGATGCGGCCCACCATGTCGAGAAGTATGCGCGGCAGACAATGCGTACTCGGGACCGCTCTATATGCCTGCGGGGATTCAAGCCTGGGGATCTTGTTCTCAGAGTGGCGCTCCAGGCGGAGACCGCTGGCAAGCTGGAGTCCAAGTGGGAAGGCCTGTACATCGTAATGGAAGCATTGCCGAAGGGGGCGTACCGCCTCGCCATGCTCGAAGGACAAGCCCTCCGACACACATGGAATGCGGACAGGTTGCGGCGATACTACGCCTAGAAACAGGACGACAAGCGTAGAGCCACCAGCCTCTTATTGTACAATGCTCGCCCGCGCAAACGGGAGTTCAACAAAGATTGCTGTTCCCAGAGCATTGTCTGTCCGCGCTGCGCAGAGCGAAATCCACGGACTCTAAATAAGACGTAGCGTCGAGGTCTGCCTCCGCACGCACGAGTCTCCGGACTATAAAGGAAGTTGTAGCGTCGAGGTTCGCCTCCGCACGCGCCAGTCCAGGGACTCTAAATAAGACGTAGCGTCGAGGTCCGCCTCCGCACGCGCGAGTCTCCGGACTATAAAGGGAGTCGTAGCGTCGAGGTTTGCCTCCGCACGCGCCAGTCCACGGACTCTAAATAAGACGTAGCGTCGAGGTCTGCCTCCGCACGCGCGAGTCTCCGGACTATAAAGGAAGTCGTAGCGTCGAGGTTCGCCTCCGCACGCGCCAGTCCACGGACTCTAAATAAGACGTAGCATTGAGGTCCGCCTCCGCACGCGCGAGTCTCCGAACTATAAAGGAAGTCGTAGCATCGAGGTTCGCCTCCGCACGTGCGAGTCCACGGACTCTAAATAAGACGCAACGGGGGGATGCCCTCGCGCGCACCAGTCTACGGACTCTAAATGAAGTCGTAGCATCGAGGTTCGCCTCCGCACGCGCCAGTCCACGGACTCTAAATAAGACGTAGCGTCGAGGTCCGCCTCCGCACGCGCGAGTCTCCGGACTATAAAGGAAGTCGTAGCGTCGAGGTTCGCCTCCGCACACGCCAGTCCACGGACTCTAAATAAGATGTAGCGTCGAGGTCAGCCTCCGCACGCGCGAGTCTCCGGACTATAAAGGAAGTCGTAGCGTCGAGGTTCGCCTCCGCACGCGCCAGTCCACGGATGTAGCGTCGAGGTCCGCCTCCGCACGCGCGAGTCTCCGGACTATAAAGGAAGTCGTAGCGTCGAGGTTCACCTCCGCACGCGCCAGTCCACGGACTCTAAATAAGACGTAGCGTCGAGGTTCGCCTCCGCACGCGCGAGTCTTCAGCCTATAAAGGAAGTCGTAACGTCGAGGTCCGCCTCCGCACGCGCCAGTCTACGGACTCTAAACACGACACAGCGGGGGACGCCCTCGCGCCCGCCAAAAGGCGGAGGTCTTCCCCTCGCATTCGGCGGCAGGTAACACCAAGAATAAAGTGCTACTTGGTTTCATTGCAAAAGCAAGGGGGGTTACATGGTTACAAGCAGGAGAGCCAATACATCATCCCCCCGCCCTACCCGACCAATAGCTCAGTCTTGGCGCGGTGCGGACAAACCCGTGCCGACGTCGTCGTGGCGTTAGAGGACTCCTTCGAGCCACCGGAAGAGGTCCCCCTCCCCACGCAGCATCTGCTGCACGGCGACCCTCGTGGCATCTTCCCCGAAGCGGCCCCAGATCCGTTGGTGGAAGTTCTGCAGGCTAGGCCCGATGGAGCGAATGGCGTCCGACATAACCTCTGGTCGGCCGGGAAAATCCAGTTGAGGATTCGCCAGCTCATGGGTATGTCTACACCCACGAGTGTGAAGCATGGCGAGGGCGAAGCACGCACCAAGATAGCTGCAGTGCTCACCAAAGGTTCTGGCGCCACGAAGAGCAACGCCTGCCCCCTCCCCGATCAACTCGAGCGTCTCCGACAGGTCCTCTGGCCCGTGCATCGTGTCCGGCACTCTGACGCACAGATCTCGGAGGGCCTGGTTCAGAGACTCCATGGCCCGCCACGCCTACGTGGACGCATTTTCCAAGACGCGGCTATTCCCTGCAGCAGACTCCGCCAGCTGGGCTTTCTCCCCTTCTAGGACGGCAATCTGCTGTAGGAAGGCGGCGCACTCCACAGCCGCGGCGCACTTGGCTTCCGTGTCCTCGAGTTGCGCGGCCGCCATGGCGCCCTCCAGCGCGCGAAGCTCTTCATCCTTCGCCGCGAGAGCATTGTTTGCTTCGCGAAGGCTGGCTTCCAGAACCCTCCGCTCCCGAACACGGGCCTCGTCAAAGGCCCGGCTGAGAGCAAGCGTCTGGCAAAAACAACAAGTCAGCAGGCGCCCGACAGTACCCTAGAAACTGAAGCACACATGTTTACCCTCATCTCGGAGGCCTGCAACGCGAGCGCTAGCAGTTCCCCCTCGCATGACGACAACGCCTCTCGGTCAAGGCCGTTGTCGGCACGCTCCACGGCTGTGGTGAGGACGCGAAGTATCTCCAGACGCGGGAGGAAGTCCGAGCGACCAAGCCCCGGTCCCAACGCGCCAGGATTTACCGGGGCCTCGGCCACGTCAGCAGCAACGGACACCTGCCGGGCATCCAGCACAAGGCTTTGGACTTCGCGCATACCTCCGTTGCTCGATCCTTCGCCACGTCCGGGAGACTTCGTCTCGCCTGATGTTGGCAGAATGAGCAAGCAGATCGGAGACAGTCTCGCAAAGTCATATGAAGAAAGGGACTCACGCCTACCTCCTACGCCTCCCGGCGCGGTAGGAAATGGTGCCGTTTTGACCGCCAAGTGGGACGCGGGCACCTCGGTGGTCGGCGAGGAGGTCCTCTCGGCCGCGCCAGACGCTGTAATCCCGCGACAAGGCCCCGCAACGTCGTATCGACCCCTCGCTGGCGGCGGGGACCGAGTCCGAGGGCGTTTCGCCTGCGGCGGCACAAGCGATTCCTCCACAGCAACACCAGCAGCGGTTCCCGTCACCCCCACGGCTTCCTCCGTAGGGGGCACGTCCTCGCCGGCTGCTATGGTTGATAACGCACCGTCAACCGTGGTTTTCTCGCCGGGAACGGTGCTCCCCCCGGGTTGGCGAGTTCCGGCTCAACGGTGCCCGCAAGCACGGGTTCGTTGGCGTCGGCAGATGGTGCCGGGAGATTCGAGATGGCGCGCTCCTCCGAAACAGTGTGGCCGGGCCCACCGCAGGTCGCACGCCCCGTCTCAGCTGTGCCAGCAGTCGGGGGGCCTGCTGGGTCGCATACGGCAGCCGGGGAGCGGGCCCGGCGTCGCGAAGGTAACACCCCCGCAGGGCTATCACCGTCCTGAGCGCCCGGAGTCCCGGCGGGAAGCTTCCCCGGCACCACTCGCTCGGGCACAGTGATGCCCAGAGCCTCGCATGTGCGGTTTACACGCCCCTGCTCAGCCACCTTGACTACGGCCACGCGAGCCTGGTGCTCCCCAAGCGTGTACGGGCCGAGGAGCGCCGCGACCGCGTGCTCCGCGTCTTCTAGCCGAGCCACTGCGCACAACATCATGTCAGTTAGGCGGAGGACAAACAGATACAATAACGCGCGTAAAACGCGCTGGGCGACTTACAAGGAGCGCAAGGCGGAAGCAGGCGAGATACGGATGGGCTGAACCCGTCCTCGCGAGGGCCGTCCTGTTCAACATACTTCCCCCGGGGGAGAGGGGTGCCACCCCATACATTGCGAATTCCTCGGCTAGGTCGCGCAGGCTCATTCGACGGGCGACACCGACAAGACTCTGTAGCTTTTGCGTGTCGTCAATCTCCGCCTTCAGACTCGGTGTACTGTTAAACGAGATCGGCCCACCCCGGCATTGCATTCCACTCTTGTTGATCACGGTGTAGTAGAACCACTGCCGGGTCCAGCCGGACTCCCATTGTCTCGACGAGGCTGGCGCGGGGAACAACGTCGCGCACGACGTCCGTAGCACGAAGTCCACACCGCCAAAGTTGGACACCGCCCCTTCAACTTTTCTGGGTCGGCAGCGTGCGTCGTGCAGTGTGGCGAATAAGCCCGCGCTGGGACGCCGCCCCTCTATCCGCATCGCCCACGTGAAGACAGCTAGGCGGAGTATTGCGTGGGGCGTCAATTGGGCTAGCTCCAACTTGTAGGCCCGCAGGACTTCGCCCACGAACAACGTGGAGGGCATTCGAAGGCCGGCGTCGAAGAACGCGACAAAAACAATCGCCTCCATTGCCCGGGGCTTCGGCTCCATCTCGTCCCGACGGGGTAGGCGAGCCCCATCGCGGTCCTCGATCTTTCTCTCCTGCACAAGTCGCTGTAGCGTCCCTTCGATCACGCGGCTCCTCCCCAACACACGGGAACAGCGGCCCCCTGAGTGCTCCATGGTGTCCCACCACTTGTTGGTGCGCGAGCCCCCCCCCCCCCCCCCCCCGCGGCACCAGCTCGTACTCCCCGGAAGGATGGGACACCCCGCCCTGGCTAGGCAAGGAACCGCTGCGGGGATGGTGGGAGGCGTCGTCATTGCTAGCCATCACTCTTCGCAATCAGGGAATAAGAAGCAGGAAAAGGAGCAACTGGCGTTGCAATTAGCACGGGCGGAAGCAAAGCGGCAGATCGAAAAACAAAAAAGGGTGCCTCCACCTCAACACTGGCACCTTATAAAGGCCGCTCGCCTCTCATGTGGCTCGAAGTGCAAACAGATTAAACTTGCAGCGATTTGGCTGCCCACGATTTGGAAAGAAGAACCGCCAGGGCTTAGAGGGACGTGCCCGGTAGGTGACCAAACAGCGCACAACGCCCCCACGCCCTCAACACGTGTCCAACTTCCCTGGGGAAGAGGCGAACGGCCGCGGTCACACAACCGCTCACATCCCACGACGCACCAGTCGTGAGTCGCCGCGTGTCCCACACACAGGATGGCAGACTGCACGACGCGACAGCCTGACCTCTGCCAGGCTAGGCGTCGGCGTGATTCCAGCCGCCATTAAAAGCGCACTACCAGACTACAAGGCCACAACAGCCCCCAATCTTAGCGCGAGGGCGGAGCGCGCGCGCCAACTTCGACTAGGCGCCAGCCTCCGCCGTCGCCCGTTCGAAGCGTAGGGGACGGAGCGCGCGCGCGTCTACTTTGACTAGGCGCCAGCCTCCGCTGCCACCCGTTCGAAGGGTAGGGGATGGAGCGCGCGCGCGTCTACTTCGACTAGGCGCCAGCCTCCGCTGCCACCCGTTCGAAGGGTAGGGGATGGAGCGCGCGCGTCTGCTTCGACTAGGCGCCAGCCTCCGCTGCCACCCGTTCGAAGGGTAGGAAACGGAGCGCGCACGCGTCTGCTTCGACTAGAAGCCAGCCTCCGCCGCCACCTGTTCGAAGGGTAGGGGACGGAGCGCGCGCGCGTCTGCTTCGACTAGGCGCCAGCCTTCGCCGCCACCCGTTCGAAGGGTAGGGGACGGAGCGCGCGCGCGTCTGCTTCGACTAGGCGCCAGCCTCCGCCGCCACCCGTTCGAAGGGTAGGGGACGGAGCGCGCGCGCGTCTGCTTCGACTAGGCCCCAGCCTCCGCCGCCACCCGTTCGAAGGGTAGGGGACAGAGCGCGCGCGTCTGCTTCGACTAGGCGCCAGCCTCCGCTGCCACCCGTTCGAAGGGTAGGGGATGGAGCGCGCGCGCGTCTACTTCGACTAGGCGCCAGCCTCCGCCGCCACCCGTTCGAAGGGTAGGGGACGGAGCGCGCGCGTCTGCTTCGACTAGGCGCCAGCCTCCGCCGCCACCCGTTCGAAGGGTAGGGGCGGAGCGCGCGCGCGTCTGCTTCGACTAGGCGCCAGCCTCCACTGCCGCCCGTTCGAAGGGTAGGGGATGGAGCGCGCGCGTCTACTTCGACTAGGCGCCAGCCTCCGCTGCCGCCCGTTCGAAGGGTAGGGGATGGAGCGCGCGCGCGTCTACTTCGACTAGGCGCCAGCCTCCGCTGCCACCCGTTCGAAGGGTAGGGGAGGGAGCGCGCGCGTCTGCTTCGACTAGGCGCCAGCCTCCGCCGCCACCCGTTCGAAGGGTAGGGGACGGAGCGCGCGCGCGTCTGCTTCGACTAGGCGCCAGCCTCCGCCGCCACCCGTTCGAAGGGTAGGGGACGGAGCGCGCGCGCGTCTGCTTCGACTAGGCGCCAGCCTCCGCCGCCACCCGTTCGAAGGGTAGAGGACGGGAGCGCGCGCGTCTGCTTCGACTAGGCGCCAGCCTCCGCCGCCACCCGTTCGAAGGGTAGGGGCGGAGCGCGCGCGCGTCTGCTTCGACTACGCGCTAGCCTCCGCTGCCACCCGTTCGAAGTGTATGGGACGGAGCGCGCGCGCGTCTGCTTCTGATTAGTTGCCAGCTCCGCTGTACTTCGACATCACCTTCCATCCCACACCTCGAGCTCCCCAACCGCAAGCTTGGAGAAATTCACGGGCCGCAGGGGACGGAGGGGGCCAAAGGACTCGGCGACATGGCTTCGGCCCTGTGATGCCCTTCACCATGAGAGGCTCCTGTTGTAGGGGTGGCCCCCACCTAAGCCCAGCAGGCCTGTTAGGAGGTTATAAGAACCAGAGTAACATGTGTAATGACTCAAAGGCCCCTGAGGGGGATGTACGGATGTAAGGGCATGATTGTAAAAGTATACTCCATATGAATATATATATATATCAGGATGAGGGGGAGGGTGAAAGAGAACACTCCCACCTCTCCACTACCATCTCTCTCTCTGTTTGGTCAGTAACCACAACACTGTGTGTGGTCCAAAACCATATGGTTGAAATAAGACCAGAGTGGTCAACGACCAGTGAGTAGTTGAAAACCAATGTGGTAGAAAACTTGTGAGTGGTCAAAAAATCAATGTGGTCGAAATAAGACCAGAGTGGTCGACAACCAATGAGTGGTCGAAAACTTGTAAGTGGTCGAAAAATCAATGTGGCTGAAATAAGAGAAGAGTGGTCGACGACTAGTGAGTGGTCAAAAACCAATGTGGTCAAAGACCAAGGAGTGGCTGAAAAACCAATGATATCAGGGGATGAATAAAGATTTCATCACTGTAGCACGAATGAAAAATCCATGTAACATTTGATTCGTAGATCTAAATGAAATAAAAAATTTTAGAGATCTTCTCTAGGATATCATGAACCCATTTCAATAAACGATCATGAGAAACATTAACAAAGTTGAGATATTTTTCAGTTTTAAGATAGATTGCATCAAAACCGATCAAAAACCTAAAACGGTGAATACGAGTTGCTCATAGATGGATGATGACCAAGAAAGCTCTAGATTTATTCCCACATGTCACAAAAAATTAGAACACCGACGAAATCAACCCAAAAACCCCCAGATCAAGAAATCACTTGAGAGATTAAAAACGTGCAAAAACCGAGTTTCTTGATAAACTTGCTACAAAAGTGCCTAGATAGGTGGAGATAGATTTTCTGATATTATCTTCATCTCTTATACATCACTGGCACAGCAAGATCAAGAAGATGGATGAGACGAGAGGAAATACCAATCAAGACAAGAAATAACCATAGAGATGATCAAAGATTAATTCTATTGCTGCTTGAGAAGGAAAGTTTTACAGCTACTCCACCTGGAGGATAGAGAGCCCACCAATCACACAACTCTCAAACCCTAACCCTAAACATGAGAGAACAAGAGAGATGGGTTGGATAGTTAACCACAAGTCTCCATCCCAACCCCTTTTATAGATTGGCTAGCCAGCCACATCCACCCCTTAGTGGATACTATCTACTTAGCACAATAGGGGAAAACCCGGTAACCCCCACATATGTTTTTTACTCATACATATTCACTTATGCATGTTTTTCAAAGCACATAAGCCCGAATCCGCTAAATACTTAGCCTTATTCCATCTTGACTTAAACCGCTCTCCCAACCGCCACACATGCACCGTAGTTTTGATCAAAGGTAGTTTTTGATATTTTGGCCAAATTACCACAATACCCTTTGTTGACCCAATCATCACCATTCTTCGCAAGCAAACGCCATGCTTGCCACATGTAGGTGCACCACTTGCTTGCCATGCATCACCAAGTCTCTCTCGTCCTGGTTCCACCGAACCACAGCTTACTTAGACCGTCCAAGCCACATGATGCAATCCCGCCGTTTGAACTTACCTTCAACTTTTCCCGCTTTTTTAGTCCCATACTTGAGCTTACCTTCTGTCGGATCCCAGAGCAACGACTTCAAAACCCTCTGTGTAAATCGCACTAGTCCAGGAACAGCTAGTGACACAGTGGAACAAAGATACATATCAAGCACAAATGACCAACTATATTAAATAAAAGAGTACTGCCTTAGGCCAAGTCTTACATTAATGCTCATTAGCAACAATAATAAATCAAACAACTGCAGAAGCAAACTGATAAGAAGCGAAACCCAAGCCTGCCCACAGGCAAACGACTGTAAGACGTGTCCTACTCGTCCAGGTCTTCACCGAAGTCAAAGGCATCTTCCTTTGTATGGAGATTGCAAGGTGAGTACAAACTTGTACTCCGTAAATCACACGGAGAAATGCAACATAATGATAAAGGCATCAATGGAAGGCTTATAGGGTTAGTTTGCATAAAACAGCATTTAATGAAATATTGTAAATAGATTGAAAATGCTGAATGTTGTGGCTACAGGCCAAACAGAGAGAGAGATGGTAGTGGGGAGTGATGGAGAGGAGTATATTGGCTTGCCCCCTCCCCATGGCCTGTATTCATATATATATATACACATGAGGAGTGCTTTTACAGTTATACCCTTACATCTGGTTATCCCCTCTGGGGGCAGTTATGTCATTACACATGGCCTATTCTGGGCCTTATAATCTCCTACTAGGCCTGCTGGGTTTAGGTGGGGGCCACCCCTACGACAGGAGCCTCTCATGGTAAAGGGCTTCACGGGGCCGAAGCCATGTTGCCGAGTCCTTTGGCCCCCTCCGTCCCCGCGGCCTGTGAACTTTTTCAAACTTGACCCGGGGCTGCGCTGCAGCCGAAGCAGATGCGCGCGCTCCGTCCCTCACCCTTCAAACAGGCGGCGGCAGAGGTGGCCCTAGCCGAAGTAGACGCACGCCGAGGGCGTTGCACTGGCACAGGTCAGCGTAGCGGGCCCCTGAGCCGCCGCATGAGCCTTAAGTGATAAGGGACGTGTTGCGACGCTCGGTCTTTCGGCCGTCCATGTGGTGAAGCGTGCTTGGCGCGGTGCGGGCGTTTGAGGCGTCGTGACCATTAATATGACGGCGGACTCCCGGCAGTTGGACTTCTGCCGATTGGCCTTCCGCCAGTTGGCTCCCCTGCTGATGGGGTATATATATGGCGCTGGTGCGGCGTTGCTCCTGTGTATATTGTGATAGAAGCTGCTCCCCTAAAATGGGCCCCTGGGTGACGCTGAACGGCTTGGGGAATGTTGATGCACAGAAGGAGGTCCACTTTTCTTGGGAGCTTGGTCAGCGCCGGTTATCGACAGCCAGCCGCACTTCCTGCCCCCGCACCGCACTTCCGCAGGCGACAGCAAGGTCTGCCCTGTTTTTCTTAACAGGCCTACCTACAGTCGGCGTTCCTGATGGAGCCCGCCAGCATTACCTTTTATGTTGATGCACTGTAGGTGGCCTGTTAAGGAAAACGAGGCAGACTTTGCGGGACAAGACCCCCGCCTTTGCGGTGCCCCGCCGGAGTAGGCGCACGCGCTCCGTCCCCCACCCTTCGGATGGGTGGCGGCGGAGCTGGCGCCCAGCCGAAGTAGACGCGCGCGCTCCGTCCCCTACCCTTCGAACGGGTGGCGGCGGAGCTGGCGCCCAGCCGAAGTAGACGCGCGCGCTCCGTCCTTTACCCTTCGAACGGGTGGCAGCGGAGCTGGCGCCCAGCCGAAGTAGACGCACGCGCTTCGTCCCCTACCCTTCGAACGGGTGGCCGCGGAGCTGGCGCCCAGCCGATGTAGACGCGCGCACTCCGTCCCCTACCCTTCGAACGGGTGGCGGCGGAGCTGGCGACCTTGCGTCGCGAACATCGCCACGCGTGCGGTGACTTGAGATCTCGCGATGCGGTCTTGCGCTGTAAAGGTGCCTATACCGTGCGACCCTCCTCGGCGCGCACGGGGCACGTGGCGACTTATAACTGGTGCGCGGCAGGATGTGGACGGTTGCGTGCTCGCGGCCGCTCGCCTCTTCCCTAGGCAAGGGGGGACACGGGGCGGGCGACGAATGGCGCAGCGCCGATGCTGTTGTGATCCCCTAGCCCATTAGTCCGCCTTTAATAGCGGCTAGGGAGCGTCGTGCTGTGACGACCCTTGGCGCTCGTGGTCGTGGCCTTTCAGCTTTGGGTATGGGGAACAGCGCTGGACAGGCGTTGTACGACTGCGGTCGCGTCCTGCACGCGGGCCGTCGCGACGCTTCGGTACTGGGGCGAGGTGGCTTAAAGTAGCCCCCGCGACCGCGCCCCCGCAGTTGTACGCCCCCTGCTTGCTTGCGCCGCCTTCCATACTCACGTAGTATTTTTTGCCGCTGCCTCCTTCCCGGAGAAGCAATGGCGTCTGATGGTAAGCGTGGTCAAGCGGGTGCTGTCTGCGGCATTCGCCGGTGGTCTTCGCTGTTAGAGGTGAAATACACACTCCAAGAGCGCGACCCGGCGGCGGCGGACAAGGAGTGGTTGGTGGGGGAGGAGGAAGGCACGTTCTCCGGCGAGCTAGGCCCCTCGCTCGTGACCGAGAAGATGATCCAAGGGCTTCTGCGCGTGGGGAAGTTGTCCGAGCGCCAGGAGGTGCGATTGCCCGCCGCCGATGAGACGGAACCGCATCCCGAGAGGTCGGAGGCGGTCATGTTCGTTGCCTTTTTCGACGCGGGGCTCCGCATCCCCGCGGCGGCTATCGTGGGCGACGTGCTGCGGACCTTCAGGCTGGAGCTGGCGCAACTGACTCCGAACACCGTGGCCCGGCTTGCGTTGTACAGCAGGGCCTTGCGCTCGGGGGCGTGTTGGCCCAGCGCCTCGCTATTCGCCTATCTTCACGAGGCACGGTGCCAGCCCAAGGACCGGAAGGACGGGACGCTGTCAAGCTTCGGTAGCATCACCTTTATTCTTCGTCCGTCGTGCAAGAAGCTCTTCCCTGCGAACTCAACTCGCGGGAAGTGGGAGTCTTACTGGATGAAGCGGTGGTTCTACCACCGTGTGGAGAGCGGGAGCGGCCTTGAGTGCACAGGCCGACCGATCGCATTCAAGCCCTCGCCCAGCCGGACGCTCGGTGACGAGGACAGGCGGAGGGCTCAGCGGCTCGTAGGCTTGGCCGCCCGCCTCAACATGCGCGACCTCGCCGAAGAGTACGTGATGTACGGCGTGGCCCCGCTTGCCCGCGACTGGCGTCTTGCCGCCAAGAGGCGTCGAGACGATAATGTTTCGCCATCGATCTGCTTGCTGTCGGCACCCTCCAGTCTTCGTAAGCCTCGACCGCGTCTCTCCTTTGTTCACGTGAAATGCGCTATATGCTGATGCTATCTCCGTTGCTTCAGGGATTTGCTTGGAGGAGGCGGAGCAAGCCGCACGCGTATTCCTAGGGCCATACACCGGGAGGGAGCACGAGCAGCGCGCGTCTGCTATCGCCGAGGCGGGGCTGGGGCGAATAAACCGCGTGTGCGAGGCCCTGGGCCTTGCCGTGCCGGACCGTGTCGCTCCAGACGACGGTGCGGCGAAGAAGAAGAAGACGCCGTCTCGGAAGAGGGGCCGCAGCGGGGCGCCTGCCGCGCTTGGCGCAGCAGCTGCTACTGCTGCTGCTAGTGCTCCCGAGGGCGCGGCGGACGCGGAGTCGGACTCGGCGAGGTATGCCGATTCAGGCTTGGGTGGCGCGGACGCCGAAGGCGAGGTATCTTTGCCGAGCGCCCCGGACGGCAGGTTTGCTGCGAGCAGCCGGAGGGGGGAAGTCTTGCCGCCCACCGAAGTCGCCGAGGCGGAACCCGTGTGGACCGGCGATGCTGAGGTGGAGCCTCCGGCCGTGGCCGCTGTGGTGCCGGAGGCGCCCTCCACGAGGGCGCACGGAGCCATGCTGCCTTTACCGACAGCGGCAGAAACCGAGGTGCCCCCTGCGACAATTGCCACCGCGGAACCTTCGCCCCCGGGCGCTGCAACCGCGGGGGCTTCCCCAGCCACGACTGCGAGGGCAGTGTCGCTGCTGGCTGCCCCGGCTAAACGGCCGTGTGTGCGGCCGAAGCTCCACCGGACACCGCGGGGATTCATCGTTGCCACGGGCGTCAGAAGCTTGTGGGACTCCAGTGCAAATGCCGGAGACCCTGTGGCATATGCGCCCTCCGCCCCTCTGGCCACGCCGCCCGTCGCGCAGGGACAGCCGTCACCTGTCCCGAACACGGAGGCTTCTGCCCGCGGCGAGACCACTCCTTCTGCGGGGGCTTACGCCACGGCCGCCCCGCCCGGGGATGAGGGGGCGAGTCCCCGAGACCCTCCTTCTGCTACCGAAGGTAGAGTGGCTTAGCTTACTCTGGTGTATTCTTTCATGCCTTGCAGTGCTGACCTGCAGCCTTGTTTGCAGCGCTGCTCATTCCGGAGGGGGAGCACTTGGCGGACCACGGGACCTCCGCGCGCGTAAGCCCCGCGGACTTCGTGCCGCCCCCGGAGACGCTGAGGGCATGGCGCGGGATTGTGAATGACGCGGCCACCAGCGTCGACCCGCAAGTGCTGCAGGCCTATGGGGCAGGGCGCCTCGAAGACGCCTTCGAGGTGTCTGGGGTGAGGGTAAGTACTCATGCGACAACGCCTGTGCTGGCTAATCTTGCTAAGTCTTTCCCTTTTGCAGACACTTGTGCTGGGGCAGGCCTTGCAAACAGCCTATGCTCGTGGCCGAAAGGCGCTCGAGGATAGGCTGCGGGCCGCCGAGGAGGAGCTACGCGAAGCTTCTGGAGCCCGCTCTACCCAGGACGCCCGCATCTGCCAGCTGGAAATGGAATGCGCCGAAGCGAGGGCACACGCCGAGGGACTTGTTGCGTCGGCGCGGGAGTCGGCCGCGAAAGCTACGCAACAGAAGTTTGCGGCGGAGCGCGACGGGCTCCTGGAACAGGTCACCTCGCTAGAGAAGGAAAAAGGCGAGCTTGCCTTGACTCTAGCGGAGCATAACCAGACGCTTGGCGATGCCTCGGTGGTTGCGTGGGACGCCCTGCAAATGCTGGAAGTCCACCTCCAAAGGCTTGTGGTTGGAGTGCCGGACCACGCCTTCGGCCCGGAAGAGTTGCTGCGGGCCCTTCGCTGGATCCATGACGCCGCCGACGTTGCGCGCGGGGCTGCGATGACCTTTGGCGACCACCGTGCCTTTGTGGCGTCGTGTGTCGGGACCCCGGATTTCCGAACCCGGACCCTCTGTGTATTACTGCACTAGTCCCAGATCAAAGCTAGTGCACACAGTTAAACAGAATGGAAAACATCACCAACAGCGATTTATTACAATAATTGAGAGTACCGACCGAAAGGTCTCCTTATTACAATAGAGGTTTAAGACCTCGCACACACGAAACACAGCGGAAGCAAAAGATAACTCGATGACGACCCATCAATACGCCACAGGCAATTGACTGGGGAAGCGCGACCTAGTTCTCCGGGAAGAATCCATCGCAGCCACACGCGAAGCAGTAGTCGTAGTCACCTTCTTGAGCTTCAACTTCCTCTGAGATTTGTTTTTGAGTGTAGCATGTGAGTACATAAAGTACTCCGCAAGTCTTGGGAAAAATGCATAGATGCAAGGCTTGACAAAGGAAGGCTATATGGCTCTTTTAGCACAAAGCAACATTTTAAATTACCATTAATCAAATTCAAAGGCATCAAGTTAATCAAATAAATGTTTTAACAGAACTACATTAACTTAATAGTGAAGGTTCCATCCACCAACACTAGATAACAAATTTTAAAGTTTCGGGTTCCATTCACCCTCTCTGGCTCCAACCGCCAGAATACCCTTCCAAGAGTTCCCTCCACTCTCGGAACACAAATTCTTGATTTTTAAAACCAAAACCAGAAATCTACCATGTGAATGCATTCCTTGCCCGCCCTTGACCGTGGGCACGGCTATTCGAATAGTCTTACACTCTGCAGAGGTTGTACAACTTTACCCACAAGAGATAAATTATCCTAAAAGTCAACACGCTTCCTTTGGCATGAGACCCAGATAAAATATCACAAAGCCTTTACCTTACTCTAATCTAGCTAGATACCACCCGCTGAGGTTTCACCGCAGGTAGGCTAACTGCCCGAACCGAAGCCCCCTCTTGCGCCATATGAGTACAGTAAATCCCTGTCCCTCACTGTGGATAACCAGTCCATCTCTGGCACCCACTTTCCACTGGTGGCACCTAAACTAGACTATCATAAGTTAGTCAGCTAGGTCGTACCCATATAGACTTGTGGTTGTACGGTTAATGCTCAGTCTGGACAAACACAAGCGTCGGTCCTTAATTGACTAGGGTGGAACATACACTTAACAAGATCTCGTGCTAACTGCACCAAGCCAAACCAACCATCCACCCTAATCTAAATCAACTTTGACATTTTATTTTATTTTAAAAGATCAGTGGCAACTCCAATTACCACTACATTTACAAACACAAGGGTTCAATAATAAATATTAGTTTCCCATTTTCAAGATTTAAGAAATATTCATTAGCATGGCTAAGCATTGTACTACCACTCTAATATCAACAAGTAATTATAATACTCTCATTAATGAGACAAAGGAAATTCTATGGTGACAAGAGTACATGGCATTCAACTTCAATGGAGGGCATAGCAAGTTGGAATAACTAGTTCCTAGAGATTTGAACTAATATTTTATGTAAATAGCAATGCACATAATTTAAAATAGTTTGAAAACATTTCAAATCATGGGTTCAAGATGATCAAAGGAGACTTGCCTTCTTGCAGATTCTCTGGGTCTTCTTGCTGTTGGGTGGAGTGATCGTCGACAACGTTGGAATCTACGCGATAGAAACGAAGCAAACCAAACAAATAATTACAAACAAAATTCAAATAAAATCCAAAAATTCAAAAGAGGCCATATTTGGGTAGATCATGATTTTAGATGAATTTAGAAATTTGAATGGCTGAAATTGGAGTTAAAACGAGAAAGTTATGATCATTTGAAATTCTCAGTTTGAATAAATCCAGAAATTCAAAAATTTCTGACAGGTGGGACCCACTGGGATATTTAATTTTTAATCTTTTATTTTATTCCGAGAATCTGACAGGTGGGACCCACTGACCAGTAGACCCTCTGCGGTTACTGACATGTGGGATCCCTCTGCCAGTGACCTCATCTGCCTTGGTCACTGACAGGTGGGACCCACTGGGATCTGGACCCACTTGTCAGAGGCTGGCGCAGACAGATGGGACCCAGGCGGCAGTGGCCCGCACAGACGGCTACCGCTGACGGTGGGACCCACTTGTCAGCGCGGAAAATAAACGAAAAACTCAACCCAGCGCGCGGAGCCGAAGGCTCGAACGCGCACCGGGGAGTTGAAATCGCGCGCTGCTAACCAGAGGGGAGGGGGAGGCTTTGCCTACCCATAAAGGGCAGCAAATCCCTTTGAGGGATACCTTCGGGTGGCCCGGGCAGCGATGGTCGGAGGCGACGGCGCCGGCGGCGAGGATGGGCCGGAGAGGTTCAGGCGGTGCGTAGATTGTAATCTGCGTGCGAAGGGGGTTTGGTTGGAGGAGTTGGTGAGGTCCGGGGATGAACGGAGACGGCCGGCGGCGAGGGAGCAGCGGAGGCAGCTCGGGTGCTCCGGTGCGACGACGCTCCGGCGACGGGAAGAGGTGGCCGAGGTGCCCAGGAGATCCGCCGATGCTCGGAGAATCTGCAGGTGGCGGCTACGGGCTCCGGGGAGGTCTGAGGCGGCGGGGAGAGCTCGTCGGAGTTGGGCGGGGCTCGCGGAGAGAGAAGCTCGGCTGCGGGGCGTCTCAGGGCTCCGGAGAAGAGGTGGAGGGTGCTGCGAGGTGGTGCGGGGAGAGGCGAAGGCCGAGGGGCTATTTATAGGGCTCGGGGAGGGGTGGCCTGGATTTGGCCGAGCGGCGACGTGGGCGGTCCTGGGCCGTCCACGCGTCGGCTGGAGGGAGGGGGATGAGTTTTTATTTTCGATTTTGATTTTATATTTCCAGAAAATGCTAAGTAATTATTTAGGCCTCAGAAAAATATGAAAATACCTCCAAAAATTCCAGAAAAATTCACAGAAGCTCCTGGACACATTTTGGACTAAGTAAAATTATTTCCAGCTATTGATGGTATTTAATTTTTATACTTTGAATTAATTTTAAATATTAAAAATAGGTTTTAAATTCTAGAAATTCAGAAAAGCCAAATAAATTTCCAATTACCTTAAAATAATTAACTTGAATTTAATTTTTTCCAAAAAGCAAAATTTTGGGATGTGACAAACCTACCCCCCCTTAGAAAGAATCTCGACCCCGAGATTCGGATGGACTGGGAAAAAGGTCGGGGAATTCTTCTCTTAGGTCCTCTTCACGCTCCCAAGTTGCTTCCGATTCCGAATGGTTGCTCCACTGCACTTTACAGAACTTAATGACCTTGCTGCGCGTACGACGCTCTGCTTCCTCCAATATCTTGACTGGATACTCTGAATAGGTGAGGTCCTCCTTTACGTTTATTTCATCTAGAGGCATCTGCTCTTCTGGCACTCTGAGACACTTTCTTAGCTGGGACACATGGAAAACATCATGCACTTTTGACAGCTGAGGCGGAAGCTCCAATTGATAAGCCACTTCCCCTCTTTTTGCTATAACAGGAAAAGGTCCAATGAATCTAGGAGCAAGCTTTCCACTGACTCCGAAACGTCTCATTCCTTTGAGAGGTGACACTTTCAAATAAACGTGATCCCCAGGTACAAACTCTAATGCCCTTCGACGATTGTCCGCATAGCTCTTTTGCCTCGTCTGTGCTGTTTTTAACCTATCCTGAATTAAGCGAACTTGTTCCTCTGCCTGTTTCAACACATCTGGCCCAAACACTTGTCCTTCTCCTGCTTCCTTCCAGTATAACGGCGTCCTACATTTTCTGCCATACAAGGCTTCAAACGGAGACATTTGCAAGCTGGATTGATAACTATTATTGTAGGAGAACTCTGCATAGGGCAAACTTTGATCCCAGTTAGTCTTGTTTGCTAGGACACAAGCTCTCAACATATCTTCCAAGATTTGATTTACTCTTTCTGTCTGCCCATCTGTCTGTGGATGATAAGCCGTACTGAAGTTTAGGTTCGTGCCCAAAAGTTCATGCAGCTTTTGCCAAAATCTTGAAGTGAATTGAGTTCCTCGATCTGACACAATCCTCTTGGGAACTCCATGCAAACTCACAATCCTTGACATGTACAACTCTGCGAGTCTATCGCCCGAATAGGTGGTTTTTACTGGAATGAAATGAGCGACTTTCGTCAGACGGTCCACAATAACCCAAATCGAATCATGCCCAGATTTGGTTCTCGGTAACCCAGTTATAAAATCCATACCAATTTCTTCCCATTTCCACTCAGGGATCTGCAATGGTTGCAAAAGTCCAGCAGGTCTCTGGTGTTCAGCTTTAATCCGCTGGCACACATCACACAAAGCTACATACTCTGCAATCTCTCTTTTCATACCTGCCCACCAATATCTTTCTTTGAGATCTTGGTACATCTTGGTACTCCCAGGGTGAATTGAGTATTTAGCTTTGTGGGCTTCTTTCATGATTAACTCTTTTATCTCCTTCCTCTCAGGCACCATAATTCTTTTTCCAAACCAAACGGTACCTTGTTCATCCTCTGAAAATTCTGATGCTTTCCCTTTCTTCATATTATCCTTGATCTCCTGGACACACTTGTCCTCCTTTTGAGTTGTTCTGATTTGATCCTCTAAGGTTGGTTGAACTTCCAAAGTGGCTAAGAACCCCTCTTCTACTACTTGTAAGTTGAGCCGCTGAAATTCCTCTTGAAGTGCTGGCATACTATCTTTAATCCATAGCTTGGTACAGTAACTCTTTCGACTCAAAGCGTCAGCTACCACATTAGCCTTTCCCGGATGATAATGTATCCCAATATCATAATCCTTTATCAACTCAAGCCATCTCCTTTGCCTCATGTTGAGATCGGGTTGAGTAAATATATACTTCAAACTTTTGTGGTCTGTATAAATCTCACAGCGATTACCAATCAGATAATGCCTCCATATTTTTAGAGCGTGCACAACGGCTGCAAGTTCTAAATCATGGGTTGGGTAATTCTCCTCATGGGGCCGCAATTGCCTTGAAGCATAGGCTACTACCTTTTTTTCTTGCATCAGAACACAGCCTAACCCTTGTCTGGACGCATCACAGAAGACTTCAAAATCCTTCCTAATATCCGGGAGTGTTAACACGGGCGCAGATGTCAACCTCTTCTTCAGTTCTTGAAAACTGTCTTCACACGATTTACTCCATTCAAACTTCTTTTCCTTCTTTAGCAACTGGGTAAGAGGTCTTGCAAGTTTGGAGAAGCCTTCAATGAAGCGACGATAGTAACCGGCCAATCCAAGAAAACTTCTGATCTCGGTTACTGACTTGGGTTGCGTCCAATTCAGCACATCATTTACTTTCTCAGGGTCTACGGATACTCCTCCTGCGGAAATTACATGACCCAAGAAAGCTACTTTCTTCAACCAGAACTCGCACTTACTAAACTTGGCATATAAATGGTGTTTCCTGAGCCTTTCCAAAACTATCCTTAGATGCTCTACATGCTCTTCCTCAGTCTTGGAGTATATCAAAATATCATCGATGAATACCACGACAAACTTATCTAAATATTCCATGAACACCTTATTCATCAGGTTCATAAAATATGCGGGTGCATTTGTTAAGCCAAACGACATCACTGTATACTCATACAATCCGTATCGAGTAGCAAAGGCTGTCTTCGGTATATCCTCTGGTCTTATCTTTAATTGGTGATAACCTGACCGAAGGTCAATCTTGGAGAAGACACATGAACCCTTCAATTGGTCAAACAGATCATCTATCCGAGGCAAAGGATATTTGTTCTTGATCGTCACATCATTCAATGATCGATAGTCTACACACATGCGAAGGCTACCATCCTTCTTCTTTACTAGCAGTACGGGCGCTCCCCAGGGTGACGAGCTGGGTCTTACAAATCCTTTATCTAGCAACTCTTCAATCTGCTTCTTAACTTCAGCCAAATCATTTGCAGACATACGGTAGGGTCTCTTTGAAATCGGAGCTGTACCAGGTACCAGGTTGATAACAAACTCAATTTCCCTATCTGGTGGCATTCCTGGCAATTCTTCAGGGAATACATCTGGGTATTCACATGCTATCGGCACCTTCTCCAAGGTTATTCCCTTCAAACTGTTTAACTTACCCACCTTCTGGGAATGTGCCTTTGACTGAAACCTTACTTGTGTCCCTTCCGTGTTGGTAAGAGTAACAGCACGGTCGGCACAATCTATCTTTCCTTTATACTTGGCTAACCAATCCATACCAAGTATTACATCTAAACCCTTGGAGTCTATTATAATAAGATTTGCTAGGAACTTAACTCCATTAATATCCACAGTTGCGTTAGGGCAAACCGTGTTAGTCCTCATTTCCTTTCCAGGGGATTGGACTAGCATGGGGTTCTGTAATCTACGCACATCCCAATTATATCTTTCAACAACATCTTTTGACACAAAAGAATGCGAAGCTCCAGAATCAAATAATGCTGATGCAGGTACTGAGTTGACAAGAAACTTACCCAGAACTACGTCAGGTGCATCCTGGGCTGCTTCCGCGGTCACATGGTTGAGATGTCCCCTGCTCATTGCCTGCGGAGTCTTTGGAGTTTGAGGTGTCCCACGGCCTTGTCCTGTAGTTGGAGCTCGTGTTGGTGTGGTCCCCAAATTGAAACGAACTGGGGTCACCGCTGGGCGCTTCTGGGGACAGTTACTGGCATAATGCCCCATGTTCTTGCAGTTAAAACACTGCACTCCTACTGCTGAAGTCCGGTTTTGCTGGGGTTGAACACTATTGCCTGTCCGGGGAACTTGTTGGTTTGGGCGAGGTCCAGTGAATGGAGTCCTTGGTGCACTTGGTTCTGGGGTTCTGTGGAACTGAGGTGGATTAGGGCGAAACTGAGAACTACTCGCGCCCTGCTGCGCTTGAAACTTTCTCTTCCTGCTCTCATACAGCTGACGTTGAGCATCTTCTTGTACCAAAGCTTTGTTCACCATATGCTGGAAAGTTGAATAATCATTGGACACTAGCTGCACCTTGAGGTTAGGGTCGAGTCCCTGCATGAACCTCCAGATCTTGGTCGCCTCAGATGTGATCTCTTCAGATACATACCTGTACAGCTGGGTGAACTTGTTCAGGTATTCGAAAACGCTGAGGTTTCCCTGCTGCAGCTGGTAAAATTCTCTCTTCTTCATGTCCATTATTCCCGTAGGAATATGCGCAGTGCGAAAAGCTTCCACGAACTCATCCCACGTGATAGCTTGTGCATTTCGATGAGCGGCGCGGTAATTTTCCCACCAATTAGCAGCAATCCCCTTGAGTTGGTGGGCAGCATACAACACCTTTTCATTGTCATTGCACTGGGCTAGGACCAACTTCCTTTCCACATCCTTAATCCAATCATCTGCCTCCATGGGATCTACGGATCCAGCAAAAGTAGGAGGCCTTGTCCTCATAAATTCTCCCATCTTAGACTGGGGAGCTTGGTTGGGTGCCTGCGGAGCTTGCTGCACTTGGTTCTGCGCCAAAGCTTGAAGTAGTTGCAGTTGCATGGCCATCATCTGCTCCAAATTAGGGGCTTGAGCAGGAGGTGGTGGAATGTTGTTCTCTGGCTGATTGTTGGCATCACGGCTGCTGTCAGGGTTGCTCCTTGTGTTCACCATCTGAAGCGGTTTCAGTAGAAGGTAAGAGGGAATTAGCAAAGGTAAGAGATTCAGGGAGAATAAGCCACATCCCAAACCAACACACAAGAAAGAAATAGGCATTTCAATTTTTAGCAAAAGAACTTTTATTGAAACCAACCTAGTTTTAAGAATGGATGTACCACAGTGCACTTAGGCTTGGTACAGTCCATCTAGCACACCAAAACATAATAAAACGTTCTAATAACGCGGACATTTTATTTGGGTACTACTGACTCAAAAGACTACTAATCCTCTCCAAAGATGCACTCCTCAGGGCCCTCCTCGGGTTCTTCTTCCGGTTCTTCCTCTGGTTCTTCTTCTGGTTCTTCTTCTGGTTCTTCTTGCTCATTTACGTGATGTCGTGAGCAATCACAAGCGGTCGAAACACGGGGACGGTTGCGACTGAAGGCAGTCGAGCGCGAGCGGGAAGGGGAAGGCTTGCGCTTCGTGAGGATGATGACGGGTGGCTGACTGGGGCGATGCACCTTCTTGCGTGCTGTGAGCCTGGTACGGAGTCCTGCAGGTCGTAATGGTGCGCGGTTGTTGGGGACGGCAGCTGGCACTAGCGAAGACGGCGTGTAGTCTGGTACAGCTTTGAGACGTCTTGGTCCAAACTCGTCTGTCTGGTCCCGAAGAAGCTGTGCGCGGAGAGTGTCGGAGTGCTGATAACTGGAAGTGAGAAGCATCCGGAGTTGTCCTATTTCCTCTTGAGCTCTAGCATAAGTGACTGCCATCGCCTGGGTGAGCTGCACCTGATGTGACAGTCGAGGGTCGTCAACTGGAATGTCAAAAGGATCTGGATACCTCTGTCCTGCTCGAGGGTTGATGAAGAAGCAAAAAGGGGACTGATGTACAGCATCCTTGTGCAAATGGCACAACTCGTCAATGGCGAGACGTGCTGCATCCTGGACAGCGTCGAAACAGCGGGACCGAGGGTGTTTGATTGGGTATTTTTGGGAGTTGAATTCCCCATCCCGTGCATACAGGAATACCTCCATCGACCACAAGTCTCGATCCAGGATCCGTGTCTTCCGTCCCCTGAAAATGGGCGGCTGACGGTACTCCAAGCACTGCATCAACTGTCGGAGAAGGCTAGCGAAATCTCCAGCATCCTCCCCATGTGAGTAGTAGTCCCACAGGGCAGCGGCCATCTACAAAGTTGAGTAACAGAAAAGATTAGTAAAAAGTTTTCAAAAGGGAGTGTAAAGACAAGAACGGAATACTAGAAAGAGGAGAGTAGAAGCAAAGAAACTTATGTATTTTTAACATACTTTTTATAAATACAAATCCTTAGGGTTTTGCCATTCTTAATCTAGGTCACGTCCTACAGTCAAATTGGCTCTGATACCATCTCTGTCGGGACCCCGGATTTCCGAACCCGGACCCTCTGTGTATTACTGCACTAGTCCCAGATCAAAGCTAGTGCACACAGTTAAACAGAATGGAAAACATCACCAACAGCGATTTATTACAATAATTGAGAGTACCGACCGAAAGGTCTCCTTATTACAATAGAGGTTTAAGACCTCGCACACACGAAACACAGCGGAAGCAAAAGATAACTCGATGACGACCCATCAATACGCCACAGGCAATTGACTGGGGAAGCGCGACCTAGTTCTCCGGGAAGAATCCATCGCAGCCACACGCGAAGCAGTAGTCGTAGTCACCTTCTTGAGCTTCAACTTCCTTTGAGATTTGTTTTTGAGTGTAGCATGTGAGTACATAAAGTACTCCGCAAGTCTTGGGAAAAATGCATAGATGCAAGGCTTGACAAAGGAAGGCTATATGGCTCTTTTAGCACAAAGCAACATTTTAAATTACCATTAATCAAATTCAAAGGCATCAAGTTAATCAAATAAATGTTTTAACAGAACTACATTAACTTAATAGTGAAGGTTCCATCCACCAACACTAGATAACAAATTTTAAAGTTTCGGGTTCCATTCACCCTCTCTGGCTCCAACTGCCAGAATACCCTTCCAAGAGTTCCCTCCACTCTCGGAACACAAATTCTTGATTTTTAAAACCAAAACCAGAAATCTACCATGTGAATGCATTCCTTGCCCGCCCTTGACCGTGGGCACGGCTATTCGAATAGTCTTACACTCTGCAGAGGTTGTACAACTTTACCCACAAGAGATAAATTATCCTAAAAGTCAACACGCTTCCTTTGGCATGAGACCCAGATAAAATATCACAAAGCCTTTACCTTACTCTAATCTAGCTAGATACCACCCGCTGAGGTTTCACCGCAGGTAGGCTAACTGCCCGAACCGAAGCCCCCTCTTGCGCCATATGAGTACAGTAAATCCCTGTCCCTCACTGTGGATAACCAGCCCATCTCTGGCACCCACTTTCCACTGGTGGCACCTAAACTAGACTATCATAAGTTAGTCAGCTAGGTCGTACCCATATAGACTTGTGGTTGTACGGTTAATGCTCAGTCTGGACAAACACAAGCGTCGGTCCTTAATTGACTAGGGTGGAACATACACTTAACAAGATCTCGTGCTAACTGCACCAAGCCAAACCAACCATCCACCCTAATCTAAATCAACTTTGACATTTTATTTTATTTTAAAAGATCAGTGGCAACTCCAATTACCACTACATTTACAAACACAAGGGTTCAATAATAAATATTAGTTTCCCATTTTCAAGATTTAAGAAATATTCATTAGCATGGCTAAGCATTGTACTACCACTCTAATATCAACAAGTAATTATAATACTCTCATTAATGAGACAAAGGGAATTCTATGGTGACAAGAGTACATGGCATTCAACTTCAATGGAGGGCATAGCAAGCTGGAATAACTAGTTCCTAGAGATTTGAACTAATATTTTATGTAAATAGCAATGCACATAATTTAAAATAGTTTGAAAACATTTCAAATCATGGGTTCAAGATGATCAAAGGAGACTTGCCTTCTTGCAGATTCTCTGGGTCTTCTTGCTGTTGGGTGGAGTGATCGTCGACAACGTTGGAATCTACGCGATAGAAACGAAGCAAACCAAACAAATAATTACAAACAAAATTCAAATAAAATCCAAAAATTCAAAAGAGGCCATATTTGGGTAGATCATGATTTTAGATGAATTTAGAAATTTGAATGGCTGAAATTGGAGTTAAAACGAGAAAGTTATGATCATTTGAAATTCTCAGTTTGAATAAATCCAGAAATTCGAAAATTTCTGACAGGTGGGACCCACTGGGATATTTAATTTTTAATCTTTTATTTTATTCTGAGAATCTGACAGGTGGGACCCACTGACCAGTAGACCCTCTGCGGTTACTGACATGTGGGACCCCTCTGCCAGTGACCTCATCTGCCTTGGTCACTGACAGGTGGGACCCACTGGGATCTGGACCCACTTGTCAGAGGCTGGCGCAGACAGATGGGACTCAGGCGGCAGTGGCCCGCACAGACGGCTGCCGCTGACGGTGGGACCCACTTGTCAGCGCGGAAAATAAACGAAAAACTCAACCCAGCGCGCGGAGCCGAAGGCTCGAACGCGCACCGGGGAGTTGAAATCGCGCGCTGCTAACCAGAGGGGAGGGGGAGGCTTTGCCTACCCATAAAGGGCAGCAAATCCCTTTGAGGGATACCTTCGGGTGGCCCGGGCAGCGATGGTCGGAGGCGACGGCGCCGGTGGCGAGGATGGGCCGGAGAGGTTCAGGCGGTGCGTAGATTGTAATCTGCGTGCGAAGGGGGTTTGGTTGGAGGAGTTGGTGAGGTCCGGGGATGAACGGAGACGGCCGGCGGCGAGGGAGCAGCGGAGGCAGCTCGGGTGCTCTGGTGCGACGACGCTCCGGCGACGGGAAGAGGTGGCCGAGGTGCCCAGGAGATCCGCCGATGCTCGGAGAATCTGCAGGTGGCGGCTACGGGCTCCAGGGAGGTCTGAGGCGGCGGGGAGAGCTCGTCGGAGTTGGGCGGGGCTCGCGGAGAGAGAAGCTCGGCTGCGGGGCGTCTCAGGGCTCCGGAGAAGAGGTGGAGGGTGCTGCGAGGTGGTGCGGGGAGAGGCGAAGGCCGAGGGGCTATTTATAGGGCTCGGGGAGGGGTGGCCTGGATTTGGCCGAGCGGCGACGTGGGCGGTCCTGGGCCGTCCACGCGTCGGCTGGAGGGAGGGGGATGAGTTTTTATTTTCGATTTTGATTTTATATTTCCAGAAAATGCTAAGTAATTATTTAGGCCTCAGAAAAATATGAAAATACATCCAAAAATTCCAGAAAAATTCACAGAAGCTCCTGGACACATTTTGGACTAAGTAAAATTATTTCCAGCTATTGATGGTATTTAATTTTTATACTTTAAATTAATTTTAAATATTAAAAATAGGTTTTAAATTCCAAAAATTCAGAAAAGCCAAATAAATTTCCAATTACCTTAAAATAATTAACTTGAATTTAATTTTTTCCAAAAAGCAAAATTTTGGGATGTGACATCGTGCCTGGTGTGCACCCTCCTTCGGCACCGTGGTTGCACGCACATCGCCGAGCTGGAGAACCCTCAGCTGGAGATGCCCGGCGGGGCCAGAGTGATGTCCGGTGAAGTCCGTGCCGTTCACGGCCCCATCAAATTCTTCTACGAGCGCATCTGGGACTACACCGGGATAGCCGCCACGGAGGTCGAGCTTCGGAAGTCCCTTCGTGGTGGGGGGAGCCTCGGCCAATTTCTGGATGAAGTCCCGCGGCGCGACGAGGGCGGCGCTGAGGTCCCGCGGCGCGACGAGGGTGTCGCGGAGGCCTCCGAAGATGCCGAAGGCTCATATGTGCGGCGCCAACGTGGCTAGGTGTGGGCGTGCGTTGTAGCGTCTGCATCAGCACGGCAGCAGAAGGCCTATGCGCGAAGACTACATCACGTGGCGGCATACCCAGCGCAAGCACCGCCGGACTGGGCGCAGCACGAAGTCACATTCACACCCGACGACGCCCAAGGCGTGGACTTCCCTCATCAGGACCCCCTGGTCATCCGGGTCACTATCGCGGGATGCGACGTGGGGCGTGCCTTGGTGGACGGCGGTAGCTCCGCGAACATATTGTTTGCGGCGGCCTTCGACCAGATGGGGATCCCTCGAAGCCGCCTAGGGCCCTCAGGAATCCCACTGCAGGGCTTCGGGGGACAGCCCCTGCGGGCGCTGGGCCAAATAGGTCTTCAAGTCTCCTTCGGCCGAGATAACAATGTGCGGGCCGAAGATGCCACCTTCGACGTGGTCGACCTTCCGTACCCCTACAATGCCATATTAGGGCGCCCAATCCTCAACTCCTTCGGCGCGGTACCACATCACGGCTATCTATGCATGAAGATCCCGGGTCCCCGGACCATCATCACCATCCGAGGCGACCAGGATATGGCCCGGCGCATCGAGCCAGGTACCCGCGTCGCGAAGCCCAGCTGTGCTCTTAGAGCTGGCGTCACAGCGCGGGGGTCCGCGGGGCCATTCAGAGGCGCCTTGGCGGGCCCTGCAGATGTCTAGCGACTAGAGGCTTCGGCCGCACCAAGGACAAACGGTTAGTATATCCACCCCCTGTAATTGCTTACCCGCGCAAACGGGGATGTAATGAAGATCACCGTTTGCCAACAATCTTTCTTCATCACGCGCAAGTACGCGGCGGAGGCGCACGCAGGCTTGGCCAGCGCGCGCGTTCCGGCAGTATAAATCGAAGTCGCACGTTCGCGTGTGCAATCACCGTAGCCAAAGGTGACGGGCCTGAGTATAAACAAAGACGCACGTTCGCGTGTGCACTCGCCGTAGCCAAAGGTGACGGGCCTGAGTATAAACAAAGACGCACGTTCGCGTGTGCACTCGCCATAGCCAGGGGTACGGGACTGAGTATAAATTGAAGTCGCACGTTCGCGTGTGCACTCGCCGTAGCCAAAGGTGACGGGCCTGAGTATAAACAAAGACACACATTCGCGTGTGCACTCGCCGTAGCCAGGGGTACGGGACTGAGTATAAATCAAAGTCGCACGTTCGCGTGTGCACTGGCCGCAGCCAAAGGTGACGGGCCTGAGTATAAACAAAGACGCACGTTCGCGTGTGCACTCGCCATAGCCAGGGGTACGGGACTGAGTATAAATTGAAGTCGCACGTTCGCGTGTGCACTCGCCGTAGCCAAAGGTGACGGGCCTGAGTATAAACAAAGACACACGTTCGCGTGTGCACTCGCCGTAGCCAGGGGTACGGGACTGAGTATAAATCAAAGTCGCACGTTCGCGTGTGCACTGGCCGCAGCCAAAGGTGACGGGCCTGAGTATAAACAAAGACGCACGTTCGCGTGTGCACTCGCCGTAGCCAGGGGTACGGGACTGAGTATAAATCAAAGTCGCACGTTCGCGTGTGCACTCGCCGTAGCCAAAGGTGACGGGCCTGAGTATAAACAAAGACGCACGTTCGCGTGTGCACTCGCCGTAGCCAGGGGTACGGGACTGAGTATAAATCGAAGTAGCACGTTCGCGTGTGCACTCGCCGTAGCCAAGGGTGACGGGCCTGAGTATAAACAAAAGACGCAACGGGGGGACGCCCTCGCGCGCACCAGTCCACGGACTCTAAATAAGACATAGCGTCGAGGTCTGCCTCCGCACGCGCGAGTCTCCGGACTATAAAGGAAGTCGTAGCGTCGAGGTCCGCCTCCGCACGCACTAGTCCACGGACTCTAAATAAGACGCGGATGTTCTCCCTGCGCACTCTACGGAGTCTAAACAAGACGCGGATTCCGCGCATGCCGGGAACCTCGTCCCTGTGCATACTCTGCGAAGCATAAATAAGGCTATGGAGGCCCCCCCACGCGTTTCGCAATGCAGGCGGAGGACACGAGTATTAATCACAGCGGAGCGAGGCTCACCCTCGCGTACTGCGGGAGGTGAGCGCAACGCGCGTTGACGAAGACACAGCGCGCCAGAGGCTACCCCCGTCATGAGGAGCAAGAGGAACGGAACGTGCGCGCACTTCCACCCTCGCCCGCGCTAGTCTAAGGACTATAAAAAGGCGAAGCGTCGAGGTCCGCCTCCGCACACGCCAGTCCACGGACTATAAAAAGGCAAAGTGCCGAGGTCCGCCTCCGCACACGCCAGTCTACGGACTATAAAAAGGCAAAGTGCCGAGGTCCGCCTCCGCACACGCCAGTCTACGGACTATAAAAAGGCGAAGCATCGAGGTCCGCCTCCGCACACGCCAGTCCATGGACTATAAAAAGGCGAAGTGCCGAGGTCCGCCTCCGCACACGCCAGTCTACGGACTATGAAAAGGCGGAGCGCCGAGGTCTGCCTCCGCACACGCCAGTCTACGGACTATAAAAAGGCGAAGCGTCGAGGTCTGCCTCCGCACACGCCAGTCTACGGACTATAAAAGGCGAAGTGTCGAGGTCCGCCTCCGCACCCGCCCATCTATGGACGGTAAAAAGGTGAGGCGCCAAGGACTGCCCCCGCAAGCGCCGTTCTAAGGAACCCTTGCGCGACTACTTAGCCAACGGCGCGCGTCGAGCGTGGAGAGCCAGTCCCCGCGCAGCATGTGGCGTACCGGTGAACCCGAAGCGGCATCAACACACAGCGCATATCTTAAGATGACAGAAAATTTGCATATCGGAAAAATCACACAAGTACAAAGGTCCGGCAGCATCCTTGCCGTTCTAAGCCGCTATCCCGCAGGCTCGTCCTTAACGCGCGCTAAAGCTGGGGCCTCGCTCGAAGAAGGCCGGCTTGCCCAAAAGTTCAACAACACCTCGGCCCTTTGACAGCGTCAAAGGCGCCGCCGGGTCGCAAGGCCAGACGCGAGCAGTCGCCCCCAGCAAGGAAGCTGCCTGGGATGAAGGCAAGCAATCAGTTCGTGAAGCAAACACGCACTTTATTCATTCAATTACAGATATCCCACATCCCTACAACGCCATACTAGGTCGACCCGCTATCAACTCTTTCGAGGCGATCCCGCACTACGCGTTTTTGTGTGTGAAGCTCCCGGGCCCAGAGGGTGTTATCACCGTCTTCGACGATCAGGACCTGGCCAGACGTGTCGAGGTCGGCAGCTGCATTCCGCATAGCCCGGTGCACGCCCTCTCCGGCACGCTCGGCGATGGGCCCTCCGCCCCTGGGTGGACGCCCAAGCCTCGGCCCGAGGGCGGAGTCAAGAAGGTGCCGCTCCAGGCGGAGGGGCAGTTTGTGTCCATCGGCGAGGGGCTCCCACCGGGGGTCGAACAGGATCTTCTCCGAGTGCTTCAGAACAACGTTGACATTTTCGCATGGTCCCCGGAGGACATCAAGGGCGTAGACCGAGTAGTAATCGAGCATCGCTTGGCGGTCCGCCCCGACGCCAAGCCAGTCAAGCAAAGGCTTCGGCGTATGTCGATGGATCGGCAGCAGGCGGCCAAGACAGAGGTGGCGAAGCTTCTTCGCGCCGGGGTCATCCGCGAGGTCTACCATCCAGAGTGGCTCGCTAACCCGGTACTAGTCAAAAAGGCCAGCGGGGCCTGGCGTATGTGCATTGACTTCACGGCACTCAACAAGGCGTGCCCAAAGGACAATTACCCCTTGCCGCGCATTGATCAGCTGGTCGACGCCACCTCGGGGTGCGAACTCATGAGTTTCCTGGACGCATATTCCGGCTACCACCAGGTGTACATGGCCGAAGACGACGAGGAGAAGACCAGTTTCATCACACCGCTTGGGACGTTCTGCTTCGTCAGAATGCCCTTTGGCTTGAAGAACGCAGGTGCTACCTTTACCCGTCTCGTCGCTATTGCCCTGGCCGCCCAGCTCGGGAGGAACGTCGAGGCTTACGTCGATGACGTGGTGGTCAAAACCCGGCAGCTTGCTCTGCATGGCCGGGACCTCCAGGAGACCTTCGACAACCTCCGGAAGGCGGGCATCAAGCTCAACCCCGACAAATGTGTCTTCGGGGTGCAGGCGGGCAAACTCCTAGGTTTCCTCGTGTCCGGACAGGGCATCCAGGCGAACCCCGACAAAGTGGACGCCATCTTGGGTATGGAGCCGCCCAAGACAGCGAGGGAGGTCCAGAGGCTGGCGGGCCGCATGGCAGCACTAAGCCGCTTCTTATCCAGGGCGGCGGAGCGGGGCCTGCCATTTTTCAAGACACTCCGCGGGTGCGATGGATTCCGTTGGGACGGAGATTGCGCGAAGGCCTTCAACGAGCTCAAGGAGCACCTGGCAAGCCTCCCCACTCTGGTCACCCCAGCACCAGAGGCTCCCCTCCTGATCTATCTGGCTGCGTCAGCCACCGCGGTCAGCGCCGTCCTCGTCTTAGAGGAAGGCGCCATGCAGCGGCCCGTATACTTTGTCTCTGAAGCCCTCCACGGCACCAAGACAAGATACACGGAGCTTGAGAAGCTCGCCTACGCGCTGGTCATGGCCTCCAGGAAACTTCGGCATTACTTTCTGGCCCACCCGATCACAGTGCCTTCCTCATTCCCCGTGGCAGAGATGTTACACAACAAGAAGTCCACAGGGCGCATCAGCAAATGGGCTGCCGAGCTCGCCCCCTTCTCCTTGACGTATGCTTCACGAACGGCAATCAAATCTCAAGTCCTGGCGGATTTTCTCACCGAATGGACCCCGCCGGCCCAACCAGTCCAAACGCACGACGACCCCGTCTGGACGCTTACCATTGACGGAGCTTACGGCGTCGCGGGCGCGGGCGTAGGTGCGATCATCGTCACACCCAAAGGACAGCGTTTGCTATACTCGGCGCGCCTTGCCTTCCCCGCTACCAACAACACGGCTGAATACGAGGCGCTGCTCTTTGGCCTGGCGAAGCTCAAGGCAGTCGGCGCGAGACGGGTGCTAGTCCGCACCGACTCGCGCTTGGTGGCTGGTCATGTGGACAAGTCATATCAAGCTAAGGACCCTGAGTTGGCCAAGTACCTCGCGGCTGTGAGGGCGAGGGAAAGGCACTTTTTGGGCGTCACCATCAAGGCCATCCCCCGCGCGGAGAACGAGCAGGCCGACGCCCTCGCTAAGGCGGCCAGCCAGCAACTGCCCCCTCCTGATGGGGCGTTTTACGAGATATTAGTGCAGGCGGCCATCGCGCAGGACAACCGGGACGCAGCACTCGTCCACCACATTGACCGGCCAGGTGATTGGCGAGAGCCCATCTTCAATTTCTTGCAAGGCATCGCCGAGCCGGAGGACCCCGCCGAGCTTCGGCGCTTGCAGCACCGCGCAAGGTCCTTCCAGGTGTTCGAAGGGATACTCTACAAGAGAGGGGTTTGCGCACCGTTCCTGCACTGCCTCTCGACTGAGGGGGGAAGGAGCTCCTTGCGGAGATCCACGCGGGCGCGTGTGGATCCCACCTGGCAACGAGGTCATTAGTCGGCAAGGCGTTCAGGCAAGGCTTCTACTGGCCAACCGCCATCACCGACGCCCAGGACCTTGTCCGTCGGTGCCAAGGGTGCCAGTGGATGGCGCGCATCATCCGCAGGCCCCCGACAAGCCTCAACCCTATTCCTCCGGTGTGGCCACTGGCACGCTGGGGCGTCGACATAGTAGGACCACTTGCCCGAGCTCTAGGGGACCTCCGGTTCGTGGTGGTCGCGCTGGAGTATTTCTCCAGATGGCCGGAAGCGGTCGCCCTGGCTAAAGTAACTTCTGCGGCCATACAGCGCTTCCTCTGGCAAAACATCATATGTCGCTTCGGCGTGCCCCAGGAGCTCACGGTTGACAATGGCCTGCAGTTCGACGCCACCCTATTCAAAGACTATTGTGACAGCATGGGCATCACCCTCCGATTCGCCTCGGTAGGGCATCCCCAGTCCAACGGGGCGGTCGAACGGACGAATGGTGCCATCTCCGCTGCCATCAAAAAGCGCCTGGTCGGGTTGCCGAAGGGCAAGTGGCCAAGCGAGCTTCACAGCGTTCTTTGGTCGCTTCGCACAACGATAACGCGCCCGACGGGATTCACGCCCGAGGAAATCAAGGCCGGCTCGCGGAAGGTCCTCGTCCAAGCACCCGAAGAGGAGCGTCGTGTGTCCTTGGACCTCCTCGACGGGCTACGGGCAGATGCATCCCACCATGTCGAGAAGTATGCACGGCAGACAATGCGTACTTGGGACCGCTCTATATGCCCGCGGGGATTCAAGCCTGGGGATCTCGTTCTCAGAGTGGCGCTTCAGGCGAAGACCGCTGGCAAGCTGGAGTCCAAGTGGGAAGGCTCGTACATTGTGATGGAGGCATTGCCGAAGGGGGCGTACCGCCTCGCCACGCTCGAAGGACAAACCCTCCGGCACACATGGAATGCGGACAGGTTGCGGCGATACTACGCCTAGAAGTAGGACAACAAGCGTAGAGCCACCAGCCCTTTGTTATACGATGCTCGCCCGCGCAAACGGGAGCTCAATAAACATTGCTGTTCCCAGAGCATTCTCTGTCCGCGCTGAGCAGAACAAAGTCTACGGACTCTAAATAAGACGTAGCGTCGAGGTCTGCCTCCGCACGCGCGAGTCTCCGGACTATAAAGGAAGTCGTAGCATCGAGGTTCGCCTCCGCACGCACTAGTCCACGGACTCTAAATAAGACGTAGCGTCGAGGTCTGCCTCCGCACGCGCGAGTCTCCGGACTATAAAGGAAGTCGTAGCGTCGAGGTTCGCCTCCGCACGCACTAGTCCACGGACTCTAAATAAGACGTAGCGTCGAGGTCTGCCTCCGCACGCGCGAGTCTCCGGACTATAAAGGAAGTCGTACCGTCGAGGTTCGCCTCCGCACGCACTAGTCCACGGACTCTAAATAAGACGTAGCGTCGAGGTCTGCCTCCGCACGCGCGAGTCTCCGGACTATAAAGGAAGTCGTAGCGTCGAGGTCCGCCTCCGCACGCACTAGTCTACGAACTTTAAATAAGACGTAGCGTCGAGGTCCGCCTCCGCACGCACCAGTCTACGGACTCTAAATAAGACGTAGCGTCGAGGTCCGCCTCCGCACGCACCAGTCTACGGACTCTAAATAAGACGTAGCGTCGAGGTCCGCCTCCGCACGCACCAGTCTACGGACTCTAAATAAGACGTAGCGTCGAGGTCCGCCTCCGCACGCACCAGTCTACGGACTCTAAATAAGACGTAGCGTCGAGGTCCGCCTCCGCACGCACCAGTCTACGGACTCTAAATAAGACGTACCGTCGAGGTCCGCCTCCGCACGCACCAGTCTACGGACTTTAAATAAGACGCAGCGGGGGGACGCCCTCGCGCGCACCAGTCTACGGACGCTAAATAAGACGTAGCGTCGAGGTCCGCCTCCGCATGCACCAGTCTACGGACTCTAAATAAGACGTAGCGTCGAGGTCCGCCTCCACACGCGCGAGTCTCCGGACTATAAAGCAAGTCGTAGCGTCGAGGTTCGCCTCCGCACGCGCCAGTCCACGGACTCTAAATAAGAGGTAGCGTCGAGGTCCGCCTCTGCACGCCGAGTCTCCGGACTATAAAGAAAATCGTACCGTCGAGGTTCGCCTCCGCGCGCGCCAGTCCACGGACCCTGAATAAGACGCGGATGTTCTCCCTGCGCACTCTACGGAGTCTAAACAAGACGCGAACTCCGCGCATGCCAGGGACCTCGTCCCTGTGCATACTCTATGTAGCATAAATAAGACGCGGGTGTCCTCCCTGCGCGCTCTACGGAATATATACAAGATGCGGAGGTCTTCCCTTCGCGTTCGGCGGCAGGTAACACCAAGAAAGGTACTACCTGGTTTCATTATAAAAGCAAAGGTGTTACATGGTTACAAGCATACGAACCAGTACATCATCCCCCCGCCCTACCCGACCAACCACTCAGCCTTGGCGCGGTGCGGACGAACCCGTGCCGTCGTCGCCGTGACACTGAAGGACTCCTTCGAGCCAGTGGAGGAGGTCCCCCTCCCCATGCAGCGTCTGCTGCACGGCGACCCTCGCTGCATCTTCCCCGAAGCGGCCCCAGATCCGTTGATGGAAGTTCTGCAAGCTAGGCCTGATGGAGCGAATGGCGTCCGACATAACCTCGGGTCGGCCGGGAGGATCCAGTTGAGGATTCTCCAGCTCATGGGTATGTCTGCACCCACGAGTGTGAAGCAGGGCAAGGGCGAAGCACGCACCAAGATAGCCGCAGTGCTCGCCAAATGTTCTGGCGCCACGAAGAGCAACCCCTGCCCCCTCCTCAATCAACCCGAGCGTCTCCGACAGGGCCTCCGGCCCGTGAGTAGTGTCCGGCACTCTGACGCACAGATCTCAAAGGGCCTGGTTCAGAGACTCCATGGCCTGCCACGCCGACGTGGACACATTTTCCAAGACGAGACTATTCCCTACAGCAGACTCCGCCAACTGGGCGTTCTCCCCTACTAGGACGGCGATCTGCTGTAGGAAGGCGGTGCGCTCCTCAGCCGCGGCACACTTGGCTTCCGTGGCCTCGAGTTGTGCGGCCGCCATGGCGCCCTCCAGCGCGCGAAGTTCTTCATCCTTCGCTGCGAGAGCATTGTTTGCTTCATGAAGGCTGGCTTCCAGAGCCCTCCGCTCCCGAACACGGGCCTCGTCAAAGGACCGGCTAAGGGCAAGCGTCTGGCAAAAACAACAAGTCAGCAGGCGCCCAGCAGTACCTTGCAAGCTGAAGCGCACATATTTACCCTCATCTCGGAGGCCTGCAGCGCGAGCGCTAGGAGATCCCCCTCGCATGACGACAACATCTCTCGGTCAAGGCCGTTGTCGGCACGCTCTGCGGCTGCGGTGAGCACGCGAAGTATCTCCAGGCGAGGGAGGAAGTCCGAGCGAGCGAGCCCCGGCCCCAACGCGCCAGGATTTACCGACGCCACGGCCACGTCAACAGCAACGGACACCTGCGGGGCACCCTGCACAAGGCTTTGGACTTCGCGCATACCTCCGTTGCTCGATCCTTCGCCATGTCCGGGAGACCTCATCTCGCCTGATGTTGGCAGAATGAGTGAGCAGATCGGAGAGAGTCTCGCGAAGTCACGAGAAGAAAGGGACTCACGCCTACCTCCTGCGCCTCTCGTCGCGGTAGGAAGTGGCGCCGTTTCGACGGCCAAGTGGGAGGCGGGCGCCTCGGTGGTCGGCGAGGAGGCCTTTTCAGCCGCGCCAGACGCCGTAATCCCGCGACAAGGCCCCGCAATGGCGTATCGACCCCTCGCTGGTGGCGGGGACTGCGTTCGAGGGCATTTCGCCGGCGGTGGCACAAGCGATTCTTCCGGGGCAACACCAGCTACGGTTCCCGTCGCCCCCACGGTTTCCTCTGTAGGGGGCGCGCCCTCGCCGGCCGCTGCGGTTGATAGCGCACCATCAACCGTGGTTTTCTCGCTAGGAACGGTGCTCCCCCCGGGTTGGTGAGTTCCAGCTCAACGATGGCCGTGAGCACAGGTTTGTTGGCGTCGGCAAAGGGTGCCGGGGGATCTGAGGCGGCGCACTCCTCCGAAGCAGGGTGGCCGGGCCCACCGCCAGTCGCACGCCCCGTCTCAGCTGTGATAGTCGCCGGGGGGCCTGCGGGGTCGCATACGGCAGACGGGGAACGGGCCCGGCGTCGCGAGGATAACACCCCCGCCGGGCTATCACCGTCCTGAGTGCCCGGAGTCCCGACGGAAAGCTCCCCCGGCACCGAACGCTCGGGCACAGTAATGCCCAGAGCCTCGCAGGTGCGGTTTACCCACCCTTGCTTAGCCGCCTTGACTGCGGCCTCGCGAGCCTGGTGCTCCTTAAGCGTGTATGGGCCGAGGAGCGCCGCAACCGCGCGCTCCACATCTTCTAGCCGAGCCACTGCGCAGGAGATCACGTCAGTCAGGCGGAGACCAAACAGATACAATGGCACGCGTAAAACGTGTTGGGCGACTTACAAGGAGCGGAGGGCGGAAGCAGGCGAGATACGGATGGGATGAACCCGTCCTCGCGGGGGCCATTCTGTCCAACATACTTCCCCCGGGAGGAGAGTGGCGCCGCCCCATACATTGTGAACTCCTCGGCTAGGTCGCGCAGGCTCATTCGACGGGCGACACCGACAAGACTCTGTAGCTTTCGCGTGTCGTCGGTCTCCGCCTTCAGACTCGGCGTACTGTTAAACGAGATCGGCCCACCTCGGCATTGCATTCCGCTCTTGTCGGTCACAGTGTAGTAGAACCACTGCCGAGTCCAGCCGGACTCCCATTGCCTCGGCGAGGTTGGCGCAGGGAACAACATCGTGCATGACGCCCGGAGCACGAAGTCCACACCGCCGAAGTTGGACACCGCCCCGTCAACTTTTCGGGGTCGACAGCGTGCGTCGTGCAATGTGGCGAATAAGCTCGCGCTGGGACGCCCCCCCCCCCCCCCCTCTGTCCGCATCGCCCATGTGAAGACAGCTAGGCGGAGTATTGCGTGGGGCGTCAGTTGGGCTAGCTCCAACTTGTAGGCCCGCAGGACTTCGCCCATGAACAACGTGGAGGGCATTCGAAGGCCGGCGTCGAAGAACGCGACAAAAACAATCGCCTCCATTGCCCGGGGCTTCGGCTCCATCTCGTCCCGACGGGGTAGGCGAGCCCCATCGCGATCCACGATCTTCCTCTCATCCACGAGTCGCTGTAGCGTCCCTTCGGTCACACGGCTCTTCCCCAACACACGGGAACAGCAGCCTCCCGAGTGCTCCATGGCGTCCCACCACTTGTTGGCGCGCGAGCTCCCCCGTGGCACCAGCTCGTACTCCCTGGAAGGATGGGACACCTCGCCCTGGCTAGGCAAGGAACCGCTGCGGGGATGGTAGGTGGCGTCGTCAGGGCTAGCCATCACTCTTCGCGACCAGGGAGGAAGAAGCCGGGAAAGGAGCAACTGGCGTTACAATTAGCACGGGCGGAAGCAAGGCGGCAGATCAAAAACAAACAAAAAGCAAGCAAGGGTGCCTCCACCTCAACACTGGCACCTTATAAAGGCCGCACGCCTCTCATGTGGCTCGAAGCGCAGACAGATCAAACTCGCAGCGATTCGGCTGCTCACGATTTGGAAAGAAGAACCGCCGGGGCTTAGAGGGCCGTGCCCGGTAGGTGACCAAGCAGCGCACAACGCCTCCACGGCTTCAACACGCGTCCAACTTCCCTGGGGAAGAGGCGAACGGCCGCGGTCACGCAACCGCTCACATCCCACGACGCACCAGTCGTGAGTCGCCGCGTGTCCCACCCGCAGAATGCACTACAAGGATTTTAACCTAAAGCCACACCTAAGAATGGTTGCAATATGGGCATTTTGGTCGCAATATGTAACAAATGCTTCGAAGTCGGTTTCGTTGTGAGTCGTGGCATTTAAATATGTTGCAATAGGTTATTGCAACTCAATTTTGATGTGTTGCGATACTTTGACTTTCGCAACGAGCACAAAAAGCAAATGCCACGCATGATATGGTCGCAATAGGAGATATTGCAACCAATAGCATCGTTGCATTAGTAATTGTTGCCACGACACACGTTGTGGCAATAGACTATATTGCCACCAAACATTTTGTTGCAAGAACGAGCCAATATTGCAACGCCATTGCTACGTGGGAATAGAACTAATTGCCACGGACTATGTTCCATTGCAATAAAAAGTTCCGCAACGAAAATCATTTGGTGGTTATATCCGTAATTGCGACGCACAATGTTACATTGCAATAACTTATGTTGCCACGTAAATTTTTTGGTTGCAAGTAAGTGGTATTGCAACGACACATTGGTTGTGGTTACTAAGTCTTATGGCATTGCACAACCTACGTTGCAATATTGTTTATTGCGACAAACAACAATTGATGCATTTCAGTTTATTGCGACGAGGAGATTTTCGTCGTGTACGCCTATTTCGTTCGATATTTGTATATTAATTTATTGTTGCAACATAGATACAATAGAATTAAAGAAAAAATTCAATCATCAACACACATATATGAAATCAATCCTTCAATAACTGGAAAATTATGTCTGAGCCAGAATAAATATGTTGCAATAACAAAAATATCCTCTCAAACTACAAGTCTTGAACTATGTTTGCAATAAAAAAAGAAATTGTTCTTCATTCACTCGAAGTATTGCTTTACTTATTCATCTCATGATGTTCCATCAGCACACGCTCGCACGCATATTCCATAGTACTTTCATTATTTTGGCTCACCATGCTTTCCTGCATTTTATAAGCAGGAACATAATTAGTCAATGTACAGTAGGCAATGAAATTCGGCAATGTACAGTAGTCAATGTATAGTAGGCGATGTACAGCAGGAACATCATTCGGCAATGAAATCAAGTCAATAGTAATGCTTACAACATAGCATATATGACTCACCCACCGTTTGCAATATGCGGCACATAATTTGATTGAAATGAACAAACAAAATTCACATATAGGCATTCATACCTGTAGCTTTTTCTTTTGATTACGAGTTTTTGCAGCAGGCCTTATCTGTTGCTGTGAAGAATTTGAATTTGCTGGTTGGTCATTGTTGTCTGTTGGGAAAAGATTTCTTGTTACAGTAGTATTAGCTGTAGCCGTGGTGCGAGTAGGTGGATCAACTTCTTTTACTGTGGTCATCACGCTTGCTGGTTGAATCTGCCAACAAACAAAATAACAACACTGTGCATTATACACATGTGTACAAATGCATTTCGTATGTTGACATGCTGCATTTTTATTACCTCTTGTGCTTCATCTTCTATACGTGGTGGTGTGATGTCATTCATGCCCACAGTTGCGCTATTTGGAGGTTGTGAACAGGTGGTGTTTCCTGGGTTAGCCTGCTCAATATAAAAGGCTAGCAACATTAGGGGGAAAATCGACAAAAGACAAGCATATAATATATTTACTACCTGTAGCAGTGCAACTTGCAAACGAAGCTCTTCTCTAAGTTCCTGCATTTGTCGGATACTTTCTTCCTTATCTCTTTCCCTTGCAACAACTTCATTTGCAAGTTTTTGTTTTAAATCTTCAACCTCCTCTCGGTGTTGTAGGGCTGCAGCTGAGCTACGGGCTAAATTCTCTTCTCTCTCATTCAATAGAGTCGTTCGTGTTGGATATTTCGCCATATATCCATGACCATGACATCTGTACGTTTTGGTTCCTATGGTTTCTTTGTAGTATTTCTGGAAAAGTGCATTTTCTTCTTCAACCGTAAGACATTGTTTATCTTTCGATAATTCTGCCTCAGCAATTTTGACGAGAGCATTTTCCTAAGCGAAACATAATTAACACATTAGAAGGATTAAAATTAGAAGTGTTCCAAAATTTTATGAAGCATGAACCAATTATAAAGTCAGAACAATATATATATTTAGCACTCACATATACTTCCAGTGTATCTGGGTTTGACCATTGCCCGCCCTTGGTGTGAGTAACCATCCAAAGATCCAAATCAGCAGGCTCCTTACCGGTTGTCGGGTCTCTCTGAGATGGCAACACATGTAGTATGAGGTATTGACTGTTGTAAAAAATAACTAGGTCAGTAAAGCTTGTCATTACCTGATCATAGCTTACTTGGGAAAATGGTTTGGATCCCATGAGATGCTGTGTCTTTTGCTTCTTATGGTTTTCAGTGTTCTTGGTGCTCTTCTTCTGTAAATGGTTTACAAATGATGTGATTAAAACACTGATTTGATCATTTGTAACAAGAAAAGGATATTTAACCATTTTACAAACCTGGAAGCTCTCACTTCCAAAGTACTGGATCAAGTAGTACCACTCAACATTGTCTAAATCTTCAGGCTTATGTTTCATTCTTTCAACGTCAGTGCGGTAAGCCCTGTATGTAGCACTAAATGCAGCACGCCATCCTTTGTACCTCTCCTTGGCAATGGCCCATATCTTTTCTTTAGGTTCTTCAACATTCTGTAAGTCCCAGTTAAGCTGTTCCAATGCAAAGACAAATAGAATACAAAATTTTAGCTAGTGACAACAAGACATATGGACAAAAAAGATAGTGTCATACCAGTATGTCATCTGCTATTGACATTTTGACTTTTGGATGCACACCCTTCCACGTTTTCACTCCTATAAGTGGAGCCTTTTTCCTGGTAAACGTTACCACCTCATCCACGAACGACCGACGGTTCTCACCAATGGGGCCACCCAGCCTAGGATTAAATTCGATTTTTAATTTCTGAGTCCGATTACTAATTCTCTTGTTGGTTACTGTCAGACCTTTGAGACATCCTCTTCCACGTGTTTTGGATTTTTCTCCTATTTGAACATTAAGAAATAATGGAACATCCATGATCAGCAAAAGAGTTTTTAATATAAAATATAAAATGGAAGGAGCAGCACATACCATCTCCTAGATTTTTTGGTTTCCTAGCATGACTTGGCCTATCATTTTCCTCCCCTTCAGTTATGTCATCATCATTTGTATTTTCTTCCAATAATGATACTACAAAAAGAATGCAACCAACACATGTTAATAATTATTTTATTGTTTGCAGAACAGTAAACATGTTTAAATGAGTAAAGATATTTAATTACGCATGTGTTGACGACGGCCTGTATGCCTTAGCCATTCCTTGTATGTTTCGATTGTTTCATCCCTGAAGGCATCCCTTAAATCTGCGAGTGATGATGATTATACAATACCACTTATCAGAGCAAACTTTGTTATAACAATTATCTACGAGTGTGATGACGACGGCGTGACAGCCTGACTTCTGCCAGGCCAGGCGTCGGCGTGATTCCAGCCGCCATTAAAAGCGCACTACCACACTGCAAGGTCACAACAGCTCCAAAGCGCAACAATATCGGCGCCAAGCTCCAATTTTAGCGCGGGGACGGAGCGTGCGCGCGTCTACTTCGACTAGGCGCCAGCCTCCGCTGCCACCCGTTCGAAGGGTAGGGGACGGAGCACGCGCGCCTCGGCTTCGACTAGGCGCCAGCCTCCGCTGCCACCCGTTCGAAGGGTAGAAGACGGAGCGCGCGCGCCTCGGCTTCGACCTAGGCGCCAGCCTCCGCTGCCACCCGTTCGAAGGGTAGGGGACGGAGCGCGCGCGCCTCGGCTTCGACCTAGGCGCCAGCCTCCGCTGCCACCCGTTCGAAGGGTAGGGGACGGAGCGCGCGCGCCTCGGCTTCGACCTAGGCGCCAGCCTCCGCTGCCACCCGTTCGAAGGGTAGGGGACGGAGCGCGCGCGCCTCGGCTTCGACTAAGCGCCAGCCTCCGCTGCCACCCGTTCAAAGGGTAGGGGACGGAGCGCGCGCACCTCGGCTTCGACTAGGCGCCAGCCTCCGCTGCCACCCGTTCGAAGGGTAGGGGACGGAGCGCGCGCGCCTCGGCTTCGACCTAGGCGCCAGCCTCCGCTGCCACCCGTGCGAAGGGTAGGGGACGAAGCGCGCGCGTGTCTACTTCAACAAGGCACCTTCCATCCCAGACCCCAGGCTCCCCAACCACAAGCTTGGAGAAATTCACAGGCCGCAGGGGACGGAGGTGGCCAAAGGACTCGGCGACATGGCTTCGGCCCTGTGAAGCCCTTCACCATGAGAGGCTCCTGTCGTAGGGGTGGCCCCCACCTAAGCCCAGCAGGCCTGTTAGGAGGTTATAAGAACCAGAGTAACAAGTGTAATGACATAAGTGCCCCTAATAGGGAGGTACGGATGTAAGGGCATAACTGTAAAAGCATACTCCATGTGAATATATATATATATATATATATATATCAGGATCACAGCGAAGAGTTGGTTCGCGTCGACTCGCTCGACATAGTTTCCTTGGAAGTTGTTGTGAAGGCGGTCGCGAAGCTGCTCCCACGCGTAGATGGAGTCTGGCTCTATGGTAAAGAACCAAGAGAGCGCCACTCCTTGCAGCGCGAGAGGGAGTCCCTTCGCCTTCGTGGTGTCGTCTCCGCCCGCGGCTTCGATCGCGGTTTTGTACACGCGCACGAACTCGCGGGGGTCCGTGTCGCCTTTGTAGGGTCGATGGCGCTAGAAAACTTGAAGTCTTCAGGCCATGCCGCCTGCTGCAGCCCTGCCGAAAGCGGGGACTCCGGATCTACGCGCCGCAGCGGCGCACGGCTAGACGTGGGGGCTTCGCACTGTCCGCCCTCTCCGGCGTGGGCTCGGGCACGATTACTGGCGCGGCCTGCTGGCTCCGAGCCTCTTGCATTTCGCGGACGGCTCCGCGAAGGTCCCCTAGCTCCCGCTGGAACGCGTTGAGGGCTGCTAGTATGGCGCTTTCCACCGCAGGCGCTGTCAGGGCCGCCGGGACACCCAGCGGACGGGTCGGTGCAGGGACCATCGCTTCACGATCTCCAGATCCGCCGGATGCTTCATTGCGGCTACCCCCGGCCGCCTGATCCGCGCTGCCGGCGAGGGTGGCGGTCGTTGCAGCGCCAGCGACGGGGTTGGGTGTCGTTGTAGCGGCGCTGGCGGGGTCGGTCGCTGTGGTGCCAGCGACGGGGTTGGGTGTCGTTGTAGCGGCGCTGGCGGGGTCGGTCGCTGTAGTGCCAGCGACGGGGTTGGGTGTCGTTGTAGCGGCGCTGGCGGGGTCGGTCGCTGTAGTGCGAGCGTGACGTCCGCGACCACTGCGCCTGCGCCGCCGCCAGCTCCTTCGGCGGCCGATGCCGAAGCCCTGGTATTCACGCGCCGCTCCGACCCAGCCGTCTTCTCTCCCTTCGCCGCCGCTGATGAAGCTTTTTTCGGTGCCATCCTTCTTCTTCGGTCTTCGGGCTTGTCCTTGTCCTCCCCACGGACGGCGCCAACTGTTGTGGCTACAGGCCAAACAGAGAGAGAGATTGTAGTGGAGAGTGATGGAGAGGAGTATATTGGCTTGCCCCCTCCCCATGGCCTGTATTCATATATATATATATATACACATGAGGAGTGCTTTTACAGTTATACCCTTACATCTAGTTATCCCCTCTGGGGGCAGTTATGTCATTACACATGGCCTATTCTGGGCCTTATAATCTCCTACTAGGCCTGCTGGGTTTAGGTGGGGGCCACCCCTACGACACTGGATTTAATATAGTAAATAAAAACAGTACTTGTAATTGAAAATAATACCATCAATGCAGGCTCCGACCAAACACCAATCTATCTACGGGCATCCCACCCAGACCATCTTTTCCAAAAGATCTCGTATGGATTCCATCCACACGCTTCCATCCACTCATGGATTCCATCCATCCACAAGCTTTTCAAAAACTCGTATGCATTCCATCCATCCACAAGGTTTTCGAAAACCATTTTTGAAAAACAAAGTCTAATCCATGAAAAACTTTTACTTAGCATGCCCATGACCGTGGGCACGACTATCCAGGATAGATTATACACTCTGCAGAGGTTGTACAGCTTTAACTACAAGACATGATCATCCCGGATTGCCACGCAAGTTACACACTTTCTTAGGTGTGCGGCGAGGAGATCATGACAAGGCCTTTACAGTGTAAAGCCTTCAACCTGGCCAAGCCAACTCTAAGGTTTCACCCTAGTAAGGAATCCATCAGACCGGGACCCCCTCTTGAGCCGAGTGAGACTTCCCATGGCCTACGCCACGCTCACTTTCAACCTACGACATGACCCAGGTTGGGACCCGCAAATTATTCAGCCAAGGCTGTCGCATACCAGCCTTGTGGTAGTACGATAAGGCTTTGCAACTGTAGCTCATAGACTGGTGCTTAATTGACTTAGGCTCAACCACACACCCATGTGCTCGATAATCAACACTGTGTCTCTGAACAATAGTGCATGCCTGCACCCACCACCTAACCAATAGCCTAGGTCTAAACCAGGTTTTATATTTTGTTTCAAAATATTTTATCATCCTTCTTGACTCTCCGAAGTCAAGGATATATTTCAAAGCTTATCATTTCATGTGAAAAAGTGTCCCAGCCTAAGTTATATCTATGCAGGGCTAAGCATTTTCTACAAAAATTCTCCAGCCATTCTAGTGTAATAACTAGAGTTTAACCTAGGGTGACAAGGTATAAGGGTTTACAATGTCAAAGGAGGTAATATCAAACAGGCATTAACTAAATTTAAAACTGAATTGAAATACAGTGAATAAAAATAGGCATGCAGAATTAATTTAAAACAACATAAATTTATTTGAAATTTGGGATCAACATGATCAAGGTGTGTGACTTGCCTTGCTATTCAGATGGGTGCAAATCTTCATCGAGAAATTCTCCCGAATCGTCGCAGTCTACACGTGAAAATAACCCACCAAACTCAAATAAATTCAAAATAAATTCAAATAAACTTTAAATATTTAAATTTAGGGCAGAAATAGATAGAGGAGAATTTTTGATGAATTTAGAAATTTGAATGGGCTCAATCGGAGTTAGGATGAAGGAGAACGGGCTCTCGAAAGTTTAAAATCAGAGAAAAAGAATAAAAGAAATTTGTGGAATTATTTTTCTACTAAAAACGGATTTATGACGTCAGCCCTGGGAATTTCTTTTTGGCCGCATTATTTTTATACTAAAAAATAGAATTTATTGCGTCATCATGACATCAGCCCTTGCTAACTAAGACTAGCAGGTGGGCCCTGGTCTACATGGACCAGGTCCATGGACTAGAGGAAGGGCTGAGGTGGCAGGGAGCTGACATGGTGCTGATGTGGCTGATGACTAGGACGGTTTTGCTGATGTGGTAGCTAAGTGGCGCTGACGTGGCTGCCACGTGGGTCTAGGGGCCTCTGGTGCTGACATGGCAGCACACGTGGCTGCCACGTGAGCTCGGGTGCTGAGGTGGCCGGACACGTGTCTGCCACGTGGGCCAAGAGAGGGACGTGGCTGCTGATCACGCAGTGCTGTCCAAACGGGTGGCGCTGGCGTGGCATTGTCCGAACGAGTGGCGCTGGCGTGGCCACGATGGAGTGCCACCGGGCGCCATGTGGTGTCCACACGGACCTAGCGAGCTGTCGCGGCTGGCCGGCGAGGGAGGCGCTCGGAGACCGGGATCTCGCCGAAGCTCTGGCGACTGGCGGTCGGCGGTAGTGGCAGAGGAGGGAGAGGAGGCCGAGGGGAATTCGGGGGTGGGTGCAGAGGTTACGGAGGGCGGCCGGAAGGTGGTCGGCATCGAGGAGAGGCAGCGGCGCAGCTCAGGTCACCTACAAAGTCGGCACACCGCGGCGTTCGGGCCCGGAGAAGAGGCGGACGGTGATCGCCGAGGCACGGGGAAGCCGAAGGTGGTGGCAGCGAGGCGAGGAGTGGTTCGGGGCGGCGGTGATTCCTCGCCGAAGTTGGAGGCGGCGGCCGAGGAAAAGGCGCACGGTGCAGGGACGCTCGGCTCACCAGAGGGGCACGGGAATCGGTCACTGGAGTAGCGGAGGTGGGCGGCGGCCGTTGCGGGAAGAGAGGAGTGGGGAGGTGGGCGACGGGCGCGAGAAGAGGGGAAGGTGGGCGCGGAGATGGCGGGAGTGGGGTGGTGGCGCGCGTGCAGCAGGTGGGCGACGGTTTCGGCCGGGAAGATGGAGACGGGCGCGCGGGGAAGAAGGAGGCGGCCGGAGCAAGACGATGCTGACAGGCAGGCCTGGGCGGTCAGAGAGAGAAGAGGGAGGGGTGAGCAGCTGATGGGTGGGGTCGGGGAGGAAGCGGCGGGATTGCAGACATGTGGTGGGAGAGGAGATCGAGCGGTTGCGGGAGAGGAGAGGAGGTAAACGGGGGAGATGGGCCGTGTAGGGTGCGCGGCTAATCTGGGCTAGCCAGGTGTCGACCCGAGGGGAGAGGGAGGCGGGATCGGTGACGTGGGCGGATCCAGACCGTCCACGCGTCAGCCGGAGGGAGGGGGCAGGGATTAAATTTTATTTTCTGATTTTGGATTTTCAGAAAACCCGAAGAAATTCAATAAAGCTCAAAAAAATATGAAATAAACTCCAAAAATTCCAGAAAAATTCACAGAAGTTCTTGGAGATGTTTTGGACTTAGATAAAATATTTTCAACTTAATTTCGTATTATTTTTTATACGTAAAATACATGTTAATTTCTAAGTAGATTTTTAAACTCCAGAAAAACTCAAAAATCAAAATAAACGCCAACTAAATCCATATAATTAATTTGACATAGGATTTTATAGAAAATCAAAAATATCATTATGATAATAGTATTTTTATGTTTTTATTTAAATTACTTTTCAAATCCAGCCTTTTCAAAAACAGAAAGTCAGGACAAAACCAAAATTAAAATTTAGGCACCAAAACACTTATTTTTATGTTAAACCAAATTATTTTAATTTAATAAATTTCTTACTTCAAAATTTTGAAATAAACAGCTGGGCTGTTGCACCTTCTCACCCGGTATTCTTGATTGTTTTAAGCCTCAGCTCCTCCATGAGTATAGCCCCGATCCTCGCCGTTGACTACGGTTGACTCCAAGCGATCCTGCACATCTAAAGACAAAAAAATCGTTTTCAGGCACAAGTTCTTCATAATTTAACCCCTCGTTGGTCAAAACATGTATCACGCAACTTTAATGCCATGGCACAGGTCACCCCAATTCAATCCATAACGTTATGTGAGTATTGGATACATCATATACAATGTTATGTACACCCTCTCTGCCCGTGTGTGACGAATTATCTTAAATTTCTTGTCATTACAAAAAAATTTAGAAGGAAATTCCAATCCAATATGGGATATTTGCTAAAACCAATTCGAACATGAATGTGCAATTGGCATCCATATAAATCCAAACAAAAACCTATATTACATCTGTTTCTTCACTGGCAAATTTTGTTTACTATCCACATTTCACCTCTGGTGCCGTATTTAGACCGTATCAACAGTCACAAGATTTTTTGTCTCAAAAAAACAAAAACAAGATTTGAATAGGATTCATCACACGAGAAAAATCGTTACTCAAACAGGAGATTGCTTGCCAACATCAACCATGCCACGTTTGGTATCGCTCTGCGCCACCTGATTCCAAAATTCCAAATCCACCCGCCGTTTGTTCAAAAAAAAAGGGAAAATTTGTTCAGTACCACTGAAAGGTGACCGTTTTCGGAAAATACCACTAAAAATTTGGGGTTCCGAAAATTACCACCGAAAGATACATTTTGCTTCGGGATTTAGCACTTGGGACAAAAATACCCCTCCTCCCTCACCTTCCTCTCCCTCCTGCCGCCGCCCCGTCCGCGCCTCTCTCTTCCCCCACGGCTCTGCCGCCGGCCTCCCCGCCTCTCCCTCCTCACGCCGCTCGCCTCCTCCCTCTCCGCGCGCCCCATCCCCGCCGCCGTTGCCTACCTCCGCCCCCACCTCCCTGCGCCTCCTCCTCCTCCTTTCCCCGCTCCCTCGCGTCCGGCCGAACCCCGCCGCCGCCAGCGCCACCTCTTCCTCAGGCGATCTCCCCTCGATTCCTTGCGCGGAGAGCATCACCTCGACGGCCCGAAGCTCCCCCAACCTTCGCCCAGAGCTGCCTTTCGCCCCAGGCCGCCGGCGCCACGGACCTCCTCGCGCCGCCCTTGGTCCCCGCCGTCGGCCCACCTCGGCACACCTCCGGCCCGGCCAGCTGCACGGTGAGAATCCTAGTATCTTCCACCAGCTCGTGCTTCCCTACTTTCCTTCCTCCTCCACGCCGACGGCCTGAGGAAGAGGTGGCGCTGGCGGCGGCGGGGTTCGGCCGGACGCGGGGGAGCGGGGAAAGGAGGAGGAGGCGCAGGGAGGTGGGGGCGGAGGTAGGCAACGGCGGCGGGGATGGGGCGCGTGGAGAGGGAGGAGGCGAGCGGCGTGAGGAGGGAGAGGCGGGGAGACCGGCGGCAGAGCCGTGGGGGAAGAGAGAGGCGCGGACGGGGCGGCGGCAGGAGGGAGAGGAAGGTGAGGGAGGAGGGGTATTTTTGTCCAAAGTGCTAAATCCCGAAGCAAAATGTATCTTTCGGTGGTAATTTTCGGAACCCCAAATTTTTAGTGGTATTTTCCGAAAACGGTCACCTTTCAGTGGTACTGAACAAATTTTCCCAAAAAGTGGTACTGAACAAATTTTCCCAAAAAAAAACGATCCACCTGCCGGTTTACGTGGGCAGAAGCGTCTTTTCATACAAAAGAAAAAGAGAAAAGAGAGAGCGCCCTCAGCAAATTCTGCTCGTCCGCATCTCACCAGAAAAGGAAAGAAGCGCAACAAAACCTCTGCGAGACTGCGACCGCGAGACGGTGCAGCAGCGTACGCGAAACAGCACGCGAGTTTGAGTTGTTCTCATTGCGGCGGCGGCGGAGATGGCGGCGAACCTGGAGGACGTGCCGTCGCTGGAGCTGATGACCGAGCTGCTCCGCCGCATGAAGTGCCGCTCCAAGCCCGACAAGCGCATCATCCTCATCGGTAAAAAAAAAACTTGTTTCTTCTTCTCTTTCTTGGCGTTCGTTGGATCTAGTCCCACGCGCATACTGATGCCACCAGGGGAAGATTGCGCCTTGGTGCCGTTCTTGCTCTAGATCCGCGGAAAGTTCTCTCATTTTCGACCAAATCTTGGTTCCTTTTCATCCTTTTTTGCGTTTCTTGCAAAGAAAATTTTAGTTTTCTAAAGATAATCTTGTAGGAAATTTGTTTGTTTTTTCCCCATTGTGAAACCGTAGCCAGCGCCGTGTAAGTTCTGGCCAGATTGCGCCTCGTTATGTTGCCTGTCTGAATCGATTGGTGGTTTCTTGATAGACTGAAGGATATGGCAGGTCAAACAAAACAAGAAAAAATCAAGCAGTGGGCATGGCCGCTGCTCGATTCAGAATAGGATAGGATTTTAGGTAACTAAGGCCCTTTTCTTTGCTATGTAAGTTTTCTGAGTATGTATGAAGCCTTCGAGAGGGGAAAAACTGCTACCTTTATGGCCAATGTCGGATTATTTGAATATTTGTCTCCGTATGTGTGAAGTTGAGGAGAGGTCACTTATTTTTGACATGAATGATTGACCGGTTATACCATTCCTCAAATGAAGATTGGATCTGTTTGCTTTCCACCCCAACAATGAACAAAACGTTCAAATTTTTGTGGTTACAAAAACGAGGATTTAACTCTTTACTTGCGGTGTCACCTTATTTGTGTGAAAAGGGCCTTTTTCTTGTCCTAATGATTGAACGATGCGTGGATTTTGTCATATATGGAAATTGCTTGAGGATACAAAATTTGGAAAGCAGAGGTTCATAGTCATTTTGGTCTGATGTGGAAGCTTTTTGTAAAAAGGTACAACTATGTGCGTACGTGTAAAGATGTAGATTAAACAAATGCAAATTCGAAAGGAAGATGTCGATAATCTGCCCAAATTGTTTGGACACCTTGAACATCAAGTGAACTCTTTTTTTTTAGTTGCTCAGTGCTATGCAGTAGCAATGTGCTAATCCCTGGTCTTGTTTATTGAGCAATTGACTATGAAATATTATCCTTGTGCTTCTTAGCTACCCCGAGCAAAACTGATTTACAACTGCACTTGCATCATGAAAATTGATTTGCATTAGTAAAATGAAAGAAATCTGCAACAGCAAGATGAGTAAATTAAATGTACTCAATGTCTGCTCTTAGCCATATAACTTTCCATTGATACCTGATACCTTGTTGCATTTCAATCATGTGCTACTGTTACTGTTATCTTTTTTCTTTTTGCAAGGGTACTACTATTGTTATTTGTTGTGGTCGGTGGTTGGGTATGGGTCCGAGGACCGAGAGTAGGGCGCTCGCCCTCGTCTAACCACCGACAGGGCTCTTCCCTAACGTGGTAAAGAGGTTCTAAGATTTAGTTGAAGAAGAGAGGAGACACTAGAAATTTTGTTTATTCATTGCTTAATGATAACGGTGCAATGCCGTCTCTTTTATAGAGATGGCTACACTTGACCCCTAAGAAACCTTTACCTATATTATGGAAAATAATTCTAATAATAGGAAATTTATCTCTAATACATGGAATAAATCTAAAAGGAAATAAACCAAAATAATAAGGAAACTAATTATTATATTCCTCATTCGCGATGCGCTATCAAACCATCCAAATCTGTAGTGTGCTACAGTACCCCGTGTGGGTACTGTTCATGGTGCTACAATACCTCACCGCTGCAGTGCCGCACCCACATGTTGCGCTACAATACCTATGTACTGTTCGCACGTCCTCGAGCTGTCAGGTTGCGACCATTGTTGAAATCCTTCGTAACCCTATGTCGACGAGAGGGAACGATGATGACGTCGTGTCGCATGAAAGAAGATCCATGAAGCCCCGGTGAACAACAATAAGTATAGCAATCCTCCGGCGTCAATGCACGTCGCAGTAGTCACCAATGGCAAGGGCAATCAACATGGGGCAGCAGTAGCATCCTTCTTGCCCGGGATGCAGCGGCTGCGAGAGGGATGCGACGACGTCGATGGCCCCCACTTGTTAGCCGTTGTGCTCCGCATCGCTTATGGCACGGTGTCGATAGACGACATGGCAAGGGTGACGGTGAAACAACGGTAGCCTTCCTTGGCGATGGTGCAGCTAAGGATAGCGAACTCTGGAGAGGAGTCGTCGTTGGTGAAGGTGGTAGCAGGACCAACGCTGATGACGGCGATTGGGACGGTGATGGCAGCGCACCTTTGCAGTGGCAGGCGTCGCCTCTTGCTACTCCTCTATCTTGGACATGGGCGCAACCGGTGGCAATGGTGACTCAGAAACCGCAACAACATGTGTGTGGAAACGGCGCGATGGTGGTGGCAAAACGAAGGTTGACGTGTTTAACAAATTTGGCCATATCTGCACCCTAGTGCACACTCCAACTGCCGGTACCACCGGGCAGCATTCTCCGTCAGGTGGTGCGATGCCAACCACTCCTTCTCTTCCTCCATTATTCGCTGCTCTTGGAAAAATTGCTCAAAGTGATTCAACCAAGATTGCTGATCTTGCCATCGAAAGTCGGAAGCCCTGGGTAGTGGAATCGTGAAACTCAGGCCTTCATGAGATCGAAACCCCTGCTGCTTGCCATGGATGGTGAAGCAGCAGTTGACTATGATATCAAATGTTGTGATCGGTAGTTGGGTACAAGTCCGAGAACCGAAGGTAGAGCGCTCGCCCTCATCTAACCATTGACGGGCTCTTCCCTGACGTGGTAGGGAGGTTCTGAGGCTTAGTTGAAGAAAAGGGGGAGACACTGGAAATTTTATTTATTCATTGCTTAATGATGACGATATAATGATGTCCTTTTTATAGATGGCTAAACTTGACCTTAAGAAATCTATCTCTATATTAAGGAAAATAATCCTAATAATGGAAAATTTATCTCTAATACATGGAATAAATATAAAAGGGAATAAACACAAATAAAAATAAAACTAATTATTATATTCCCTAGCGCTCTACAGTACCCCGCGCTGGTATTGTTCATGGTGCTACAGCACCCTATCGCCACAGTGACGCACGTGTGCTACAGTACACGTGTGCTACAGTACACGTGTGCTACAGTACACGTGTGCTACTGTACAGTGTCTCCTCTTGTTCACGTGTCTGCTGGGTACCTCACCGGGATCATAGACCATAACATATTGGTAATGTAACACTATTGTTTGTGCCTTTTCTTATTCACAGCTATTATGTATACTTGCTTGTACTAGTAGTTCGGCTAAAACAGTAGAGCTTTGCATGAGGGTATGATTGTATAGGGAGAGGTGTGGTGACAAGGCACTTGCAATTCTTTTACGGAAACCAACAAACAAAGCGCAGAATAATACTAACAGGCATCTTTAATTTTCACATTCATTTCAACTTCTTGAACACAAAATTCCACTGTTTATATTCTAGAATGCCCTTAGCTTGGACAATTTGACATCTTTTACGAATTTTGCAGGTCCACCTGGCTCTGGAAAGGGAACACAGTCGCCCCTTATTAAGGATGAATATTGCTTGTGTCATTTAGCCACTGGTGATATGCTGAGGGCTGCTGTGGCTGCTAAGACTCCTCTCGGTATCAAGGCTAAAGAAGCTATGTCCAAGGTAGTGTTTCAAGAACATAGCAAAATAGCAAATTAATAACCAGCAGAAATGGTGTTTGTTGACTCCATTTTTCTTGATTTCTTTATTTTTTTTAGGGTGAGCTTGTTTCCGATGACTTGGTTGTCGGGATTATTGATGAAGCTATGAAGAAACCTTCATGCCAGAAAGGTTTTATCCTTGATGGCTTCCCTAGAACTGTCGTTCAAGCACAAAAGGTCAGGTCCTTGGTCAATATGTATCACCAAGAAGTTAACTTCTTTTTGTTATTAGGACTGTCTATATTGATGGATAATTGAGTAGTTATGTCTTGGGAGTGCCCCCCCCCCCCCCCCCCAAAGAACTCTTTTTTTCCTCACTGTTTGCTTAACAACGAGTGCAGCTCGACGAAATGTTGGCAAAGCAAGGTGCTAAGGTTGACAAGGTTCTGAACTGTGCAATTGATGATGCAATATTGGAAGAACGAATTACCGGTCGCTGGATCCACGCATCAAGTGGTAGATCTTACCATACAAAATTTGCTCCTCCGAAGACTCCTGGAATTGATGATGTAAGTCAAATACAGATCACTTGGTCTGGCCTGGACATGTCATATTTGCGTGATTTTATTTTTGTATCATTCTCATTGTTTGGACTAATTTAAGTGTCGAGCAGTTCAATTTCTTCATACCATTCTTTTAGTTAGCTTCCTAGTATAACTGGTATATTTGCTTCCCAATTAGCTGTGCTAAACTGGTATAGCTTACATATGCTACTCGCTGGAGTCTTGCTGTTGGTGATAGCAAGATCCTTACTCTCATCGAGAGGATGACACTTGGGGATGAGGCAATTTTCTTGTTTATTTCTCACACAATGTCATGCCAACCTGAGGGGTTGGGGATACAAATTTATAGGCTGAGAACCAGCCAAGCATATGTTAAGATGCTATCCTAGATGCTGTCCTAAAGCGGTCAATATGCTGTCCTAAAGCAGATGCTGTCCTAAAAGCAGATGCTGTCCTAAAAGCAGTCAAAAAGCAAAAAACTACCACAGCCCCACAAAGACCACAGTACAGGGACTTATTCATCAACATATTCAATTCTGGGATGGATTTTAGTTTTGTCAGAGAAAATGAAATAAGTGCTTTGGTACAATTGTGGCAGCTTGAATCTTTTTATGGTCTGCTTCTTCTTGTAGATGCTATTAATTTTGTATTGCCTACTAGGGCAATGTTTGGTTTGTTTAAACAGTTGAATACGCCCTCATATACTTCTGGCTTTATGGATGTGATTTTTGTACATGACTAGATGTAGCTTCTCTTAAATGCACCTCGTTTGTCAAGATATGCTGGATAATATTTTTAAACACACTATTTCCTCTCCTTCAATGACAATTTATGCCCATTGCAAATGTCCATGTATGAATATATTGACATGTTCTGCCAGCAAGGAGAGAATATACATTAGTGCTGGTACTTCGATCTTTGGTTGTATTCAAGGCGTGTGTTTTATTTTTTCTTTGGCAGGAGTTCATATCTTTCATCTGGAAAATATTTGTGTAGCTGTGATTTTAAATTCCTTTGATACTGTATATTTCTTCAATTGGCAATATTATGTGAAATCATTATCCCCTGGTTTATTCTCTTTTTCACCTAGGTTTCCGGGGAGCCATTAATTCAGAGGAAAGATGACACAGCTGAAGTCTTGAAGTCAAGGCTTGAAGCCTTCCACATACAAACTGAACCTGTATGTTTTCTTAAGCAACTATGTTCTTATATATTCTAAAGATCTCTGTTCGGGACAAAAATCTTCAATATGGACTCTTCAGTTGCATTAGTGTCTTTCCTTCTAAACTATGGTCTTTCTGTCTTTGGGTATATTTGGCTGCATTTACATTTCTAGATCAAAAACTTTTTGTCCATTTTATCTATTTTATATGGTCAGCTATGTCATGAACACATTTCTTTTCTTTCATCTGGTTCTGATCTTCCATTCTGGTGTCTTTTGTTGCCTGACGTGTCTTTTGTTGGTTTAAACTTCTCCCTTTGTGTTCACAATCCTGAGTTATGTTTGTTGCGAAAGGATAGTTTGTTATCTCGCATCAAGCAAAGCAGTTGCTGTTCAATCAATATTTTTAATTTTGGGACGGTTTGCTTCCTCCAGGTGATTGGCTACTACTCCAAGAAGGGCTTAGTGGCTAATCTTCATGCGGAGAAACCGCCAAAGGAAGTGACTGCTGAGGTGCAGAAAGCCCTTTCGTGAAGCGCCTGATTTTCAGCTTAAACATGAGAGATGTACCAAAACCCCGTCTGGGTTTCCTGGAAGTTTAAACTGAGATCCTGTGGTTTTCATTTTGCATTTACCATGTGCGATTGCACCATTTACTACAGCTTTGAGTCTTTGACTAGCTCTGGATTTTGTCCGAATAATTTATGTTTGAAATGAGGAAAGATTTGTTTTTTGGGTACCATTACAGAGAATTACAGTAACTCATCCTTGACAAAAATTTCCTTGCCCCACCTGATTGTAACTCTTGCCTTGATGCTTCTGTGTTGATTCATTGTTTTTTGAGTTCCCAGAAAAGATCAGTTGATTTATCTTTGCGTAACTCATGTTCCATTAGGAGTTGGATTTGTGTTACAACTTCAAATCACAGCAATTTTTACTCGCGTTTTTCATCGTGTGGGTGGTGGTCCCGCACCACTCGAGTTGCACGCATACCTTGTTTTTTGTAGAAAAGATCTACACGCAAAATGCCACTTTAATCACGGAAAAAATGATTAAATGATAAGCGATTATGTTAAATTTTAATATTATCCTGTAATATTCTAAAAAGGTAAAATATCCCTTTCGACGACTTACGTGTAAATAGGGGAAAAAAAGGATACATGAAAACAAAATACTTTGGAATTTTAGGGTAAAGTTGTTATTGTGAGTTCTTTGGAAGGAGTTGGACTCTTGATGTGTCGTACTAGAGGAAGTGGAAATGGACTAAGTTCAACCGTGATAAAGGGAACATGAGAGGTAGACTCAAAACCCTAGCCACTTTTTTATGTTATTTTTTCTCCCCGTGCGCCACGCGTGTCGCCACCGCACTTCTCCCGCCCGCAAGCACAAGCCAGCGCTCGCACCAGCCAAACCGAGCGCAAGACGACGCGCGCCGCCGTTCGTCGCCATGCCGCCGACAGCCGCTAAGCTACAGCGAGCGCGCGTAGAGAGAGAAGGCGCTACAGTGCCCAAAGGTCGAGAGAGAAACCAAAGCTACAATATGCAGGTCTAGAGGGAGAAGGCATAGCGGAAAAGAAAGAAAAAAAGGGAAGGGAATAAATCGTGAGGAACGGATCATAATTTTGGCGTATTTCAGTGGGGTAATGATCTAAATATTTTCAGTCTGGTTTGCTTTTTTGTAGAGATTAGAGTTAGAATTAGAGAGTATTCGAAGGTTCGATTGGTAGGTTAATTTGAGAAAGTCATCTGCTAGATAGTTATAGATAATTTTATTATCTTTCTATAGAATTTTTTATCACATCAATCAGTAGACTGAATTAGGACTTATGAATTTTGTAAGTCCGCTATCCGAAGATTTGTCGACATCAACCGGGTAGATTAAATTATTAGATGGACTATTTAGGGTTTTTTATCTACATGAAAAATATGGGTAATTATCTAAGTATTCCAGCGAGTTTAAGAATACAAATTTTGGTTGGGTAGAATAGAAGTTATAATTTTGGAAAGACTACTGTCCAGAAAACAGGTGTTGTTGAATGTTGGCATGGGAAATTATTAAATTAACTTGGTAGAAGGTAGAATTAAATTTTGGACAGAACTGGCTAATTTTCTATAGTTTCTGAAAATGCTATGGTTTACTGCATTTACATGTGTAAATTAAAAATATGAAAACATTAAGTTTGTTGTCTAGAAGTTGATAGATCTGTCTTCTTTGTTAAAAACGGGGGTTTAGATGATTTAATCTGGACATTTGACCAACTAGAAAATCATAGAAAATTTTGTATAGATTTTAGAACTGATATGTCTTGCTATATTTCATTTTAGAATTGAAAGTTATAATTTTTTTTAGTAAAGTGATAGCAAGGGGATTATTCGATAAAGGAGAAAATGGTGGATTTGGGAAGTGTGTAAGAGCGTTGTCGATTATGTGTTATTTTGTATTGTTGTAACTTGTATTGATATTTAATATTTACTATAGAAAGAGTAGCTTCGGGTGTGTTATTCTCTCCTAATCAAACCAGCCATCGCAATTAAGAAGGCAAGTTCATGGTGAATAGTATTTGAGCATTTGAAATTATGGTTAAATTAATACCTACCTTGATTATTTATATGATAATACCTATTTTATATTGCTCTCATGTTTATGATAAGATGTTGATGATGAGAATTTTGGTAGAGCAATGATTATATCACCTATTTTAGTGCTGAAAATAAACTAAAGAAAAAATATAATCATTGCATTGCATGTGAGCATAAAGTGTTGCAAAGACCTATTTCGATAGGCACTCTACAAGAGTAGGGGAGACCATGTATGAAAAATGACAGGACGACCCTGTCTGAAAAATGATAGGGCTGCTCTATATGATAAAGGATAGGCGAGAGTTTGAGTTGCAAAGACCTATTTTGATAGGCACTCCATAGGAGTACAGGAGAGACCATGTATGAAAAGAATAGAGTGACCCTGTATAAAAAAGAACATGGTGAGAGTGTGTCATCGACAGGTGAACACTCATTTATATCAATATTGCAAAAGAGGAGTTGAGACGTGCATGAGTTTTGTGTGATATTAATGAAAGTGAAAAATGGTTTGAGATAATGAGATATGCGAATGAAAATTGATGAGAATGAATACGAGGAATTAAATTATGATAAATGGTTATGAATTACTAATAAAATGACGCCTTGCTTATATTCTGCTTTGTGTTTATTGGGTCGTGGACTGACCTTTACTTTGTTATTGTTTTTAGGTAAACGTTCAAAGTGGCATGCATAGGTGAGTGTAAAATATGGATTATTGTACATTTGTAACTTTCACTCCACCTAGCTATTTATCACTAATGGTTATAAGTAATTTATGATTTCTCTTAGTCTTCATAGTTTATAATATTGCTACTCGATGCTTTACTTAATTTAGACTTATTTATAATTTATTTTAGTTATTGTTGGTTCATATTAAGTTCAGTTTAGGGTTTGCAGCATTGCTGGAATTTATGATTTATGTTATGTTGAATGTTTATTTTTAAAGTCTAGTTGTTAATAGTGTTTGTTTATTTAATTGACTAAAATTGATAGTGTAGGTAGTTGTTGATGATATCTTAGATTTTTGTTAAGCCGACTCCCTGGTGTGTTACATATCCTTGACAATATTTTCATTGCCCCATAACGCTAACATGATACATGATCGTGTTAAATTAATGGCGTTGTATGTGACAGACATAGACCTAATCGGTTTATTTATGTCCATGTTTAAAAGTGCTATAGCTTTTAACTGATTATGAAAGATTGAGAGAGTAAAAGATTTGTATTGAAAAGTCATTCTATTTAAAACGGCTTATACAGTGACTTATTAGTCATTGATGGCTTATAGAAATCTACTAAACAAGCCACTCCGTGAAAGACAGAAACTGGGCCTAATACGAAAGCTGGGCCTAGGGGGAAAAGACACACTGACTGCTCAGTCAGGCTCAAGAAAATTTGGCACTTCAAGCAGATGAGTGAGCAATATATGAAAATTCAATAGCAAGCAGATGAGTGAGCAATATATGAAAATTCAATAGCAAGCAGATGAGTGAGCAATATATGAAAATTCAATAGCAAGCAAATGAGTGAGCAATATATGAAAATTCAATAGCATTCAACATGCGTAAATTAATACATTCTCCAGATTTTCTTCGTAACTATTAAAATGATTATATTATTTGACATTATTCCATCTATTCTGCATTACTGAAGCTGTCAATAGTACATGCTATATTGCAGCAACAACACTGCTGACCCAACATAGCTCAATATTTCACCTTAGCAATCTACTTTGACTTTGCTGTCCACTTCAGTGAATTCTTCGAAATATGCCTTAAAGTGTTCATATGAGTACTTGACGTCGTCAACAGCACACATTTCCCTGATACTGTGCATAGACAATTGCGGTGCTCCAATATCCACAGTACGAATACCAACACCACTAGCAAGTATTGGGCCGATTGTGGAACCACAACCCATGTCATTGCGAACAACAAAATCCTGCAGAATGAATCGCACAATAAGACTGTACCGATGCATGAAATAAAATTCTTAAGATTTGCAGCAGATGTGCGATCACAATCTAGGATTTCCAAAAATCATTCAGGAATACCCGACTACTGAACAAAATTTGACTAGAAAGCAAAAACCCAGGAGTCAAGAGTGGGTTGTTTATTCCATGTTCTGGAAGAACGTTGTGATGTAAAAATGTTTACATGGAGAATAACACCAAAAGTACTCATACTGACATCAATCATCCATGCATCTGCCCAAAGTAACTTGTCAGTGTTTCTAATTCCCTCCAACTTGTCAGTATTCCTTATTCCTACTCAAGTCAAGAGGTACCAGTCTTGCTATGGTAACAAAAGCCCATGATGTAATTTTCGAAATAATCTTTACATAAAATAGTCTGATGACCACCTTTATAAAACCCAGTACACTGGCCCAGCTTTAACCTAATCACATATAAATCTTACACTGGTTCATTTCTGAGCTTAATTGTTAGCTTAACCCAGTCTCATAGAGGGACTCAAGAAGGTATTTAATGACAGGTCTTAGCAAAGGTATGGAGCAATTTTCTTGTTGTATTGCTTTCTATGCCCTTAAGGCTTAACCAGAATATATACTTATAGACCAAATGGTCAGATTACAAACTGAAAGTAGAACTGAAAGTGAGGATAAGCTGTAAAGCAAAACTGAAAGTAATAGAGCAGGACTGAAGATGCTAAAGCAGGAAACTAATCCCTAAAGATGCTAAAGCAAGAAACTAACTCACTACCACTTATTCAGTTTGATGCATCTACCTACAGACACAAGACTTACTCCTTCAATTCTCCCCCTAAGTCTTGTGTGGTGTCCTTTGAGTAATTTGGATCATTCCTATCTTGGTGCGCAATTCTTGGTACTTGAATCTCCCGAGAGATTTGGTTAGGAAATCAGCGAGTTGTTCTTGAGTGTTGACATAGCTGGCCTTAATGCTTCCCTCATCCAAACAACCCCTTATGAAGTGATATCTCACCTGGTTCTTTGCCAGGGCGAGAGCTGATTTGCTGTCCACTCGTAGCTCCACTGCCTCAGCTTCTCTTCCCAGCAGATCGCCCAGCAATCGGGCTAGCCATAGTGCTTGAGTGGCGGCAGATGTAGCTGCGATATATTCGGCCTCACAGCTAGAGAGTGCCACCACCTGTTGCTTGATTGATTTCCAGCTGACCAGGCATTTGCCGAGAAAGAAAAGGTTCCCACTCGTGCTCTTGCCTGTGTCAATGTCACCGGCGTGGTCGCTGTCACTATATCCGATGAAGTGCGCTGCGCCGGGCCACCGTGGGTAATGCAGGCCGTAATCAGAAGTTCCCGCAACATATCGCAGGATCCTCTTTACAGCCTGTTGATGCTCTGTCGTCGGCCGTTGCATGAAACGGCTGACATAGCCGACGGCGAATGCCAAGTCCGGCCGCGTGTGGACGAGATAGCGCAGACTACTGACGATTCGCCGGTACTGCGTGGCGTCCACCTCTTTCGCCATGCTCTCCTTGCTCAATTTCAGTCTCTCTTCCATTGGAGTGTGAGCTGGGTTGCAGTCCATGAGCCCTCCGAGCTCGACGACGCGCTGAGCGTAGGCGGTTTGCCGGAGGTGTAGAAAGATGAAGTTGGGGGCAATTAGCCACACTCTCAATGGGAGAGGGGCGCCTGTATTATAGGGCAGCGGCTGCTGCTATATATGGCAGTTTACAAATACAATGACAGGGATAAATCTCTGATCCTAATTGACCGGACTGCCTAAATATACAATATACAATTTCCTATTGCCTAATACCCGCCCGCAGTCGAAGCGGGAGGCTCGCGGACGCACAGGCTGGTTCTGAAATCTGTAAACAGTGGCGTTGAGAGCCCTTTCGTCATAATGTCAGCGAACTGATGAGACGAAGGAACATGAAGGACCCGAATCGCGCCAAGGGCCACCTTCTCACGCACAAAGTGAATGTCAATCTCAATATGCTTCGTGCGCCTGTGGTGGACCGGATTGGCCGTCATGTAGACGGCGCTGACGTTGTCGCAGAAGACCACCGTAGCCTGGGCCAGCTGAATATGGAGCTCCTGAAGGAGTTGCCGCAGCCAACAGCACTCGGCCACAACGTGAGCCACAGCACGGTATTCTGCCTCAGCACTAGAGCGGGAGACCGTGGCTTGGCGTTTGGAGGACCAGGAGACCAGGTTGTCGCCGAGATAGACGCAGAAGCCAGAGGTGGACCGCCTGGAGTCAGGGCAGCCAGCCCAGTCAGCATCAGAGTATGCGGTCAGTGTCTTGATGGAGCCGGCGCCAATGTGAAGACCGGAGGATAGCGTGCCCTTCACATAGCGCAGAATGCGCTTGATCAGCGCACGGTGGGGCTCCCTCGGGGCGTGCATGAAGAGACACACCTGTTGAACTGCATAAGCCAGATCAGGACGCGTCAGAGTCAGGTACTGAAGAGCCCCTGCTATGCTCCTGTACTCTGAGCTGTCCTTGTCTGACAATTTGTCGCCTTCATGGGCGGAGAGCTTGGCCTGAGTGTCAACAGGGGTTGCCGTAGGATGACACTCAGCCATGCCCGCCCGCTGGAGGAGATCGACGGCGTACTGTCGCTGTGACAAGAACAGGCCGTCGGAGGTGCGGGTGACGGCGACGCCGAGGAAGTGGTGAAGAGCACCCAAGTCGGTCATGGCGAACTCAGACTGGAGTCGGGCCATGAGTCGCTGCAGAAGAGCGGGAGTCGAGGCGGTGAGGATGATGTCGTCGACGTAGAGTAGCAAGTAGGCGAGACTCGTCCCCTCGGTGAGAACAAAGAGGGACGTGTCGGAGGTGGAGGCGACGAAACCGAGCTGTCGAAGGAAGGCCGCGAACCGCTGGTACCAAGCTCGCGGGGCCTGCTTCAGTCCGTACAGGGACTTCTGCAGGAGAGACGTGATCTGCAGCGGCGGGGTCGACGAAACCTGGTGGCTGCTGGCAGTAGACCGTCTCGTCGAGGTGGCCGTGAAGAAAGGCATTCTTCACGTCCAGCTGGTGGATCGGCCAGGCGCGGGAGGCGGCAATGCTGAGAACGGTCCGAATGGTGGCCTGTTTGACCACCGGACTGAAGGTCTCGTCGTAGTCAATGCCTTCTCGTTGAGAAAAACCGCGGACCACCCAGCGGGCCTTGTGACGAGCGAGGGACCCATCGGCATGGAATTTGTGCCGGAAAATCCACTTGCCCGTCACGACGTTCGCGCCAGGAGGGCACGGAACAAGACGCCAGGTGTTGTTGTCGACGAGGGTCTGGTACTCATCCATCATCGCAGCCCGCCAGTTGGCATCGGCCAGGGCGCTGCGGTAGTTCGCCGGTAGAGGCGATGGTGAGGGCGAGGAGGTGGCAGCAAGCCCCTCGTAGCTCACACGCGGGAGGGCGCCGGTCCTGGTGCGCGTGAGCGGCGGAGATGGGGGTGCGCCCACGGACTCAGCCTGGGGCGCCGGTGCTGCAGGGGCAGCCGATGGCGCAGGCACCGGCTGGGGTCGTCGACTGTAGGTCCGTGTGAACGGAGCCACAGGAAGGCCAGGCGGGGGCACGTGACCACACTCGCCCGGTGGTGGAGAAGCCGAACTGGGGCTAGGGGACACAGGGCCGCGCCCCCCAGGCAGGAGAAGAGCCGGGTCCGGCTCATCATCAGGAGGCGGCTGCACAACGTCCAAGGTGGACGGAGCAACCGCGGTCGTCGAGGAGGGACCTCCACCTGCAGGAACAGTAGAGCAAGGCACCGAAAACGAATCGTTGTCTAGAAGGAAATCCAGGGAGCGAGGGAATGGGATGACGCTGGTGGTGGAAAAGGGAAAAACAGTCTCATCGAACACAACATGACGAGAAATAATGATGCGTTGAGTTGTCAGGTTAAGACACCGATAACCCTTATGAGAGGATGGATACCCAAGGAAAATGCATGCCGCGGAGCGAGGTGCGAGCTTATGTGGGGAGGTGGCCTGTAGGTTTGGGTAGCATAGGCACCCAAAGACGCGAAGGTGGCTGTAGGTGGGTGGCTGTCCATGGAGGCGAGTGAAGGGAACCTCATGGGCTATGGAGGAAGGGCGCCTGTTGAGTAAGTAGCAGGCGGCAGCAAGAGCCTCAACCCAGTATGCAGGCGGCATGGAAGCGTGAAGCAGCATGGTGCGAATTGAGTTGTTGAGGGTGCGGATGGTGCGTTCCGCCTTGCCATTTTGAGAGGAAGTGTATGGGCAGGAGAGACGGAGAAGTGTTCCCTGAGCAGCGAAGAAAGTGGTGGTGGCTGTGTTGACGAATTCGGTGCCATTGTCGGTTTGGAAGCATTTTACAGGGAGGTTAAATTGGGTTTGTGCAAGAGCTGTGAGCTCAACTAAGTGTTGGTGTACCTCAGATTTGCGTCGGAGGAAAAACCCAACAATAGTGACTGTAATCATCCAGGCAGACTAAATAGTATGAAAAACCAGATATACTAGGAATGGGAGAGGTCCAAACATCACAATGAATTAGTTCAAACGGTGCATGAGTACAAGACTGAGAGGCACTGAAGGGTAGACGCGTATGCTTGCCTAGTTGACAGGAATGGCAGAGGGAGCGGTCTACTTTATGACTGGAAACAGCGTGTATTTTATTTAACTGGTCTAATGCAGCAGGGGCTGGATGGCCGAGACGCTGGTGCCACAGGGTCGACGAAACAGCCAGGAGAGCATGTGAGGAGGCGCCAGCGGTCGGAGGGATAGCAGGTATGGTGTAGAGGTCGCCGGTACTATTGCAGCGATAAATCACGCGTCTCGTCTGGGTATCCTTAACAAACCAAGAGCGTCAAATTCAAGAGAGCAGCGATTTTCACGGGTGAATTGACGAACGGATAAAAGATTACGAACGAGGGACGGGGCGACGAGAATGTTATTGAGGGAGAAGTTTGCTGTGGCGGTGGGTAGGATGGAGTGACCTCTAGACGTGACCGGAATGCTAGTGCCATTGCCCACTGTCATAGAGGAGGTGGAGGGGGGTAGGCGCTGGAGGAGCATACCATCGGAAGACGTCATGTGGGACGAAGCGCCGGAGTCAACAACCCACGAGGGGCTGCCCTGGACAGCCAGGTGCTGCAGGGCAGCAATGAGGCCCGCCGAGTCCCATGTCGGTTCACCAGTGTTGGTGGAGGAAGCCTGGACGGGGGCGAACGCCGTGTGCGCCTGAGGAGGGGCACCGAGCACCCCCTGTTGGCGTGGGGGCTGCCATGGGTGGCTGCCAGGGGCGCCGGAACGGCCCTGGTCGCGCTCCCAGGGAGGTATGACGCGCTCGCCGGGGTTGACACGTGCGCCAGTCCAAGGATCAAAACCCCAGGGCTGGCGCTTGTTGTCGCGCCTAGTGTTGTCGCGGCGGCCGCCGTTGCCGCGCTGCGGCTGCTGCTGCTGCTGGACTCCGGCCAGTGGGACGCCACCAGGGGCGCCGTGGAAGGCAGCGAGAAGGGCTGAAGCGGCGCTGACCTTGTCCTCGTTCTGGAGACGCAGCTCCTTGAGGAGGAGTTGGTTCCTGGCAACAGCAAATGTGAGAGGTTCCTGGGCGGCGATGTTGTCGGCGACGGATTGGTACTTCTCGTTGAGGCCGCGGAGCAGGTTGAGGACGAGGTTGGGCTCGGTGATGGTCTGCCCGACGTCGCGAAGATTGTCGGCAGCCTCCTTCATGCGCACGCAGTACTCGTCGATGGAGGAGTCGCCCTGGGTCATCGAGTGGAACTCGTGACTCAGGAAGACGGCGCGGGGCGCCTTGTTAGCTTGGTACAGGTCGGCGATGGCCGTCCAGAGCTGGCCGGCGGTCTGCTGGGCGCCGGTCATAGCGAGGTTGAGGACGGAGTCGGAGACGGTGCCGAAGATCCAGCTGCGGATGCAAAAGTCAGCCTGCACCCATGCGTCATCAGTGGGCGTAGGGGAGATGACGGCAAGGTGCGAGAGCAGCCCAAATTTGCCACACATGGCGTGGAAGGCTGTGGACCACTTGGTGTAGTTGGAGGGTCGCAGCTCGAGGGTCATGGGGATGTGGGTCTTCACGTTTACCAGAGCATAGGGGCAAACGGCTGAGTTGATGGCGTCAGCCATGGCTGGAGAGGTGGCGGAGGTGGTGGAGGATTCTGTGGACATGATGGCACGGCTGTTGGGCTGCGCAGCAAGGTTGGGGCAGCACTCAGGGAGAGAGCGGCGCAGGTTTGGGAAGGAGAGGGAGGGCCAAGATCAGATTGCTCTGATACCATGTAGAAAGATGAAGTTGGGGGCAATTAGCCACACTCTCAATGGGAGAGGGGCGCCTGTATTATAGGGCAGCGGCTGCTGCTATATATGGCAGTTTACAAATACAAGGACAGGGATAAATCTCTGATCCTAATTGACCGGACTGCCTAAATATACAATATACAATTTCCTATTGCCTAATAGGAGGGAGATGCCGGAGTCATCCTGGAGAACTTCAATTCCCAGGTAGAAGCAGAGTGGCCCCAGATCACTCATATGGAAAACTCCTTTCATCTCCGCCTTGAAGACTTCCATCTCTGCTTCCTTGGCGCCGGTGATCACCAGGTCGTCTACATAGACGCCGACAAGCAGAGTTGAGTCTCCCCGGCCTCGCCGGTAGACAGATGCTTCATGTGTGCTCTGCTGGAACCCCATTGACCTGAGAGTCGCATCCAACTTGGCATTCCACGCTCGCGGCGCCTGGCGCAGGCCGTAGAGGGCCTTGCGGAGGTGCAGAACCTTGTTCTCTTGGCCGGCGACGATGAATCCCGGCGGTTGACGGACGTAGACTTCCTCCCTCAAGTCGCCATTGAGAAAGGCGGACTTCACGTCCATATGGTCGACTCGCCATCCCTCTTGAGCCGCCAGCGCCAGAAGGATGCGAACAGATTCCATTCGCGCGACGAGCGCAAATGCGTTGTCGAAGTCCACACCTTCTTGCTGGACAAAGCCCCGTGCTGTTACTCGCTGGAGTCTTGCTGTTGGTGATAGTAAGATCCTTACTCTCATGGAGAGGATGACACTAGGAGATGGGGCAAGTTTTCTTGTTTATTGCTCACACAATGCCATGCCAACCTGAGGGGTTGGGGATACAAATTTATAGGCTGAGAACCAGCCAAACATATGCTAAGATGCTATCCTAGATGCTGTCCTAAAGCGGTCAATATGCTGTCCTAAAGCAGATGCTGTCCTAAAAGCAGATGCTGTCCTAAAAGCAGATGCTGTCCTAAAGCAAAAGCAGATGCTGTCCTAAAAGCAGATGCTGTCCTAAAGCAGTCAAAAAACAAAAACTACCACAGCCCCACAAAGACCACAGTACAGGGACTTATTCATCATTCTCCCCCTAAGTCTTGTGCGTCGTCTTGTGGGAGGGTTGAACCATCCTGATCTTGGAGCAGAGCTCAAGGAACTTGATCCTTCCAAGAGGCTTGGTGAGCAGATCCGCAAGCTGATCCGTGGTGTTGATGTAGCTTGACTTGATGCTTCCTTCATCCAAGCAGCCTCGGATGAAATGGTACTTCACCCGGATGTGCTTGCTCCGTTCATGAAAAACGGGGTTCTTTGCCAGGGCTAGAGCGGACTTGCTGTCCACCCTGAGCTCCACTGCTTTAGTGTCCCTGCCGAGGAGATCACCAAGCAGTCGAGCGAGCCAGAGTGCCTGAGTCGAAGCGGTGGAAGCCGCTATGTACTCGGCCTCACAGCTGGACAGGGCCACCACCTGCTGCTTGACTGACTGCCAGTGAACGAGACACTTGCCGAGGAAGAAGAGAATCCCGCTTGTGCTCTTGCTGGTGTCGATGTCGCCCGCGTGGTCGCTGTCGCTGTACCCGACGAAGTGTGCCGCGCCAGGACACCTCGGGTAATGGAGGCCGTGGTCAAGGGTCCCCGCAACGTAGCGGATGATCCTCTTCACAGCCTGCTGATGCTCCGTCGTCGGTCATTGCATGAACCGACTAACGTAGCCGACGGAGAATGCCAAGTCCGGTCGTGTGTGGGCGAGGTAGCGAAGGCTCCCCACAAGACGCCGGTACTGCGTAGCGTCCACCTCCTCCGTCGTGCTGTCGCGGCTCAGCTTCAGCCTCTCCTCCATTGGAGTGAGAGCTGGGTTGCAGTCGGTGAGCCCAGCTAGCTCAACGACGCGCTTGGCGTAGGCGGTCTGTCGAAGCGTGATCCCGGAATCATCCTGGTGCACCTCGATCCCTAAGTAGAAGGAGAGAGGCCCCAGGTCACTCATCTGGACGGTGGCCTTCATCTCTTCCTTGAATGCCGCCACCTCCGCATCCTTGGTGCCAGTGATCACCAGGTCGTCGACGTAGACACCCACCAGCAGGGCATTTTCTCCACTGCCCCGCCGGTAGATGGCCGCCTCGTGCGGACTTTGCTCGAAGCCCATCCCTTTCAGCGTGGAGTCCAACTTGGCATTCCACGCCCTCGGTGCCTGTCGCAAGCCATAGAGGGCCTTGCGCAGGCAGAGCACCTTGCCCTCCTTGCCGGGGATCGCAAATCCCGGCGGCTGATGCACGTAGACCTCCTCCTTCAAGTCGCCGTTAAGAAATGCCGACTTGACATCCATGTGATGAACACGCCAGCCTTCCTGGGCAGCTAGCGCAAGGAGTCGCACGGACCCCATCCGTGCGACGGGTGCGAAGGCGTCATCGAAGTCGACCCCCTCCTGCTGCACGAAGCCTCGTGCCACCAAGCGAGCCTTGTGCTTGACGATGGCGCCGGCTTCATCCCGCTTCAGCTTGAACACCCACTTAAGGGTGATCGCGCGGTGACCGGCAGGAAGATCCGCCAGCTCCCACGTCCGGTTCCGCTCGACGGCGTCCATCTCCTGCTTCATCGCGACACGCCACGCCGCGTCTCCCTCCGCCTCAGCGAAGGAGCGGGGCTCGCCGTCGTCGCATGCCAAGTGCAGCTCTGCCTCGCAGTCGCGCTGCGCCAATCCAGGGACGGGCAGCTCGCCGAGGATGTTGTCCATGGTACGATAGCGCAGAGGCTCGTCGTCGTGGTAGGCGTCGACGCGGTCCTCGTCGTGGGACAGCGGAGTAGCGAACTCCACCATGCGCTGCTCGTCATGGACCGAAACTGTTGGGGCCGATCCCGGTGGTGTGGCCGCCGGTGCAGGAGAGTGGTGAGCCGGTGGTGAAGAGTGGGGCGTAGCCGGTGCCGAAGGTGGTGGAGCACTCGCCGGAGCTGGTGGCGAGCAAGGTGTCGAGGTGGACGAGCTCGGTGAAGACGAGCTGCTAGCTCCCCCGGCTCTCTCGAAGTGGACGTAGTAGACAACAAAGTCCCTGAGAGTCGAAGTCGAACCGTCGTCCACCGCCTTGTCCCACGTCCAGCCTCGCCCTTCGTCGAACACAGCGTCACGCGAGATGCGGACGCGCTGTGTGACAGGGTCGAGGATGCGGTAGGCCTTCGAGCCCTCCGCGTAGCCGATGAACACTCCCGGAGTGCTCCTGTCGTCGAGCTTGCCGATGTGGCCAAGCTCCTTGGCGAACGCGAGGGAGCCGAAGACCCGCAAGTGGGAGACCGCCGGCTTGCGCCCATGCCAAGCCTCGTACGGCGTCCTGCCGTCGAGTGCCTTGGTAGGCGAGCGGTTGAGAATGTAGACGGCTGTCACCACCGCCTCTCCCCAGAAGACAGCCGGCATCCCCCTCTGCTTGAGGAGGGCCCGAGCCATCCCCACAACCGTCTGGTTGCGCCGCTCGACGCCGTTCTGCTGCGGGCTGTACGGCGCGGAGTAGTGGCGCTGAATGCCCTCATCAGCGCAGTACGACGCGAATTCAGCCGCCGTGAATTCGCCGCCGTTGTCTGTGCGCAGCACGCGCAGCTTGCGGCCGCACTCCGCCTCCGCAGCAGCCTGCGTGCGCCTGATGGCGTCCGCAGCCTCTCCCTTGCTGCCGAGGACCATCACCCACATGTAGCGGGAGAGGTCGTCGACGAGCAGCAGGAAGTAGCATCGTCCTCCCGGTGTGGCCGGTGTCACCGGGCCACACAAGTCCCCGTGCACGAGCTCGAGCCTCTCCTTGGCTCGGAAACTCGCCTGCTGGGGAAAGGGGAGTCGCCTCTGCTTCGTCAACACGCAGACGTCGCAGAGCTGCTCCACATGGTCAAGGCACGGCAGGCCTCGCACCATTTCCGTGGCACTGAGCTGCTTCAGGGCCTCGAAGTGAAGGTGCCCAAAGCGCTCGTGCCACTGCCACGCCTCGTCGTCCCGACGAGCTGCGAGACAGAGGGGTTGTGCCACCTGCACGTGAAGAGTGTAGAGTCGATTTGCGCCTCTGGTTACCTTGGCAAGGAGGCGGCGTCGAAGATCCCAAATCCGCAGCACCCCGTGCTCGATCTCGACACGCGAGCCGTTCTCATCCAGCTGTCCCAAGCTGATGATGGAGTTCCGCAGATCGGGGATGTAGTAGACGCCGGTGAGCAGCCGGTGCTCGCCAGTCTTGGCGACGAAGACGACGGAGCCGACGCCCTTGATCTCCACGGCGGAGGCGTCGCCGAACTTGACGGTGCCTCGAACGCCTGAGTCGAGCTCGGAGAAGAACTCCCGCCGCCCGGTCATGTGGTGGGTGGCGCCGGTGTCGAGGCACCACCCGTCGGTCTTGTCATTGCCGGAACTGTCGCCGAGGAGGGCGTGTGCTTTTGGCTCGTCAAGGTGGAGGAGAGCCACTGCGGCCGATGCCGCTGGAGGTAGTTCGATGCTCGCATGAGCAATGAACAGGACCGGCTGCTTCTCCTCCTCCGCTTGCACGACGTGGGCCTGGCCGCGTCGTGGCTGTCGACACTCCTTGGCCCAATGACCAAGCTTGCCGCAGTTGTGGCAAGAGTCGTCTCGTGCCGGCTTTTGCTTGCCAGCATCGCCGCCCTGGGCGCCTTTGCGCGGCTTGCCGCGCTTGCCACTCTTGCGGCCGCCTGTCGTGGAAGAAGGCTCCCCCTTCTTCTTGTCACCTTGGCCGGCATCCCACTGCTCCCCAGTGAGGAGGAGCTTCCCGCCAATGGTGACGGGTCCCGAGGGGCGCTGTGGCTCATCGATGTCGACGACCTTGAGGCGACCCAACGCCTCCTCGACGGTCATCGTGGCGAGGTCCAGCAGAGACCCGATCGAGCGAGCCATCTGCTTGTACTTCTCGGGGACGCAGCGGAAGAGCTTCTCCACAGCTCTCTTCGCCGTAGGTGTCGTCGCCGAACTGCACCAACTTGTGCAACAGAGTGTTGAGACGGAGAGCAAAGTCATCAACGTCCTCACCTGGCTTGAAGGCCAGGTGCTCCCACTCCGTGCGTAGTGCCTGCAGTGTAGACTTGCGGGCGCGGTCGCTGCCGATGCGTGCTGCAGCGATGGCGTCCCAAGCCTCTTTGGCAGTCCGCTTGTTGGTAAGCGAGAACTGCATCTCGGGCGGGACTGCGGCAATGAGAGCATCCAGCGCCCGTCGATCCTGGTCGTAGTCGACGTCGCCGTACCGGACTGCATCCCACATATGCCGCACCTGGAGCTTCACCCTCATCACCGCAGCCCACTCGACGTAGTTGGTCTTGGTGAGGGTAGGCCACCCGCCGCCGGGGCCGACGTCCCTGACGACAGCCTGGTACTCGTGGTGACCACGGTACCGAACCGGGGAGAGAGAGCCGCGTTGCCTGTGAGGGCCGCGCTCTCCGTCGACCCTTACGCCGCCGCCGTGCGTGCCTCCTCCAGGAGCGCCACCGCCGTGTGCGCCTCCTTCAGGAGCGCCGCCTGCGCGTCCGCGCCTGTCTGGGCTGCCGCCGCGCTCGTGGGCGTGCGTGGCTGCCCATTGCGCCGTTCGCCCTTGCGCTGCCTCCCTCTCCAGCAGCTGAGGGTCCGCGTCGGCGCTGTCATCAACAGAGCCGGAGCTGCTGTTGCTGTCGCGCAGAGCCTTGACCTCTGCTGCTGCCGCACGCGCTGCATCTGCCGCCGCCGCTGCTTCCACCTCCGCCCTGGCTGCTGCCAGCTCCGCCGCTGCCAGCCTTGACGCCCTTTCCGCCGCCGCAGCGGTCTCTGCCGCCGCTCGCTCGCGCTGCTCTGCCGCGACGAGCTCGGCCGTCTGCTGACGCCGTATGCTCGAGGCGACCGAGCGCTGAGACTGCCCTGCGGACATGGCGCGCTACTGGGGGGCTGTTGCGTGGAGAGAGGGCTGCTTCTGGCGAGCTGCTGCCCGTCTCCGGAGAGGAGTGAGCGGGGACAGCCGGAGCTGCTGCTGCTACCGGCTGGGGCTGCTGCAAGGCCGGAGAAGGAGATGAGCAGGAGATGCTCAGGCTACAGGATATTAAGGCTCTGATACCACTTGTTACTCGCTGGAGTCTTGCTGTTGGTGATAGCAAGATCCTTACTCTCATGGAGAGGATGACACTAGGAGATGGGGCAAGTTTTCTTGTTTATTGCTCACACAATGCCATGCCAACCTGAGGGGTTGGGGATACAAATTTATAGGCTGAGAACCAGCCAAGCATATGCTAAGATGTTATCCTAGATGCTGTCCTAAAGCGGTCAATATGCTGTCCTAAAGCAGATGCTGTCCTAAAAGCAGATGCTGTCCTAAAGCAAAAGCAGATGCTGTCCTAAAGCAGTCAAAAAACAAAAACTACCACAGCCCCACAAAGACCACAGTACAGGGACTTATTCATCACGTGCCACCAGCCGCGCCTTGTGCTTGACCACCGCCCCAACCTCATCCTTCTTAAGTTTGAACACCCACTTGAGTGTGATGGCGCGGTGGCCGGCAGGAAGATCGGTCAGCTCCCAGGTGTGGTTCTGCTCGACTGCGTCCATCTCCTACCGCATTGCTTCTCGCCAGGCCGCATCGCTCTCTGCTTCAGCGAATGAGCAAGGCTCACCGTCGTTGATCAGATGAAGCTCCGCCTCGAAGTCGCGCTGCGCCAGCCCTGGGACGACTTGATCGCCCAGAATATTGTCAACGGTGCGGTAGCGCAGAGGTTCATCTTCATGTGCGGCGTCGACGCGTTCCCCATCTTGCGTCAACGGTGTGGCGAACTCCACCGAGCGGTGCTCGCTGTGTGTCGGGGTAGAAGCTGGCGACGTTTGGGGCGCAGCCATTGGCGTGGACAGATGCTGAGTGGCCGACATTGCCGGAGGTGGAGCACCAATTGAAGCGGGCGGTGCACTCGGGGCAGGGGCAGACGGGCTCGGAGATGGAGTCGACCCGACTGCTCCCCCCGCTCCTTGAATGCCGACGTAGTCGACGGTGAAGTCACTGAGTGCCGCTGTTGAGCCGTTGTCCGCCTTCTTGGTCCACGCCCATCCTCGCCCTTCGTCGAACACCACATCACGGGCCACGCGCACACGCTACGTAGCCGGGTCGAGGATGCGGTATGCTTTGGCACCAGTGGCATAGCCAATGAATACCCCTGGCGTGCTCCGATCGTCGAGTTTGCCGACGTGGTTGAGCTCCTTCACGAACGCCAGACAGCCGAATGTCCGGAGATAGCCGACTGCCGGCTTGCGCCCGTGCCAAGCCTCGTAGGACGTCTTGCCGTTGAGACTCTTGGTGGGCGAGCGATTGAGCAGATGCACGGCGGTCATCACGGCTTCTCCCCAGTAAATCGCCGGCATCGCCCGCTGCTTGAGGAGGGCGCGTACCGTGGCCACCACCGTCTGATTACGGCGCTCAACGACGCCATTTTGCTGCGGGGAGTAGGGCGCGGAGTAGTGGCGCTGAATTCCTTCGTCGGCGCAGTATGCCGCGAATTCCGCCGCCGTGAACTCGCCGCCGTTGTCCGTGCGCAGGACCCGAAGTCTGCGGCCGCACTCCTTCTCTGCTGCGGCCTGGATGTGCCGGATGGCTTCCGCCGCAGCAGCCTTGGCGTCGAGCAGCACCGCCCACATGAACCGGGACAGGTCGTCGACGAGGAGCAGGAAGTAGCGCCTGCCTCCAGGAGTCGCCGGCGTGACCGGGCCGCATAGATCGCCGTGTACGAGCTCCAACCTCTCTTTGGCTCGAAAGTTGGCTTGACCGGGCAATGGCCGGCGCCTCTGCTTGGTCACCACGCAGGTGTCGCAGAGTTGCTCCACGTGTTCGACGTGCGGCATCCCCCTTACCATCTCGCTGTTGCTGAGCCGCTTCAGGGCCTCAAAATTGAGGTGCCCGAAGCGCTCATGCCAACGCCAAGCCTCGTCGTCGCGGCGGGCTGCGAGGCAGAGGGGCTGCGCCACCCGCACATGGAGAACATAGAGGCGGTTGTTTCCTCTGTTCACCTTGGCGAGAAGACGATGGCGGCGATCCCAGATGCGCAGCACCCCGTGGTCAATCTCCACTCGCGAGCCGTTCTCATCCAACTGCCCCAGACTGATGATGGAGTTCCTCAGGGCTGGGATGTAGTAGACGCCGGTGAGGAGTCGATGTTCGCCGGTCCTGGCCGTGAAGATGACGGAGCCGACACCATTGATCTCCACAGCAGAGGCATCTCCAAACTTGACTGAGCCGCGTACACCAATGTCCAGGTCGGAGAAGAATTCTCTCCGACCAGACATGTGGTGTGTCGCACCAGTGTCGAGGTACCAGCCGTCGATCTTGTCGTCGCCGGACCCATTTCCGAGGAAGACACGTGCTCGTGGCTCGTCAAGGTGAAGGAGCGCGGCGGCGGACGACGCTTGCGGTGAAGAAGTCCCCGCTTCCTCGACGTCCTCTGTTTTGGGTCGTTGCTCAATGCTCTCGTGGACGAGAAACAGAGCCGGCTCATCCTCCTCTGCTTGCGCGACATGCGCCTGGCCGCCACGCCGTGCCTGCCGACAATCCCTGGCCCAGTGGCCGGACTTGCCGCAGTTGAAGCAGGTGTCATCCCGGTTGGCCTTTCGGTCACCGACGGCACCAGCGTCAGTGCCGCCGCGTCCTCGGGGCGCCTTCTCCTTGTTCCTCGGTCGCCGACGGCGGTTTGCTGCCCGAACCTGAGACCTCCCCCTTCTTCCGCTCCTTTTGGCGGGCGAGCCACTGCTCCTCTGTGTAGAGAAGCTTGCCACCAATGGTGACCGGCTCTGCGGGTGGTTGCTCGTCGCGGCCGTCGACAGCCTTGAGTCGCCCGGTCACCTCCTCGATGGACAGCTCGGAGAGATCCAAGAGTGTCTCAGTCGACAGAGCGACCTGCGTATACTTCTTAGGGACGACGCGGAGGAACTTCTCCACCGCCTTCTCCTCGTCAATGTCATCATCGCCGTGCCGAGTTAGCTGCTGCATCAGGCCGGTGAGGCGGAGAGCAAAGTCATCGATGTCCTCACCGGGGCGGAACGCCAAGCGATCCCACTCCTGACGCAGCTTCTGCTGTGTGGCTCGGCGTGCACGATCGCTTCCGATGCGCGCCGCGGTGATGGCGTCCCAAGCACCCTTGGCGGTCTCCTTGTCCGTGAGGGTGGGCACCATCTCTGGCGGGACGGCAGCGAGGATGGCCTCCAACGCCCTTCGATCGTCGTTGAAGTCGACGTCCTCGTCCCACACCGCATCCCACATCCCCCTCGCCTGCATCTTCACCTTCATCACCAAACTCCACTCATTGTAGTTGGTTTTGGTGAGAATGGGCCATGGTGTTCCTCCGCCAGATTCCTTGATGACGGTTTGGATCGCTGCTGGTGATCCGCGTCTGCCTCCGTGCCCACGGCGACGCTCCGGCGACGGCGACACGCGGCGGTGCCTGTGAGGGCTCCGCGAGACGTGGGGTCGGCCGGCGTCGTTGTCCACCTCCGCGCGCAGGGTGGCGGCAGCAGCCGCTGCGGCTTGTGCCACGGCCGCCGCCTGCCTGGCTGTCTCAGCCGCCTGCTGAGCAACTGCCTCTGCTACGGCGATGCGAGCCTCGCGGGCATCCGCGTCTGCAGCGTCGCCGGCGTTGGCTCTGCGTCGGCTGGAGGTAAGGGAGGCGTGGGAAGAACGGGACATGGCTTCGCAGGTTAGAAAAAAGGGAAGAGCCTTGCTCTGATACCAATTGACAGGTCTTAGCAAAGGTATGGAGCAATTTTCTTGTTGTATTGCTTTCTATGCCCTTAAGGCTTAACCAGAATACATACTTATAGACCAAATGGTCAGATTACAAACTGAAAGTAGAACTGAAAGTGAGGATAAGCTGTAAAGCAAAACTGAAAGTAATAGAGCAGGACTGAAGATGCTAAAGCAGGAAACTAATCCCTAAAGATGCTAAAGCAAGAAACTAACTCACTACCACTTATTCAGTTTGATGCATCTACCTACAGACACAAGACTTACTCCTTCATTTAACAGCTGAGGAGCTCATATACATCTGCAAGGGCTGATAAACTGTCTATTAAGTTTATTGGGCTTATGCCACAAGGCCAATAAACTGACTTGAATAATAAGCATAAGCTAGCCAAACAGGTTGTTATAAGTTAGAATAATCACAAGGAAAATGTAAAGAATCAAAAGATCAAGAATAAGTTGAAGCAATTATGGCAACTCGACAGTTTGCAACAAGCACTAATTCACAACTGTTATATAGGGGTTCTTATCTTTTACATGAACTAACCTGGACAGGTAGTTGATGCCTCTCAGCAAATTCCCGAAAAATAAATGCTGTCACAGCATTTGTAGCATATCGTTGATTAGCATTGTGCTTAATCACAAGTCCTCCATGCAACTTTGGCTGGTGATTCTCCTCATGCTTGTCCTGGAGAGATAAACCACAAATGCAAAGTCTATTTAAATATTGCTGCATATCTGCAAATCTCAGATAATGATAGAAATTATTACCATATAATTGGGGTGTAAGGCATGCGCCATATCTGCAGATACTAGAAAACTCTTTTGAATAGCCTTTTCTAGCAACTAAAAGTTGAAAGCAGATTAGTACAGTTTATTAAAAATTTGAAACCCAAATTGCTGGAGCAAACTGCAAATAGTATGGTGTAAAAAACAATATTATAGCTGATATTTCCCATCAAAACAATTTAAAGTAAAGTAGAACCATAAAGATAAATGTATACTCAAGCTGGGGGAAAGCTATTTCAAGAAATTAAAAAATCGTTTGTATTCAAATTCAATTTAAAATCGAACTGTTCTACTAGCTGTCATAATATTAAATGTTCAGTGCATATTGTCCATTGCACCATGCATCGCTAGCAGAAACAAAAACGGTTTCAAGTGACAAATGAGATCCAATGGCCAACTGAATTAAAGATAACAGCTTGGGTGAAGGACATTAGTTAATACCTTGGAATTTGAGGAGTTAAAAGACCCTGTGACTCTTGACAAAGCATCCAACAGGGCAGGAGAACCAGCTCCCTGAGCCGAATTAGACCCAACCTCCTCATGGTCAAATAGCGCCATCATTCTCACACCGGATTCTTGATCAAGAGAGTGTTCAGCAGGTGTTGAGTCTATTAGGGCCTGAAACAGTATTGGACAACTTATTATATGGTGATTTTATTGCAATACAAAGGCACTAATCAGTAATTCATTGAAAAGCAAATGTTCTTAGCAATCATTGTCTTCAAGTAGACTTTATATTAGAATCCTCAGGATCATACAGATGTTTTTCAACAACTAATCTCACAGAGCAGCACATTATCCAAAATGAGGACATCATTTGTTAAGTAAAGATATTCTAGCCGTGTAAAGCATTTTAACCCATTCTATAACAATCTGGGTTACAATTTGTTAAGTAAAGATATTCTAGCCAAACAAGAAATGGATGAAAGGTGAGAACATGAGGAAACGTGGAAGCATGGAGTACAGCCATTCAGATTCAACACACAGGTGGTATCATTCTCTAGGAAAATGTAGTTTGCTCTAATCTTGAAAAAATGTTATTTGTGTGTCTATTTTCCTTTTGTATTCTTAAATTAAAAAAACCCATACTGCTTTCTAAAAGAGTAACTTCAAAGATAGACTAGCTTGACTGATTAATTATACTAATACTAGTTAGAGACCCGTGCGTTGCAACGGAGTCATAAAAATGATGACGGAACTTACTGTCTGACCAACTTCACACATCAAATGTTGGAGAGCAAGCGACAGAGAGAAAAGGGTGGCCAGAATACGCGAGGAGATAGGAAAAGTGAAAGGGGTGGGCGGTTGTATCCTGAGAAAGAGAGGAGGAGAGAGACGAATGATCCAGATCAAATCGGATGGCTAAGAAGAGAGGAGGGAAAATGGACCAACCACCAACTCACACTTTTATAATAATAAAGATTATTAAATGCAACCAAAATTTGTTCAAAAGACTATTTGAGAAAGGCTGGCATGCAAGTATTTTCTTCTTCCCTAAATGGAAAATTGCGTAGGGGTAAACTGAATAAATCATACCAAAGTGGTGTGACAAGCTAGCATTAAACTAGAATTTTACACAAAAGTGAAACAATGATATTATGACGTGACATGACAAGCTCTTTAGTAGTTTCAAATAGGCAAATCCGTAAACATTGTAGCTATGGGTAAATTGAAACAGCAAGACAAACCTTCAATGAACAAAATGACATGCAAAGATTGTCAAGCCTTCCTGAAAAGATGAATTCTTTCATGGCACCTGCTACAGTGCTTGATTGAGTATCACACAATTGCAGCTCGAAATCACATATCTCATCAGGTTCACAATTAGCCTCTCTAGCAATCAACTGCAACAAAAAACAAAGCAAAATACATCAGGAAAAAAAGTAGAATGTACTTAGGAACCCAGGGGCTCTTGATATTTGAAATGTGAGAACCTTTAGTTCAGTGGAATTATTATAACCAAAAAAGGTACCTGCAATAGTAATGGATGATGCTTTGTATTCTTACTCTCAGATGATTCCTTTGGGCCATTTTCTTCCACTGATTTCTGCATTTCATTCTGCAAAAAGTATGTTTTGAATCAAGACTTACCTTTCTTAAAAGCAAAACAAAACTACAAAAGCCTACAATTTATCCATACTTCCATCGAAACATATTTATTCCAACTAATTAAATACAAATAATGATGTTCAGTAATATTCCCACATTTTGTGGATTAAATAGGTGAAGCATTCTAAAGACTACAAAAGGGGCGCTAAAGTTTTGCACTTTGTTATCCTTTGCAGGAATTGATTCTATATAGTTCCACATAGAAAATTTGATCATGCAAAAAAATATATATATGATGTGCAAGCATACATTGCCTCCTACATAGCTAATACAATAAATATCAAAGGGTGTACCCAATATATAAGCACAGGAGCTGCAATTCATTTGTTGTAAGTCAAATCTACAAGGTGAGTTACAGAGGTTATACACAAGCTTTTTAATTAAAAAAACTATGGTAAAATAACCAAAGATTCATATTTACATTTACTCCATACTTAAAAGATGGTGTGACCGTGTGACTCAAATGAACAACTATTCCAATGGCATGCAACCCAGTAACAGTGTTATTGGCAACAAAAAGCAGGCTGAAAAAAAAGAAAGCTCGGCTTCTGATCAAACATCAATGTATTCAAATAACCTTAACAGACGTGGCCAGCACAGGGATGAGATGATTCTGATTGTTAATCTTGAGACCTTCCGAGGAGATAGTCCTGTAAATAATGTCATAATGTAAACAAGATAAATGAAAATTAGTATTGTTGAAACGGACCAAACTGTCAAAAGATAACAGGGCTTACATCCAACATAGGTTGCATTATGGTAAGTTATTGCATGGTGACGCATAGTTTTTCAAAAATTTTGGCATGGCGACATGCCATATTAAAATAATGAACTAATTAGATATAGAGATATATTTTCAAACTTCCCTTCAAATGAAAATATGAATGCTAAATTAATTTACAGGTACCAATTTTCCACTGTAGGCTTTATTCATTGTAGATGAATGAATAAAGCCTACAGTGTTAGGGGCAGTGTTTTAGGCTTTTGATTCAGATAGTAGGTTGTATGGCTTAGGGTTTTAGCATTTTAGGTTTTATTTTAAGACTCTCATCTCTTTGATCTTAAGAAGGTTTCATTCCTAGTCTACCCTAACTTGTCTGGGACAAAAGGCTTTGTTGTTGTTGTTATTGTTGTTGTAGGCTTTATTCATTGTAGATTAAAAGACTCAAAAATGTAAGATGACCAGTCAAAATTCAATGTAGGACCAACTTTCATGGGCTTCACATGAATGAAATATGAAATTAGAAAAGTTGCTAACACCAACCTGTCAAGGTGAATAGCCAAAGTGGGGATTCTCATGACCGGCTCTTGCACTCTTACAAGCTTGTGTGCATAAGAGACCGTGCCTTCCTTCTTCTCCCGTACAATCACCCTACCTGCAACAGTAAGATCACGGTCGAACCATGTGTGCCACAAGCCACCTCCATAAGTTTGGACTCCAACCTCGAGAAAACCTCCCTTGGTTATCTGTGAAACAACAAGCAAGATTTCATCACTAACTGATCAAAATCAATGACATCAATTAACACACCTAAGAAGTGATAACAAACTGGTATACCCGGTTGATACACGAAATACTGGTCATATAGACATATACTACCACATCAAAATTGCAGGGCACATTTTACTCTGAAATCAATAAAGAAGAGTTCAAGCTTCAAACCTTGGAGACGGGCTTGAGCTTCAGGCATGGACTGTCTGTATGAGCACCGATGATGTGGAACCCATTACCAGCAACGTACCTGCAAAACATCAACACGTCAGTCAAGAATACACATGACAAAGAAATCAATAACGCACCCAAGAAAAAATATGTACAAATTAGATTCGCTTCTATCTAAAGAAGTACGAATTTAAGAATCCAAAAACCAAAGGAAGGCAAGAACAAGAAGGAAGGCGATGGGATCTAGTTGACGCACTTGGCGCCGATGGCGAAGGCGACGATGGTGGAGTGGTTGCGGGTGAAGAAGTACTTGCGGCCGGGCTCGAGCCCCGCCCACTCCTCCCGCTCCGACAGCTGCGAGAACCCCGCCGCCTTCAGCCGCCGCTTCGCCTCATCTACTCTCACCGGCAGCCGCGAAGGAACAGGCGAGAAGTTCAGTTCAGTTCGCGTCGACCAAGAAAAGAAAGGGAAGCGGGGGAGGGCGCGTACCGACGGCATGGAAGGCGGTGGGCGAGGCGTTGAGGAAGTCAACGAGGTCGGAGACGACCGGGGCGGGGGCGGGGACGCCGGCCATGGGCGTCAGGGTGTGGGAGTGGAATATGATCGAAAGGGCGTTGTTGCCGTATTTGGTATTTGGTTAGTTCAGCCCTACTATCGCATCTCGTATTTCTCCTACAGGTCGAGTTCGAATACGTATTCCAGTATATTCGATACAAAAACAAAGAATACAAATACTGGTTTCAATTGGCTCTCCCGAGCTCAACACGGTTAAATTGTATTTTACGCACTAGTAGCTAGACACAATTCAAATTCACATTCCATGTATGTCTCTTTTTTTTTTTGCTGTTTAGAGAGATTCCGAGTGTTTTTTTTGTGTTTCGTAACACTCAGATTGTTTTCTTATATATACAATATTTTTCATCCATTTTTATAATATTTTTTGTTCGTATATATAATATTTTTTCTTGTATGCAATATTTTATAATCGAGAAATATTGTATACATAGAAAAATATTACATATATAGGCAAAAATGTTATAAACATGAGCGAAAAATGTTGTATATATGAAAAAATTTGATTGTTTTAAGTCAAAAAAATACTCAAGTGTTATTTAGCGATTCCTTTTTTTACTTCAGATGTGAATTTGGAATACACTCACTTCCTTCGATGCAAATCCAGATAACGGCTGGGTTCGAATCAGCTTGATGCTTTTGGTTTTTGTCCTTCGTTATAATAACTAGCTTTTAAATAATATATTTTTTAATACAAATTCTATAAATTAATTATAGTATATACTGTACCGACTTCAAACTTAAGATGGCCATCGTCCCCAAAGATGTATAGATTTCTTTTTGATCGGACTTGAGATGGCCAACGCCCCCAAAGATGCATAGATTTCTTTTGATCGGACTTGAGAACTCCGATTGGATTGATATATCTCAGTCCCTTTGCTCTCCGATCTCCATCTCATTTTGTTTCCTACGGGCTCTTTAATGCGCAGGGTTCTAAAAACACGTAAATAGAAAAACGTAGAATTACAACACTGTATACTGTTGAATTATATAGGATTAAAAACTACAGATATTTGTAACAAATGGTGTTTATTACACTATAGGAAAAATACAGAAATTTTAAGGTTAAATATTAATTGATTAGAGAGAGTCTGTTCTTTGTTGCTGCATTTATTTTGGCAAGTCGAATTCATGTGTTCTCCTGGCGTGAAGATGCAGGTTAAAATCGAGACGAGAGCGAGGTGTCACCTGACGAAACCATGGATACGAAAATACGTGATCACCAAGTACCAGCTTATTCGTTAGAATTTTTTATTTAGCTCTATTATACCACCATAATTTGTAATTCAGTCCTATACAGCATGAAATTATAAATTTAGCACCTTGCATAGCATGAAAGAACCCATGGCCGGCACATAGCTTCTACAATGGCACCACTGGCAAACATGGTACTATTTGGCTAGGCACGGCAGGTGGTGGGCCCCACGACGCTTCCGCGCCTTCAGACCATGGTGGAGGTAAGGCACGTGGGAAGTGTGTGATGCACGTGGACATGGAGAAGTTCACCACTGCATCGACGTCATGCACGTGAAGAAAAATATATGTGATAGCTTAATTGATGTCTTACTGAATATTTATGACAAAACAAAGAACAGTGTCAACGCATAGTGTAACTTGGTTGATATGAATATAAGCACCGAGTTAGCACTGAAAAATACCGATAAAGGCCGAATGGATACCGATAAAAGCCGAATGTACATTTCTCTAGTTTGCTACACTCTATCCAAGCTGAGAGATATGAACTGTGTCAAAACTTGCATGGTGTGGAAGTTTCATCTAGTAACTCCGTCAACATGAAGAAACTTGTTTCTATAAAAGATTTAAAATTAGTTGGTATGAAGTCTCATGATTACCATGTGGTGATGACACAAATGCTTCATATTATAATTACAAGTATTTTGCCAAACAAGGTCCGAGAGACAATCATGAGGTTGTGTTATTTTTTTAACTCAATTGCTCAGAAGGTCATCAATCCCATGGATGCTCCGTAGAGCGAAGTGGTGGCGACTATATATCATTTTGAGATATATTTTCCTCTGTCATTTTTTTATATCATGACCCATTTTATTGTTCACCTTATGAAAAAAATAAAGATATGCGGTCATGTATTCCTACGTCATATGTACTCGTTTGAGAGGCACATGGGAATCCTCAAGTCTTATGTGCGAAATCGGTCTCGACCAGAGGGCAGCATCATCGAAGGTTATGTAACTGAAGAAGTCATTGAGTTCTGCGTTGACTATATGACTCAGGTAGAACCAATAGGTATGGCTCTATCTCGTCATGAGGGGAGGCTGAAGAGTATCGGGACCTCGAAAGGATAGCAATCACTCCCGATCTGGATACATACAATCAAGCCCATTTCACGGTCTTACAACATATAACTGAAGTGTCCCTGTATATCGACGAGCACAAAGACATGGTACGCCAAGAGAATTCATGTCAGTCGAAGGTTTGGATCATGAGAGAACACAACTGTCAGTTCAATGAATCGTTAAAAGTACAATTCACTAGGAGATCAACAAGTGATGATATGCAACGGTGGCTGGCAAAAGGGCCAAAATATACAATTGTGATGTGTCAAGGATACAACATAAATGAGAACATATTTATACGACAGCTCAAGATAGAAAGAGCCAATCTAGAACAGCGGTGTCCGCATGGATGCATTTCATGAGCAGTTCAATACCTCTGGGCCAAACATAATGAAACATGGGTTGAGTTTCTACTATGGTTTCGCAGAGGAAATTTGAGAGCTTGACTATTTGCATGCCTAGTACATGCGGAGGACCAACGAGCGGAGGACAAACTAGCATACTAGATTCACCGTTAGATACACAAAGAGGCATTTCCTCCAAGAGCCAGGCTTCTTCGTCGTGGGATTTGATGACTTATTCCAACTATTCAACCTCAACGTCTTACTTCTACGATGCTGGACACTGTAAGTATATACAATCAAGTTCTACATTCTCTCAATATCGGTAAATGTCATAACTCATTACTTACGTATAGATATATGATGCAAGAAGCCCGATGATCATGAGAACAGGTGTGTTTCTTCGACCCACACTTGATCTCTGTGTAATGCATCACCCAAGATGCATCCTACACCAAGAATTATATAACAACGAGATTGCTTGCTTAGGACAAGGACTACCACTGGTGCCATACAATCAGGGGTAAGTGCTTCACTAGTTGCTATACAAATTTCATTTGTACTTTATATGCAACACGAACTTAGGTTTAATGACTATGGTGACATACATGAGTAGATGTCATCTGATCTTCATGGTCATTGTACCAAAGTGAAACCAAGTAATATATCTTGATTCCCTACTCAAGAACGATCACAACTTCACCCTTGTGCAATAACACACTAGATATGTATGCTCATTTCCTCTTAGATAACTCTATTGTAATCTCACCTTCGTTTGCAATGGTTGAAGATAACTTTTTAGAATCATGTAGGTCATTCAACGCCTATGTTGCTAGCGGAGGGAGACACAAGGAATCGAGCTCTACACTACAATACATGATGCGATTTTCAGTACCCACTACAACACAATAGTCCTATATCACACTTCATAATAATGCCTCTTAAACTAACTATACCTATGTAGGTAATTCTATTGTTTGCAGTGGCACCAGCAGCTACAAGGCAACTTATGTGCATTCTACATTTGCCATCATATGTAAGAAATCATGAGTGCTAAGACGGATAATCTAGAGGTTTGTTAATATCACAATAATTATTTCCTAATTATTAATTTAAATATATATGATTACTACTTTACTCCTCTTGGCGTACATTCAATCTGAACGAACTCTCCGACAATCGTGGACGGCTCTCCACCTTCTTGATGATGGAGGTTATTGATTCGAAAGGAGAGTTTCACTCCGGAGACATCACTCAATACATGTTCAAACATTTAATTCAATTGTAATTCACTTTGAGATGTAATTCAATTATAACTCTGGTGAGCATGCATAAACATTCTTTTGTAATTGATTTTGAGTTGTAATTCATTTTGAGCTATAAATAACTTTGAGTTGTAATTTACTTATTTATCATTTATATATAATTTGATTGCTTGTCTCTAGAGTGCATGGATAGCATTTCCTAGGCTACCTGAAAAACAAAACAAAAGAATTAGCTATACAAATAACTATCACAGACGATTTCTAACACAAAACCCATGAAGAAATCCGAAGACTACAATAAGGGATTCGGTAGGAACCATGAACAACATAGGTAGATCATACAAGGAAAGGGGGAAGAAACCTTACCGCAGTAGCCCAAAGCCAAGAAGAGGGGGAACCGGCAGGCTCATAGCTGTGCAGATATAAATGTGTACTAAAACACCGGTGAGATTAATTATGGCTGCACAGCCACGAGCACGCATCCCCGCAACAGCAAGTCCACAGCAGCACGACCACCACTGCACCCTCGAGCACCTATGCGCATTTAGCGACATAGCCGCGTGTGCCCTAGCACACGCAAGCCTCGAGTTCCGCCACAACACATCAAGGCACCAGGACAGCCAAGCAAACACTATGGCAAACCAAGGCTTCAGTTAGAGCCCATGGGGGAACACAACATTTAGGAGAAGAAATTTAGGGTGAATAGAACCAAACAAGAAGGAAAAGGTTAGGGGATAACACCAGGCCAGGTAGAGGAGTAGCCGAGTGGAGGTAGCTGGTGGGTCCATCGTTGCTGGCACCAGATCCAGCCATGGTGGCGCCGTCAGTGAGAGCAAGAAATGGGGAAGAAACAAGAGCATGCTATAGGGAACAGAGAGCCTCTGGTATGTGAGAGAAGTAATGGGAAAGAATGGCCTTTCGGGTGGAGAGAGGTATGAGTGCAATAGATATCTCTTTTGACCATGGGAACCATGAACAGTGATAGGACTAGGTCCAGTTCACACACTATGCAACCAAAAAGTTTAGGAGGCACTACTGTGACACACCAAGACAGGCGCAAACGGACTACAAGTAAATAGTGACCTTGACTGCAGTCACTAGATAATGACTAGGAGTCATAATTCCAACTGTCACTTTAGGCTTAATAAATCAATTAGTGTATGATTAATGTAAGCACTAATACAACAACGACGCACCGCAGCTATACATGATACTTGCCCATAGAAATGGCCACACTATTACATAGATCTAGTCTCTCTTAATGAGTTGCGCCAAAGCCTTAGTACATATGCCAAAATGCAGGAAACAGGCAATCGTAGGATAAAGAACCTTCGGAAGTCACAACTGAGTCTGAGCTCGACCTAGGAATATCGGGCAAGCTATCTGTTGATCATGTTGAGTAGAAATAATAAGGAAGGGTAGAGGGTGCCCATGATATGTAACAATGACAGTTGGGGCCCTCTACATATAGAGGGTATATAAGGATAAACCAACTCTCACTCATGTAATGGGCCGTATTTATTGTATCAACCATGGTCTCATCAAAGATGGGTAGAGCTCAATTATCTTATCAAGTTACTATATACTCCACGTGGGTACAGAGTACATAATTATGAGGATTGGGTAAGATTAGAAATGGTAAGACCTAGGTGCCAATAAGTAGCGCGTTGGAGTATCCGATGAAGGCAAGTCTAGCCCGACCAACGACTAGGCAGTGCAGTGATGGCCGAAAGGCCGAATTCAAGGCCCAAAGAAGGACTGATTACAAATAACACGATTTTGACTAGCCCGACAATACAAACGTCCGTGGCTAACACCCCCAACGACGAGTGGATTACCACCACCAAAGGACTAACACTGGCCAATGCACATAAAGAAAAACAAAGAGGGTGGGGTTACGTGGCCCAAGGCAATGCCTTGAAGGAGGGAATGGCACCAAAGACATCACCGTCGCCCGATCAGGCAAGAACTGGCCTAAGGTTTTCACCTCAGCGCACCATCGCATGCAGCTGCGACCCCGACGCCTTCAACACAATTCAAACGGCTACTCCCTGTGAACTCCGATGCTCGCCTTCTTCTACGTGCGCGCCCACACCAACGGCCGCCCGATCAGTAGCCTTTGCACCCAAGCCAGAGGCAGCGACAGCCCGAACCCTCGATGCCAGCGGTCGCCCGAGCCGATGCCTCTACATCGCGGCCATTGGCTTCATGGCGTTGGTGGTTAGCAACAACGGCAGAGCAAGACACGATGATGTGCAGAGGGGGCAAGAGAGAGGCCCCTGCTAAGTCTAGATTTGGCCTGAAGATGGCCATCTCCGGCTCCTCCCATGTCGCCTTCAGCCGCAGGGCTTCACGGCGCCACTCTCGTGTAGATCTGAAACAACACCGCACTTGACATAGATCTAGAACAGAGCTGCGGTTGAGGGGCCCTGTCTTCACCCCACCAGTGGTGACGGCGACAAGGGGGAACATCGGTGGAGAGTGTCTTTGGTGGGGCGGACTGGCCGCCAGGCCCGGATCCTGCTAGCCAGATCCGACCGGCTATGGCTCCCCGCGCGTCCCCTCCAGCCACTGGGCTTCACGACACCATGCTTGACGTAGATCTAGAACGGAGCTATAGCTGAGGGGCTCACCGCCGTTGCCGCACCGACGGCGACGACAGCGAGGGGGCGTCGGAGGGGAGGGCCTTTGGTTGTATGGGTTGGGGTGCCCCCTAAGTCGCCCGTGGGAGCAGCTCAGGAGGGCAGGGAAACAATGATGTACAAAATGTGAGAAAAAGTTAACTTGCACAGGGTTTAAATCGTGATTCATGCTTGTCTCCTAGACTAGAGACTATAGGAGCCTATCGAGGGCTCTATCTCATGATACGAGTGATTAGTAGATTTTTTTAGACATAAAATGGATAATCGTTCTCAACTAATTGTATTTTCATAAAGTGGAGAAACTAAGTTAGGGAAGAGGATGGGATGATACAAAACTCATAAACATGCATTCTGCTAATATGATTGTTGAGTTCTTTGTACTCACTCTTGCTATTAATCCTCCTTTGTTAGAACCAATGCAAGCTGATAATTCAATTGAGCCAGTTGAAGCATACTTAAGGGATGACTACTATTATGATGGTTGGGAAATGGTGCACCCGGAAAACGTGGCCTACAAACTTAATACTTCTTATGGAGGTTGGGATGACTAGTTCATCTATAGAAGCTACAGGATGCTGTGTCACCCCATGTATATGATAAAGTTAGGTAAAATTTCCATAAGTTGTAATAAGGGTGCAAATCTGTTAAACTCTATTTGAGATATTAGGCCTCTGTGGTATGGTATTATAATAATATTGTACCATCTCTAATTATTGTTCTGCTATAATATTTTGATGGGTTTATTATTCGTTGAAACGGTGTTCTATTGAAGAAACGAATAATAATTAGTTGACTAGTGTTATTAATTTTTGTAATAACATGGATCGTAACAGACGACCTGTCTCCATCTCCGCTAGCCGTGCTTCCTCTATGCCTCCCCTCTCCTCTCCCCTCCTCCGTGTGGTTGATAATTAATTCTCAATTGAAGCTATGGTTAGTTCCCAAATTCGCAAAGAAAGAATCAAGGAAGGAGAGGTGTGGTCAGAGACTTCACCTCTTGCTGTGGATAGATGGTATCGTGGACGACTTTTCTTGGACTCCTGATCACGATGACTTCCTGGTCATTTGCATGGATGGAAGTAGAAAACATATCTACTTGCATGCCAAGCATGCTTGTACTTGATGATCTAGTGATGGCTCTCATGAGGCAAGCACCCGATGCGAAGGGCGTTACCCACACGTCCTGCTCGACGTCGGGGACACAGCCAAAACTCAACCATGAGGATCGATTTGCTACTGGGGCCACTGGTGAGCTGCAGCAGACGCCCTATCCAAGATGCTACTATCGTTTGGAGCCACGCCCGGCACCGACGAGATGCCAAGCCCCTGCAGTGTCCAACACCGATTTAACCTGGTGCGTACGTCCGGTCGCTAAGGGCATCTGTAGTGTATAAAAATAGAGAGTCTTAAGCCACCTTAAGGTCAACCTTATACATTACAGGGTGACCTTAAGCAGGCTATAAACAAAAAAGGCTTAAGACTGGTCCTCAAGCTAAAGACCTGGCCATAAGCATTAAAATTCAATTTTTCTTTATCTTCCAAGTGGGACCGTCTTAAGGCCCCTTGGGTTATATACACTATGGAGTCAGCCTTAAGGTTTAGATGGGACCCACCTAAGGCTTACACTACAGATGCCCTAAGGTTGCTGCATCCACGGACACTTCACCGAGGCCGCCACGTCCACCAAGTAGCGCCTTCGCATCATGAGTGTTAATTACACTATTGAGACCCCATGTCCGTGTGGAGATCGCGGTGCCAATTGTCAAGGCCACATTTGTTGCCATTTCAAGCCATGCATATAATCGGCTAGCTCTTGTGACAAGAAATGATGGTGCAACCTGTGCCCACGCTGCAATCAAACGAGGGATCTGCATGCTCTCATGATGCCGAAATCCACTCCTATGCGCTTTCAAAGTACTGAAGTTGCCCCAGACAATCTGCATATCTACCGCATCTGAACAAGGATGACCTGTCCTCGTGACCTCACAGTTCGCCCACTATGCACCTCCACTACATTGGAGTCCTCCTAACCATCTCCTACAACCTACATACCTACACCAAAATAAGAATGGTCTGCCCTCATGTCACCAGAATTTGCTTGTGTGCGCCTTCACTGCAATGGAGTCATCCCCGCTGTTGCTACCGACTTCATTGACACCTTGGCATTCTTCTCCAACAACCTTACTCCTACATGAACTACAGCTATCTACCTCCATGATGCTTCTATCTACACTACTACAAAAAAGGCTATACTGGACGGCTATATCACAGACGGTTCATAGGGAACCGTCTATGCTATATTATCATAGATGGTTTTATAAAGTGTGATAGTGTACTGTTTGTGATAGGCAACTACCACAGACAGTTCACACGAATAACCGTTTGTGATATTATCACAGATGGCTATTTATATGAACCGTATATGATAGTGAAAGACATCACAGATGGTTCATATTAATAACCGTCTGTGATAATTAACAAATTAAACGGTTATTTATACAAACCGTCTATCATAGTAGCGGACATCACAGATAGTTTATATGAATAACCGTATGTAATAGTTCACAGATAGTTATTAATAGGAACCGTCTATGATAGTTTCATATCACAAACGGTTGGTGGTTGGAACCATCTGGGATACGCTGCGTTATTAAATAGCAAGCGTGGTCGCGATAGATTTGTCTTCATTGCGCTGCATTGAAGGAGGCGATCGGCTTTGGGGAGTTTGGTAAAAACATACTGCTTGTAGATCTAGATTGTTTATTGATTTGTTCGTAGTGATTAGAGGTTAATATTTGCTTCTAATAACTTATATGCCTTGTAATAGCTAGAGAGATGATAACTAGGTTTAGAGATATATGGTAGTTTGCTCCAATTTAAGAATGTGTCAGTACTTGTAGTTTACTTCAATATATTCTTATTTGATATTTCTTCATGAATACATAGCTAGCTACTTAATTTAGATATGGACAATTTATTATAAGGTGAATGACAATTATATGTGTAAGTAGCTAGGCTGGTTAGCTATAGTAGCATTAATAATCCATTTTAACACCCATTTGTTAAATATATAGTGTAGATGGATCAAAGCTGGATGTATATTGAGAACCGTGTGAGTGAATAGTACATTAATGGGTGTCTGCTTTTAGGAGAGCGGCCGAGCTGGATATGTTGAAGAATAGAATAGAATATATGTAATGTCCATACATTAATTGCGATAATCTAAAGATGTTTACCAACTCAGCGTAGATTAAAGCTCAACTTGATTTGAAGGGGTTTCAAAAAGGGACATGTTGGACCAGTCACGATGAAGAAAAGATTATACAGGAAGGTAGTTATAACATCATCGAGGGAGACAATGATATGCCAGTTGTAGATTGTGTTTTTGATGATGATAGGTCGCAGGATAACAATCTGGATCAGATGCTACGCGATGCAAAAGGAAACTATAGTGAGAGAGAGTTTGGTAAATTTGAGGGCTTGATGGAGGACTTAGAGAAATCTTTGTTCCCGGGCTGCAAGCAGCAATACACAAGGTTTTCATCTATTCTAGAACGGCTGAAATTGAAGGCAGGCAATTCTATCACAGACGGTTCTATAATGGAACCGTCTGTGGTAGTATTATCAAAGACGGTTCCATAATGGAACGTATTGTAACGACCCACATCGTTGATTAACCCTAATTAGCGAATTAGAACGTTAAGTAGGATTAATTACATAAATAATAATCTAAAAATACGAGGGAATTTAAAATTTTCTTTGCAGACGTTTAAATGGAACTTAGCGAGCGATAAACTAATACGTTGTTTTCACGATTTCATCAATGAGAGTGAATATCAAGCGGTGTAGACTAAAATGAGAAGTAAAACTCAATTGCACGACCAATACAAGTTTTCCACTCAATTAGAATATAAACAATTAGAAGGCACATCAAGTCAAATAAACATATTACAAATGACATTACATCATAGCGACAAGACGAATTACAACTAATGTACAATTTCATGTCTCAACCAAATAATCATCTTAACATTTAAGCAATTACTATACAATTGTAGCATTCAGCCGGAGCATACATGAAGTAAATTACACCCAGTCCATCTCATACATATTCATTGCATCCGAATTAACAAAGAATAGAAACTACATTTGGATCACCTACAATATTATCTAGACAGCAATATTAAGAGGAAGCCTAAATTTACATACTCGAACATTTCATACATTAATCAGATTATTGTCAAATTGCCGATACAACATTATTTTACTTATGAATAAATAGCTAAACTATAAGACCGAAAAAGACCGAACAAAAGAGTTAATTGAAAGTAAAGCAATATAAAGTAAGCGTTCCCGTCAGAGCCCTAAGGATTAACTTCGGGCGGGGTAATCCGTTCACGGAGATACCTGACCGTCCGGGGGCCAGTCGGCACCTCTCACAACCATAGACTCATCACACGGTATTTTATTACTATACAAACCTGTTTTGAGTATAGGGATCAGCTAAGGCAAAGCCAAAATACCAGAACCCATTTTCAAGCCCAAACCATAATCGAGAGGCACCTGTCAAAGCCTCACCACATAGCACAGTAGCAACCGAGATAACACCCGTCCAGAGCAAGCATGCCCAGCTAGCACTGCCGGCCAGCAAACCCTCACGGCCAAGAATATAGCCACACAGCCCAAAATATCCCACTGTCATATACCAATAGTCACACAGAGCAAAAGAGCACAGAGAGGCAGCAAGGCAAGGTAAGCAATCCCCCAACATTCTCCAGTCAGCCCCAACACCACAGCGAAGCCAACCACCGCGGGGAGCCGAAGGCTAGAGAGGTGAAGGCGCGGCAAGCCGACGGGAGCAAGACCACCGGGACAACCGCAAAAGAACCGCAAGCCAGCAACCGTCACCAGCCACCACAAGTCAGCGACCACAACCGGCCCAAACCCTAACCCTCTTGTGCTCACCAGCGCAGGTGAATTCCCACAACTCTAGCCATCCATTTAATGCCATTATCCAATCCATTCAACATAGAATAGAAACCATAAGCATCCATCCCCAGTAGAATACATGGAACCATCACACAGAGCAACCACCGAAAGTAGGGGAAATAAAGCATAGGAACAGAGGTTACCGAGAAGGCAAGCCGCCATAGGGCCAGGTGAACTCCGCGCACCCGACGGCCAGTCCATGCTCCCCCGGCGCATGGCACGACCTCGAGCCCCGCCGGAGCCACCAATGCCCACCCTCAGGTAGATTCCCAAAAAGCACAATAGACAAATCAAAGTGTAGAACCAAAATGAAATAATAATGAAATCAACCGTGGATCCGGTTGAACCAGAGAGAGGAGCGCCAGATCCGGGCCATAGGCTCCGAATCCGGCAGTAGCCGACCGGGCTAAGGGAGGAGGCGGCGTTGAGGGGAGGCGCGTCGGTGGGGGCGACGCCGGAGGAGGAGGCGCAGAGGGAGTGGACGGCGGAGGCACCGAGTTGGGGAAGAGCCGAGCGGCAAGGCGGAGGCGGCCGGGCCGCATGGCGTGGCGCTTCGGGGAGCCGAGTCGAGGGGAGTCGGCGCGGAGGAGAGAGGAAACCGGAGGGGAGCAAGGAGGCCTGGGGCCGAAGCAGGCGCGGCGGTGGAGTGGCGCAACGCCGACGGGCCAGGCGGCGCGACGCCGACGAGTGGGCGGCGGAGCGGAGCGGCGGCGCAAGGAGGCAGGGGCGCATGTGGAGGGAGCCGCACAAGGGTAGAGGCAGCGGCGTAGAGGAGGAGCCGAGGGGAGGCGCGTGAGGAGAGAGCGGGGAGGCCGAGAGAGGGAGATAGAGAGAGGGAGCCGGCGGAGTGGGCGAGAAAAGAGGAAAAAGAGGAGGAAGCTGAGGCGTCGGCCGAGAGCAAGAAACGGGGACCGGGCTGAAGGAACGAAGAAAAGAAAAGAAATAAGAAAAGAAGGAAGGGTAGAAAGGGGTAAATTTATTAGAATTGGGAATGTTCATAAGCATGCAATGTAATAACCTTGCTATAATAGATTTGTTAAGGTTAAGGAAATTAGATGCAGATGTTTTTAAGAATTTAGTAGTAGATTATTGCTGTAGCATCGCAATAGAATTTCTTTTAAGAATTAAATAGAAACTTAGAATAAACCGTGCGCATACTCAGTAGTATTCGCTTAATTAATTTAACCATACTATATCACGAAGCCCTAGAGTAATTCGTAGTATAATTGTCAGGCAAAAAGGCTGTCCATACATTAGCAATATGGAGCGTATCGAATGAAATGGTATAATGCCGATCAAATCAATTAACATCCTAATCAAATAATTATTTAACCATATTGGTAGTATAAACTCAAGAGACATTAATAATAAATGTTAAATATTCATGATCATTATAAATAAACCAAAAGCGCCAATGAACTAAAACAGGTCCATGTAAATGTTAGAACCTGTGTTTTGTTATTTAGACTAATTGGCGGTATCATTAATTACTTAGACAACTTGGTTAGTAATATTTAAATTAGAGAAATTTACCTCTGATAATTCTAGAAATCCACCCTTGGTTACATAGGGTCATTAGAACAAGTTAATTGGGTCCGATAAAATTAGTTAAGTTCATCTAAACAATTGAAAACCATTAATCTGCATTTACAATGATTAGAACAAATGTATTGCCATATGTAAAATAAAGTTGTAGCATGTATCAATTTAAATGATGCATTGCTAATTAAATCATTCAAGGTCATAACTAAACACCTACTTAACCCGGATAATGCTAAACCATAAAACTGTCTTAGTAAATATTCTTGGATAATAGAAATGAATTAAATTATCATAAAATCATGTAGAACACCTGTCTTACATATCTAAATACCCAGTTAAATTTTATTAGTAGATTATAAACTGTAGAAGTTCACTTATAAATATTCTGAATTGTTAGAATAAAGTCATAGCCATTAGAAGATTAACACTATCGCAACGATAGATAGTTCGAAATCAACAAAAGGCGGAGTTTAACTTTTAAGCAAACCACTCAGCCGTGCTAGGAAAATAACGTCCAGTGACGATTATAAAATACGAGCTAACTAGGACTACCGCAATCGTGTTAAATGGATGAAGCTTACCTTAAGAACACCAGCACATAGACCTCATTACTTCTATTACACTTTCATACATTAAATCGTAGCCAATATATTTAACTGCAGACGACAATCCAAGCTACGGGGGTGACTTCACCTGATCCTGCTTGAATCTGAATTTATGGTTGAAATCCAGGCAAGCATTCCTTTGATCAAAGCTTCTGAGTATATTTCGTAAAATAAGTATTTTGTATTAATCTAGTATCACCCTGCATGAAATAAAAGAAGATTATTTAAATCGAGAAATGGCTATAAGGGAAAAGAGATGGTTGGCAACTGATGGAGCAGTTGGCCACCTGAGTAAGAAGGTGGGCAGAGGTTGCCAGGGCAGGTGACAAGTGGGGCAGGTGAGGGACCTCTGCATAGGAATAGAATATAAGGGATTACCAACTTCGTCCGTGTGAACAGACCGTACCACACCGTATCAACCAACATCCCGTCTTGACGGACAGACTAGTAGCTCTATCAAAGTATTATATTCTCCACATGGGTAAGTATTAGTTAGGGAGTGGAACCCACAAGACTGGTTCGTTATCAGCAAGGTGGGCTATCCACAGCCGCGCTCAACCCAAGACTGGTTCGTTATCAGCAACGGGTGAGGCGGATCGCAAGAACCCAAGACTGGTTCGTTATCAGCAACGGGTGAGCGATGGGCGATATATTACGCCGTGGAGTGTTGGGAGATGGTCAGGAACCGCCCCAGCCAACAGTTAATGTCGCTTTCGGTGGGTCTGCGTGAGGGTGGTACACCGCTCCAGGCTACCGATTGTGAGTAACTGGGTGGAGATATAATTACTGAGATAGATGCAAACGTACTGTACTCTGATCTGGGCACCGCATCTAAGGAATTGCGGAGAACCATGAGCCACCAGGATCAAGAGTGGTGAGGGGTAAAGTGATACAAGCTTGCGCAATGCTATCAAAATCATGAATTCATGCCTGTCTCCGGGAAAGGAGAATTACGGAAACTTATGGGGGTTTTTGCTGTTCATGCGTATGTTCAGTAGTTTTCTAAATTAATAAATCGGACTTCTTTCAAAACCAACAAACCTATTTTCTATAAGTCATGGAAATGACAGGGTTGATGAAAAAACGTGTTAAAAATAAACACGAGACTGAAGAGAGGAATTGAGATTCCTACAAGTGTAAATGATGGGCATGTTATGCATTTTGTATTATAACGCTTGCTGAGTACTTCTGTACTCACCCTTGCTATAACCCTTTGCTTAGGAGCATGTCAATTCAGGAAATGGCTAATATCAGGAGGAAGCTACCTGCATGGAATACCGTAGACTCGGATTACAGTGGGTACAAGGTGGACACTCCGTGTGATCGTTATGGAATAGAAAGTAGTTAGAATATTTATCTAAAGATTGTAATATTCAAGCCCTTGAGGCTTTTTAATGAACTGTAGCCCTGCATGGCGATATTCTTGTAATACTGTGTAATATCATAATGTGTCTCTAATTATTGTTCTGCTGCAATACTCTGATAGGCTTATTATTCATTAGAGCGATGTTTTATCGGCTAAAACGAATAATAATCCGTTGACTAGCATTATTACCCCATGGTAATAATGCGGGTCGTCACACGTATGCCCTACTATGTTTTGCACTCACTCCTCACTCACGCACTCTATCTCCATCACCCCTGCTAGGTTTTGCTCACTTGCGACGCCGCCTCTCCTCCCGGCGCCGCCTCTCCCTCCCGACGCCACCTCTCCTCCCGACGCTACCTCTCCCTCCAGATGTCGGCCGCCTTTCCCTTCCGACGCCGCCTGTCCTCCTGACTCCACCTCTCCCTCCCGATGCCTCCTCTCCTCCCGACGCCGCCTCTTCTCCCTAAGATATGAATCCCAAATCCCACTGTGGGTTCGAATATCAGCTCGATGATGATACTAGTCTAATACTAAAATTGGATATTCAAGGTTGAGCTCTAAATTGTTACTATTACTGTCATTTATCAATCTTGTGGTATGTCACTTTTGGAATAGTTGGCTAATTTGTTTTGTGATCTTTAGTACTTCATGATGTATGCTTCACTTGATAGCTAATTCGGTTTGCTATCAAACTTGTTGAATCTGTGATTGTATTGTTGGGAGTATATTAAGTTGACGTATTGTCCTGCGATCATTACCTTTGCCTTCCTACTGGCCGAAAGTTTAATTGATGAATTTAAACTTGGTAGATAAGTAATTTGTTATTTAAGAGCTCAAGGTTTGAATCTTATTTAGTATATCCAATTAGTGAAGAGTATATACCATAGTAGCGGGACGACCAAGATTAATTCTTGTGTAACCTTACATCTAAGAACACTAAACTAAAATTTGAGGTTTATGCTAATTTTAGTTTATTCCCCTGTTCTTGAGAATGCTCTTGGTACTCATTTCAGCAGTCATTGTGCTTCCTACTTTATATTTATGCTTTTAATGACATGGTATAATTACATGTTTATATACAATTTTTGTCATTTATATACTGCTACAAATGTGCTTTGATCATATTTAATTATGCTAGAATTAAATATAAATATATACATTACTACAAGATGAGAAAGATTTTGTGTTATTGCTATAAGATCTATTTGGAATGGCATGTTACCCTTCCAAAGGGACCTTTTAGCAATAATATATGCCACATAGATCTTCAAAGAGCATGAAGCAAATTACACACTTCAATGTATCAGGTTCTATGAAGTAAGTTATAACCGTTATCCTAGTGCACAACATAATGAGGAGAAAGAGACTGCGGCCATAACCAACTTCATAGAACTTAAGGCACTGGTGTGTGTCATTAGCTTCATAGAACTTTGTTTACGTTCATAGCTTACTGTAATTAGTTTTTTCTTGTAAGAGAGATGACATCTGCATAGTCATCGTCGTCATCATCTGGGTCTGACGCTCCGAAGACTAGAGCAACTAAGCGTGGCAGAGGAGTATCGAAAAGGCCAGAAGGCTGAATGACCATCACGGTGGTCTGTTTAGATGGGGTCCCTCTGCAATCGAAGAAAGCAGCAGCAACATTCCGAACTACCTGCAGGATAATTGGAAGACAATGAGTCCTCATCACCATAGCAAGATGGAATGATTTGACAAAGGTTCAGAAAAATCAGCTGTGGGAGGAAATAACAAAGTTGTTCGAGATCCCAACAGAAGTCTAAGGACTTGTGCAATGGCAGATGCTCCTCATGATGGGAAAAGCATGGAAGAATATCAAGAGCACGCTTGTCACGCAGTACATGGCCAAGGATCGTACGCTCTTCACGAGGTATCCTTTCGTGTCGCCGGAAACATGGGAGGCCTCCGATCAGATCACAACCTCGTCCTGCATCCTCCATTACAGGATTTTACCAGTGTATCCAGCGGTGCCAAGTCTGTGAGGGTGAGTGTTTTGCACCTGGAGAGCCTTGTGCACTGCAAATGAGCGCGTTCGAAACTAGTTAAGAGTGAGGTCATCAACCACGTCTTCTGGTGTCTCCTCTTTCAAAAACCCCGCGGACAAGAAAGTGTTCCAATGTCTGGTAAGATATGTTAAACCACATAGTTGTTAATAGCTCTTGAACTTCATGTGGTTTAAAATAACATGATTGCCTCTTGCATCAAGCATTGACGACTGAATCTTCCCAATGTTCCTTTGAAGAAGACAAGAAGAGGGATATACTATCTCAGGCCTTGAGAAATAAGGAGAATCCAAGTCGCACGTGAGGCCTGGGGGGTGTACGTACCTTGGAGGCACGGATTCCCAAATAACTCCGAGACATATATGCGTAGGAAGAGATCCAAGGCCTATCGCGATGAACAAATAAAACATGAGCTTCGTGCACAACTTGATGAATAGCTATCTGCCTCACTTCAAGAGAAGACTGCCTCACTTTGAGAAGAGATAGATTCATTAAGGGAACAACTGAGACAAAATCCAAAACCAATCGCAACCCACACCCATTAATGTGGTACCCAGTCCCCCTCAACGTCAGAGTAGCTGTGCGTCCACGGCAATTTCTGAACATAGCGATGCCCACTTACCTATCGACGATATCCAAGTAATGTATCTCTCTAGAATACTACATAGATAGACGTGGTGAATGCCTTAACTCATTGTGTATTGTTATATAGGAGCCCACGCCGTGCATCCTTGGAATCAGGCTTGTTGGCTCCATTCCCATTGACGTTGGGCGGAGGATAGCGTATCCATGACTATCAGGGACGCTGGTGTATGGTGTCCAACTAGAGACCGATTTCATGAAGGTCTAAGTAGACATGATTAATGATGTTTTCCGAACCGTTCCTCTTGAGAAGCCCCCAAATGAAGAGATTATGACATAGGGGATGCCATCCACACATTCATCAAGTGGCCCAAGAGGGACATCACCCTCAACCCGTTTGTGCCACGATCTCCACATTCAGTGGCCTAAGAGAGACATCGCCCTGGACCCGTCACATCAGCTCCCGTGGCTCTAGCTCAAGCTCCTCTTCAAAAGCTCGTCACATCGGCTTTCATAGAGATGACGCCAAAAATGCATTGCAAGCTAGGCGTTAAGGCCCAACCGAAGAAGATTAAGGTGCCTCCCGGGTAATGGAAGTTCATTATTGGAGTGTCGTTGGTTCCCGAGTCACAACTACCTAGCCTTGGACTCGTTTGCAGGATTTTGCATACTTGGTATATGCAGAGGTCCAACATAAAGCCAAACCGGCAAAGTGGATTCACCGTGAGATACACAGAGACGCATTTCCTCTATGACTCGGGCTACTTCGTTGTGACATTTGAAGACCTATTTTTACTATTCAACCTCGACGAACTTGACGCCTCACTTCTACGATGCTGGACACTGTAAGTGTACTGTACAATCATGTCTACATTCACATAATACCGATAAATGTCATAACTCATTGCTTATGTATAGATCTATGATCCAACAAGTACGGTGATGGCGAGAACCGGTGGGTTTCCTCGACCCACACTTGGTCTTTGAGCAATTCATCAACGATAATGCATCCTTCGTCTAAGATTACATAACGAGGAGATTATTTTCTCATAGTGACAAGGAGTACATCATGGTAACCTTCAACGAAGGGGTAAGTATTTCACTAGTTACCATACAAATTCATTTGTAGTACTTTTATACGTAACATGAACTTAGAATTAATTACTATGGCGACATAACATGACTATGGGTCATTGGATTCTGATCGTGATTGTACCAAAGTAGAGGAATGTAATATACCTTCATTCCTTACTTAGCGGCAACCACGACTTCACCCATGTGCAACAAGCAATTGATAGGTAAACTCATTTTCTTCATACATAACTCTATTATAATCTTCTCTTCATTTGCAATGGCCGAAGCCAACCTTTTGGAATTATGTAGGTCGTTTAGTGCTTACGTTGTCCAAGGAGGGAGATATAAGGAATCTAACGCTACATTGCAACATAGGACGCAATTTTTGGTATCCTCTACAACACAACAATCCTATATCACACTTCGTTATAATGCCTCTAGAACTAATAATACATATGTGTGTAATTCTATTTTTACAGTACCACCAGCAGCTAAAGGGCAACGTATGTGAATTCTACATTTGTTGCCGTCTGTAGTAGTGCTATCTCCTTGACGATTCTGCCGTGCCATCGGATCTGTCAAGCTTAGCATAAATCGTGCATGCTATACCATTCGTGATTGACGAGGCCGGATGACAAGGCAGGTGTAGCCGGTGCAAAGGCTACGCTACCAATAGCACCATAGACCGATGAGGCTATGGATCTTGCCAAACGCTAACATCTACACCATCATTCATCAACATCACATGCATGGAGAACGCGAAGTGAAGACCAAAGATGACAACTAGTATGCATCTTAATCAGAGGTATCTAGTGAGTCCACATGGCGAGAGTAATTAATCGGGAGTTTTCTAAAGCCTCAGGAACCAAGAGACTAGATCGCAAGTTAGATCCACCTTAGCGGCGGGCTACAGAGTGCATATTAATAAAAGGAGACTTGTAACGTTGTTATTATTTAAAGAATGAATAAAATATACTTCCCTATCTTTTCTTTATGCTTTATTTATTTTGTATGCTAGCACGTCCGCACGCATAGAAATCCTAAAGCGATCTCTCTTATCAAACATATACTATCAATTCATTCGCTCGTTCCAAGCTCCTTAGGAAAATTGCAAATGGAAGTAGGGTTTTTTAAAACAATTGGTAGGAATAAATGTGACTATGCGAAATTTACTCAATGGAATAATCGTCCATAATTTCTATACTTTAGCTTCATTCCAACAAGTCCCAGTCTATCAATATGCCGTATATGCCGTTGTTAGGCATGATTGGTATGTTAGAAATGGCATGTTCCTTTTTTCTTTTAAAAATAGGGTGTTTTTAGGGGGTGTTTAGGACTGCTCTACTCCACGTTTTTCAGCTCCGCTCCACGTTTTTTAGCCAAACAGGTTCAGCTCCACGCACTCTATTCGAGGAAAAAAGGTGGAGTTGTGAGAGCACCTAAAGGGGTGCTCCACAAACTCTAGTTTTTTGTAGAGCTGCTCCACGGTAGAGTTTGTGGAGCAAAGTTTGTGGAGCAGTCCCAAACACCCCCTTAGCCTTGCGAGTCGGGATCGAATCGAGGACCTTACGCTCGTGCATCCTCGCAATCCCACCACCCGGAGCTCGTCCAGGCCCCTTGGCATGTTTTATTTGAACTAGTTACATGTCTATGTGTTGCAACGAAATTCGTTAAATGTATAGAGAATCATGATATAGAAAGAGTTGCTTTGATCGGTTGGAAAGTGGAGAGTGATGAGAAGTCGAAGAAATAGAGCGGTTGGTAGAGAATAGATGTATAACCACCAACTCGTTCTTTTATAATAGTAATGATAACTAAGTTGATGTGAATCTATTTTGCAATAATTTTAAAAATAGAAGTCACTCACGGGATTCAGGATACTTTGCTAATAACACCATGCGGTTTCTCGCACTTCTTAGAAACTTTAAACCCTTTTTTTGACTGAGAACCCGGAGCCCCTCGTCACTAGATTCTCATAAAAACCAAGCTCACCAAGCTCGCTGAGAAGCTCACCTCAAGATCCAACCGCTAGTTAAAAGTTGGGTATTTTTGAGTTTGAACACTTTTTGGGGAACTTTGAGTTGAACTTTTTAGAAAATCTCATGTCGAAAGTTGGTATTTCGTGTTGAAATTCATAGATATTTTTTGAGTGAAGGGTGAGGGTCTAAGAGTTGAAATTCTCACGATTTCGAGTTGAAAGGATCGGTGATGTTTTCGGCTGAAATTTGTAGAATTCCTAGGTGGGAAGCAAAAAAAAAAAAAATTGAAGTTTCGCTGATAGTCGCCCTCAGGCCCTCTTGTGTCCATTTGAATCAAAATACTTCAAATCTATACACCGTCTTCTGAATTTCTCAAAATTTTCGTTGATTTGGCGATTCGATTCCGCACGAAAAATATCAAATCTAGGGGGATATCAATCCACCTGGCCCAATCAACGCCCTCCCCTCATCCACACCAAACCTCCTCCCCTCCACCGCCGTCGTTCTCCCAACCGTCGCCCGAATCCCTAACGCTCCACCCTCCCATGGCTTCCTCCGCCTCCGTCTCCCCCGCCACCGCAGCCACCGCAGTCTCCGGCGCCCACCACTGCCTCCTCCTCCCCTGCTCCCCTTGCCGCCTTCCCCGCCTGCGCCCGCGCCTCCGCCTCGCCGCCTGCCACGCCGACACCTTCCTCTCCTCCTCCGGGGCCCACACGCCGCCCGCCCCCGCGGCGTGCACGTCCGCCTCCTCCGCCAGCGGGTTTTCCGACTGGCTGCGCTCGCGCGGGCTGCCGCCGGGCAAGGTGGCCATCCTGGAGCGCCCTGTGCCCTGCTTACGCGAGGGCAAGGACCGGCCGCTGCACTACGTCGCCGCCGGCCAGGACCTCCAGGTGCTGTGTAAGCTGGGTTCGTGGCTGATTCCGATGGTAAAGATGCGATGTTGATGTTGATTTAATTTTAGCCGGTTGCTTTCCTGTTTTGGCAGGCGGGGGATGTGGCATTCGAGGTGCCCATGTCGCTCGTCGTCACACTGGAGCGGGTGCTCGGGGACGAATCCGTCGGTGAGATGGCCGCTTTGCTCTTGTACCGTTGAGTTCTGTTATTTGGTCGGTTTATGGCCTAGGAAGTGGCAAATTTTCATTTCATGGATGCTCATTTTGTGATCGAAATGAATTTAGCCCTGCAATAATAGCTCCGTCGGGCCATTTTGTGTGAATGACAGACTCACTTTGCTTTGAGATGATGTGCCCAAGTTATTCCTGTCCTGAGTAGGTATCCTGCACATAATGAAATGTGTGAAGTATAACTTCAAGTCACTTGAAGGAATTTATAGAAGCACTAAGATATAGGTGGGATTACTGTGGGGCTTGTTTTGTAAGCTGCTATTTGCAATTCTATGTTTTGCAATACCATGTAGGTCATTGGCTCATTGCATTTAATATTGTTGCCAACAGTATATGTGTGGTACTGTGGTTGGGGAATACTCTTCAAAAGTTAGTAATTGTGGTTTAGTATTTGTAGGGTTTTTTTTTCAGTGCGATTCGACTAGACCAAGACTTTGTGAATCTGCTCCTCCTGATATTCAACTTTAGCATGTGTGCAGCCAAAAGTGTCATGCTTGCACATCTTCAGGTTATACTCAAGTACTAGCAATCTCTCCGAGTGAGGTGGTGGAAATTGTTTTGGGGGTCCTCCCATCCAATTCACAAAGTGAGAAAGCAAAGACACAAGTTTCAGTTTGTGGCTTAGCATTTGTGAGAACATGTTCCATTTTGGAATTAAAGAACAAGAGTTTTGTATTCCAACCTTTACTTGGATGCTGATTATGAAGCTAAAAGAGCATTGACAGCTAGGGAATTGAAACTTTTGTCCTGTCTGTTTTTCCATTGGCTCTTCTATTGGATTGTATTTTCTATCTACAACATTCATTTGGGTGTTTTGTTGTTTTGTCAAGATAACAGGGAGTTCTCAACTTTTAGTCATCAATTATCATGAGAGTAGTAAGGAGCACTATGATTGATGCGTGGTTAAAAGTATATCAACCATAAAGTAGATCAACCATAAATACGTTGAAATTGTATGATATTTCTGTTAGACAGGTCTTTCATGTACTAAGTTTATGGTCTTAGCTGCTCATCTCTGAATCAGCAATACCTCTTGGTGCTTTATGATTTATCTGTTATTTATATGCTATGGTAATCTGTTGTTATTTTTGTGTCATGTAGCTGAATTGTTGACGACAAACAAATTGTCTGAGCTGGCATGCTTGGCATTGTATCTCATGTATGAGAAGAAGCAAGGGAAAGATTCATTTTGGTATCCATACATTAAGGAGCTTGATCGGCAGCGAGGAAGGGGGCAGCTAGCTGTTGAATCACCTCTTTTATGGACTGAAAGTGAACTGGACTACCTGAATGGCAGCCCCATGAGGGTAAGTATTTTTTATCTACTCTATGTCAACTTATCACTACCACTTCTTTTAATGCAGGATTAATCAATATTTAATGAGAACATGCATATCCCAACTTAGATTTTTTTTAATAATTAAGGATGAAGTTGTTGCCAGAGATGAGGGAATAAGGAGAGAGTATAACGAGCTTGACACATTGTGGTTCATGGCAGGTTCATTGTTTCAGGTCATTTCTTGATCTTCCAAAATTTCTTTCCATCGGAGACTGTTGCATTAGCTATTATTTATTCTCATGTATAGTTTTATGCAGCAATACCCTTTTGACATACCTACCGAGGCTTTTCCATTTGAGATCTTCAAGCAGGCTTTTGTTGCAGTACAGTCTTGCGTGGTTCATTTGCAGGTAATAAGTTGTGCAATGGATTTGCTTTATTATCTAAACTTGTATGGTTCTCCAACTCGTTGTGCATCTGATTGTATGGTTCTCCAACTCGTTGTGCATCTGATTTATTTTCCTTAGATTTTGAACTCAAGGCTTAAGATTTGTTCTGCACGTTAGTAATCTAGGGAATTTTATGAATTAGAAAGATTTAGTGGAAAACATCTTGGCCAAATCATAGGTTAACCTCACAATATTTCTATCCTAGTCAATAATTTGTAGATTTTCTTCTCTATATTTTATAGATTTATTCTGTGCATTTTTTTGTTTACCATTTTTTGGTTTGTTTGTTATTTTTGTGTGATATGATTATTAACAGTGCATATCCTGCTGGGCATTTTTTTATTGGATAAATATCTTAATCTATTCTCTATTGACTTGGTTGTACTTCCTTTTCAAGAGCAGAAGGTTACTTTAGCTCGAAGATTTGCGCTAGTTCCCTTGGGCCCACCACTATTGACCTACAAGAGCAACTGCAAAGCAATGCTGACAGCTGTTGGTGATTCTGTTCGGTTGGTGGTGGATCGGCCGTACAAAGCAGGAGAACCAATAATAGTTTGGTATTATGTTTGCTTCAGTTGCATTAATATTCTTGTTCTACCTTATAATATTTGGTATGCTGATTTACTCCGTAGGAATACTTCGTGCATTGTTTTTGTGCATGTGTCATGCGCAATAATCTCAAAATATATAGATTATGCAGGTGTGGACCACAACCAAACTCCAGGCTGCTTCTCAACTATGGTTTTGTTGATGAAGACAATCCCTATGATCGTATAGTAATCGAGGTGGATTTTTTAATGTTTTACAATATTCTTTCTTATTTGTTGGTGTAACCAAGCCGGAATCATTGTCACAGGCATCCCTAAACACAGAAGATCCTCAATACCAAGAAAAGAGAATGGTTGCTCAGAGAAATGGAAAGCTTGCTATCCAAAATTTCCGTGTGGGAACTTTATTCCTTTTTTTCCTTCTGAAATGAGACTAGAAAGTGTTGAATATTGATATGCGCAAGTGTATCAGGTCTGTGTAGGTAAAGAGAAAGAAACTATTTCAGAAATGCTGCCTTACTTGAGACTCGGATACATTTCAGATCCAGATGAAATGCAATCCATACTTTCTTCGAAAGGTGATACATGTCCAGTAAGCCTGCTTACCCATCCTTGATGTTGCTACATTTTGCATTTTGTAAGTTATTTGATTTCTAAATTTGCTTGGGTGGTGTGTATATATATTGTATATATATGTATATGTATATGTATATGTATATATATGTATATATATGTATATATATGTATATGTATACATACGTACATATATGTATATGTATACATACATATATATATATACATATATATATATATATATATATATATATATATACATATATAGGACGCTGAAATGGGACACCTAGGTGCCCAGACACCTAGGCTCCCTGCCGTTAGATTGCTTTTAGAGATACGTGCTAGAGCAATGGTATGTATGGTATGTAATATATTAGGCATGCTAAATCAATCATGGAAGGAAAGTCTTAATCATGGATGGAAAGTCTCAATCACACTAGCACGCATCTAAAAGCAATCCAAAGGTAGGGAGACTAGGTGTCCAGACACCTAGGTGCCCCTATTATTTATACTATATATATATATATATATATGTGCATGTATGTATATATATATATATATATATATATATATATATATATATATATATATATATATATATATATATATACCCACGGAACGGTTACTAGCGTTTGTTAATTATGGTAAAGTTACTATTATATGCATATCAAGTTATCATTTGTAATTCATAAAGTTGCTTACAGTTCTTACGTGCATTAGACCCGCACACCCCCTCTCCCCTTTTGCAAGCAGTACTACGTGCCGTTTTTTCTAGGATGTAGTGGGGTTGTTAGTTATGGAAAAGTTATTATCTCCTGAATATAAAGTTATTATCTATAATTTATCAAAATACTTATATTTGGCAAATTTACTATCTCACGCACAAAAGTTATCATCTATAATTTACAAAGTTACTTACAGTTTTCATGTGATAACTTTCACATTGCAATGCTACGGAAAGTTACTATCATGAATATAAAGTTACCATCGATGATTCATCACGTTAGTTATATTTACAAAGTTACTATCTTATGCAAAAAAGTTATTATCTATAATTCATGAAATTACGCACCAACCGCACCAGGAATCCAGCTAGTGACCTGTGCGTAGCGTGTGCGCATGCGCAAGTTAGCGCAACCGTGTATATATATAGTGCAAATGGCCTTTTCAGTGCAAACATGCAAACACGAATCAGGGCCGATGGATCCATCTTCTACTCAAATCTGTGCAGGTGGAATCCCTCAAAACTTAACGTCCTTTTACAAATATACCCCTGCTCCCTTCTCCCCTTTACCCGATCCCTTGTCCCCTCAACTCCCTTTGCACGCCTTGCGCCGCCTCAGTCTCTTTTCCGCTGTCCACTCGCCTCGCCGTCCGCCGCCCCCTCCACCCCCTCTGGTTCCGCCGCCAGGCTCTGATCCTCTACCACCCCGGCGCTGCCCCCCTTCCCCGCAACGTCGCAGCCCGCCTCAGTCTCTTCCGCTGCCCACTCGCCTCGCCGTCCGCTGCCCCCTCCACTGCCCCCAGGCACCCCGGCGTCGCCCCCTCGACGCCCTGGCGCCGCCCACTTCCCTATAGCGCCGCCACCAACCTCCGACCCAGCCTCCGACACCACCATCCCCCCGGCGCCACCTGGGCTCCTCGGCCGCCGCTCCTCGCTGTCATGGTCAAAGGCGAGGCGGCCATGATCGTGGTCATAGACGGATGTGGTCATAGCGGCCGTGGTCATGGTGGCCGCGATCGAAGGCGGCTGTGGTCGTGATCGAACGTGGTTGTGGTCGTGGTGGCTGTGGTCGTGGCGGCCGTGGTCGTGGTCGCAGGCTAGGGATGGAGTAGGTCGGCGGCAAAATGTCAGGGAGAAGGGGCAAAATGCCGGAGAGGAGGGAGGCGACCAAACCTAATCCGAGCCGTAGGACGAGGGTGTCGCCTGTGGGGGAGAAGGGGCGTTGCCGGTGGGGGAGAAGGGGCGTCGCCGGCGGGGGAGGCAACAGGGGCGCCTTCTCGCGGAGGGAGGCCAGCAAAGAGGGGAGCAGTGCGGAGGGCACGGAGGCGATGGGGGCAGCGCAAGCCTAGGAGGTAGCGCCAACAAGGAGGGCGACAGGGGCGGTGCAAGGCTGGGAGGCAGCGGTAGTTTCCCAGTTGAGGCGACGGGGGCGGCGCAAGGCTGGAGGTGGACAAAGGGAGTTTAGGCGATGGGGGTATTGTGTAAAGGGGAGAAGGGAGGGGGGGGGGGGGTTTATGTGTAAAACCGCGTAAGTTTTGAGGGGCTTCCACCCTCACGGATCCGAACCGTAGAAGGTGGATCCAACGACATTGATTCGTGTTTGCATGTTACCACTGAAAAGGCCATTTGCACTAGATATGCTCCACATATATCTATACACACTACCTAAATAAACTTGAAATATTTCTTTATTACTTTAGGTATACTCATATACTAAATATAAGATACTCCAATGTGAACCACACCAAAAAATTGCAAACTCCAATGTGAACCACACGAAAAAATTGCAAGGGAGTTCATAGTTTTTATCGTGTTTTGTAAATACCTTCATATATACACATAAAAAGGGGTATGTCTAAAATAATGTGCATATCACCTCTGAAAAATTATTCATACGACCTAATGGTCTTAAATACTTGTATACTACACATATATACCCTCCGTTACGTGAGATACTCTCTACATTGTGAAATACGACAGGGTGTAATTACACCCGGGAGTAAATAAGAGGCTTCATCACGGTTGTTATGGCATCGCCTAGGCATCTCGGCGGAGCTGGGTGGACGCCATGCCCATCGCTGCGACTTTGGGGGGGGGGGGGGAGGCACCGGAAGGGGAGAGGAGGCGAGGCGGTGGGGTCGGAGGTGACGGGGAGGGGAGGCGGCGCCGGGGGAGGATCGGAGGAGGTGAGGCAGTGGCGAGTGGGTCTGTGGGGGAGAGAGGGGGGGGGGGGGGGGTGCGGGGAGACGAGAGAGTCAGCAGACACTGGAACGCGATGCAGAGTATGAGTATGTTGGATACATACATGCATAGCGTGGCGACTTGCCTGGCGTTTCCATGGGTCCAGACACCCCTTACTCGTCTTGGTCGCCGACTCCGCCATAACAACCATGATGTATACACACACACACATATATGTATATGTATACATATACGTGTGTGTGTATGGGAACAGTAGGGGAGAGCCTTACTAAAATAATTTTATTAATAAATATATAGTACACAATTACATAAAAGATCCACAGGATCCAAAAACCTCCAACGCAAGTTAGCTACAACTCAAGACAAACGAACTACATAATGAACTGAAATGTTAAGCCAACTCCATAGTTAATTTCCACTAATCCAGCTTTCCAAAGCATCAACCATCTTACAGGAAGCTCTGATCGTCAACAATTCCAAATCCATTAACAGCAACCTCTTCCACCTAAACTTGTTGGGAGTAATTTAAAAAAAATGCACTTATTTCTTTGAATCCATATGTTCCAGAAGAGAATATGTGTTTTGACACATATGGGATAGTGCATGACTTTCTACATATTTTGCTGGTTTCTCATCTGGTTGAGAATGATCAGACATTTCACTGTAATGACTGGTGGCTGGGGTGCTGGGCAACATTTCTTGCACTGGACTTAACTGTGGGTAAAAACTGGAGAAATAAATCCTCAGTAATCTATGTGATTTTTTTCATCAAAAATAGAGAAAACTGACAAATAAAATATGTTGTGAACTTGTAATAGCAGTATTATGGCATGATAATTTGTCGAAAATGCAACATATTGCTTACAACTGTGACTATCTAGGTTAGTCCATGCACAGAGCGAGCCGTACTGGACCAACTTGTTGGATACCTTAAATCACGATTGGCTGCTTATCCAACCATGTTGGATGAGGATGAAGCTATGGTAACGACCTGTGGAGTTCTATATATATGTTTTTTTTTAATTCTGTTACCTTACTTAACTTCTTGTCACTGCTTTTGTCTTTGCCAGTTGGCAAATGGCAATTTGGAACCAAAGAAGGAAGTTGCTACTAGACTTGTAAGGTTAGAGAAGAAATTGCTGCATGGCTGTCTTCAGGCTGTTAACGAGTTCATAAATGACTTGCCTGACCATACTGTGTCGCCTTGCCCTGCTCCATTTGCTCCCGAATTGAAATAAGGTACCATTGGTAAATGGTAATACTCTGTATGTTTTCATATTGTTTTCCAAAGTAAAATATTGTAGCATGTGATCTCTTCAATTGCCTTGCAGTTTTACCATAACTATGAAGGTCATGTAATTGATCTGATAGACTGTAGTGTGAAATTTTGATCGATGCGCAGAGAAGCAAGCATGCAGTGAGCTTCAATTATTGAAAGATGGATATATCACTTCAAAGCATGTTCCCTTTTCTTGATCACCACCATGTAAGTACATTGTTAAAAGGTAAATCAGATAAATTGATCATGGTTTTGAAATACACTCAAGTAATAGGATTTAAAATTTTAAATAAGGAAATGCTTTCTCATATTGCAGATGTGTTATATTTTTTGGAATTTCATTGAAGTTATTATATTTTTGAATTTGATGGAAGTTAAAAGTATGCGCCTCTGAAAATAGTTTAATAAGTATGTGATTCACTATTGTATTATCACTTGGTGTACCTTCCCAATCCCTTTAGATGAGTTTTTAGCAAACAATCCCTTTAGATGGTGACTATGGATATACGTATAATAAAAGTAGAGAACAGTTTTCCATCACCATTTCAATGGTAGTCACCGTACTTAAGAACTTAAAATGCTGTTTATTTAAGTAAATTGATCTCTAAACTCCTATAATTTTAATAGGGTAAAGCCAGTTTTAGTGTGAATTAGCGCTCGTTTGGGTCTCAGACTTTGTTAATAGGTTTTGCTAAATGCATTTTTATGTTAGTTTTAGCGATACAAATTTTAAGTTGATACTCGGTTAGTATAGCATTTAGTGAAAACATTGTTTGGCTGAAACGAACTTTCAGTCATTCCATGTTTATTTCTTTGAATTTTGTGAAGAAAAAGGAGGAAGTGGTTTTTCATTAAACCCATAATTTGAGCTTTAGCACTGAAAACCGAATTTTGTTATCCTGGTTTTATCTATCCTAACCAAACAATGTTTTAGGTTGTTAGGCTCTAGAACCAGTTTAACAAAATCTGGTTTTAAAAAAAAACCTAAGATCTTGCATTCAGAACATTGGCTAGATTGCTAGTAGTTTGAAACACCTTACACCTGATTGTTATTTTAGTGAGGAATGCCAGAAGCATGCTACTTAACTTGCTATGGATTTTACTGGTTATTTATGTGATATCAGAAAATTCTGCAAATGAATACTCCTTAGGTTACCTCATGCGTGTTGTGTTGCAGGACATCTCAAGTCTGGATGTTCAAGTGTAGGATATCACTGGTCTCGAGTAGATCTGCCAATTAGTTGCATTGCACAGAAGTTTGAATGGATGTTTTTTCTTAATCTAGTGGCGGATGTATTTGCGGTGTAGATTTTGTATGTTCATTCGGACGATTGGGAATTGGGAATGACAATCTTGTACATGCACATTCTCTTTTTTCTCCATAGAAGAGCATACATGGGAATTGGTTTGGTTTCAGGCTTTCAGCTATTCTCTTTTGTCATGGTTGGTCTGAGTTTAGGATAATGAATCAGTGAATCCACAGCTGATAATTGCATGGAACGGTAATTGTACTGTGATTGCTGCTGATAGCTCGCTGTTTTTTAATTGCCTGTTGTTCAATTCCATCTTTTTGTTTCGGTGACATTTGTTTAGCACTGAGTCTGACTGCTATATTATGAAGACTGTTGCACTGAGCAGAGGATATCATATTTTTGCTTTGTCTTGATTCATGAACATAGACAACAATTGTACCACTTAATTTTTGTACTGGCATGCTATTATCGACTAGCGTGCTATATATCCCTTCTGTATGTCTCGGAACCGTTGAAATTTTGAATGAATGGTTTCAGACTTGCAGTACAAAATTACCAGAAGCTAAGGGTGCACTGAGCAGACTTCTGCCTAATCTATGGGTGATTTTCTTTTAGCTGCATCTTATGATTTATGATTGCGGCCGATAGTTTTTAGCCTTAATGAGAGTGTTTGTGTAAACGAACCGAATGTCGATAATTCGTTTTAAAAATGCCATCTTGATTCATCGTTTTGAAAAGGCAGTAAAAAAACTATCTCGTTGTATGTTCGGGAGAAGTCATAAGTGTTGAGGAACCGTTGCTGACGATCAGTCCGATCGATTTCTCTGCTTATGTAAAACAAGATCAATCACAGAAGACAGAAAATAGTAGATTGAAACACAGAAAGGTAGAGAGAACTTCTGGTCATTCTTTATTGCTTTCTTTCTGATTGCGTATACAAAATTGCCAATAGTGCTTTCTATTTATAGTCTACTGGTGAGGTGCCCAACATGGATTAAGGCTTCCAGCCCAGACCCAGGTTTCCTAACACTCTCCCTTGGGCACTCATCCAATACGTTCATGCCTTCTCAAAACTCCATAAAAACCCAGTAGGAAAATTTTGGAGAAAGAGTATATGATATATGTTATGCTGGGTTGCACGAATTGCCTCATTAAAAACCTTGGTCGAGAAAGTTTAGGAAAACTCATCAAGAGAAAAAAAGTACAATCCACCCAAGTTCGTTCAATCTTCAGGACTTATTCTTTGGGTACTCGATCTTTACGATCAAGGTTTAATAACGGGTTTGAGAAAATTCTTCCCCTAAATTTTGCACTTCTCTAAGTCTCATTCAAATTCCTCGTACGCATCTTTCAAAGCTAGATGCAAAGAGTGACTTAGTGAATAAATTTGCTAGATTCTCACATAACTTAGTATGCAGTTGTCCTATTCATGGACTCTCCCGTGTGCACATAATTTATAATTATTTCTTCATGAGTTGCTTCTTCTGGAGCTTCTCCTTGTACATCGCTTCTTCCAGTTGCGGTGACAAGTCCCTTTAGCTTTTTGGCTCTGATGTGTGTGCACACATCCATGCCGATTTCTTCTTTCATGTGGATATTCAGATCCGACATGACCTTTTCTGAAGGTGTCATACTAATACCAGGTCTCAACTGGCTCCTCTTCTGGTTATGGGGAACTTCAGTGATCGGCTGTGACAAGTCCTTCTTATCCTTCTTCATCGGGCGTCCCCAGTTACTTAGGATTCGAGGGGCTGGAGTTCTTGTCCTTTTATTTTGAGGCCTCTGGACGGGATTAGGGATCTCTTCTACTTTCTTTGGTATTTCAACCCTCTTCGGTGCATTGCGTGTAGGCACATGCGACTTGGTCACGCTCTTCAAATCACTAAAATGATCAGGCAATTGATTTGCTAATGCATGCAAATCAATGACCTTCTGGACTTCTCTATTACTTCACTAGTGCGCTGGTCATGTGCATGGATTCCCGTGGCTTGCCACGTAATTTCCCAACATTTTTCATCAAGGGGTTGATTTTCTCTCCCTAATGTTGGGAAACTATCCTCATCAAATATGCAATCAGCGAAGCTGGCGGTATGCAAATCTCCTGTTATAGGTTCTAAATACCTGATTATGGATGCAGTCTCATAACCAACGTATATCCCAATCTTACGGAGAGGACCCATTGCAGTACGCTGTGGAGGAGGTATAGGTATATAAACCTTGCATCCGAACCTCTGGAGATGAGAAATTTTCGGTGCTGACCCTTGCGTTAGTTGTACAGGTGAATAGATGTTGTAGGCCGATGGTCTAAAGTTGATGATATTCGCTGCATGTAGGATTGCGTGTTCCCAACATGTAGTTGGAAAATTACAATTCTGCAAAAGAGGTCGGACAATAAATTTAATTCTCTTGATTAATGCCTCTGCTAAACCATTCTGGGTATGGACATACGGTACAGAATGCTCAACTGTAATTCCCATCGCCATGCAATAATCATCAAATATCTTTGAAGTAAATTCTCCAGCGTTGTCTATTCTGATGGACTTTATGTGATTGTTGTAGGGGTGGCCTCCACCTAAGCCCAGCAGGCCTGTTAGAGGAATGTAAGGCCCGAAATGGGACATGTATAATGACATGAGTACCCCTGAGGGGAATACTCATATGTAAGGGTATAGTTGTAAAAGCACTCCCCATGTGGGTATATATATACAACACAGGCCATGGGGAGAAGGCCCAAGCCATTTTACTCACCTAACTCTCCACTACCATACTCTATCTCTGTTTGGTCTGTAACCACAATAGTTGGCGCCGTCCGTGGGGAGGACAAGAGCAAGCTTCCAGATCCGAAGGAGGATGGCACCAAAGAAAACTTCACCATCGGCGACGAAGAAGAAGAAGGCAGAAGCGGCGAAACCTCGCGTCAACACCAGGGCTTCGGCTTTAGCAGCTGCAGGTACAGGTGGCGGTGCGGGCGTGACGACCGTGAACACCGAAGTTCACGACACGACGCCCAACCCCGCCACCGACGCGACGCCCAACCCCGCCACCGACGCGACGCCCAACCCCGCCACCGCCGCGACGAATAACCCCACCACCAGCGACACAACGCCCGATCCCGCCAACGTCGCAGCGCCGCCAGACCCCGCCAACACCGCCCCGACGACCAACCCCAGCGTTGGCAACGCAGGTGCGCCCACTTTCCCACCCGGCGTAGAAGCGGTGAATGGTCCCGGCGACGACGCCGACCTCGTCACCAGCTCCAGGGTCCTCCAGGGCACCGCGGCGGGCAGCCTCGGCGCGCAGGCCGTGGTCACCACTGTGCCTGTCATACCACCGGGCGCGCCGACGGCCCCAGCCACGTCTGCGGTGGAGACTGCCCTGCTGGCGGCCCTCAGCGCGTTTCAGCGGGAGCTGACCGACCTCCGCAGAGCTGTGCGAGACATGCAAGAGACTCGGAGCCAACACGCCCCCCCGGCGGTGGCATCAGAACCCGCTCCGGAGAGGGCGGATAGCCGCGACCCCCCTACGTCTAGTCGCGTCCCGTTACGGCGCGTAGACCCGGAGTCCCCGCTCTCCGCGGGCCTACAGCAGGCGGCATGGCCTGAGGACTTCAAGTTCTCGAGCGTCATCGAGGCGTACAAGGGCGACTCCGACCCGCGAGAATTCGTGCGCGTGTATGAGACCGCTATCGAAGCCGCTGGCGGAGACGACACCACGAAGGCAAAAGGACTCCCTCTCGCGCTACAAGGGGTGGCGCTATCCTGGTTCTTCACCATTGAACCACAGTCCATCTACGCGTGGGAACAGATCCGCGATCGACTCTACAACAACTTCCAGGGAAACTACGTCGAGCGTGTCGATGCGGACCAGCTCTTCGCAGTCAAGCAAAAACCTGACGAGAGGCTCCGAGATTACTTCAAGCGCTTCGCGAAAGTACGTTGCCAGGTCAAAGACGTCAACGAAACAACCGTCATCAACGCAGCCATACAAGGCCTCCGACCGGGACCAATGGCCGAGTACAACGCGCGCAAGCCCATTAAGACGGTCGCGAAGCTCTTCGACAAGATGGAAGAGTACGCCAGAGCGGAAGAGGACGCGCGGCGGCGACACGGCGACGACTCCGACACCAACAAGGCCGAAGGCTTGGCAAAGAGCGAAGGCTCGCCGAAGTAGAGCTCCTCGAAAGGCAAACGCAAGTAGGAGCAGTCGAAGGGCGCCCCCGAACGCAAAGATTCCCAACACAATGACTTGTCAGGCGATAGGCCCAAGCGCGACCAACGCAAGTCCAGGAAACCTCGTTACGTCTTCGACATCGAAGGCGGCTCCGAGGATAACGCCTCCGCAGGTCACGGAGGCAGAGGGCGCCGGGGCCGGGGACGGGGGCGTGGGCGGGGTCGCGACAACTAAACCCGCGAAGAGTACAGCGACCAGCACCACGGGCAATGGTGCAAAATCCATGGCCGAGACAACCATGACACGCGCGCCTGCGCCACTATCGCAGCGCTCCGGCAGAGCGTCGCCAGGGACAAAAACCCGGAGGCACGCACGCCCGTCGTGGCGCACGTCCAACACCCCAGGACCAAGGAATGCAACCCCAAGAAGGCCTCCTGCGAATTCAGGCCCATGTGCAGCAACCTCGGGAGGGCCTCCTGCAGTTGCAAGCCCCGGAAGGAGCCCAGCGCAGGGTCATAAACGTCATTTTCGGAGGCTCCTCGTTGGAGTTCGCCTCGGCGTGGCAACGGAAGGCCTACGCGAGGAGGCTGCACCACGTCGCGGCATACCCAGCGCAGGTGTCGCCGGAGTGGGCACAACACGAAGTCACATTCACGCCCGTTGACGCTGAAGGCGTGGAGTTCCCCCACCAAGACCCTCTGGTCGTCCGGGTCCTCGTAGCAGGAAGCGAGGTCAGGCGCATCATGGTCGATGGAGGAAGCTCCGCGAACATCCTGTTCGCCGCGGCCTTCGACCAGATGGGGATACCTCGGAGTCGGTTGGGCCCTTCAGGCATCCCGTTGCAAGGCTTTGGAGGGCAACCTTTGCGCGCTTTGGGCCAGATATGCCTCCAAGTCTCCTTCGGCCAAAACGACAACGTGAGGAGTGAAGACGTCATCTTCGACGTGGTCGACATTGCATACCCCTACAACGCCATATTGGGGCGGCCGCTCCTAAACACTCTCGGGGCAGTTCCGCACCACGGCTTCCTGTGCATGAAGTTTCCCGGACCGCGGGCCATCATCATCGTCCATGGTTACCAAGACATGGCTCGGCACATAGAGCTTGGCACCAAGGGTTCATGCCAAGCGGCTCGCCAAGACAACTAGGCCGGGTGCGCAGATGTGGAGCCCCCGGGCGCCCCCGGAGAGCGTCTCGCACTCCTTGTGCACAAAGTTGTCCCAGCAGCGGCTCGTCAGCGGTCGCCCCCGTCCTAATAGCGGTTAGTGGTCGATATCTCCCCTCTTTTGTAACTGCTCACCCGCGCAAACGGGAATTTAATAAAGTTCACCGTTTGCACAAATTTTTCTTGTTCCCCACAACAAAGACACGCGTTCGCGCGCGCACTCTCTGTCAAAAACACGGGTATGAGTATAAACAAAGACACGCGTTGGCGCGCGCACTCTCTGTCAAAGACACGGGTATGAGTATAAACAAAGACACGCGTTCGCGCGCGCACTCTCCTTCAAAGACACGGGTATGAGTATAAACAAAGACACGCGTTCGCGCACGCACTCTCTGTCAAAGACACGGGTATGAGTATAAACAAAGACGAGCGGAGGGACGCCTCCGCACGCACTCTATGGAGTATAAATAAGACATAGCGTCGAGGTCCGCCTCCGCACGCACCTCACCGCCTGCAACGCGCAGAGGCTTACCTCCGCGCGCAGTCCACGGACTCTAAATAAGACGTAGCGTTGAGGTCCGCCTCCGCACGCACTCTACGGAGTATAAATAAGACGTAGCGTTGAGGTCCGCCTCCGCACGCACTCTACGGAGTATAAATAAGACGTAGCGTCGAGGTTCGCCTCCGCACGCACCTCACCGCCCGCAACGCGCAGTCCACGGACTCTAAATAAGATGTAGCGTTGAGGTCTGCCTCCGCACGCACTCTCCGGAGTATAAAAAAGACGCGGATGCTGTCCATGCGCACTCTACGGAGTATAAACAAGACGCGAACCCTGCGCACGCATGGGCGTTGCCCCCATGCGTACTCTTCGGAGTATAAATAAGACGTGGATGTCGATCCCGCGCACTCTTCGGAGTATAAATAAGACGTGGATGTCGATCTCGTGCACTTCCCGGAGTGCAAAAAAGACGCGGATGCTATCCCTGTGCACTCTACGGAGTATAAACAAGACACGAACCCCGCGCACGCATGGGCGTTGCTCCTGTACGTACTCTCCGGAGTATAAATAAGGCGTGGAGTATAAAAGAGACGCGGAGGCCATCCCGATGTACTCTACGGAGTGCAAACCGCACCGCGGGGGCCCACTCCCATGCGTATCCCGCGAAGTGCCAAGGCGACGCACCAGAGGCTAGCTCCCGCACGAGCGCACTTGCGGGCGAGAGGCACCAGAGGCTGTCCTCGCGCCCCTACTTCGACACGGCGCCAGCTCCGCTGCCACCACTTCGAAGGGTAGGGGACGGAGCGCTCGCGCGCCTAGTTCGCCTAAGGCGCCAGCTCCGCTGCCACCACTTCGAAGGGTATGGGACGGAGTGCTCGCGCGCCTAGTTTGCCTAAGGCGCCAGCTCCGCTGCCACCACTTCGAAGGGTAGGGGACGGAGCGCTCGCGCCTCTACTTCGACTAAGGCGCCAGCTCCGCTGCCACTGCTTCGAAGGGTAGGGGACGGAGCGTGCACGTCTACTTCGACTAAGGCGCCAGCTCCGCTGACACCACTTCGAAGGGTAGGGGACGGAGCGCTCGCGCGCCTAGTTTGCCTAAGGCGCCAGCTCCGCTGCCACCACTTCAAAGGGTAGGGGACGGAGCGCTCGCGCCTCTACTTCGACTAAGGCGCCAGCTCCGCTACAGGGGACGGAGCGCTCGCGCGTCTACTTCGACTAAGGCGCAAGCTCCGCTGCCACCACTTCGAAGGGTAGGGGACGGAGCGCTCGTGCGTCTACTTCGACTAAGGCGCCAGCTCCGCTGCCACCACTTCGAAGGGTAGGGGACGGAGCGCTCGCGCGTCTACTTCGACTAAGGCGCCAGCTCCGCTGCCACCGCTTCGAAGAGTAGGGGACGGAGCGCTCGCGCCTCTACTTCGACTAAGGCACCAGCTTCGCTGCCACCGCTTCGAAGGGTAGGGGACGGAGCGCGCGCGCGTCTACTTCGACTAAGGTGCCAACTCCGCTGCCACCACTTCGAAGGGTAGGGGACGGAGCGTTCGCGCCTTTACTTCGACTAAGGCGCCAGCTCCGCCGCCACCACTTCGAAGGGATAAAGGACGGAGCGCTTGTGCGGTTACTGCAACTACGCGTCCACCTCGACCACCCTATCCTCGCGAGGCGCAAACCATCGAGTACGGGCGAATGTAGTAACCTTCCGAGTTTACCATGGGACAGCGTAGCCGGAGGGGCGGAGACGCACTTCGCAAGTTCCAATCAAGACTATTGTTTGTATTCGCTAAGGATCTTTGCATTCGCTAAGGACGCTTGCATAGGCGTACAAACACCTCCGGCGCACGAGGTCGCTACTCGGCAGGCTCATCCTTAACATACGTCCGTGCCGAGGCTCCGCTCGAAGAAGCCCGACCCGCCCAAAAATCCAACGATTCCTCGGCCCTTCGCCAGCGCCGAAGACGCCGTCGGGTCGCAAGGTCGAAAATCAGCAGCCGGCCCCGGCTGTGTAGCTGCTCGGGACAAGGGGCAAGAATCAGAACAACGGTAAAACAACTTCGTGCTTTATTCGAGAAAGAAACGGCATCGGGTACAACGCATGCCAACACGCGACAACCTCCCATCACACCTGTGGGTTTGCAGCGTCCTCCGGGGCCGCAGCGCCATCCTCGTCACGCCGCGGGACCTCGTCCAGAAACTGGCCAAGGTTTCCCTCGCCGTGTAAGTTATTCCGCAGCTCGACTATGGCCGCGGCCTCCCCGCAGTACTCCCATATCCGCTCATGGAAGAACTTCACGGCACGGCGAGCGGCGTGCACGGCACCGGACATTACCCCGCCTCCGGCGGGCATCTCCTGTCTAGGATCGGTTAGCCCGGCAACATGCCCACAGCCGCGGAGTCGTAGGAGCGCGCATATCAGACACGACGCCACGTAGGCGCAGTGGTGCCAAAGGTCGTTGCGGCACCGCGTGCAATGCCGACCGCGTCTCCGATCCACTGAAGCGACCGTGACAGGTCCTCGGGCCCGAAGGAGCACGCCGGCACTTCGGCGACAAGCCCCTTAAGGGTGTCTTCCAGAGCCAACAGTCTTCCAGAGCCAACATAGCATCCCAGGCAGCTACCGAAGCGTCGCCAAGGCTCGGTCCCGCTCCGCGAGAGAGGCGGCAAGCTCGCTGTTCTCCCTCTCGAGCGCAGCGACTTGTTGCAGCAGGCCGTCTCGCTCCGCAGCAGCTTCCTGCCGCACCGCTTCGGCGGCCGACTCCCGCGCCACGGTAACCAGCTCCTTCGTGCGTGTCTTCATCTCCGCACACTCCGCTTCCAAGTGGCGTATACGAGCGTCCTGGGCAGAGCGTGCCCCAGCGGTTCCCTGCAGCTCCCCTTCGGCAGCCTGCAGCCTGCCCTGTAGCGCTCCCTGCTCGTGAGCGTGAGCCGCTTACAGGGCCTGGGCCAGCACGAGTGTCTGCACGGCGGAGGGATTAGCAAGCGCTAAACGGCTGTGAGTGGGCCAAAAGACAGACGCTTACCCTCACTCCCGACACTTCCAATGCGTCCCCAAGGCGCCCTGACCCATAGGTCTGCAGCGCCTACTGGCCAATGCTCGCGGCCGCGTCGTCCGCAATCCCGCGCCATGCCCTCAGAGCATCCGATGGAGGGACGAAGTCTGCCGGGCTCGGGCGCGCGGCATGTGTGTCACTAGCGCCAAGACCCTCACGCTCAAGGGATGGCTCTTCCTCCGGGATAAGTGCCGCTGCGAGAGGAAGTATAAGATCATCGCGCAAGACGCGGAAAAGTTGTGTTAAAGGTGTACCGTCATAGCCTACCCTCGGTGGCGGATGGGGGACTTCGCGGAGACGCCTCCCTAGCCCCGGGCGGGGCCGCAACAACTTCGGCCCCAACGGACGGCGTTGACTCGCGAGGCAGGACCTAGCGCCAACCGATCCTGTGCCACGGTCACTGTGGCCCGAGGGGCCGGGAGGGCGCGGGGTAGAGGAACCTCGGTGCTTGAAGCGGAGTCCCACAAGCTCCCAACACCGGTCGCCACGGCGAACCCTCGCGAAGTCCGCTGAAGGGGGGACTGCAGGCGTGGCCACTTCACTTGAGGGGAAGGTCCCACCTCAGTAACCGCTACAAAAGGAGCCTCTGCGGCAACAATATCCGCCGAAGGGGTCTCCACAGCTGCAACGACAGCGGCCGGGGGCTTCGTCCTCACGACCTCTGCGGGGGGGGGGGGCAACTCCGCCTCGGCCGCCGCTGTTAGCAAAGGCTGCGCTCCACAAACTCTTGTGGAGGGCAGCCCCGCCACGACCATGGCCGTAGACGAGGACTTCGCACCGGTGCCGCCTGCCAGCACCACCTCCACCTCGGCAACTGCCGCGGGCGACGAGACCTCCGCGGCGTGCTCCCCGCCCCTGGCGCCTTCGCCCTCAGTGCCCGTGCCCTCCAAGTCTGAGTCGGCGTACTTCGCCGAGTCCGATTCCGGGCTCGCCGCGTCGGCAGGAGCAGCGGCAACCGCCGTACAGGGCATGGTCGCAGGGGTCTGGGTCCTCTTGCGGGATGACGCTTTCGTCCTCGCGGCATAGTCATCCTGATGTTGCGCGTCCGGAGGGGTGCGATCCGGCACGGGAAGCCCTAAGGCCTCGCACACGCGGTTTATCCGCCCCAATCCCGCCTTCGCAGTCGCAGCTGAGCGCTGCCCGTGCTCTCTGGCGGTGTATGGCCCAAGGAACACGCGCGCGGCGCGCTCCGCATCCTCCAGGCGAGTCCCTGCGTGGGGCAGAAAGCACAGTTACACACAATGCAATACGTACGAACGGAGGGGAGGGCACGGTCGAGACTTACGAAGACCAGCCGTCGCGGGCAGCGAGCAAACGGATGGGTGAACGTTATCATCCCGACATTCCCCGGCCGTGAAGCGCCAATCGCGGGCGAGCGGCGTCGCACCATGCATTATGTACTCCTCGGCGAGGTCGCGCATGTTGAAGCGGGCGGTGACCCCCACAAGCCTTCGCGCCCTCTGCCTATCGTCCTGGTCAAGTGTTAAGCCGGGTGTGGTCTTGAATGCATTCGGCCCGCCTGTGCACTCGAGGCCGCTACCACTCGCCACACGGTGATAGAACCACCGCCTCGTCCAGTTGGACTCCCATTTCCCTCGGGTCGAGTTCGCAGGGAAGAGCCTTCCGCATGACGCTCGCAGAACGAAGTTGACGCTGCCAAACATCGACAGCGTCCCGTCCTTCCGCTCCTTCGGTTGGCACCGGGCTTCATGCAGATACGCGAACAACGAGGTGCTGGGCCAACACGCTTCCGAGCGCAGGGCCCAGCTATACACGGCAAGACGAGCCACCGCGTTCGGAGTTAGTTGTGACAACTCCAGCTTGAAGGTCTGCAGCACGTCCCCAACAATTGCTGCGGACGTCCCCAACAATTGCTGCGGACGGGATGCGAAGTCCGGCTTCGAAGTAGGCGACGAAGACGATCGCCTCTGACTTCTCAGGGCGCGGCTCCGTCTCATCATCGGCGGGCAGCCGCACCGCTTGGCGGTCCGATAGCCTCCCCTCCCGCAACAGTGACCGGATCGTGTCCTTCGTCACGAGCATGCGTCCCAACTCGCTGGAGTACGGACCCTGACTCTTCTTCGCCGCCCACCACTTGTCTGCCACCGCCGGATCGCGCTCTTCAAGCGTGTATTTCACCTCAAGCTGCGAGGACCGCCGGCGCACGGCGTAGCCGCCCACCTGAGCACGCTCGTCGCAAGTCGCCATCGGCGTCTACGGGGAACTCGATAGCAAGGAGCGCAGGAACAGGACGAGCAAATGCAGGAGGCGGTGTGAACAACCAGAAAGCATGTAGAGGAGGCGCAGACGCAATACCACGAGGGGTATTTAAAGACCCCTCGCCTCCCACCATCGGTAAGCGCAAACGGCGAAGGGCAACCGCTCATTTGTCCCCGACGTGCGAAGCTGAAGCGTTGCGAGGGTACACGTAGCCCACACGTGACCGTGATCGTACAGAGTCCTGTCACCGCACGACGCGCCACTCGCGTCCCACCGCGTGTCGGCCAGCACAGGGAATAAATGCAGGTCGCACGACCTGACACAGCTTCCGGCGCGTGTCAGCGTGGTTCTTCGGCCCATCGACCGCAATAGTCCAAACGGAGTTTTCGCCCCAGTAGCGAGGTTCGGCCCCTAACTCTGGCCGCACCTATGCGAAGGGACACTGCTGCGAAGACGCCGGAAGTCGCCCCGATCCCAAGACATGCCACCACTTTGAAGTGTAGGGGACGGAGCGCTCGCGCGTCTACCTGGACTAAGGCGCCAGCTCCGTTGCCACCACTTCTAAGGGTAGGGGACGGAGCGCTCGCGCGTCTACCTCGACTAAGGCGCCAGCCCCGTTGCCACCACTTCGAAGGGAAGGGGACGGAGCGCTCGCGTGTCTACCTCGACTAAGGCGCCAGCTCCGTTGCCACCACTTCGAAGGGTAAGGGACGGAGCGCTCGCGCATCTACCTCGAGTAAGGCACCAGCCCCATTGCCACCACTTCGAAGGGAAGGGGACGGAGCGCTTGCGCGTCTACCTCGACTAAGGCGCCAGCTCCGCTGCCACCACTTCGAAGGGTAGGGGACAGAACGCTCGCGCGTCTACCTCGACTAAGGCGCCAGCTCCGCTGCCACCACTTCGAAGGGTAGGGGACGGAGCGCTCACGCGTCTACCTCGACTAAGGCGCCAGCTCCGCTGCCACCGCTTCGAGGGGTAGGGGACGGAGCGCTCGCGCGTCTATCTTGACTAAGGAACTCAACTGCCAACCTTAAGCCGTGGGGTACAGGCCGGCCTTTCGGCCCCTAGCCCCCACGAATCAGAGGTCCCGAGACGTCCCAGCTTTGTGGCAGGTTTTGACATGTTCTTGTAAACAGAAAAGCTTCAGTACATCAACATTCCCTAATGGTAACGCCGGTGGGCGCAATTAGAGAACGCAGAGAGACTCAAGCATTTATGTCTACGAGAGCAGGTCAAGCCTTGCCATTTCCATATGAAAGCGCGGTGCGCGAGCAGGACCCTGTGGACGTCCAAGATTTCTACAGCGAGCTGTGACGTATTCCCATAAGTAGGCCGTCTATTGTTCATCAGCGCTCGCTGACATTAGCGTCAGAAGACGCAATCATCAAACGTGGATGAACAATAGTTGGCCTGCATGTGAGAAGATAACCGCGTGCAGGTATAAGATGAGTAACCAGGGGTGAGCAAGGAACAGACTGCGACACCAGCGTATTTATACCCAGGCTCACCCAGCGAGGAGTCGCCAGGCTGGCGGAAGGTCAACCGGCGGCATGCCAATCGATGGGATCGCAGTCGATGGGTACCCGGCGGTCCAACTGCCCATGAGGGACAAGCACAACCGCTCACTGCTAGCGAGGCGCGCGTCGGTAGGTGGGCAGACGCCGCAACCCCCCCCCACCGCGTGCCCCGCTTTTCTGGGGAAGGGGCGAACGGCCGCGGTTGCGCAACCGCTAACAGCCCACGGCGCACCAATCATGGCCTGCCGCGTATACACCCCGACGGGGAAAGCAAGTACGGCCACAGCGGCCTGCCCCTGCCAGCCCAGGGGTCGGCGGGATTCAAGGGGTCATTAAAGCGCACCACCGGGACCGCGGAGCCGCACCCACCTCACGCCCAGGAAACGCCATGGGCGCGAGGTCCACCTCCGCTCCAACTTCGACTCCGCCGCCCGGGGAACTCGCGGCCGAACTGGCCCAGGCCACCAGGCCACCCCGCCAAGGCGGGCTCGGCTTCGACCTTCGGCCCCGAAGACAGCCTTGAGCCAGCCACTGTTGGGCCCTGTAAGCAAGGGAGGCTTCACCAGCCTGCCCAGCGCTATGCTCTGGCGGCGGGGCAGGCACCACACCGAGTAGTAAGGCTTCGACGAATGTTGGGAAAGCTCACAGGCCGTAGGGACGGAGGGGGCCAAAGGGCTCGGCAACATGGCTTCGGCCCGTGAAGTCCTTCACCATGAGAGGCTCCTGTTGTTGGGGTGGCCCCCACCTAAGCCCAGCAGGCATGTTAGAGGAATGTAATGCCCGAAATGGGACATGTATAATGACATGAGTACCCCTGAGGGGAATACTCATATGTAAGGGTATAGTTGTAAAAGCACTCCCCATGTGGGTATATATATACGACACCGGCCATGGGGAGAAGGCCCAAGCCATTTTACTCACCTAACTCTCCACTACCATACTCTCTCTGTTTGGTCTGTAACCACAACAGTGATGATCAGGGAAAATATTTCTGATGCGAATTATCTGCGAGATCAGCTTTGCGAAAGCATGGTTTCTCGTGGATAATAAACCAACGTGCGGCCATTTCGAGGAAGCATCGATGAGCACCATGAAATATTTGAATGGCCCTGAAAGTGGCTGAATGAGACCGCAAATGTCTCCTTGGATGTGTTTTAGGAATGCAGAAACTTCATCCTTCACTTTCAGAGTGGAGGGTCTAGTAATTAATTTCCCGGTGGTGCATGTAGGGCACACAAAATCTTCATGATTCAAAAAATTCTTTACATTTATATTATGCCCTTGGGAATTGTTGATTATATTTCTCATCATTTTAAGATCTGGTTGGCCTAATTTGCCATGACAGAGACAGAAAAGTTTAGAGCTTCTAAATACTGTCTTCAGGGCAGTATAGGTTGCAGGTGCCTTGATGTTGATTTAGTATAGCCCAGTTTCTAATGAAGTTTTTCTAATACCCTTTAGTATTCCTTACTGTACTCTTCTTCAGTCTCAACGTGAAAACCACTAGCGTGAATATCCTTCAAACTTATGAGAGTTCAAGTCGATTCTGGGTACAATAAGGCTTCTTGAATGACCAAAGTTGTGCTCATTGAGAATATAATTGTGGCTCTTCCTGAACCAATTATACATGCATCGCTGCTGGCGATTGTTGTAAGGCTGCCAACATTCTTACGAATCGACTGAAAATACTTTGTCTCTCTTAAGATGATATTCGTTGTGCCGCTATCGGCTAAGCACACTTTCTTCATAGGGCGTCACACGTGTTCTAATATAAAGTATTTTATTAATATGCATTAGAAGGCAATCAACACATAAATAAAATACTTTAATATCAGAACATATCATGCAACCATTACGAGGAAATATTCAAATGAATGAATTATTCAAATATTATCCAACCATCACGAGGAAATAAAGATGCTTAAATACCATCCATGCAAGTTCTAACTTATCCTTTCACACAAAATAAATGACAATTAAAGTCTAAATGCATTCTGTGCATTAGACTGAATCTGCTAAGAAATCAAAGACTTCATCTGTTATTTTCTCGGGGGTGACCTGCTCTTCGAGAGAAATCATGGCGGTGGCTGCTGCTAGGTCAAAAGGGGATGCTGCTGCCGGGATGGCCTCAACCTCCATCAGCACAGGCAGCTGCTCAGAACTCTCCCCCTCAATAGATGCAAAGTGGGTTTCATGCTATCCTTTGCCATCCTTCTTCTTCTGGGCTTGGAAGGCATCAATGACATGATGCGTCTCTTTACAGATCCACGACCAATGCCCCCACTTGACACACTTAAAGCAGGATTGGTCCTGCTGGCTATAAGCCTTGCCATCCCACTTTGGCTTGCCTGCCTTATTCTCACGTGGAGCATTTGACTTGCTTTTCTGGGCTGCGGTCTTACCCTTCCTTTCCCTTCTCTTCATCAAGGGCTTTCGCACCTTGTAGCTCCCGGCGTTGGCTTCACAGCCAGTGGAGCTCCCAGGTGGCTGTGTAACGTAGTTCTTGTGGAGAACTTCGTCCTGAGCCTCCGCAACCTGCATCATATCAATCAATTAGGCATACCCCTTGTAGCCATCTTGACGATAATTGCGTGCGGATTGCACTACATTGGGGTGGAAAGTGGATAAGGTTTTCTCAATCTTCTGTTCATCTGTGATCTACTTGCCACAAAGTTGAAGATTGGTACAAATTCTGTGCAAGGTAGAATTGTACTCCCCGACCATCTTGAAGTCAGCAAGGCTCAGTCGGATCCATTCTTGCTCTACTTGAGGAAGAATTGTATACTTTAGCCTCTCGAACCGCTTCTTGAGTGCAGTCCAGAGTGCTAGCGCGCTCTTCTCTGCCATGTACTCCTTCTTGAGAGTGAGACAGAGGTGGTGCCTGAGAAAGTGAAGTGCCTGATCATTTTCCTCAGGGGTGGGTTGGGTGTCATGCGGTGCGCCAATCCCAATAGCAGCGCGGAGCTTCTTGGCTCCAAGTACTATCTCGACATCGGAAGCTCAAGTCAGATAGTTTTGGCCATGCTAGGCCAGCTCGTCGAACTCCCGGCTCGTGATGCCAGTCATCTACATGTGCATGAAAGGAATAAATAAGAGCCTGTTCTTTTCGGCTGCGCCTTATGGTTTTTGGCTGAAATTTTTGAATTTTGGCTGTTTACGGTACAGATTACAGAGAGACAGATACTCACTTGTGATTTTGGCTGGTACAGATGTTGGGCTTTTAACGTGTAGATCGTTTAACTTGTAGACCCCGTCTTGAGATAATACTCCGTTTGAAAGTTAGGTACTGTAGCAAAAGCCATCAGCTTTTGAGGTAAAGAACATGCCCTAAGTTTACTGTTGGTAAACATTCATGGAATAACATTTACTTCAGGTAAATAAATTTATAATGATACAAAAGATCCCTGTAATATTCCAAAATTTTCTATCCATTTTCTATAAATTTTATAGCTAATTTCGGTGATTAAAGGCAATTTAAATAATTAAGATTAACCAAAAATAATAAATAAATACAGAAAGCATAGAAAATAATAATGACAGAAATAAACAAGCTACAAATGCTAAAAATAATTCAAAATTTGGATTCCCGAGGACTTTTTATGCCAAAATATGAATTTTCAGTGAATTCTACAATTTCAGAGGGCCTATACACAAATTTTTAGTTTAGAGAAAGTTTTTGCGTAATTTTTGGATTTTTTGAGGGTTTTTTTACAAAATTCAGGACCCATCTGAAAAAATCTAAGGACCCATTTGTAATTTTTGAAATTACGGGGACCCTTTTGCAAAATTGCCGACGCACCCCTGGGGTGAGTTTTCAGCCCATCTTTTCTCGGCCCATTTCGGTCCGTCCCCGGCCCAATCGGCCCGTCTCCCGGCCGCCTAAAACGGGGTGGAGGGGTAGGTTTTCCCTACCCCTGTTCACCCGCGTGGCGACGGCAGCGGCCAGCTTATGGCGGCGGTCGGGGCACGGGCGGCACCGGTCGGCGGCAGTCAAGCGGCCGGCTCGGGCGAGCGCACTGTGGGGCGGCCGGCCACGGCGGCGGTCGAGGCTCGGGCGGCACCGGTCGGTGGCGGCTCGAGCGGCCGGCTCAGGCGACAGGTTTGGCGACGGTTCTTCGTGGAGGTGGGCGCCGGCGTGCGGTGGCCTACAGGCGTAGCAGCGGCCGTGCGGGACTGTCGCATGGTGCGGGTGGCCATGCACGGTGACTGGCGACTTCGGGCGCGAGCAGAGCCGACCGCGGCTTCGGAGGCCGAGGCCGCGACTTCGAGCGCAGGCAAAGCCGGCTGCGGCTTCGAGGCCGAGACGGCGACTTCGAGCACGGGTGGAGCCGGCTACGGCTTCGGGCCACCACGTCGGCGCACGCGTGGGGGAGGAGAACCGGTGGCTGGCCGGCGACAGGCCGTCATACCGATTTGCGTTCGGCGGCCGTACGGGGCCGGCCGAGCACAATTTTTCTTTTTTTTAATGTATAGTGCAATCAACATCTACTCTGTGATGTAATCTACCGATCGACATTGTGCCGGCGACTTCAAGTCTGCTCGCGGTAGATTAGAGTGAATTTGCACGGTAGAAAAGTAATCTAGAAGTGAAATATGCGAATTTAGAGCGATATGGATAATTCAATCTACTAGTGCTTCGATGATTACCTTCGATTCACCGGAGCGATTCGTGCTGATAACGTGTTGAGGAACCGTCGCTGGTGACCAGTCCGATCGATTCCTCTGCTTATGCAAAACATGATCAATCACAGAAGACAGGAAATAGTAGATTGAAATAAAGAGAGGTAGAGAGAACTCCTGGTCTTTTTATTACTTTCTTTCTGATTGCATATACAAAATTGCCAATAGTGTTTCCTATTTATAGTCTACTGGTGAGATGCCCACCATAGGCCAAGGCTTCCAGCTCAGGTCCAGGTTTCCTAACAATAAGTTGTAAGATGAAAAGAAGTAAGCCTATTTCTTTCTTTTTTAGCAAGGGTGCACAACTATTTATTAGGAAATTACATTTCCTTTTTGTTATCTTTTGTCGGTTTCACAGTTTGACTCGATATTCTTATTGTTATTTAAAAGAAGAATTTTCATTCGGCGTCTTAATTAAAAGAACAAAGTAAGGGATAAACGTAACAGCATATCCTTGCAACGCACACGAATATAGAGACGAGAATTCACCTACAAACTCAAACCCAACAAGTATACGGGAGTGTGCCAACAACTTCAAGAACAGAATAACAAGATAAGATTTGCTATTTATCTCTAACTTCGGCTCTATCCAATAACTCAATAACATAGATCTCTCTGCATTTCTCTGTCTACCGATATAAAATGGAAGTTTTTCCATTCACCCTCTTCCAACAGAAAAAAAGAGAATCGGGTGGAAAAAAGGAAACCGTGCTAAGATGCTTTCACATAAGACCAGGGGCGGATTTGGGCCCCCGACAAGGTGGGCTTCAGCCCGGGGCGTGAAAAAATTTGTAGTATATAGCCCAGGTCAGCCCGGGGTATTAGTATTAATATTCAGCCCAGGTAATCCATATATATTTCACAGTTCAACCCATAGTCTCCTCGCGGCCCACAGTTTTCAGTCTTCCAGTAGCCCACCAGGCCCACACTGTTTCCGCACGGGCGCGCCCACGCTCGACCGGTCGACCCAACGCTCCCACTCCGCTCCGCATGCCCGAACAGAAACCAGCTGCCAGCGCTCCCACTCCGCTCCGCAGTCCGCACCGCCTCGTCGCCTCCGCCTCCCGGCGTCGTCCGGCCCCGCCTCCCGACGCCGCCCGGCCCCGCCTCCCCGCCTCCCGGCGTAGATCGAGCGCCTCCCCGCCTCCCTGCGCAGATCGAATGCCTCCCCGCCTCTCGGCGCAGATCCAGCGCCGCCGCCTCCCCGCCTCCCGGCGCAGATCCAGCGCCGCCCGGCCCCGCCTCCCGGCGCAGATCCAGCGTCGCCCCGCCTCCCCGCCTCCCGGCGTAGATCCAATGCCGCCCCGCCTCCCGGCGCCGCCCGGCCCCGCCTCCCGACGCTGATCCAACGCCGCCCCGCCTCCCGACCCGTCTCGGCGCCGCCTCGCCTCCCGAGTCCCGACCCGTCTCGGCGCGGTTGCGGTCTGCGGAGGCGGTAGCACGTCCGGCCGGCCTCGTCAGTCGTCGCCACGCGCGCGCCAGCCGCCAGGTGAGACGAATCAGTGAAATGTGAAATGCATGATGTGATGACTGATGACTGATGATGAATTGATGATATCAGTTAATGTGAAATGTGAAATGTCCCAGTGAAATGTGAATTGATGATGCCCTGATGTCCAGTGATCCAGTCAGTCCAGACTCCAGATTAATTTTTCCAACTAGTACATGTCCAAATTATATTGCTTTCCCAACTAGCATGATGATATCAGTTAGGGATTGTGTTTCTGTAATTCTGTAATTCTTGTTCTTATGTGAAAATCCAGCATATACGGAGGGGTTCATTCAGCTGATATACTAAAATGTGATTGATTGAATATTGATCCTAGCTGTTCTTGTATTATAGCTCTTGAAAAATATTAGTGTTTTATGTCTTAAAAAAATCTGAATTTTCGCTGTAGGTTCAGACTGATAGACACACAGTTTTTCCATTGGTATATCGTCTCAATGAATTGGCTTTGGTTTTACCGGTGGCAACAGCAACTGTAGAAAGAGCCTTTTCGGCTATGAAGATTATTAAGACTGATTTACGGAATAAGATGAATGATGAGTGGATGAATCATACTACGGTATGCTATATTGAATGAGACATATTTGTAAACATTAATGATGATAAGATTTTAGAGCGTTTTCAAGGGATGAGGTCACGTAAGAAACAATTATCTCGTGCTAGTGGTAAGTTAGCTTCTTATAAATATAAACTTTGTGCTGTTCATATTTATTCATACACATATTTAATTTACTCCCATATGTTGTCTTTACAGGTTCTGGTTTATGTCCAACTATCAATGAAGAAATGACAGGATAGGATAGAGAGCAATTCATCGTGATTTAGGTACTCAAATTGTATCTCTATTATGTTACATTTTTTGTACTTTGAGATCATGCCATGTTTTTCATATTATGCTTTATGTTTGCTTGTTTAGTATTGAACTCAAGTTTCATATCAGTAATACAATGAGCCAATTATGATATACTTTTGTTATATCGTGGTATGGGTATAAATTGGTGTTAGTTTTAGGTGGTTAGAGTTCAGCCCGGGGCGTAACCAAATCCTGGTTCCGCTACTGCATAAGACTTCTTGGTTTCGTCCCGCCCTATGTATTGCAACAACGGCAGGCTTCTCAAAGCAGGATAAACCAGTCAGATATACCATCATCCCCTTTGCATTCAATCTACATCTGTAACTTCTCTCTACATATAATGCATCCATGGCTTATAACTATTTGAAAGTAGAGTAGTATCTGTGTTGATAGCATACAGACATGATTTCGTTCGCACATGAATGTGTAAAGTGAGCTCAAAACAAGATAATTGCTCCGTTCTTTTCAGCTTCTAAAAGCTGTTTTTCGGCTTTTCTACAGTAATTAACTTTTAAACGGAGTATTTTTTTAAGATAGGGTCTACTAGTTAATTGTAGTACATACTTTACTGACTTCATTTATATCGGTAAAAACCACACGTGAGTTTCTGTTACTCCGTAATCTGTCGTACAAACAGCCCAAAAACCACGAGTCGCAGCCAAGAAGAACAGGCCTAGAGGCCTGTTCTTTTCGGCTTTTGAAACCGGCTTTTGGCTTCTACTACAGTACCTAACTTTCAAATAGAGTATTTTTTTAAGACAGGGCCTACAAGTTAATTGTAGTATACGCTAAAAGCCCAACATCTATACCATCCAAAATCGCAAGCGAGTATCTCTCTCCATAATCTCTGTCGCAAACAGCTAAAATTCAAAATTTTCAACCAAAAAACATAAGCCACAGCCATAAAAAACAGGCCCTAGGAAGTCTGGAACCATGCCTACCTTAAAAAAAAAGAAAAAGAAAAAAATACCCATGCCAGAAATGCAGAAAAGCCAAACACCGAACCCATTGTCTTTTATGTAAAGCTTCATGTGCTATTCTCGAACCCAAGCACAATTTCTTGGCATAAGACCTTTCTTTTTCATAGCTAGGCAAGGAAGCATTGCAAATAAGCAACCACTAAACCACAAGAACAAAATTCTCTCCCCGAAACAAAACAAAACTTAGCTTTCACTTGATTTCTCGCTTGTTAGAAATAATCTTGACTTAGAGTCCATGTCGTAGTAGAGTTCGTTTCCGAGTATAACTCAAGTTGAAGTTGAGACCAACTTGAAGTCCGAATCGGAATAGAAGTAAGAGAGTTTTATCCCTATATATTGGGGGGACTTGTACCCAGTTTTGTATACAAGAAGAAAAGCAAGAAAGAGGGGGAGCAAATAAGAGAATAAAGAAATTCAGAAATGTCTTCCGTGTTCTCTCAGTTTATTTGCGATGTGTGCGTTTTCTCCTGGGATCAAGTTGTAACAAATGGTATCAGAGCACAGTTGATTCATCATCGCTAAGCGTGCAACAAGAGCAAGAGAGCAAAGTTCAAGAAAAAAAATGAGAAAATGAAAAACAACAGTTTTTATTCGTTTCTCTCGGTCCAAGAGACTTCAAAGTAGCCCGAGTTCTTGAACTGTGCCCAAGATCATGTCGCGTATTTCGGGAAGTGGTGTCACCGGTGACGAGGCATCATCCAGTACGATGGCGAAGGAGAGTTCCGCTGTCTTGCTGCATTATCCGATGCTCACGACGAGCAATTATGCAGCATGGACAATCAAGATGAAGGTGTATATGAAGGCTCAAGGAGTGTTGGACGTTGAGAAGATGTGTTCGCCGTCCAAACTCAAGTAAGCAGAGTTGAGATCGGAACGTCGAGGAGATGTGTCACCGTTCTGTATCAAAGTATGAGTTTAGTAAGTCGTAGTTGAGTCCGACTACCTCAATGTTTTAGAATCTTTGCATTTGGATGGACCCGTACCAGTTGAGTTGAGTTTCTACATGTAGTTTGCATGTAGAACGCTTCATGTGGAGGCGTGGCTGGTAGTTCATAATGTATTGAGACTAAAACTAGAGTGTGTCAAGTCAAGATTAAGGGAGGAGATTATTAGAAATAATCTTGACTTAGAGTCCATGTCGTAGTAGAGTTCGTTTCCGAGTATAACTCAAGTTGAAGTTGAGACCAACTTGAATAGTAGGAGAGTTTTATCCCTATATATTGGGGGGACTTATACCGAGTTTTATATCCAAGGAAGAAAAGCAAGAAAGAGGGGGGGGGGGAGCAAATAAGAGAATAAAGAAATTCAGAAATTTCTTCCGTGTTCTCTCAGTTTATTTGCGATGTGTGTGTTTTCTCCTGGGATCAAGTTGTAACATCGCTTAAACTGAGCATGGATGTGCCAAAAATATCTCTTCATCTTGTTGCTATCCTTACATAACTACGAGTAAATTAAGTATCTATATCCAAGTTTTAGAGAATAACAGTTTTTGGGAATATTGCACATAACTACAAGTTTAAGTAAAAGTTGATCGAAAACAATAGGCTCTGTCACTCCGTAACTTCAACAGAATATTCAACTGTCAAAATTTTGTTTTCTAACTTCTCGGCAGGAACGTGGGGCGGGTTTTCAGCGAGTAGTTGTTTGTGTTGACTCAATTCTTTCGTGTGTGTGCCCCCGATGTGCAAGTCTTTCATCTTTCCCTAGTTTTTCAAGCTAGTATGGGGGTTCGGAGCGGGTACAAATTGGGGAAATTTTGGGTTCCTTATTCAGCCCTCCCCTCTTAGTCGTCATCCACGGTCCTACATTTTGACTTCCCTACTTAGCAGGAGAGACTAGCTAAGTAGGGTCTCCTAGCTAGTTCAGGGTTTAGGGTTTGAGACCAATCTGTGGGATAAAGGTTTTTTTTTGCATTAACCTTTAAAAGTAGCACCGGTATTTTTGAGACCAAACAACATTTTTACATAACAAATAGTTCTATATGGTGTGATAAAGGAAGTTTTCTCTTCATCCTCTTTACTCATGCTAATCTGGTAGTACCCTGAATATACATCTAAAAAGCTTAATAACTCACACTGAAAGTTTAGTCAACAAACTGATTGATACATGGAGGGAGAAGTCATCCTTCAGACAAGTTTTATTAAGATCTGTGAAATTAATACACATTCACCATTTTTCATTACTTTTCCTAACCATTATAAGATTGGCGAGCCACTCTAGGTGGTCGATCTCACGAATAAATCCAGCCTTGAGGAGCTTGTTGATCTCCGATTGGAATGCCTCCTTCGGTCAGGTGCAAAGTACCTTAGCTTTTGCTTAACTAGTTTTTTTGTAAGGCCAAAGAGCTAGCATATCCTCGATCACCTTCCTGGGGACACCAGGCATGTCGGATGCCTGCAATGAGAATACATTCGAGTTTGCTTGGAGGAAGGAGACGAGTAACTCGTTCTATTTGGGGTTGAGTCCTTCCCTAACCAATATCTTTTGAAAGGTGGCACCAACATTTTTTAGTCCAAACAGTGCTTTGACATTTTTCAGAGATTGTCCTTATCAAATGGAACCTCCTTGATCTAGTCAGAGGGTTTGGGGCCACCTTTGGTCTTAAGTGCTTGGCCTACATAGAAAGCGGGTTAACATTTCTGGTCAGAAGTTCATTTACCAGTTCTAGGGATTTACGATTGCATGGACAAACCATCTTCCTATCCCCTCGAACTATTATGACCTCTTTTGGTCCTGGTATCTTAAGACTCTGGTAATTGTAATGTGTGGATCTACTAGGAGTTTGTCCAATGTTGGTCGACCAAGAATTCCATTTTATGTAGTCTCAAAGTCATCCACATTGAACAAGATTCTTTCTGTTTGGAAGTTATTTGGGCTTCCAATGTAACTAGTAGGAAAACTTACCCTATCAATTTGGCAGTATATCCTAGGACTATGCCATGAAAGGCATATTTCATGAGCTTTGCTTTCAACTTGGCAACTTGCATTTCTTCTAAAGCTCTCGTAAACAAAATATTGAGAGAACTATCATCATCTACTAAAACTTGATTAACATTGTAATTATGTATGATAGGTTCTACGATAATAGAGAACCTACCTAGTCGAGTTGAAGGAAAAGGGTAGTCCTCTCAACTGAAGGAGATGGTTGTTTCTAGCAACCTGGATGGCTTGGTGACGATCGTTGTTTTGGTGAGGTTCACTTCCCACCCCACAGTCTTTAGATGATGTCTGGACTCAGAGGAGGAGGACCCACCGAAGATCATGTCGATGGTGTGTTGTTGCTCCTGATAGTCCATCTCTTCGTCGCCATCTTTGTCTTTTTGGAGCTCAGTTCTCTGATCTCCTAAATGGAAGGGAAATAACCCTTACCCAAGTAATAATCTTTCAACTTCTTTTGCCAGGCACGACAACTACGCAGATCATGCCCTATCACTTGATAAAGTGGACACCATCTTTTATTCTTCTTGGATTCGTTAGTCAGAGTTTTTGCCTTATTCCGACTGGAATAACCCATCTTGCCCTTCGTATACTTCTCGGAATCGCAAGAACCTCTTTAGCATTGGGTTTACGATTCTTCTTACCTTTGGAAGACTTCTTGGGCTTCTTTTAATTCTTTTCTAGGCTGAGTTGAGAAATTTTCTCTATCCGGTCAATGGCCTTATTCCATTCAATCGCTTTGCTAGTGGTTGCATACTTATCAGCCATGTCGAATAGTTCGACAGTTGTCCTTAGAGGGTTCATTGCAATGTCCTCCATAAATTGTTGGTTCCTTAACCCAGTTTTGAAAACTTGGATGACAGAGAAATCTGCAACTTCTAGAATAGAATTACAAACCTGACTAAACCTCTTGATATACTGTCGGAGAGTCTCATAGGGTTATTGCTGGATTTGGTGGAGATCGTCTTCTTTTCTAGGGTGGTCGTATGTCCCTTAGAAGTTTGTGATCAGTAGATTAGAAAGCTACTCCCAGGTGTAGATTGATCCGACCGGTTGGTTAAGCAACCAAGATAGGGCAGACGCCTCGAGAACTATGGGTAAGTAGTTTGCCATCACATTATCATCACCTCCTGCAACTTTGATGGTAGTGGTGTAAATATACAAAAACTCTAATGGATTCTGCTTGCATTGAATTTCTCAAGATTTGCTGGTTGGAACCTGTTCGGCCACCGAGCTTCATGAGGGCCTGCCCAAAAAGCCCGACAGCTTTTGATCAAGTCATGGCGCCTTCTTTGGAAAGGGGCTAGATTGTAGTCCATTAGAGACCGATTCCTTTGGTATTCATACTAGGGAACTTATGCTCTGATTTGATCGTGAACACTCACATGGTGTCTCTGACCAGATGTTTAGTTCAAGTGATGTCACAGATCACCTGGTCCATATGTGCGTCCCTCATAACGAGGGGAAGGACTGGCCTTCTTCCCTCATGGCCTTCTGGTTAGAATCTTTAAGGGGATATAGCGCCATTTATCAGATTATTACTAGCCTAACCACGTTGGCTTCTACTAAGGGAGGAGTGCTAAGAGGAAGTTAGAGTATAACTTTGCGATTACCTTTGCTCCTTGTACATATTTGTGCCCGCATAGTTTGCGCTCTTGTCACCAAGTTGGCTGGTAGGGAGTACCGGGCTTGCAGAGGCATGAAGTAATGGAATGGAGGAGGATGATGATGCTTGGGCATTATGATTTGGTTAGAACGACTGATTCCTTTAGGAGTGGTGATGATGGGAGCAGTGAGTCTTCTTCCATACAGTTGATCTCACAGGTCTCAGCGAGCGGGGAGCCTGGAATGGAAGAGGATGATGATGAGGAGGCATCATGTTCCATGGCGTAGATGAATGCATTCATGTCGAGGTCAACATAGTTTGTCAAGTCGAACCAATTCTCCTTATCCTAGGTTCCTACTACGTTCGCATGAGCGATATTGATGGAAACAGGGGAGGACGATGATTGCTAAATGAAGAAAACTTCAAAGATTCAACACCTTCTTCCCAACAGACGGTGCTAGCTGTTGGCGATCGAGTCACCGATCTTATAAAATAATATGAGAAAGATGAGTAAACTCTTTAGAAGAGAATATAGATGCTCTTTATTACTATGAACTGGTTACAGGATGCCTTTTACAAAGGCCCAAAACGAGCCCTAATCTCTATATTCTTCCCATTAGATGAAAGACTATGATTCACACTATCTACTTGGCTCTGAACGGTTTTCAATCTCCTTGAATGTGATTGCATGTTGTTGAATCTCCCCTTCTGCCTTCTCTCATCAGCCCTTAAATACCATTGAAGGGTCTTCAATTATCTACTGGGGAAGACGCCTTATAGAACCAGTGCATCTGATTAGGGAGGTAGTTATTGTAAGAGAAAGAACGCCTGATCGATTGTTGTTGTCAGTGGGAGACAAACGTGGGAACAACTGCTTGGTGATTGTTTGTCAGAGACTCAGGGTCGAATCATCGTGATATTTCAAGTGGATAAGGCATGGATTTGATCCACCGTATGAGAGGAATTATCTGGGACTAGGCCTAGATACCACTTCATATATCCTCCGAGTGGTCACCCGGTCGGGCAAGATGCACAGTACTTCTCCGATCAGGGTACTCAGGGAGCAGCCTTTAGAGGCTTACATGGACGGCCGCCACGTGGACGGCCGGGATCAACCCATGTCGCCACCGCGCTCCACCCCGCCTCCCTCTCGGGCCGACACGTGGTCGGGCCCGATGTGGCCACGCCACCCCGCCACGGCCCATCTGCCGTCCGCGCCCCCTCTCCCCGCTTGGCCGCCCGATCCGTGCCCTCGACGTGCCGCCATCGGAGCCGTCGGCTCCGTTCCCCCTCTCGACCCCGCTGACAGGCCGGGCCCGCCTGTCAGCTTTGTCCCCGTCTGCGCGCCGTCTCCCTCTTCCTGCTCGGCCGCGCCATCCCCGCCGCCCCTCGCCCCGCCGGGTCTCCTTTCCTTTTCCGCCGCCCGTGCGACCCGCGCCCTTTCCTTCTTCTTTCCCCCCGATCCCCTTCCTTTTTCGGCTGCGCTTTCCTTTCTTTTCCTCTTCGCAATCACCGCCGCCGCAATCGATGGCGAGCGATCCCCGCCGGACCTCCCCTACCCCTATAAGAGCCACCCTCGGCTCCGCCTCCTCTCACCCCATCTCCCGCCGCCCTCCATTCTCCCTCTCCGCCACCTGAGAGCCTCCGCGCCGCGCACATCCATCCCCGCCGCCTTCTCCAACTCCGGCGAGGAATTGCGGACGCCTTCGGCGTCCTCGCGCCGCGCCGCCGCCTTCCCCGGCTTCACCGCGTCGCCCCCGACGTCCCCCGTCCCTCGGCCGGACCACAACCCCACCGGAGCACCGCCGCCGCTTGGACCCGATCGCTCCGCCGCCTCCACCTCGTCGCCGGCCATCCCCAGGCTCCCCGGGACCCCGCGCCAAGGTGAAACGAGTTGCCCTCACCCTCTTCTTGCCTCCGGTGCCCTCGCTGTCCTCCGCCGTGGCCTCTGCCGCCGGCGACCCTAGGGGCCCGTGCGCTCCCGCCGGTGACCTCGCCACCTCAGCCAGCCCCGGTCTGCGTGGCAGCCACATCGGTGCCACCTGCGCGCCAGGCCGCCCTGTCAGCGCCACCCGCCTTCCCCTGCCACCTCAGCCGATACCCCCTCCTGTGGACCTAGTCTATGGACCGAGGCCCACATGTCAGTCGGCCCGGCCCATGGATGACGTCAGGCTGGCGCATTAAATCAGGATTTCCCGTAGAAGATTAAATCAGCCGAAAATCAAATTCTTGCTGACGTCATAAATCCTTTTTCAGTAGAAAAATAATTCCAGAAATCAGTCTTTTTCCATTTTCTCTCTTTTTAAACTTCCCGGAGCCCGTTCTTATTCGTCCTAACTCCGTTTGAGCCCATTCAAATTTCTAAACTCATCAAAAATTCCAAACTATCCATTTCTTCCATCCTTTCAAATATTTGAAATTTATTTGATATTTCAAATATTTAAATTTCAAATTCCAATACCTAGTTTAATTTCAAAGCCTCAGTTCCATTCCAAATTTTCTGTGCACTTTCAAAATTCAAATTCAAATCTTGCAAAGTCTCCATAAAATCTATTCTATTTTCCTTGGTCCAAATATTGTCTCAGTAATTTCTTTTCCCAACCGATCTTTCAGATATTCGTTCTCCCTCGTGTAAACCCCAAATCCGCTGAACCTTTCTCCTAAATTCGTCTAAAATCATAATCTATCCAAATATGGCCTCTATTTGAATTTTTGAGTTTCTTTGAATTTTTTTGTATTTATTTGTTTTGTGGCTCTGTCTTTTCTCGCGTAGAATCCAACGTTGTCGAAGACCTCTCCACTCCGCAGCAGGAAGACCTCGAGAGCGTGCAAGAAGGCAAGTCTCCTTTGATCATCTTGAACCTATGATGTTGAAATGTTTTAATTATTTTAAATTATGTGCATTGCTATTTACATAAAACATTAGTTCAAATCTTAAGGTAATAATTAATCCAACCTTGTTATGCCCTCACTTGAAGTTGATTGCCATGTACCTTTGCAACCCTAGAAATTCCGTTGACTCATTAATGAGAGTAATATATTTAATTGTTGGTACTAGAATGGTAGTACAATGCTTAGCCATGCTATTGAATACCTCATATATCTTGCAAATGGGAAATTATGAATTATTGTAATACCCTTGTTTTTATAAATTTAGTGGTAATTGGAGTTGCCACTGTTCTTTTAAAATAAAATGAAATGTGGAAGTTGGTTTAGATTAGGGTGGATGGTTGGTTTGGGTTGGTGCAGCAAGCACGAGATCTTGTTAAGTGTATGTTCCACCCTAGTCAATTAAGGACCGACACTTGTGTTTGTCCAGACTGAGCATTAACCGTACAACCACAAGTCTATATGGGTACGACCTAGCTGACTAACTTATGATAGTCTAGTTTAGGTGCCACCAGTGGAAAGTGGGTGCCAGGGATGGACTGGTTATTCACAGTAAGAGACAGGGATTTACTATACTTATATGGCGCAAGAGGGGGCTTCGGTTCGGGCAGTTAGCATACCTGCGGTGAAACCTCAGCGGGTGGTATCTAGCTAGATTAGAGTAAGGTAAAGGCTTTGTGATATTTTATCTGGGTCTCATGCCAAAGGAAGCGTGTTGACTTTTAGGATAATTTATCTCTTGTGGGTAAAGTTGTACAACCTCTGCAGAGTGTAAAACTATTCGAATAGCCGTGTCCACGGTCAAGGGCGGGCAAGGAATGCATTCACATGGTAGATTTTTGGTTTTGGTTCAAAATTAAAGTTTTGTATTCCGAGAGTGGAGGGAACTCTTGGAAGGGTACCTGGCAGTTGGAGCCAGAGAGGGTGGATGGAACCCGCAGTTTTAAACTTGACCAATTGTAATTGTATGGAACCTTCACTATGGAATTAATGATAGTTTCTGCTAAAACATTTACTTTATTAACTTGATGCCTTCGAAGATAATTAGTAGTAATTGAGATTAAAATATTACTTTGTGCAAAAGAACCATATAACCCTCCTTTGTTAAGCCTTGCATCTATTGCATTTTTCCCAAGACTTGCGGAGTACTTTATGTACTCACATGCTGCACTCAAAAATAATATTCAGAAGAGTACGAAGCTCAAGAAGGCGACTACGACTTTTTCGCGGGTGGATTCGACGAAGGATTCCAGGAGTTCTAGGTCATGCTTCCCCAGTCAATTACTTGTGGCGTATTGATGGGTCTTCATTGAGTTTATCTGTTGCTTCCGCTTCATTTTATGTGTGCGAGGTCTTGAAACCTCAATTGTAATAATGAGACCTTTCGGTCAGTACTCTCTATTATTGTAATAAATCGTGAATGGTGATGTATTCATTTCTGGTTAACTGTGTGCACTAGTTTTGATCTGGGACTAGTGCGGTAATACACAGAGGGACCGGGTTTGAGAATCCGGGGTCCCGACAGAGATGGTAGTCTTTTTGGCTTTAATTAAATATTAAAACCGTATTTAGAGATTTATTCAATCCTCATCAGATCCATTTCGAGGGAATTTTTAAGTTCATTAATCAAAGCTTCACAGAAGAACTTGAGAAGTTTCCAACATTTAAAGATCTAGACCACGAAATTGCATGTAAATTATTTGCGAAAGGATATCAATTGCTAGAACCCTCGATAAAAGAGAGGGATGTTGTGTATGAATCACTCACCTATTCTTCTGCATTATATGTATCTGCGAGATTATTTTTTGGTTTCAATATGCAAAAGCAAATCATTTCTATTGGAAACATTCCTATAATAAATTGGTTATGAACCTTTATAATAAATGGAATACACCGAATTGCGATCAATCAAATATTGATCAAGGCTAGTGTAGCCTCTGCCTGTGGTTCTCAAGAGTTCTGATTGATTATTGGTAAAATTTTTTTAATCTTTTTTGCAAATCATCGAAATATTATTTTGAAGCAAATAGATAGAGAGAGCAGAGTATTTGGCAATTAAATTGGTATTAAGACAATTAAGGTTTGGGCAAAATTAGCAAATGAAGGCTAATCACAACCGCCAGATCGTCAAATGTGTCAATTGAAAGTGTGAACAAGTTTGAATGGTAGCTTTTTGAAACAGGTGCTTTTTAGCTATTTTCCAATAAAATTGTCCCCATTTCATGCTATTTAGGCTGAAAACTAGCTCCCAATTTCTTTTTTTTTTTGAACTGAGCTCCCAATTTCTTGATTTAGTTCAGTACCATATAGCATACGTGAAAGCTCATTCATGTTGATCTAGTGCTACTTGATGGATATACTATAGCTCAGATGTTAAATTTAGTCGCGTTTCTAAAAAAAAATCTTTTAGTTACGAAATATGATAAGACTATAGCTCAGAACTATGATAAGATTTTCCTTATATTTGTGTTGTTTTGTGCCTCTGCTTTGGAAAGTCACATTTCTGCTTCTTTGTACTTTTTTTCAGCAGTGCTTGTGGTTGCATTGCCTAGGATGTCGGTGCCTTTTTGCTGCAACAGCAACAGAAAATCCAGCAAAGCATTCTAGAAAATCAGCGCTATTATTTAGATCAAATTGCATTCAGTATTCGGTGAATTTGCAGTCCAGCTACGTTTTTTTCTGCACCCTTCTGATGCTATCATCAAATCAGCTAACATACAGGGTTGGATATTTTTTTATATTTGTTCAGCTAAGAGACTACTTTAGCTATTCTTATACCTTGAAAAATTTCTTGCTACATATATCAGGGTGATGTTTAGGCGTGTCTCTACATTCCTAAGGAAATAGAGTGGTCATTCTAGCTGGTGAGGTGTATGGACTATGTAGTGAAATCTTCTGAGTCTTAGCATCATTGCGAAGAAATCAATGGACTAGGTAGTAAAATCTAGGTCTGAGTGAGGATTAGATTTACTAGATGTATTGAGGGCACTATGTAATGGAATTTAGGTTCTTGTTGTGACGTGTGGGTACTTCAGGGATAGGACATGCAACTCTATTGGTGAGGCTATCAGGCAATACGAAGAGGGCCTTTGCACAGGTCTATATTTGTGCCCATATGGCATGCTAATCTAGCTTTTTAAAAGGTTGAATTGATCAAGATGTGAAAACATGTTCACATGTGTGCCCATATCACCATTAATAGGATTGTGATCAACGTAATGTTTAGCCATCAAGTAAGCCAATTTATTTCCTTCTAAGCACACCTTGTTTTTTGTGGACCCTGAAGGTCTTCTGCTCAAACAACGAGCGAAGCTTCTTTCAAAGTTCCGACAATGTAGTCATGCTCAGTTTCATAGACTTCTGTTCAGATTCTACCAAATAAAAGGTGTGAATAGCTGTTGAAGAATTTGGTTTAAGTTATGGTATACTCACTTGCTCAGGATAGCAGTGCTGTTATTTTCTTAGAACGGCGGTGATTCTATTTATAGTGCAGATGTTAACGGGTACTGTTCTTTTTCATTTTTGACTTCAGCTTCTCCAGAAGATGAAACAAACATGTCAACTTCTTCAAACTGCATTTTAAAGAAACGACTTTTCTAACTCAAAACTGTATGCGTTATCTGCGTTGACGTCTTGAAGAGCACAGAACAGGTATAGGGCTTGTTCTTTTCAGATTCTAAAAGCTATTTTTTGATTTTTTTCAGTAACTAGCTTTTAAATGGAATATCATTTCAAGATAGGATCTACTAGTTAATTATAGTATATACTGTATTGACTTCATTTATATCGGCAAAAACCACACATGAGTTTTTGTTACTCTGTAATCTCTTATACGAACAGCTTAAAAATTACAAACCATAGCCAAAAGTCATAGATTTCAGCCAAAAAGAACAGATCTATAGTGTTTAAGGGATACTGTACTTCATTTTTTTGGTTGGAACTGAGCATCAACATCTGCGGAAATCAATCCAAGATTCTTCTACATGCAACGCATGGGCTCAAAGTGCACAGTCTATAAGGCCTAAACGTGAGGCCTAAATGCAGGCCCAAATACGCACGCGGCACGCGGTCACACGCTAAAGCAGCAACCCACAAAGTAGTAGACTAGGCTCCCAAACAGCCAGCGAGCGAACGCTCCCGAGACCGCCGAGCTGAGTCGCGAGCCTAGCACCCCGCCGCGTGCCGCAACTGCGCCATACTTCCAGCGTCTCGCCTCGTCGTCTTCCTCCCCCCGAACCAGCGACCGAGGTGACCTTGCGTCTCCCTCCCCCAACTTTAAGCGCCCCCCCCCCCCCCCCCCCCCCCCCCCCCCCCCGGTGATTTTGCTCGGCCCCCGCGGCGGATCCGCTCGCCGCCGGCCTGGGTTGGCGGCCCCGTGAGCTACTCTCCCCCGCGGCCTCGCCGGATCTGGCCGCGGGTTTTTGAATTCTGCCCTGCGGGGGGCGATTCCCCGAGTTTGGGCCTCTGGTTTTTGTTTCGATCCGAGGCGAGGTGGTAGTACTGCCTGGCCTGACGCGAGACTTGCGGGTTTTGTAAGCTAGGGTTAGGGTTTCGTGGGGCCTGGTCAAAATTCTTCTCGGGAGCAACGGACCCTTAGGGTGGCAGGTTTCGAGTTTAGGCTTTGGATTTTGAACCGAGGAAACTAGGGTTAATTTATTAAGTGTAATTTTGTCAGGTTTTGGTTTGGGTTCCAATAGGTTAATTGCGGCTTTCCTTTAAAGCAAAATGAAAAAAAAAAAGCGACCCGCGAGAGCTGGAGGGACGTGGTGCGGCTGAAATGATATGAAATTTCCTCATGGTTCCTATTGGGGTTTATCGAGGTTATGATAGTCGGTTAGTCTTCATTCCCCCACTGTGTTTCAGTCGTTGCGTTGTACTTTTAAAGCTTTTTGTGTTGTTAAGTTAGGCTATTGGGGCTATCTCGATGTAAAATTGGAAGGCTTTGATGGTTCATTAGGGAGTGAAACATTTCCGTCTCACTGTTCGGAAATCCTGGGTTTTGGGGGGCTTTGCTCTATTATTTAGTTTCCATACGTGGCAGGTAGCACGCCGAATTAGTTTCAAAACACCAGGTTAGGGTTTTTGGATTTTGGGCAGCATAATGCTGTACTGTAGTAGAATAGAAGAAGTTGGGCTTTATGGGAAATTTTCTTTTCCAACAGAGGGTTTCAATTGTGTGGTCCATGGGTTTACTAGTGATTTAGTGTTCAATGGCTTGTTCTGTGCTATAACTGATATGAACCACGGAAGTTATGCGGATTGAAGCTAATTTGACCGATACTTTGTGATAAAAGTCTAGATTAAGTTCCACATTGTGAGGTGATTGGAATTCATTGTATTTGGCCTTGACTGGTCAACTTAATAAATATTTAAGCTAATTTTTTCAACAAAAAAATGTTTAGTTTTTTTGAGCAGTTAAATTGGCCTCAATTGTTTTAATTTGTTAACATGAGTCAATTTAGGCTATTGTGTACTACTATTTCTGGGATGGTATTTTCCTTCACAATTGTGATCGTTGGAAGAATTTGAGATCCTGAGATAGATGGGGTTTGAGAACCACCTCTTGGTGGGGTGGTGGAGTTGTAGGTGTACAATTCCAGGTTCAAACCTGGTGCTTACCTATTATGCACACGTGAGTGCACTTCAGTAGAAATTTTATGAGGTCGCGGATTTTTTCCGGCCTCTATCTATCTAGGCATGTGCTAAAGAGGCGCACGTGTGTGCGCGCGTGCGTTTCTTCCTTGTAATCACAAGGGGGGGGGGGGAGATATGGGTCTAGCGATGGTGGTCCTAGTAAAAAAATTTGCCATTTTTGGGTAGCTTACCTGTGCTCTTTGTGTGGCCAATTCAGGTTTTACTTTATGCCACTTCATGTGTTCGTGGACAATGGAGTAATCTCTGCCCACTGTCTGTGAGTCACCATGGGAAGCAGTGGAGCAGATGCACCGACTAAGGCGAGCAAGGCATCTGCACCTCAGGTTTTTAACGCTGGCCCCATGGCATTATCTCTGTACCAAATGAAAGGAAATGCATCCTTATTGAAAACTTGTCCTTTTTTGTAACAGGAGCAACAACCACCTGCTACTTCAAGTGCTGCAACACCGACTGTTTACCCAGATTGGGCAAACTTTCAGGTGTGCAAGCTTTTCTCTCTGTTTAGGAGATTGATGACTCAAGCATTTATGCCCCCTTGGGTGGCAACACAAGGAAAGGGGAAAATAAAATTAATACCAAATATAGTTCCTTGCCCTCAATGGATAAAGATCGACTGTTTGGATTCTAGTATTCTGAGAGATGGAAATGGAATTAAATTCTGTTGCACTAATATTTTTTCCTTTAATCATGACATAACAAGAAGATTTAGGGATGATGTTTTAGGCTCTCGGTTCAGATGGCAGAATGTAGTTTTAAGGGTTTTAGTCTTGTAAGTTTTATAACAAGGCTCTTGTTTTTTTGACCTTTGAGGTTTCATTTCTAGTCTACTATAACTTGTTTGGGACAAAAGGTTTTATTGTTGTTGTTGTTATAATATTTTTTTCCTTTGGTATGGGTACAAGGAATGGAAAATCTTTCTCGCGCATCATATTCTTCTCTTGCTGCACTCATTTGCCTTCTTGATTCATCTATATCATTAATAGAGATATTGTATGAACTATTTGCCCTAGTTTGCTTATTATGTTCTTTGCTGGTTTTTGTAGGCATATCCTCCAATTCCACCACATGGGTTCTTCCCCTCACCTGTGGCATCAAGCCCACAGGGTCATCCTTACATGTGGGGAGCTCAGGTAAGGTTTTTATCTTCTCTTTTACAACGGAGGTTAACTACTGTATTGTTCTGTTTCCTTTTTCTCTGTCGAGACTCGAGAATGTTATCACAGAATGCCTGAAGTTCTTAAAAAAAAAAGCGAAAGGCTAGGTGCAAGTCAAACTTGTAGCAATGTTTTTCAATGTTTGAACATAGCTATCTAAAAGAAATAGTTGCTTTTATAGTAGTTTTATGAAAATTTTACATTAATAATGTTTACAGAATTACACTAAGTTTCTAACTATATTTGTGGTTGAAGAGCTGTCAACTGGACATTAGTTTGTTAGGAGGCAATATTTTTAACAATATTGGACACTATTTAGTGATTTATAATATTTTCATTACACTGTGAAACTATTCTTTTGGATGATGTTTCGTTATCTAATAAATGCATCTGGATCGCAAGCATTGCTGATTTAGGGCCATAGGTAGCCATGTAATTTTGGAAGGTGGTTCAATCAATTGATTTTGGCTAGTGAGCGTGTAGTTGTTGTAATAATCTAGGCACTTCAAGAAATTTTTTTTGTTCACGGCTTTCTTGTTACTTTCTTTCAGCCTATGATACCACCATATGGGACTCCGCCGCCGCCATATGTCATGTACCCACCTGGAGGAATATATGCTCACTCATCTATGCCCCCGGTATGCTTCCAACACCCTGATGCACCGATACTTCACCCAGGCAGTGTGCCAGTACCCCAATATGTATCGGGTACTGGTACAGCACCGATACATACTCGATGGCTGATACTAATTGGAAAGTACCAGTTAATTTTCCGTTTTAGAATAAAGAAAATAAATTCTGCTGTGGCCCGATACCTGTCGATACCCTGATACGACCCATAAGACACCCCTTGTATTGAAGCCCAGCCTACTAGGATTGCATCCATGGTTGTCACGGCGTCGCCTAGGCGACGCCAAGTCGTCCCGGCGGCCGGAGGCGGACGCCACGACTGGTCGCCTCGCCTTGTCCCGCTGTTGATGCCGATTTTGGCCTGCTCCCGCCGCCGACGTCGATCTCCAGCCTGCTTCCGCCGCCGGCGTCGATCTCCAGCGGCGCGGGGTGGGGAGGCGGCGGGGAGAGCTCGGGAGCGGGGAGGGGAGGCGGCGGGGAGAGCTCGGGCGCGGGGAGGGGAGGAGGCGGCGGACGGGGGAGGCGGCGGACTGGCTGGCGGCGGCTAGGGTTAGGAGATCCAGCGAGGGGAGCTGGAGGCGGTGGGGGGACGCGAGGGGAGAAGGCGCCGGCGGCGGCGAGAGGATGCGCCGGGGAGAGGAGGCGCCGGGGGGGGGGGGGGGAGAGGAGTCGGCATGGGAGAGAGATGAAGTCGGGACGGGAGGAGCCGAGACGAGTCGAGACGCTGAGACTTATCTTCATGTGACGAGTCGAGTCGGTAGTCACTCACGGGACTTATACGCAGGAGACTGGACCAGCGAGAGACGGATGGATGTATACGCAACAGGATCGGGCGCTCGCCTAGGCGTCGCCGCAGCGTCGCCGTGGCGTCGCCTAGGCGTCCAGGCGCTCCCCGCTCGCCGTGGTCGCCGACTTCGCCGTGACAACCATGATTGCATCTAAATTCTAACCCTAGCACGCAGCTCAGATACCACTCCTGCGCCCCCCCATTCTCTTGCCGCCGCCTCTGCTTGTGTCTGTCCCTCCCATTGCCTCCCTTTGCTGGCTATTTGGTGGGGCAGAGTTCCGGACTCTGGCGATCGGCGAATCTCCAACAAGGATCTGGCGGGGCTCTAGCAACTCTAGTTCAGCGACTCCAATCACTCTCCATGTTATGGATGAGCTTCTGTGGAGGCTTTCAATGGATGGTGAGAGGCGGCAGCAGATTGAATCGGGAGCTAGGGCAAGGGATAATGAGAGGTATCGTGCTCGCCCTCAAGCGCTAGACCAGGGTTTATGCCAGCCAACATTGAGGCTCTGAGACGCCAGATTGGGAAGATTACTTCTTATCGCTTGCCTTAAAAAATTACAACATATGTCCTCTTATATAGGACTTAGCAAACTGACTTATCATATGTAATCTATGCCTACTACGGCTCAGAAACCTATTCAAAAACTAACTTATACAACTTAACTTGCATCCAATGTTCAAGAAGGCGCTAGGCGGGCGGCGAGGTAGGGCCTAGCGCCCAGGGGGCCTAGGCGGTTAAATAAAAAATAAGGACAACAGACAAAGATAAGCAATCATATATATGTATTTGATGTTTAAATGAAGAAAATTAGTACCTTGAGCAACAATGATAGCTCTCTATCCATTGATGTAAATTTTTGATGTAAATGCTTGATGTATAATTGTAAAACCTGCACATTAAGTAATGTGTGAGTTTTTTTGTATTGAATAACTATTGTGCATTTGTGCTTCAAACTTGTAAATCGAAAAGAATAAAGGAAATGATAGCAAAATAATAAAACATACGTAATGAATTATGAAGTTCATAACAAAACACACATAAGCATTGTTCTCAAATCTCAAATACATGCAACTAAACACACATAAACATAGTTTTTCTCACAAGTTACAAACACACAACATAGTTAAGGTAGCAAGCATGATAATGTGAACATGTGATGATGAAATGAGTCAATCTTCATCCTCTTGTCCATAATCCTTGGTTGGCACCACTTCATCTTGGTCAGATTCAAATTCAATATTTTCAAGATCCTCATTGACCTCCTCTTCTTCGGATTCGGAATCAAAATCATCTTCATGAAGCTCTCTCACTCTAGTGCTTCTACGAGTTTGCATGGCTTCATTAGCTCCCATCGCCTCATCAATTAGATTCCATGAAAGACCTGTTTCGGGATCAACATCATCATCCCCGCCTTTAATCACCCACCCTTGAGCATTACTAGCATGTGAAGCTAGAAGGACATCAATGTTCTTCTTGTTACTCTTTTCTTTTTTGTTCAATAATCTCGCATTGAATTGAACATAAACTAGATTATTGAGACGATGAGCATCTAGTTTATTTCTTTTCTTTGTATGTACCTACAAGTTACATAGTGAAGTTTAGTGCTAGACTTTCTTGACCACTTGAGTTGAAACATGTAATTTTTTCTTGAATAGCAAGAGTAGAAAGATACCATGTCAAAAGTGCTCCAATTTCTTTCACATCCCGATGAACTTGAGGTCAAAGAGAGGATTCTTATGGCAAATTTTTGCAAGTGAGGAACATGACATCCATATTTCGACCACCAATTAGCTACATAATAATAAGAATGAAAGATGAGTTATTAATAACGGATGAAATGTCAATTTATTAAATATGTTTAATTAAGAACAAGTTTACTTTACCGGGAATAAGATCTCTTTTTTGACATCCAAGTCGGGCGGGGGTTTTCCCAAATGTCTCCTTTTTATCCTTGAATATATCAAAATCAACATTGAGTACTTGATCCATTACTTCATCATTACCATGATAAAATATTTCAACACATTCAATAAACCCATCCATAATATCTTGTTCCAAAAAAATAGATCGATCACCATAGCTATAATATGGGTTTAATAGATATGCCGTCAAATGCAATGGAGAATCAAACCTTCCCTTCATCTTTCCATCAATAGCATTAATGATTAAGTTGTAATTGCTCTCTGAATTATTCAAGGCCTCTTTGATTTTCTTCTTTGCCTCTAAAATTTCTCCATAAAGAAAGGCCATAGATGGACCATCCCCGTCAACCATGCGAAGAACCTTCACTAATGGCTCAAAAACCTTCAAGCAAGGTAACATAACATGTTAGCAAATTGAAAAAAATCAAATACATAACATAATGGACAGCACTATTATTTATACCTTTAAAGCATTGTTCACACCATTCCAAAATGATCTACTAATGAGTGTTGCGGTTGCCGTGACGCCTTTGCCTTTTTTAGTGGGCAGATTCTTCCCATTCCTTACTAAGTGCCATCGCCCTTAGTTCGACTTTCTTTTCAATTAAACTTTGCAATGTAAGAAAGGCTGAAGCAAATCTAGTCATCCCCGGCCTTATTATATCTCTTCTCTTTGTGTGTTTTCTCATCAATGCCAAGGTCTTGTGGTGTGAGTAGATAAAAACCGTCAATGCTTTTGCTTGTTCAAGCGTCTTTTTGTACTTTGGCATATTGCCAATTCCTTGTAGCATAAGGTTGATAGTGTGAGTTGCACATGACCTCCAAAAGATATTTGGCCTTTTAGCCTTCATTAATTCCTTTGCTCCCATATTATTTGAAGCATTGTCCGTTACTATTTGAACCACATTTTGATGACCAATAGTGTCAATGCATCCATCCACATACTCAAAGATATACTCACTTGTGTGCGCATCATCCGACGTCTCCTTTGATCCTATGAAACTTGTTCCTAAATTGCAATGAACACATAAGTTCATAATACTTCTCTTTTGATCCGTCCATGCGTCGATCATGAGGGAGCACCCAGTCATGGCTCTTTCTTCTTCATGTGCTTTCAACAACTCATTAGTTCTTAACACTTCCTCTTTCAACAACGGCTCACGAACATCGTATTGAGAAGGACCTCTAAAGCCCGGGCCAAAGCGACCTATGGCCTCCAACATTTGTTTGAATTCATCGTTGTTGATAGCATTGAAAGGAACACCTAAAGAGTGGAGCAAATGTACAAGCCACAACGTAAGATTAACAAAGAATGAATTAATAGCATACAAGATAATAAGAATAAAATGAATGATAATTGCAATCTTTACCGGAAACATAAAGCCATCTTGCCACATATTGCTTTACTTTGTGATGTCTCTCTTTCCAAATTGCTTCTGTGATTTTTTGTTGCCGCTTAAGCTCTTGAGTGCTTAAACTACTACCATGAGGATCAATTGGATTGGCAAATTTATCCATAGGGCCTAACTTTTGAGGGATTGGCTCTCCAATTTCTTCGAGCCCTTCATCATCCTCACCATCACCTCGAATGGTCACATCTTCCCTAATCTCATCTTCATGAGCTTTCTTACTCTTCTTCTTGTTCTTTGCCTCCGCAATAGAGTTTCGACACTTCACTTGATCTTCCTTTGTGGATTTAGGGCATTTCGCAACATTCACACTAATGTGTGCAATATGTTGCTTAATCCTATAAATCCCACCGGAAACAACCTTATCACACAAAATACATTTGACTTTGTCCAGGTTGTTCGGATTCACCAACACACTATAGTCCCACCCTACATCACCCGATTTTCTTTTGAGACTATCTTCAGTGTTGCTCACCTCCGGCGCCGAAGCAACAGATGACATGCTAGTTGCTACACATATATGACAATATGGCATAAAGATTTAAAAATTACCAAAGTATTAATAAAGTGTATACGATGCATCATCAAATTAGTTCACTAATCAGTAATCAGTATAATTAAAAAAAAAATAATGGGACAGTCTCCTCCCGTGCCGACAGCCGGCTCCAGCCGACTGCCGACACCTCACCCTTGCGCAGGCCGTGCGGCCGAGCCACTCCCTCAAGTCGCTCGCTGGTCTCGCGTCTCCCTCTCGGTCGCTCACTCGCTCCCTCCGCTCTGCCTCTCCCTCTCGGTTGGGTCTCGGCCTCTCGGGTCTCCACTCCGCTCCCCTCTCAATCTCCCCAGAGCTCAGCTGGATTCATCGCCTGAGCTCCCCAGCGGCCCAGCGGAGGCGGAGGGGAGGTCAGAGGCGGAGGGGGAGGGGAGGCCGGAGGCGGAGGGGGAGGCGGAGGCTGGAGCCGCGGAGGAGGAGGCGGAGGCCGGAGGCGAAGGGGGAGGCGGAGGGAAGTGCAGTACCTGGGTCCTGACTCCTGAGATAATCCGGGCTGGATCCGGCGAAGGGGGAGGCCAGAGGCGGAGGAGAAGCTCGGGGCTGCTCCGGCGAGGACGCGAGGCGGAGGGACCTGGCGGTTCGACGGCGCGCAGAGGTGCGGCTCCCCCAACCCTAGCTTTTCGCCCAACCCTAGCTTTTCTTTTGCGCGCTCTTTCGAAATGTCACCGCCCGCACCGTTTATTTCGTGCTTCTTATGTCGCTTCCCACGCCTAGGCGTCCTCGGCGGCCGCCTAGCCGCCGCGCCGCCGCGCCCGCCTAATTTGCCGCCGCCTGGCGCCCGCCTTTGACCGCCTAATCCCGCCTGCGACCGCCCAGCCGCCTGGCATCCCGCGAGGAGCCAAGTCGCGGCGGCCGGCTGCCACCCACCGCCTAGGCGCCGCCTCGGCGGCCGCCTAGGGCGCCTTTTACATCACTGCTTGCATCAGTAATACTTTCCTATCTAATAACTTGCCATCTGAAGTGTTCGCTGTTGTGTCGCGTCGACTGAAGCTCGTCTTGACATTGTCTGTAGTGCATCACGCGTTGCCGGTCGTCGCTTGGAAGTCCAACATGGCTGATTGCCCGATTTTCTCAGCTTGCTATTTTGTAGATCTTCATGTATAAAACTTCCCCCAATAAGAGTCCACAATATTTCCCCCCTGCTGCAAAAACAACTTGTTTTCGAGCTGGAAATCAGGGTAACGCTCTTTAAATTCCGGAAGAACCCATGAAGCTTTAGATGGACAATCCTTCTACACCAATACCTCCCAACGACCTTGGTAGAGATGAGCACGCTATACCAGCAAGGGCTTGGGGATAAACCGGCCATGTAGAATATCAGGTAAAGTTGGTATCTCAACTGGAGGATCATAAAAAGCTTTAAGCAACACTACATGAAAAACATCATGAATCTTCGCATGCAGAGGAAGTTGAAGATGATATGCCATTGAACCAACTTGTTGGATGATTTGAAACGATCCATAGAATTTAGGAGCATTTAGGAGCCAATTTGGACGCAACTCGGCCTGTGATAGATGAAGCCGAATGATACTGCAAACGCAACCAAACCCATTGACCCACCGCAAACTCAACATCATGATGGCGGCTATCATGCTGAATCTTCATGTCGGCTTGAGCTTGCAGCAGTCTCATGTATTTCAGCCAAAACTCATCACGATCCACCATATGTTGCTCGACAGCAGCCATATGAGTAGCACCAGGTTCACAACCCAACAAGGCCGGTGGATTACGTCCATAAACAACATGAAAAGGCGTAATGTAGAGAGCTGTCTGATAGGAAGAATTATAACAATACTCAGCCCAAGGAAGCCATTGTACCCAATGTTTTGGCCGATCACCGCATAGGCACCTTAGATACATAACAATAATGCGATTAACCACCTCAGATTGACCATCAGACTGTGGATGAAAAGCCGAGCTTAAATGTAACTAAACTCCAGCCAAACAAAAGAGCCCCCGCCAAAAATTATTTGTAAAAATCGGATTACGATTACTCGCAATAGAGGAAGGAATCCTATGAATGCGAACAATTTCACCATAGAAAGCATGAGCAACTGAACTTGCAGTATACGGATGAGAGAGAGCAATAAAGTGTGCATATTTGGAGAAGCGATCAACAACTGTCAAGATAACGGACTTGCCGTGCACCTGGCCTCCTGGGCAAACCTTCCACAAAATCCATTGAAATACCTATCCAAACCGTGCGTGGTACTTCTAATGGTTGGAGCAATTCCACCGGATGAAGATGTTCCGTTTTATTGCGTTGACAAACTGAACAACCTTCGACGAATTCCCGCACCAACCGTGGCAAACCAGCCACATGAAAGTGGGCACGAACACGATGCAAAGTTTTCTGAACTCCCTCATAGCCTGCCCCATGAATTGTCTCCAATACCTGTGGCAACAGTGATGAATCTGCGGGTATAAAAACTCTCGTCTTTATGTAATATGAGACCATCTGCTACCTGCCAAGCAGGACTCTCCTGACCTATAATAATGCGATCTTGGAAAGCTACCAGCTCTGATAAAGATGTGATTTCTTGACGCAACTGATCAAACCATCCAAAATGTGGACCGGAGATATTGCTTCCTCTTCATCACGTCTTCGGAGTGTATCAGTAGCTATATGTTGACGCCCTGGTCTATATTCCACCAAAAAATCATATCCAAATAACTTGCTTACCCAATGATGCTGCGGTATGGTGGAAAGTCGCTTATACAATAGAAATTTAAGACTATAATGATCTGTTCAAATCAAGTGTCCATATGAAGTGTTCACTGTTGTGCCACACCGACTGTAGCTCGTCTTGACGTTGTCTGTAGTGCATCACGTGTTGCCGGTCGCCACTTGGAAGTCCAACACAGCTGACTGCCCGATCTTCTCAGCTCGCTGTTATGTAGATCTTCATGTATAAAACTTCCCCCAATAAGAGTCCACAACACTCCACTTCTCTAACAAGGTCGCCACTTTAATATGTATATATACAGCCGTATCTCCGTATTGGTGATTTTGGGGAAATATCATTGTCATGAATCTTAGTTCATAGGGGGGTAAACACCACCAAGAAAATGGCCGAATGGCGTTGGCGTAGAGGGAGAGAGACTATAGAAGAGGAAGACTGTTATTTCTCTGATTGATTCCAATAGCATGCGGTAGCCCTCTTATATAGATGGGCTCCTCCTAACCATGGTTATTAAGGCGTCGCTTAGGCGACGCTTAAGCGTCGCCTAAGCGGTAAGGCGCTCCCGAGGTGGCAAGGCGTTGCCTCGCCTTGCGAAACGTGACTAAGGCGGTGGCTAAACCAGAGAGAAGGGGCGAAGACTCACCTGGAACCCTAGATGGCGGCGTCTCCAACTCGTCGCTTCCGTCTAGGCGGCGGCGCCTGGAACCCTAGGGCTAAATCCACCGGGACAGCCACTAGATCTATAGGCCTCGCCGACGAATCATCCTCTTGGGGAGCAGGGGAGGCAGGAGCAGGGGCGACGGCGGAAGAGGAGGCGACGGGGGGAGCAGGGGTAGGGCGGTAGCAGTTGGGGGAGCAGGGAGGGGAGAGGAGGCGGCGGCATCTCTTGGGAGGGAGAGCAGGGGAGGCGGCGGCGACAGTTGGAGGAGCAGGGAGGGGAGGGAGAGCACGGGAGGCGGCGATGAAAGTCGGGGGAGCAGTGCGGGGAGAGAGGAGCGACTATGAGGCTAGGGTTGTCAGATTCAGATCTGGGGCGGCCGGCTAAGATTAAACGGATGCGGCATGCGGGTGTATTTTGGTATTATTACAATTTAGTCTTTAGAGTTTTACGAAATTATAATTAGGTCCTTCTAGGTCCTAATCCTCTTAAATTCTTCTGATTTAGTCCTCCAGAACTCTGTTTTCTTCGCTTTATGAAGTGTGTAAGGCGTCGCCTCGCCTTATGCCTTACCGCTTAAAAGGTGTGAGGGGGTCGGTCGCCTTACCTCGCCTTACTGCCTTAATAACCATGCTCCTAAAAGATTGAATCTAACCTCAATTATATCTCTAACAAATATAGAAACTCATATCATATCTCTAATTATATCTCTAACAAAAGGAATCTAATCTCTAACTCAAATAGAAACCAATCTCTATTTCCTAATAATTCACCGAATAGGCCCAAGGCCCACCCCTATGACATGCCGGGTTCGGCAGTCGATGGAGAGCGTCCAGAGGCGACGGCCGACGTGCGGCCGGGTCTGACTGCCGAAGAAGAAAAGGTGACGTCGGCAGCGACCTGCGTGGATCCGGGCAGCAGATGGTGACCGGCGACCGAGGACGGCGACGGCGACGGCAGGTGGCATCGGCTGCGCAGACCAGCGAAACAGAGCAGGCTGCGGACGAGTGCTGCGGCATCTCCGGTCAGACCTCCTTTCGGTCCGACTGCCGCGCCTTCTCCGGTCAGACCTCCTTCCTCCGGTCAGACTGTTGCATCTCCTTTGGATCAAACCTTCTTCCAGTCCGTCCGCTGCGTCTTCGCTAGTTAGACCTTCATCCCTCGGTCCGACCGCTGCGTCCTCGTCTTCTTCCCCGTTCTCCAGCACGTCTCCTCGGTTGGACGCGCCCTCGCCGTGGCCGATGATCTTGGCGTGGGTGGTGAAGTCAGCCTTGTCCTCCTCGCCGCTAGAGGGAGGCAAGTCGACGGGGGCGAGGTCAGCCTTGTCCTCCTCGTCGCTAACAGCCGGCAAAATGATATCTATCGTCTCCTTTGCTCTACGAGCGGCCACTAGTTGCGCTTTCTCCCGATCCTTCAAGACCTTCTCCAAGGAGTCATGCATGTCGAGGAAAGCGTCCGCCATCCCTTTGCTGAAGCTGGCCATCTTATTAGCATTGGCTTTTATTATGGCCAATGACTCGGCAGCAGGACGAGTCGTAGGAACCATGGTAGTAGAAGTCGTGGGAAGGGATCGACTGCTCTGATACCAAGTTGTCATGAATCTTAGTTCATAGGGGGTAAACACCACCAAGAAGATGGTCGGATGGCGTCGGCGTAGAGGGAGAGAGGCTATAGAAGAGTACTTTTTTATTTCTCTGATTGATTCCAATAGCATGCGGTAGTCCTCTTATATTATAGATAGGCTCTCCCTAACAGATCGAATCTAACCTCAATTATATCTCTAACAAATATATAAACTCATCATATATCTAATTATATCTCTAACAAAAGGAATCTAATCTCTAACTCAAATAGAAACCAATCTCTATTTCCTAATAATTCATCGACTAGGCCCAAGGCCCACCTCTATGACAATCATATCGCCATATTTGTATCGCCGTACCGGTACCGTGTATCGGTGCATCATAGTTTCAACACCTTGCTTAATCATAGCTTCAACGCCTTGCTTAATTTTCTGTATATACTTCCCCAAATGGTACTGCTGAGAGCTGACCTTTGTTGTGTCATTGTACAATCCTGCAGGGTGCACACCCATTTACTCCTTATGCTATGACTTCTCCAAATGGGAATGCTGATGCTACTGTAAGATAAGCCATCAATAGCTTGACTTTTTGTGTGCTTTTGATGGAGTCTAATGCATCTAAGCTTTCCAGGGAACTGCTGCTGCTGCTGGTGACACAGATGGAAAATCCTCTGAAGGGAAAGAAAAAAGTCCCATTAAAAGATCCAAAGGAAGTTTAGGTAGCTTGAACATGATCACAGGAAAGAACTCTATTGAACATGGTAAGATGTCAGGGGCATCAGCTAATGGAGCTATCTCTCAAAGGTTAGTGTGTCGTTAACTTAAATAACAATGACAATTCTTCTTTTTTTACAACATTCCATTTGCATTGCTAAAAGAAATGACGCTGTTGTTGCAGTGGGGAAAGCGGGAGTGAAAGTGAAAGTGCAGGGAGTGAAGCAAATTCTCAGAATGTAAGCTCTGCTCCTGTGGTTTATTGAGTATATATACAAAAACAGTTGCAAAAAAAATTATCTTTTTGGATATCCACAGGAGATGATCTCCTGGTGTTGTTTTCCTATCGAATATCTTTTGCTTGATGTTCATATTTTTCTGATCAGACAATTTCAGACATATTATACCATTTAGTAGTTATTAGCTTGGGGGAAGTAATATATTTGCATCATTGAGTAATCTTTACAGGATTCACAGAACAAGGAAAGTGGACAGGAACAAGATGGAGGTATGCCTATGGAAATTTCTATGGCTGCTTGCTTTCCTTTTTGCATTTTCTCAAGCTTCTTAATTTTGCTGTGCATGCTATCAGAGATTCGAAGTTCCCAGAATGGTGTATCACGCTCACCATCTCAGGCAAAGTTGAACGAGACTATGGCAATCATGCCAAGTGGTCCAGTACCTGGTCCAACTACAAACTTGAACATAGGAATGGACTACTGGGCCAACACAGAAAGCTCCACTCCTGCAATGCGCGGTAAATCAACTGCAGTTCCAGGAGCTATGGTTCCAACAGAGCAGTGGGTACAGGTATCTTCTTAACCCTACCTTATGAATTAGAATTGTACCCTTGCAAGAATTGTTTTTTCCTTTGTAGCTTCCACTGGTCTGCTTCATAAATATTTTGTTCCCCACTTTTTCCTTTATATTTGTGTGATTTCTGTTTGTATTTGTAGGTACCATATAACCAGACCAAGTGGTTAATATTTTTGCAATACAGATATTCATCAGGAAGATATTTGTGTTTAGAGTTAACTTCATATATGCAATTGAAGTTAAACTGTTGCATTAGGAATGCACTTGTATACGCTGTAGTCATTTCACTCAACATGAATATTTTTGTACTTGAAACATTTTTGCATACCATCGAAAGTAGGAGGCTATCCCTGTGTCTAGTAATTGGTAAGCATAATTGTTTGCCTTAGTGCAAGCGTCTAAAACATATTTCTATAATCTTTTTATTTTTTTGTATTACTCATCAAATTTGTTTTTTTTGGTAATATAGCCTTTGTAAATGTATGACTTCTATCCAAATCCTGCAATTGTGGCATTATATATGTTTTATAAAAGGATGTGCAATGCTTAGGTCAAATTTGAAAACTGTTGAAGAGGCACTTAATTATCATTAGTTATGTGGATACAAATTTGAAGTTCTAGTGGTTTGGCAAATGGAGAAACTAGTCATATTGACTCTCCCATGATTCAGGATGAACGTGAACTCAAAAGGCAGAGAAGAAAGCAGTCCAATAGGGACTCTGCTCGCAGATCTAGGTTGCGCAAGCAGGTAGTTGTTTGTTCATTTTGAGCTGTACTAGGTAGCACTATCTTTTGCAGAGCCTCCAATTGAAGAAGCACAATTTTTAATTTGTGCAGGCTGAATGTGAGGAGTTGGCTCAACGTGCTGAAGTTTTAAATCAGGAAAATGCTTCACTTAGAGATGAAGTGAACCGGATTAGAAAGGAGTATGATGAACTTCTATCAAAGAATAACTCACTAAAGGTTCGTCTTCCACTTTTTTGCTATATTGTTACTCTGAAGTACATATGGTAACACTTTGAGTTGTTTTCTTTTTTCTACTCTGTAGGAAAAACTTGGAGAGAAACAACACAAAACTGATGAGGCAGGACTTGACATTAAGCTGCAACATTCTGGCGATGACAGCCAGAAAAAGGAAGCTAATTGAGCTGTCATGCAATGCTCCCAGAGCAAAGCCCTAACTAGATTATTGGCAGGCGCAATTGTAGTATGCGTATTAACTCTTAATACTTCATTGCAGTTAATTGTTACCAGGTCGTGATAATGTTACTGCCAACCTTGTGTGGCTGGTTCCTGTTTCAGATCTGTCTTGGCTTATCTTTTAGAAGTCAAGATAAGACTGGAAATGTAGGTTGACCCAGTTCACTGTATCTGTTAGAAATAGTTGATAAACTCAAGTTTACAAATCTGTATTGCTGACTATTATTGCTATGTATACCTGAAGAAAGACCAGCATCTTTTAATGCAGTCAGGTTGAACATTTGGCTAGGCTTGCACTGGTGCCTAGGTTATCTAAAAGTTTGCTTGCATCAGTTTGTTCCCAGTTCCCACACATTTGATATAATATAATGAACAAATGGAGGAAGGAACCTTTGCTTGCTGAGTGTGTCAACTTTTCCCACTATTGAATAATTTTTGTATTGCTGCCACCCTTTGTATTTTTGTGATTTTGTTTCTTTCAAGTCGCCTGAGTTGTGCTGTGGCTATGCTAAATTTTGGGAGCACCGCTGAGAAATGTTGTTAAGCAGATGAACCGCCCACCATAGGCACTGTTTGAAAAAAAAACGCATTGCTCTTATTCTGAGACCATGCTGGTAGGGTAGATCATTTTGTGATGAACAATTAGCATTTGAGTTTTGCAAAGGATTTATAATTTTCTAAAATTCAGGTTTCTGTCAGTATGGTGGCCGTTAGGACTGTGCATTTAGTTAGTTTGGTAAATATGGTATATACGGCATATACAGTATTATTAGTTTGGTCGTATACGGTATTTTTGAAAATACAGTTCGGTATCGGTAAATCCTAATTTATTTCGGTGCGGTATCGGTAAATACTATATTTACTAAAGTTAATGTAAATTGCAAACAATATAGTGACTAGCGAGACGAGTAGACGACAGCATATATACTACGAGCCGTTACAATGCCGGCTACTACGAGTGCATTCACATACACTGCACGTCTGCGCTGGAGATCACGCCAAAATGGCAACTTGGTGCGCACTTTCCCAAAGAGTAATCAGCAACGCTGTCTTATCTATTCCATAGTTGTAAGGCACTCGAACAGCTTGTTTGTTGCATATGCGTGCAATGTCCCACGTTTTCTCGGTTAAGTCTACTTGGACTCCTTTTCAAATTGCTCTTCTTTGCATGCGTGTGTTCTAACTTCCAAGTTGATTATCTATAATCACTTGATCAAGCTGGCCGGAAACGCGTTTATCTGAGCCCACATGCATCTCGACGCCAAAGTTATATAGCTCTGCTAGCCTCCTAGTCTACTATTCTGATTTGTGAATCACCATGGCGAAATGAGACAAAAGAAATGAAAGCTGATTATCGTATGCAGTAGTATCATACTATACCATACAGAGAGATCAGCCGGGAATTGGTTAGTTGGGCCATGAAGAATTTTTGGCCAATATGGCCCTCTACGAGTGCTAGGCCGGAAACAAGTTTCAGTTTTTTTTTCGGTTTTTTCTCAAAAAACCAAACACAAAAAACCTAAAATATAAAAACCGAACTGAATACTGAAAACCGGTTAAACTGAGTTGACGGTTCAGTTCGGTTTTTTCGATCCGGTTTTTCGGTTCGGTTGAGATGTGCATAGCCCTAATGGCCATGGCACTACCGTAAATGTGGAGTTAGTGGTAGCTATTTTTCAGTTAGTGTCATTTTCAAAGTTGTCGAAGTCTCGTAGTACTACACAAAATCACGGTAGTACTGGAGATGATATGATGGGTTTAGTTGGTGGTACTATCGGGATGGTAATACTGGCCCTGGCAAGTGATCATACTGCTCCTCTGTTACTAGGAAATAGGTAAGGTTCGGTGTACTGTTTAGTGGTTGGCGGTACTACCGAAGTGGTATGACCGACGTGGGGTGTGCGGTTAAACTGGTTGAGGCAATATATTCTGAAAATTGGGAATTGTGGGACATTTAATCCTGGGATGATCTTAGAACTCCTGTCACTACTACATAAAATTTCATCACAGACAGTTTTCTGAACCATCTGAATCAATGGTCTATGATAATAGGGGTTGTCACACACGGGTTTTGAATCGTCTGTGAAATTGTGACGCGGAGGTGTCTTGAACTTTGAGGGCTCTCTTCTGCAGGTTCCAGGGCAGTATCTGTGGCAGAACCCATGATGGGAGATGTGAAGAGAAGACGTCTCTTAAGGATTGGTTTGCAGCCAAAGCTGGCTCCGGTGCTGCACTTGTTGCAGAAGTGTAGGAGGGCAAGCCGCCCCTTTTCCTCTTCTTGTCACCGTTGGCCTTATAACTGCATTTATTCCTTGGCACCTGGACAAATCCCCTAGACAGCAGATGTCGGGGCTGGTGAGCTCGACATTGTTGGAGTAAACTTTTGGTGCTCCTTGTTGGTTACTGTGATCATCTGGCTTGAGTGGTGCGTGGGAAATATCGTTCCGTTGGGAAGCCTGATGAGCTCATCAAACATGAGTGGTGCCGGGTTGGAATGCCTCGATAGGAACTCCAGCACCTTGTTACGTTCCTTGATCATAGGGTACAAATCACACAAGTAATCGAGAGAATTTGAAAAGAACTAGAGAGGAATCAAGCGAATTTGAGGAAGAACAAAAAGAACTAGACTGGGAGTAGAGAGAATAGTCGAGAGAGGATGTTACAAGCCAATACAGTTCGGTTCCCCCTTGCCTAGGGAGCTAGTATTCATTTTATGCTGCCCTCCTGCTGACCTACATGGGCCATGATCGGGCCATAGTCCATGTTGCAGGCCAGCCCAATTAGATTAGTCCATGACATTCCCCCTTCCTTAAATTTCGGCTTGCCCCCAAGCCGATGTCATCAAACTGAAGGTGTGTTTGGAACCACCGGGAGCCATGGCACTTGCAGTATCATCACATAAATACTTGCCTTCTTGCTAGATGTCACGCCATCTTCATTGCTATGCAGGATGTGAAGTGGTTACCCATTTGCGCATCCAATGCTTCAACTTGATTGGTATGTTTTGCTCTGGTTGCATGGTGAGGAAGGAACATCAGTATAGTAGACAGATGGATCTAGACAGCTTGAGGATTTGTAAGTTGGGTTTCTTGTTGGCAAAACTTATCCTACTGTGCATAAAAACTAATGAAGCCAAATGTTCAAGCTGACTACCAGGATCCCATGTCATTATCAATTCACCCTCAATCCCCTGATCCTTCATGCTAGAAGCCAGCCCACTAATATAATTATTGAGCTTGTATGCAGACTGTTCATGTTGTGATGCACTTTTGGGAGGATTTACAGGAGTTGTATCCAGAAAATTGCATCCAGACTTCTCACTCATTATCTTTCTTTCAAAACCCCAGGTGTCCATTCCCTTCATATCATTTTCAGAACCTAGCACAACTAGGACAATCCTATTTGTAATAAGCACAACAAGAATATTCTCCTTATTGTCTTGGACAATCACATCGCAGGCATTGCATGAGCACTTAAACTTCTCACCTCCAGGGCATGCAAACATCACAACATAGGAAGAATCAAAAGCATTAGCCCATACTCTTGGCCATGTCCTGCAACTCTCATCCTTGCTCAAATTTTCCAGTGATTCCTTTGATGTACCCACATATTCCATATTCCTTAGGATCTTGAATGGATAGGACCCAATTCTGTTCACCTATGCAGGAGGTGGCCATGGAAGTAATAGCAGCCATGCAGTTTAGTTGCACAGGTTTGGTGGCCAGGCATGTTGACATGCCACCACTTTCACTGCTCGTGGGAGGTGGCAATGGTTTAAGCTCACTAATCTGCAAGTGGACTCTGACGCTGGCATAAGCAGGTGGTGGCCAGGGTTGGCACAACACCACTGCCATTGGTGAGGTCACTTTTATCAACAGTGTAGTGCTATAGGTTTAAATTGCTGGCAGCCAGGGTTGCTGCAGTGCCATAGCACCAATCGACGATGCCTACTTGTTGAGCTCATTGATGATGAGAGACGATTCGTCTTGCTGTGCACTAATACTAGTGACCACAATTGCCATTGCATTGGAGAGTTCGTAGTACTTGTTGAGCATGACAAGGCGGTACCCTCCTGGTGCAATAAGAAGGCAGACCTCGCCCTCCTGTTTGGTGACAAGCCCAGGGAACAAAGCCTTGGTGATTGGGACATGGCCTTGGACAAAGGAACAACTAAGGCCGAAGCGTGAGAGATGGTAGACGATGTTGCTTAGGGGCCTCAGCGGTGACAGTGGCGCTTGAAACAAATTGACATGCCCATGGATGCATGCCAATGCAACTGTAGACTGTTGCGGCACAGCTATGATGCAAACGTTAGCGTCATCCTGGATAGGGCATTCCATTGAACACATGGCGAGTGCCTTGGTTTTAGGAATACTCGCTACAATACACTTGTCCCTCATGACCCAGCGCACCGGGCGATGAGTGATATGCAACCGTGACACCCACTTGACAATGCTTCGACACGTGCCTTTGCTCTACATGGACGGAACAACAGCAACGAGCTCAACAACGAGTGAGCCTGGGGTGGTGCCAGCAAGTGAAGAAGTGGCCACGATGACGGAAGTTGTCGAAAGTGTGTAACGCTCAAGAGAACCATCAGAGCGAGTCTTAACCTTATAGACCCACTTGCACGTGATAGGAGTAACACGCGCAGGAAGAGGAACAAGATTCCACATGCCAGTACGCTCAAGGGCAGCGATCTCCTCCGCCATCGCATGCTGCCACTCCTGATGAACAACAGCATCACGATAAGAAGTCGGTTCGGCAAGAGCTGCGGCAGCAAAACCAAAACGCTCAGGAGGCCGAATAGACTGTCGATCGCAAAGACTATAACGAGGAGTAGCCAAAGGAGATGACCCGTCAGAAGGAGAGGGCATATCAGAAGGAACCTCAACTCGCAGGCGACGAGTATAGTAGAGAGGATAAGAAGGAACAAGATCAGGAGCAGCCTCGGGAGAGGATGCCGGTGGTGAAGAAGGTGGTGACTGAGAAGGAGGTTCCGGAGAGACCAAAGGCTGTGGTGGAGTGGTGACTATAGGACTGGAAGGAAAAGTCAGAAATGAAAGCGGCATAGCGATGACCTCCTTTCGAAACAAAAGGAGCTGGTCCCCATACATCAGAATGAACAAGATCAAAAGGACGCTGAGACACTAACTCACTAGAGGAATAAGGAAGTTGAAGCTGTTTGCCAAACTTACAACCCTGACAATGTAGAGAAGCATCGCCAGACACAGACCCTAAAAGACCTCGACGAAGTAAAGAAGCCATGCGGGAACCACAAAGATGTCCTAAGCGATGATGCCACTGAGCAAACGAAGCGGTGGAGGCTGCAGCTGCTGCAGAGGTGGAGGCGAGAAGACTGACTGCGGCAGCGGAAGGAAGGCGAAGCCAGTCAAGCTCCCAAAGCCTTTGGGAGTCACGACGGCGAGGGCCAGTACCAACCAGAGTCCCCGTGCGACGATCCTGAACACATCAAGAGTCAGAATCGAAAATAACACGACAACCATGATCAGTGAGCTGACCAGCAGATATGAGCTGCATGGTTAGTTTTGGAACATGAGACACAGCAGGAACATGAAAAGAGGAATTTGAAAAAGTGCCTCGTCCTGTGACAGAAAGAGAGGTACCATCTGTTGTGTGGACAGTGATAGGAGCAGCTAAAGGACTAATGGAAGTAAGACAGGTGGAATCAGATGTCATATGAAAAGAAGCCCCAGAATCAAGAATCCAAGGTGATGTACCTGAGGAAGAAGTAGAAGAAGTAGAAGGTGGTCTCTCACCGGAAGACTGAGCAGCAGAACCAGCAGAACCAGACGAAGCAGAAGCAACCATACGGCCTAGCAATGTGAGAAGCTGCTGAGTGTCAGGGGTACCAGAACTCTGCTGAGAGGAGGAACCTCCAGTGCCCCGCGGAGGACGAGCACCACGACGAAGATCCTTCTTCTTCTTGTAGCAAAACTGTTCCACATGTCCATCCTTGTTGCAATAGGTGCAGTGAAGGCCCTTACCAACAGGAGCTGTCACTGGTGAAGACACAGCTGGTGGAGGCAAAGGCACAACGGGTGTAGAAGCCGAAGAAGCCACCAAACTGAAGAAAGTGATGATGATGATAGCAGACCCGTTCCACAAAGTCGAATCTCCTCAGTACAAACAGCTGCAAGGGCCTCCAACAAAGTCACACGTGGATGACGAGCCAGCAACTGAGCACGAGTCTGCTCAAACTCAGATCGGAGACGTGTCAAAAAATCATAAATGCGGCGAAGCTCCATGTGAGACTGCTGACGCTGACAACACTGACAGGTGCGTCAAACATCTGGCCCCAAAGAGTCGATCTGACGCCATATCGCAGACAACTGAGCATAGAACTCATCCACATTGGCATCACCCTGCTGTAGTGACTGCTCCTGTCGCACAACAGCAAGGTATAAGGAATCACCAGATGGCTCGTAACGGCTGCGTAGATACGTCCACATCGCATGTGCGGAAGCCAATCCAACAACATCACCAGTGAGATGCACCTCCATGCTAGCAACCAAAATAGCAGAGGTACGAGCATCTTCATCAATCCATGGCATCCTCAAAAACCTCAGAAGCTTTTGTACGAGCGTCTTCGGAGGCATCCTTCGGGAGTACAGGCTCAACAGGTGGAGTAGGACGAGACGGACAAAGCAACTCGCCCGTAAGAAACTCCCAAAGGCGCTGACCACGCATGTGAATGCGCATGTGCTGAAACCAGTCCCGATAATTGAGACCATCGAAGATCACCAGACAACGAGGAACAGAAACGGTGCCTGCAAAAGAAATCTCTTTTTTTTCTTTTTCTATTTTTTCTTTTTTTTTCTATTCGGTCAAATTGACCGACCGGTTTACAAAACCGACCTCACTCGCCTAAGCACCAAACCGAAACAGAGGGCGTCTAGGGTTCGGCGACGGCTGACGTCTAGGGTTCGGCGGCAGCGGCAACGGCGAGAAGCCTGGGTCGTCGGAGGCGGGGAAGACGGAGCCGAGAGCACCGACGTCAGCGCGAGGCGCCGGGCGTGGAGGGGCCGCCGCGGGGGAACGCCGCTCTGAGCGGCAGCGCGACGAATTAGCCCCGAAGGCGACCTGGGCGGCGCGGCGGCTCGGATCTGGCGGCGGCGCGAGCCGGGAGGAGCCGGATCTGACAGAATCCGCGACGGCGGCGGCTCAAGGCTGAGTCGGCGACGACGGTCTCGGGCGGCACGGAGGCGCAGAGTCGGCGACGGCGGCCTCGGGTGGAGCGGCGGCTTGCAGAGCAGCGGAGCGAGTAGCCCAGCGGCGGTCTGGTCTCGGGCGTTGAGATCCAGCGGCAGCCGAACACCCCCGAAAGTCCAGCGGCGGCTGAAAAAGAACCAGCGCCAGCTGCCAGATCCGTGAGAGACAGGCGCGGATCCCTAGGTATAACGAAACCCTAGGTTTTGGCTCTGATACCATGTTATGAATAGCGCTTGTATTCATCATGTGGCCAAAGGGCCAATATATATACATGTACAGGTGGCATATATGCAAGAAACCCCTTATACAATGGGGTAAATACACAGCTATATAATACACATCTAACACCCTGCACGCCCTTTCGCTCCACCATTGCCGAATCTGGACTCGCCATGCCTAGATGCTGCTATCTTCGACGTCGCACCACCCGGATTCAACTGCCGTCGACCTCGCCCCGCCCGGATCTTGGCTGTCTTCTGGCCAAATCCGTCCGTCTCTACCTCGCCCTGCCCGAATCCACTGATCCCCTAGGTGGCGCCTAGGCGCTAGGTAGGAGGGTGGTGCCTTGTCCGCTTAGCCAATTGTTCCCACCTAGGTGGCGATTAGGTGCTAGGCACTGGTCTGGCGCCTAGGCGAACACTGCCCGAATATGGCGTCAACCACCCTCGGCCTTCGGATCGAGTTGCTCAAGCCCTGCCGCCGGCCACTCGAGCTCCCTTCAATCTAGATTCGTGCTCCCCGACGTCGCCAGCAATGGGTTCAGGTCTTCCCATTACCGCCGGACCTCACGATAGAGGATCTGGGCTATAGGGCACCGCTGAGCTTGGCCCTCACCGGATCTGCTCCTCATCATTGACGCCCTGGGCCCTTTCTTTGGCTGCCGCCTTAGGTCTCCTCTTCCCTGAGCTACGTCCACTACTGACTCCTGCCCTGGGTCGTTGCAGATCTGCTGGAGGTTGCCGCCACCTCAAGGTCACGCAGTTGCCTGGGACTCGCCTAGCTCAAGCCCTCAAGTCACTGCCACTCTTGGGGGATGCTGCTGTTAGATATGTATACATAGCTATGTATTTATCCTATTGTATGAGGGGTTTTCTGCATATTTCCCACACCTGTACATGTATATATATTGGCCTTGTTGTGGGGGTGGCCCAACCCCCCGTGACTGGGCCGTACAACTAGTCCAACATGTAATAGGCCCAATAGTGTAGAGAAATATACCAGTGTAAATATACCAGTGTAAATATACCAGTGTACCCTCATCCTTTGTAAGTACTAAGGGGTAGAATGGGAATTTCCCATTCTACCCCACTCATATATATAAACCCCCAGGAGGGGGACAAGGGGGGACATCCTCTCATTCTCACCACCTCTCCCACAGATCTGGCTCTCCTTCCTCTTCTACTAGTCCCCTTCTCTAATGTTTGGCCCGTAGCCACAACAGATGGCGCCGTCCGTGGGGACGACTAGAAGCTACGTATGGAAGAGATTTCTCCAATATTCAACAAAAGCAACGGCTATGTGGATCTTTTTTGCTCCTAAGGGCAGGTTGCTTTGGGCCATCAATGATAGATAAGTACCTCGTTTTGTTTCATGCATGCTGTATTGAATAGATCTGGGATTTAGTCAAATCGCTCAGATGCTGAATCGAGTGGATCTAATCGAATCGCTTATTTTTGTGTTGCTGTTGGGGCATTCATGCAGGAAACTAATTCCTGGGATGACTCGGTGGTATGCTCACATCTGTGCATGTGATTCCACGCCTCCGTGCTACCCTCTGCACCGGGAGCAGGCTCCGCGTGCCATCGAGGTCCACTGCGTACCGCCGGCTTGGCTCGTATACGTCCAGCCTCGGGCCGCGCGATGCTCCGCAGCTTCCGCGCTCGTGGACTCCGCCTATGTCCGCGCGTAATGGACGTCGCCGGACCCTACGCTTCGCCGCGAGGCCTCCCCAGCGCCAAAGACGAGATCGCTCCACGCCATGGGCTCCACTGCGAAGTCTCCGCGTTGCTCTCCGGTGGCAGTCTCCGCCGGCTCGACGCGCGCGTACAGGACTTCGTCGAGCCCCTTCGTCGAGCCCCCGCCTTCGACCCTGCGCCGGCGTCCGCCCTCGAACCAGCGAAGACTTTGACGACAGGAGCCATCAGGGAGCTTTCCGCTCGCCCCCGTGCTGCTGGAGCCTGGCTCCGGCGTCGCCTTCGCGCCAGGACAACCATCCGCGCTTCGCCATCGACCTTGCCTCTGCGCCGAGTCTTCGCGCGATGCCGAGTTCCGGCCGCGCGACGTCGAGTATCCAACCTGTATGCATGCATGAAATACCAACGCGTGGTAGCGTTTAGCTCCGATTTCGTCGTCGCGGGCCTCCGTGTGCGCATCTGAGTGAGCGAGCAGTCATGTCGCCGTTGGAGCCGACGCACGGAGAGTGCGTGTACTCGGCGAAGATGGCGGAGCGGGCCGCGACGTTTATGGAGCGCGTGGTGCGCACGGCTGGCGCCAGCGGCAAGCTTTCTTATGGGCGGCTACAGCGCATGCCTCCGCGCCACGCTCCTCGGCGAGGTCCCAGCTCCACGTTGATGGCACTCCAGCGAGGTCCCCTCCGAGCTCACGTCGGTGACGCTCCGGCGAGGTCCCGGCAAGGTCTCCTCCGAGCCCCACGTCGGTGACGCTCCGGCGAGGTCCCGGCGAGGTCTCCTCCGAGCTCCACGTCGGCGGCGCTTTGGCGAGGGTCGCTGCGGGGCGCGATGCTGATGGCGCTCTTCGGCGTGATCTCCGTCGATGAGGCGGACGCGGTATACATACAAGAAGCATGCGTACGGAAATACAAGCTGTCCATCCGGAGTAGGCCTGCAAAGCTACATGCAGGAAGTTCGCTCCCTCAACGGCACTCCGCGACGGCCTCCTGACCCACTGCGCCTTCGGTGAGGCGAAGGCGGAGGGCGTGGCGAGGTGCGCAGGGGCCGCGACCGAGTCCGAGGTGCATACAAGCAATACGAAGGCGCCAATTCCACGTGTGCATGCAGCATAGGCTAACTGCAGATCGAGGCTCCGCGCTAGCTGCATATCGAAGCTCCGCGCTAGCCTCCGCGACGCCCTCGCTGGCTCCATCCGGGTTCCGCGCGGGCCTTCGTGGCGGCCTCCGTGTCGACGAAGCTTCGCGAAGCCTCAGCAGCTCCGCGCCAGCCTCCGCGACGCCCTCGCTGGCTCCATCTGGGCTTAGCGCGGGCCTTCGCGACGGCCTCCGCGTCGACGAGCTTCGCGAAGCCTCAGCAGCTCCGCACTACCGGACTTCATCACGCCTCCACGCCCTCATGCGGCTTCGCGACGCCCCCGCTGGCTCCGCCCGGACCCGGCCGAGGACGCTATTCGAGGAGGTGATGCCGTGCTTGCACTACGGGACGCGGGCGTACGTGGGGTGCGCAGTGGAGCTGGTGAAGCGCGAGATGCTCGGTGCTAGGAACCTTCAATTCTTCGGGGCCATCGCGATGTCAAGTCGCTAGCTCCGTCGTCCCTGTGCTAAGCTCCTGCTTCGTGGACCCCGAGCGACTCCGAGCTTCCGCTCCGCACTCTCTGTGCCGAGTCCCCGCTCCGCAGCCTCCGCGCCGAGCCTCCGTCGAGCCACCAGCTCCGTAGTCTCCGCGATGGAGCCTTCGTCGAGCTTTTGCTTCGCGGACCCAGGCCAAGCGAAGTCCGCGCCGGCGAAGTCCGCCTAGGTGGTGGCCTCTGCGTCGTTGACCCCTTCAGCAGAGTCCACGCCGGGGGAAGGGGTCAGCCCCGTCGAAGTCCTCAGAGTCATGCTGCGTGGCATGCATACGTTTAGGTACGTGACGTATACACCCATGCACTCACGCATGCGCATAGCGTATTTGCTCCATGTACGCGCTCATGCAGCATCGACTCATACTGCATTGCGTCCGCGACAAGGGTTTTTCATCGTATCATTTTCTGCGACCGCAGTTCCATTTCGGGAGCATTTGATTTGGCCGTGTTTGCTTCTCCGGTTTTGGCCTGTTTCGGGCTGCTGTAGTATCAAATGTTTTTCCAGTGTTGTACTCTGGAGCGTTTTGTTGTCGCAAGTCTTCGGCCATTTCTTTGATGCTTCTGTTTGGGTCCTCGTTTTTGATTTAAAATCGCACGATTGCCTTGAGCGTCGACGTAGTCTACGGACTCTAAATAAGACGTAGCGTCGAGGTCCGCCTCCGCACGCGCCAGTCTACGGACTCTAAATAAGCCGCAACGGGGGGACGCCTCCGCGCGCACTCTACGGAGTATAAATAAGACGTAGCGTCGAGGTCCGCCTCCGCACGCACCAGTCTACGGACTCTAAATAAGACGTAGCATCGAGGTCCGCCTCCGCACGCACTCTACGGAGTATAAATAAGACGCAGATGTTGTCCCTGCGCACTCTACTGAGTATAAACAAGACGCGGATGTCCCGCGCACGTGTGGGCGTCGCTCCCGCACGTACTCTCCGGAGTATAAATAGACGTGGTTGAAGTTCCCACGCACTCTACGGAGTATAAATAAGACGCGGATGTTGTCCCTGCGCACTCTACTGAGTATAAACAAGACGCGGATGTCCCGTGCTCGTGTGGGCGTCGCTCCCGCATGTACTCTCTGGAGTATAAATAGACGTGGTTGAAGTTCCCACACACTCTACGGAGTATAAAAATTGCGACATGCCGAGACACTAGGGAGTGCCTCACTTTAAGCGGCGCACCACTTGGATACTGCGCCCTCACGCGCGTTGCACCAGGGAGTGCACTGCCTCCGCGTGCGTAGCGCCCTCGGCCTACGCCGCAAGCGCCTGTTCTCCGCAGGCACTCTTTTTGAAGGTAGGGGAACGGCGGTGTCGCCTCCCTGCCTCCGCGTGCGTAGCGCCCTTGGCATACGCCGCAAGCGCTTGTTCGGCGGCTCCGCCTCCTTACCTCGGTGCGCGTAGTGCCCTCAGCCTACGCCATAAGCGCCTGCGCTCCGCGGGCACTGTTTTTGAAGGTAGGGGAACGGCGGCTCCGCCTCCTTACCTCGGCGTGCGTAGCGCCCTCGGCCTACGCTGCAAGCGCCCGCTCCCCGCGGGCACTGTGTTTGAAGGTAGGGGAACAGCGGCTCCGCCTCCTTACGTCGGCGTGCGTAGCGCCCTAGGCCTACGCCGCAAGCACACGCACTTCGCGGGCACGATTTTTGAAGGTAGGGGAACGGCGGTATAGCCTCCCTACCTCGGCGTGCGTAGTGCCCTCGGCCTACGCCACAAAAGCCCGCTCTTCGCGGGCACTGTTTTTGAAGGTAGGGGAACGGCGGCTTCGCCTCCCTACCTCGGCGTGCATAGGGACCTCGGCCTACGCCGCAAAAGCCCGCTCTTCGCGGGCACTCTTTTTGAAGGTAGGGGAACGGCGGTGTCGCCTCCTTGCCTCCGCGTGCGTAGCGCCCTCGGCCTACGCCGCAAAAGCCCGCTCTTTGCGGGCACTCTTTTTGAAGGTAGGGGAACGGCGGTGTCGCCTCCCTGCCTCCGCGTGCGTAGCGCCCTCGGCCTACGCCGCAAGCGCCTGGTCTCCGCAGACACTATTTTTGAAGGTAGGGGAACGGCGGTGTCGCCTCCCTGCCTCCGCCTGCGTAGCGCCCTCGGCCTACGCCGCAAGCGCCTGCTCTCCGCAGGCACTCTTTTTGAAGGTAGGGGAACGGCGATGTCGCCTCCCTTCCTCCGCGTGCGTAGCACCCTCAGCCTACGCCGCAAAAGCCCGCTCTTCGCGGGCACTCTCATTTAAGGTAGGGGAACGGCGGTGTCGCCTCCCTGCCTCCGCGTGCGTAGCGCCCTCGGCCTACGCCGCAAAAGCCCGCTCTTCGCGGGCACTCTTTTTGAAGGTAGGGGAACGGCGGTGTCGCCTCCCTGCCTCCGCGTGCGTAGCGCCCTCGGCCTACGCCGCAAGCGCCTGCTCTCCGCGGGCACTCTTTTTGAAGGTCGGGGAACGGCGGTGTCGCCTCCCTGCCTCCGCGTGCGTAGCGCCCTCGGCCTACGCCGCAAGCGCCTGCTCTCCGCGGGCACTCTTTTTGAAGGTTGGGGAACGGCGGTGTCGCCTCCCTGCCTGCGCGTGCGTAGCGCCCTCGGCCTACGCCGCAAGCGCCTGCTCTCCGCAGGCACTCTTTTTGAAGGTAGGGGAACGGCGGTGTCGCCTCCCTGCCTCCGCGTGCGTAGCGCCCTCGGCCTACGCCGCAAGCGCCTGCTCTCCGCAGGCACTCTTTTTGAAGGTAGGGGAACGGCGGTGTCGCCTCCCTGCCTCCGCGTGCGTAGCGCCCTCGGCCTACGCCGCAAGCGCCTGCTCTCCGTAGGCACTCTTTTTGAAGGTAGGGGGAAGGGCGGTGTCGCCTCCCTGCGTATGCGTGCGTAGCGCCCTCGGCCTACGCCACAAGCGCCTGCTCTCCGCAGGCACTCTTTTTGAAGGTAGGGGAACGGCGGTGTCGCCTCCCTGCCTCCGTGTGCGTAGCGCCCTCGGCCTACGCCGCAAGCGCCTGCTCTCCGCAGGCACTCTTTTTGAAGGTAGGGGAACGGCGGTGTCGCCTCCCTGCCTCCGCGTGCTTAGCGCCATCGGCCTACGCCGCAAGCGCCTGCTCTCCCCAGGCACTCTTTTTAAAGGTAGGGGAACGGCGCGTCTTCGGCGCTCGACTTCGCCGCCCGCCTCGTAGGCATCGCCTCGGCGGGACGACGCGTCTTTGGCGCTCGACGACACGGCTTCGGCGCTCGAGTTCGCCGTCCGCCTCGAAGGCATCGCCTCGGCGGGACGGCGCGTCTTCGGCGCTAGACGACACGCCTTCGGCGCTCGAGTTTGCCGTCCGCCTCGAAGGCATCACCTCGGCGGGACGGCACGTCTTCGGCGCTCGACGACACGCCTTCGGTGCTCGACTTCGCCGTCCACCTCGTAGGCATCGCCTCGGCAGGACGTTACGTCTTCGGTGCTCGACGACACGTGTTCGGCGCTCGACTTCGCCGTCCGCCTCGTAGGCATCGCCTCGGCGGGACGGCACGTCTTCGGCGCTCGACGACATGTCTTCGACGCTCGACTACGCTGTCCACCTCGTAGGCACCGCCTCGGCGGGACGGCATGGCTCCGGCGCAGGACTCCGCCATCCGCCTTGTGGGCATCGCCCCGAAGGGACGGCGCGAGGTTCAGCGCAGGAGTTCACTGGTTTCTTCGTAGGCATCGCCTCTGGGGTCTACAAGCTACCAGTTGCAACGGCTCACCACTCGGCACCCTCGCGCTTGCTGTCGGGGAACGGGGGGCTGGGGTGGTTGATCACGTCAGCTCGCCCATCGGGACCTCAGCGCTTGCTGTCGAGGGAGTACTGTTGTAGGGGAGGCCCAACCCCCCGTGATTAGGTCGTACAACTAGTCCAACATGTAATAGGCCCAATAGTGTAGAGGAATATACGAGTGTAAATATACCAGTGTACCCTCATCCTTTGTAAGTACTAAGGGGTATAATGGGAATTTCCCATTCTACCCCACTCATATATATAAACCCCCAGGAGGGGCAAAAGGGGGGACATCCTCTCATTCTCACCACCTCTCCCACAGATCTGGCTCTTCTTCCTCTTCTACTAGTGCCCTTCTCTACTGTTTGGCCCGTAGCCACAACAGGCCTATTGGCCTCATAATGAATATATGCGCTATTCATAACATGGTATCAGAGCCCATACCTAGGGTTTGTATCGCTGGTTCGTTTCCAACTTTCTGCCGCCACCGTGTGCTGCTCTGGTTGGTCGGTTTTTCTTGCCGCCGCCGTCGCTCATCTTTACCGTGCCATCTGCCGTCGCTGTTACTCAGATCGGAAAGCCGCATGTTGCCGCCACCGCTGCTGCTCGGGCTGTCGTCGCCCGAGCCGCCGTTGCCGCCTGTGCCTTCGGCTGAGGAGCCGCTGCCGTCGACCAAGAACCGGATCGATCAGGCAGTTGCCGTCGCCGTTGCCCGAGATCCGGCTGTCGGCATCGTGAGCCCGGAGCCTGCTTCATCGGATCGGAGACCCGCTTGCTGTCGCCGACCTGCCAGAGATCGTTGTCGCCGTCGCCGACAGACCGCCGTCGCCGACTCCACCGAAGCAGTCGCGGTGCGTTCTGTTTTTGGCGACTGCGTGACCGAGTGATTGTTTCGGTCGGTTTGTAAACCGACCAAATAAAAAAAGCAAAAAAAGACAAAAAAAGAAAAAAAGGAGCAAAAAAAAGAAAAATGTCTTCTTTTGCAGGCACCGTTTCTGTTCCTCGTTGCTCGGTGATCTTCGATGGTCTCAATTATCGGGACTGGTTTTAGCACATGCGCATCCACATGCGTGGTCAGCGCCTTTGGAACTTTCTTACTAGCGAGTTGCCTTGCCCGTTTCGTCCTACTCCACCTGTTGAGCCTGTACTCCTGAGGGATGCTTCCGAAGACGCTCGTACAAAGGCTTTTGAGGCTTTTGAGGATGCTATGGAGACTTTTCAGATTCAGTATACTGCTTACAAGACATGGATTGATGAAGATGCTCGTGCCTTTGCTATTTTAGTTGCTAGCATGGAGGTGCATCTCACTGGTGAAGTTGTTCGATTGGCTTCCACACAGGCGATGTGGACGCATCTGCGCAGCCGCTACGAGCCATCTGGTGTTTCCTTATACCTTGCTGTTGTGCGACAGGAGCAGTCGCTGCAGCAGGGAGATGCCACTGTGGATGAGTTCTATGCTCAGTTGTCTGCGATATGGCGTCAGATCGACTCTTTGGGGCCAGATGTTTGCCGCACTTGTCAGTGTTGCCAGCGTCAACAGTCTCACATGGAGCTTCACCGCATCTACGATTTTTTGACACGTCTCCGGTCTTAGTTTGAGCAAACTCGTGCTCAGTTACTGGCTCGTCATCCTCGTGTGACTTTGTTGGAGGCCCTTGCAGCTGTTCGTATTGAAGAGATTCGACTTCGTGGAGCGGGTCTGCTATCATCATCATCATCACTTCCTTCGGTTTTGATGGCTTCTCCGGCTTCTACACCCGCTGTGTCTTTGCCTCCACCAGCTGTGCCTCCACCAGTGACAGCTGCTGTTGGTAAGGGCCTTCTCTAGACCTATTGCAACAAGGATGGACATGTTGAACAGTTTTGCTACAAGAAGGATCTTCGTTGTGGTGCTCGTCCTCCGAGGGGCACTGGAGGTTCCTCCTCTCAGCAGAGTTCTGGTACCCCTCACACTCAGTAGCTTCTCACATTGCTAGGCCGTATGGTTGCTTCTGCATTGTCTGGTTCTGCTGCTCAGTCTTCCGGTGAGAGACCACCTTCTACTTCTCCTTCCTCCAGCACATCACCTTGGATTCTTGATTCTGGTGCTTCTTTTCATATGACATCCGATTCCACCTGTCTTACTTCCATTAGTTCTTTAGCTGCTTCTATCATTGTCCACACAGCAGATGGTACCTCTCTTTCTGCCACAGGACGAGGCACTCTTTCAAATTCCTCTTTTCATGTTCCTGTTGTTTCTCATGTTCCAAAACTAACCATGCAGCTCATATCTGCTGGCCAGCTCACTGATCATGATTGTCGTGTTATTTTCGATTCTGATTCTTGTTTTGTTCAGGATCGTCGCACGGGGACTCTGGTTGGTACTGGCCCTCGCCGCCGTGACTCACAATGGCTCTAGGAGCTTGACTGGCTTTACCTTCCTTCCGCTGCCCCAGTCAGTCTTCTCGCCTCCACCACTGCCTCTGCAGCCGCTGCAGCCTCTACCGCTTCGTTTGCTCAGTGGCATCAACGCTTAGGACATCTTTGTGGTTCCCGTATGTCTTCCTTACTTCGTCGAGGTCTTTTAGGGTCTGTGTCTGGTGATGCTTCTCTCAATTGTCAAGATTGTAAGCTTGGTAAACAGCTTCAACTTCCTTATCCTTCTAGTGAGTCAGTGTCGCAGCGTCCTTTTGATCTTGTTCATTCTGATGTATGGGGACCAGCTCCTTTTGTTTCGAAAGGAGGTCATCGATATTATATCATTTTTATTGATGATTTTTCACGTCATACATGGATATACTTTATGTCCTCTCGTAGTGAGGTTTTATCTATCTACAAGACCTTTGCCACCATGGTTCGCACTCAGTTTGACTCTCCTATTCATGTTTTTCGTGCTGATTCTGCTGGAGAGTACTTGTCGGGAGTCTTTCATGGTTTTCTTGCTGAGCAGGGCACTCTCTCTCAGTTTTCCTGTCCAGGCTCTCATGCTCAGAATGGTGTGGCTAAACGCAAGCATCGTCATCTTCTTGAGACAGCTCGTGCTCTCATGATTGCTTCTGCTATTCCACCACATTTCTGGGCTGAATCTGTTTCTACTGCCACTTTCTTGATCAACATTCAGCCCTCCTCTGCTCTTCAGGGTGGGATCCCAGTTGAGCGTCTCTGTGGCCAGACTCCTGATTATTCCCATCTTCGCCTTTTTGGGTGTGTGCTATGTTCTTCTTGCATCTCGCGAGCGCACCAAACTGACCGCTCAGTCAGTTGAGTGCGTTTTTCTGGGCTACAGTGCTGAGCACAAGGGATATCGTTGTTGGGATCCTGTTGGCCGACGGATGCGGATTTCTCGAGATGTTACCTTTGATGAGTCTCGTCCTTTCTATCCTCGTCCTTCTCCTTCCTCCACTTCAGCATCTGTTATTGAGCCGCTTTCTTTTTTGACTTTTTCTTCTGGTCCTATAGTCACCACTCCACCACAGCCTTTGTTCTCTCTAGTGCCTCCTTCTCAGTCAGCACCTTCTTCACCACCGACATCCTCTCCCGAGGTTGCTCCTGATCTTGTTCCTCCTTATCCTCTCTACTATACTCGTCGCTCGCGAGTTGAGGATCCTTCTGAGATGCCCTCCCCTTCTGACGGGTCATCCCCTTTGGCCACTCCTCGTTATACTCTTCGCGATCGCCAGTCTATTCGGCCTCCTGAGCGTTTTGGTTTTGCTGCCGCTGCTCTTGCTGAACCGACTTCTTATCGTGATGCTGTTGTTCATCACGAGTGGCAGCATGCGATGGCGGAGGAGATCGCTGCCCTTGAGCGTACTGGCACGTGGGATCTTATTCCTCTTCCTGCGTGTTACTCCTATCACGTGCAAGTGGGTCTATAAGGTTAAGATTCGCTCTGATAGTTCTCTTGAGCGTTACAAGGCTTGTCTTGTAGCGCGTGGTTTTCAGCAGGAGCATGGTCGTGACTATGATGAGACTTTTGCTCCTGTCGCTCACATGACCACCGTTCGCACTCTTCTTGCTGTGGCCTCTGTTCGACAGTGGTCTATCTCTCAGTTGGACATCAAGAATGCCTTCCTCAATGGCGAGTTGCGTGAGGAGGTCTACATGCAGCCACCCCCTGGGTATTCTGTTCCCGAGGGTATGGTTTGTCGTCTTCGCCGATCTCTCTATGGCCTCAAGCAAACTCCTCGTGCCTGGTTTGATCGTTTCTCCTCTGTTGTCACTGCAGCTGGTTTCTCGGCCAGTGCTCATGATCCTGCTCTTTTCATCCACACTTCATCTCGTGGTCGGATGCTTCTCCTTTTGTATGTTGATGATATGATCATTACTGGAGATGACTCAGTATATCACTTTTGTTAAGGAGCATCTTCAAGGGCAGTTTCTTATGTCTGATCTGGGTCCTCTTCGGTACTTTCTTAGGATTGAGGTTATTTCTACTCCTGAGGGTTTCTATCTGTTCCAAGAAAAGTATATTCAGGATCTTCTTGATCGTGCCTCTCTTACTGATCAGCGCACAGCTGAGACTCCTTTGGAGCTTAATGTTCATCTTCATCCTACTGATGGTGAGCCTCTTGCTGATTCTACTCGCTATCGTCATCTTGTTGGAGGCCTTGTTTATCTTGGTGTCACTCGTCCTGACATTTCGTATCCTGTGCATATCTTGAGTCAGTTTGTTTCTGCTCCCCACTCAGCTCCACTATAGTCATCTTCTTCGTGTTCTAGGATACCTTCGTGGAACTATCTCTCATCGTCTATTTTTTCCTTGCTCTAGTTCTTTACAGCTCCAGGCATACTCTGATGCCACCTGGGCTAGTGATCCCTCTGATCGCCGGTCTCTCTCTGCTTATTGTGTTTTTCTTGGTGGTCTCTCATTGCTTGGAAGACTAAGAGTAGACAACAGTTTCTCGTTCGAGTGTTGAGGCTGAGTTGCGAGCTATGGCTTTGTTGACTGCGGATGTTACTTGGCTACGGTGATTACTTGAGAATTTTGGTGTTTCTGTTTCTGCACCGACTCCTCTTTTGTCTGACAGTACAGGTGCTATTAGCATTGCTAAAGATCCGGTGAAGCATGAGCTTACAAAGTATATTGGTGTTGATGCTTCCTACATGCGGACACAGGTGCAGGACCAGGTTGTTGCTCTTCAGTATGTGCCTTCCGAGCTTCAGTTGGCAGATTTTTTTCACAAAGGCACAAACCAGAGCTCAGCACAGTTTTCACCTCCAAACTTCATGTTGTTGATCCACCATAAGTTTGAGGAGGGGTGTTAGATATGTATACATAGCTGTGTATTTACCCTATTGTATGAGGGGTTTTCTGCATATTTGCCACACCTGTACATGTATATATATTGGCCTATTGGCCTCATAATGAATAGATGTGCTATTCATAACAGCTGCCAGCCACCGTGCGGAGAAAGATGAGGCGGGAAGGGGTTGTCGGATTGCCTCCTCTTTGCTTGTCGCCTCTTCCTCCGCCGAAACTCAACACCTCCAGTGAGCTCGCCGCAACTGTCTTTGAGCCCTTCTCTTCTCACTTGCACCACGGGCTGCTACTCTTCAACATTGTTCTTTGCCACAGACTTGTGCTCTGCTAGGCTCTCTGCTCTTGGACATGAGGGATATGCTGCTTCTACCCTCTGGTCTTTGTGGGCTAGTCCAGATGCTTTGTGAGATGCTGGTGTGGCCATTGTTATTTGGGCTAAAGACATTTTTACTTGCTGCTACTGCTAGTATCTCGAGTCTTTTCCTTTTGAGTTTTCTGTTACGTCCATCCAAATATGTAGTATCTATCTTTCATATTATCAAAAACCGTGTGAGTCCACAAATTCCTTGTCATTCAGCTGATTGCTTTTCTAGCTCTCCTTCCCTTTGGTATGGCAGCAGCAGCTGCTCTTCTCTAAATGCTGCAGATCATAGAAGTCGTTATGATGCTGTCGCTTTTCTCTGAGCCGCCGCATCGAGCTTCTAAGACCACCGTGCTTCCCTTCTGTGCCGCCGCCGTCTCGGGCTTTGATCTGTCATGTTTCTATCCATCCCTCTTCGACTTAGACAGCTCTCTCTTTTTGTGTCAGCTTCATCATCTTCTTTGTCGTGTTATCGCGGTCATCTAGCTCCTGCTTGCCTCTATTTTCTCAGCCCCTGCACTTCGTGCTTTATGGGCTATCGCACGACCCCGGATGGGAAATCATTTGATAGTCGACATATTTTCTAAGAGCTACACGTTACGACGACATTATCAAGACTCGGACTTTATATTTTCCCTATTTTAGTGTCAACCCTTTCAAATACAATACTATTGCATACACCTTGCATCTGAGGGGGATGTTAAGAGTATTTGTGGTATTTCCTATTATCCTAGGGTTTAGTCTTATGTCCCTGAGTCTTAGTACTATATATTGTCCCTTTGAACTGTGCAATACAACCAACATCCATTCCTCTTCTCCACTTAACAGCTCAATGCATGTATGTGATGAAAGAAGTTAAATTAATTAGTTTTGTGTTTGTGCAGGATTGATATGGCTCAACAACTGAAGTATAGTTCTAAACACTTCCAATATATCATGAACTTGTGCTGACCACATTTATTATCCAAAGAAAATTGTTAATGGTAACAATATACCTTCCCATATTAATTCCCAAGAATGTCTCCAACAAATCGTTGTACCACAGTAAACGAAGCCTAATTATACGACTGCCCCATGCTGAGTCCTCGCTGTTATTATCCAACTCTGAAAATTTGTAACGGTCTGTTATAGAAAGGCCAAAAGAAAGTAGGGCTTTTAAAGCCACTTCTGTAGGTCCAACTTTGTTTACGCACTCTGACAACACAAATACTTGGTCTTTAATGTTCACTAAGTATGACTCTATGTCATGAATATCTCCATCAGAGCGCAACCAGCATGATTTAAGTACTTCATCTTTATCTAAATTATACCAGTAGGCATCCAAAGCCTCCTTGTATCGATTCCCTCTGATGAGAATAGAGTACATCTCCGGTACTGTAACTTCGGAGAATGATATCAAGCTCCAAAATATTTTACCCATCCCAGTGCATCTATGTTCCCCAGAAACGCTAGGTAGGTTAGGTCTAGAGTCACTATCCATCTGCTTATCAAATGGAGTGTTTCTCATATCTGCTAGATTGCAAAACAAAAGAATATCCTTCGATAGCCTTTGCCTTTTCCAACAGTGGTGTAGATAAAACAGGGTCATCTTTTGAAACTACCCTGTTTTCAGTGATGCTGTACATGTTAACGCTACCATCTTCCTTTACCACCATGAGAATATTATCTGTCCACCAACTGATGTCCTTAACATCAATCAGGTGTTTACCACTCCCATGAGGATGAGGCAAAACAGAGCGCATGTCACCACCAAGTAAAAAAAATGTTGACAGAACCATTCAAATCCAATGTAGCAATATGCTTGCACTGAGGTGAGATTCTGACTTTTGGAGATGAAACAAAGGTTGTCTGGTCCTTAGGAGGAGAAAACAGCCCTTCCAACTGCAGGCTTTGAAATGAAAGACTAAGTTCCAGATTTCCGTCAAAGTGCAAGACATATAGAAAATAGGCTCCTAAAACATCAGAGAGAAAAACATTAGAAACAACTGCAACATTGGACTAGTAGTTTTTTTGGTTTGAAATCCACAAAATATAATCCTGATAGGATCTAAAAAAATTCCGGATATTTTCCAAATGAAAATGTTAAAATCAAGAGAGAATTTTTTTCTCGAACAACGCAGGAGAACTGCGTGTCATTTCATTAAGAAGAAAATACAAAAAACAAAGGAGGGTCAAGAGTGCACTCCTAGAACAGGGGAGAGAGGCTCCCGGACACCCAACACACCCACAGCACAAGAAAAACCAAGAACACTAAGTGGTTAGCGACTGAAGGAGCAGCTCTTGAAGAGCAGAGGCTCCAGCCATACACCATAAAGAACCTTCAATTGCTACTGCCTGTAAGACCTCTTGGACACTAGGAGAAGCTCCTTCAAACACACAAACATTGCGGTGCTTCCAGATTTCCCAAGTGACCAGGATAATCAAAGAATTCAGCCCATTTCTCTTCTTTTTATCAAACCCCTTGATTGCTTGGCTCCACCAGTTAGAGAAATGGGTTACTTCTGGCTGAGGAGCAATAGCTAGAAGTCCCAATCTGTTTAGAATCATTGTCCACACCTGACGCGCAAACACACAACTAACAAGGGTGTGTTGAATAGTTTCTTCTGCCTGGTCGCAAAGAGGGCATGAAGCAGGATGAGGCAAACCCCTTTTGGCTAATCTGTCAGCTGTCCAGCACCGGTTCTTGACTGCCAGCCAAATGAAGAATTTGCATCTAAGAGGTGCCCAGCTTTTCCAAATACGCCTCCAAGGGGCAAATTTAATTGTACCCGTGAAAAAGGAGGTATAGGCAGACTTACTAGTGTAGGAACCTGATTCGGTTAAGCGCCACCGATGTTGATCAGGGGTGTCATGCTGCAGCACCAAGTCATCCACCAGTTCCCACAACTGTAAATATTCAACAAGCACTTGAACTGTCAGAGCACCCCTTATATCAGCCACCCATCTTCTGTTTGTTAGAGCTTGTGTCACAGTTCTTTGTTTCAAGGTTCTCTTTGGGATGAGCTTGAACAAATTAGGAGCCCATTCAGCGACTGTCTTGCCTTGCAACCAACGGTCAGACCAGAATTTAATTGTTTCACCATTACCCACAATGGAGTCAACCGCGATATCAAACAGAGCTTTAGCATTAAGAGGCACTTTAATAGGCAGGCCAGCCCAAGTGCGAGAGGCATCAGTCTTTTCCAACCAAAGCCAACGAATGCGCAAGGCCCATCCTAGCCGCTCAAAATTGTGGATACCCAGGCCACCAAACTGAATTGGTCGCTGAATGTTCTCCCAAGAGACAAGACAGCTGCCCCCATTGGCAATCTCTCGGCCTTTCCATAAGAAACCTCTTCTTTTCTTGTCAATAGCCTTTATAACCCAATTAGGAAGATCCAAAGCAATCATAAGGTAGATAGGAATGGAGGTTAAAACCACTCGAACCATAATGAGACGACCAGCCCGATTCATGAGTGAAGCTTTCCATCCCGACAGATGGTCTGCCACTTTATCAATTAGTGGTAACAAATCTGCTTTTGTAAGCTTACGAATGGAGAGGGGGAGGCCCAGATAAGAGCAAGGAAAATCCTTGATCACACAGGGCAACAGGTCTGAAATGGTATTCAACTCCTCAGCCCCACATTGAATTGGAGTTACAGAACTCTTGGCCATATTGGTCCGGAGCCCAGTGGCATGGCCAAAAGTATTGAGGAGCTGATTGACCACTGAGAGATCCATCCTTGTAGGGCGAAGGAACAGCACCACGTCATCAGCATAGAAGGAGAGTCGGTGTTTTGCTTGCTGGACAGCAATGGGCTGCAGGAAACTTTCTCTAGTTGCAAGATTTACTAATGAGTTCAGAACTTCCATTACCAATATAAAAAGCATAGGGGAAAGAGGATCCCCTTGCCGAAGCCCACGCTGATGAAAAATACTTTTTCCTGGCTCGCCATTGAGCAGAATCTGAGTAGAAGAAGTGGACAGCAGCAGGCTAACAAGATTGCACCACATACGACCAAAACCGAGATGTTGCAAGATCTCAAGTAAGAAGGACCAGGAAACGGAGTCAAAAGCCTTTGAAAAATCTAACTTTAGGAGAATATGGGGTTCTTTTCTGCTATGTAAAGCCCTGGCCAGCTGCTGCACCAAAAGAAAATTGTCTTGGATGCTCCTTCCTTTCACAAAAGCACTTTGGTTAATGGACACCAAGTTTCACAGGTGAGGGGTCAGCTGATTAGCCAACAATTTAGCTACAAGCTTTGCAAAGCTATGAATGAGACTTATTGGCCTGTAATCCTTGACATGGACAGCATCAATCTTCTTAGGCAGCAAGGTAATGAAAGCTATGTTGAGGAGTTTAAATTTAAAAACATGTCCTCTCTGTACTGCTAGAAGGGCCCTCATAATATCATCCTTGATAATCCCCCAACAGACCTTATAGAAACGACCAGTGAAACCATCAGGCCCTGGAGCTTTATCCATAGGGAGATCTCTTATAGCTGCCCAAACTTCCTCCTCAGAGAAAGCCTCATCCAGAGATGCAAGATCATGGTGTTGAATATCCAGAGCATGGAGGTCTAGGGTGAAGTCTCTATGTTCAGCAGTTCCAATCAATTCTTCATAGTAATCAAGGACTGCCTGTTGTTTCCCCTCTTGAGAAGTAACAATCTGGTCCCCAACCTGGAGCTTAACAATAAGGTTCTTCCTTTTTCGGTAACGAGCTTGTTGATGAAAAAAGGAAGTGTTAGCATCACCCTCCCGGAGATAGAGGATACGAGAACGCAGCCTAGCAATAGTACGCTGCAGGGAGGCCAAACCAAGGCAGTGCAGTTTAAGCTTCTGCCGGAGCCCTTCCTCACCAGGAGAAAGAACACGGTGGTCCCTGGCGATTTCGAGGCGGTGTAACACTTCTTTGGCCATGTCCAGCTGTAATCTTATGTTTCCAACCTTGCACTGACTCCATCTTTGCAACCCCTTGGAAAGCCGCTGGAATTTTGAAAAGATAGTTTCAACCGGACAGTTAGTTGTAACTGGAGCATTCCAATTTTGGAGAACTGCCTCTAGAAAGCCAGGGAACTTGGGCCAAAAGCTCTCAAAATGAAATCTCCGCTTACCACGAGTGTTAACTTTCAAACCCAAGATGAGAGGGCAATGATCAGAAACAGTAGACGCTGCACTTTGCAGGAGCGAATCAGGGAAAATGTCTTCCCAAACAGAACAACAGAAGACCCTGTCCAGCCGCACCAGAGTAGGGGAGGACCTCTCATTTGACCAAGTGTATTTTCGACCATGCAAAGGGATCTCTTTAACATCAGTGTCATCCAAGAATCTCCTGAACCTGCCCATCAACGCTCTGTTCAGATTAGCATTGTTTTTATCAGCCGCTTGATAAATCATATTAAAATCACCCGCTAACAACCAAGGACCACTACAAAGACCACGGAAGCCACGCAAATCCTGAAGAAACTGAGTTTTCTCCTCATCCTCTTGGGGACCATAGACTCCCGTGAACCACCAATTATGCCCTTCCTGCTCAGCAAACTGGACGGAGACAAAGAAGGAGTCCACACGGGAAGAAATTGCCCGGCAAGAGTTTCCTTTCCAAGCAACTAGAATGCCACCACGAGTGCCCTCAGCTGGTAAAGCCACAAAATTGTCAAACTCTGAACCAAAACTGAGAGGAACAAATGAGAAGTCATTGCTGCAATCTTTGTCTCTTGGAGACACACAATGTCGGCCTTGGAAGACAGAATAACATCTCTAACTGAATTTCGCCTGGCCCTTTGATTGAGGCCACGAGCATTCCAAACTAGAATAGAAGAGTTCATTAGAGAACAAGTAGTTGCACGACCAGAAACAGAACTCCTAGAACCCTGCCAACAAATCAGCCGAGCGGATCTCCAAGCCGTGATCAGCTGACCAGCCAAAGATGGCAGCAAGAGCAGCAAGGTGCACATCAGAGAGGGGTTTCTCAAAGAGTTTACTATACTCATCCTGAGCTTTCTGATCAACCAAATCCCTGCTTGTAGAGAGTCCAAGACTTCTGAAGATACGACGTTGGGCTTCAGAAACCACAGGTCCTGGCGAGTAGGGGTTGGCTCCTGCCGCACGCCTGCTACGACGGGGGACTGATACAGGCGGGGGTGCCAAGGTTCTCCGCTTCTTAATTACAGGCCGAGGCAGCAGCTGGTCCACCGGCTTAGTGATATTCTCAACAAATTTCTGTCTGGGAGTTGGAACAGAAGGGTTAGGGTCAGTTGCAGGAGCATGAACCCTGGAGCGAAAACGACGTCGGTAGTAGACACGCAGAGGCTTGGCCGCTCCACCCCTGTTGGCAGGTGGAATAGGATTAGAGGGAGGCTCTGCAACCGTACATGGTGAAGAAAAAACAAGGCCAGGTTCCACATCCGCCCCGGTTGACCCGTCCTCCGAGGGAGTCCCTTGAACAGGAGACTGAAGCGCCACAAATAACGAGTCCCTAGCTTCAACCAGTCCAACAGCCGAAGGAGCACCCAAAATGGGTTCAATAGCAGGCGGGCTAGGAGCATTGGAGGCTGCAAGAGCAATTCCAGTCTCAACCGTCCTACTAACTAGGAGAGCATCCGGACTGGGCTCATCAACTAGTGGGCCGGGAGCAGAAGAAGGTCGAGATGGCCCAAAAATGGATTCAGAAGGCAGCAAAGAAAAAACTGGATCAGCTGCCAGATAATCTCCTCAGTCAACCGCCGAAGCATTCGGGCAGTCGCTGGACGCCTCGTGCACAGAGCCGTCCCCGCCAAGCGTTAAATGCACTGCTGCCTCCCTGACCGGAACCTGAACCGAAGCGTCATCCAGTTCCACGGTCGTCGATGCATGCATCTTGGAAACTGGCGAGGGAGGCGAGACGTCCCCATGCATACCCGCCACGTGGTCGCAGACCTCCTCGACACGGGGCCCCAGGCGTTCCTTTGCCGGGATACGGCTAGGATTCCGATCGTCCCTGGACCGCCTGTCCGGCAGCGGCAGCGGCAGTGAAGAGGGAGGATGACGGCGGCGGCGGCGGCTTGGGCCTTGATCATCACCAGGAGAGGACGGCGGGTCGGGGTGATCACCATCCGGGGGAGGAACGACCGTAGCTGAGATATTAATCTGATACTTTAGGCCTCTCTTCAATAGCGGCGAATCATTAACAGTAACTGGGGGCTCGACTATGACCAGCTCCTTCGCCGCTGGGATCAGCTCCGGCCGGGAACACCATCCCGAGAGCCGGAAGGACTTCAAACATGAGCGGCTGGTGGTCTTTGGGTGCAAGCGCAACACCCAGCAATGTCGGCCGAGAAGCTTCTCAGCAGTGGTGAGGCTCCATGCATGCGCAGGGATTCCAGAGAGCTCGACATCAACCAACGCATGCAGAGCATCAGCTGAAGAGTGAGCAAACCGGGACCAACGCTTGAGATGCAGACGGAAGGAAGCAGGAAGCAGAACGAATTGCCCTGCCGTCGCCGTAGATGCGAGCAGCCGTCTGCTCATCGTGCAAAATGAGCAGATAATCTTCCGGCGCCGACGGCGTCAGCTGACATGAGGCTTCATCAAGGCCAAATCTAGAGAAGAACTCAGCCAGCACCTCCTGCCGGGAAATTGGCCGATTGTTTCCGATCACGGTGACGAAAAAAGCGTTGCTCAAGTCTTCCTCAGCATGAGCAATTTCAGTCGACCAATCAATGATGCATTGCTCAACTGCATCTTCATTTCTAGGGGCTTCAATCCGCGAAGCTCCGGCCATGGCGTCTGGTGAAGAAACTAGAAAATTGCTAACATCCGAGGAGGCTTCGCCGGTTGAACGGGCATGGCGGGCAGAATGCCGACGTCGCCTGCAACGACGGCGCGGGCGCTCAACGCCGCTGGAGCCAGGAACCGGATTGCCTGAAGTGACCTCAACACCCGCGGCGAGAAACTCCCGCGAGGCTGAATCAGTCGGCTGAGAGATGCGTCTCCAGACCGACGTCCTGCCACGGGAGACAGGCCTCGCGCCGGAGTAGTTGGGGCAACCAGAAGAACGGTGCCCAGCACGCCGGCAGCGGAAGCAGCGGGTACGCCTCCGGCAAGTAGACGCACGGTGCGAGGTCGAGAAACATTTGAAACATCTTCCGCGGAGGTCCACCGGGACAGGGCGACGACGACCACGATGCTCATGGAGCTGCCTTTTCCTTGAGCGGCGACTGACCACCTTCGTCCAGTCGTCCGCCTCTGGACCACAAGCCGCAACGCGGCCGTGGTGTAACTCAGAGCGGCCAGCATGGGCAGGCCGACGCGGTGAAACAAGCACGGGCGCCGCCACCGCCCCCCAGGAGGGGGAAGTCTTGCCCAAAACAGAGGTTGCCGTAGACATCACGGCTACAAGATAAGAAGGAGCCTCGCCGAGGCAAGGGTCGCCGGAGAGGGAACGAGCAGGGCTGCATTCTTCGTTCCAACGCTGGAGCTTGGACCTCCCCTCGGCCGGAAGGGCGGCGCAGCCGGGGAAGAGGGGCGGGGAGGGGACGGCGCCTGGTGGTGGGAGGGGCTGGTGGCCAGCCGATCGGATGGGCCGGCCGAGGAGGTGGCCGCCAGCTTCGGGATGAGAACCAGCGGGTGGCTAGTGGAGGGGTTGGCGCCGAGTGGGAGGGGAGCGATGTGAGTCATCCTCATTCTGGCACAATCTTGTGATCTTCAATCAAGAGAGAATATTAAAACACAATCTATATAGTGCAGAATTTCCCTAAAAAAAGGCTATAAATTAGTGCAGAATTGATAGCGAAAGATGGGTGTAGCAGTTGAAAATAGATAAACACAAGGGTGTACCAGAATAGCCATTGGAGCATGGCATGATAATGGAATCCCCAACAAGGACCACAAACGAATGATCTTGATGATAATCAACGCACAACAAACTCCGAGGTAATTGAGGAGCTCCAGCTGATGTCACATGTTTAGTTAATATGGAAACTTTGTACAAACCTGCCTCAGACTCTTGAGTGTAATCGAATTTATGAACCGTGCAATCACTAGTAAAAATGTAGAAACCCAGCCTATAAACATTTACACAGATCTTATTAGTTATTTGCCAAAAAGATATCAAGAATTACAAATGATCTCTTTAGAAGAAACATTCTAACTGAAAACAACAGAGAATCACCTCTGTGAACTTGAAGCATCCTGCACAACAAGATCAATGATAGGAGAAGATAGCTTCAGCTGACTGCTTGTTCTCCTTGTTAATGCCTCTCCATTTTGTTTGATCAAATAAAGTGAGTTTAAGTCATCCACCACGCCAAAAATGCCTTGAGCCTCCAGCCAAGCCCCATTTGTAAAAAAAAACAGTCTGTCATTATCTGACCAGAAAGAATTATAAAACAATAGCTTATGTATTTGATCACAACAGTATTGATAACCACTATGCATCATAATCCTGTGACATCTACCGCAGCACAATGCACATGAAACTATGTTGCAAAATGTACCACTATATTCAAGCAATCAGAAAGAAAAGAAAAGGAAAGGAAGCAGATTGGCACTACATGGGTCCGTGGCACGGTGGCAGTAGTAGACAACATCTCCAACAACAGGAAAAACAATATTTCCACCTGGGCTCTCTGAATTTCCACTAGTTGTTTGTGGGCATTGAAAGATAATGACTTCCGCAAAATATGTACTAGATGTGAATAAATGATAACAAAATGTTTTGGGGACTGAAATAATTTAAAAACAATAATCAGTTAAAACTTTTATTCCTGAACACTTAGCATGCCAACAATAACTTGCTACCCAAATTCTCTCCAATTTTGTAACTAAATTTGGAGCCGCCACAGATCCTTTCATGTTAACTAGCAAACTAGGAAGTAGCAACCACCCGACTGCTATGGCAGCATTATATCTTGACATAACAGAAGCTACTACACCTACTCCTATGGTAATCAAATGATTTGAAAAGTAGTACTTGACCGGTTGTGAGCTAGCACCCTTATTAACATTACGAGCACAAAAATGCTATCGCCAAGACCAAAGAAAGATAGCTTGTACAACCACAAATTTTAATTAACAATCAATGGGACTTCAAACACTAGGTGATCTCTCATTCCAATAAAAAATATTTCAAACTCTCTAAAAGCATGAGAAATGCAATTTCTTACTTACTAGGTATTGCACCGGTAAGCACTTGTACGCTTAGAGCAAGTACAACAATGGTCTTATAGCCAAGCTAGTCAGCATTTTTGCTGATGTGGAGGAGAGAAGAGAGGAGAGAGAGGAGAGCTTGGCTCTCATGCAAGCAACAAGCTGCACACGGGAGCCTATGCAGTGGTGGGTCCAAATAATAAATGTATGTGAGGAGGAGTAGGAAAGAGAATGTGAGACATGGTACCACATAATAATAAAAAAATCTTTTGTAGACAAATAGAAGACAGATTATTGTATAGTTTGGCTCTTATAACTTGACTTATAGCCAAACACTTGGCTCTATTATTGGACTTGCTCTTATTGCCAATGAATAATATTACTATAAAACTTAATGCCACATAGGAACAAGTGGAATGCTCACTCACTTGTAAATATGCCACAAGGCGATGCATAGCCATCGCCCTTCCTCAAGAAGGCAATGCGATTCCCAACAGCTACAGCCACATACTCTGCATTCTGCGAGACGAACAAAGATAGTGCATTCCCCCTCCTCTTACGCCTCCCAAGTGTGCTGTATCTACTCCACCTCTCCCTGAGCTTGCTTACAACTACCAAGGTGGTAGCAGCATGTTGAAGCTGTTAGGGGCGTTTCCTGGATGTATTTGTGAATGCTCTGGATTTGATTCGAGGGTAAAGGGTAAAGATCCTACATTCCAAGGAGAGAGAGGAGAGGACGCCGCATCCACCACCACCCGAGCTGCCACCACTTGCTGAAGCGCTTTCATCTCCTTCTTCCTGTGATCGCAAGAATTGCATTACAATCAGGATAAGAAAAGATCCTGCAGAAACTTTTTAGCTCCCAGAATATTACAAAATCAGGTAAATTAAATACCATAGCGGCAATATATACACAAAAAGAACAAATGTAGCGCATAGAATCGGAGAAAAATTGATGAAAAACAGCAGAAAGGCAACAGATTAAAAGGCAAAAAAATCTCGTGAGCCAATGCGATAAACTCGCCCGCCCGCCCGCCCGCCCGCCGAAAAGAATCAGAAATTTCCAAGAAAAATCTGCCATAAACGGCACGGCAACCGACATGAGCCCGTGAATCTCCTCCTAGAGCAACCCGCCCAAGATTGGACTTGAGGCGTGCCGGTGGGTGGCAAGGAAGGAGGGGGATGGGTGGGTGGGGTTCCACTGCCACACTCACATGAGGGATTTCGTGGGATCCCAACGCGTGGCGGTGAATCTCGTACAGCACGTCGTCCTCCGCCGCCATCTCCGGAGCCGTCGCCGTTCCACGCCTCGCCGCCGGAGATATCCGAGACTCCGAGTTCGAGCACGAGCCGACGAGCCGGTTTTCTTTCCTTTTTACTTAATTGTAAATGGAGTGGATACTCCGTACCGTCGGTTGTCCGAATAATTTTGGATCTTAAATTTTGTAGTGTGAAATCGGATATCCGGAAATTTTATTATATTTCGGAGTCAGAGCCAGAAAGTTTTTATCAGATATGAAAGTCAATTCACGATGAAAGTATCCATCAGATTTAGAACTATTTGGGAAATTAGCCGAAATTATCCAGTAACAACAGACAATTGAAAAATTAGAAAATTTTTCCTCCACTCCACTACCCTAACCCATTAACCCTATCTGGCTATCCCTAACCTCCAGTTAGGGGTGTAAACGGAGCGGATATTTCCCGACCGACCGTCCGTCCGTTTTAATTCGGAGCATATTTTCGGATATCCGGATATTTTTTCGGATACGGATACGGATTCGGATATTTTTTTCGGATTCGGATACAGATTCAGAAAATATATTATCCAACGGATACGGAATTATCCGGATATTTTTCCGGATAGTTACCGGATTATTATCCGGTAACTATCCGGATAACGCTACCGGCCCAGTCGATTGGCCGGCCCAGTCCATGTACGCGCCACAGCCCACGTAGTTAACACTAGCAAGCAGTCAGTAGCGACCAGCGGCAGGCGGCAGCGAGCGCCGAGCGGCGAATTAGCGAGACTTCAGATCGAGATCTCGGCTACTCCTCGTCTCCGCCGCCCTTCGCCTGCCTCTCTGTCCCCGGAACGCCGCCGCCGTCAGCTCCCGCCTCGCCTCGCCGCTGTCGTCGCCTCCCGCCTGGCCGCCTCTCCTTCGGTCCTCCCCCACGGCCCCACCGCACAGAAGTCGTCGTCTCCTCCCGCCTGGTCGCCTGCCTCTCCGTCCCCGGAACGCCGCCGCCGTCGGCTCCCGCCTCGCCTCGCCGCTGTCGTCGCCTCCCGCATGGCCGCCTCTCCTTCGGTCCTCCCCCACCGCACAAAGTCGTCGCCGCCTCCCGCCTGGTCGCCTGCCTCTCCGTCCCTGAAATGCCGCCGCCGTCGGAAGAAGCCCACTGAGCCTGCACATAGGCAAACTACAGTAAGACGCGACCAATACGTTCTGATCCTCACCGAAGTCAAAGTCATCCTTCTTTGTGATGAGATATCAAGAGTGACTACAAATTTGTACTCCGCAAGTCACACGGGAAAATGCAACATAATGTTAAAGGCATCAATGGAAGGCATACAGAGTTAGTTGAGCGTAAAGCAGTAATTTAATTGAGAAATACAATAAATAGATTGAAACTGCTAAATTTAATACAATAAGTAAAAACGGTAACTGTATATGAAAATAATACCATTAGTGTAGGCTCCGACCAAACACTAACCTAACTACGGGCATCCCACCCGGACCATCTTTTCCAAAAGATCTTATATGGATTTCATCCATCCATAAGCTTTCAATTTCTCATGGATTCCATCCATCAATAAGTTTTTCATAAACCATTTTGAAAAATAAAGTCTAATCCATGAAAAACTTCTAGTCAGCATGCCCATGACCGTGGGCATGGCAATTTAGGATAGATTATACGCTTCCTTAGGTGTGCAGCGGAGAGATCATGACAAGGCTTTTACAATGTAAAGCCTTCAACCTAGCCAAGCCAATACTAAGGTTTTACCCCAGTAAGGAATCCACTAGACCGGGACCCCCTCTTGAGCCGAGTGAGACTTCTCATGGCCTACGCTGTAACATCCTAAAATTAGGATATCTGAAATTTGGAGTAATTTAAAACTTTTATTTGCATCTCACTGGCATTTGAATTTTTGGCTCAAAATCTTATTTGAGTTTTCCTGAGTTTTTGTGCTGAGTCAATAAATAACTAGAAATAATCTTGGAACATAAAATAGTAATCATAAGAATTTCAAATGGATTAAATAAATACAAATAATTTAAACGATATTTAACCCCCTCACAACCTAAAATTCAATAAAACTCACTGAACCAAAGTCGTGTTTAAAGGACCAAGAAATTCATTCTAGATATAGCTCAATCATCATACAAAAAGGAAAATGGAGTGTCTCCACGCCGCCCCGGCCGCTCCGACAGACCCACGCCCAGCTGACCGCGCCAATGTGTGCTCCCAAAGTCCTTCTTCCTCCCCTCTCATCTAATCAGAAATCCATGCGCCGTGCTTGCCGGAGCGGCCATCTTCCCCAAGCCCGGCCGCCACCGCCAATTCCATTGCCGCCTCCACCTCTGTCGGCCCCAGCACAATTCCCTGCGAAGAGAGCAACTCCCAGGTGCCCCGAAGCCTCCCCCACCGTCGGTTGAAGCCCTCCGCCACCCGAGCTCCCCCGCCGCGGTGACCCCCTCCGCGCCGCCCATGGCCATCGTCGCCGGCTCACCTCGGGCTTGCTCCGGCCCGGCCAAATGCAGGGTAAGCTTGCGCATGATCCCGTGTAGCTCGTGCTCACCTCAATCCCTCCTCTCCCACATCTACACCGCCATTCCCCTTCCCCTCCATGGCCGGCCGCCGTGAGCCATCGCGGCCGCGCTATGTCGTCGCCCGAGCAGAAGTGCAGCCATCCCTAGCTTGCCAAGAACCCCATTGTTCCGTTTTGCCTATCGCGACCGAGTCCCTGGCCCCACCCCGCCGGCGCCGCCGATGCCATAGTCGTCGCGCCGCCTGCTCTGTTTTGAAGCACCACTACCACACTACCTCTTCTTAGTTGTCTCCCCTTCCTATAACAGCCGAGCACTTCCGCCCACTTGGTTAGCCGAGCAAATGCTTCAGCCACTTTGCCCCAAATCCTAAGTTCGAACTCAGCCAGCCGCATCCCTTAACCCACATTTTTGTTTTTAACTTTTGTAGCCCATTTTAGGCAAGAAAAATCATGGAAAATATGAGAATAAAATTTAGAGAAGTTAGTAAGTTTAATTAAGGTATAAAATAAGATTCTTAAGGTTTGATGTTTGCTTATTTAGTATATGAGCAACTAATGTAGCTTAAATATTTATTTGAGGTCTAATTATCAATTGGAGGCATTAATAAAATGTGGTTTTGCTTAAAGTCCAAACTTAATAAGGAACCTAATTAAAAATGTATTCAAGATATAATTTAAGAGAATACATTGGATGTTATGTTAAAACAATGAAAACAAAGCTTTAAGTTAGAAGATTATCCTTAATTATAAATAAATATATGCCATAACATTTGTCGATAAAATAAATCTTAATGGTAGGTTAAATTAAATTAGGCCTCATCATAAAATTAATTAAACAATAGGGTGTGACCATAAACATTTAGATTAGAAGGTCCTAATAAAATCCTCGCCATTAGCACGTCACCGATAAATAAATCTTAACGATGAATTTAGTAGAACGAAAATTGGGTATAGCGAGCTCGGTCCTATGTAAATAGAAGTTTAACAAAAACAGGCAAGATGTTGATTCAGAGGATGAAACAACAATGACAGTTAGACCTCAGAATATTTCCAGATAAAAGGATCGTACTAGTGTAAAGATACTAAAATATATTAGCCCTAGGTCCTTGGGACATTGAAATAATCTCACCGATAAACAGTCCCAGGAAGCATATAATATTATGACTAATAGTCGCAAATGAGTAGCAAATAAGAATATACTAAAAATTTCCATTAGACATCAATGAGATAATTGAATACCCCAGTACGTTGCTAAACTATTAAACTAGTCATTAGGAGTATACCTTGAATAATTAGTAGATAGAATCCCATAAAATGCCACAGCCGAGACTGCTAGGAATATAGGCTCTAAAGATTAAGCTAATAAACCAAACACATATGTGTACCTGTAAGTCTAACCTAGTTCATGGAACTTCCTAAATAAATATAAAAGTGATAAAAGAAGTTAATAAATAAAAGATCGAACCTCGCCTTTCTCCAATCGGCTATGTTTGGCCACTTCTTTTTCCAAAGCAAATAATCCCTGTAGATACTTCCTCACTTTTGATCTCTTATTATCCTAAAATTTTCCCTCACGGTAAAGCTATTCAGATAACTCGTCCTCCTGTTCAAATCCAGCTACCGCTGTACTTACAACATACTAACCTGAATCATCCCTCTATTCTCAAATCATAATAAATGCGTAATTTAAATTAAATCGGGTATTTAAAGTGATTGGATTTACTTGGGTCTTTTGAGTTATTTGCTTTTGCTTGTGTTCAGTCGTTAGCGCGTAACTAGAAACTGGAGTTATGAAGATTCTAAGAGCTAAGCGAGAGCAAGATCAAAGTAAGGACGAAGACCGGGGACTAAAGGACCATCGTATGAGACAGCTTCGAGTGAGCTCAAGACTGCGGTAAACCGCGCGAGGCGAGTCAATACTTTGATCATGTTGAACCTACATTTTCTGCAAATTACTTTTGTTTAAATTATCAAATTGCATGCTGTTATTTTATATGCAAATACATGTCTAATTTAGAATTCTAGTTAAATGCCTATTATCTAACTTGATTAATATTGCCCCTCCTTTGGAATATTTGAACATGAGAACCTTGTCGCCCTAGCAAAATTATAATAGTAACCTTGTGAAAATAAGTCCATAATTATATGATATGCTTAGTTTTGCTTAGATACTTGTGGGAGTAAGAACGTCCAAGCATCACTTTAATCATGAGAAAATGTGGTTGGGCAGTCATGGTGGTAATGACTGGTGTATGTTGGATATGGTTATTTTATACTCCCAAAAATCTCCAATTGCTTATTTGTCTGGGCGGATGGTTCGGGGGTATGGTGCAGGTGTGCACGAGAGTGTGGTTTGTGGTAGAACCGCCCAGATAACCCTAAGGACCGAATCTTGTCATGACCTCCTGTGTAAAACAAGCACAACCACAAGCTGGCAAAGTGTAGGCAGGGCTAACTAATTTGTATGGCTCTAAGGTGGTTACGTGAAGGTGTGAACACGAGCAAAGGGATGGATGGTCGTATCCCCGCCTTTGCCCGTGATGGCTCACGGGGGACCCTTCTCGAGGGATGCGCATCCTACAGAAGGCAGAACCTAGCGGGCGTAACCATAGTAGGACTGTGCATCGTAAAGGCCCTGTGATAGTCTACTCAACCGCATGGCTAAGGAATCATGTGGGGCAACGAGCAGATTTATCTCTTGTGGGTAAAGTGTGCAAACTCTGCAGAGTCAAAACTATTCGAATAGCCGTGCCCACGGTCAAGGGCGGACATGGGAACTTAATTGGATATAGTTCTATTTCAAAAACTTTGTGGGTGGGAATGGAAAAGTGAAGGGCAGTGGAAAGCCCTGATTTGAGTTGTCCTGGGTGTCGTCCCAGTGGTAAGTTAAGCGGCTATAACGCTGAAACATGTCAAATGGTGTGATGCCATATGTATGGAAAAATTATGGTGATATTAGGCATATGGTGTGAGGCCATATGTATGGAAAATCATGTTAATATTCCTTGAACATTATGTTTTGTTCCAAAGCTGCTAGGTCTCAGGAAATTTTATGTATTGTATTTCAAATAGTGGCATTTCTATTCCTGCAAAATAAAATATGGAAAGAATAAGCAGGGTCGTGAGTAAAGGAAATAGATGTTTGTAGTGTACACATAAAGGTATTGGTGGATTCATGTCGATCATAAATAGGAAATGATAGTGTGGGTTCTGGGAGAAATGAATTGGTGGAGTCTAGCTGAATAGATAGGCTAAATAGATGATCTAATTGAATTTTCGGGAATTTGGAGGAGTAATACAAGTATTGGATTATAGTTTTTGATTAGTGATTTACTGGGTGGGAGGATAGTAGTGGATCGTAGAATTAATCAATGATATTCTTGGTGGATATATAATATTGAATCGTAGGCTTGATCAATGATATTCTTGGTGGATTTGAATCAATAATAAAAAGGATTGGATTATTAGAAAATCTTGGTGAGAATGTTCGGTGGATTAATTAAATGATGTCAGTCGCTGTTTGGAGTTTTAGACAGCAATCAATATAGAAAGTATATGATCGGTGGATTAATTAAATGATGTCAGTCGTTGTTTGGAGTTTTAGACAGCAATCAATATAGAAAGTATATGATCGGTGGATTAATTAAATGATGTCAGTCGCTATTTGGAGTTTTAGACAGCAATCAATATAGAAAGTATATGATCGGTGGATTAATTAAATGATGTCAGTCGCTGTTTGGAGTCTTAGACAGCAATCAGTATCGAAAGTGTACCTTTGGTGGATTAAGTCAATTATGGCAATTGCCGTGTGGAGTATAGGCAGCAACAATAACACGATGATTAAATAATAGCAATGCTACTATAGCGATTTTTGGCAAATAAAATAACCCGAGCCTCTCCTTTGTTAAACCATGTATACTATTTATTTGCATTCTGTGTATTGGCTCGCGGAGCACGGGGTCGGAGTGCTCACGCTCGCTTTTGCGACAAAATTCAGAATTAAGAATCAAATCACCTCGCCTCAGCATCAAGATTGGACAAGCTGGCAGAGAAGATGAAAATGTCAAGGGCTAGGTCGCGAACCTCCAGTTGGCTGCCTGTGGGCATGTCCTGAAGGTCCCACCTGTGTGCTCGTTCTTCCGCTGCTGCAATTTATTGATTTCGGCTTAATCGGCCCATGAGTAAGTCTACTATTATATTTACGCTTCCGCATGGTATGTATTTTTGATATTCATTACTGTAACTGTGAGCACTATCTACTGATCCAGGGAATAGTGCAGTGGAATCATAGAGGGTGCCGGATTGTATAATTGGGCCCCTACATACGCCAGGCTCACTTTCAACGTACAACATGACTCAAGTTGGGACCCACAAATTAATCAGCCAAGACTGTCCCATACCAGTCTTGTGGTAGTATGATAAGGCTTTGCAACAGTAGCTCATAGACCGGTCCTTAATTAACTTAGGTCAACCACATACCCCCTGTGCCTGACAATCAATACTGTGTCACTGAAAAACAGTGCATGCCTGCACCCACCACCTAACCATTAGCCTAAGTCTAAATCAAGTTTTATATTTTATTTCAAAATATTTCATATTCCTTCTTGACTCACCGAAGTCAGGAATACATTTCAAAAGCTTATTATTTTATGTGAAAAAGGCTATCCCAAAATAAATATTATGTCTAAGCAGGTCTAAGCATTTGATATAAAATTCTCTAGTCCATACTAGTATACTAACCAGAGTTTTATTCTAGGGTGACAATGTATAATGTTGCACAAAATCAAAGGTGTCAACAACAATTGGGGATTAACTAAATTTAAAACTGGAATTAAAATACTTGAATAAACATATGCATGCAATATAATTTAAATTAACATAATTTTATTTGCAAACTGGAATCAACATGATGAAGGTTTGTGACTTGCCTTGCTCCGTAGTTTGGTGTGAATCGTTGTCGTAGAATTCTCCAGAATCATCGCAGTCTAAAATTCAAATAAACTCTAAATATTTAAATTGAGGGTAGAAATGGATAGATTAGAATTTTTGATGAATTTAGGAATTTGAACGGGCTCAATCGTAGTTAGGATGAAGGAGAACGAGCTCTCGGAATTTTAAAATCAGAGAAAAAGAAAAGGGCTGATTTTTTGGAATTATTTTTCTAAAGGAAAATGGATTTATGACGTTAGTTGTTATGACCACGCAGTCGAACTTACGACCACGTAGAACAGCTTACGACCACGCAGTTGAAATTATGACCATGCAGTCAAGCCTACGACCACACAGTTGAACTTACGACTATGAAGTCGTTTACGACCACACAGACGAGCTTACGACTATGAAATCATTTATGACCACACAGACAAGCTTACGACTATGAGGTCAACGAGCTTACGAGGAATCGTTTACGACCACATGGATGGGCTTACGACTATGAAATCGTTTACGGCCACACGGACGGGCTTACGACTATGAAGTCGTTTACGACCACATGAACGGGCTTACGACTATGTAGTCGTTTACGACTACACGGACGGGCTTATGACTATGAAGTCAGTTATGACCATACGGTGCTACGACGAGTATCTAGTTGCAACTGGCAGTCGTAAGGGTCTCGGGTGCTGACGTGGCCCGCCAGCCGGGAGGGCGCTCGGGACCCGAGGGTCGCCAGCGAACGGCGGCACGACGGCGGCCAGTAAGGGGTGCAACAAAGAAGGGAGAGTGAGGGGAGGCAACAGTGCTTGCAGTATTTATCGAGGACGGCCGGAGAGTCATCGGCGACGATGAAGGCGGCGGCGGTGCTCAGGTCACTGGTGCGGCAGCGCTCCGGCGGTGAACTTGGGCCACAAAAGGGGTCGACGAGCTTCGCTGAGGCTCGGGGAAGCTGACGGAGGTGGTGGCGCTCCTCGGGGATGGTCGGAACAGTAGATATTGCTCACCGGAGTTCGTCAGAAGCTCGACAAGGGGGAAAGCATGGGACTGGGGCCTTGGGCTGCTCCTCGAGGTGGGTTGGAGGCGGTGGGGGCTGGTGTGAGGGGAGGCGAGGCCGAGGGGGCCTTTATATAGCCTTGGGGGTGAGCTCATCTGCGGTAATTTCTCGCTGGATTTTCGGCTGGCATTGATTTGATTTGGGAAGAAAAAGAAAGGAGGGGGGGGGTGAAAGGAAAGAGGGCATGAGATTGAGGGGATTTGATCCCGTGCGGCTTGCAGTTTCCAAAAACCAAGTCATGGCGGAGAAGGAAGGCGATAGCAGCGGAGATTCGGTCAGCCGACGAAAGAAAGGAAAGGGGAGGAAGAAGAAAGGAAGGAGGTGGCGCGGCGACGATGGGTCTGACAGGTGGGGCCCACCTGTCAGTAAGAAGGAGAGAGGAGAGGTGCGGGTGGCGGAGACTGATGGATGAAGATTGGACGGGTGGGAGGTATAAATGGCCGTGGACGGGTGAGATGGGCCGAGGCGACGTGGGTAAGATCGGGTCGTCCACGTGTCGAGCGGGGAGAGAGGGAAGGTGGGATGCTGGGCGGCGACGTGGGCACATCCTGGCCGTCCACCAAACGAAGACTTGCACCAAGATTCATGGTACCATTTAGAATCTTGAGTCGTAGAGGAGAGGTCACTTACCAGTTAGAGTTGCCACCAACCATGACTAGAGTACATGACATTTCCATGTATCCCAATTAAAGAAGTGTCTTCGAGTACCCACAGAGTAAGCAGCGCTCAAGACCCTTCATCTTCAGGAAGACCTCACCTATAGGGAGCAGCCAATTAAGATTCTTGAGACAGCAGAACATTAGACCAGGAGAAAGACCATCCCATTCTACAAGGTACAATGGAGCAATCATTCAGTGGAGAAGCCACCTAGGAACGAGAAGACGATCTGAAGGCCAACCATCCCCACCTCTTTTGCCATCCTATCCAAATCTCGAGGTCAAGATTTCTTTAAGGAGGTAGGTTTGTGACATTCCAAAATTCTAAAATTAATTTAAGTGGATTTTTTGGTTTTTCTTTTCTTCTATTTTAGCCTAGAGAGAGATTTATTGAAACTTGTGTTCTTTTGTAATCAATTTGAGTTGATTCTACTTTTATTGAGTTCTTTGTGAGTTGTAGAATTTTTTTTATTTTTTTATTGAAAATTTTAGGATTTTTTGCTATTTGATAAGTCTTTTTCTATTTATCTTGCAGTTGGTTAAAAAGAAAATTAAAATAAAAACTTCCCTCCCCTCCTAGGTCGACACATGGCTGGCCAAGATCCACCAAGCCACCACGCGTTGCCATCACCTCATCCCCTCGTACCTCCCCTCTCTCTCCCCTCGTGTGATGTTGGACTTCATTCCCTTGGCCACGCAGCAGCCATCCGCTTCCCCGGTCCAACCCACCAGCTCTCCTCTGCCTCCTTCTCTCTCTACCACCTGGCCCCACATGTCGGCCTCCAACACCTACCATTCTTCCTCCTCCTGCCACCCCTCTTCTCTCTCTCCCGCACCGCCACCGACCGAGTCATTCGCCAAGTCTTTAGTGGTCGTCGTTTTTCACTATGCATGCCAAGGGATAAGCTTTGCCCGGTCCTGAATCACGAGAATCCTACACAAAAACCCCACCCCCACCCCCCACATGCGCCTTATCCCTCCTGCATTCTCTCCCTGATCCTTAGTGCCGCTGTTACTCCGGCGAGGAATAGCTGCATTGGTACCCCTCCCCGAGGCTATAAATAGGCCCCAAGCTTCCTCGTCTCCACACCCACCAAAGACCACTTCCCCTCAGATTTCGAGCTCCCGAGAGCCTTCATGCCATGCACAGCCCATTCAACTCGCCAGTGAGTTATCTTCACCGCTCTAGGCCTCCTTCCCACCGTTGTCGACGCCAAGAGCTCTGCCGTGCCATCTCTAACCTTGCTCACCTCTTCGACGAGCTCCTCCGCTACTGGAACGCTAGTGCCCCCATAGGTCAAGTCTCGTAGCTACTTCTCCTTGCTGCTGGTCACCCCCATTGGTCCTCGTGCCTCGCCCCAAGGTGAGAATGCCTCCCCTCATTTCCCTCTTGCCCTTGCACCACTCGCCGTTCCCCGCTATTCGTCGGATTGATGATGTCATTGGTCCCTGTGCACAGCAACTGACTGGTGAGGCCACGACAATGCGCGCGGCCCACGTGATCACCATGTGTGGCCACCTATCATGCTACATGGGTGCCAACTCACCGTGGAGGCACCATGCCACTCCCCGCACGCCACCTTAGTACACGAAAACACATGGCCGCCACTTGGCACCACGTGTCACACCACGTAGGCCAGTTACGCAAGCCAAGAACCACGTCACTCCCGAGTCCACCATAGACCATAGCACTTTTTCATGGACTCGGTTCACAAGACCGGGCCCACCTGTCATTCCCTGGGGTTGACATCATCATGACGCATTAATTTCTAAATTTTCTTTAGAAATTTAATTCAGCCAAAATATAAATTCCTTACTAACGCCATAATCATGTATTTCTTTAGAAAAATAATTCTAGAAATTATTTTTAACTCATTTCTTTAGAATCAAAACTTCTAGTAGCTTGTTCCCCTTCATCCTAATTCCGATTGAGTCCATTCAAATTTCTAAATTAATCTAAATTCATGATCTATATAAATCTTCCATGTTTTCAGCTTTTTGGAGTTTATTTGAGTTTTCTTGGTTATTTTCCCATATAGACTACTACTATTTTGAAGAATTCTACTACGACGATTCGCATCAATTACAGAGCAAGGCAAGTTACACTCCTTGACCATATTGAACCCAGTATGCAAACAAAAATTATATTGTTTTAAATTATGTGGCATGCTTAATTCTATTCACTATATTTCAGCTCCAGTTTTAAATTTATTTAATGCTTATTTCTTATTACCTCATTTGACATTGATCCCTGAATACCTTGTCACCCTAAAAAACTCTAGTTAGTACACTAGTATGGACTAGAGAATTTTGTAGTGAATGCTTAGACATGCTTAAAAATAATTTTAGGCTTGGGATAATTTTTTACATGAAATGATGAGTTTTAAAAATGTATTCTTGACTTCCGTGAGTCAAAAAGGTCTATGAAATATTCCAAAACAAAATATAAAACTTAGTTTAGATTTAGACAGATAGTTGGGTGGTAGGTGCATGCTAGCATACGTTGATGCTCGGTAGCTCAACGTGGGAGCTAGGCACAAGGGGTAAGTGGAAAGTCTGTCTAACTTAATTAAGAACTGGTCTATGAGCTACTACCATAAAGCCCCATTGTACTACCACAACGCTGATATGGGATAGTCCTGGCTAACTAATTGGCTGGTCCCAACATGAGTCTTGCTACAAGTTGAATGTGAGCGTGGCGTAGGCCACGAGAAGTCTCACGTGGTACAAGAGGGGGCCCCATCTAGTGGATTCTTTATTGGGATAAAACCTTAGTGGAGGCGTGACCAGGTTGATGACTTTGCTTTGTGAAGGCCTTGTTATGATTACCCTGTCACATGCCTACAGAAGCGTGTAGTGGGCGACATCAGTTGTTATGATTTACTGTATTTCTTTAAATACTTCTTTATGCTCAAATAATCATATATGCCTTCACTTGTGAACCTTACATTAATAATGCATTTTCCCGGTAACTTGTGGAGTGCATTTTATGTACTCACCCTTACTTAATTCTGTTGCTTAGAGGAGGATGACTTTGACAATGGTGAGGATCAGGACGATTAGGCCATGTCTAACTGTTGTTTGTCTGTGGGCAGGCGTTTAGCTTCACCGTTTTATTTATTTGTTTCTATTATTATTTCCTTTATTTATTCAGCCAATGAGCAGTTGATGTAAGACTTGGCCACAAGGCCATACTCTCTTTAATTAATAAAAGTTTGTCATTGTGCTTGATATGTATTTTTGTTACCACTACGTGCACTAGCCGATCCTGGACTAGTGTGATTAACACAGAGGACCCGGAAAGCGTTACTTCAGGGTCTGACAACAACTTTCAAACCGAGGCTCCAAATCATTCAAAATTTTACAAGCACTTGCTATAGGTTATTAGGAATCTATTCCAATCAAAGATCAAGAAGAGCATTGCCAAAATTATGATATTTTTCCATTTGAAGAAATGTTACACCAAAACCGGGCAAAACATAAGAACTTGAATCAAGACTTGCTTGTGGGTAAAGGATGGTCAAAATAACCTTGTATCTACTCCCACACATCCTACCAAGAAAAACCATGGCAAGAATCGCAACAAAGACCGTAGGACCAAGATTCTCACCTAGGCCCTCAAATCAAGCCGAAACCGGGCTAACTCAAGAACTTTCCATATAAAGTGCTTACATGGATAGGATCTAGTTTCCAAGAGATATGCCCACCATATACATGTCCTTGGATCAAGAAACATCAAGATGGGAGAAGAAAACACCAAAAACCAAGCCAAATAATGAAATCAACAAATTCAACTTGAGTACAAAGACTTCACGAATTTGATGGATCTATTGATACTTAGAGATGAATGTTTACAGGAACTCCATCACAGAGGATATAGCTCTATCTCTAGAGCACTCACATAAAGTTCCCAACACAAGAAAACCTTAACCTAAAGTGCCTCTCCAAGTAAAAGAGATATTTTCTCTCAACACACAAGGGCTAATATAATGGAGACTCCTCACCTCACACCTAAATCTAACAACCAACACACCCTCAGTAGACACAACCACTTACAATTGGAGAAACCCAGCAACCCACATATAAACGGGTTTTACACACACGCACGCGCGCACGTGCGCGCGCACACACACACACACACACACTTTACACGCTTTTTAAAGCATGACTTCCACATGGCTCAATAGCCCTATATGTTACTATATCCATCAAGACATAACCTAAACCATCTTAGGCCACCATCGCGGTTTTATAAACAGCCTTGCCCCCCAATATTGGGTAACTACCTCAATTGCCACCCACCAGCTTTCATGGTTCTTCTCCTCAAAACAACCACTACAACGAAGTCTGTGATGCCTAATGACTTGCTACCAAGATCGTACGCCTATTTCGAGATCCGTCACTACTTGAAACGACCAAGTCTAATGGCACACCACATGTATGCACTTTTCTCATCATGATCCTTATCTTTCTCCCATGATTCTCCGCTTAAGATGGTACTCCACCCAGGCTTACGCGACTCTCCATAGCCTTAGAGTACCTCCCCTAGTCTCGGTCTTACCATTGACCGCAACAATCACAAAACACCCTACACATCAAAGAACAAGCAATCATCCTAAGCACAAGTGATATGTACTTGACTCTCATTAGGGAACACCACATGGCACTCTTGGCTATGACTAACACTTATATGGAATCCCTCCATGACTAACACTTGCATATGGACTCCCGTCATGAGTAACACCTTGCAAGGACTCCAAAAGGCTCCTAGAACAATAACACAACCGAGACATAATTCATCATTGATCCATTTGACCACCAACAAACGGTCGATCCAACTGCGCTAGTCAACCCTGGTCAAACCTTGGTAACAAGGGACTAGTCTGACCACTGGCCCAATGACGGTCAAACCACCCCGGTCTGACCACTAGGCCGGTCAGACTGCTTAAGAGCTCTAGAAAACACTCTATCTAATTTTAGCTCAAGACTCCAATTTGAGTGAAACCTAGTGTAATGATATCCTCAAAACACACATACACATGTATTTGGTGTCTATTCTCCAAAAGGCCACACGACCGGTCTGATCGCTACATACCTGTCGGTCAAACCGCTGATGCCAGGTCGGTCAGACCACTTATATCCTAATAGCAACTCTGAAAACTAAAAAGTTTCAAAACCGAACTCAAACAATGATAGAATTTGCACATGAAAGTTAAATGCTCATCACACACATATGGAGTTATCTTCGTATGGTCTTACAATATTTTTTTCAAGGCAGTGAAAATGTGTACTTGTAACGCTACTTTATTTTACAAAACTGTCAAGGCAGTCAAAGTCGGGATTCCGACTTGATCAAATTTTCTTCCTGCCCTTATTTAAAAAAAAAGTTTTTCTTCTTGCAGAGTCGAATCATGGTATCGATCGAGTAGTAGAATCGCTGATCCCACAAAAAAAAATGTAAATTTTATTATCTACACTAAAATAAGTCAAGTTTTTTTATTACTATCAGGCACTAAATTATGTTGCTGAATTTATACCCATATTTTGGACATGAAAAATACCTCGTATGGAGAACTAATAACATTATTGATGTCGATTTCATATATGTGTTGCTAAAATTGGTATTGTGAATGAAATGACCTTTAAAAGATAAGCTATATGTATATGTGTATATATACACACACACACATATAATATGTATATATATGTGTATATATATACATATATGCACATATAATATGTATATATATGTGTATATATATATATATACATATATGCATATATACATATATATATATATATATATATATATATATATATATATATATATATATATATATATATATGTGTACATATAATCAGATTGGAGATTACATTGAATCATAGTTGGGATTCTAAATGAATCTACGACTAGATGGAATTCTACGCTGAATGCGATTCAGGGTGGGACTCGGATTGACATGGCTCTGATAGTACAGCCGTAAAAGTGGTGTGCTTCTTGTTTGGAATTGAGATTTTAACGACCTTAATTACCTTTTTTTTAAGGCACCACCCCCACGTTTGGGTACGATCGGATCTGACCGACCGGGCGGCAAATCCTGACGAGTAACGACGCCGACGTCGCCAAGCCAGTGCCTTTCTGTGGTCGGTGTCGGCGACTCAGACCTATCACGGCGTCGACCGTCGTTTGGACCAGACTAGCTGTATATAGCTCAACTAGCTGAAACGGTCGTACTTGCTCTTGCCTAGCTTGCCCCAGCCAGAGAGTGCGATAAATCCATATGAATACGACCTCCAAATCTTTCGCCGAACTGGTCGAGAAACGAAATAGAAAATGTTTACTTGGTCTTGATTATGACTCATATGCCAACGCGAGAGGGAGAGAGAGAGATTAAGATAAAAAGATGACTAGCTCGATCATATTCATTAGTGCATGCAACAGTAATGGGTGGAACCAAGTAAGTCGACCGGTGTCACGACACCAGATCTAAAAATTTTTTAGCAAGAATTAGCACCTCTAACTCATATGCAAACCCTCCGGCCCAAACTTAATGCACCTAATTCTTTCTTTGAGTCACAACAAAAGGAGCATTAGCAGCCAAAATTCTCAGTAGCTAGCAACAATCTAGAAGTAGCGTCTGCTTCCCTTAACCTATGAGACAACTGTAGCAGGTCGAGCCAACCCTTGACCAACCTAAGAGAGGACCGCAACAGGCCACAATGTCCATTTGATCGATTCTGAAGCGTGTCACCTCACAACAGCCCTCGACACCTGTTCATCTCGCACGATCAGTCATGAGATGTGTACCACGCCTGCCACACCCAGTCAAGCAGTGACCAATCGCCGGAGAATGGGAGAAATTGGTGCCACCAGCCGCCCTCATCTTCTATCTTGCCACAACGCCACCTGGTCCCTATTGCCTCGTGCGCTTGCCAACCGAAGGAAGTTTAGGTTCACCCGATCAGTATTTACTTTGCTCTAAATTTCTCTTAGTTTTCTAATTTATTTCAAGAATAGATACTAAATTTGTGAGTTAGGGTTTCAATATAATGATTGTTGATTAATTTTTGTCAAATCTTAGGATTAAGACTTAGGATTTCAATTTTAATTTTTAGAATATCTACCTAGCTGGTTGCAAATCAGAGACAAAATTATAGTATTTAACCACAATATCAACTAAGTAAGCAATTGGACGTATTTTTCTATCATATTATTCGTTACTTGTTGAACATACAAATATCTAATTGACTTTTTCTATTAAATGATTATGATTTCATGATAATATACTTATTTGCTAAGTGGAGAAACAAGAATGGATGAAATTTAATAATGTTACGGTTCATCATTTTATCAACTTGAAAGAACATAAATAATAAAAGGTAATGCATTAACTTATATTTGACCATTCTATTGTTCCTTACTTGAAAACTTTAAGTAATTTTGTTCTCTTTTAACATGTCATTGAGATCGGATGATGTATTTTACCAATGTCGATCAATTTTTGTATATGATTTCGCCTTTAGTTCCTTCAGTTTGCTGCAACTAACCAATATTATTACCAGATTTCTTCATTTTGGCAAGTACTTCGATCACTACTTCGTTATCATCATACACTGCTACCGGTTATGTTGAAGTATTGATGCTAAAAATTGTCAGACATATTACTATTTAGCATAGTATTACTTGAAAATTATATATGTTATTATATGTATGGTGATGTGGTAAACCTCAGTCATTTTTGTTCTAGTTCCGCCCCTGGCAACAGTGTTGTCATATCTGGTGCCACTAGCTGTCGATAAAATGTGCATGTGACTGTTGCCATCAAACTTCTTTAATTTTGACAGTTCACTAATCAAAATATATACAGAGCAGCAGCCTGAATGGTGACTAGTTTCATAGTTCCTGCAAGCTTTGGAATGATTTAATATAGGTTGATGATCAAAAATATATTGTAAGCTTGTATATGCTTGTTCCCCAAGACAAAAAAAAAATAGGGTATTGACACGTAGTATCACTAAAGCTAGTATATATAGTGGTGTAGCTAATTGTACTATATCTAAAAAGTTGGGTTTTAGAGGTAATTTTGAGTTGAAAGTTGAAATTTGAGTTTAAAAAGGAGATTTTTTTAGTTCAAAGGTGAAATTTTAGTTGCAAATGAGGAATTGTTGAAAATCGAAGAGAATTTAAGTTTGAAGTTTTGATTTCGACTTGAAATATTGTTTGAAAAGCTAAAAGTTATCAGGCCGGGAGTAGAGCGGTGGTGCGGGAAACATGAGTATCCTAGGGCGCTGGAGACACAACGAGCAAGAACAAGGCCCGCGAACGGATTAAGGTATGATATATAACTTTTAAAGTAATTTTGTAAAATCATACTATCTTTAATAAAATATCATAAAATTACACTTTTAAGCATCAGTTCCACAGAACCATACTTTAGCTCAACATAAAACAAAATCTCTTTTAAGAAATATCGTCATAATAAACGAGATGGCCTTTTTACTCTAACAAGTAGGATTAGGATGTTTGGCCCATTGCATATGACCGTATTGCTTAAAAGTGTAATTTTATGATACGTTGAAGCAGAAGCAAATATAATTCTGTGAAATTAATAATTAAAATGGTGGTTTCAAGAATATTTTTTTTCAAAGATAGCGTTGTTTTGAGAAATGTACTCTAACTTTTATTACTAGTGTTATTTTGTAAACTGACCAGCATATCTGATGTCCTTCAAAGGGATTTTCTTGGTGTCGCCGACATACGAACTTACATACATGTCACGTTGTTGTCAAGTCCTGTAAAGTAGTAGTAGCTAGCAGTGAGTTTTTGGCATTTTTAGCATATTTTAAATATGTATTTATAAGAATAGCGGTAGTCATATGACAATTGTATATATCACTTCTACCGCATGGTGATTGGGCGGCAGCCCTGGGACGACGACACATGCCCTCGGCTGCACGGCCACCGTGCGACCACGCAAAGGCCACATGGCCATCGTGCGGCTCCCTCTATGCCGCCCTGCCACCAGACGGCAGGTAATTAAGTCAGCTTAATTATCTGCCTTAATTACTAGTTTATATGTACTACTTATTTGAATTTTTAAGTATAGCAACTGAGCTCAAAAATTACGAAATTTTATGTGTAGCCACCAGACACAACACTTGGTTGTGTAAATTTTTTAATAATTTTGCCCACTCTGAATATTGCTAAACATTCATACGATTATGATGTTTGAAGGAGTTCTTACATATAACAAATAAGCTCCAAAAATTATTAAATTTTATATATGTAGCCTCCCGACACAGTCGACCTAATTGTCTAATTTTTTGGGAATTTTATATGCTTTGAATTTGCCATGTTTGTTCATGTTAATTTAATCACAATTAGCTATAAGCAATGCTCATTTAATTCGTGATTTACATCCTAGGCCATACAGCCACCATGCGGTGGTCATCTTTTGCGGTGTGTAATCTCCCTCTTTCGCACATATGTCGCCCCCTTGCTGCTATCCCCTTTCTCCTTCCCTCCTTCGCACATATGTTGGCTCGTCCATGTCATCCCCTTTGCCTGCTCCCCCATCCACACATATGTCACTCTGTCCATGTCACTACTACAGAAAACCGTATTACAGACGGTTCAAAAATGTCATCACAGACGGTTTTCGAACCGCATGTGGTGTAAATATCACATACGGTTTGTAACTAAAAATCGTCTGTGATATTGATATATCACAGACGGTTTTTCGTCAAAAACCGTCTGTGATTATCAGCTATCACAGACGGTTTTTAGTTACAAACCGTCTGTGATATTCTTTTCTACCCCTAAATCTATTCCTGTTTATTGGCTAGCCTCAGGAAATGCTAGCCATGCCCTCTGAAACAAGCAGATCAACATGTACATGTATACATACAATTCACATCTCAATTCATTTCACAATCATAAAACATCCAATTCACATCGCACTTCATTTCACAAACATAAAACATCCATTTCGGAAATCAATTAATTGAAATAAAATAAAATATCCATTAACAAATACACAATTACAAAAGATCTACATTGCATTTGCACTTAGATGGTAACATTGCATTTTTTATTGCTCTATCACTCCAGAATCGAGGTCTCGCGAAAGGAACAGATCCACAATCAACGAACTTGTAACACCCCAGCCAAACAATGACCTGGAATGCTACTAAACTAACAACATATTAAGGAAGAACTTATATTCACCTTACAAAATTTTGGCAGAACCTGCTTAGTTTAATGAGTAAATCAAAGGTTTCAACTTGCATAGACAAATGATCTGAATAATAGTAAACAATAAATATCCAATTCTAAACAACTGAATTATGTTTGCCATCACAATCGTAACCACAATACTTAAATAAAGAACGTAAGCAATGTAAAAGTTCTAAACCTTTATTACATTTTAAACATGGTGATCTTTAATCAGTTACCACTTAAGCTATTCAACAAATAATGTTTAAGGTTCTTTATTTCTTCTAAGGTGAATGGACCGTGCAAGTACAACAAAGCTAATCCATCTTTATCCCCATGCATGCCGGTCTCATGAAGGTACCTAAAAAACATCCAACAACAAGGGTGAGTCCAAAGACTCAGCAAGTATAATAAATGGTAACAACAGCATATAAGTATGAAACCCATCAATTGCACTTCACAAATCCATTCACCAAATACATTACATACACATGATATGCAACATGCTCAATATGCTCAAGGTGCTCTTTGTCTTTATCTTTGTCTTTTTGCATTTTACCGATAATGCAAAGTGCGCATCCGTCGATGTACACCCATGTCTATGCCATCTGGCACAGGGACCATTGCCCATACTCTGCAAGTATGGGGACCTAAGCCCATGCTCTTCAAGCATGGGGACCTTTAGCCCGTCATAAACATGACGGGGATCTCAAGAATTGCTTGGTCGTCACAGGACCAAGACTTCAATAAGCCAACATGATGTATATGTATGAAATCTCAAATTAATACAACATGCATCCACATCAACATTGCATATGAATAACATATTCATACTACAAAAGCTCATATTCATAGACTTCATAACTTTCAAACATCCGTGATTAACACATAACTCATAGCATTAGCAACCATGAACATTACCAATCATATCACCATAACAATCATGAACAACTCAAATTCTCATAGAATTTATCAAACTATACCATTCGATAATATCTATTATATCCATAAATATACTTGCCTTAACCACGAGAAAACGGGGAATGAGCAGAAGGTGCGGCTCCTGGAATCCGTCCTCCTCCTGAACAATAATTATAATAATAGGGCGTTCTCAGATTTTCTGGAAAGATAATTAAATTGCCTAAACAAACTTAGTTGGGGACCCCTTCTGATTCTTCCATATACTGCCCCTACCAAGCCAATCTACAGAACATCAATTATCACGTTGGGTTCTCTGGACAGTACACTAAAATTATCATAACTTTTGGTACGAAAGTGCAATTCATGCGTTCTTTAGCTTTCTGGAAAGGTGAGGGAATTACCCATCTTTTTCATTATAACGAGACCCTCTGATTTCGTCTTTACCTAATAGATTAACTCAGATTTCTACAGACTGTCAGGATGATGACAGATTAACAGGACAGCGGCACTAAACAATTCATAACTTTCTAACCGTTGATCGGATCTGGGCGTTCTTGGCAGCCACGGAAAGCTAACGACACAACCCAACTTTATCTAAGAGAAGTGATCCCCAGATTCTGCTTCTAAAGTCATGAAAACCGCCGTTCAATAATCTGGATAGAAACGCGATCTAGCAGCTAATGACAATCGATCTACTAAACGAATTAATAAACGCATCTAATACAAAACATACGGCAATAGAGGCTCTTCGTTACCCTTGAAGAACGCCGGAAGCCGATGAATTTCCCCCCACGAAGATGGTCTCCTCCCCTCCTCTTCTTCTTCCTCCTATGGCTGGCCACCACGCGAGCGGTCCTTCTCTTGGACAGCAGCCACAGGGGCTTCTTCACCGGCAGCGGGAGGGCTTCAACAGGGGAGGAGGAGCTGCGCACAGGGGAGGCGCAAGAGGGCAGAGGGGCGGCGCAAGGGAGCAGCAGGAGCGGCGCAAGGGGGGAGAGGGGGAGGGGCGGCTAGGGTTGGAGGGGGGGAGGTGGCGCCCCCCTTTGCTGGCCGAAATCCCCACCTGGGCCAAGGCCCAGGCCCAGGTTGCCAGGGAAAATCAGAAAAACCCCCTCTAAACTTGATATTTTATTCTTCCCTTTAAGGTCCTTTACTCCGATTAAACGATTAACGGTCGAAACTCTTCCGGGATATTACAGGACTTGTCAGGCTACATAAGCTATACTTGGATGGTGCATGATTGTCATTCAAGTATTGCTTTTGTAGCTGACAAGTTCGTTGATTATGGATCCGTTCCTTTCGCGAGACCTCGATTTCGGAGTGAGAAGAGCAATAAAAAATCATTGTGCGTAGTGGAACTCTCCATCTGATCTTATGACTTTAGACCACAAAAACCAAGCGTACTCTCCTCGAATTTTTGCAAGGTCCGATTGTTTCAATGCAGTTGTAGAGATGGGCGCAGCCTGTTGATAGGAATATCAATGCACATACATATATAACCTGACAAGTATGAAATAAATGTGGGAAGATTGATAAACCTTAGAATTGGTGATCTTCGAGCAATCGAGGAGTAGTCTCATATGGTGACAAACGTAGAATCCACACGTGTTGCCCGGCTGCTGCTGGTGGCACTGCAAAAAATAGAATTTGTTAAATCAAGAAGCATTACTACTAAGTGTTGTATAGGATTAATTAATGTGTAGCTAGCGAATACCCGAAAATTGCGAACATGTTTCAAGGGCTTGGCCCCTGTCGTCAGCCACATGTTTGTGCAACGTATGTGGCAAACGACCTTCGTTATTCGAAAAAGTTAGATTAGTCATTTGGAAGGAAAGAAAGAGTACAATGTAGTTATGTATGGAGAAAATGTACTTACCTATCGAGTATTTGGGCGATAGATGTGTACTTGGATTTGTTCTTACTTAGAGAATCAAGGTATATAGCCTTGTTCCATTTTGGTATAATTACAATTAAAATTCAATAGAAGTGCTCATTGTATGGCATAATGTGAGACCCCGGAGTAGAAACTCCTGGACTCCCTGTGCATTACAGTACTAGTCCCAGATCAACGCTAGTACACACAGTTCAAACAGAAAAGATGATACATTGCCAACAACGCTTTATTATCATAATCGAGATTACAGACCTCGAAGCTTTTATTACAAATGAGGTTTTAAGACCTCACACCAAAAAGAAAATTACAGCGGAAGCAAAAAGAAACTAAAGCAAGACCCATCAATACGCCACAGGCAATTGACTGGGGAAACGCAACCTAGAAGTCCGGAAAGCCTTCGACGAATCCATCCACGAAGTAGTCGTAGTCCACCTCTTGAGCTTCGATCTCCTCTGAGAGTTAATTTGAAGTGTAGCACGTGAGTACATGAATGTACTCCGCAAGTCTTGGGAAAGATGCATAGATGCAAGGCTTCACAAAGGAAGGCTATATGGTTCTTTTGCATAAATCAGCATTTTATTTCAAATCTACATAATTACTTCAAAGGCCATTTGATAAACATCTTTGTTTTTCATAAATGAAATTAGATAAATAACTTAGTGAAGGTTAAACCACCAACACTAAAATCTCAGGCTATCTGCCAACTTTCAAAACTCAGGTTAAACCACCTGATCTGGTTACACCACCAGATTTAAATCACGAGAGTTACACCACTCCCGAGTTTAACAAACCATTTTATTTTGAAAATCAAAATCAAACTTCTACCATGTGAATGCATTCCTTGCCCGCCCTTGACCGTGGGCACGGCTATTCGAATAGTTTTTACTCTGCAGAGTTTGTACACTTTACCCACAAGAGATAAATTATCTTAATAGTCAACATGCTTCCTTTGGCATGAGACCCAGATAAAATATCACAAAGCCTTTCACCTACTCCAGTATAGCTAGATACCACCCGCTAAGGTTTCACCACAACTCGAATCCACGAGTCGGAGCCCCCTCTTGCGCCGTATGAGTACAGTAAACCCTGTCCCTCACTATGAGTAACCAGTACACCCTGGCACTCAATACACCACTGGTGATATCTAAACTACACCTTTATAGGTTAGTTAGCTAGGTCGTACCCATATAGACTTGTGGTTGCACTGTTTTGCTCAGTTTGGACAAACACAAGCGTCGGTCCTTAAACGACCAGGGTGGTTCATTCACAATTCCAAAAATTCTCGTGCTAACTGCACCAGCCAAACCTTCCATCCACCCTTGTCAACTTTTCCCTTTAAAATTCATTTTTACTTTTAAATTAACAGTGGTAACATCCATTACCACTTTTCAAACAAATCATTTAACAATGGTAACATCCATTACCAATGTTCAAACAAATCATTCATCAAAACATTTAGCAAACATGCTACTCATTTGAGCATTATTACATTGATTTGCTACGCTAAGCTTTTGCTAGTATTTAAAAATTCAACAGATGTAATACTAACTCATTATTGAGTCAAAGGGATATCCTAAGTTGACAATGGTACAAGGTAAACAATTTTCAATGGAAGGTATAACAAATTGGATATTTAACTAAATTTTCTAAATCAAATTATCACTTGATATAACATAAGCATGCAATAATTTAAAATAACTACCTAATCATTTTATAAATCATTTGAGCAAGTTGATCAAGGAAAACTTGCAAAACATAGGATCAAAATGATCAAAGGAGACTTGCCTTCTTGAATGCTATTTGGGTCTTCTTGCTGCGACTCGATGAATTCCTCGGTGACGACGGTTTCTACGCGCGAAACAACAAAATAACCAAATAAATAAATACAAATAAAATCACAAAAATATAAAATATATACTTCAACATAGATTATAATTTTATACAAATTTAGAAATTTGAATCACTGGATTCGGAGATCGGACGAGGGAGAACGAGCGATTGGAAGTTTGATCGGTTTGGAAATTCCAGAAAATGCAAAACGAGGGAATATTCTCTGGAATCTTATTTTGGCTGATTTTTGGGGTATTTTGGAGTGTATGACATGTGGGGCCCGGTTGTCATTGGGTGCCAAATTTTATTTTAATATTTTATGACAGGTGGGTCCCGCTTGTCATGGACCAAAAATTTTGGCAAAGCCCCAACCGAAAATTGCATTGCATTGGATTTGAACCCACAACCTCATGCATGCATGCCTTAACTTGTCTCCCCTAGCCAAGTGGGCATTTGATCTTTTGTGACAAAGAAGTATCACCAAGGAATAAAAAGGAAGGAAGATACTATTTCCTCATGAAGACAAACACGCAGTGGACAGAGAGGTGCGGCCATGGAGGATGGAGGGCGCTAGGGAGGGAATAGAGGGGCGGCGCGGGAAGGGGAGACCGAGGGGGGTGCGGCTCCTACCGGCGGCGGCTCGGGAGATGGCCGGGAAGGCGACGGCGGCGAGAAAACCGGCGACGCGTACATAGGAGAGAGGGTGCTTCGGCGGCGGCGGCTTTTGGCGGCACGGGCGGCGACTCCGGTGGTCGGGGGCGGCGGCCGAAAGGTGGAGGAGGTGGGAGCCGGCCGAAAAGATGGGGGAAAGGGGAGAGTATGGTGAAGGGAAGCTAATTTATAGAAAGAGAAGGGAGATGAGGGGGTTTCGGTTTGAGAAGGCTAAAGGACGGGGAACGGCCGGGATATTGATGGGGGTGATTAAGGCTTTCGTTTCCATGCTTTAATCGGGTGTTAAGTGGGAGAAACGGCGGAGTTTCGAAGCTTTTATTTGTCATCCATGGTGGAGGAGAGAGAGAGTTAGGGGGAGGAAGAAGAAGAGGTTGAAGAAACATATGACATGTGGGGTCCATGTGTAATAGAGAGGGAGAAGAAGTGAAGGGGTACGGGCCGTCGGATTTGCGACACGTGGCAAGTGGATGTATTATGGCTCTTGGATTTTATGAAGGGGTAAGTTGTGGTGGATGGCTAGGATTAAAACGTGGAGAGAGATTGATTTAATCTGAGAGCGACACGTGGCGGGCTAGGAATAATTTGATTTTTATTTTCGGAATAAATTTCAGCAAATACTAGAAACTTTATAAACGTTTGGAAAAATAATATTTAATGTCTAAAAATTCCAGAAAAATTATATAATATTCCTGGAAGCATTTTAGACTTAGTAAAAAATATTTTTAATTTCAAATTTGAATTTATAATTTTATAAAATACTTTTTAACTTTAAAAATTGATTTTAAATTCTAGAAAATTCTCAATAATTACTTAAAAATTTAGGGAAGGCTAGGCAAAATATAATAAACTATTTTTGGCTTTAATAAAATATTTTAAATACATTTCCTTGTTTTAAATTTTGAAATTAAATCCAGATAAATCCAAATAAGATTCAAATACATTGAAATAATTAATAAAAATAAAATTTTTCAGAAAGCGAAAATTTGGGATGTGACAAACCTACCCCCCTTAGAAAGAATCTCGACCCCGAGATTCGGAAAGACTGGGAAAAAGATCAGGAAACTCTGCTCGAAGATCCTCTTCACGCTCCCAGGTTGCTTCCGATTCTGGATGATTATTCCACTGCACCCTGCAAAATTTGATAGTCTTGTTTCTTGTACAGCGCTCTGCCTCTTCTAAAATCTTGACAGGAAATTCTGAATACGTCAAGTCTTCTTTTAAATCCACCTCTTCTAAAGATATTAACTCCTCTGGTACTCTTAAGCACTTCTTCAACTGTGATACATGAAATACATCATGTACATCTGACAACTGAGGAGGAAGCTCTAACTGATATGCAACTTCACCTCTTCTGGCTATAACTAGAAATGGTCCGATATATCTTGGAGCAAGCTTTCCACTGACCTTGAAACGTCGCATCCCTTTTAAAGGTGACACCTTCAAATACACATGATCCCCTGATGCGAATTCCAACATTCTGCGGCGATTATCTGCATAACTCTTTTGTCTGGTCTGTGCTACTTTCAATCGGTCTCGTATTAATCGAACTTGCTCTTCGGCTAGCTTCAAGACATCGGGTCCGAATACTTGACTTTCTCCAGTCTCTGACCAATATAATGGCGTTCTGCATTTCCTGCCATACAAGGCTTCAAACGGAGACATCTTCAGACTAGACTGATAACTGTTATTATAGGAAAATTCCACGTAGGGTAAACTTTGATCCCAACTGGCTTTGTTGGCTAAAGCACACGCTCTTAGCATATCTTCCAATATCTGATTCACTCGTTCAGTCTGGCCATCTATTTGAGGATGATAAGCAGTACTGAAATTTAAATTGGTGCCCAAAACTTCATGAAGTTTCTGCCAAAATCTTGAGGTAAATTGCGTTCCTCTATCCGATACGATCTTCTTTGGAACTCCATGCAGACATACAATTCTTGACATATAGAGCTCTGCCAATCTATCTCCTGAATAGGTAGTCTTTACAGGTATGAAATGTGCAACCTTTGTTAAGCGATCCACTATAACCCAGATTGAATCATACCCTGACTTGGTTCTTGGTAGTCCTGTTATGAAATCCATTCCGATTTCCTCCCATTTCCATTCAGGTATTTGCAGAGGTTGCAAAAGACCGGCATGTCGTTGGTGCTCTGCTTTAACCCTTTGACATATATCACATAAAGCTACATATTCTGCAATTTCTCGTTTCATACTGGTCCACCAGTAACTTTCCTTTAGATCTTGGTACATCTTTGTACTTCCGGGATGAATGGAATATCCTGATTCATGAGCTTCCTTTAGAATTAAATCTTTTATTTCCTTTCTCTTAGGTACTAAAATCCTTTTTCCAAACCAAAGAATTCCTTCTTCATCTTCTGAGAATCCAGGTGCTTTGCCTTTCTTCATGTTCTCTTTTATTTCCTTAACATACTCATCTTCTTTCTGAGCTGCCTTGATCTGATCTTCTAAAGTGGGTTGGACCTTTAATGTAGACAGAATTCCTTCATTTATCACTCCCAAATTGAGACGCTGAAATTCTTCACGAAGAGTTGGCTGACTGTCTTGAATCAACATATTGCTAACATGGATCTTCCGACTTAAAGCATCTGCTACTATATTGGCCTTTCCTGGATGATAGTGTATTCCCACATCATAATCCTTTATCAGTTCAAGCCATCTTCTTTGTCTCAGATTAAGATCGGGTTGAGTGAATATATACTTTAGACTTTTATGATCCGTATATATTTCACACCGATTACTAATTAGATAATGCCTCCACAACTTTAGAGCATGCACTACAGCAGCTAGCTCTAAATCATGAGTGGGGTAATTCTCCTCATGTGGCCTTAACTGCCTTGATGCATAAGCAACAACCTTTCCTTCTTGCATTAGTACACATCCAAGACCTTGTTTTGATGCGTCACAATAAACTTCAAAATCTTTTCTAATATCCGGTAACCGCAGAACTGGTGCTGAAGTTAACCTCTTCTTTAACTCTTGAAACTATCTTCACAGGATTTACTCCATTCAAATTTCTTCTCTTTCTTTAACAGCTGGGTTAAAGGTCTGGCAATCTTGGAAAAGCCTTCAATGAATCGACGATAGTAACCAGCTAATCCCAGAAAACTTCTGATCTCGGTTACTGTCTTGGGTGGAGTCCAATTTAATACATCCTTAACTTTTCCAGGATCTACAGATACTCCTTCTGCTGAAATTACGTGTCCCAAAAACTCAATTTCCTTTAACCAAAACGCACACTTGCTAAACTTGGCATATAACTGGTGTTCACGGAGTCTTTGCAACACTATCCTTAGATGATCCTCATGTTCTTTATTGTTTTTCGAATAGATAAGAATGTCATCTATAAAGACAACAACAAACTTATCTAAATAATCCATAAATACTTTATTCATCAAATTCATGAAGTATGCCGGGGCATTTGTCAGACCGAAAGACATCACAGTATACTCATATAATCCATATCTTGTGGCGAAGGCTGTCTTTGGTATATCTTCTGGTCTAATCTTCAACTGGTGATATCCTGACCGAAGATCAATCTTGGAGAAGACACTTGATCCTTTGAGTTGATCGAACAAATCGTCGATCCGGGGTAAGGGATACTTATTCTTTATAGTTACTTCATTTAAAGCTCTATAGTCCACGCACATACGCTGACTACCATCCTTCTTGTTTACCAAAAGCACTGGGGCTCCCCAAGGTGAAGAACTTGGTCTAATGAAACTTTTCTCTTGTAATTCTTGAATCTGCCTCTTGACTTCAGCTAAATCATCAGCTGACATCCGATAAGGTCTTTTTGATATTGGGGCTGTACCAGGTACCAGATTTATAACAAATTCAATCTCTCGATCTGGTGGCAGTCCTGGCAATTCTTTAGGGAAAACATCAGGGTATTCGCAAGCTACCAACACATCCTCTAACTTTTTCCCTTTTAAGTTGGTTAACTTACTGTTCTTCTTTGAGTGCATAACTGCCTCATGTCTTATCTGAATTCCGTCAGAATTGGTAAGAATAATGGCACGATTGGCACAATTTATCTGTCCTTTATACTTGATCAACCAATCCATACCAAGTATTATATCTATGCCATCGGAGTCTATTATAATAAGGTTCGCTAGGAACTTTACTCCATTTATAATTATGGTTGCACTATTGTACTTTGTGGAACTTTATGGTCATGCTTCTTGCGTGGCGTTCAGCTTCCTTCATGATTCTATCTTGTTGTTCAATGCTCTGAGGTATTCCTTTAACTGAGAAATATGGAAGACAACAACAAATCGGATTGGTACATCTTTAGTCGCCTGCAAGCTTTGGGTTAACTTCAATTGCCCTTATCATATCGATTAATTCAGTATTCCACCAAAAGGGCTTAACTTCTAGTGTTCATCTGACAAAAGACATAATTATTTCATCTTTTCAAAGGTGCTTCATTGCAGAATCATATACCACCAATGCAACTCGTTGATCTCACATTGGTTTCCACAAATAATCCCATAACATTTTATTGTCTATACTTATTCGAATTTGACGGCAAACCATAGAGTTCTTCTAATAAGAATCCAATGATGTTGTAATCTGTGATTTCCACCAATACTTTATGATCCTTGTCTAATCCAATAGATTCATAACTCCCATAATTAATTTAAATCCTCCAGCTTAACCATTTGAACATCATTAAATGATTTAGTCAATTCATAAATTAAAATCCAATTATCTAACAATGATATGATAAATCCACAAATTTCAAATCAACATATCAGAACCCACTTTTCGATGATAAGATTAATCCACCAAAATCAACTTCTCGAAAATCATCATTTTGGTTCTACCAAATTTGAGTGAATCTGAGTACCACAATTAATTCTTATCGAACAATCTATCTTCCATATTTGACTTAAATCCACCCAACTTAAGCCTTCGATCATCCTTAAATGATATATTCAATCTCATAAATTAAAATCCAGTTATCTTTCAACGATCTGATAAATCCACGAGTTTCAAATCAATATCCCCTTTGCAATGACAAGAGTAATCCACCAGATATCTAAGTGTATTATCTTCCAGAATTGCACTGGTATCCACTCATCATCAATAGGTCCACCAAACTATGATAGTCAATTAATTCCACAAAATTTATCCGCTCTTCATGATTCAACCAAATCAGACAAAATTGATGTCATAAATTGTTTATGATAATCCAATCTTTTAATTTCCACCTTTACTATATCAAATTCTTAATATTAATTCTCCAATGATCACAAATAAATCCTTCAACTAAAATCTTGTTTTACATCCAATTACTCCTTTCAATCCAAGATAATAAATCCAAGGCACCAAGTTTGGATACTTCTCATGATCTAATTAGTTCCACCAAGTTCAATAATGTGATTATTTCCAAAATCTATTCAATCCATAAATATTGTAGTCTTGAGATTTATTCATAATCAATTTGTATCCACAAATATACCTTTATTACTTCCGAATCACCCAAATATTATCCAATCTTGTCAATTCTAACTCCAAATATATCACACTAGCAACAATCCTCCAAATTACCTAACTTGACATCTAAGGATTAGGATGACTTTCCTGATAAGAGTACTTTCCGTAAATGTTGTGATCTTCCATATATTCTTGGTTCTCAAATATTTTCCAAGCTTGGACTACAATGGAAGAATTGGAACTTACACCATCTGAAGCAGTAACTAGGGTTAGCACAAGGTAAGAGGGAAGTAGCTTAGATAAGAGGTCGGGGAACAACTAAATAACATCCCAAACAAACACACAAGAGATAAGCAAACTCCAACCAGAAGAAACTTAGCTCAAAAACAAAAATAGTTTTTAAAGATGGCTGTACTACAAGTACACAAAGATTTGGTACAGTCCATCTAGCAAGCAATATATATAAGCGTTCTAAAATCGTATGACTTTACTTGGGTATTATGAACTAAAGAACTACTCTTCAAATCTTCATGACGACACGGTCCTCTGGTTGCTTCTCAGACTTGATCTCTCTAACCCGTCTATAGAAATTATAAAGGAAAGTGGATACAATTATCATTCTTAAAAGTGAGTAAACAGATAGATAAGATAGAATATCCTAAAGAAAGTAAGGATAGAAAGAAGAGAAAAGATGAGAAAAGCACATTATTAAATTTTTATTTTATAAAATAAAATTTGAAGCTTTTCTAATAACGGCCATTCTAACTAGGTTACGCCCTACAGTCAAATTGGCTCTGATACCACTTCTGTGAGACCCCGGAGTAGAAACTCCTGGACTCCCTGTGCATTACAGTACTAGTCCCAGATCAACGCTAGTACACACAGTTCAAACAGAAAAGATGATACATTGCCAACAACGCTTTATTATCATAATCGAGATTACAGACCTCGAAGCTTTTATTACAAATGAGGTTTTAAGACCTCACACCAAAAAGAAAATTACAGCGGAAGCAAAAAGAAACTAAAGCAAGACCCATCAATACGCCACAGGCAATTGACTGGGGAAACGCAACCTAGAAGTCCGGAAAGCCTTCGACGAATCCATCCACGAAGTAGTCGTAGTCCACCTCTTGAGCTTCGATCTCCTCTGAGAGTTAATTTGAAGTGTAGCACGTGAGTACATGAATGTACTCCGCAAGTCTTGGGAAAGATGCATAGATGCAAGGCTTCACAAAGGAAGGCTATATGGTTCTTTTGCATAAATCAGCATTTTATTTCAAATCTACATAATTACTTCAAAGGCCATTTGATAAACATCTTTGTTTTTCATAAATGAAATTAGATAAATAACTTAGTGAAGGTTAAACCACCAACACTAAAATCTCAGGCTATCTGCCAACTTTCAAAACTCAGGTTAAACCACCTGATCTGGTTACACCACCAGATTTAAATCACGAGAGTTACACCACTCCCGAGTTTAACAAACCATTTTATTTTGAAAATCAAAATCAAACTTCTACCATGTGAATGCATTCCTTGCCCGCCCTTGACCGTGGGCACGGCTATTCGAATAGTTTTTACTCTGCAGAGTTTGTACACTTTACCCACAAGAGATAAATTATCTTAATAGTCAACATGCTTCCTTTGGCATGAGACCCAGATAAAATATCACAAAGCCTTTCACCTACTCCAGTATAGCTAGATACCACCCGCTAAGGTTTCACCACAACTCGAATCCACGAGTCGGAGCCCCCTCTTGCGCCGTATGAGTACAGTAAACCCTGTCCCTCACTATGAGTAACCAGTACACCCTGGCACTCAATACACCACTGGTGATATCTAAACTACACCTTTATAGGTTAGTTAGCTAGGTCGTACCCATATAGACTTGTGGTTGCACTGTTTTGCTCAGTTTGGACAAACACAAGCGTCGGTCCTTAAACGACCAGGGTGGTTCATTCACAATTCCAAAAATTCTCGTGCTAACTGCACCAGCCAAACCTTCCATCCACCCTTGTCAACTTTTCCCTTTAAAATTCATTTTTACTTTTAAATTAACAGTGGTAACATCCATTACCACTTTTCAAACAAATCATTTAACAATGGTAACATCCATTACCAATGTTCAAACAAATCATTCATCAAAACATTTAGCAAACATGCTACTCATTTGAGCATTATTACATTGATTTGCTACGCTAAGCTTTTGCTAGTATTTAAAAATTCAACAGATGTAATACTAACTCATTATTGAGTCAAAGGGATATCCTAAGTTGACAATGGTACAAGGTAAACAATTTTCAATGGAAGGTATAACAAATTGGATATTTAACTAAATTTTCTAAATCAAATTATCACTTGATATAACATAAGCATGCAATAATTTAAAATAACTACCTAATCATTTTATAAATCATTTGAGCAAGTTGATCAAGGAAAACTTGCAAAACATAGGATCAAAATGATCAAAGGAGATTTGCCTTCTTGAATGCTATTTGGGTCTTCTTGCTGCGACTCGATGAATTCCTCGGTGACGACGGTTTCTACGCGCGAAACAACAAAATAACCAAATAAATAAATACAAATAAAATCACAAAAATATAAAATATATACTTCAACATAGATTATAATTTTATACAAATTTAGAAATTTGAATCACTGGATTCGGAGATCGGACGAGGGAGAACGAGCGATTGGAAGTTTGATCGGTTTGGAAATTCCAGAAAATGCAAAACGAGGGAATATTCTCTGGAATCTTATTTTGGCTGATTTTTGGGGTATTTTGGAGTGTATGACATGTGGGGCCCGGTTGTCATTGGGTGCCAAATTTTATTTTAATATTTTATGACAGGTGGGTCCCGCTTGTCATGGACCAAAAATTTTGGCAAAGCCCCAACCGAAAATTGCATTGCATTGGATTTGAACCCACAACCTCATGCATGCATGCCTTAACTTGTCTCCCCTAGCCAAGTGGGCATTTGATCTTTTGTGACAAAGAAGTATCACCAAGGAATAAAAAGGAAGGAAGATACTATTTCCTCATGAAGACAAACACGCAGTGGACAGAGAGGTGCGGCCATGGAGGATGGAGGGCGCTAGGGAGGGAATAGAGGGGCGGCGCGGGAAGGGGAGACCGAGGGGGGTGCGGCTCCTACCGGCGGCGGCTCGGGAGATGGCCGGGAAGGCGACGGCGGCGAGAAAACCGGCGACGCGTACATAGGAGAGAGGGTGCTTCGGCGGCGGCGGCTTTTGGCGGCACGGGCGGCGACTCCGGTGGTCGGGGGCGGCGGCCGAAAGGTGGAGGAGGTGGGAGCCGGCCGAAAAGATGGGGGAAAGGGGAGAGTATGGTGAAGGGAAGCTAATTTATAGAAAGAGAAGGGAGATGAGGGGGTTTCGGTTTGAGAAGGCTAAAGGACGGGGAACGGCCGGGATATTGATGGGGGTGATTAAGGCTTTCGTTTCCATGCTTTAATCGGGTGTTAAGTGGGAGAAACGGCGGAGTTTCGAAGCTTTTATTTGTCATCCATGGTGGAGGAGAGAGAGAGTTAGGGGGAGGAAGAAGAAGAGGTTGAAGAAACATATGACATGTGGGGTCCATGTGTAATAGAGAGGGAGAAGAAGTGAAGGGGTACGGGCCGTCGGATTTGCGACACGTGGCAAGTGGATGTATTATGGCTCTTGGATTTTATGAAGGGGTAAGTTGTGGTGGATGGCTAGGATTAAAACGTGGAGAGAGATTGATTTAATCTGAGAGCGACACGTGGCGGGCTAGGAATAATTTGATTTTTATTTTCGGAATAAATTTCAGCAAATACTAGAAACTTTATAAACGTTTGGAAAAATAATATTTAATGTCTAAAAATTCCAGAAAAATTATATAATATTCCTGGAAGCATTTTAGACTTAGTAAAAAATATTTTTAATTTCAAATTTGAATTTATAATTTTATAAAATACTTTTTAACTTTAAAAATTGATTTTAAATTCTAGAAAATTCTCAATAATTACTTAAAAATTTAGGGAAGGCTAGGCAAAATATAATAAACTATTTTTGGCTTTAATAAAATATTTTAAATACATTTCCTTGTTTTAAATTTTGAAATTAAATCCAGATAAATCCAAATAAGATTCAAATACATTGAAATAATTAATAAAAATAAAATTTTTCAGAAAGCGAAAATTTGGGATGTGACACATAAGAACAAATTCCTTATCGCGGTGAGCCAGTAGTGATGATGTAATATAGCTCTCGACGAAGGATGCATTCTCGTTGATGGTATCAATGGCGACCAAGAGTGGGTCTAGGAAACCAATTGGTGATTTCGATGATCTAGTTGGGTCAGCATAAATCTATATATATACACAGAAAAACAACAAATTGTGACATATATTAGTATTACATGAACAGAGACTGTGATTGTACAGACTTACAGCGTCCAGCATCGAACGAGTGAGACGTCGAGAGCGTTGAGCGTGAAAAGAACAAATATATCATCAAAGGTCACCGCGAAGACACATTCCTGAAATTCGTGCTGGAAATGATCCCGCGTGAATTTGATAATGATACCCGAGCGCCGTTCTGCCTCTGGCTTATTGGACTGTTCCATATACCAAGCGTGTAATGTTTGGCAACCAAGTCCTAGGGTTACGAGGTGCTCTTCCGGGATTATCATCGGCTCGCCTAGCACAAATTTGCGGGCCAATGGCAGGTACGGGATATCATCATGATCCTTCATCTTTGATTTGCCCTAGCCACTGCCTCAACTGTAGGTCGACTTTATGGTACTCGACTGTAATGGTAGAACCGGTGCAAGTTACTTTGGCGAGAATAGCACCCGTGGAGATAGCACCGGTGCAGGTAGCTTTGGTTCGCACTGCCCTTGTGGAGTTAGCACCAGTGCATTTAGCTCTGGTTTGCACTGCCCTTCTGGTCTGGCCACCGGTGTAGAAGCCTCCAGGGAGATGTCGCTTTTGGGCCACTGGATGAATGTTCTAATGGCCTGCCCTAGAGTCACGATCTCGTCGTTGGGGGGCTTCGGTAGCAGGACGACCTCAAAATTGATATGCACACCATCCACATTAACTTTTGCGTAGCCTGGTGCTAAAGCTTGACTGTGCACCATGGCGTCGATAGCAGACGGATATGCCTGGCCCCAAGCAGCGTACAAGGGAACGGAGGCATATCTCACTTGGAGCCTGCACTTCGTAGGCTCCTACATAACGATACAAAATTAGCTACTCCAATAGGCCTATCAATGGAGCAAACATTCGAGAGATAATAATTATTACCTGGATGTCGTCCACAGGAAATCTGGCCTCGCTTTCTGTCGGATTGGACGCTCAACTACTCGGACGGTTGGGCGGGCTAGCTAGCACAGGAGCGGCGGCGGCCTGCTGACTTTCTGTATGTTTCCGCACCTCATCTCTGACATAATCAGCCAACTCATCTCTTAGCTCCTCTCTAAGAGATGCCTTGATCTCTTCTCGTAGCCGCTCCTCACGCTCGGCTTTGGTTCTCTTCCTATGCCGATACATTTCGGAGTCATCTTGGAAACCATGTTTCCAAGGAACGTAAAGCCCAAGGCCTCTTGTACGGCCTGGGTGCTTCTTGTTTCCCAGGGTCGCGGAGAGCATATCATTCTCCCTTGTTCCCTGGAATGATCTCAGGGTAGATTCAAAACTCAGCTCTTCCTGCAAGAGCACGACATGTCATTTCACTTCGTACGAAGTTGTAGAGTAATTACAAGCTACGTAGTTCGATCGATATCTTACCAGGCGCTGGGACACTTGCTGGTCTGCAGGGTTTCGAAAGGAGACGTCCCCCAATGTCGTTGTAGATGACCTTACTCTAATCCAATTTCGAGCGTGGTCATCTGGGATATTGGCAAATGGCGGGGCGATGTCTTGCAGGGCTGCCAGTGCATCCTCCTTCCTCCACTGCGGGATTTTACCCGCATACCCAGCTGTGCCAATTCTGTGGGGGTGTGTGTTTTTTTTGCAAAAAGTGAAACATGATGCTCAATGTTAGGAAGAGAGGAGAGGAGTAGAGGGGAGGGGGAGAAGGGAGGGGGTGATGTGGACAGAGAGAGGGGGTGATGTGCCTATCTTAGCACCTACTTTAGTTGCTAATACTATATACTAACACTCACAGCAAGTAAAAGACAATTTACTACAAGAAATGAACATTACAAAATAAACCAAATAGCAAACTATGCTATTGCAGTAAACAAGATCTCTATTCACAATGAATATTTCCACACTTCTCAAAGATTGTGGATTCCATCCATCCCCAAAAAATGATATTGTACTTAATGTTAACACAATGTACAGCTACAAAGCAGGCATAGGCATAATATTGTACTTAATGTTAACCCAATGTACAGCTACAAAGCAGGCATAGGCATAATATTGTACTTAATGTTAACCCAAAAAATGACATATAGCTACAAAGCAGGCATAGGCAAGATTTAGAGAAGCAGAACTTTGGATCCTTGTCTTATACGGCGACGGCGGCGTGGACGGAGAGGGGCTCGGGGAGGCGGCCGGTGAGGGGCTCAGGGAGGTAGCCGGCGAGGAGCTCGGGGAGGCGGCCGATGAGGGGCTCGAGGAGGCGGCCGGCGAGGGGCTCGGAGAGGCGGCCGACGAGGGGCTCGGGGAGGCAGCGGCGATGGGCCCGAGGGAGGAGGAGGGTGACGGTGGTGACGGAGGTGCGAGGAGACAGCGGCGACGGAGGTTCGAGGAGACAGACGCGAGACTTAGATCTATAACTGCAGCATACGCGAAAAACCCTAGCCAGAGGATATATATTGGGGGCTTATTAGTAGAACCGTTTGTGATAAACATATCACAGACGGTTCTACACTTAGAACCGTCTGTGATAGTTAATATCAACTATCACAGACGGTTCTAAACTTAGAACCGTCTGTGATAGTTGATATCACAGACGGTTCTAACTTTAGAACAGTCTATGATAAGCCTTTCCTCGACTGTAGTTATTCAGACAAACACCAACTAGCTGCATTCATATAAAACACCAACCAGCTGCATTCATATACAACACCAACCAGCTGCATTCATATACAACACCAACCAGCCAATTCACATATATATCACACACATGAATTTCTTCACACATTTTCACATATACATAAATGCCAATTCACATATACATCACACACATGCATTGTTGTATACATAAATGCCAATTCACATATACATCACACACATGCCTTGTTATATACATATATATGCAAATGCCCACATATATGTCGCACATTCTCATTCTACTTGCTTATTTCCTTTAAAAATTAGCCCTTCATGATAATCAATGCATACATAAACTAGTTTCGTCACGTTGTTCGTCGTCGACCCTTATGCCATTTCCAAAAGGAGGTAACTCGTCAAATTGATTGTATTCTTCCTCATCCACTACATTCTCTACTCCAACAATTCTCCTTTTTTCATGAAGAACTACATGACATTTCTTATTTGCCGGGTCGGTTACATAGAAAACTTGAACAACTTGGTTGGCGAGTACGAATGGTTCGTCTTTGTACCCGACACGTTGGAGGTCCACGGTAGTGACACCGTACTTGTCAACATTCACCTGTGGGAGATGCACCCAACGGCAGCGAAATAAGGGGATCTTGAAAATCCCGTAGTCGAGCTCCCAAATCTCTTCTATGAACCCATAGTATGAGTTTCTCAATCCATCGGTACTGAACGCATCTATGCAGATACCGCTGTTCTGGTTAGAGCTCTTTACATCTTGAGACTGTGTATAGAATGTGTACCCGTTTATGTCATATCCTTGCCATGTTACAACTGTAAATGTTGGCCCTTTTACCAACCATGTCAGCATCTCACTTGGCGAGCTCCTAGCGATTTGCTCCTTCAACCATTGGTTGAACCGACTGTTGTGTTGCCTCATGATCCAAACATCCGGCCGCTCCGAATTCTGTTGCCGAAGTACATCCTTGTGCTGGTCGACATAAGGCGCCACTTCAGTCATGTGTTGCAAGACCGTGAAATGGGCTAGAGTATACGTGTCAATATCTGCAGTGATTGCTTTCCTTCTGATAGTTCTGATATCCTTCAGTCTCCCCTCATGACGAGATTGAGGCACACCTATCGGTTGAGTCTGAGCCATATAATCGACATAAATCTCAATGACCTCTTCGCTTGCATAACCTTCGACGATGCTGCCCTCCGGTCGAGATCGATTCTGTACGTAGGACTTGAGAATTCCCATGAACCTCTCAAATGGGTACATGCTACGTAGGAATACAGGCCCGCACATTTTTATCTCCCACACAATGTGAACAATGAGATGGACCATGATATCGAAAAACGAAGGAGGGAAATACATTTCAAGATGACATAGAGTCATCACCACCTCGTCCTGCAGAGCATCTAGTCCTTCGGGATCGATGACCTTCTGAGCAATTGTGTTAAAGAAATAACATAGCCTCATAATTGTCTCTCAGACTTTGATCGGCAAAATATTTCTTATTGCAATAGGGAGAATCTGTGTTATCAGCACACGACAATCATGAGACTTCATGCCATGTAGACAGTTTTGCGTGAGTGTTTCAGCCACACACTCTCGGTACCATCTAAACAGTGGGTACAAGCTTTGGCACCTTTTGTACTCTGGCCCGATAGGTTAGCAAGGGCAGGATAATCATTTATGGTGCATAACAATAAGGAGCACAAAGTGAAGTTCTCTCATTTGTATGCATCCCATACCTGTACCCCTTCGTTCCACAGTACTTTTAGATCTTCCACCAACGGTGCTAGGTACACATCGATATCATTCCCAGGTTGCTTTAGCCCTTGGATAAGTATCGACATCAAAATATACTTTTGCTTCATACACAACCAAGGAGGAAGGTTATAGATGCAGAGAGTCACGGGCCATGTGCTATGTCGGCTGCTCATGCTACTGAAAGGATTCATTCCATCTGTACTCAGTCCAAACCTTATATTCCTTGGTTCTGCACCGAAGTCTGCAAAACTCCTATCAATATTTCTCCACTGGGCGGAATCAGCAAGGTGTCTTAGCATTCCATCCTTCTTGCGCTCCTCCGAGTGCCAACACAACAATTTTGCCTCCTTTGGATTTGCAAAAAACCTTTTCAAACGGGGAATTATAGGAAAATACCATGCCACCTTAGCAGGAGGTCCTTTCTTCGCCTCTGTTCCCTCGCTGTCATCTGATTGATTGTTACGTTTGTATCGGGATGCTTGCACATCGGACATACATGCATGTTTGCATACTCTTTACGGTACAGGATACAGTCGTTCGGACATGCATGTATTCTTTCTACTTCCATTCCCAACGGACAAAGAACCTTCTTGGCTTTATACGTGGTTTTAGGCAAGTTATTTCCCTCCGGAAGCATGTCCGCTAAAAGACCTAGCAGCGCCGTAAAACTCTTGTCGGACCAACCGTTGCTTGCCTTCAATTTCAACAGTTCAAGCACGGCCGACAACCTCGTGTACTTTGACTTGCAGCACGTGAACAAAGGTTTCTCCGAGTCCTCCATCAAGCCCCAGAATTTAACATACTCTCTCTCATCATAGTCGTTCTCTTCTACATCATGAAGCATCTGATCCAGATTGTCATCGTGCAACCTATCCGAATCCGAACCACAATCGACATCATCCGGCGGCATGTCATTCACTTCACCGGTGATGTCATCTGGCGGCATATCATTCACTTCACCGGCGATATCATCCGGTGACATATGATCATTGACTTCGTCATGACTGGTCCAACACGTATAACCCTTTTTAAAACCCCTCTGAATCAAGTGTGCTTCAATTTGCCCTCGGTTCTTAAACATCTTTAAATTCTCACAGTTAGTGTATGGACAGTACATATATTCCACCCCCTTATTCAGCATATCCTCCTCGGTAGCTCTTGCAAAAGCAAACACGCCATTAATATACTCTTCACTCACACGGCTCACGGCATACATCCAGTTTCGGTCCTACGTTATGTATATATATAACAACTTAGTATTAAAAATTAAATTATTTAATTATTACTACATATATATATACCACATGCATTCAGGCTTTGCTAGCTTAATTCATATTATAAACACAACAGCTATTATATAACCAACAATTTTGCAAACCATCTTCAATAACACTCACCAATTACTTACATCTAAATTGTAATGCAAAGAAAAATAAATTTCATTACCAACCATATCTAGAGCAACCAGGAAAGTATGAATCTTCAAAGCTCAATCTCTGACTTCTCCCACCAAATTAATTGGCCTGAAATCGCCTAGCTTGCCTCCTGAGCGAAAGAGTGAAGCACCGGCTAGATCTGGATCAAAATGAAGACATATGCGGTTCTGAGCAGCATAATAAATGCCTAGCGTCATTATCACAGACGGTTGTTAATAAAAATCCGTCTGTGATAATCCTGGGATTATCACGAACGGTTTTTTTATTAAAAACCATATGTGATAATTCCAGATTAACACAAACGGTTTTTAACACAAACCGTCTGTGATACTAAAGTATCACAGACGGTTCATTGGTAAGAACCGTCTATGATACTCGTTTTCTCCAACGCCACCAACACAGACGGTGTCCAAATTAAAACCGTCTGTGTTAGTGTCGATCACAGACGAACCGTATGTGATTGGCTATCTAGTATTAGGCTTTCTGTAGCAGTGTGTCGTCCACTCTCGCCTGCTCCCTCGTTCGCACATATGTCACTCTTACCATGCCATCCCGCTCGATTGTGGTGCTGCACATTGACAATGAGTCTATAATTTCCAGTATTAACGTATCGGGTTCCCTTTTCGCTTGGCCAAAATACGGAGCTTTCGCAGTCACTCATCGCATATCTCAACTATGTTCTGCTTCTTGTTCTCACGCTTGTCGCTAAGAATTAACAGCGCATAACATAATTAAGTTTTTCTAGAGACTAAATTTCGAAGCGGTCGTCACGATTGTAGCAGTGCTAATTTCTTCCCCCAAGGGCAGGTAATTTTTTATCACATGTATTCATCATTATTCCCGCGGCCATAATTAATTAGTGTTATTTAGTTGGTCGTAATTAATGTAGCTTGTATTATGAAGTAAGTAGGTCATAGTAATTTAGTCATAGTTTTGTACTATTTTTTGTAGGTACAGTACCTATAAGTTATTATTGTTACTAACGAATTACGTGGTAAGGATGATGGTAATGAATTACTCATAATTAAGTTTTGGATGAGTAATCAAATTGTTGCTAATTAGTGAATTATTCATATGTAATTACACACATGTAATCAATAACTTACATACTGCTTGTCATCATTATTTGTTGTAACACTTACAACGGAACATGTTGTTGTGGCTTCAGATAGTCGCAAATATGTAAGACTTTGTAGTGTTCTATGGTGATGGTCTTGTTCGGGCAGGACCCAATGGGTTGGACCTATTGAGATGCTAATACAAGGTGGTCTGGGTGGAGGGGCTCAGCAAGATGAATATTCATGAGCTTCGAGGCTGCATCTGGAGAGAGTTCGCCATGGAGGCAATGACGATAAAACTTGCAATCAAAGGGATCGCATGCACGAATGGTGTGTGGGAGCTCGTCAAGGTGAATGGAACTGTAGCATGTAGCCAATACATGCAGATTGCCTCCCAGCTTGAGGTGGCCATTTACGGGAGGCCGATGGTGTACCTGAGCTTCATGCGTAGGGCACCAAAAACCATTGATGAGCCCAGCACCTCCACATCCGGGAAACCACAGACCAAGCTTCAAGACGATAGCACAGAATGTACTGTATCAGAGGGAAGACTCATCCCTCATTTCATGCAGAATGATGGGGCATACATGTCATGGTTAGCTCGCGTTGACTGCCACGAGTATCAACCAGAGCAGGCGCTCAGGTTGGAGTCCAACGAGGACACTGACCTAGGCTCCGATGATACCGACGACAACACACAAAAGATGGGTGGTCCATCCAGGGAATTGTGTCATCGAAGGTACAATATGTGTCCTCCAGACTCAATGATGTTGTGATACATTCCCTTGTACTATCGCAAGAAGAAGGGTCCCAGTGGGGGTTTCAAGCTGACACCCGCTTAGTTGAGCAGTGCTTCCCTAGAAAGACAGTTGTGTAGCAAGCTATAGCATAACACGCCTTGTGCATCAGCCATGTGTACAGAGTGTTATAAGCATTCAGACCATTTACGAATAGAGGCCTTTAGGAGATACAAAAAAATATGGTGGGTAGCACTAGGGGCTACTATGGAATTGCATAATCTACTGCATGGACTGGGGCCATTTGCCCTTCATGCCGAGTTCAGTATTGTACTTCTCGCTGGCTGCCCTAGCCTTAGCCGCTCTTTCGTGCTTTATTGCACGCTCTCTGCACCTGCACGCCTCTAGATGAGCTTCTGTCTCTCACCAAATACGCTCGCTATGATCTTCAGTGTGCCACCACTCCTCCCTCCTTCTCGTGGGCTGTCTCGGTATCCCACACCTATCCCAACACTTTCCTCATCATGGCCCTCAAATGTTGTGTGTTGTGCAATGTGTATGAGTAATAATGATTTGTTTGAATGAGCCATGGGTGAAAACATTTTCTTACATTCGTTTTATTCATGAAATAGAGTAGTCCACGTGACAACGCATATCACAATAACAGTCACAACACTACACCTTCAAGATAACGACCAACACAAGAAATAAATAACACACAATATCAAGTAGATCTTGCCCTCCAGTCTATCAAAACAATGCCTTATCTCCACCATTTCTGGACCCCCATGACAACTTTCACCTCTACAACAATGCCATGCCTAGTGCTCATTTCATCTTTCCACACCCAGAATCGGTAACTACCTGGCCCATCCTGAATTCAATCAACACGAAAAGGCTCCATAACATCTATAGAACAATTGAAATCAACCCAAATCAAACTGACTCACTGATTGAAAGGGGCACTTGTAGTAGTGGTGTCTAGGATTCACGGCCATTTGTGAGGTCTTACATTTGATGAGCGTGTTGCATTTCAAGCCAATAACTGTGGGTGGCAATGAAGAGGCACTCACTTTGCTCGTCTCGATGTCTACGAGAGGGAGAAGCAAGGCCAAGGTACAGGGGAAGTGCTTGAGGAATTGCTCCCTTTTATAGCCCAAACTCTCCACTTGTTTGCCACAAGGGATAGCCTTGTGCAGTGACAAGACCAAACAGGGCAACTTTGCATAGTGACAAGATCAAAGGAGACAACCTTGCATAGTGACAGGACCAAACGGGGCAGCTTTGCACTATGACAAGAGTAAAGGAGACAGAGTTGTGCAGTGACAAGACCAAATGGGGCAGCTTTGTGTAGTGACAAGATCAAAAGGGGAAACTTTGCACAGTGACGAGAACAAAGGAGACAGCCTTATGCAGTAACAGGACCAAATGGTGCAGCTTTGTGCAGTTACAAGACCAAAAGCGGCAGCTTTGTGCAGTGACAAGACCAAAGGAGGCAGCCTTGCATAGTTACAGAACCAAATGGGGCATCTTTGCGTAGTGATAAGACCAAAAGGGGTAACTTTGAACAGTGACAAAACCAAAGGAGACAACCTCACATAGTTATAGGACCAAATGGGGTAGCTTTGCACAGTAACAAGACCAAAAGGGGTAGCTTTGCACAGTGACAAACCAAAGGAGATTGCCTTGCATAGTGACACAACCAAAAGGGACAGCTTTGTGCAGTGACAAGACTACACGGGGCCTTGCGGATGCGGATTTGCCCAAACCAAATTGGACTTTTAAAGTGTACACCACGTCGGCTAAGCCTATAAGTACTGCCCCTTCTGCAGCATGTTTTCCTACACCATGACTGCAACACTACATTGCTAGTATGGATAAGCAATGGGAGGAGATCACCCAAGTCGCAAGAGCTGCTGCAGTCTAGGAGAAACAAGTGGAGCGTGCTAGAAGGCCACCTCCTTGAAGCGAAGCCCCCTACCTCCAACCCCAACCCATGTAAGTGTAGGGACGCATGCAAGTTCTTCAAGTCTAAGGACCGGTTGAGCTTGTGCATGCATTACTGGGGTTGCCAGAACTACGCCTAGACTATCCCGATCGGTGTTAGGACACGGCCTGCTACCAACAAATGGTAAGAATAGGTTATAGTACATTCCCCTACCAGTTCTCTTCTATAGCATACACTAACAAGCTTTCCCCTCTTCTTATAGTCTCCGGGTCCACTATGCGCATACTGCAAATAGATCAACCGAGAGATCCATCCGCATGACCAATGGACTCTAGACTGCGAGGATGTAGGATTGGAAATGGCAACAGAGGGGGGGGGGTGAATGGAGCCTTCAAAAATCGCCCCGAAGTATCCACACATTTTTCATCTCCGATAGATATAGAAGCTATGAAGTAAGGAAGAAGATTGCTCACTGGACAACGAAAATAATTTTGCCGAATGACTGAGGAAACTCAAAGGAGAAGCAAAACTAGATCGACAAGAGAACCAAGATGACACATTTCAGTCAAGCCAAAACTGAAAAGAAACAGACTGAAAAAGTGAAGAGATTAGCTGCTGCAAACTGCTTTAACAAAGACTGAAAATAGAGCAAAGACTAGCCAACCAAAAATAAAAAGCTGCAGCAGGAAACTGAATTCTTAATGCTGAAATTTTTGCAAAAACAGCATGCTGAAAATCTGAACCAAAGGGAAATGCCAAACAGGAAAAGCTGACAGCAAACTGGAGAGAAAAATGGCTACTGAACTGAAGAAGTAATGCAGACCAAAATGCAGCTAAAGTAGCAGAAAAACAGCAGACCGAATGCATCAAATAAAGGCTGAAAACTGTTCACTGCACTAGCTGTAAAAGGGAGGGAAAGCTTGCTGCCGAGAGCACTTAAAAACAGCAAAAGCCAAACTGAAATAGCAACCAAAATGATACTCAATGCTGTCTGAAAACTACAGAAATACTAGACTGAAAACTGAAGCTTTGAGAAGATGAAACTGCTGGTTTTATGCTGAAAACAGTGAGCAGTTCAGACTGAAAACAACACACTGTAAAAGCTGAAAAGTAGCAGTAAGACAATGAAATTGACAAATAAAAGCTTGTTCTTTTCAGGCCAAAAGAGAGAGAACTTGAACTAAATAGCATAGAGACCTTAGGATTCAAGGAAATTCATCACAGGAGCAAGAAACAAGGATTTTAGCTAAAATCTGAATGAAAAGTGAATGAGGGTAATTTCCAAATTACCCAACATTTCCAAATCCTTTGCCCAAGAGCTTGTGAATCTCAACTAGAGATGTTCTCACAACAGTAATGCATCAATTTTAGGGCATCTTTAGAAGGGAAATCAAGCAAACTCATCATCCCCTAACATGAAACCCTAGAATCTCAAAAACAGGGGAAATGCTTCACCTCAAATCTTTGGAAAAATCAGCTTCTTGAAATCATTACTTTTGGGGATTCCCATCATAGAGCAAGAAAACAGAAACTAATTTTCAAGAACTCATTTCACTGGCTCAACACACACAGCAAGAACAACGAGAAGGCATAGAACTGAAACAAAGGCTCAAGGGAAAAACAAGGAAATCATAGAGCTCAAATCCAACCCATTTCATATTGAATGAAAATGATTACACAGGAGTTCCCATACGCAATTGAAAAGGGATTAACACATTTCACTACATGCTTCTCCTCCAGAGAAGACACACACGCAGGACACTCTGGAAGCTCTCTCCAGAACTCACTCCCTTTCTTTCTCACTTAGTTGGATGAGATTCACTGCTGCCTCCCTCTCCCCTTTTGAAGGCAAAAACTCTCCCCAAAGAAGAAATACAAGAAGTGGCATACACTATCCACTCAAACCTCACACACACATATGAGGTAAGGGTCAAACCAGCCCATTTTGGAGGGAAACCACCCTCTCCACTCCACACTTGAGTCATTTGTCCAAATTGCCCTCAGGCACCTTCCCGGAAGCTTCCCATGTCCGGTACCTTGACCGTCTGGACCTCGACTCCTCCCTGAGTCTAGTCCGGCCTGCTTCGCTGCACACGACCGCACCCGGCATCCTGACCGTCTGGACCTCCGACTCCTCCTTGAGCCTAGTCCCGGTCCACTCGCCGCTGCCCGTCGTGTCCACCCGACACCGACTGAGACCTCCGACTCCACCTGAGTCTAGTCCTGGTTTGTTCCATTGCACACGACCGCAACCGACCTCCAACCGGCTGGACCTCCGACTCCTCCCTGAGCCTAGTCCCGGTTTGCTCGTCGTCGCCCATCGTGTCCTCCACCGGTAGCTTCCACTCCGGTTCCTCGTCTCCCGACTCACAACCACCTCACCAGCCTCGATCATCTTCGGCATCACCGACCGTCTGGACTTCAACACCTCCTGTGCCTAGTCCCGGTCCTCCTCGCCTCACCATGACCTAGCTCCAAAGTCCTGCAGTCACACAGACAAGCAAACCGTCACATAGCACCGCACGAAATAGCATATCAACAATAGCGTAAGTAAAAGGTACTCAACCCTAGAATACCCAAAATAAACTCAAACTCACTAACACAATTGTCAATTACTCATCACAAACATGGGAATACCTCCACATGGTCTCTCAGAGGAGTGAGATGCCAAGATAGCATGTGAGAGGATGGAGGAGTGGCAGCGCACACTACTACAAAAAATGCTAAACTGGATGCTTACATTAAGACAATTCCTAGGACCCGTCTGTGTTGTAAGTATTATAGATGATTTATACGAATAATCGTCTATGGTATTTTCACTAACGGTTATTGATACGAACTATCTATAATAATACAAGACACCACAGACAATTCATATCAAGAACCGTCTATGATTATCATAGACGGTTCTGTGATAATTGTAGACATCACAGACGGTATTTTATTTAAAGCGCTTGTGATACTTAACAGATGGTTTGAATAAAAAACGTCTGTGACAATGAAGTTATCACAGACAGTTTGTATTAAAAACCATTTGTGATATGTTTCCTGGCTCATAATCCCCCAAAATTTTATAATCTCCCGCCTAAGTCCGAGTAGAATTTAGTTTTGAGACACCTTTAGTAAAACGGGTATAACTTTTGCATACGGTGTCTGTTTTCAATGTTCTTGTACTCATTGGAAAGCTAACAACGAGCCCGATTCAAGAACAATGACCAGCTTGCACTAGTCACCTTCTAAGATCCTCAAAATTTGCCATCTTTAGCCCTAAATTTGTATTTTAAGTTTTAAGTTTCTGTTTTTTGTCAAAATTTTTGATCTTCCCTTCGGAATTTGGGTTTTGCCTCAATTGCAAAGTTGTAGATCTTGTTGAAACCTTTTAAATGAGTATATATAAGCCATAAAATTTTTTGCTATTTTATCTTTTGAGACAAGCTATTTATATTGTACCGATATATTATCTTTGTGACACCATTATCACCGACTGTTTTTGTTATGAACCGTCTGTGATATCTTCTATTATCATAGATGGTTTTTTATGAACCATCTGTTATGTCTCTATCATAGGTGGTTTGTAATCCAAACCGTTTGTGATGTCCCACAACGTCACCGATCCACGGCATATCCCCTAGGATCCCTATCTCACTCATCCATTCTCTTCGCGTTGAATGGCAGGCACCGTTCTCCTCCCCACCTCTCGCCCCTTATTAACCCCTCTCCCTACTTGAAGAACCAATACCACCAGTACTACTCCAACTCGTTTGTGTGCAGCAAGGGTGGGAAGGGGTTCGGTAAGGGCAACTGAAATTTTGCTTGAAGCAAGATGGAAAGGAAGGAGGCAATGGCAAATCTACACTATTCTATGTTGCTGGCATAGAAACTATTGATTTTCTCATAGAAGCTGAAAATGTGTTCGTTGCCTTTTTGTTTCTGCTACTTGAAAATTTTCCCGCATCACTTGTTTTAGATTGTAGTTTAATGAAAGATATGTAAGTCTAGCTTGCATTAGCATGAAGTTTCTTGTAGTGTAAGCATTTTTCTGAATTTGTAGCTGTGAAGCTTATCTTTGTAAAATTGTGAGTGCCCTCTTGTGTATGCAGTGCTATGAGTAACCTACTCGATATCTTATGATGTTGTAATGGTCGATTCTAATCTTAATGGAAATAGAATGCGTTGCTTTGTTTGTTGCTGTATTTGCTTATTTTCAAATGATATAGTTAACATTTCCTGAGGCTAGCCAAAAAATAGAAAAAAGTAGGTATAGAATAAACTATCACAGACAGTTTTGTAGCATAAACCGTCTGTGAAGAATTATCACAGATGGCTCAAACCAGAAACTGTCTGTGATGGGGAAGTTTCACAGATTGTTTTATATACCAACCGTCTATGATACTCACACATCACAGGCGGTTGGTAGCTAGAACCATCTGTGATGTGTGAGTATCACAGACGGTTGGTAGCTAGAACCATCTATGATAATGTTCTTCACTGACGGTTCTAGTTATAAACCGTCTGTGATGTATTTATCACAGATGACTCACAAACCGTTTGTAATAACCTCTTATTATCACTGACGTATAAATTCAAATGCTTCAAAAAACCGTCTGTGATGACCCTTTTTGTGGTAGTGGTAGTGAAGGTAGAAGTGAGCGTATCCGGTGGGAGAAGTAACCTAAAGCCGTGTAGGCACAGGGAGCATGAGGCTCGCGAGGAGGAGCATAAGAGAAAGCACAAACTAGCAACCAAGGCTAGGGCCACCGGTGAGGACTACAACACCAACCTAATAAGGAAGGGAAATTGCCGTGGTCCACGCAGTAGACTACACTGTTCCGTAGTACCCCCGCCATCCTACCCGCAAAGATATTCCTTTCTCCATAATACGTGTATTCGTATATGCTCTGGGTGCATAAGTTGCTGTGTACCCTTGTAGTACCGTGGTTGAAAACAAAATGCAACGAACAAGTTTTCTCCGAGCTAAACCACAAATTAAATGAGCATCACATTTCACTAATTATGATTAAATTAACATAAATTAACCTAGAAAATTCATAGTACATAAAATTCTTGAAAAATTAGACAATAAGGACGACTATGTCAAGAGGCTGCACATAAAATTTCATTATTTTTGGAGCTTGTTTGCTACATATAACAACTCCTACAAATAGCACAATTGTATGAATTTTTTAGCAACATTCATAGTAGATAAAATTATGAAAAACATTACAAAATCAAGTACACTATGTTAGAAGACTACATTTAAAATTTTGTAATTTTTTGAGCTCATTTGCTACATTTAAAAATCAAACAAATGGTACACATAAATCATAATTAAGGCAGCTAATTAAACTGGCTTAATTAGTTACCATGATGGTGGCTTGGCGGTAGAGGGGAGGGCTGCATGGTGGCTGTGTAGCCTTCGTGCATCACTCGGTGGCCATGCGGCTAATGCACATATCACCCTCCCAGGGCTATCACCGATGGCTGTACGACAAAAGTGACATTTTTGCAAATACCGCGCGACTACCGCTATTTTTGTAAATACGAGGCCAAAAGTGCCAAAATTCGCTAGCAGCTGTAGGTCAGGATCTAACATGTACTAGCCGATCACTACGTACGTAGGTGCTCATGGAGCCTATCTAACTAATACTCTGTCCACAAATGTAGATTATGATCATTGTTCACCAATCTGGTCCTATAGCAATATTTTTCAATTTTGGTATCTAAACATCTTTTTTTTGTTGCAAAAATGACCCCTTTCCTAGGCGCAATAGGTGACATGTCTCACCTGCCATGCCCCTTGTTCAGCAGGAGCTAGAGACCGTAACGGTCTCAGCACGGTAGGTGCACGACTACGGAGCCAGGGGTTTCGGTAGCTCCTACTAAGCTACCCTGGCTCAGCAGGTGTGCTGCCATGTTGTCCCCATGGCTCGGTTGGTTGGTTGGCCCTGCATGAAAGGTTGTTTGCCTAACTAGCCTGTACAGACACACGATTTGGATGGGCCAATTAAAATAGCTCCATCTTGTAAGTAGTGCATATACATTACTAAAAGGAAATGTAAGAATTGACCACATGTAGCCTGAGAAAGCACCTAGGGCAAAAATATAAAACTGTACGGCACTCACATGGCATGGTAGTCATTCAGACGACATGGACATGGCTGGTTATCACAGTAGTGACAAGCATAATTGTAGCTCAGGTTGGCGCAACAGCAATATAGGTGGTAGTCACTACCATGGTGCATGACCTCCTCATTGTTTCTCTCCTTGATCCTCTGCCTTTGGAGCTCATCGTTGTTGGCCCTCTCAGTCAAGAGCTCCTCGTGCAACTCTTCTAGGTCGAAGTGTAGTTTTTTGATGTAAACCTAGACAGGTATTGGGTATAATTGATCCACCCACTCGGCGAACTTGCAATTCGCTATCAGCAAGCAAGATGAGATTACTACAAGTGTTCCATTCATGGATGTATATGTAGGTAATGAATCACTTACCATGAATAGAGGGCAGCGAAAGAATTGACGTCCTGGGTGCATGTAGTCATCACAAACCTGTACCACCGTGTCAAGGTTGTGCTTGCATTGTAGCCAGGGCTTGGGGATGTGGGGGTAGTCACGGAGGGGATTCCTAGGGGTGTGCGACTACTTGGTTTCTAGCGGTAGATTAGGGCTTGGAGGTCGGGGTCCAAGGCATCGTACATCCTTGTGTCTTCGAGGTAAGGGTCACAGCCTCGCAACTCAGCCAGAGCCTACCATCCCCTCCCACGCCTTGAGCTTTCTAGCCTATCCGCCATGCTTCTGTTTGCATAGTACAATTCCCTGCAAGACATAAAAGGTTGTTTGAGTGCTTGTACTATTAGTGTCCATGCACAAATAATGGTGCACAAAAAATAACATCACACAAATAATAACAGTGCACAAAGGATAACAGTGTACAAATGATAATAGTGCACAAATAATAACAATGCAAAATTAACAACAGTATACACAAAATGATAGTGCAGAAATAATAATAATGCAAAATAAAAATAAAAAAGCGAACAATGTAGAAATATTAACAGTGTAGAAATGATAATAGTGCACAAATAATAATAATGCACAAACAATAACATGGCATAAATAACAATAGTGCGTAAATGATAACAATGCACAAATGATATCAGTGCACTGTAAAAACAACAATGCACAAATAATAACAGTGTAGGAATGATAGCAACGCACAAATAATAATGGTGCACAAAAAATAACAGTGCATAAATACTCAAATAATAACGATATACAAATAATAATAGTGTACAACAAAGAACGTTACAAGTAATCGTTAATACCACCACTAATCCATCACTAACATGGGTAATTACAATAAAAGGTCTACACAAACTAAATACATATGTCATCTACACATTGTTATAGTGCACATTCTACAAAACTGAACTACTGTTAGAGCTAATGAGATGTTAATGAAACGTACCTCTTCATAAAGGTCTTCATTGGAAACACACTAATTCCACTTGTGAAATCCCCTAGATCACGGCAAAACTACTTCCAAAAACTAATTCAAACTCTCTTCTACTCTCTCTTTCTTTCTTTCTTTTCCTCTCTCTCTGCACTCTCTCACACTCTCCAAGGAAGATACTCGGCTACTTAGCTTAGGATGAGCTAGTAGAGAGGGAGGTGAGGCATTTTATATGCATGGGGAGGCATTGCCGATAGACAGACCCACGCATGTGAATAGGGCAGCAGCCGTGTCCAGCCGAGAGCCACGGGAATTACTATCGAGCACATCATGTCATGTCACATCGTGCATGTTGCGCCCAAGCCGTCAGCCACCTAGGACCAAATGCCAACACACCTGCCAAGCCTAGGCAGCTCGGCAGGAGTTGTCAACCCCTCCCCCTGCTCGACAGTCGTGCACCTACCGTGTCACACCAAGACATGCCGTGCCCAAGCCAACTACCGTGGTCTCCAGCTCCTGCCGAGCAAGGGGGTGTGATAGTTGACACATATCACCTGCCGCACCCTCCGAGCACAGGGAGGGGGCCATTTTTGTGAAAACGGGCATTCACGGGCCAAAATTGAAAAAACATTTCTACAAGGCTAGATCGGTGAATAGTTCCATAGATTACCTTGGGTTCTATATAGTTAAGCTTTATAAATTTTGACCATTAGTTTATATATTAAAGTATATAGATTAATTACATGAAAACAACACAATTAAATTTCTCTAGTTAAATATTTTGTAGTGCTCCCTCCTTTTTTTGTAAATGAAGTACGCGCTTGCTTGACAAATTCTGACTTTCACCTGTGTCCCGAGCAGCTTCCTTGTTGGGGCCGACTACTTGCGTCCGACCTTGCGACCCGGCGGCGCCTTCGACGCTGGCAAAGGGCTGAAGAGTCACTGAACTTTTGGGCGGGCCGATCTTCTTCCGGCGGAATCCCGGCCTTAGCGCGTGCTAAGGACGAGCCCACCGAATAGCTATTTAGAGCGCCAGAGATGTTGACGGGCCTCCGTACTTGTGAAATTTTTCCAATATATAAACGTGTTGATTACTCCGTAGAGCTAGCACATGCGAAGGCGGACCCCACGGTACGACCTGTTTTAAGTCCGTGGACTGGCGCGTGCGAAGGCGGACCTCCGCACTACGACCTGTTTAGAGTCCGTAGACTGGCGCGTGCGAAGGCGGACCTCCGCACTACGACCTGTTTAGAGTCCGTAGACTGGCGCGTGCGAAGGCGGACCTCCGCACTACGGCCTGTTTAGAGTCCGTAGACTGGCGCGTGCGAAGGCGGACCTCCGCACTACGGCCTGTTTTAAAGTCCGTAGACTGGCGCGTGCGAAGGCGGACCTCCGCACTACGACTTGTTTTAAGTTCGTGGACTGGCGCGTGCGAAGGCGGACCTCCGCACTACGACCTGTTTAGAGTCTGTAGACTGGCGCGTGTGAAGGCGGACCTCCGCACTACGGCCTGTTTTAAAGTCCGTAGACTGGCGCGTGCGAAGGCGGACCTCCGCACTACGACCTGTTTAGAGTCCGTAGACTGACGCGTACGAAGGCGGACCTCCGCACTACGACCTGTTTAGAGTCCGTAGACTGTCGCGTGCGAAGGCGGACCTCCGCACTACGGCCTGTTTTAAAGGCCGTAGACTGGCGCGTGCGAAGGCGGACCTCCGTACTACGACCTGTTTTAAAGTCCGTAGACTGGCGCGTGCGAAGGCGGACCTCCGCGTGCACGCGCTGGGACCAGCCTCTGGTGCGCTACGTCGGTACTTCTGGCGGCTCTCGGAATCGGTTTCCATAGTGCGCCTTGACGAGCGTCGACGCTCTGAGGCGGTGCGCGATTGACAGCCACGCAAGGTTCGCGCCGCGCTTGCGTTTTGCCTAGCGCACAGAGACAGCATCCGCGTCTTATACTCTGTAGAGTGCGTGGGGTCGGCGTCCACGTCTTATTTATACTCTGGGGAGTATGCGCACCGATGACGTCCGTGGCATACGCGGGATTCGCGTCTCGTTTATACTCCGTAGAGTGCGCAGGGAGAACATCCGCGTCTTATTTATACTCCGGGGAGTATGCGCACAGACGACGTCCGTGGCATGCGCGGGATTCGCGTCTTGTTTATACTCCGTAGAGTGCGCAGGGAGAACATCCGCGTCTTATTTATACTCCGGGGAGTATACGCACAGACGACGTCCGTGGCATGCGCGGGATTCGCGTTTTGTTTATACTCCGTAGAGTGCGCAGGGAGAACATCCGCGTCTTATTTATACTCCGGGGAGTACGCGCACAGACGACGTCCGTGGCATGCGCGGGATTCGCGTCTTGTTTATACTCCGTAGAGTGCGCAGGGAGAACATCCGCGTCTTATTTATACTCCGGGGAGTATGCGCACAGACGACGTCCGTGGCATGCGCGGGATTCGCGTCTTGTTTATACTCCGTAGAGTGCGCAGGGAGAACGTCCGCGTCTTATTTATACTCCGTAGAGTGCATGCCGAGGCGTCCCCCCGCACGTCTTTGTTTATACTCATGCCTGTGTGTTCGACGAAGAGTGCACACGCGAACGTGCATCTTCGGTTTATACTCATACCCGTGCCCCAGGCTACGGAGAGTGCACACGCGAACATGCATCTTTGGTTTATACTCATACCCGCGCCCCTGGCTACGGAGAGTGCACAGGCGAACGTGCGTCTTTGGTTTATACTCATACCCGTACCCCTGGCTACGGAGAGTGCACACGCGAACGTGCGTCTTCAGTTTATACTCATACCCGTACCCCTGGCTACGGAGAGTGCACACGCGAACGTGCGTCTTTGGTTTATACTCATACCCGTGTGCTCGACGGAGAGTGCACACGCGAACGTGCGTCTTCGGTTTATAATCATACCCGTAACCCTGGCTACGGAGAGTGCACACGTGAACGTGCGTCTTTGGTTTATACTCATACCCGTGTGCTCGACGCAGAGTGCAAACGCGAACGTGCATCTTCGGTTTATACTCATACCCGTACCCCTGGCTACGGAGAGTGCACACGCGAACGTGCGTCTTTGGTTTATACCTCGGTAGTACGCGCGTAGGCGAAGCCCCCGCGTGCTCTCGCCGTGTATTTTTGCACAATGATAACAGGTTGGCGACAAACGGAACTTTATTACATTCCCGTTTGCGCGGGTAAGCGATTACATATGGCGGAGGTACTAACCGCTTGTCTCTGGCACGGCCGGAGCCTCTAGTGGTTGCGCTAGCTGTGGGGCTTGCCGAGCCGTCCCCGGATGACGCCGCGGGTCCCCGCGCTGTGGTGCCGATTCTACGTGTGACGTTGGCCGCCGCGACGGGGATATCTGGTGCCGTGCTCGATGCGCCAGGCCATGTCCTAATCGCCACGAACGGTAATGATGGCCTGCGGCCCCGGAAGCTTCATGCATAGATAGCCATGATGCGGTACCGCCCCGAAGGAGTTAAGGAGTGGACGCCCCAATATGGCATTGTAAGGGTATGGGAGGTCAACGACGTCGAATGTAGCGTCGTCGACCCTTTCATTGTCGCCCTGGCTGAAGGAGACCTGCAGGCATATTTGGCCGAGCGCCCGTAGAGGTTGTCGTCCAAAGCCTTGCAACGGGACTCCCGATGGGCCGAGGCGGCTTCGGGGGGATCCCCATCTGGTCGAAGGCTGCCGCGAACAGAATGTTCGCGGAGCTGCCGCCATCAACTAGGGCACGTCCCACGTCGCATCCCGCTACAACGACCCGGATGACCAGAGGGTCGTGGTGAGGAAGCTCCACGCCTTGGGCGTCGGCGGGGGTGAACGTGACCTCGTGCTGTGCCCAGTTCGGCGGTGTCTGCGTTGGGTATGCCGCCACGTGGTGTAGCCTCTGTACGTAGGCCTTCCGCTGTCGTTCCGAGGCGAACTCCAGCGAGGAGCCTCCGGAGATGACATTGATAACCCTGCGGTGGGCGGCCTCCGGAGCCTGCAGCTGCAGGAGGCCCTCCTGAGGCTGCTGCACGTGGGCCTGAATCCGCAGAGGACCCTCGTGGGGCTCCGTCCCTTGTGCCTGGATGTGCATGGGGGCTTCGTATGGGTGCTGTACGTGGGCCACCACGGGCGGGTGTACTTCCAGGTTCTTGTCCCTGGTGACGCTCTGGCGGAGCGCCGCGATAGAGGTGCACGTGCGCGTGTCGTGGGTGCCGCGACCGTGGACTTCGCACCATAGCCCATGGTGCTGGTCGTCGTAATCTCCACGGCCTCTATCGTCGCGGCCCCGGCCACGGCCGCGTCCCCGGCCTCGGCGCCCTTGACCGCCTTGACCCATGGGAGCGCTTTCTTCGGAACCGCCTTCGATGTCGAGGACGTACCGACCTCGCCGCGACTTCTGCTGGCCGCGCTTGGGCCCATCGGACGGCTCCTTGTGCGGGGCATCCTTGCGCTCAGGCGCGTCCTTGGACGACTCCTGCTTACGTTTCCCCTTCGAAGGACCGTTTTTCGGCGGATCTTCGGTTTTCACCGAGGCACCGGCCTGGTTGGTGTCGGAGTCGTCGCCGTGCGTTCTCTTCCGCCCTGGCGTATTCCTCCATTTTGTCGAAGAGCTTCGTCACTGTCTTGATCGGCTTCCGTGCGTTATACTCGGCCATCGGGCCCGGGCGAAGGCTCTGTATAGCTGCATTGACAACGGTGGTTTCGTTAACGTCTTTGACTTGACAACGTATCTTCGCGAAGCGTTTGAAATAGTCCCGGAGCTTCTTTGAAGGTTTCTGTTTCACGGCGAAGAGCTGGTCCGCGTCGACCCGCTCAACATAATTTCCTTGAAAGTTGTTGTGAAGGCGGTCGCGGATCTACTCCCACGCGTAGATGGAGTTTGGCTCTATGGTAAAAAACCAGGAAAGCTCCACTCCTTGCAACGCTAGTGGGAGTCCCTTCGCCTTTGTGGTGTCATCACCGCCCGCGGCCTCGATTGCGGTTTCGTACACGCGCACGAACTCGCGGGGGTCCGTGTCGCCTTTATAGGGCTCGATGACACTGGGGAATTTGAAGTCTTCGGGCCACGCCGCCTGCTGTAGCCCTGCCGAAAGCGGGGACTCTGGATCAACGCATCGCAGTGGCACGCGGCTGAATATGGGGGCATCGCGGCTGTCCGCCCTTTCCGGTGTGGGCTCTGGCGCGACCACTGGCGCGGCCTACTGGCTCCGAGCCTCTTGTATGTCTCGGACAGCCCCACGAAGATCCCTTAGCTCCTGCTGGAACGCTTTGAGGGCTGTCAGCAGGGTGCTTTCCACTGCCTGCGCGGGCGGGGGCACCGGCGCGCCCAGCGGACAGGTCGGCACGGGTACGATCGCCTCGCGAGCTCCCGAGCTGCCGGTCGCTCCGTTGTGGCTACCTCCAACCGCCCGGTCCGCGCTACCGACGAGCGTTGCGGCGAGGGCGGTGAGGTTGGTTGCTGTCACGCCGGCGGGGTCGGTCGTCGCAGCGCCATTGACGGGGTTGGCTGTCGCAGCGCCGGTGACGGGGTTGGCCGTCGCAGCGCCGGTGGCGGGCTCGGTCGTCGCAGCGCCGGTGGCGGGGTTGGTCGTCGCAGCGTCGGTGGCGGGGTCGGTCGTCGCAGCGCCATTGGTGGGGTCGGTCGTCCCAGCGCCGATGACAGGGCTGGTCATCGCAGCGCGAGCGTCGACGTCCTCGACCACCGTGCCTACGTCGGCGCTCGCGCCCGCAACAACCGATGCCGAAGCCCTGGTACCCATGCGACGCTCCGACCCAGCCGCCTTCTTTCCCTTCGCCGCCGCCGATGAAGCTTTTTTCGGTGCCATCCTTCTTCGGACTTCAGGCTTGCTCCTGTCCTCCCCACGGACGGCGCCAACTGTTGTGGTTACAGATCAAACAGAGAGAGAGATGGTAGTGGAGAGTTGGGAGAGAGTGATGATTAATGGCTTGGGTCTTCCCCATGGCCTGTCTTCCATATATACATACATGGGGAGTGCTTTTACAATTACACCCTTACATCCGAGTATCCCCTTTAGGGGCACTTATGTTATTACACATGGCCTATTCCGGGCTTTACATTCCTCTAGCAGGCCGGCTGGGCTTAGGTGGGGGCCACCCCTACAACACCCACCTAACACCGGGTTTTACCATTCTCTTTACCTACTAGCGAGGACGAGCTCCAGTGCTTTACCTGTTACTCCCGACGGCTCCACTGCTTTGCCCGTTAGCGCCAACCACTCCAGAGCTTTCGCAGAGACACAACTTCCCTTTGCAGCTTTCCGCATTTCTCCAAAATGCCATCCTACTGCCTTCCTGGAAGCTTCCTCCTCCCTTGTCGCTCAAGTCTTGCAACCACCTGGTAGACCTCGTCGTCTTCGGCATCTCCCGACCACTCTTGACCTCAGCGCCGCCCATGCCTAGTCTTGGCCATCCATGCCTCTCCACAACTAGTCTCCAAGTCCTGCAAACCATCACAGACAAGCATACATTCATAGCACCGCACAAAACATTGTGTATAAACATTTGCATAAGCAAAACAGAAACCAAACCATGTTCCACAAAGTCGTACACCCATTATGACCGGTCAAAATCACTTAAATATTCATGCACATGACCTACGACCGCTCTCCATGTCAAGACGACTAGCCCAGGAGTTGATACGACCGATTCTCAGGTGAAACGACCGATCCTGGAGGTCATACGACCGGTTACTAGATGTCTACGACCACGTTCAACCCTCCCAGGGACTTCCGACCATTTAGCGCATGATCGAAACACCTTCCGACCACGTACAACGAGTTTTATAGTGGTCGAGACCCTTTCCGACCACATCCGGGCGCTTGAGAGCACATCCGACCACGGCCAACTGTCCTACGCCCGCATCCGACCGCATACAACCGCTTCACAATGTGGTCGAATTCGCTTCGACTTCCCATGGGGTCGAAGTCGAGTTCTGCCGACTACCGACCACAGTGGTCGAAGTCGCTTCGACTTCCCACGTGGTCGAAGTCGAGTTCTGCCGACTACCGACCACAGTGGTTGAAGTCTCGACCTCCGACTACCTCTCGCGGTAACGTGGTCGTAACTTGCCGACTCCTCAACGTGATCGTTCATTCAAGCGCCGACTTCCGACCACGGTGGTCATAGCACGACTCGCGACTACAGACAATGGCCAATGTGGTCGTAACGCGCTTCGACCATGGCCAACGTGGTCGTACTGGCCTTCGACCACGGCCAGCGTGGTCGTAAATGAGTCGGGAGACTTCCGACCACGACCAAAGTGGTCGTAAAAGCCTACGACCACGGCCAGAAGCTACGACTTTGCACAGAAGGCGATTCCGAACAATTTTAAGGCTACGACTTAGCAGGAAACACTCAAATCAAACTCAATCTTTCCAAACTAAGTGTCAATGACTCATCACAAACATGGGGACACCTCCACATGGTCTCTCAATCTCCCCCTTGATGAGTATATTGACAAACTCATAAAAAGCATGAAGTTGAGTTTGAAATGCAAGAAAGAAGTCAAACTTGGTCCAACGAAAAGAGCAATTGAGCCTCATGACCATGTCGACAGAAGAGCACTAGAGCTACACAAGAAAGGGCAAATTTTTTTGTTTTTAAAACTCTAGAAAGCTCCCAAAAGACTTTTTCTTCGCTATTCTCCCCCTTTTGGCAATAAACACATCAAGGATGCAAAAGAGAGAATATGACATGTCAATGGATGAAAAAGGCTGAAGTTTGTTTATTCTAAGTATTTAGAGCCACAAGAATTATCCATAATGACCATAATGAACTACACCAAGCCATAATCAATAAAAGGCTGTCTAGATCATGACAAGATATGTATATCCTAGCTAGAGCACATAGATGACGATCTGAAATGTACTGCATTTTATGAGCATGTCAAGTCATCAATAAGCAAAGTCTAACTAGCGATATCCAAGGATGATGCAGGCCATGTCAATTAAGCTAAGCGGAACAAGGAAGCTAATATTGAGTCCAAATAGAGTGCTATAAGCTCAAGATTGAAACAATGGTTAAGAACTTGGTTCTTTTTGTAGCTTAAGCAAATTTAACACATAAAACATTGTCTTTTTAAAGTTCATGGTCGTTTCCAACCCAAAATTTTGTTATGTGCTAGATCTCAAGCCTTATGCGACTACTCCAAGCGAGAAGCTTAAGAAGTTAGTCTAGGTCATCCAAAACTCCCCCTGAGTTCATGCCTAGTGCAATGGCAAGCCGTCTCATGAGAAAGCATTGGTGAAATCAGTTTTTTCGCACAAAAGAGATCATTTCGCTTTTTAAACAAGTTGTACTAACTTATGCATTATCAAGAGACAAAAATAGCTCAATCTAAGCTCAACAAAGATTCAACGCTCGACTAAGCCTATTTGACATGGCATGGATCATAAAAGGATAGCTCAAGAGAGACTAGACTCAAATGCTAGCACGACAAGTTGTAATTCAAGTTGAGCAATTTTAATTAACTTATCATGGCAAAAGCTAGTCTACACATACGAAGTCATGATAAATATAGCATATACGCACACGTCATGGCAAAGTGTAAGGCATTGTAAACATGTCATAACAGGATAATAATCAAGGCTCGATATAGTTATATTACAATGCAGAATGCTAAGATGCAAGAAAACCCAGCTCCCCCTCAACATGTGATGCAACTTTTAGTTCAAGTTGAGTTAAGTCAATATTAAGCTCCAGAAGCTCCCAAATGAACTCCCCCTGAACCAAAGCAATAAAAACGAGAAGCTAGCAAAGAAAACCAAACAGGCAGTCCTTAAAACATAGACAAGATATAGAGGCAACTATGGCTCAGACTGAATCTCATCTACCCCATATGACTCTAGGACTATTAGACTGGTAATCTACCTCACTAGGGAGCAAACACGTACCCTGTCTACCTAAGGGTGGCCCGACCCTTGCTAGAACCTAAAAGCAGTGAGTGGGCTCGACCTAGTGAGAGAAGAGAAGCGACTAATAGAGCAGGATCCTAGGTCACAAGATGAGAAGAAAACATCTAAGCAGCTAGACTAGAGAGACACTCTAACCTATGCTAGAAGGACTAACCCAATGCACCCCGAATGCAATGCAACAGAAATAAGACAGAAGCATAATCAATATAGTAAAGCAGTAAAGCCCAAAGTTCCCCCTCACTACAGTCCGTAAGGACAAACCACCCCAAGCTCTCCTCGCAGAGCTGAAAACCTTGACTGTCCAATGGCTTGGTGAGGATATCAGCCAACTGGTGGTCACTCTCCACAAACTGGAGCACTATGTCACCCTTCTCTACATGGTCTCTAAGGAAGTGGGAGCGAATGTCAATGTGCTTGGTCCGGGAGTGCTGCACTGGGTTTTTAGCAATGTTAATTGCAGAAGTGTTATCACAGAAGAGTGGAACACTGTCTATGACTAACCCAAAGTCCCGCAGGGTCGAAGCCATCCAAAGCACTTGGCTACAGCAACTGGCTGCAGCAATGTACTCGGCCTCTGCGGTGGACTGTGCAACACCGGACTGCTTCCTCGAAGACCAGGAAACAAGAGAAGTGCCAATAAATTAACAAGTGCCAGAAGTGCTCTTCCTATCTATCCTACAGCCGGCAAAGTCTGCATCCGAGAAGGCTCTCAAGGAAAGACAGGATGAGGAAGAGTACCAGATACCATAGTCAATGGTAGCTCGAAGGTACCGAAAGATGCGCTTCACCGCCTGACGGTGAGATACGCGAGGAGAAGCCTGAAAATGAGCACACAGACACACGGAGAAGTGTAGTCTGGTCTCGAGGCAGTGAGGTAAAGGAGGGAGCCGATCATACTTCTGTACTCTTTCTGATCAACTAGCTCGCCATCCTCATCCTGGTCAAGATAGGCTGTGGAAGCCATCGGAGTTGACACCGGCTTACCATCACTCATGTCGAAGCGTCTCAGGAGGTCGCGAGTGTACTTGCCTTGATGCAAGAAGGTACCCTCCTGAGTCTGCTTGATTTGGAAGCCAAGGAAGAAGGTCAACTCTCCCATCATGCTCATCTCAAATTCGGTACTCATGACATCCGAGAACTGTGAAACCAGAGCATGGGAAGAGCCGCCAAAGATGATGTCATCGACATAGATCTGGACGAGCAGGAGATCAGTGCCATGCCGGCGGATGAACAAGGTCTTGTCTACTTTACCCATCTCAAAACCATGACTTAGCAAGTGGGACTTAAGCCTCTCATACCAAGCTCTAGGGCTTGCTTAACTCCATACAAAGCTTTGGAAAGCTTGAAGATATGGTTTTGGTATTTGGGGTTTTCGAAACCAGGAGGCTGTCGGACGTAGACCTCTTCCTCAATAAAGCCATTGAGAAAGGCACTCTTGACGTCCATCTGGTAAAGCTTGAAACCCTTAGAAGCTGCAAAGGCAAGCAGGATTCTAATGGCTTCAAGTCTAGCTACAGGGGCAAAGGTCTTCTCAAAATCTAGACCCTCAACCTGGGAGAACCCCTGAGCTACCAGTCTAGCCTTGTTCCGAATAACCACTCCATCCTCGCTTTGCTTGTTCTTGAACACCCACTTAGTCCCAATAATATTGTGACCTCGCGGGGGCTCGACAAGCGACCAGACCTTGTTCCTCTCGAAATTTTCTAGCTCCTCATGCATGACATTGACCCAAGACTCGTCAGAAAGAGCATGACAAACGTCCTTGGGCTCAAAGGAGGCAACAAAGGCAGAATGGAGACAGAATTGAGACATGCCATATTTTTAACGAGTGACTCGCTCAAACAGGTCTCCAATAATCTGCTCAGAAGGATGGTCTTTTTGAATGTGTCTAGGAGGGCCAGGATGAGATGAAGAAGTGGCCTCTATCTCATGAACTGACGAGGTAGGAACAGAGCCACTAGCTCCATAAGAAGTAGAGGGCAAGGGCTGATCACCTCGAGGTGCGGTGGAGGAAGGCACCTCAAGGGGTGGATGAGGGACTGGATCGGGTAAATAACCTTCATCTCCATCATCCTCATCATCCACAAAGATGGTCTCGGACTGCTCTAAAGAACCTGAGATATCTAGCCTAGTCCCCGGACTGGCCTCGTCAAAGGTCACCTCACAGGTTTCTACCATTTTGCTAGACTCGCAGTTCCAGACCCTATAAGCCCGCGAAGAAGTCGAGTAACATAGGAAGATCCCATCACAAGAACGTGACTCGAACTTGTCTAGATTCCCGGACTTCAAAATAAAGCACTTGCAACCAAACACACGAAAATGAGAGACGCTGGGCTTTCGCCCGTATCTCAACTCATAAGAAGTGCGGTGCAAGTGTGCCCGAAGAAAAACTCGATTTGAGACATGGCACGCGGTGGCTATAGCCTCAGCCCAAAACTTCTGTGGTGTAGAGTACTCATCAAGCATCGTCCTGGCCATCTCGACCAAGGTACGGTTCTTTCTCTCCACGACGCCATTTTGTTGTGGCACGTACGGAGAGGAGAACTGATGCTCTACACCTGTCTCACCACAGAATCTCTCGAAGTAGGAATTCTTGAACTCCGTGCCATTGTCACTGCGGATCACTCGTAAGGCACCCGGGAGCTCAACAGAAAGCCTACTGAAAAGACCTCAAAAATGGGTAAATGTCTCATCCTTCGAGGCTAAGAAAAACACCCAAGAAAACCTCAAATAGTCATCGACCATGACAAGAACATACCACTTCCCTCCTGCTGACTGCACTCGAGCTGGTCCAACTGTGTCCATGTGGAGCAGCTGTCCCGGTGCATCAGTCATAGTAACTGTGACCGGAGGGTGAGAAGCGGCAACCATCTTGCTGTGCCGGCAAGGAGCACAAACTGGATCTTTGACCATCTTGAGTTTCGGTAAACCGCGAATGAGATCGTGGCCGCTAACTCGGGTCAAATGGTCAAATCCGATGTGACCAAGTCTCCGATGCCAGAACGAGAGGTCACGGGACTCAGAAGCAACTAAACACCTGAGAGGATCACCAGAAGACTCAGAAAAATCAGCACGAAAGATCCTCCCAAAACGAGAAATCCCGCAAACCAGACTACCCGAAGAATCAAGAATTTTACAAGCGTTTTTCTTAAAGCTCACCTCGAAACCGTCATCGGTAAGCTGAGAAACAGAAAGCAAATTATACTGCAGCTTACTAACCAAGGCAACATCTTTCAAAATGAAGGAATCATTCACGCGAACAGTACCTTTGGCGATGACGCGCCCAGATGAAGCATCTCCAAAGGTGATCTTCTCATCACCTGGAGCACAGGCTAGGGAAAAAAACCAACAAGAATCTCCGGTCATGTGTCATGAACACCCGAAGTCGACGAGCCAAACCTTTCCCTTCCCTGCCCGGCGAACCTGAGTCAAAAAGAGAGTAAAGTCTCAGTACTGGGGTAAATCAACAGTGATTTTGGCACCCAATACTGAGTAACACGTCGAGCAGATGAAGTAGTCAGGCACGACTGACCTCTATCTACCCTACGCTCTCTGTCACTCAAGGCAGAAGGTCTATGAGCAGACCTAGAGCTGTTGCTAGGTCCAACTGCTACGAGGGAGCGAGTCGGAGCATCTGCAACATGCTGAACACGCCGTGGGTAGCTATCTCGATGGGGAAAATGAGATCTACCCTCAGGACGGCGGAAGTCACGACCAGGAGCATATCGAGGACAAAAACCAGAAAACTCAGTAAAACCGAGTCCTCGATACTGCCCAAACACAGACTCAACAGTCCTAGACCTCGTGTTGGTGTTAGGCGCACTCAAGGTCTGGGGCCGACCCTGAATACGCCCAAGAGACTCAACACGGTCTCTACATGCGATCTTGGCGCGCCTGAAGCATCGATCGACTGTGTGTCCATCCTTCTGACAGAAGGTGCAGTAATACTTCACCTTCTAAGAGGTAGAAGCAGCACGGGGAGGCTTCGCCTTCTGAGAGGCTGAAGCAGTAGGTGGAATCACCTTACTGTCAGAAATCCCCTGGACATAGCCCGCTGACTTAAATTGGACTTTCTCGGTCCTGGGCTTAGTCTCGATCACACCTGGTGCTATGGGTCTGAGCATGGCAGATGGATGCTTCCTCATGTCCTCATAAAAATCATATCCTAGACCTTGATTAAATCTGTAGATCTTAGATTGGTCTAGAATAAGATTGAGCTTCTTCTTGCCTCCTACAAATCTCTCGAGAGTATTCATAAGGTACTGACACTCCCGAAAGAGAGAGGTGCAAGAAGAGCAAGGGGAAGAAGAGACAGCAGAAGGTAAGGGAGCAGAAGAAGAACCAACAGCAGAGGGAAGAATGTCTTGTGCACGCACAGCCAACTCTGAAGGGACAGTCCTACTGCTAGCCAGTTGGTTCACGTCGCTAAGCGTCTCAACCTTACCCTGGGGCTTCTCCCCCTTCTCCACAATCACATTACAAGCACAATGTGGCTTCTCTAGAAGGTCCTTAGTTAGCTTCACACATTTCTCATCCAATGCAATCAAGTTAGATTTTAGTTTGTTACAATTAATGCATGGTGAGCTAACATGGTCCTTAGAAGCAAACTGAGCCAACTTCCTATCGTGATCAATCATATCTTGAAACTGTTTGGAGATAGCTTCAAGTTCAGCAGTTAACTTAGGACAGTTCAAGCATGAATCAATCGGCTCAAGTAAAGAAGCTTGTAGTTCAGCAATTTTATGATCTGCCCGTTTTAAGTTCATCTTCAAGTTATTGCAATTTTCACAAGACTCGGGCAGATCAAGGAGCATGGCATAAGGTCCTCTAGTAGCAATGTCCTTAACCTCACATGAGGTGGGAGAAGTAGTCTCATCAGTAGTAAGTAGGGTAACAACCATCCTACTCAACTCTAACTCAGCAAGCAGACTAACATTCTCCACCTTAACAATATCAAGCTCGGAGGACACACTATCATGAGAGGTCCTTAGTTTCTCCATGTCACCCAACAGAGCACAGCATGTATCACAATCATCACGGGAGGGAGCAGATGTAAGTGAAGTAAGCTTCCGTGATAGTCTATCTACTTCCTTCTCTAACTCAGTACACCTAGCCCTAGCTCTAGCATGAAAACCACCTAGCTTAAGAAAAGCATGATTGAGCTGGTCGTAGGTGGGGCATACCTCGTCCGAGTCGGAGTACAGCTCGTTGTCGCTCAGTTCGCCCTCGAGGGCCATGAAGCACATGCCGGAGAAGTCGTCGCCACCATCCTTGGGCTCTTGGTCACCCGTCCTGTCATCGTCGCTCCATCCCTCCACCTCGCTGAGGTTGAGGTCGTTGAAGGCGGTGAGGACGCGGTGGAAGAGCTTCTTGGCTTTGCCAAAGTTGCGAAACTTCTTCTTGCCTTGTGCAGGAGCTGGAGGCTTCTTGTTGCGGTTCTTGTCGGTGTAGTCGTTCTTGCCCGAACCGCCGTAGTCGTTCTTGCCTTTCACCAGCTTGGGACAGTTTGCCCGAATGTGGTTGGGGCCACCACACTCGAAGCAAATCACCGGTCCTCCTCTCTTTCTGTCCCTCCTCCCCATGTAAGTATGGGAGAATCTTCGAGCAACGAGAGCCAGCTGCTCATCCGCAAGCTGCTCTAACTGATCATCAGTTATGTCACAAAGAGCAGCAAGGGAGAATTCGCAAAGAGAATCAGAAGAAGAGGAACCAGAAGCCAACGTGGGATCAGTGACCAAAGCCATCGACTGTGACTTCGACCTACGAGAGACAACGTCAATCTCGTGAGTCTTGAGGCGCGAGTACAGCGCGTCAAGAGTCAAGGTCGAGAGGTCTGTCGTGTCCTTGATGGTGGTCACTTTCATCTCCCAAACATGCAGATCAAGTGCCGCGAGCATCTGACGAGCGTTGTCCGAGTCGGGGTATGTGAGACCGACCGCTCGGAGGTTGCTCAAAATCTTGTGGAAGCGCGCAAAGCACTCATCGAGGGACTCACCAGCAAGCATCTCGAATTTGTTGTATTCTCGCTTGAACTAGTCCTGTCGAACCATCTTGATCTGGGTGGTGCCCTCATGGTATGCGTCGAGGGTCACCCAGATATCGTAGGCGGACGACAGGTGAGAGATGCGATCGAATTCGCTTCTGCTCAAGCCCTGGATAATGATGTTCCTTGCCTTCGCATTTGCCTCAACATCGGGCATGTTCGCCACGTTGATGTTCTCATCGGCAGGAACAACATATCGCACCTTCACCTTCCGCCAGATGGCGTACCCCTGAGCCTGGATGTATGTCTCCATTCGGCTCTTCCAGAAGGGGTAATCGATGCCATCGAAAATAGGCGGCTTGGTGGAGTACTTGTCCGTCGCCATGGCTCTTGAGACCGGTTAAGATCTATTGATTAGAGCTAACCTTGCTCTGATACCAATTGTAGGACCGAAATGGCAACAGAGGGGGGGTGAATGGTGCCTTCAAAAACACCCCCTGTACCCACACAACAAATCAATCGAAAGAATTGGCTTCTCAGGTCGAACACACGTGGTCGAATACCATGTGGTCGAAGCCTTTGCCCAAATTGATAAAAGAACTTAAACAGAGAATACTGTGTTGTCGAAACAAGAACAGAGAAGAACTCGTTTGCCAGATTTCCGAGTAACTTGAGACTCTCTGGTCTTTTGTTCCTGAAACCGGAGGCACTGAAGGAAATAGACCTCTGGAAGCGAAACAATCAAGGAAATCCAAAGTCGTTACTATGGTCGACTAGAGTGACACGCTCGAGCACAACAACGGAGCACTTTGAGGCGCAAGACCATGGCAAGGCAGACTTCTCTGAAATGACCTTTGCTCTCGAGAATGTACTGGCCAAGTGGCCTTGAAACAAATTCTCAGTTCTGAGCAACAAGAAGCACACCAAAGCAAAAACGGACTCACACAGAAGAGATGAGAGAAAAATATAACACGAGGAGCAAGCTCTTAAAACAGATCGCAAACAAAACAATCAAAAACATCTCATAACAACAGAAATCAATATTGAGGAAGAGAGATGAATGATTGATCATGGAGGTTTCTACAGCCACTCCATCGGAGGTACAAGAGCAACCGTGCTCTACCCAGAGACAACTCACACAAATAGAAATGAAAAACTCAGAGTGACTCGGGAACAACCTCGCCGAGCACCAGAGCTCTACCCTCTCTATTAATAGCCTTCTGCTACCGGGGGGGAACCCGTAAACCCCCACCTAACACCGGGTTTTACCATTCTCTTTACCCACTGCCTTCCCGGAAGCTTCCTCCTCCCTTGTCGCTCAAGTCTTGCAACCACCTGGTAGACCTTGTCGTCTTCGGCATCTCCCGACCACTCTTAACCTCAGCACCGCCCGTGCCTAGTCTTGGCCATCCATGCCTCTCCACAACTAGTCTCCAAGTCCTGCAAACCATCACAGACAAGCATACATTCATAGCACCGCACAAAACTGATGAGGACATCACTTCTTTGGATACACACAGCACTCCTCCACTTGACATTCAAGGACCAATCACTAGAGCTCGTGCCCGACAATTGAATTTACAGGTGAGCTCGTTCCTAAGTACTTCTTTTTGTTCATTTGAGAATAGATTGCTACCTAATGATTTAATTATGATTAGGAACCATGGAGAGGACCTGGAAGTACTTGGAGAAGGGCTATGGGGCGCACAAGTCCAGCAAGGGCGGTCGAATCAAGTTGGAGGCCCAACTCAAGCCGACTTCGAATCCAATTCGGAGTCCAGAACTAGGCCGCACTAAAACGGACGCCCAGATCGCATTCGGACTCCGTTTTGGACGTTCTACATATGCATGGAAAGCTAAGAAGAAGACCTTTCCAATGGATCTGGTCCCATGTCAAAATTCCTTCTGAGTCAACGGAAATCGTCGAAACAAGTGGACATTCAGAATCTGTCAGGGTGCTGCGCCACCGTCTTTTGGGCCGTTCGGCTTTGTATCATGTTGGAGCCCATTAGGGGCGCATCCAGGGGTTTTGCACGCCCCTCACTCCTTTATATCCAGCCACCACCCCCACCATTAGGGTTGTGTTTTGCTTAGATTAATTCTGTCTTTGAACAGTTTCGCCGTTCATCGGTTTGTGAGACCCCAACTTTCGAGTGCTACATCAATACATCCGCAATTTAGTTGTGTTCTTCCTTGTTCTTGCTTGTGTTCTTCGATTCGCAGGCGAGGATTAGCCTTCTTGGCGAGGTCAACCGGGCCGCGCACGGTTGATAACCTGAGGAGACGTGGTGCTGCGATTGCGGTGTTCGGAACGTGTCATTCGGAAGCCGGATCGATTTGTGTCGCGCCTCCACCAAATCGAACATATCCAGAACCTGTTGGAAGATCGGGATCCCGTTCCCATCAAGTGGTATCAGAGCTTCAGGTGTTCCTTCAGGTTCGCGTTACCCTCCTTTGTGGTTTTCGGTTTCATCCTAGAGTCCATGAAAAAGCCCTACAAAAAAAATTGTAGTCATAGGTTATTTTCTGTCCTAGATCTCATTTAGCCTTTGCACAATTTGATTCCAGAGTCCGTAGTGTTGAGTTCGTGTCCTTAGTCGAGTTGTGTTGCTGGTTTAGATTGTGTTTTTATTTTGGGTTGTCTTGCTTCCACTTCATCCCATACAAACCCTAGCCGTCATCCATCGCGTATTCAATTCCCCAAATTCGTCGGGTTCGGCGATTTTATTTTCCCCAAATTCGGCCTGGAAAGTGCAGTACTCGAGCTCCGAAATTGAATCACCGAATTTCCAGCACATTCATTATTTTCTGTAGGCCACACCTTACATCAGATTGAGTTGAAACTTTGTGTGGTTCCTATTTCTATGCTCTGCTCTGTGAAAAAAATAAAATTAAAAATACACAAAAAAGAAAAATTTCGGCTTAGTAGAGAAGAGAGAGAAAAGTGCTATCCGTGGCAAAAAAAAGGAAAAAAAAGAGAGAAAAACCGGACAGAGCACAGTTTTAGGTGACAGAGCTTCATTTGTTTTGTGCTTATGCTGAATTAAGTTTATCATTCCCTGGCCATCTTTGTTGCTGTCTTCGCTTACTTTCTGGCCGTGATTCCTTGTTCATCATATCCTAACACTGATATAGGACACATTTAGGCCAGCAACTAGGACCAGTGATTTGGACATTTATTCAGCATTACTATCTGTTATTGATTTGTGTTCCACTGATATATTTGGCCTTCCAAGCTCCATATATATATACTTCTGGATAGCACAGTTTTGACCCTTGCCATCGTACCCACGCTCGACATGGTATCACGAACCAGCCACCAGTTGTACCACCTGCTGCTTTGGTAAGAACACTTGTAAGAGCTTGGTAAGCCACTTCCTTTGCGAGTTCCCCTGCCCTTCATTTGTAGTTGATAGGGATAATCCTTTTGTTTTCCCTGTGTTTCCACTAACCATGGCAGGAGACAAAGGAGACGAGACACCGGTCGATTTCAACGAGTGTGTTAGTCGCGGCCATCTACAAGCTGTGCTCGACAAACAAAATGCTTCAATCACTGATCTTGGCGCGAGAATGGACACCATCGTCACCGCCATTGCCAAGTTGAACACCACGGAAGGCATTGAGCGGGTGGAGCGGCGGTTGGCTGACCTCACTGGTCGGATGGACACATTGGAGGCACGCCTGCCACCTGTCAATGATGGCCATCGTCCTGATGATGACACAGTGTATGATGCGGATGGCAACATTGATCGGCGGGCGACACAAGATGCACGACTACGTCGGCGTCTTCAGCAAAACCGACATGGTATGGGAGGTAATAACCAAAACCGTCATGGTAACGACGACCCTTTTGCTAAAATCAAGTTTGCCATTCCATCTTTTGCTGGTCTTTATGATGCTGATATATATCTTGATTGGGAGATGACGGTAGAGCAGAAATTTAATTCTCACTTGGTTCCTGAACATCATAGAGTTAGACAAGCTACTAGTGAGTTTAAGGACTTTGCTATTATCTGGTGGAATGAACTAAGTAACATGCGCTTACAACCTGATACATGGGAGCGGTTAAAAGAAGATATGCGTAATCGTTTTGTTCCTCCCACATATAAACTTGATTTGAGAAAAAAATTGCAGCGCTTAGAACAAGGTGATCATTCTGTTCAGGACTATTATGCTGAGCTTCAAAAGGGTATGATGCGTTGTGGGGCTGTTGAGGACACGGAGGATAAGATTTGTCGTTTCTATGGGGGGTTACGGCGTGAAATTCAGGACATTGTTGATTATAAAGAATTTACTACTGTCAACCAGTTGTTCCAGCTTGCTATGCTTGCAGAAAAAGAATTGCAGGGACGCAAGGAATCAGCGAAGGCAAGCACCGGACGACCCTTCTGCACGCCACGCATGACTACATCGACGGGACTGCCCAAGTCTTCTTCGAGTTTTCGTTCTCCTCCACCACCTGTGAACAAGATTGAAGCAGCGCCACTGAAGCCACCTTCCACGACACGCTTTGCAGATGCTACAAAAAATTCTTTGCAGGTTCCAGCCAAGAGTTCTTCTTCCGTGGCTTCAACGGGCCGCTCCTCCGACATTCAGTGCCACCGCTGCCATGGGCTTGGTCATGTGCAGAAGAATTGCCCTAGCCAACGGGCATACATCGCCACAGAAGATGGAGGCTACATCAGCACTTCAGATGTCGAGGAGGATGATGATGTTGCTGCTGCCTCGGACGACAATGGCGGTGGTGATGACGACTTGGTCCTTGGTGGGGCATCCACAGCGACGCTACGGAGCATCATTGTGCAGCGAGTCCTCAGCACACAGGTACAACAACCCGATAAGCTTCAACGCCATAATTTGTTTCAGACTTTCTTCACAATCAAGAACCGGCGCGCACGTGTCATCATTGATGGAGGAAGCTGCAACAACTTGGTGAGTTCTGATTTGGTCAAGAAGCTTGGCTTGACCACGCGACCGCATCCACATCCATACCATATTCAGTGGTTAAATGATTCTGGAAAAGCTAAGGTAACGCAAACATGCCGAGTCCATTTTTCCATTGGTGGTTATGCTAATCATGTTGATTGTGATGTGGTTCCCATGCAAGCATGCTCTCTTTTATTGGGTCGACCTTGGGAATTTGATAATGATGCTTTACACCATGGTAGTAGTAACAAATACACTTTTATGCATAAGGGAAAGAAAGTTACTTTACTGCCTTTGACCGCAACTGAGATTATAGAGGCCGATAGGGCGCGAGCTGCTGCTGCTAATGATCAAAAGGAACATGATAAATCTGAAAAACAGCAAGTAATTCATTTGAAAAATTCTGTTATGCTTGCCACAAAATCAGACCTTGCTGAAATTGATGATGTTAATGATACATGCTATGCTTTTGTGTGCAAAGATGCTTTATTTTCTCTTGATAATATGCCTTGCACTTTGCCTGCTCCTGTCACTAACCTTTTGCAGGAGTTTAGAGATGTTTTCCCTGATGAGATACCTCCAGGACTTCCACCCATTCGAGGGATTGAGCACCAGATTGACTTGATTCCTGGAGCGAGTTTGCCAAACCGTGCGGCATACAGGACCAATCCTGAAGAGACTAAGGAGATTCAGCGACAAGTCCAAAACCTTTTGGACCGTGGGTATGTACGTGAGAGCCTTAGTCCTTGTGCTGTTCCTGTTCTTTTGGTTCCCAAAAAAGATGGTTCTTGGCGTATGTGTGTAGATTGTAGAGCCATTAACAACATTACTATACGATATCGTCATCCTATTCCTAGGCTAGACGACATGCTTGATGAGTTGTGTGGTGCTATAATTTTCACAAAGATTGACTTGCGTAGTGGATACCACCAAATAAGAATGAAACTTGGCGATGAATGGAAAACTGCTTTTAAAACTAAATTCGGTTTGTATGAGTGGTTAGTCATGCCTTTTGGTTTAACTAATGCACCTAGCACTTTCATGAGATTAATGAACGAGTTTTTACATCCTTTCATTGGCAAATTTGTGGTCGTTTACTTTGATGATATCTTGATTTACAGCAAGTCCATGGATGAACATTTGACTCACTTACGTGCTGTTTTTAATGCTTTGAGAGATGCACGTTTGTTTGGTAACCTTGATAAGTGCACCTTTTGCACGGATCGAGTCTCTTTTCTTGGTTATGTTGTGACTCCACAGGGAATTGAGGTTGATAGAGCCAAGGTGGAGGCGATATGGAGTTGGCCCACACCCACGACAGTCTCACAAGTGCGGAGTTTTCTTGGCCTTGCAGGATTTTATCGCCGCTTTGTCAAGGAATTTAGCACCATTGCGACACCGTTGATTGAGTTGACAAAGAAGGTCGTCGTGTTCCATTGGGGGCCATCACAGGAAGAGTCCTTTAATCTTTTGAAGGACAAGCTTACACACGCACCATTGCTCCAACTTCTGGATTTTGGTAAGACTTTTGAGCTGGAATGTGATGCTAGCGGAATTGGTATTGGTGGTGTTTTAATGCAAGAAGGCAAACCTGTTGCCTACTTTAGTGAAAAATTGAATGTTCCTGCTCTTAATTATTCCATGTATGATAAAGAATTGTATGCTCTTGATCGTTCTTTAGAGACGTGGCAACACTATTTATGGCCTAAAGAATTTGTCATTCATTCTGATCATGAATCACTTAAGCATATTCGTAGTCAAACCAATTTGAATCGTAGACATGCTAAGTGGGTTGAATTTATTGAATCTTTTCCTTATGTCATTAAACACAAGAAAGGGAAGGATAATGTGATTGCTGATGCTTTGTCTCGATGCTATACCATGTTGTCTCAACTTGATTGTCGCATTTTTGGTCTTGAAACCATTAAATTACAATATGCTCTTGATGCTGATTTTAAGGATGTGTTGTTGCATTGTAAAGAGGGACAAGCATGGAATAAATTCGTGATCAATGATGGGTACTTGTTTAGAGCTAACCGCCTATGCATTCCAGTTGGATCCGTTCGTCTTTTGTTGTTGCAGGAGGGGCATGGAGGCGGTTTGATGGGACATTTTGGTGCTAAGAAGACAGAGGACGTTCTGGCCACACACTTCTTTTGGCCAAAGATGCGGCGAGATGTTGAGCGATTTGTTGCTCGCTGCACTACATGTCAAAAAGCTAAGTCTCGCTTGAATCCACATGGTTTATATATGCCTCTTCCTGTTCCTTCTATTCCGTGGGTAGATATTTCTATGGACTTTGTTTTAGGATTGCCCAGGACTAAGAGGGGGAGGGATAGCATTTTTGTTGTTGTGGATCGCTTTTCTAAGATGGCCCACTTTATACCATGTCATAAAACCGATGATGCCGTTCATATTGCTGACCTCTTTTTCAAAGAGATAGTTCGTTTGCATGGTATGCCGTCTACTATTGTTTCAGATCGTGATGCCAAGTTCTTAAGTCACTTTTGGCGTACTCTATGGAACAAGTTGGGTACAAAGTTGTTGTTCTCTACAACATGTCACCCACAAACTGATGGCCAAACCGAGGTGGTGAACCGCACATTGTCTACCATGTTGAGAGCTGTTTTGAAGAATAATTTGAAGCTGTGGGAAGAGTGTTTGCCGCATGTTGAGTTTGCATATAATCGAGCGGAACACTCCACCACCAAGGTAAGTCCATTTCAGGTAGTGTATGGATTCAATCCCCGTGCCCCTATTGATATTTTACCTTTGCCTACTAGTGAGAGAGTTCATAATGATGCTAAGGAGCGTGCTGATTTCATTGTCAAAATGCATGAGACTACTAAGGCAAACATTGAAAAGATGAATGAAAAATATAGGATTACTGGTAATATAGGTAGAAAGGAAGTTAAACTTGAACCGGGTGATTTTGTTTGGTTGCACTTGAGAAAGGATAGATTTCCTGAGTTAAGAAAATCAAAATTGATGCCTAGAGCTGCTGGTCCTTTTAAGATAGTTGAGAAGATAAATGATAATGCATATAAACTTGAGTTGCCTCCCGAGTTTGGGGTTAGTCCCACCTTTAACATTCCAGATTTGAAGCCATACTTGGGAGATGAAGATGAGGCTGAGTTGAGGACACCTCCGCTTCAAGAGGGGGAGGATGATGAGGACATCACTTCTTTGGATACACACAACACTTCTCCACTTGACATTCAAGGACCAATCACTAGAGCTCGTGCCCGACAATTGAATTTACAGGTGAGCTCGTTCCTAAGTACTTCTTTTTGTTCATTTGAGAATAGATTGCTACCTAATGATTTAATTATGATTAGGAACCATAGAGAGGACCTGGAAGTACTTGGAGAAGCGCTACGGGGCGCACAGGTCCAGCAAGGGCGGTCGAATCAAGTTGGAGGTCCAACTCAAGCCGACTTCGAATCCAATTCGGAGTCCAGAACTAGGCCGCACTAAAACGGACGCCTAGATCGCATCCGGACTCCGTTTTGGACGTTCTACATATGTATGGAAAGCTAAGAAGAAGACCTTTCCAATGGATCTGGTCCCATATCAAAATTCCTTCTGAATCAACGGAAATCATCAAAACAAATGGACGTTCAGAATCTGTCAGGGTGCTGCGCCACCGTCTTTTGGGCCGTTCGGCTTTGTATCGTGTTGGAGCCCATTAGGGGCGCATCCAGGGGTTTTGCACGCCCCTCACTCCTTTATATCCAGCCGCCACCCCCACCATTAGGGTTGGGTTTTGCTTAGATTAATTCTGTCTTTGAACAGTTTCGCCGTTCATCGGTTTGTGAGACCCCAACTTTCGAGTGCTACATCAATACATCCGCAATTCAATTGTGTTCTTCCTTGTTCTTTCTTGTGTTCTTCGATTCGCAGGTGAGGATTAGCCTTCTTGGCGAGGTCAACCGGGCCGCGCACGGTTGATAAACTGAGGAGACGTGGTGCTGCGATTGCGGGGTTCGGAACGTGTCGTTCGGAAGCCGGATCGATTTGTGTCGCGCCTCCACCAAATCGAACATATCCAGAACCTGTTGGAAGATCGGGATCCCGTTCCCATCAAAAACATTGTATATAAACATTTGCATAAGCAAAACAGAAACCAAACCATGTTCCACAAAGTCGTACACCCATTACGACCGGTCAAAATCACTTAAATATTCATGCACATGACCTACGACCGCTCTCCATGTCAAGACGACTAGCCCAGGAGTTGATATGACCGATTCTTAGGTGAAACGACCGATCCTGGAGGTCATACGACCGGTTACTAGATGTCTACGACCACGTTCAACCGTCCCGGGGACTTCCGACTGTTTAGCGCATGATCGAAACACCTTCCGACCACGTACACCGAGTTTTACAGTGGTCGAGACCCTTTCCGACCACACCCGGGCGCTTGAGAGCACATCCGACCACGGCCAACTGTCCTACGCCCGTAGCCGACCGCATACGACCGCTTCACAATGTGGTCGAATTCGCTTCGACTTCCCACGGGGTCAAAGTCGAGTTCTGCCGACTACCGACCACAATGGTCGAAGTCGCTTCGACTTCCCACGTGGTCGAAGTCGTGTTCTGCCGACTACCGACCACAGTGGTCGAAGTCTCGACCTTCGACTACCTCTCGCGGTACCGTGGTCATAACTTGCTGACTCCTCAACGTGATCGTTCATTCAAGCGCCGACATCCGACCACGGTGGTCATAGCACGACTCGCGACTACAGACAATGGCCAATGTGGTCGTAACGCGCTTCGACCATGGCCAACGTGGTCGTACTGGCCTTCGAGCACGGCCAACGTGGTCGTAAATGAGTCGGGAGACTTCCGACCACAACCAAAGTGGTCGTAAAAGCCTACGACCATGGCCAGAAGCTACGACTTTGCACAGAAGGCGATTCCGAACAATTTTAAGGCTATGACTTAGCAGGAAACACTCAAATCAAACTCAATCTTTCCAAACCAAGTGTCAATGACTCATCACAAACATGGGGACACCTCCACATGGTCTCTCACCTATCTTTGGCGAAGCCCGATCGAAATTAGCCCGGACTCACCATCTTACAAGTTGACATGCAAAGCTGCCTGCTGCAAATGGCCTTTATGCACACCCTCATCAGCCGCCAAAATGCTATGATCTATCCACTCCACGCCACCTGCAATGCTCACGCATGAACATGTACTTCCCTTGGGTCGATTGCCCCTCAACTCACACAATTGCGTGGTGGACCACAGCGGCAAAACCCTTTGATGGAACCTAGATTGACAATCCTCTCCTGGAATGTCAAGGGTCTAAACTCCCCTACCCGATGCACAGCAGTTCGAGAAATAATTGACGCAAACAACCCTCACATTACTTGCCTACAGGAGTGCACTAGGTGGGATTAGACTACGGAATTTCCTCTTCCTGCCAACTTAGAACACCCGGGGGGCATCTTGATCCTTTGGGACAACGACGTAGTCTGAATTACCAACTGCTACCAACGTCAATACCGCCTTACAGTAGATGTCACTATCAAGGCATGCTCAACCCATTTTGTGTTAACAGTAGTCTATGGCCCCTCTGTTGACAACAGCAAAGAAGGTTTCTTGGCAGAAATTCAAGATCCAATCCACCTACAGGTGTTGGGTGGCTCCTGCTGGGATATTTCAATCTCATCTACAAACTAAGCGATAAGAATAACCTGAACCTCAATCGATGCCTAATGACTCAATTTCGTGCCACCCTTGACACTTGTGACTTGAGGGAGGTACATCTAGAGAACCGCAAATATACCCAGAGTAACAAAAGAGAAAACTCAACCTTGGTCAAACTTGGTAGATTTTTCCGTAACAATGCACGGAACACAGTCTTCAGCACCCATGTTCTTCATGCCTTATCTACATCTCACTCAAATCACTGCCCCCTACTCCTATGCAATACAAGTAGCCGACGACCTCTGAGAAGCTTTCATTTGAAAACTTCTAGACGAGGTTCCCGAACTTCCCTCAAGAGGTACAACATGCCTGGGAGGAACCAACTAGAGGGCTTGACCCATTCTTGAGGCTAAACAACAAGCTGACAAACACGGTGAGGAGGCTAAAAGCCTGGAGGAAGAGACTCTTTCCTTTTAACAAGCTGTAGTCACTTATGTCCTAAGGGGTCATCCTTTGGCTGGATACCGCATAGGAGAATCGACCCCTATTAGCAAATAGAGAGACCTTCGAGCTCACCAGAAGAAAAGGGTCATAGGCCTAGCGGTAATTGAATGTTCCAAGAAGAAGCAAGCGGCCCGAATCAACTGGCTCCATGAAGGAGATGGTAACACAAAATTCTTCCACCTCAGAATAAGGCCTAACAGCTCTCCATGTGCCAGGGTTGGGCTCTAGCTCACGACGATAAGGCAAATGTGCTCCTCAACAACTTCAGTCAGATCTTGGGCCACTCACGCCTCTTTAACTGGCACACCCTCCAGTTGCCCTGTATAGACCTAGACATCCTAGCTAGCCCTTTCATCAAACAAGAGGTGCACAATGCAATCCTCTAACTTCCGGCTGACAAGGCTCTAGGACCGGATCGGTTCAACAAAAACTTCTACTGAGCATGCTGGGACACTATAAAGACTGACTTCATGGTGGCCCTGCAAGGCTTCTACAATCTAGGAATAAACAATTTATCTTGCTCAAACACTGCTAATCTAATCCTTGTCCCAAAGAAGGATGGCTGCCAAACTACAAGAGACTACAGACCCATTAGCCTTATCCACAGCGTAGCCAAAATCATTACCAAAATCTTGGCCTTAAGGCTAGTGCCCTCCATGAATCATCTAATTTTCCTAAGTCAGAACGTATTCATCTAAGACAGTGTATCCAAGATAACTTCCTCTATGTGCGCAACCTAGCAAGAAGATATCACCGAAATAAAACCCCATCCCTCTTCCTCAAGCTTGATACTGCAAAAGCATTTGACTCATGTAGGATCGGAAATGGCAACAAAGGGGGGTGAATGGTGCCTTCATAAATCGTCCCAAGTATTCACACACTTTTTCTTCTCCAATAGCTATATCAGCTATGAAGACAGAAGAAATCCGCTCTCTAGAAGTCGAAAACTATTTTGCCGATTGATCAAAGATACTCACAGAAAATGCAAAATCAAACCGACAATAACCTGAACATAACTTCAACTTCTATTTCGGCTGGCAAAAAGTAGGACAAAAAGACAGCAGACCGAAAATACAGGAGGCCACAAGTTACAGATTTACTTGACTAAAAGCTAAAAAATCAAAAGCCTCCAAAACAGAAAAGGCAAACAGAGTACATTCAGTCCAACTGAGAATAGATGCTGCAGCCGAACTCACTTGACACAAAACTGAAAAGAGGCACTACAGAGAAATCTCAAACTGCAACGCAGTCACAAATGAAATTAGCAGCAACCGGTCTAACTTCAATCTGCCAGCAGCTTGACCGGATGGGAAGAAGTCTCAAAGAAAGGCTCAAAACCGAAATCTGCAGTGCAGACTAGCAGCCAGTCTGAATGCAAGATTTTTATTGCAGCGGCACTACTGAACTGCTTGCCAAAAAGGAGAAATCTGACTGCACAAGAGACTATTGCAGTGGGGGGTTTCCAGTCTGACCGGCAAAGCACCTCAGGTTGGACTGCAGCTGTAGTCTCGGTCAGACCGGGAAACAGAGCCAGCTGCAGAGAGTGACGAGATGACCACTGACCGAAAATGAACAAGACTGAAAACAGAAAATTAGACTGCTGGCCGAAAAACAGAGATGCAGAAGTTACTACTTGCTGAACTGAAAAACTGAGACAAATAAATAGTGTAGCAGAGAAAAGAAAGCACCAGTCGAAAACTGAACATACAGAGGATACTGAAACAACTGAAAATCACAGAAATTTCTGCAAGCTGGCTGTTCTTCTTTGATCAGATGGATAGGACTTGAAACTAAATAACAGTTTTGACTCAGAAACAAGAAAATGCAGCCAAAAGAGCAAGAGACTGAGAAACTGAACCAAAAACCTGAAATGAGATCAGCAGAGAGACAAAATGCAAATTGCTCATGATTTTCTAGTCTTCTGCTCATGGATCTCTGAAATACACCTGAGAACCATTTTCAGACAAGCAAATATGAAGCTAGAACCACTTTTCCCAGGTCATCAAGAGATAACCAAGATTGCCCTGACTTCAAACCCTAGAACTCTGAGAACAGAGCAAATGAGGCGCAAGAGAAAGAAAAGAGTACACATGGATTTTGAGAATTGATCTTAGGAATGGATTGTTGAAAAGACCTTGAGGCTAATTTCCTGCACTCTCACTACCAAACTTAAACACACATGAGGCAAAAGTCAAACTCTCTCCTCACCAGACCATACACAAAAGTGACAAAACCCACTCACATGCAAAAGAGGAGGGAACCAGAGTCAAACCTCCAAACCCTAACCCCCTCTCTTTAGCCTCTACTACCAGGTCTTCAACCCATCAGCTTCAACTAAATCCGCTTCCATTTTGCAGCCTTGCGTATTTTACCAAAATGCCCCTGCTACACCTTCCTGGAAGCTTCCCCTTTTCTTGCTGTCGACGCCTCGCAACCACTTCGAGTCCTCATCATCTTTGGCATCTTCCGACCACTTTGACCTTAGCACCTCCCATGCCTAGTCTGGCCATCCATGCCTCGCCACAACCTAGCTCCGAAGTCATGCAGCCATCACAAGCAAGAAAACATCACATAGCACCGCTCGAAACAGTATAAACAAAATTTGCATTAGAGAAAGGTACTCAAACATGAAATACCCAAATCAACCGATCGAGAAGGAGAACAAGCGTCCTAAACACCTAAACACATCTGACGCGTTTGACCAAGTCCAACCGAACTAGACTGCGCCATGCACCGACTTGGCGCGAACCAACCAAATTAAACTCAAACTTTCAAGAGCACGAGTCAATTACTCATCACAAACATGGGGACACCTCCACATGGTCTCTCAACTCGGTTTGTTGGGAGTATATGCTCGACCTACTACAAAATAGGGGATTCCCACTACGCTAGAGGGACTAGGTTGCTTGCCTCCTCTCCTCTGGCACCTCCACATTCCTCCTCAATGGGATCCTAAGAAACAAATACTCCACCATAGAGGACTGCGACAAGGTCAACCGGCCATTATATTCTTTCCTTTTTATCCTAGCGATAGATTAGCTGTAGAAAATCCTCAACATTGCTATGCATCTTCGAGGATTACGACCCCTAGGTGGGCGAGTGGTGACCCTTCGAAACTCCCTCTATGCAGACGATGCCACCATCTTCCTAGTGCCTAAGGAAGAGGACGTTTGTACTCTAGTCAACTTACTTCTTAAGTTTGGAGAAACCATAGGACTTCACACCAACCTACACAAAAGTCAGGTGGTTCCTATTGCGTGTGACCAAATTGATCTACAACGAATCTTGCAGGACCTGCCCACCCAACTAGCGTCCTTCCCCCTGAAATACCTTGGCCTACCTCTCACCACAAAAAAGACTACGTAGGGTGGACTTCTAAGTGCTCGAAGACAAGTACGTGAGTCGTTTGGCAAGATGAACTAGCAAACTGCTCACTTAGCGGGTAGGAACACCCTCATCAACTCAGTCCTGACAGCGTAGTTCACTTACTTCCTCACGGCCATCGGATCACAGAACTGTGTAATTAGAACCTCGAGCAAAAGGATGAGACAGTTCCTCTGGGTGGGAACAGAACATCAGTTGACATGGGTCAATTATAAGGTCAGCTGGAACAAAGTCTATAGGCCTACGCACCTAGGCGGCCTCAGCATCCTTGACTTAGAGCGCTTCGCCAGGGCCCTTAGATTAAGGTGGCTCTGGAATCAATGGGGAACTCAAATAAAACCTTGGCATGGAATGGATGTCCCGTGCGACGACATAGATCGATGCCTCTTTGCAGCGGTCACTACCATAACAATAAGGGATGGATTGAAGGCATCATTCTGGACTTCACCATGGGCGGAAAGGAACAAACTGTGCGATATCACTCCCACCATCTTCAGAGCTTCCATGAGGAAAACCGCAACCTAAACACTACCTTACAAGGGAACAACTGGCTACATGACCTACACTGGGCAGGAGGCCAATTACCACGCAACACATATAAGAACTAGTCACCATTTGGGGGTACACCTCCAATATAACCCAACGTGACGAGGTCCATGACACAATCGCATGGAAGCTAACCCCCAATAGAGACTACTCTGCTGCCTCTGCCTATAGAGCACAGTTTTTAGGGGCGATTCAAACTTCTTTCAACCCCCTAGTCTGGAAGGCTTGGGCACCACAACATTACAAAATCTTTGCTTGGTTAGCCATTCAACATAGACTATGAATGGTAGACCGTCTCAGTACGCGGGGCTGGCCCAACCACCATACCTATCTGCTTTGCAAGTAAGTGCCTGAGTCTGCCACTCACCTCCTGGCCGAGTGCAGTTACTCAAGAAGAATTTGGACCTCCACAACGCTTTGGACAGTTTTGTGATTCACTGAACCCAACATCTTGGAGAGCTGGCTACTCAATTTGGGAATGGTAGGAATCTGTGGTGTTTAAGCCTGGAACACTCTATAAGGCAACAACATCTTTAGTAATGTTTATCTCTTGGTATATTTGAAAGGAGCATAACGCTAGGGTGTTGTGTGTGACCATGACTGCACGGAAACCCTTTGTTGCCTTAATTAAGGAGGAGGCGACAGCCTGAGTGCTTGCGTGTAACATCCTAAATTTTGGATGTTTGAAATTTTGAGTAATTTAAAACATTTATTTGCATCTTACTGGCATTTGAATTTTTGGTTCAAAATCTTGTTTGGGTTTCCTGAGTTTTGTGCTGAGCAAATAATAACTGGAAATAATTTTTTAGCACAACATAGCAATCAAAAATAAATAAATACAAAATAATTTAAATGGGGTTTAATCCCTGACAACCTCAAAATTCACTGTAATTTGCTAAATCAAAGTCTTATCTAAAGATCAACAACAGATAATAACAATAATAACAAAGACCAAGAATTCATTCTAGATATAGCTCAATCATCATACAAAAAGAAAGGAGAGTATAATCTAAAAATTTAAATAAAGATGGGTGAGTTCAAACTCTGAGAAAGTAATTCAAAGATATATTTACTGAATCAAAACATGGTTTAAAAAATGGATAAGGGGTAATAGTTGAGATAAAAATACAGGTCATATATATATACACACATAAATTATACAACTAATTTCAAGACTAGTTTTGACATTAGAGCTAAAATGCAAGGGAAAGATTTTGAACACAAAGCTCAAGCTATAGAAAAATAAAATTTGGAATTCTAGCATTTTCCCTCCCTTTCTCTCTATGCCATGTTTGGCCTTTTTCTTTTCTCTCTCTTCCGCCCCCTTTCCTTTTTCCCCTCTGTGCTCGCTCGCATCACTCGACAGCCGGCCCCGCCTCCCTGATGCCAACCGCTCACGTCACCTTTGCACATGTCGCCGCGCCCTGTGCATGTGTCACACTTCTGCACCGCACGTCGCCCCGCCTGCCCCCGAGTCGCCTCGCCATACCCTGCCACGCCACCGTCGCCATTCCGCGCCATGTGCTCCAATCGCCGGCCACAACACCTCTACAGTGATCACCTCTGCACCTATAAGTAGTCGCCTTGCTCACCCATTGCTCCCCGTGCGCCAGTCCCATTTCTCCTATCTCCTTCCTCTTCCGCCCGTGAGCAGGCCGCCGCCGCCATTTCCATCGCCGACTCATCCTCATGCGACCTCTCTCCAATTCCTTGCTGTGAGAGCAGCACCTAGTGTCCAGAAGCTTCCCGATGGTCGGCCGACGCTCTCCCTCGCCTGTGTGACCCCTCCACGTGAGCCTCCCCGGGCCGTCCATGGCTCCCGTAGCCGACGTGCCTCGCCATCTCCCCGACCAAGCTACCGCTACTGGTAAGCTCCTCATGGCTTGCTCTTGCTCCCCCTAGCTTGCTCCCTCTTCCCTCCTCCGGCCGCCGTCGCCATTACCAGCCTCCCCACACCCGGCCGCTCCCCACCGCCGCCGGCCCGCCATGATGCGTTTCGGCCGGAGTCGCTACCCCAGGGACATCCTCTCCTCCGCAGGGTCCCGTTTTGCCGGTCACCACCGCCTCGCTGTTCGCCCCTCGCCGGCGATGCCATCAGTAGTGCGCCGCCCCGAGCTCTCCTCTATTTCCCCCCTGTTTTGCCCTAGCCACAACTTTGCCTCTTCTAATTTAATCCTCCCTACATATTACAAGTGGGCATTTGCCCAGTTGGTTAGCGCAGCCGAGCCTTAACCCACAGACCTGCGTTCGAATCCTAGCATCGCACATTTATTTTTTTATTTTTGCTAGCCCGATTTAAGTAGGAAATAAATCAAGGAAAATTAAGAAAAATCCATGGAAGCTAATAAAATTTGATTAGAATGAAAATAAGATTATTTAATATTTTATATTGGATAAATTATTAATATGGCTTGAATATTTATTTAAACTCTAAATATTGATAAAAGAGCATTAATAGAAGATGGTTTTCGGTGTAAATGTTCAAGCATCACAAGAACCTTAATTCAAATAAAACACAATTAAGTTCAGATCATGATAATTAGCCAACATGCACATGTAACTAAAAATTAAAATACAAAACTAAAATTTGTGGGGATGGTAAAAAGGTACCCTTGTAGATATAGACCATCATCAAAGGTTCCTAAGGCGAACAATATCCACTCAAGGAGCATAAATTAAACAAAATATTAAAAGTAATTGAAATAGAAGGTCCATCTAAATTAGAGACTTTTCTAAGCATATATATATATATATATATATATATATATATATATATATATATATATATATATATATATATATATATGGTTAGAAAAGCGTTGAATGTAGCCCACTAGTAAATATATTAGTACAATTTTTGTATTCACCATAGACCCTACTAAAAATATAGACACTATCATTAACCTATTGAAATCTTAAATGATAGCTTTAAATTAGTAACGATAACAAAATATAATCATGTGTAGCAGGCTCAAGCAGTCATAAATAATTTAAGAATAAATTGTGTCAGAAGCTAAGGGATAAAATATCAATATCAGTAATTCCCAGAGCGCCTCCAAATTAAAAGGGTCATATTAAAATATAGGTACTAAAATATAATAGCCCTAGGCCATCAGACATTGAAATAATCTCCAATATATATAAATATTCTAAAGTAGACATTTCCATGAATATTTCCTTCACTATAAACCTTCCTTGGCACCCGTCTCGATGGATTTTCCTTGGCCATTTATCACTTCGCTCCAACCCCTTTGACTCCGTCAAATACTCTGTGCCCAACCAACCACAAATCACTCATTCTATCATAATAAAAACTAACCAAGTTCAATTGGATTCATTTGGATCTTTTGAGTTATTTGTCTGAGCTCAAGACCGCGGTAAACTGTGGAAGGTGAGTCAATACTTTAATCATGTTGAACCTACATTTTCTGCAAATTTACTTTTGTTTAAATTATCAAATTGCATGCTGTTATTTCGTATGCAAATATACGTTTGTTTGAAGATTCTAGTTATATACCCATTACTCGACTTGCTAGTATTATACCTCCTTTGAAACATTTGAATATCTGAGCCTTGTCACCCTAGCAAAATTATAATGGTAACCTTTTGTAACATCCTAAATTTTGGATGTTTGAAATTTTGAGCAATTTAAAACTTTTATTTGCATCTTACTGTCATTTGAATTTTGGTTCAAAATCTTATTTGGGTTTTCCTGAGTTTTGTGCTGAGCAAATAAATAAATACCCTGACAACCAAAAATTCACTGTAATTCACTAAATCAAAGTCTTACTCAAAGATCAGAAATAGATAAAAATAATAATTAAGCCCAAGAAATTATTTTTGATATAACTCAATCATCATACAAAAAGGAAGGAGAGTATGATCTAAAAATTTAAATAAAGATGGGTGAGTTCGAACTGTGAAAAAGTAATTCAAAAATATATTTATAGAATCAAAACATAGTTTATAAATAAGTTAAAGAGAAATAGTTGAATTAAAAGTACAACTCAATATATATATATATATATATATATATATATATATATATATATATATATATATATATATATATATATATATATATATCTACATACATAAATCATACAACTAAATTCAAGACTAGTCTTAACACTAGAGCTAAAATTCAAAATTTGAAAATCATGCAAAACTTAAAATTAATAAATCTTAAGGTAAGTTAAAAGTTTAAATTAAAAATTCAAATTTCAATATTTGGCTTGAGCCCTTCATTTCCTGTTTTTTCTCCCCTTTTTCCTTTTCCCACTCACTTCTTGTGAGCCCCAATCCTTTTTCCTTCTCTCTATTTCTTCTCTCTTTTCCTTTTTCTCCTGTTCTTTCTCTGTTGCTGGGCCCAGTGCCTCCTCCCTCTCTCTCTTCTCCCTCCTCCTCGTTGCCTTCTTTCCCGCATGCTTCAGTCAAAGGCGAAGACTCCTGTTGCTGCTCGCGTCACCTGGCCCCGCTCCCCCTGTGCGCCTGTTGTCCCCGCGTTAGCTGCGCCTGCCCCTACCTGCCTCCGGCCCCGCCTACGCTCCCACATCACCGAATCGCTCCCGTCGTGTCTCTGCCTATGCCCACGCCCTGCACCATGACGCCCGCGCAGTCGCCGCAGACCCCTCCCCGACGCCAGCCCAGCCCCACCACCTATAAAAGCTGGCGAAGCTCCCCTTTGCAACGCCATTCCCTACTCGTTCTCCCCCCGAAGGGAATTGATTCCCCGGAGCCTCTAGCTCGCCGGCGAACTCTATTCCCTCCAACGCCGGCCGAGCCAATTCCACCTATTGAAGCCATCCCCGGCCGATTCCTCCGCACCGCAGCTCCACCGTGACACCGCAACGCCATCCATGCCGTCGTCCGGGCCTCCCATCACTTGTACCTCACCGGCAACTTAAACCTTCCCACGTCGCCGCAGGCTCACGGTGCCGCCCAGCCCTAGACCTTCTTCGGCCCGGAAAGCTGCAAGGTGAGCCTCCCCGTTATCTCCTATTGCTCATGAGCAGCCTAGTTTTCCCCCTTTCCCACGCCGCCGCCGCCGCTCCCTTTCACCCCCGTCTCCGACCGTCGAGCCTCGCCGCCGGTCCGCCTTGGAGCTCCTCGGCCCACGCCAGCCCCTCCACTAGATTCCTCGTCACCATGGGGACCCGTTTTGCCGGTTGCCGCAGCCTCCCCGGCCACCGTCCGCCGCATGCGACATCAACACAGAGCGTCGCGCCGCCTCCTCTGCTTTGACTCCCGACCACCCCTCACTTCTTTCGATTGTTTGCATAGACTCAGTCAGCCCAGGCCTTCGGCCCACTTGGCTACCCAAGCACACGTAACACACAGAGCCTTTCCCCCCAGGTCCTGAGTTTGACTCCCACAAGCTGCACCTCTTTTTCCTCTTTTTATCTTGATTTTTTAATCCAATTCAAGTAAGAAAAATCAGGAAAATTATAGAATAATTTAGGGAAGCTAATAAAATTTAAGTGGGAGGTAAATGAGATTATTTAAGATTTAAATTTTGATTAGATTAGCTCATATAAGATTAATTAATATGTTTGAATAATTATCTAAAAACATAATTATTAATTAAAGGAATTAATAAAGAAAAAGTGACTTTGGTTAAAAATACAAATTTAATAAAAATTACCCTTAATTATAATATATACACCTATGCCATAACATTTATCATGCCCCCATGAAATAAATATTAGTGGTAAATGTTTGCTAGATGGCAAATATTGAAGTGTGGCCCTGTAAAGCAAGCTTTGCCCAGATAAATAGTTTTAAGTTAAGATCTAAAGCTAAGCCTAATAATAACCAAAGTATAGACAAAATGATAATGTGCCATTAATTACATCTTAACTTTAGAATTAGTTGAGCATGAGTGAATATAACAAGTTAGAACCCGTATAAATAGATCCTACCTCAAATTAAACTATGCCTCGTAATATCTAAGGGTGCATAAAATATTGTACCACAAAATGCTATAAAACCGGACCCTGCGATTAAGTCGGTAAGCTAAAAATTATATACATCACATATATATAACATATGCCCTGAAGATTAACGCTCGACAAAAACAATACTCAGTTAAACTCGTACACTGAATCATAGGTTTAACCTAACTTATGGAACTTCCTTAATAAATATAAAAATAATAAAAGAAGTATTAAGTAAAAAGATAGATCCATGGTATTCTACAATCAAGCTATACCAAGCCATCCATGAACTAAAAGAGGAATATTTCCGTGAATATTCCTTCATTGTAAAACCTTTCTTGGCACCTGTCTCGACGAATTTACCTTGGCCAATTATCACTCCGCACTAACCCCTTTGACTCCGTCAAATATTCCGTGCTCAACCAACCATAAATCACCCATTCTATCATAATAAAAATTAACCAAGTTCTATTGGACTCATTTGGATCTTTTTGAGTTATTTGCTTTTACTTGGATTCAGTCATTTAGCGTGTAATTAGAAACTAGAGTCCTGAAGATTCTAAGGGTCAAGCGAGATCAAGATCGAAGTAAAGATGAAGACCAGGGACTAAAGACCATCGCATGAGACAGCTCAAGACCGCGGTAAACCGCGCAAGGCGAGTCAATACTTTAATCATGTTGAACCTATATTTTCTGCAAATTACTTTTGTTTAAATTATCAAATTGCATGTTGTTATTTTATATGCAAATACATGTTTAATTTAAGATTCTAGTTATATGCCCATGGTTTACCTTGAATAATATTACACCTCCTTTAGAATATTTGAATATGTGAACCTTGTTGCTCTAGCAAAATTATAATGGTAACTTTTTAAAAATAAGTCCGTAATTATACACCATGCTTAGTACTGCTTGGATACTCGAGGGCGCTGAAATGCCCCAAGCATCATTATCACTTTTAATCATGAGAAACTGGTTTGGGAAGTCATGGCAGTAATGACTGATATATTTTGATATGATTATTTTATGCTCCCAAAAACCCCAACTTGCTTAAATATCTAGGCGGAAGGTATGGGGGCTGGTGTGTGGTGCAGTGGAAGCACAAAATGGATAGTGGTAGAACCGCCTAGATACCACTAAGGACTGAATCTTGTCATGATCTCCTATATAAAATAGTACAACCACAAGTCTGCAAAGTGCAACTTGGCTAAGTAAATTTATCGAAACCCCCGGACTCATCTCACCAGTAGTGGATAGGAGTGGATATGCAAGGGCAAGGGGAGGCCTAAAGGGACACCGATAGGAGGGTGAAGTTTTCCAGTCGTACTAGCGTTGCGGGGAGTGGAGACCGAATGCGCTAGTATCCGTGGTGAACATCCCGTGCAACGTATGGGACCCACCGCAAGTGGGAGCGGCCCATAGGGTGAGATGACAAAAGGGCTAGATACTTTGAAAATTCACTGTGATGGTCTACTCAACCACGTGACTAAGGAATCATGTGAGGCAACGAGCGGATTGTCTCTTGTGGTGAAAGTGTACAAACTCTACAGAGTCAAAACTATTCGAAATAGCCGTGTCCACGATCATGGGTGAGCATGGAAACTTAACCAGATATAGTTCTATTACAAAAACTTTGTGGGTGGGAATAAAAAAGTGGAGGGCAGTGGAAAGCCATGTTTTGAATTGTCCTGGGTGTCGTCCCAGTAATAATGTAAGCGGCTATAACGCTGAAGGTCTAGCATATGGTGCAGAGACCATGTAACGGTGGATGAAATCTGGATCGCTATTATTATTGCATTTTGTTACACATTATGTTTTTGTTCAAAACTGCTAGGTCTCAGGAAATTTCTATGTGTTATATTTTTAAATAATGATAATACTTCTCACAAAATAAAATGTCCGGAAGAATAAATAGAGTCGTAAGAAAAGAAGATGGTTGTTTGTGGTAAACACATAAAAATGTTGGTGAATTCATGTCGATCATAAAAAGGAAACGATAGTGTGGATTCTGGGAGAAATAAATTGGTGGAGCCTAAATGAATATATAGGCTAGATAGATGGTTTAAATGATTTTTTGAGAATTAGGGGTGCAAAGGTAATTGCTGGATTACAACACTGATAACTAATATAAATTCTTGGGAGATGTTGCAGATACTGGGATTAATAGGATTTGATCAAATACTATATGGATGAATTGAATTTTTGGGAATTTGGAGGAATGATAACAATTATTGGAGTATAATCTTGATCAATGAAATTCTTGGTGGATATATACTAATGAATCATAGACTTGATCACTGATATTCTTGGTGGAGGTATACTAGTGAACTAGTTAGAGATAGATAATGAAAAATAAAATTGATTATTGGAAGAGCAAATTATGGTTTTGGATCAATAACAAAAGGATTGAATTGTTAGAAAGTTCCGATACGAATGATTTTGGTGGATTTAAAAGCAATTATGTTGGATAATCATTAGAATTTAGAAGTGAAGAGTTGATGATTAGCAACCACAAGATTGGATTGTTAGGAATTTAGAATACACAAGATGTTGGTGGATCTAAAATAAAGAAATTGGTAAATAGTGAACCCACGATTGGATCCATGAATTGGTGGAAAAATTTAGATTCATATGGGAGTTAGTAACCCCGATGTGATTAATAGAATGTTTAGACAATGTAATGGGAATTGTTTGATTGGTGATTAAATAAATGATTACACTCGTTGTTTGGAGTTCTAGACAACACTCAATATAGAAAATGTGTGTTCGGTGGATTCAGTAAATGATTACACTTGCTGTTTGGAGTTTTAGACAGCACTCAATATAAAAAGTGTATGTTCGGTGGATTCAGTAAATGATGACACTCGCTGCTTGGAGTTTTAGACAGCACCCAATGTAAAAAGTGTATGTTCGGTGGTTTAAGTAAATGATGACATTCGTTGTTTGGAGTCTTAGACAACAAGCAATAAAGAAAGTATACCTTCGGTGGATTAAGTCAATTATGGCAATCGCTGTGTGGAGTTTTAGGCAGCAACAATAACACTGTGATTAAATAATAATAATGCTACTAAAAGCGATTTATGCCAAATAAAATAACCCAAGCCTCTCCTTTGATAAGCCATGCATACTATTTATTTGCATCATGTGTATTGGCTCGCATAGCACGGTGGTTTGTGCTCACACTCGCTCTCACAACAAATCCAAAATCAGAAATCAGATCACTACGCTTCAGCAACACTCTTGGTCGTGATGGCGAAGAAGATGAAGATGTCAAAGGCTAGGTCGCGAACCCCCAGTTGGCTGCCTGTAGGCACGTCCTGAGGGTCCCACCTGTGTGCTTTGTTCTTCTGCTACTACAATTTAATGATTTTGGCCTAATCGGCCTGTGAGTTAGTTTACTATTATATTTATGCTTCCTCATGATATGTATTTGATGTTCATTTCTGTATCTGTGAGCACTATCTACTGATATAGGGAACAGTGCGGTGGAATCACAGAGGATTCCGGATTGTAAAATCTAAGTCCGACACCTTTTGAAAATAAGTCCATAATTATACGCCATGCTTAATATTGCTTAGATAATCGGGGGCACCAAAAATGCCCCAAGCCTCACTTTTAGTCATGAGAAACTGATTTGGGAAGTCATGGTGAAAATGACTGATATGATGTAACATGGATATTTTATGCTCCCAAAAAACCACAAGTTGCTTAATTATTTGGGCGGATGGTTCAGGGGTGTGGTGCCGTGAAAGCACAAAGGGGGATAGTGGTAGAACAGCCTAGAGAGCCCTAAGGACCGAATCTTGTGATGACCTCACAGTGTACAACAGTACAACCACAAGTTGGCAAAGTGTAGGCAGAGCTAACTAATTTGTATAGTTCTAAAGTGGTTACGTGAAGGTATGAACACAAGCAAAGAGATGGATGGTCTCATCCCCGCCTTTGCCTGTGATGGCTCACGAGGGACCCTTCCCGAGGGATGTACGCATCCTACGGAAGGCAGAACTTAGCGGGCGTAACCACAGTAGGACTATGCATTGTAACAGTCCTGTGATAGTCTACTCAACCGCATGGCTAAGCAATCATGTGGGGGCAACGAGCAGATTTATCTCTTGTGGGTAAAGTGTACGAACTCTGCAGAGTGGAAAACTATTCGAATAGCTGTGCCCACGGTCAAGGGCAGACATGGGAACCTTACTAGATATAGTTCCATTTCAAAAATTTTGTGGGTGGAACTGGTAAAGTGGAGAGCAGAGAAAGGCTCTGATTTGTGTTGCCATGGGTGTTTTTCCAGTGATAATGTAAGCGGTTATAACACTGAAAGGTTAGCATATGGTGCAGAAACCATGTAAAGGTGGATGGAATCTTTCACACATTATGATTTAGTTCAAATTGCTAGGTCACAGGAAATTTCTATATATCTTATTTCAAAAGCAATTTATGGCAAATAAAATAACCCGAGCTTTTCCTTGATAAACCATGCATATTATCTATTTGCATCCCGTGTATTGGCTCGCGGAGTGTCGGGACCCCGGATTTCCAAACCCGGACCCTCTGTGTATTTCTGCACTAGTCCCAGATCAAAGCTAGTGCACACAGTTAAACAGAAATGATTCATGACCAACAACGTATTTATTACAAATATAAAGAGTACTGACCACCAGGTCTCATTATTACATTGGAGGTTTCAAGACCTCGCACAAACAAAACACAGCGGAAGCAAAGTAAACTCAAAGTAGACCCATCAATATGCCACAGGCAGTTGACTGGGGAAGCGCGACCTAGTCCTCCGGGAAGAATCCATCACAGCCACAAGCGAAGCAGTAGTCGTAGTCACCTTCTTGAGCTTCGTATTCTTCTGAGATTTATTTTTGAGAGCAACGCGTGAGTACATAAAGTACTCCGCAAGTCTTGGGAAAAATGCATAGATGCAAGGCTTAACAAAGGAAGGCTATACGGTTCTTTTGCACAAAGCAATATTTTAAAATTCAATTACTACTAATTATTTTCGAAGGCATCAATTTAATAAAGTAAATGTTTTAACAGAATTAACTTTCTAGTGAAGGTTCCAACTACCAACACTAGCTAACCAATTACCATTGGTCAAGTTTTAAACTGCGGGTTCCATCCACCCTCTCTGGCTCCATCCGCCAGGATTCCCTTCCGAGAGTTCCCTCCACCCTCGGAATACAAAACTTTTGATTTTAAAACCAAAACCAGAAATCTACCATGTGAATGCATTCCTTGCCCGCCCTTGACCGTGGGCACGGCTATTCGAATAGTTTTACACTCTGCAGAGGTTGTACAACTTTACCCACAAGAGATAAATTATCCTAAAAGTCAACATGCTTCCTTTGGCATGAGACCCAGATAAAATATCACAAAGCCTTTACCTTACTCTAATCTAGCTAGATACCACCCGCTGAGGTTTCACCGCAGGTAGGCTAACCGCCCGAACCGAAGCCCCCTCTTGCGCCATATGAGTACAGTAAATCCCTGTCCCTCACTGTGAATAACCAGTCCATCCCTGGCATCCACTTTCCACTGGTGGCACCTAAACTAGACTATCGTAAGTTAGTCAGCTAGGTCGTACCCATATAGACTTGTGGTTGTACGGTTAATGCTCAGTCTGGACAAACACAAGCGTCGGTCCTTAATTGACTAGGGTGGAACATACACTTTACAAGATCTCGTGCTTCCTGCACCAATCCAAACTAACCATCCACCCTAATCTAAACCAATTTTCACATTTTAGTTTATTTTAAAAGAACAGTGGCAACTCCAATTACCACTAACTTTATAAAAACAAGGATATTACAATAATTCATAATTTCCCATTTTCAAGATTTCAAAGGTATTAAATAGCGAGACTAAGCATTATACTACCATTCCACTATTCACCAAGATTCAGTAATAATCTCATTATTGAGACAAATGAAATTCTAGGGTGACAAAGGTACATGGCATTCAATTTCAATGGAGGGTATAACAAGGTTGGTTTAACTAACCCTTAAGATTTGAACTAATATTTTATATAAATAGCAATGCACATAATTTAAAATAATTAAAACATTTCGAAATCATAGGTTCAAGATGATCAAAGGAGACTTGCCTTGCTCGGAGACTTGATGTTGCGAATCGTTAAAATCGAACTCTCCGGATTAGTCGTAGTCTACACGCGAAGAACCAAACAAAATAAATTCAAATAAAACCCAATTAAAATCCAAAAATTATAAAATATATATTGACGGATAGATTATGATTTTAGATGAATTTAGGAGAAAGAATCAACAGATTCGGAGTTCGTATGAAGGAGATCCAATATCTGGAAGTTTTGGACATCACATGAAATGATAACAAAATACGAGGATTACTTTTTGAATAGTACAATGTCGGTTGGCTATAAGGTGGCTGGCGAATGGGCAAAATGGAATGTTGGCAATGAGGCGAAGGTGGTGACATGGGTACGGCGACGAGGAACGGCGGCAATCACCCGCAGTGAGTGAAAAACTGCACCGACGGCACAGTAGCGACAACTGCAGGTTGGAGAGAGATAGTACCGAGTATGGAACGTGGAGATGTAAGGTGAGCGTGGGATAGTACATGGCATGGTGAAGTTAGGAAAATTATTGGCTAAGCTGAAAATTAATCGGAGACGATACAATCGACGTTTGAATGACGATAGTGGAGAAACAGGAAAATTTTGATATCTTGGTGCTCGGTAGAGCGAATCCAAAACCATTTGAAAGGTAGCTACCTGGGATGGTTTGGCACGATATGACGCGAACGGATTGGGGAAAACATCACTGGATAGACGGGGACACGAGATGCCATTGGCGGCCATGGCGAGGTGTTGGAGGCGAAATTTTGTGGAGGCTTTTCGGGGAAACGGAAGGAAGCACGGCGTAGAACGCAGTGAGGCAAGTCTAAGAAAAATTATGGCATGGGCTAAGGCTTACCGGAGGCGACGAATCGACGTCGGGAGTCACAAACGGCCATTTTCACGGAAAGCTCAATTCCTGACAATTGGCTCCACGAAAAATTAAACAAAATGGTAGAAAAATTTCTTAGAGGCTAGGACACAATATGACGCGAACAAAAATCAAAGCGCTTACCAAAAAGGGGTGTACGCGCAAGGTACAGTTTTAGTGTCTGGGCCTGACAAGGTCGACGAGGACTCGGGGAATATTTAGGTGATGGCGATGGAAGCACGACGTAGAACGCGTCGAGGCAAACTCAACGGTGCAAACGGCTCGGCCAAAGGACATCGGATGGTGGCGGAACACGGTGGAGAAGACATTGTGCGACCGTCGGGTTGACATCGGCGTTCCGGGCAAACGGAGAGGAGTTAGCATGTGGGTTTTGCGGCGAAACGAAGAGTAGAGCGTGGGGAACGTGATGCTCACCTTGGTTTTGGTCAGGCATGCACGGACGGCCGGTGGCGATGCGAGGAACGACGACGCGCTATGACCCACGGTGGCGACGGTGCTCCGGTGAAGTTCCGGCGAAGGCGAGGTGAGCACCGCGTAGAACGCGACGAGGCGAATCCGGGGATGTGCTCAAAAGTGACGGGGCTCCACCGGACGAGGCGCAATAAGCCGAAGAACGCCGCTTGGAACACAAAAGAAAAACTCCGATTGCGCCCAAGAGAAGAGGAGTGGGGACTTGATATTTTCGGGGTTGAGTGAGGATGAGGAGGGGCTCACGGTGCTCCCTTTTATAGGGGCGGAGAAGGTCCGAGATGGGAGATCAAGAGACCATGTCCATCAATGGCATGTGTTAATTTCTCGCGAAACGGCTCATGAATGAGGGGAAAACGGTAGGGAATTGAAAGAGTTTGATGAGAGGAGATGAATGCAATTTATTTCACTAAAAACCGTTGAGAAATTCAAAAGTTATTGAAGCTTGAAGAATGGGTCATGGCGCTCGCGCGTGCTGCTCTCTGGAGAATCTTTCGAACGGTGCAAGATGATGAATAGTGAGGAGAGAGAAAATAATAATAAAATAATATTTTTTTTAAAAAAAAATAAATTCGAAAAATTCAGAAAAATTCTATAAAAATCCTTGGAAAACGAAAAGACTAAATAAAATAATTTCGGATTTATTTGAGGTATATTTTAGCCATTTAAAATATTTTTACTTTCTAAGCTTTAATTTAATTCAAATAAATTCGAAAATTCCAAAAATTTGAAAAGAGGATAGAAATGGATAGATTCGAATTTTTGATGAGTTTAGAAATTTGAATGGGCTCATTCGGAGTTAAAATGAAGAAATACGATATTTTGGTAGTTTAAAAGGAGAGAAAAAGAATAAACTGATTTTCTGGAATTATTTTTGAACTGAAAAATCCGATTATGACATCATCAAGGGAAATGATTTTCAGAGGAATTATAGTTCTATGGAAAAGTAATTTATGATGTTAGGGTGACGTCAGCAGAGATTTTGATTTTCTGGCCGAATTATTTTTCAACAGGAAAAAAGTTTTATTCACTGACAGGTGGGATTGGGCTGTCGGCGAGAGGGAAGAGAAAGGAGGAAGAAGTGGACGGTCGGACGAATGCCACGAGGTGAAAGAGAAATCAGGGCCATCGGATTAAAATGAAGGGGTAAGTGAAGGCGGGTGGCTGAGATTAAACCGGGGTGAGGATGGATTGAATCAAGGAACGACACGTGATGGCCGAGTAAAGAGGTTGAGGATTAAATTTGATTTAGATTTTGAAATAAAATTTAGATAAATCCAAATAAAGTTCAAATACTTTAAATTAATTAATTTGAAATTAAATTTTTCAGAGAACGAAATTTTGGGATGTTACACGGAGCACGGTGGTTTGTGCTCACCCTCGCTCGCACAATTAATCTAGAATCAGAAGTCAGACTACTACACTTTAGTAATACTCTTGGTTATGATGACGAAGAAGATGAAGATATCAAGGACTAAGTCGCGAACCCCCAGTTGGCTGCATGTGGGCACGTCCTGAGGGTCCCACCTGTGTGCTTCATTTCCGCTACTGCATTTTATTGATTTCGGCCTAATCGGCCCATGAGTAAGTCTACTATTATATTTGCGCTTCCGCATGATATGTATTTTGATGTTCAGTATTGTATCTGTGAGCACTATCTACTGATCCGAGGAATAGTGCGGTGGAGTCACAGAGGATTCTGGATTGTAAAATCCAGGTCCGACTGAGCTGGTATTAGGGCATATCGACTGCAGGTCGTGACCTAGTTATCCTGGCTGTTAGTTTCATGGCTAGAATTATTTCTTCAAAATTCTATTTCCAAAAGTATAAGTTATATGGCTCATTCTTATCTCTTTGAGATGATTTCCCCTCATTTATATGCTGCCTTAGCCATTTTTACTTCTAAAGCTCTCTTCCCTCGAATTCAAAATGATAAAAATCCAGTACTCCTCTTGAAAACCCCCTTTACAAACCTACTTTTGGCTAAAGTCGCAAAAGCTTAAATTTGAAACTCATTTCCAAAAATTGTTTTATCCTTGTTAGATCGATTATCAAATTATTTACAAAATTTATTTTCAAACTCATTTTAACAAATCAGGATCTTCCAAGGAAATTTTCATGAGTTCAACTACTTGCCAAAACCTATTCGAAAAACTCACTTTGGTTTCTCAAACAATCCAAGACAAAGTTATTTCTTGAAAACTTTTCCCCAAAAAGGACCTTGTTTTTTAAAAAATAAAGCCTAAAGGTTAACCTTGATGTGTTAATTCTCAAAAAGTTATGATGGTAAAAACATATTTCCCATATTTGGTTTTCTTACCCATGTGTTAGGAAAATACTTCTTTTCAAAATATGATGAAATGAATGGATAAGAACAAATAGAGTTGTAAGTAAAGAAGATAGATATTTGTGGTGAACACATAAAAACATTGGTGGGTTTCGTGTCGATCATCTGAAGGAGACGATAGTGTGAATGCTGGAAGAATAAAATTGGTGGAGCTTAAAGGACTAGATAAACGAATTAGTAATTCTTGGAGAAATAGGAAGTGTGAAAATAATTAATGGATTGCAACACTGATGAAATGTATAATTCCTGGGAGATGTTTACAATAATGGAATAATAATATATGAACAATTACTAGATGGATTAATTGAATTTTCGAGAATTTGGAGATATGATAACAACTATTGGAATATAAACTTGATTAATAATATTCCTGGTGGATGCTATGCTAGTAAATTAGTTAGAGATATATAATGGAAAATAAGGTTCATTACTGGAAGAGCAAATTATGGTTTTGAATCAATAATAGACAGGATTGAATTGTTAGGAAGTCATGATACAAATAATATAGGGGGATTTAAAAATAATAATGTTGGATGATCATTAGAATTCAGAATTGAAGATTTCATGAATAGCGAATATGAGATTGGATTATTAGGAATTCAGGACACAAAAGATATCGGTGGATCTAAAATAAAGGATACTAAATTTTTATTAGAATGAAGAGCTGACTAAATTGGCAAATAACGAACCTGAGATTGGATTTATAAGGATGTGGTGGCAATTTAGAATCCTAAAAGAATTTGGTAACCCCAATTCAATTAATAAAAAATTTTGGATGATGCAATGGAAATTATTGGATCGGTGGGTCCAAAGTGAAGGTATCGGATTTCTATTAGATTGTAGAGTTAACAAATTAGAAAATAGTGGATCTGAGATTGGGATTATACAGTCGTAGTGAGATATGAGATTTGATTCACAAATTTATGTTGGAAGTTAAAGATTTATGCGAGAAGTAGATAACCATGGCTGGATTAATGAAATGGTGGATGACACAATAGAAAGTGTATGATCGGTGGATCAAATAAATGATGGCACTCGCTGTTTAGAGTTTTAGACATCAATAATATCAAGACTAAATAATGAAGGAAGATAGCCTAAGTGCGATCCGCAAAAGTGGAAGTTAAATTATAAAGGCTATTGGATTCTAAGCCCTACGTACAGAAATGATAAGGGAATGAATTAGTCCATGGATTGATAAATGAATATTGGAAGACATTAGAGTACCCTGGCAAAAAAAGAAGAGTATTTCAAAACAGCTATAAAAAATCTCCATTTTGCCACCAAGTTTCAAAAAAAGTGAAAATACGAGAGTGAGTGCTGATATCAATCAAATTACCCCCCAAATACTTTTCTCTTCCTTCTATTGATTTCAAAAGGGAAAAATTAGTTATTTCGCCTATCTTTACTTCAAAAATTTAAGATTAGGAACGTCGAAGATGATCATGAAGATAAGATGATCTCGTTTAAAACGGACTATGTGGATGAACCCTGTGCTCTCTTATGTGTGCTTTCCCGAATAGACGTTGTATTGTCGCAAGATTTTACTTGAGCCTTGTGCACCGCCTTCTCGCCCTCAGGTGTTATATTTTGCGGTCACAGGAAAAGAGTGTTTTAAAAACTTGTGTGGTTTATGTGTCACCCCAGCTTCCGAGGTATACTCTTTTAAAATTAGATTGGGTTTAGATTACCTTATCCCCATGACTCAATCCTTACCCCCATGCTATTCCCCTCTTGCCCCTTTTGCTAAAAATCCCATCAGGTCTACGGAAGCAAAGGGAGAGATAGTCAAAGCCAAAGCAATCAAGGGCAAAATTATTGCCCCAAGGATTGCTCCATGAGCCTGTTGCTAACCAAAGTAGCTGAAATGTAGCGGATAAGCCTTCATATCATCATAGGACTCGTCCTTCCTAGAGCTAGAAGAGATAACTAATGTCAGTTGTCACTTATTTAAGGGGAGTAGCCCTAATATACAAGAGTGTCGAAGAACTATTGCGATGTATATTTTTGTAGGTGCAACAACATGGACTTAGAACTAATTGGACCTGTACAAGGAGATTCATAAGGCCAGAAATCCTATGGTGCGAAGGGCTACAAGCTGCACCTATAGTTAAGTCACCGTGTTTAGCAAAACTGAAGAATAAAAATTAGGATGCCAGTAAGGACAAAAGACCACCATAAATATGCCCATCATCATATCTGCATTCCTAAGGCCGCCTGCTCCCTAGGACATAGACCATTGCTACCCACCTGTCAGTGTGAATTCTATGACCACCATATGCCCCATAGACGATGTGACTATTCCATTTTACGAAGATGTGAAGGCAACAATGCCAAAGAACAAGTGTTTGGGAGTCTACGACCTATCCAGAGGAACAAGTCTATCTCTTCTCTTTTAACTTCTTCAAGCATTACCCCTTCTTGTGCGGACTCGCTTCCTACCTTGGTGAGCTAAAGGCCGTCACAACAAGCAAAACCCTGGAACCTATTGCTAGCCAATTCAACCCCGCTTGCTTCTTTCTACTCTACCGGAATCTCGGGGTCAAGATTCATTTAAAGGGGGTAGGTTTGTAACATCCAAAATTTTGGATGTTTGAAATTTTGAGAAATTTAAAACTTTTATTTGCATCTTACTGGAATTTGAATTTTTGGTTCAAAATCTTGTTTGGGTTTTCCTGAGTTTTGTGCTAAGCAAATAATAACTGGAAATAATTTTCAAGCACAACATAGCAATCAAAAATAAATAAATAAATACAAAATAATTTAAATGTGGTTTAATCCCTGACAACCTAAAAATTCACTGTAATTCGCTCAATCAAAGTCTTATCTAAAGATCAGCAACAGATAATAATAATAATTAAGACCAAGAATTCATTCTAGATATAGCTCAATCATCATACAAAAAGAAAGGGGAGTATGATCTAAAAATTTAAATAAAGATGGGTGAGTTCAAACTCTGAGAATGTAATTCAAAGATATATTTACTGAATCAAAACATGGTTTAAAAAATGGATAAGGGGTAATAGTTGAGATAAAAATACAAGTCATATACATACACACACACATAAATTATACAACTAATTTCAAGACTAAAATGCAAGGGAAAGATTTTGAACACAAAGTTCAAGCTATAGAAAATTAAAATTTGGAATTCTAGCAATTTCCCTCCCTTTCTCTCTATGCCATGTTGGGCCCTTTTCTTTTCTCTCTTCCTTCCCCTTTCCTTTTTCCCCTCTGCCGCTGGCCCCCCTCTCGATCGCTCCCTGCGCGTGGGCCCGTCTCCTTCTCTATGCTACGCTCTTCTTCCTTTCTTGTCTTCTTCCCCGTCTCCTCTGCGCTCGCTCATGTCACCCAACAGTCGGCCCCGCCTCCCTGACACCAACCGCTCACGTCGCCTTTGCACACGTCGCTACGCCTTGTGCGTGCGTCACACTTCTGCACCGCACGTCGCCCCGCCTGCCCCCGAGTCGCCTCGCCATACCCTGCCTCCTGTCACCTCGCGCCCATGCCACCGTCGCCATTCCGCACCCTGTGCTCCGGTCGCCGGCCACAGCACCTCTACAGCGATCCCCTCCGCTCCTATAAGTAGCCTCCTGGCTCCCCCATTGCTCCCCGCGCGCCACTCCCCTTTCCCCCTATCTCCTTCCTCTTCCGCCCGTGAGCAGGCCGCCACCGCCATTTCCACCGCTGACTCATCCTCATGCGACCTCTCTCCAATTCCTTGCAGTGAGAGCAGCACCTCAATGTCCCAAAGCTTCCCCGACGATCAGCCGACGCTCTCCCTCGCCGGTGTGACCCCTCCACGTGAGCCTCCCGGCGCCGCCCATGGCTCCCATTGCCGGCATGCCTCGCCATCTCCCTGGCCAAGCTACCACTACTGGTGAGCTCCTCATGGCTTGCTCTTGCTCTTGCTTCCCCTAGCTCGCTCCCTCCTCCCTCCAGCCGCCATCGCCATTACCCGCCTCCCCACACACGGCAGCTCCCCGCCGCCACCGGCCCGCCATGATGTGTTTCGGCTGGAGCCGCTATGTAACATCCTGAAAAATCTAAAATTGAAAATATGAATGTCTTGAATGGTTTTGCAATATATTCTGTTTGAGTTTGGATTTTTATGTTTTTTTCCTGAAATTTGGTTAAGGTTTCAAAACATTAAAGACGTTCATGGGAAATAAAAAAATAACATGAAGGAGTCATAAAGAAAATATGAGGAGGAAAGGAATTTATAATTTTGAACCCAAAGGGAAAAAGGTAACTCATCATAAGGAGAGAGAGATTCAAATTAAAATACAAAAATTTCATTCTGAAAATAATAGTATAAAGGGCAATAAAAACAAATAAAACACAAACATAAACCTACATAAAAATATATATGTGCAAAATGGCCATAAAAAGAAATATAAATAAGTAATAAACAATTAAATAGGAACAAATATATATATATATGTATGTATGTATGTATGTATGTATGTATGTATGTATGTATGTATGTATGTATGTATGTATGTATGTATGTATGTATGTATGTATGTATGTATGTATGTATGTATGTATGTATGTATGTATGTATGTATGTATGTATAAATATAAATATATTTATAAAAAAAGAGAAAAAAAGAAGAAAGAGGAAGAGGTCAGGCCGGCCACCAGCCCGGCCCAACCCCATCGCCCGCTTCTTCACACCGGCCGGCCCAGCTCCCACTTCTTCCTCTGCCGAGTGACCCCGATTCCCACTGTTCTTCTTCTCCCTGAGCACCCGCTCTCTCTTCCTTCCCCGGGCCGTAGCTCCGCTGTCTCGCCCCATTCCCGCAACCCAGCCCATCATCTTCTCCCCCGCACTCGGACCAACGGTCGGCGTCGCCCTGTCCGCTTCCGACCGGAGGATCCGCCACCGCCTCTTTTTCTGCCCGCGCCGCTCTGTTGCATCGCGCGGCCCCTTCTCTTTGTCACTCCACACACGACGCCATCATACCGAATCCTCTCTGCGAGATCTTCTGCTCTGCCGCCACCTGCACCCGCCGCTGCCCCGCCGCTCGTCGATGCGACCGAACGGGCCGCCGTCCTGATGCCAGCCCCGCCTGCGTGGTTATAAGTACTGCCGAGCCCACCCATCTCTTCCCGACGCTCTCTACTTCCTCTCGTAGTTTGCAATTTGACCCCCTTGCCCGTAGCTCACCGGCGCCGCTCATCTCCCCCAACTCCGGCCGCCGAAGCTCCCCATCGATCCGAGCCACTGGAGCCCGATTCCCCGCATCCGAGCCACCTCCATCTCATCGCGAATTCGTCCCCGGTCTCGCCCGAGCTCCCCGTGGACAGAACCTCGCCGGCGCCGAAGTCCCCTCCCAAGCCACCGCCGCCGCACGCCGCCGGCCCGTCACCGAGCTCCCCTGTCCCCGCCGGCACTCCCATCAGCATCACCGCAGCACTGGGAACCCATTTTGGCCCTCCCCCGTACCTCTCCGGCCTCCCCTCGCCGCCGGCACCATCGCCCGTACCCACCCCCGAGCTTCCTCTATTCCAGGCGCCTTCCCCGTCGGCTTAAGTGGTTTTCCCTGCTTCCTTCATTCAGGTAACACCCCGAGCTTCACTGGCTAGCAGCGTGGGCTCTCACTCCCCCCGCCCGCGATCGAATCCACTGCCAGTTTTACTTCCTTTTTGTTTTTACTATTAGTGCTCCATTTTAATTAGTAAAACTTAAAGAAAAATAGGAAAATAATCCAAGGGAGAAAATAAATTTAATTAGGGTGCAAAAAAAGAGAGATTATGTAAGATTTAAATTGGAATTAAATATTATATATGAATGATTATGCTCCCATTCTTTATTTTAAACCTACAAATTAGTTAAGCCATTGATAAAGAGAAACAACTTTGGCTAAATATTCAAATAGTAAAGATACCCTTAATCATAATTAAAATATATATTCAATATTTAACATGATGTCATTTAATAAATCTTGGAGGCAGATTCGGTTAAACAACAAATATTGAAATATGGGGCTAATCCACAAATATTACTAAAGTTTATCGGGATAAAGATGAGTTTAATAAATGTTTAATCCTAAATCAAATAACATATGTCAGTAACTAATGTGCTCTGAATAATTGTTTTAGAGTTTAACTATTCATCAAGGGCATACTAAGAGATTGAGAAAAACCTTGTTTAGGTTATGCCTTCATGGAATGATGATTTAGCAAATAGAAACTTTCTAAGGATCAAATCATACACCCATGCATTGTAGTAAAAGAGATAGAACTAGCCACCACCTAGTTAAAACATAAATAACCCTATGCCTTAACATTTAACATACCGTCGTTAAACAAATCTCCATGATAGATTTAATTAGGTAGCTATGTTAATATATGAACCCGTACAACAAGCCTTGATAAATAAATTTGAGTAAAAATAACGCTAAGCATAATAATAACAAGGGTGTAGGCAAAATGATAAAGGTGCCAGTAATTAAATCTTAACGTCAGATTTAGTTAATAATAATAATAAAAGAAAATTTTTAATAAAAGATTGAGTCAACCTTAAATCATCTAAATCACCCATTAACTCATAATAAAACTAAAATTGAGTTTATTCAGATTTATTTGGATCTTTTGAGTTATTTGCTTTTATTTGGATTCAGTCATTTATCGCGTAATTAGAAATTGGAGCCCCGAAGAACCAAGGGATCAAGCGTGATCAAGAGCGAAGTGAAGATAGAGACCAGAAGCATTGTTTGAGCTCAAGACCGCGGTAAACCGCGCCAGGCGAGTCAATACTTTGATCATGTTGAACCTACATTTTCTGCAAATTACTTTTGTTTAAATTATCAAATTGCATGCTGTTATTTTATATGCAAATGCATGTCTAATTTAAGATTCTAGTTATATGCCCCTTTATTTTCCTTGAATAATATTACACCTCCTTTGGAATAATTGAATGTGTGAACCTTGTCGCCCTAGCAAAATTATAATAGTAACCTTTCAAAAATAAGTCCCTAATTATATGCCATGCTTAGTACTGCATAGATATTCAGGGGCGCTTAAATGCCCCAAGCCTCATTATCATTTTTAATCATGAGAAACTAGTTTGCACAGTCATGGTGGGAATGACTGGTATATTTTGACATGATTATTTTATGCTCCCAAAAATCCTAACTTGCTTAAAATATCTGAGCGGATGGATTGGGGGCTGGTATGTGGTGCAGTGGAAGCACAAAATTGTGGAGTGTGGTAGAACCGCTCAGGTACTCCTAAGGACGGAATCTTGTCATGACCTCCTGTGTAAAACAGTGCAACCACAAGTCTGCAAAGTGCAACTTGGCTAAGTAAATTTATCGAAATTCCCGGACTCATCTCACTGGTAGTGGATAGAAGTGGATACGCAAGGGCAAGAGAAGGCCTAAAGGGACACCGAGTGGAGGGTGAAGTTCCCCAGTCTTATTAGCGCTGAGGGGAGTGGAGCCCGAATAACGCTAGTAGCCGTGAGGAACATCCCGTGCATAGATGGGACCGACCGCAAGTGGGCAGTTTCCCATAAGGTGAGACGACAAAAGGGACTAGATACTTTGAAAAGTCACTGTGATGGTCTGCTCAACCACACGACTAAGGAATCGAGTGGGGCAACGAGTTGATTGTCTCTTGTGGTGAAAGTGTACAAACTCTGCAGAGTCAAAACTATTCGAATAGCCGTGCCCACGGTCAAGGGCGGACATGGGAACTTAACTAGATATAGTTCTATTTCAAAATGCTTTATGGATGGGTTTGGAAAAGTGAAGGGCAGTGGAAAGCCCTAATTTGAGTTGTCCTGGGTGTCGTCCCGGTGGTAATGTAAGCGGTTATAACGCTGAAATGTTAGCATATGGTGCGGATGCCATGTAACGGTGGATGGAATCTGGATCACTATTATTATTGCATTTTCTTGAACATTATGATTTTGTTCAAAACTGCTAGGTCTCAGGAAATTCCTATGGATTATATTTCAAATAATGGCACTTCTATCCTTGCAAAATAAAATACAAGGGGGAATAAATAGAGTCGCGAGTAAAGGAGATAGATGTTTGTGATGAATATATAAAGATATTGGAGGATTCATGTCGATCATAAAAAGGACACGATAAAGTGGATTCTGGGATAAATACATTGGTGGATCTTAAATGAATACATAGCTAGATAGATGATTTAAATGATTTTGGAGAATTAGGGAGTGCAAAGATATTTGCTGGATTATAACACTGATAACTAATATAAATTCTTAGGAGATGTTGGCGATAATGGGATGAATAGGATTTGATCAATTATTGGATGGATGAATTGAATTTTTGGAAATTTGGAGGTATGATAACAATTATTGGAGTATAAACTTGATCAATGATATTTTTGGTGGATGAATACTAGTGAATCGTAGACTTGATCAATGCTATTTTTGGTGGATGAATACTAGTGAATCGTAGACTTGATCAATGATATTTTTGGTGGAGGTATACTAATGAGTTAGTTAGGGATAGATGATGAGAAAATAAGGTTGAATATTGAAAGAGCAAATTATGGTTGTGGATCAATAACAAAAGGATTGGATTGTTAGGAATTTGGAATACAAAAGATATTGGTGGAATTATTAAATGATATTAGATTAATAATGTCACTGGCTGTTTGGAGTTTTAGGCAGCAATTGATCGGTGGATTATATAAACTATGATACTCGCTGTTTGGGGATTTAGGCAGCAATTGATCGGTGGATTATATAAATTATGATACTCGCTGTTTGGGGATTTAGGCAGCAATTGATTGGTGGATTGTATAATTGATGATAGTCGCTGTTTGGAGTTTTTGACAGCACTGAATATGGAAAATGTGTGTTCGGTGGATCAATTAAATGATGTCACTCACTGCTTAGAATCTTAGATAGCAATCAATATAGAAGAAGTAAGATTGGTGGACTAGTCAAATGATATCACTCGCTGTTGGGAGTCAACGCCCATGCCACCGTCGCCATTCCACGCCCTGTGCTCTGGTCGCCGGCCACAGCACCTCTACAGTGATCCCCTCCTCTCCTATAAGTAGTAGCCTGGCTCCCCCCATTGCTCCCCGCGCACCACTCCCCTTTCCCCTATCTCCTTCCTCTTCCGCCTGTGAGCAGGCTGCCGCCACCATTTCCACCGCCGACTCATCCTCATGCAGCCTCTCTCCAATTCCTTGCTGTGAGAGCGGCACCTGGTGTCCCGAAGCTTCCCCAACGGTCGGCCGACGCTCTCCCTCGCCGGTGTGACCCCTCCATGTGAGCCTCCCCGCGCCGCCCACGGCTCCCGTCGCCTGCGTGCCTCGCCATCTCCTCGGCCAAGCTACCGCTACTGGTGAGCTCCTCATGGCTTGCTCTTGCTCCCCCTAGCTCGCTCCCTCCTCCCTCCGGCCGCCGTCGCCATTACTGTCCCACCCACACCCAGCCGCTCCCCGCCGCCGCCGGGCCGCCATGATGCATTTTGGCCGGAGCCGCTACCCTAGGGACATCCTCTCTTCCTCAGGGTCACGTTTTGCCAGTCACCACCGCCTCCCCGTTCGCCCCTCGTCGGCAACGCCATCAGCCGCGCACCGCCCCGAGCTCTCCTCTGTTTTTCCCCTGTTTTGCCCCAGCCGCAACTTTGCTTCTTCTAATTTAATCCTCCCTCCATATCACAAGTGGGCAGTTGCCCAGTTGGTTAGCGCAGCTGAGCCTTAACCCACAGACCTGCGTTTGAATCCTAGCATCGCACATTTATTTGTTTTATTTTTGCTAGCCCGATTTAAGTAGGAAATAAATCAAGGAAAATTAAGAAAAATCCATGGAAGCAAATAAAATTTGATTTCAATGAAAATAAGATTATTTTATATTTTATATTTGATAAATTATTAATATGGCTTGAATATTTATTTAAAGTCTAAATATTGATAAAAGAGCATTGATAGAAGATGGTTTTCGGTGTAAATGTTCAAGAATCACAAGAACCTTAATTCAAATAAAACACAATTAAGTTCAGATCAAGATAATTAGCCAGCATGCACATGTAACTCAAAATTAAAATACAAAACTAAAATTTGTGGGGATGGTAAAAAGGTACCCTTGTAGATATAGACCATCATCAAAGGTTCCTAAGGTGAACAATATCCAATCAAGGAGCATAAATTAAACAAAATATTAAAAGTAATAGAAATAGAAGGTACATCTAAATTAGAGACTTTAAGCATATATATATATATATATATATATATATATATATATATATATATATATATATATATATATATATATATATATATATATATATATATATATATATATATGCTTAAAGTCTCTAATTTAGATATATATATGTATATGAATAGTTAGAAAAGCGCGGATGACATGAATATAGCCTACTAGTAAATATATTAGTGCAATTTTTGTATTCACCATAGACCCTACTAAAAATATAGACACTATCATTAACCTATTGAAATCTTAAATGGTAGCTTTAAATTAGTAACGATAACGAAATATAATCATGTGTAGCAGGCTCAAGCAGTCATAAAATATTTAAGAATAAATTGTGTCAGAAGCTAAGGGATAAAATATCAATATCAGTAATTCCCAGAGCGCCTCTAAATTAAAAGGGTTATATTGAAATATAGGTACTAAAATATAATAGCCCTAGGTCATCAGACATTGAAATAATCTCACCAATATATATAAATATTCTAAAGTAGATATTTAACCAGTTATACGAGTAATAATTAGGACCACATAAAATGCCGCATATCAAATCACTAGTAATATGAATTAATTTGACAAGCTAAAAGTCGTATACCCCGTCTACGAATCCCCTACCTTAAACCCATAAATGGCAAAATTCGAACAATATAATACTTCATACCCAACTAAATTCATACACCTGCCCATATGTCCGACTTGACTTATTTAACTTCCTTAATAAGTACAAAAATAATAAAAGAAGTTATTACATAAAAAGATAGATCCGTGGTATTCTACTATCAGCTACACCCAGCCATCCTTGAACTGAAAGAGGAATATTTTCGTGAATATTCCTTCACTATAAATCTTCCTTGGCACCCGACTCGATGGATTTTCTGTGGCCATTTATCACTTCGCTCCAACCCCTTTGACTCCGTCAAATACTCTGTGCCCAACCAACCACAAATCACTCATTCTATCATAATAAAAAAACTAACCAAGTTCAATTGGAGTCATTTGGATCTTTTGAGTTATTTGTCTTTATTTAGATTCAGTTGTTTAGCGCGTAATTAGAAATTGGAGTCCTTAAGAATCAATGGATCAAGCGTGACCAAGATCGAGGTAAAGATAAAAACCAGAAGCTCAACCCCATCGAATGAAAAAGCTTTGAGTGAGCTCAAGACCGCGGTAAACTATGCAAGACGAGTTAATACTTTGATCATGTTGAACCTACATTTTTTGCAAATTTATTTTTGTTTAAATTATCAAATTGCATGCTGTTATTTCATATGCAAATATACGTTTGTTTGAAGATTCTAGTTATATACCCATTACTCAACTTGCTAGTATTATACCTCCTTTGAAACTTTTGAATATCTGAGCGTTGTCACCCTAGCAAAATTATAATGGTAACCTTTTGAAAATAAGTCCATAATTATACGCCATGCTTAGTATTGCTTAGATACTTGAGGGCACCAAAAATGCCCCAAGCCTCACTTTTAATCATGAGAAACTAATTTGGGAAGTCATGGTGAAAATGACTGGTATGTTGTAACATAGATATTTTATGCTCCCAAAAACCTCAAGTTACTTAATTATCTGGGCGGATGGTTCGGGGGTGTGGTGACGTGAAAGCACAAAGAGGGATAGTGGTAGAACAACCTAGAGAGCCCTAAGGACCGAATCTTGTGATGACCTCACAGTGTACAACAGTACAACCACAAGTTGGCAAAGTGTAGGCAGGGCTAACTAATTTGTATAATTCTAAAGTGGTTACGTGAAGGTATGAACACAAGCAAAGAGATGGATGGTCTCATCCCCGCCTTTGCCCGTGATGGCTCACGAGGGACCCTTCCCGAGGGATGTACGCATCCTACGGAAGGCAGAACTTAGCGGGCGTAACCACAGTAGGAATATGCATTGTAACAGTCCTGTGATAGTCTACTCAACCGCATGGCTAAGGAATCATGTGGGGCAACGAGCAGATTTATCTCTTGTGGGTAAAGTGTACGAACTCTGCAGAGTGGAAAACTATTCGAATAGCCATGTCCACAGTCCAGGGCGGACATGGGAACCTTACTAGATATAGTTCTGTTTCAAAAATTTTGTGGGTGGACTGGTAAAGTGGAGGGCAGAGAATGGCCCTGATTTGTGTTGCCCTAGGTGTCGTCCCAGTGATAATGTAAGCAGTTATAACTCTGAAAGGTTAACATATGGTGCAGAAACCATATAAAGGTGGATGGAATCTGGATCGCTATTATTATTTCATTCTTGCACACATTATGATTTAGTTCAAACTGCTAGGTCACAAGAAATTTCTATATATCTTATTTCAAAAGAAATTTATGGCAAATAAAATAACCCGAGTCTTTCCTTGATAAACCATGCATATTATCTATTTGCATCCTGTGTATTGGCTCGTGGAGCACGGTGGTTTGTGCTCTCCCTCGCTCTCACCATTAATCCTGAATCAGAAGTCAGACTCCTACACTTCAGCAATACTCTTGGTTATGATGACGAAGAAGATGAAGATGTCAAGGACTAGTTCGCGAACCTCCAGTTGGCTGCCTGTGGGCACGTACTGAGGGTCCCACCTGTGTGCTTCATTTCCGTTGCTACATTTTATTGATTTCGGCCTAATCGGCCCATGAGTAAGTCTACGATTATATTTGCGCTTCCGCATGATATGTATTTTGATGTTCAGTACTGTATCTGTGAGCACTATCTACTGATCCAGGGAATAGTGCGGTGGAATCACAAAGGATTCTGGATTGTAAAATCTGGGTCTGACATTGCGGGAGCTTCCAAACTCGCGGGCCTCTCAATCACCCATGTAACAATCTAGTTTCTTAGCTATGGTGGTTACCCTATTTTTCTTCCTTTTGTCATTTTTTTTAAATCTTTCTTTAAATTAATAGAAGGCAAGGATCTTGCCGGCTTTCAAAAGGTGTGTGTGTATATATATATTTGTTGATGAGAGATACAGTGAGATCATGATATAACTGCAATAATAATCTGAGAGATCAGAGTCGTACTTGAGACTTGATTGGCGACTTCAATAGTGGATGCCGAGTTAACCGTGCGCGAGAGAGGCCCCGTCGTCTCCACGAGGCACCTTTGGCAAACAGGTCCTCCGTTTTTGTGCATTACGAATGAATCTGTGGTCGGAGGAGTAATCAGGATGGAACCCGGTACGCGGATTGCACACCAGCATTAATACCCCAAAGAGAGAGAGACAGAGAGAGAGATCTCACTATCTAAGGTTGGCAACACGGGTCTCTTCCCGTCCTTGGCATTATACATGGGCCTCTTGTGTCCACGGCATGCATGCCACCACCGAGCATTCTGCACATGCATGCTCACTTGTAGGACAAATTTTGTTATATCACGGTGGCACAAATCGGTTTGTGCCACGAATCAATCCAGTGCTGATATGTCATGTGTAAGTACTGTAGCAACATTGTAGCTTGTACGAGAATTTTTTTTATTGATAGTACAGAAAACAATATTTTTTACACCTGTTTGCTACAGTACAAAACAATGCATGCCATATGTCAATGGCCGGTTGTCTCGTGACACAAACCAATTTGTGCCACCGTGGTACAACAAAATTTCTCCACTTGTAGCCACACTATTCATGCTATTAATTGCTAGCCAGCCTGCTAGGTGTACTGGCTATAATGAGGCATGCATAGAGTAGTAATGTTCATACGTGTTACAGTCATCAGTGATGTAAACAATACGGTTTTAGTAATTATTTAGAGATAATTCTAGCAGTATTATACAATATTAAAGCATATATCCAGCTGCATTTAAATAACAACATTGACATATAAGCATGAAAATCTATCAAGTTATTTAAACAAAATAATATACTAAAAACATAGAATATGAGGACAACTAAAATCAGCATAATACTCAGATTTAATTGTTTGCTTATTGCTCTTAGATGTCGGGCTGTTCAAGATAAATCTTGGCCTCCTCGCCACTTGAGTCAATCTAATATCACAAATTAAATACAACAATTCTCTTAAATAAATTAGATGTTGAGCTCAAATAAATCTTGCAAGTCTAATTAGTCAATTAGGCCAATTCATCGAGTCTGCATTCACTGGATAGAATTAATTGATCCTTCACTAAATATATCAATTTAATACCAACGTAAAATAGAATAAAGGTCACAATAAACAAGCAGATGATTTAAGATCATTGGAACAGACCGAATGAATGGGACAAAGAACTAATGACCATGTAAGTAGTAAACTGATAGCAAGCAATCTATAAGCTCAAATCAATTTATAACAAATTATTGTATTCAATTCTCAATACGACTCCAAATCTTCATTGAGCATTAGTAGAACCCACATAAATCACCAAGTAATATCTCCCAGCACTAGCCTTCAATTCTATTTCAGAATTTAACTAGTACATCACATATATACAAAGTAATGCGCAAAATGGAAAATCAGAACACTCACAGAGCGGTCAGCACTCAAAACCATGGAATAGAACCGGACAAGGCACGCCAAAGGCGCTATCTCAGAAAACCGATTGCCTCGCTGTACAGCAATTCTGAGACAAGGTTGATAGAGATACAATACCAATCTTCACAAATCTGGACACACCGAAGAACAAAGCTGAGGTACTAGAGTATACTGCACAAGACCAAGAAGGATGCTCCAGCCAAGAGCACCACAGAACACCAAGTATCAAGATTTCCTCCCCCCCCCCCCCCCCCAAAACGATCTGAGTTGGCTGGATTCAATTATCAAGGGAAAAGTCCCCAATGTTCCTCACTGTCACCTCTCAAAGAGAGATTGAGCAAGAAACCACACAGGAGATACACGAGAAGAAGAGAATCAAGACCTCACTGTTGACCACGTCGATGAAGAACTCATGCAATAGTGGGTCTACCACTTAAATCGAAGTCTAATCAGAGAAAAGGATACAAACTCTTTGAGGACTTACTGATTTTTCTGAAGCATGAAAGGGGAGATGGGAGCCGACTTTAAAGGGAGGAGTGTGCGAGGTGGCTGGCATAGCTACTGCCAACGACCGGCGCCGAAGCACCCGGCCATTTGACATCTAGGAGCTCTGCCTTATCTTTTCTCTTGTCCCACCGACAGGTAGGATCCAATCCTCTCTCTCCCACTTTTTTTCCTTTTCCTCAAAATAAGAAATTACCAAAAAAAACCATCACAAACACAACAATCAACTAAGATAGTTGATGCTGGTCGATCGATCAACAGCTGATCTATAGCCAGCTAAAACTCAAAAGTTGATACTAAGGGTGCCTTTGGTTGAGCTTTTGGGAGCTGCTTTTGCTTCCAAAAAGCCAAAACCCAACCAAAGGGGTGGAAACCAGAAGCTGCTTTTTCAGAAGCAGCTACTTTTGGATAGTACAGTTTTGAAAGCACCTTGGACCCTGCTTTTGGCTTTTGGCTTTCTGCTTTTTGAAATGGTGAAAATAGAGAGCTGTTTCACAGTTGTTTCAAGGAAAATAGAGATAGGAGGTAAGTTTTATACTTGTTTGAACCAAACAGCTTACAGCTTTTCCACAGCCCACAACTTACAGCAGCTTTTCCACAACCCACAGCTCACAGCAGCTTTTTCAGAAGCCACAGCTCAACCAAACACACCCTAAAGTGGAATGTTACTAGCAGACGGAGGTCAATTAAACTTAATTGTGTTCACTTTCCTCGAAAAGAAACCTTGTGTTTGCCAAAAGTCAAAATAAAAGAACTTATACAGAATATGCGTGTCGATCATCATAAAAGACTTTGGTGGTGATCGGTTCGGCTGAAAAGCTCATGGCTTATGGCTGAAAACACTGTAGCTGGCTGAAAAAAGCACTGTAGCTGACAGAGGCTTATTTAGCATAATTAAATTTAAAAAAATTTAAAAATATAAAAAATATGTTAGCCCATTATGTATAATACAAACAAATACGGGAAAAAAAGAACCGGCAAAAAAGCTCAACAAAAAGCCAAAAGTTCAGAAAAAGACGAAACTTATGAATAGTGAAAAATAAGCCAGAAGCCAGAAGCCGAAGCCGAGTTGATCAGGGCATTTATTTAAAAGAAAATAGCTAGCCAAGTATAATAAATGATCCCATAAAGCCATCACCTATTTGGAAATTGTTGCAATGTAATCATAATTAGGAAACTTGGCATGTAATTATGAAACTATATTCCATTGTAATTGTAAATGATTCAGGAACTAAAAAGTAGTTATATTTATGATTATGCTTGCGTTTTCATAATATTGCATGGCAAGCATGATTACTAGATACAGTGAACTATCACAGGCGGTTTATCGGAAGAAACTGTCTGTGATGATACGTCACAGACGGTTCTTTTATAGAACCGTCTATGATATGTCGAATATCACAGATGGTTCTATTATAGAACTGTCTGTGATATAGCTATCACAGACGGTTCCATAAAGGAACCGTCTGTGATAGTTTCCCTATAAATATTTGCAATAGGTTCTACTCACCGAGTCCTCACTCACTCTCTCCGTCTCCGCCGCCACTGCTAGGGTTTGCTAGATCTGACTGCTCACTCGCCACTCCCTCCCAATGCCGCCACTCCCTCCTGATGCCGCCGCTCCCTCCCGACGCCGGCTGCCTCTCCCTCCTGTCGCCATCCACCACTCCCTCTTGACACCGTCCGCCACTCCCTCCCGACGCCGTTCGTCGCTCCCTCCCGACGCCGCTCCCTCCGACGCCGTCCACCACTCCCTCCCGACGCTGGCCACCTCAACCACACGCCGCAGCCGCTCCTTCCCGACACCGTCCGCCTCTATCTCAGTAGTTGGCTAATTTGTTTTGTTATCTTCAGTAGATGGCTAAATTGTTTTATGACCTTTAGTACTTTATGATATATGCTGCACTTGTTAGTTACAAGATCTAATACTAAAATTGAATATTCAAACTTGAGCTCTAAATTTTTGTAATTACTGTTATTTGTCAATCTTGTGCTCTGTCTGAATAGTTGGCTAAATTGTTTTAGGACCTTTAGAACTTCATGATATATGCTGCACTTCTTAGCTACAAGATCTATTTGGAATGGCTTGTTACTATTCCAAAGGGACCATGTAGTAATAATATATGCCACATAGACCTTCAAAGGGCATGAAGCAAGTGACACACTCCAGTGTATCCGGTTCAATGAACTTGATACACTGGTTTGTGTCATTTGCTTCATAGAACTTTGTTTAGGCCCATAGCTCATTGCAGTTAGTTTTTTCTTAGAAGAGAGATGGTGTCCACACAGTCATCGTCCAAACATTTTTACTATTACTATCATTTGTCAATCTTGTGCTCTGTCTCAATAGTTGACTAAATTGTTTTATGACCTTTACAACTTCATGATATATGTTACACCTGTTAGCTACAAGATCTATTTGGAATGGCATGTTACTATTCCAAAGGGACCTTGTAGTAATAATATATGCCACATAGACCTTCAAAGGACATGAAGCAAGTGACACACTCCAATGTATCCGGTTCAATGAACTAGATACACTGGTTTGTGTCATGTGCTTCATAGAACTTTGTTTAGACCCATAGCTCACTGCAGTTAGTTTTTTCTTAGAAGAGAGATGGTGTCCACACAGTCATCGTCGTCTTCATCTAGGTCTCAAGCTCCTAAGATTGGGATAACTAAGAGTGGCCGAGGAGTATCGAAAAAGCTAAACGGCCGAATGACTATCATGGTGATCTCTCCGGATGGGGTCCCTCTCGATCCGAAGAAAGTAGCGGCATTATTTCGGACTACCTGCGGGATAATTGGAAGGAAACGGGTCCACATCACCATATCAAGCTAGAAATATTTGGTAAAGGATCAGAAAGATTAGCTATGGGAGGAAATTACAAATTCATTCGATATCCTAGCAGAAGTAGAGGGACTCGTGCAATGGCAGATGCTCCTCGCAATGGGAAAAGCATGGAAGAGTTTTAAGAGCACTCTTGTCACGCAGTACGTGGCCAAGGATCTCACGCCCTTCACGAGGAATCCTTTCGTGTCACCGGAAACATGAGAGGCCTTTGTGCAGATGAAGACAACGACCGAATTTGAACAATAAAGTACGGCGCACAAGGCTCTCCAATCACAAAACACTCACCCTCACAGACTCGACACCGCTAGGTACGCAGGTAAAATCCCACAGTGGAGGATGCAGGATGAGGTCGTAATCCGATCGGAGGCTGTCGGACCCAGATTTTACAATCCGAAATCCTCTATGATTCCACCGCACTATTCCCTGGATCAGTAGATAGTGCTCACAGATACAGAAATGAACATCAAAATACATATCAAGCGGAAGCGTAAATATAATAGTAAACTTACACATGGGCCGATTAGGCCGAAATCATTAAATTGCAGCAGCGGAAATGAAGCACACAGGTGGGACCTTCAGGACATGCCCACAGGCAGCCAACTGGAGGTTCGCGACCTAGCCCTTGACATCTTCATTTCTTCTGCCATCATGCCCAATCGTGTTGCTGAGGCGTAGTGATCTGATTCCTGAATTCTGGATTTGTTGTGAAAGCGAGTGTGAGCACAAACCACCGTGCTCCGCGAGCCAATACGTAGAATGCAAATAGATAGTATGCATGGCTTATCAAAGGAAAGGCTCGGTTTATTTTATTTACCATAAATTGCTTTCGAAATACAATACGTAGAAATTTCCTGACACCTAGCAGTTTGAACCAAAACATAAGGTGTGAAAGAATGCAATAGTAATAGTGATCCAGATTCCATCCACCGTTACATGGCCTCTGCACCATATGCATAATTCTTCAGCGTCATAACCGCTTAACTTATCACTGGGGCGATACCCAGGGCAACACAAATAAGGGCCTTTCTCTGCCCTCCACTTTACCAATTCCACCCACAAAGATTTTAAAACAGAACTATATCTAGTTAAGTTCCCATGTCCGCCCTTGACCATGGGCACGGCTATTCGAATAGTTTTAGACTCTGTAGAGTTTGCACACTTTACCCACAAGAGATAAATCTACTCGTTGCCCCACATGATTCCTTAGCCATGCAGTTGAGTAGACTATCACAGGACCTTTACAATGCATTTTTCCTAGCAGACTTACGTCCGCTAAGGTTTCCACTTCCTTCGGGGTACAACCACCCTTCCAGAAGCCCCCTCTTGCGCCGTCACGTCGGAGGATGTGGCCATCCTCTACCCGCCCGTAGTCACACCGGCGCAACTCTTACTAAGTCGATGCAAATTAGTTAGCCCTGCCTACACTTTGCCAGCTTGTGGTTGTACTTGTTGTACACTGGGAGGTCATCACAAGATTCGGTCCTTAGGGCTATCTGGGCGGTTCTACCACTATCCACTTTGTGCTTCCACTGCACCACAACACACACCCTCGAACCATCCGCCAAGATAAATAAGTAAGTTGGGGTTTTTGGGGAACATAAAATACTCATACCAACATATACCAGTCATTACCACCATGACTGCCCAAACCAATTTCTCATGATTCAAAGTGATGCTTTGGGGCATTGTTGGTGCCCCCCGATTATCTAAGCAGTAATAAGCATAGCGTATAATTATGGACTTATTTTCAAAAGTTTACCATTATAATTTTGCTAGGGTGACAAGGCTCATATATTCAAATATTTCCAAAAGAGGTATAATGCTAGCAAGTCGATTAATGGGTGTATAACTAGAATCTTCAACCAAACATATATTTGCATATGAAATAACAGCATGAAATTTGATAATTTAAACAAAAGTAAATTTGTGAAAAATGTAGGTTCAACATGATCAAAGTATTGACTCGCCTTGCGCGGTTTAACGCGGTCTTGAGCTTTTGGGTATTTTTCTTCACCTCGATCCTGATCTTGCTTGAACCCTTGATGCTTCAGGACTCCAGCTTCTAACTACGCGCTAAATGACTGAATACAAGTAAAAGCAAATAACTCAAAAGATCCAAATAAATCTGAATAGACTAAATTTAGCTGTATTATAAGTTAATGGGTGATTCGGGTGATTTGAGGCAAGGTCGGCGGTAGAACACGATGATTTGATCTTTTTATTAATAATTTCTTTTATCATTTTTATATTTATTAAGGAAGTTTCATGAGTTAGGTTAGACCTATGAATAGGTGTACAAGTCTAGCTGGGTATTATTTTGTCGAGCGTTGATATTCAGGGCTTATACTATATACGCGATATGTAGCATTTTATGTGACCTGAATTAACCGTGTTCTTAGTTAATCATTTACTTCAGAGTGTTTACATATATTGGTTAGGTCATTTTAATGTATGATGGCCTAGGGCTATTATATTTTAGGAACTGTATATTAATATGACCTTTTGATCTGGAGGTGCTATGGAATTTTTCTGGTATTGATATTTTATCCCTTAGCATTTGTCATACGTTAATCTTAACTTATTTATGGCCGATTAAGCATGATACATAGGATCACATTTCATCATCGTTACTAATTTAAGGCTGTCGTTTAAGATTTCATGATCGGTGGTATGGCAATGATGATGTCTACATTTCTAATAGGGTTCAGGGTGAATGCAAAAATATTTACTAATATGTTTGCTAATGGACTGCATACATATCCTCCACATTCCTCTGGTTATTTTCTTTTATATATACAGCTATGGTTCAACATTATTTGTAATTACTTAAAAGGTGTGAGCATTAGCAGAAGGAACATAACTATTTTATAATTTGGTTTATCCCTAATTTATTTAGCAACATATTTTTGGTTTAAATTCCTATTTGCACCTTAGTTCCATAATTAATTTTGGGAATTCGAATCTTTAGGAAATATGTCATTTGTTTATTTCATGAGAGATGTTAGTCGAAACCTAAGCTCCTATTTCACCCTTCTACTTATTTTGTTAACTAGCTAATTAATCACTTATATGCAAATATTTCTATGTTTTGATGGCGGCATTTTTAATGTTAGGTCATATATTTTATCCACAGTCAAGGGTAATTTTTAATTTGAAGCTTTACTTTTATAGCTAAACATGATATCTAAAATCTTTATGATATTTTGGATAATTAGTCAAAGTCATCTTTTATTAATATCTTTAACTTAAAACTTGGATTTTAGATAAATCTCCAAACTGCATATAGCACTTAATCTATTTTTCTTAATCTTAATCTTGAATGCATTTTTAATTAGGATTAACTTTTGGACTATATGCTAAACCATATTTTATTAATGCCTTTAATTGATAATTAGACCTCAATCAAATATTTAAACTATATTAGTTGCTCATGCAGTAAATAACAAGATTTTAAATGTTAAGTAACCTTATTTTACATCCTAATTAAATTTATTACATTCCCCAGATTATTCCTAAATTTTTCCATGATTTTTCTTACCTGATATGCACCACAAAAACTAGAATAGAAAAGGGTGGAAATAGTGCAGCCGGCCGGACTTGAATTCGGGACCTGGGCAATGTGGCTAACGCGTTGGCTGGGCTGACCAAGTGGGCGGGAGCCTTTGGCTGACATAGAGAGTGGGGCAAATCAAAAGAAGCAACTTGGTGATAGGGGTCCAAAACAGAGCATGCCGCCGCCGGGGCGGAGTTGACTTGCCGGCGGTGGGTGGCGGCCGGAGGGGGAGGGGTGACCATCGAAATGGGTTGCGGGGGAAGCGAGGGAACTCTGGGAGGTGGCGCATGGACCGAAGCGGCGGTGAGGCGAGCGAGCGACGGCGCGGGGCGGCCGGCGGTGGGGTGGAGGTGAGGCGCCGGTGGCCGAAGGGAGGAGGGAGTGAGTTAGGGGAGGCAAGAGCAAGGGTAAGCAATAAGGAGCTCACCAATGGCGGTTGATTTGCCGGGGAGATGGCAAGGCACGCCGGCGACGGAGGCCATGGACAGCACAAGGGGCTTCACGCCGCCAATGATCTCCGGTGGTCGGGGGTCTAGGCCGGCGGTGGGGAAGGGTTGTGGGCACGGTGAGGGTGCTCCCGGCGGAACGAATTGGGAGGGGAGCTCTTGGGGAAGGAGGAATGGTGGGGGCGACGGGTTCTAACCGGCGATGGGGAATGGTGGTGTTTCGGCATGTTCGGGCGCGGGCTTGGCCTGAGAAGGGGGAAAGAGAAGCGGGAAGGGGATGAAGGAGCCGGGACCTCTTTATTGTCGGGACCCGGAGCAACAACTCCAGAACCCTCTGTGTTATTCGCACTATCCCAGGAAAAGCTAGTGCACACAGATTGAACAGTGATCCATATCATGCATGATAACCAAACTTTATTATAAGGCGAAAGTACGGGCCTTAAGGCCAAGTTTACAATAAGGTGGCTTCATGGCCAAACATGAAATAAACAGCGGAAGGTAATAAAAGGAGCAGCCCATCCTGCCTTCCCACAAGGCGAATTGACTGTAAGACGTGGCCTATTCGTCGCAATCCTCAACATAGTTGACGTCGTCGTCCTCTGGCAACATTGTTTATAGCAAGGTGAGCACATAAAGTACTCCACAAGTTACACCAGGAGATATAACAGATTTGATGCATGCATAAGGAGTTACAAAGGAAGGCATAATATGGTTCATTTGCATAAACAACATTGTTGAATTAAATACAATAACGTAAGTGCAAAAGCTGCATTTGATACAATATATGAAAACAAGATTTAACAAAATAATAACGTTAGTGCAGGCAACAACCTAACACTAACCTATCCACGGGTATCCCACCCGGACAATCTTTCCAAAAGATTAACAAACTTCCATAAACCAATTTTTAGGAAAAACCAAAGTCTAATCCGTGAAAAACCATACTAAGCATGTCCTTGACCGTGGACACGGCTATCCAGGATAGTTTGTTACTCTGCAGAGGTGTACAACTTTACCCACAAGACATATTCTCCTGTTTTGCCACCGGGTTAACACACTTCCTTAGGTGTGCGGCCGAGGAGATCATGATAAGGTTGTTCCAATGTTCCATTACCAAATTAGCTACGCCGCCACTAAGGTTTCACCACAACATGAATCCACATGTTGGAGCCCCCTCTTGTGCCATGTGAGACTTCTCATGGCCTACGCCACGCTCACATTCAGCCTATAGCGAAACTAAAATGGAACTTCACAAATTACTTAGCCAGATCTGTCCCATACCAGACTTGTGGTAGTACGGTGTGACTTTGTATTAGTAGATCACAGATCGGTCCTTAATTTAACTTAGGCCTACCCGCATACCCCTTGTGCCTGGCAGTCAACATCGAGTCAACAACTACGACGCATGCCAGCAAGCACCCACCACCATACCAATGCCTAAGTCTAAAACAGGTTTTGTACATTTTATTTTATCAAAATTTCATAGACTTTCTTGACTCACCAAAGTCAAGAATAAATTTTATAAACCATCATTTTGTGTGAAACCATTCTTCCCACCTAAATTAATCTAAGCATGGCTAAGCAATTCTATAAAATGTTCTAGTCAATACTAATGTACCAACTAGGTTTTCATCTATGGTAACAAGGTATGTTCGTTCAATATCAAGATTGGCCATACACAAAGGAATTCGGCATAACTAAAGTTTAAATCAAATTTGAACTAGTTTGAATAAAAGTACGCATGCATATTAATTTAAAAACAACATAAATAATTTAAATTACTGGGATCAACATGGTCAAAGGTGTAACTTGCCTTGCTCGAAGTCTTGCTGCGATTCGTCGAAGAAATACTCTCCGGATTCGTCGTAATCTACACGCGAAGAACCAAAAGAAAATTCAAACAAAAAAAATCAAATAAAATCCAAAAATTCAAAAAGAGTCCAGAAATGGGTAGTTTAGGATTTTAGAAAATTTAGAAATTTGAACGAGTTAAATCGGAGTTAAAATGAAGAAGTTATGGCCTTCGGAAGTTCTCACGACCACGGCAAACGTGATCGGGCGGAGCTACGACCACGGCAAATGTGATCGGGCGGAGCTACGACCACGGCAAATGTGATCGGGCGGAGCTACGACCACGTAGTCGACTTACGACCACATGGAAGGTTTACGACCACGCAGTCGACATACGACCACACGGAAGGTTTACGACTACGCAGGGAAATTACGACTACGGCCACAGAAAACTTACGACTTCGAGTACACAGAGAACCTACGACTTCGAGGCCGAATACGACCACTCAAACAGGTTAACGGCTACCTAGTCATTTACGACCACATAGTCGCTACGACTACACGGATCTACGACCACACGGAAGGGTGTTACCTTCGGAAACTGGTTGGCCGCGGGGTGGTCGGAGGGAATCAGGCAGAGTGGCCGGAGACGACGGATGGACGTAGAGGTTCGGTTACGAGTGGATACGGTCGGTCGACGAGAGGAAGCGGCGGCGCTCGAGTCTTCGGCAACGACGGGGCTCCGGTGGCGGCGTCGCTCGGCGAAGAGGGGAATGATGGTCGCCGGCGCTTGGGGATCACGAAGGCGTCGTCGGCGAGGCGCGGAAGAGACCAGGGCGGCGCCAATTCCTCGCCGGAGCTTGCACGGCGGCGGACGAGGAAGCACGGGTCGGGGCCGATTCGGTTTAGGGCGGAGGGGAAAAGAGGTGGCGGCGCACGGGAAGGCGAAGGAGGGGATAACGGGCTCAGGAAGGAGCTTTATAGGGCGGGGACGGAGGTAATGGGCTCGCCGGAGTTAAGGACTTTAGAAACAGTCGCATAACGGCGAGAGGCTTTAAGCCGACAGAAAACGGACGGAGGTGGGGTGGTTACTAGCGCGCGGGCTTAAGGGCCCTTAATGGCTTCGGTTGCCGGCCAGGAGAGGGAGTAACCAAAGCTTTAAAAGCTCGGGTGGGGCGTTAATGGAGGATCGCGGGTTGGGGAAGAAGGGGAGGTGGAAGAAGGGGTGCGGGCCCCGGCTGTCGGCGTGAGAGAGAGGAGAGAGGGGAGGGCGGACGGCCGGATTGATGCCACGCATGCACGAAGGAGATCGGGCCGTTGGATTCAAACCAAAGGGGTAAGTGGCCACGGAGGGCTCAGATTAGATCGGCCGGTGGGGCGGATGCGATCCGGGAGCGCCACGTGTCAGCCCGAGGGGTTTTTGGCTTTTAAATTTCGTTTTAATTTCCAGAAATGCTAGATAACTTTATAAACACTTAAAAATTAATATTTAAAGCCCAAAAATTCTAGGAAAATTCCTAAAACTTCCTGGAGGCATTTTAGACTTAGGAAAAATATTTTTAATTTCAGATTTTCATTTAATAATTTTATAAAATACTTTTTAAGCTTTAAAATTGATTTTTAATTCCAGAAAATCAATAAAAGGCAAATAAAATTTTGGGATGTTACAAACCTACCCCCCTTAAAGAAATCTCGCCCTCGAGATTTGAACTAGCTAGCAAAGAGATGGGGATGGTTGGCTTTCAGATCTTCTTCTCGCTCCCAAGTTGCTTCGTCTTCTGTGTGATTGCTCCATTGAACTCTGCAGAATTTGATGATCTTTCTTCTGGTCTGGCGCTCGGCTGTCTCGAGAATCTTGATCGGTTGCTCTTGATAGGTGAGATCCTCTTGAAGATCAAGGTTTTCCAAGTCTGCTTGTTCCGCGGGCAGGACAGCAATGACGCGAGCGGACAGAGGAGTCGGTGAAGAGGACAAGGAAAGAAGGAGCAAGGCGCAGAGGAAGAAGAAAAGGAGGCGAGGGCGCTGGGCCCAGCAGCAGGGGGAGAAAGGAGGAGAGAGGGAGGGGTGCGGGGCCCGCATGTAAGAGAAAGAGGGAGAAAGGGAAAGGGTAGAAAAAGCCTGGGTGGAAAAATAGGGGGTGCAAAAATTTGGAAATTAACTTTCTAAAAGCTTGAGTATTGTGTATTCAAAATCCCCTTTTTCCTTGAATCCTAGCTCTATAATAGTCTTGAATTTCTAGGCGTATAACTTAGGTATATATGTATATACATGTACATGGCATGCATATATATACATACCTACTTGAGTTGCACTTTTAACCCGACCATTTCCCTTTAACTAATTTTACGAACGATGTTTAGATCCAACAGTTAAATTTTTTATTTACGTCCCTAGGGTTTGAATTCACCCCTCATTGTTTAAATGGTTAGGTCATACTTTCTTTTAGGCTTTGTATGGTAGTTGGGTTACCCTAGTATGAACTCTTAATTTGATTATTTATCTTTTCTTTGATCTTTAAATAAGGCTTGTTCCAATTAATTGAATTGAATTTAGGTCTTTCAGGGTTTAAACTCACATCTAAATTATTTTGTATCATTTATTGCCATGATTGTTATTTTGGTACTCGGGAATTATTTTCCAGTATTATTTTGCTCAACACAGAACTCACGAAAACCCAAACAAGATTTTGAACCAAAAATTTAAATGCCAGTAAGATGCGAACAAAAGTTTTAAATTAATCAAAATTTCAAACATCAAAAATTTAGGATGTTACAGAGACCTCCTCGCCATTTGCTGGGATCGCAAACGAGCGCGCTCGAAACTAGTTACGAGCGAGGTCATCAACCACGTCTTCGGGTGTCTCTTTCAAAAACCCCGTAGACGAGAAAGTGTCCCAACGCCTGGTAAGATATGTTAAACTACATAGTTGTTAATACCTCTTGAACTTCATGGGTTCAAAATTAACATGATTGCCTTTTGCAACAATCATTGACTACCAAATCTTCTTGAGGCTCTTTTCAAGAATACAGGGAGAGAGATGTACTATCACAGGCCTTAGGAAACAAGGAGCACCCTGGTCACACACGAGGCTTGGGGGTTTACGTATCTTGGAGGCACAGATTTCCAAATGACTCCGAGACATATAGGAGTAGGAAGAGATCTAAGGCCTACCACAACGAACAAATAAAATAGGAGCTTCGTGCCCAACTTGAGGAACAACTATCTGCCTCACTTCAAGAGCAGACTGCCTCACTTCGAGGAAAGATAGATTCACTGAGGGAAGAACTGAGACAAGTCCGCAACTAATCGCAACTCACCCCTGTTAGTGTGGTACCTAGTCCCCCTCAACGTCGCAGTAGCTGCGCGTCCACACCAATTACTGAACATAGCAACACCCACTTACCTATCGATGACATCCTGGTAATGTACCTCTTTACAATGCTACATAGATCTCTCTAGTGGACGTCTTAGCTTATCTTGTATCGTTATGTAGAAGCCCACGCCTTGCATCCTTAGAGTCAGGATTGTTGGTTCTATTCCCATTGACACTGGGTGGGGGATGGCGTATCCATGGCTGTCAGGGACATTAATGCACGGTGTACAAGTAGAGACCGATTTCATAAAGGTTCAGGTGGACATGATTAATGATGTTTTTAAGACCGTCCCTCTTGAGAAGCCCCCAAATGAAGAGATTACGACATTAGGGGATGCCGTCCACATATTCATCCAGTGGCCCAAGAGGGACATCACCCTCGACTCGTCCATGCCACGATTTCCGCATCCAGTGGCCCAAGAGGGACATGACTCTGGACATGTCACATTGGCTTTAGTGGCTCCACCTACAACTCTGGTTCCAAAGCCTATTGCATCGGCTCCTGTACAGACGCCGCCGAAAACGTATCATAAGCGAGGCTCTAAGACTCAAGTGAAGAAAATTAAGGTGCGTCCTAAGCCATGGAAGTTCATTCTAGGAGTGTCGTTGGTCCCTGAATCACAATTACCCCGGCAAGGTCTGGTTTGCAATACATTGCATATCTAGTACATGCAGAGGTCCAACATGAAGCCAAACCAGTACAGTGGATTCACTGTGAGATATAAGGAGATGCATTTCCTCCACGACTCGAGCTACTTTGTCATGACATTCGAAGACTTATTCTTACTATTCAATCTCGACGAACTCGACGCCTCACTTCTAAGATGATGGACACTGTAAGTGTACTATACAATGAAGTACCACATTCACGTCGTACCGATAAATGTCATTACTCTTTCCTTATGTATAGATACATGATCCAACAAGTCCGGCGACGGTGACAACCGGTGGGTTTCCTCGACCCACACTTGGTCTCGGAGCAATCCATCAACGGAAATGCATCCTTCGTACAAGATTACATAACGAGGGGATTAATTGCTCATAGCAACAAGGAGTACATCATGGTACCCTTCAACCAAGGGTAAGAGCTTAATTAGTTGCCACACAAGTTTTATTTGTACTTTATATGCAACATTAACTTAGGATTAATCACTATGATGACACACATGACTAGGTCTCACTGGATTTTGATTGTGATTGTATCAAAGTGGAGCAAGGTAATATACCTTGATTCCCTACTTAGGAGCAACCACGACTTCAGTCATGTGCAAGAAGTAATTAACAGGTAAACTCATTTCCTCCATACATAACTCTATTGTAATCTTTTCTTCGTTTGCAATGGCTGAGGCTAACTTTTTTGAAATCACGTAGGTCGTTTACCGCTTATGTTGCCCTAGGAGGGAGACATAACGAGTCCAATGGCACGCTGCGACACAATACGCGATTTTTGGTACCCGCTACAACACAACAATCTTATATCACGCTTTGTTATAATTCCTCTAGAATTGACAATACCTATGTATGTAATTCTATATATTTTGCAGTGCCACCAGTAGCTACAGGGCAACATATGTGAATTCTACGTTTGCCGCCATATGAAGGAAATCATGGACATTAAGATAAATGATCCAGAGGTTTGTCAACCTTCCAATAATTATTATTATCTGATTATATATATGTATATATACACACACATGCTAATTAATAACTTAACATTGCTCCTAGCGACAGCATGTGGACTTCGATGAAAGTGCATATGATCTTGGCAAACTCGTCGAAATTCGTGGAAGCCTCTCCCAATTCTTGCTAGCAGAGGTCATAAAAAGTCTGGAGAGTTCCACCCCGGCAATAATGATAATTAGATGTCGAAACATTGGATTCAATTGTACAAATCACTCAATTGTGCTTAATCAAACAATTCATTCAATTTAATTCATTTGTGAGATCTGTGTAACGATTGTCATGCTATATATGTGTGTGTGTGTGTGATCTGCTGGTGTTGTTTCATTCATCTGTGTGATTTATGTAATGATTGTCCTGTGCTATATACGTGATCTTGCTTGTTTTCAGAGGGCATGGCTAGCATATCCTGAGGCTAGCCCAAAAATGGCAAATAAAATCTCTGTTGAAATAGCTATCACAGACAGTTCGGTGTTCCAAACCGTCTGTGATAAATATCCCAGACGGTTTCAAATACTGAACCGTCTGTGATATGAATGATACCATAGACGGTTTTTGTTATTAACCGTCTGTGATGTTCCGAACCATCTGTGATATGAACCATATCACGTACGGCTTTTATAAAAAAACCGTCTGTGATACTCGACTATCACAGACAATTTTTTATAAGAACTGTCTGTAATAGTCGACTATTATAGATGGTTTTTTATAAGAACCGTCTGTGATAATCGAGTATCACAGACAGTTTTTTCTGAAAAACCGTTTGTATTGTCACAGGCGTGGGAGCCGTCTGTGATAACCATCTATTATCACTGACACATAAATACAAACGGTTTAGGAACTATCTGTGATAACACTGTATGTAGCAGTGGGGGGAATATGGTTTGAAAGTTTCAGGGAATACGACCGCTTGTGGGTGAAATTTTCTCCCTGTCATGGTCTTTCCTTACCAAAGAAAATAACAACATTAGTTGGGCCCATATTTTTCTTGAAAATATTTGGATCACAGTTTGGCCAAGGGATGAGCACAAGCATACATAGAAACCGATAACCATACGTTAACGTTAGCAAGTATATATCCTGCTGACAAGAAAAAAAATTCTTATATATGATCTACACCTTAGTTAGCTAGTGACGATCATCTACAGTTGGTGTACTTGACACTCGTATGGACTGGAGAGAATGATATATTTTATATATGCATCCCTCTGTGAATTGATATGAATAAATGCATATTCATCCTTGCAGCATTATAGCCATACGTACGTGCGGTTGTGCAATGCATGCTTGATCAATCAATGTAGTTCGGGAAGTCCTGAAACAAACTAGAGAGTTTCGCTACACCTGTAGCAGAAAATTTCTAGAACAGTTGACGTACGTGTGTCAACGTCCGGCCATAGGGAGCATGTATATTTGCTGTACATATAACAAGTTAAACGTGAACATGCATGTAAGCTGCCTTGGTCAACGAATGTCTCTAATTCCCTGTAGAAGATAGATGAACCGGAACATAAGCTACAGTGTGTACGCGCGCGACACTCATTTGGTCAGAATAAAGTCTCACACATATTTGCATATAGAATATGTGCCTATATATCGGCGATGTATCAGATGGAAACCATCTAAGGGTGGAATTATAGAAACCGCTCTGGTTTATGCTCCACATTAACTTGAAAATTTCCGAAACCAATTGCTGGTTTAGTCTGTGAAGTGTTGTATCACCCTGTAAACCTTCAACTTCGAGCTCTAAGTGTACTAGAAGAAACAAAGAGAGAGAGAGAGAGAAAGAAGTTTGCCATGAACGATAGCTTTTGTCCTTTTCCTTCTCCTATTCTTTTTTATTTATCATTTGTCAGAAGTTTCTCATTTCTATTACCCTAGACAAAAATGAAATTTGGGCTTGAAATTTTACACATATACGTAGAGTGAGAGTATGTCCACAACTAACTATTTTGGATTCTTTAAAGTTGATATACTTGGGTTCGCGTTTTGATGATTCCGTCCTACGGTATAGGTTTTCATAATATAGACTCCTTTTTAGCCTATAGTTTACAACTTAGAACTTATGCCTCTCTCGAACAAGTAAACAAGATAGCTTATCTGGACAGTTTTTTTAAAGTAGTTTATCAGCATTTGATTTATTCACACAAACATTTACGCTAGAACTAAAAACTATCAGTCACAGCCATAAACTATCAGCCGTAACAAAAAAGAACCCTCTAATATATGAGCTGATGAGGACATACACATTTTCTCGCGGGACACGATCCATCCCTGGCATGCGCTTGCAATACATTAACTAGTGAAAGCCAAAAATAAGACGAAAAACCAAAAAAAGATAAAATTTATTAATAGTAAAAAATACGTCAGAAACCAGAAGCGTAAGCCGAAATGAGCGTAGCCATAAACTCCGATGACCATCAATTAACACTTGCAATTTAAACTTGACTCTAGACGGCAGACACATGATAGGATACTTAGAAAACCGAAATACATAGTATCATGGCTATGTTTTTTAGGTCATAGCTGATATCTTTTGGCCCCTGTTTCTCTAGTTGGCTGTCTAGCCTGCCTAGATGCTAGGCCTCGGTCTTCCATCCGACTAACCTTTAGCATTTAGGATAACACTGCTTTTAGCTATGTTGATGATTTTTATCTGCATTTTCTGAGACGATAGCGAATAGTGGAGATGTCGACGCGGACAATATATATTATTTTGGACTCAAGAATCTGTTTAAAGAATCTATTTTAAGAACTATCTATTTATTTTGATTTTAGGAGAAGCTAAAATATAAAGGGTAGAAAAAACAGGGTCCATAGCTGTGCTATGTCTAAAAGGAGAGGAGAGGAGAGAAGACTAAAGGAGAGGGAGTTGCGGCGGCCACGTCGGATCGAAACCAACAAGCTAAGTACGAAAAGGTTAAGTACGATGTATGCTACCATATACAGCTTTCACTTCGCTATCCATCGATTTGGTGTCATTGTGGCAGCAATCGAGCTGCGTACGAACATGACGTGGCGCCATGTGCGGAAATGCTCTGCTCAAATTAGCGCCTTCCTTTTGGTTTTTAAGTAGTACTGGACGTTTTCTTTTCAGCTGCTGGTCTGTTTTCTTCTTCTTTTAAAAACTGCTTTTTAATTTTTTTAGAAACTAGCTCTCAAACAGAGTATTTTTTAAAAAAAAATTTATAAGTTGATTATATATACCATAGTGACTTCATTTATATCGACTAAAATTACACGTGAGTTTCTATTACTCCGTACTCTTTCTCATAATAGTCCAAAAGTTATAAGCCACAACCAAAATCCATAAGCAGAAACTAAAAAGAACAGCCCCTCTAAAAGTTATTTTTCGGCTTTTCTACAGTAATTAGCTTTCAAATCGAGTGTCTTTTCAAGACAGTGTCTATAAGTTAATTGAAGTATATACTGTAGTGACTTCATTTAATTCAACCAAAACCACGCGCGAGTTTCTGTTACTCTATACTCTCTCTCTCATTAACAAGCTAAAAGTCATAAACCAAACAAAAAAAGAACATGCCATACTTTTTGCATCTAGTGAAGTTGGGAATTGGTGGTCAGAACTTTAGCTGATTTCTTCAAAAAAAAAATTGTCCATTGTTGTTTCGAAAATCCCAAAAGTTGGTGCCAGAAAGGTGATCAGTGAGCTTATCTTTGTAGATCAATTACTGGAATTTTTTAAATAATTCTTTTTTATTCAGAAATATAAAAATATACCTGTGCTTTTATTTTTTTACAGAAGTAACCTCCGTTGTCCAACCGTTGGGCGACTAGCCTCTGTCGCCCAACAACCGAGCGATACGCAGGCAGTCGCGCAATCGTTGGGCCACATAAATGCAGTAGCGTAACAGTTGGACGATAGGTGTTGACGCCCAACTGTTCAGCGATAGCACCCTTCAGTTACCTAACCGTTCGGTGATTGAATGAGCTATATAAGTCACGCGCCCAAGCAACTACTGGCCGAGCACAAGAACAGAAAGAGAGGGAGAAGAGGAGAGGAAAGGGAGAGGGAGAAGGAGAAGGAGGAGAGGAGAGGGAGAAGGAGAATTGGAGGTTCAGCTATTTCTATGACGAGCCATTTGTCCATAAGGCAAATTTTTTTATGTTTTAGTCTATGCTTTTATAGTAATAAATAGTTTGTTTAGTGTAAAGAATAGTATAACTAGTATCTATAGAAAATTCTAGTTAGAGAAAAATAGTATAATTTCAGATAGATGGCTGAAAAGAAAAGTAAGAAGAGGACCAGGAGGCCTAGCATGTTAGTGAAGAAGAGGACCCGGAGGCCGGTGTGTACGGAGGGTGCGGAGGATGTTACTTGTGACGAGGCCGATGCGGTAAATGCAGGAAAGGAAGATCAGTCACCGCATGCTGAGCCTACAGGATAGGCTGATGAAGGAGAGCATATGAAGTACATAGTACATCTAATGGAGAGCGATGACCAGATGGCCTGAGCTAGAGATGAAGTTGTATGGGAGGATGACAAAGACAATTCCGATAAGGAAGAAGCTCCCATCCCCTGGAATGGAACAGGTTTGACGCTGAGGATGTTACTGCACATGACGAGCATGAATAACTGTGGGAGTACCATGGCATAGAGGTTCGATTGCACTCAATGTTTGCTGACAAGGCATCCTTGCAGCAGACGTTTTGAGTCGTCAAAGATAGCTAGGAGCAGTGCACCATCAAGTGCAAGCAGGCCGGTTGTCCTTAGTGGGTGCACGCTCATAGACCAAAGTATGAGACTCACTGGATTGTCTCAAAGGTGGAGCCGCACTCATGTGTGCTCAGCAATGTTTTACTGAGGCATCGTAGCCTAACATCCACCTTGATAGCCAATTTGATGTATGGAGAGATAGTGGAGAAGAAGGACATGGAGGCCAAGCACATCATAGTGGCTATCGAGAAGAAATTCAAGTATAAGATTAGCGACACAAAGGGGTGGCATGTGAAGCAAAAAGGCATTGGAAAGATGGGTTGGCTCTTTCAAAGCGGCGTACGATAACCTTCCTCGTATGCTAACTTCAAGCCGTTTTGCATGTATGGCTCGTGACCTTCATGGATCTAGCTGGCCTTTTGGCCTAGTGGATGAGCGTGTCGACTGGCTGCATTGTGTGTCACATCGTGTGCTACATCCTGGTGGCACGGATGACACGACTGAGTTGGCGGTGATCCGCACGTGAACACCTCGAGTGGCCTAGAGGTTAGACCCACGCTGGACAGGCAGGTTTGCATCTTGGTGGCACTGTCTTCTCATCATACATAGCTTGCGTATTGATCTTTTTTTACTTTGCAGGCTTAGCGATGCTAGTCTACTACCTCTTGCCTGAATGGTGTAGGCCATAGACGAGGACGGTCCAGCACAAGATGTGGTTGGGAACGACGGAGAGGTCCAGGCTAGGCTGGAGCGGTTGCAATGCTTCCCATTTGATCGCTCCCTACTGACAACTCTGGTGGACCAGTGGTGGCTGAGGACGCACAATTTCCACTTCCTATTCGAGGAGATGCCCCCTACTCTGCAGGACATCTTGTTGCTGCTTGGCCTCCCTATCACATGAGGTGTTGCCTTCCTGTCGGTGGCGGTCGGCTAGCGTGACGACCTGCTAGGTAGGTTTCATGGAGTCCTTTCGGCTGTGGCCACGGAGGGGTACTATGTCTTTCCGCCAGAACAGATGCATGCCTCGTCCTTGCAGTGCCTCTCGTAGTTCTAGGTACGTGTTCGACACCCTTCCCATTCAGACTGCTACACTCTACTATTCATACTACAGTTTTACTAACTTTTTGCATCTATTTAGGTCAAATGGATGGACCTGACCACCAACGAGCACCAGCTGTCACGGCACCTGAAGGCCTACTTGTTGTGGCTGTTTGATTGGGTGCTGTTCACCAGCTGCCATGGCAACATCGTCAATGTGCGCCTCGTCGCTTACACTAGGGCCATCGCTGACGGGGAGGCCCCCTAGATTAGCTGGGGTTCAACTGCACTTGCCGCGACCTATCATGGTTTGTGTGATGTGTGTCACAGGATGAGGTTGAACTCGGTCCTTGCGGGGTGTTCGCTCTTACTTCAATTGTGGTCGTTCGAGCACTTTTGCCTCAGACGGCCCCTGTTAGAGGACACCACTCCTTGCGGGGTGGAGATGTACCACGGGGGCACGATGGACCTAACGTAATGCACCAGGTGTCATGGCACCTAGAGGCCTACTTGTTGTGGCTATTTGATTGGGTGCTGTTCACCAGCAACCATAGTGACATTGTCGGTGACTCTAGCTTAATGCACACGATGAAGCGCTCCAAACGTCCACTCAATAAATGGCAACCACAATGACGTGTTCACCATTTAGTTACATGTTTTAGGAAATTGAACATAACCGCATACAACAGGGGAGAGTACCGTGGTACAAGCTTCTCCAGGCATGGCTACTAGTAGAAGGTGCCTGGCGCTACCCACACAGAGTGTTGCAAAGGGGGGCGCCTTGATTGTGGCTGGCTACCGTTGTAGTGGTACACACATATACAGGTAGGGTTCACGCAGCAGCATGTGGGATCATAGGAACTTCCTATATTGATAACCTCCTCGTTGCCCCTCTCGCGTTGCATCTGTTGGCGGATGTCATCGTTTATAAGATCAAGGAGGCCGATTAGAGGGGGTGAATAGGCGGTCTAAAAAATTTTCTTCCAATTATTATCAATTAAAGACCTTTTCTTTCTGTCTAAATCAAGTATACAATGCAGAAGTTTAAATCAAATTGGTTTAGCACAAATGAAGCCTAATTCACTTATATTCACCTAAGTGCACCAACACCCTAGAGCTAGCAAGATTTGCAATCCTAGGATGACAAGCAATCAACTTAATTCTATGAATATAAATTGCTTAAATGTAAATTAAGCATAAGAAAACAAACCATAATTGGCACAATTTCTTTTTACTATGGTGTTTGGAGACTTATCGGCCTCCCCTAGTCCACGATTTCTTTTTACTATGGTGTTTGGAGACTTATCGGCCTCCCCTAGTCCACGTTGAGGTTAGCCTAAATGAATTGGACTGGCTCTATGAATTAAGCTGAAACACATCAATGCACTAGTGGTAGCTCTTTTCCGCTCTGGGTAGGTGATCTCCAACTTTCACACTTCACCGGGTCTTCTCACAAGCTTCTTTGAGAAGATCACCATGCACGACGCCTCCAACGTCGTCTAGGAGTCAGTAAATTCCAAGAATAATAAGTCAAGCTCCTCGCTTGACTCTTACCACGTGCAACAAATGCACAAGCTCAAGTGGCTACACAATTCACCTCTAGATGCAACACATGCAATCTAGAGCCTTCCTCCTTACTCACAAAGTGCAACACATGCACAATTGAGAATAGGACCTCACACTTGCTCAAGAGAGTGAAATGGAGTGCAGCGATTCCTTCTCCAACTGACCACAAGTGTGTATATACCCACACCACAAAAACTAGCCATTGAAGGGAAAGGACTAGAAAAATGAAGATTATCAGAAGTCGGAAGTACTACTCCCACATGCGGAACTACCATTCTCGTGGAGAGGCGAAGACCACCACATTGGTGCCTTTCTAGAAAAAACGTACCACTACATAAGTCGAACGTTCCGCAAATCAGAAGTACCATTTACACAGAGCCGGTCGTTCTGCAAATCGGAAGTATTGCTCACACAATGCTGGTAGTACCGCTCACTGATTAGACCACTTACACAAACTGATCGACCGCTCACACAAAAATAGTCGAAAGTACCTATCATCGACAACATTGGTCCCTGACCACGTCAGATGGTTCGACCACTTAGGTCTCTGACCACGTTATCCAGTTCGACCACACAAGTCTCCGACCATGCTGATCTCCAACCACGTTGTTCTCCGACCAGACTGTCCAGATTAACCATACAGGTTTCCGACTACGCTGGTCTTTGACCACATTGGTTTTGACCACTCAGGTCTCGACCATGCTAACCATGTCGATTTTTGACTATGTTAGTCTTCGATCACACAGATCTCTGACTACACAGTCGATCTTCGACTATATTGTATTAATCACATCAATTCAACCATGTTGGTTTCAATCACATAGGTCTTGACCACATCGGTTTGGCCACACTGGTTTCGATCACACATATCTCAACCACGTCGGTTCGATTACGCTGGTTTCGATCACACAGATCTTTGACCATGTCAGTTTGACCACGCTGGTTTTGGTCAAATAGATCTTTGACCACGTTGACTCTGACCATGTCGGTTCAACCATGCTGGTTTTGATCACAAAGATCTCAACCACGTCAATTCCGACCATGTCGGTTCAACCTCGCTGGTTTCAATCACACCGATCTTCAACCACATCAGTTCGACCACGCTAGTTTTGGTCACACAGATCTTCGACCGCATTGATTCTGACCATGCTAGTTCGACAATGTTGGTTTTGATTACATAGATTTGACCACATCGGTTCGATCATGCTGGTTTTGATCACACGGATCTTTGACCACATTTATTCCAACCACGTTGATTTGACCACGCTGGTTTTGATCACACAGATCTCGACCACATCAATTTCGACCATGCTGGTTCGACCGCGCTGGTTTTGATCACACAGATCTTTGACCACACAGGTCTTCAACCACATTGGTTCGACCAAGTTGGCTCTCGACAACGAAGGTCTTCGACCACCAACGCATGTGGTAGTTTCGTGATTATAACGTCAGTAGTTCTGGTCAGTGGTAGTACCGTAGACTACACTGTAGTAATTTTGATTTCCCTGAGAAGTGCAGATACTTCGACAGATTTTGTAAAATACATTTGCAAATAACTGTATCTTGCACACAAGGATCAAACATGATTCGCAACAAGTTGCAAACAAATTTGCACACTTTTAGAATAATGACACAAGGATTATATCTAAGCTTCAACAATTTGCAAATATAAGGCTCATGCTACAAAGAATTAAAACATTGACTTCAAACACTTGCAAAAACACATTTGCAATGTATCGTCCCTTGTTACAAGGATTCACCACATGAGTTTCAATTATTTGCAAAACACATTGGCAAATACATGCCTCATGCCAAAGAACACTAGAGCAAGTGAGGTTGAGCTATCAACACAAGATAAGACTCAAGCTACTAGATAAGACCTCTTTGAATAGTACGGTAACCTATAATATCAATCTGGTCTTCCAGCCAAACTCCAAGACCGACAAAAGACTAGGAACACATCCTTAACCCTAACAAGTCATACCTTCGCCTTAGCATCTTCTTGAAGCATGATGACTTACATCTTCACTTCAAGTCCGGGTTGAACTCCATAAACACATGATGGGTCTTCACTTGACTTGATGATCAACACACGATCATCTCCTCTTGGTCATGCATCAACTCATGATGCACGCTTCACTTGACTTGATGATCTTCAACATGTGAAGCCATCCCAAATCATCCTCTTTTGTGGAATCTAACCTATTCATCCAACTCATGAGAAATATTAGTCCACAAATCTATTGTCATCAATTATGAAGCTTCATCGCTAACTCATAATGGAGGGACTAGATTCCATAATTTTCCCTTTTTGGTAACTCATGACAATCTCAATAAATAATGAGATAAAAGATTGTTTTTCGAGTATACAACATGTACATGACAATTGTATACTCTAAGATAACACTACTACAAAAAGGGACATCACAGACGGTTCGGAACTGTCATCACAAACGGTTTTCTGAAATGTCTGAATTTATGGGTCAGTAATAATCGGAGGTTATCATAGACGGTTTGTGAGCCATCTGTGATAATCACAACTCAGACGATTTGTAACTAGAACCGTCTATGAAGAACACTATCACAGATGGCTCGAATCAAAAACCGTCTGTGATACTCACACATCACAGATGGTTCTAGCTACCAACCATCTGTATGGATGAGTATCACAGACGGTTGGTCGCTAGAACCGTTTGTGATATTTTTTTCATCACAGATGGTTGGTAGATAGAACTGTCTGTGATGTGCTAGTATCACAGACGGGTTTTGGTTTGAGCCGTCTGTGATAATCCTTCACAAACGGTTTATATCACAAAATCATTTGTGATAGTTCATTCTATACCTAATTGTTTTCTTTTATTCGGCTAGCCTCATGAAATGTTAACTATGCCATCTGAAAACAAGAAAATACAGAAAGAAACACAGTACACATTCCATTTTTATTAAGATTAGAGCCTACCATTACAATATCCCAAAACAACGAGCAGGTTGCCCATCTAGCTAACACAACAAGAACAGAGAAAAAACAAAGATCATCTATACCTAGGCCTTCTCACCCTTGATGCAGCGCACAAGCTAGATGTCTTTGACGCCCACCATCATCGGCGTTGATTGAGCGTCGCCTTGGTAACTAGTTGTTTCTACGGTGTCTTGCCTCCCGTAGACTTGTGCGTCGTCCGCTCCGTGCAGGCTATTATGGTAAGGGTCAAGGAGGAGGAGAACGTCAAGAAGGCTAGGTTTGGGTGATTATTTATAGGGGAGGGAGAGACGGGAGTGCGAAAAGTTTTGGCGCGGGGACGGAGAGGTGGAGCTATGATCTGTGGGTGAGGGATGGTGGATTTCTATTGGCTAGGATTGGGTTGGGGAGGAGCAACGGTCCCACGGTTAGATTATCACAGACGGTTGGTAGCTAGAACCATTTATAAGAATGAATATCACAGACGGTTCAATATACCAACCGTCTGTGAATTAGAGCACAAAGTTTTATATACTGGTGCAATATAAACAACTAGTCTCAACAAATAAAATAGCAAAGATTTATATAGCTTATATATACTCATTTGAAAGGTTTCGATGAGATCTACAACTTTTCAGTTGAAGCCAAATACAAATTCTGAAGGGAAGACCTAGAAAAAGGGCAAAAATAGAAACCAAAAACTTGTAACATAAATTTGGGGCTAAAGATGGCAGATTTTGAGGGTCTTAGAGGGCAACCAGCATAAGCTAGTCAATTGTTTGGATCGGGATCGACGTTAGCTTTCCAATGAGTGCAAGAACGTTGACAACGGATATTGTATGCAAAAGTTATGCCCGTTTTACCAAAGATGTCTCGGAACGGAATCCTACTCGGACTCAGGTGGGAGATTATGAAATTTTGGAGGATTGTGTGACGGGAAACATATCACAGATGGTTTTTAATACAAGCTGTCTATGATAACTTCATTATCACAGATGGTTTTTAATACAAACCGCCTGTGAAGTATCACAGATGGTTCTTGATAAGAACCGTCTGTGATGTCTATCATTATCACAGACGGTTCTTATGTAGATCCGTCTGTGATACTTTACAGACGGTTTGTATTAAAAAACCGTCTGTGAAAATACCACAGACGGTCACCAGCCACATGGGCACACGGCTGACGCGGGCGAGCCGGCCGGAGGCGGCTCGGGAGCGGCACCTCACCGGCATTCCGGCGGCCGGCGGTGAGCGCCGCAAGAGGGAGAGGAGGCACGGGGGAGTGCGGTGGTGGCGGCGGCAGTTACCGAGGGTGGCCGGAGACGGGCCAGCGACGAGGGATGGGGCGGCGGCGCTCGAGTTCACGGCGCGGCGGAGCTCCGGTGACGATGAGGCCCGGCCGAGGGGCGCACTAGCTTCGCGGCGATGCGAGGAAGCTGAGGGAGGAGACGGCGAGGCGTGAGGAGCTTCGGGGCGGCCGGAATTGCTCGCCGGACTTGATGGAGGCGGCGGCGGCAAGAGCTCACGGCGCGACGGCGCAAGGGCGGCAGGGAGGGGCAATTGAAGGCGGGAAAGGGGTGAGCGAGGAGAGGCGGAGCCGGCGGGGCCTTTTATAGGGTTGGAGGGGGCGAGGCTGCGCAAATTCTTCGCCGGAGTGGGGAGACGGAGGCGGTGGTTGCGGGGAGGGAAGTGGGAGGTGGGCGGCGGATCCAGCGGGGTGGGGTGCGCGGGTCCTGCGGGAGAGGTTGGGCGGCGCACGCAGGAGGTGGGGGAGTGGCCGGTTGCGGGCGGCGGCAGTTGCGCACGGCGGGCGCGGGTGGAAGAAGGCGGCGGGGAAGACGGAGCTGACCGGTGGGGTCGGGGCGGCAGTGAGAGAGAGGGGAAGGGCGGCTGATGGGCGGGGCCGAGGAGGGAAGGAGAGAGAGAGGGTAGTGGCACCGACAGGTGGGCTAGGGGCGCGGGGAGGGAGAGAGAGTAAGGAGCGGGGGCGCGCGTGCGTCGGATGGAGATCGGGCGGTGGAGGCTGGGAGCGTGGCGGATTGGGGGGAGGGGAAGGCGAGATTGGCGGCAGATCCGAGCCGTCCAAGTGGCGGCCGGAAGAGGGGGTTGGGGTTAATTTTTGATTTTTGATTTCAGCTTTTAAGAAATTGCCAGAAAATCCAAATAAGCTCAAAAAAAATATGAAACTACTTCCAAAAATTCCAGAAAAATTCAGAGAATCTCCTGGACACATTTTGGACTTAATAAAATTGTTTCCAACTAATGTTGGCTCTATAATTTTTATATTCAAAATACTTTTTAATTTCAAGAATATATTTTAAACTCTAGGAAACTCAGAAAAACCCAATAAAAGCCAAAGAACTCCAAATAATTATTTTGAACTAGAATTTTTATAGAAAATCAAAATATCATTTTATTTAATATTATTTTTAGGTTTTCATTTAAATTACTTTTCAAATCTGCCTTTTTCAAAAACAGAAAATCTAGGGCAAAACCAAAAAGAAATTTTAGGCACAAAGATACTTATTTAATTTAAGATTTTATTTTAATCAACTTTTAATTATTTATTTTTATTTTCATAAAAACCTGGGCTGTTACAGAACCGTCTGTGATACTTGCAACACAGACGGTTCCTAGAAACCGTTTGTGATGTAAGCGTCCAGTTTAGCCTCTTTGTAGTAGTGTAAGCTTTTTAAGCAAAGCTTACTTATCCATTGTCATTTATCATTCAACCATTAACACATAGTGGAGGAACTAGATGACAACCTGATATGAGTATATATGAACTACACAAGCTATAAATACTCAAGGGATATGTTTCAAGGTAAAAATCCTTAATATGTGGTAAGATAAACATGGGTCAATACTAATAAAACCACAAAACATAGAGTGAACTCCCCTTAAATGTGTGTATACAAGAATGTGTAATAGAGACATATGCACATATTCATGTTTAACTATTTGGTGAAGTTCAATATATATTTTAGATTTGACGAATGTAATAAGAAATAAGAATATGATATAGAGTACATACCTCTTACGGTTTTCACCTTTTCATCCAAATAAGACTAAGTAATATCATAATCAATAAAAAAGTTAGTCTCACAATTAGATTTGTTATTATCACCTAAACCAATTTAATGGAGCTTGAACTTACATCGTTCCACTCATTGAGATTGTCATTCCGCGTCTCCAACTCTAAGATTCGGCTTCACAATGTATCCATTTATATCACAACATGGTGTTCATGGGGAGGGTCGATCCAGCAAACAAAGTTGCATTTCACCATCTGCTGGAAAGGAGGGTTAACATCGAAGCTCTATTAGCAATAATAAAAAATAAACTATTGGCTAACCATACCCCAGAATGTGGGCATTGGAAGAAACGTTGTCCGTGTTCAAACTGGCCATCCAAGACCTACATTACCATGTGCACCATGTGTCTGCATTGCAACCATACTGGCTGAGCACGCTTGTTTAGCATTAAGCAGTAGTTAGAGCCTCCCTCATTTCGAGGGGAGGGTCTTGCTTTGGCAACCTCTGTTGGATAGGCCCCTCACTGTCTGCCATGGTTGTTACTATAGGGCAGATAAGGTTTTTCTTCCTACAGTTGGTAGGGTCGAATGCTCCTATTTTCAAAGGGTGGGACGTGCATTTTATAGCCCGAGGGGGAGGCAGGGTGCTTTATCACACAGTAGGTCATATTTTACCTTATAGAGCAATCACGGCCTCCATCATCAAAGCGGGATGTGGCCTCCCTCTCCAAATGAAGCAGCTTTCCGCACCGACATGACATAACGAGGTAGATTTTCACGGTGACGTGACCCAATGAGCCAGCTTTGCGCATGATGTGGCCTGACCAATCACCTTTGTGCTATGACGTGACCCAACAAGCCAGTTTTGTGCAGGACATGAGACGTGACCAACGAGCCAGCTTTGTGTAGCATGGGACCTAATGAGCCAGCTTTATGTAGGACGTGACCGACAGCGAAGCTGCAGTACGGTTCCTCACTGAGCCCAGTGCATCATGGATGCCAATTTTACTTCAACCAAATTACGCTCTAACCACATCAGCCGATCTGCATCACTACTTAAGTACTACCCCAATGGGGTACTCCTTCATTGCGACTACAACAATACCTTGCTCAAATGTAGAACCAGTGGGATGAGATTTGCAGGCTTGCAAGGGCTGTTGTAGCCCACGATGAACAAAGGGAGCGTGCTAGAAGGACACCTCCCTGCAATGACATCCCTCGTAGTAGCAACCCCTACCTCAACATTACAACCGAGCACTTGCCGCAAGAACCACCTAAGGGGGAGACACCGCCCCTCTGTTGATGCAGGAACAGATGCAACTTTCTCAAGTCGAAGTAGTGGCTGAGCATTGGCATGTGCTACTGGGGTTGCGCAAACTACACATGGGAGTATCCTGATCGTTGTTGGGACACAAGTTGCTACTAGCAGCTGGTAAGGACCTGCTACAACTTTTTCCCATAATATTTCTCTCCGCAACTGTGCACTAACTTCTTCTCCCATCTACCCGTAGTCTCTAGATCAACTATGTGCCTACCGTAGTTGGATCAACCGAGAGATCCATCCGCACGACCAGTGGCATCATGATTGCGATGAGTGGGATGCCAAGACCTACTGTGAGAGAATGGAGGAGTGCCACCGCGATGAAGAGCACAGCGACCGTATCCAGTGGGAGACGCAGGCTCATCTTGAGGCATGCACGCGTAGGGAGCACGAGGCTTGCGAGGAGGAGCGTAAGAGAAAGTGCAAACTGGTGGCCAACGCGAGGGCGACTAGCAAGGAGTATAACACACAGCTCGCAAGGAATGGTAAATGACAACGATCCACACAGTAGTTTGAGGCATTCTGTAGCAACCCCCTGTCGGCCATATTGTTCCTTTATGTACATAAATGTATTCTAGCATTACTCTTATGCTTCCATCATAGTATACCATAGTAGTATCAATTTTTGACTTAAGCAATTATCAGAAGCATTATGCCATGTAACCACATTGTATGTGCATCGGTTTAGGAACAACAATATATTACATGTTCCTTGTCTCTCAACTTATCTTTGGTTAGAACATTTTATCACTCTTATACCTTCTAGTGTATTCACACTGTACAACACAATTTGTATGCATTATGTTTTTTTAATCCAAGAATTCTGAACTGTGACAACGAAATTGATGCTCGAGCTCTACTATATTTATTTACAAATTAAGACCTCAAACGCCAACTTCTTTGCCATATGACATATAACGGATTACCTAAAATATTCTGAACTATCATATAGCACTATTTTATAGTCTAACAACACCATCAACAGACGTTGTCCAATCTCACATCTGAATAAAAAAATAGATTATTTACTCTGTGCTGCAGTCGCCAAACCGTTGGGCGACTGCATCCCTATCGCCTAACGGTAGAGCCACTGCTTGCATGTCGCTCGGCCGTTGGACAACAGGGTCTAGTCGCCCAACGGCTGGGCTACAGGGGGTTACTTTTGTAAAAAATAAAAATACAGGTATAATTTTGTATTTTCAAATAAAAGAGGATTATTTAAAAAATTCTCAGTTACTGCTAGCTAGATGCATGCCTCTTGTTTGTTTGTAGAAAATTGCTAGGTAGGTTCTTTTGGGATGTGGTTTTGGTTTTTGCCTTATGATTTTTAAATTTTGGTTATTCGTGAGAGATAGTACGCAGAAGAAAATAGTTACATGTGATTTTGGCCGGTATAGCTGAACTTGGTATAGTGTCTACTATAATATGTCTATGGACCCTACCTTAAAAAACGTATCATTTTAAAGCTAGTTACTGTAGCAACGGAAGTCAAAGCCTAAGCCTAAGCCCAACCGAAGGTAGCCACTCTCTCAATCACTAATATATGTCATTTTAGGATGTGTGTAGTTAAAATTTTAAAACTTTAACTATCAATATCTTTAAAATATTTAAAGTAGATACATAAAAAACATATGTATAAATTTATCTTAAAAATATTGTTCTAATATTATAAGTTTATTAGATTTTATAAATATGTTGTAATATAAATTAGTGATTAAAATTACGTTTAAAGATCGTGTCGATATTCAAAATAATTTGTATTTGTGACCTGAGGCGTAAGAAATAATCTAGTGGACCAATTAATTGATTGCTATTTCCCGTATCGCCCACGTGTGTGAGCTCACTTCCGCGTAGGTGCACACGCGAAACCTTCGTTAGAAAAACGACGACCAAGTGTTTCCTCGGCCCCGTACAGAATCAGACGCAAATCATGCCGTACACACATGCAGACATTGTAGACCAATGGAGTGAGCATCCGTCGACCATTTTTTTGCATTTTTACTTTTGCAAACGAGCACCTGATGACCTCAAAATTGGTAGCTCAGCCTCCTTTTATTTTCGGGTCCTTGCTTATAAATCTTAACGCTAGAGAAAAAGTTGCATCTTTGTTGTGTTTGCTAAGCAGTAAGCACCCTGCAGTAGTAGAGGGTTTAACCGTTCTTTGGGGCGTGCGTTTTTTTAACTGTCCATTGAAAAATACCAAAGCTCTGTAAGCTAGCAAATAAATGTTGGGAGTGACTTCAACAACTGTCAAGTAATTTTTCGTTAGAAATAAAGCAATCGATTTTTCCACTGTCGGATCGAAATCTAACCACTAGATCCAAATCCCATCCCTTATCTTTATCTGTATCTTGTCCCCACACCGCATGCCACCGCCCTGCACCTCGTTGGTGTCACCCTCAACGTCGGTGGGGCCCACCGGCGTTCCCCTCCGTTGTCACTTCCCCATCTGTGCCCACCGTCTCCGAGAGTGATTCGATGCTGCCCACCATCTTCAAGAGTGGCACCGACACTTTGATCGCCGCCTCTGTCCTCCTTCGTCTACGGCGGCTAACCACCACCACTTCGCACTGCCATCTAACTTCTTTCGTTCTTGTGGCCCCCGCCGACCTCCACCACCCATCGCCCTCCTCCAAGCCAGCGGTCGGCGGCACCACCACCGAACTACCTTCCCCAATTCTCCTTCTAAAGTCCGACGCTGGTGAACCATAACCCTAACCTAGTGAATCCCAACCCTAAAATGCTCGACGGAGCAATGCCAAAAACGAACACTACTACAAAATAGGCTATACTAGACGGCTATATCACAGACGGTTCATACGGAACCGTCTGTGCTTAAACTATCACAGATGGTTTATACTAACAATCGTCTGTGATATTTTCACTGATGGTTATTAACACGAACCGTCTGTGATAATTAAGACATCATAGACAGTTCTTGTTAATAACCGTCTATGAAAATTGTGGACATCATAGATGGTTCATATAAAAAACCATCTCTGATATTGTGGACATCACAGACGGTTCTTATAACAAACCATCTGTGATATTGCGGATGTCACAGATGGTTTATATGAATAACCGTCTATGAATTATCACAGACGGTTATTAATACGAACCGTTCATGATGTCTGCAATATCACAGACGGTTTGTGGTTGGAACCATCTGAGATAATCTACGCTATTAAATAGCGGGCATACGTGGTCTCGACACAGATCTATCTTCATTGCGTTATAATGCCTCTAGAATTGACAATACCTACATATGTAATTTTATTTTTGTAGTGCCACCTGCAGTTACAGGGTAATATATATGGATTCTACGTTTGTCGCCATATGAAGGAAATCATGGACGCTAAGATGAATGATCTAGAGGTTTGTCAACCTTCTAATATTTATTATTTTCTGATTATACATATATACATATATATATGTGTGTGTGTATGTATGTATGTATGTATGTATGTATGTATGTATGTATGTATGTATGTATGTATGTATGTATGTATGTATGTATGTATGTACACACACGCACATGCTAATTAATGACTTAACATTGCTCCAAGCGACAGCGTGTGGACTTTGACGAAAGTACATTTGATCTTGACAAACTCATCGAAATTTGAGGAAACCTCTCTTAATTCTTGCTGGCAGAGGTCATAAACAAGGCTAGAGAGTTCTACCCCGACAATGGTGATTAGATTGAAACATTAGATTCAATTATAATCACTCAATTGTGCTTAATCAAACAATTCATTCAATTTAATTCATTTGTGAGATCTGTGTAACGATTGTCATACTATATATGTGATCTGCTTGTGTTGTTTCATTCATCTGTGAGATTTATGTAATGATTGTGCTGTGCTATATATATGTGATCTTACTTGTTTTCAGAGGGCATGACTAGCACATCCTGAGGCTAGCCTAAAAAGAGTAATAAATATCAATGTTGAAATAGGTATCACAGACGGTTCAGTGTTCCAAACCGTCTGTGATATATATATCACAGACGGTTTAAAACACTAAACCGTCTGTGATATGCATGATATCACAGATGGTTTTTGTTATTAACCATCTGTGATATGGTGCATATCGCAGACGATTTGGAACACCGAACCGTCTCTGATATGCACCATATCATAGACGGTTAATAACAAAAACCGTAAAACTGTCTGTGATATCGTGAATATCACATACGGTTAACAGAAAAACAGTCTATGATAGTCCAATATCACAGACAATTTTTTTTTAGAAAAAACCATCTGTGTTGTAAGTTATCGTAGACGATGTAGGAACCATCTGTGATAACCAGCTATTATCGCTGACACATAAACGCGGACGGTTCAGAAACCATCTGTGATAACACTGTTTGTAGCAGTGAAAGACGGAGGTAGTGGTGCATGAATCTTCAAGCTATCCAACAGTGAGAAATTCGATTGGAATCTCAGAAATTTTTAGTCGAGTGTTATATAGCAATTCCGGTAAATGATTACTATTGTTCATCAACACTAGTTTCATTAAATTTTGATCGATCACGTCTATATTCTTCTAGCAAAGGGTCTGACCTCTTCTTTTTTTTTTGCTGAAATTACACAATTATATAGAATGTCAATTTTAAATCTCCACAAGCTGAATTTTAACCTTAATTTCTTTCATCAATTTTCCTCGCTGAAACTCCTCAAGCTATTCTGCAGTCACATTGCCATTCAAACTTGACACACACCTCCACAGCTACGTACAAGAAGCACAAATGAGTACCCCTTTTCAGTTTCCTTACGTTGAAACATCATTTTCTGCACATTAGCTAGCCAAACTGTCAAATCCCAACATGCCACTGACAGCCGGATCCCTCCCTTCGCTCCCAAAAGCCAACACGCCGCACGTCCAAACAAACGTACAAACTGCGTCCTTGTCCCGTTCCCGCCACCTATATATACGCACGCGCGCTCCCCTTGACGGTCACCACCACTCGTCCGTCCATCAAATCGCTCGCTCGCTGTCTCCATGTGACCATGTCCACGGTCATCTCGCCTCCGGCCACCGCTCTGGCGCCCCAGTCACGGCATGTTGTCATGAGCATGGCGGCCGCTGTTGCGGCAACGTCGGCCAGGAAGGCGGCGCCGGGTGGGCGTGTCACGGCTAAGCATGTTTCCCCGGTGAGTGCTGTACTGGCCGACAACACGGCTGTGCAGCCGGCCGAGGCGGTGGCGGGGATGTGGAGGGAGGTGCAGGGCGCCGGCGACTGGGCGGGCATGATGGAGCCACTGCACCCGGTGCTGCGGTCGGAGGTCGTGCGGTACGGGGAGCTCGTCGCGGCGGCGTACAAGGCGTTTGACGTGGACCCGGCCTCGGCGCGGTACCTCAAATGCAAGCACGGCCGGCGCGCGATGCTGCGGGAGGCCGGCATGGGCGGCGCCGGGTACGACGTCACGCGGTACGTCTACGCGACGCCCGACGGCGACCGCGCCGAGAGCCGGTGGATCGGGTACGTGGCCGTGGCGGACAACGAGGCCGCGCGGCGGCTAGGCCGGAGGGACATCGTCGTGGCGTTCCGAGGCACGGCGACCGCTCCGGAGTGGGCGGCCAACCTGCGGAGCACGCTCGCCGCGGCGCGGTTCGACTCCGCGGACCCGCGCCCCGACGTCAAGGTCGAGTCCGGGTTCCTCTCGCTCTACACCTCCGACGACGCCACCGCCAAGTTCACCTGCGGCAGCTGCCGGAACCAGATCCTCGCCGAGGTGGCTCGCCTCGTCGGCAAGCACAAGCACGAGGACGTCAGCATCACGCTGGCCGGCTACAGTGTTGGAACCTAGCCCTGGGATCTCTCAAGCTTTCTCACCGGACGGAGGTAGAAGACGATGAACAGGAGTTTGCGCCGAACGCCGCGGCCGCCACACGGCCTGAATCTTGGCTATTTTATTATTCAAACGGACTCAGCACACACGCAAGGATTACAAGATCTTAAATAGCAGTTGCCCGACGCAGCTCCCACGAAACAAACTCCGACGGATTTCATGCGCGAGACCATACTCTCCTGGCGACCTGGCCCTCTCCACGTTCTGAGCCACGAACTCTCCCGTGAGAACCGGTCTCCAGTGTTGATCCAGAGCTTGCAGCTTGTGCTCCTTCGCTACTGCCGCCATCCGCCATCTTTCTAACCAAAAAAAGGCACCGCGCAACGTGCTGAACTCTTCCCGGACGCGAGCACGAACTCGCCATCGTACACGCTGCAGGCTCACACACGCATACACACAACGGCCACGAACACATGGCATGGTTTATTCCATCAATCTCCCCCTAAACCATGACACCGCCGTGTGTCCTTCCCTACATGAGCGCCGGCTCTTCGTCGGCGTCGGCGAGCAACGCCTCCTCCTTCCTTGGCTTGGTGCACTCCCTCGAGAAATGGCCGCGGACGCCACAGTTGTAGCACTTGCCCTTGCCGGAGTTGCGTCGGCGCCTGCTTGCGCCCGAACTGACGCTGCTCCCCCCATCATCGTCGTGGTCGTCTTCATGGCCGCCGCTACGGCCTCCCTTCCTGTCGCCGTCGCCGTGGCGTGCGTCGCCACTGCGTGCGCGCTCCTTCCCGCGACGTTGACGTCGGCGCGCCTCCCACTGCTCTTCGGTGAGCAGCAGCTGCCCGGTGTGGTCCGCGATCTCCTCCACGCCGGCTCGATCCTCCGCCGCACGGAGTCTCCCGACGAGTTCCTCGATCGACATCGCGTCCAGATCAAGCAGCATCTCGATAGACACCGCGATCTGGTGGTACCGCGGCGGCACGACGCGCAAGAACTTCTTGACGACGCGCACATCCTCCATCGATTCCCCCAACTCGCGCAGCTTGGCGACGAGGGTGTTCAGGCGGTTGGCGAAGTCGTCGATCGATTCACCCTCCTTGAATGCGACGAGCTCGAACTCCTTCAACAGCTTCTGCGCGTTCGCCTCCTTCACGCGCTTGACGCCGAGCCGCATCTTCTCCACCGCCTCCCATGCCTCCTTCGCACTCTTCTTGTTGGCGAGGCCGGAGTGCATGTCCGTCGGCACCGCGCGAAGGATGGCAGCCAATGCCAGCCGATCCTCGCGGCGCTCGACCTTGCTCGACTCCACCGCACCCCACAACCCCATCGCCTCCAAATTTACCTGCATCACAAGCGCCCACTCGTGATAATTGGTGCGCGACAGCATCGGGAACACGAGCGACGAACTCATCTCCTTGACGCGCTCCACCACGACCGTACGCGGCGAGCTACTGCCATCACCCTTCTCACCATCACCGGCCATCTCCCTAGTGCTCGAACACCTCGCTCTGATACCAAATGTTGGAACCTAGCCCTGGGATCTCTCAAGCTTTCTCACCGGACGGAGGTAGAAGACGATGAACAGGAGTTTGCGCCGAACGCCGCGGCCGCCACACGGCCTGAATCTTGGCTATTTTATTATTCAAACGGACTCAGCACACACGCAAGGATTACAAGATCTTAAATAGCAGTTGCCCGACGCAGCTCCCACGAAACAAACTCCGACGGATTTCATGCGCGAGACCATACTCTCCTGGCGACCTGGCCCTCTCCACGTTCTGAGCCACGAACTCTCCCGTGAGAACCGGTCTCCAATGTTGATCCAGAGCTTGCAGCTTGTGCTCCTTCGCTACTGCCGCCATCCGCCATCTTTCTAACCAAAAAAAGGCACCGCGCAACGTGTTGAACTCTTCCCGGACGCGAGCACGAACTCGCCATCGTACACGCTGCAGGCTCACACACGCATACACACAACGGCCACGAACACATGGCATGGTTTATTCCATCATACAGCATGGGAAGCTCGCTTGCCATCCTCCTCGCCTACGACCTCGCCGAGCTCGGCCTCAACCGCGTCGCCATCGACGCATCTGCCTCCTCCGGCAACAGCAAAACCAAGGCGTCGCCGATCACCGTCTACTCCTTCGCCGGGCCAAGGGTCGGCAACGCGGCCTTCAAGGACCGCTGCGACGAGCTCGGCATCAAGGTGGTACGAGTCGTCAACGTGAACGACCCCATCACCAAGCTCCCCGGCGTCTTCCTGAACGAGAGCTCCCTCGCCCTCGTCGGCGGCAGGCTGAAGCTGCCGTGGAGCTGCGCCTGCTACACGCACGTCGGTGTCGAGCTCGCCATCGACTTCTTCGAGGCGTGGGACCCGGCGTGCGTGCACGACCTCGAGGTCTATATTGGGCTGCTCAAGGAGCCCAAGGCGGCATCAATGGCGAGGAGGCGAGAGAAGGGCATGGTGAGCAAGGCCAAACATTTCGTGCTGGAGAGGAATTTCAATACATGGAGGTGGCAAATGGCGGCGGTGCAAGTTAGTGGATTGGTACAGGCTCTAGGAATGTAGTTATATACAGGCAGGGGAGGAGCCATCGGGTGGGTTTTGTCAGGCTTCAACCCATCCTCCGATCTGCCCCGAAACCCCATCCCCCACCCCCCAACAAGCAGGGCCGGCCCAGGTAGGGCAGTCCACCGTAGCCACCACGCCACGCTCCACGCACACATTCACAGATCAGAGACGGAGACCACATCCACAGACCAGAAAGACAAGAGGGGTTGTGCTGCGCACGCACCTCGGCAGCAGTCGGCACCTGGCGCTGGCGGCTGGTGATGTGGCGCACGATACCCAGCGGTCGGCAGAGAGCAGATCCGAGAGGGCGGTGGGTAGCGACCGAGGCGGAGCCGCCGAGGGCTTGAGGTCGGACACCGGAGGAGGAGTTGCTGAGGCTGAGGCCTGAGGGCACTGCTATAGACAGTGTTAACACAGACGGTTCGAAACTGTTATCACAGACGGTTCCTAAACCGTCTGTGTTTATGTATCAGTTATAATATGTGGTTATCACAGACAGCTCTCACGCCTTCTGTCATAACTTACAATATAGACGGTTTTTCAGAAAAACCGTCTGTGATACACGACTATCACAAATGATTTTTTTATAAAAACCGTCTGTAAAAAATCGTCTGTGACAGTCGACTATCACATACGGTCCTTATTATTAATTGTCTGTGATATGGTTCATATCACAGATGGTTCGAAACACCAAACAGTCTGTGATATACACCATATCACAGACGGTTAATAACAAAAACCATCTGTGATATCATTCATATCAAAGACGGTTCAGTGTTTGAAACCGTCTAGGATATTTACCACAAATGGTTTAGAACACTGAACCGTCTAGGATATTTATCACAGACAGTTTGGAACTCCGAACTGTCTGTGATAGCTATTTCAACAGCGATTTTATTTGCCCTTTTTTGGCTAGCCTCAGGATATGCTAGCCATGCCCTCTGAAAACAAGTAAGATCACGTATATAGCACAGGACAATCATTACAAAAATTACACAGATGAATGAAACAACACTAGTAGATCATATATATATATATATATATATATATATATATATCATGATAATCGTTACACAGATCTCACAAATGAATTAAATTGAATGAATTGTTTGATTAAGCACAATTTAGTGATTTGTACAATTGAATCCAATGTTTCAACATCTAATTATTATCATTGCCGGGGTGGAACACTCCAGACTTGTTTATGACCTTTGCTAGCAAGAATTGGGAGAGATTTCCACGAATTTTGATGAGTTTGTCCAGATCATATGCACTTTCGTCGAACTCCACCCGCTGTCGCTAGGAGCAATGTTAATTCATTAATTAGCATGTGTGTGTGTGTGTATATATATAATCAGATAATAATAATTATTTGAAGGTTGACAAACCTCTGGATCATTCATCTTAGTGTCCGTGATTTCCTTTATATGGTGTCAAACGTAGAATCCACATACTTTACCCTGTAGCTGCTGGTGGCACTGCAAAATATATAGAATTACATACATTGGTATTATCAATTCTAGAGGTATTATAACAAAGTGTGATATAGGATTGTTGTGTTGTTGCGGGTACTGAAAATCGCGTCCTGTGTCGCAGCGTGTCACTGGACTCGTTATGTCTCCCTCCTAGGGCAACATAAGCGGTAAACGACCTACGTGATTCCAAAAAAGTTAGTCTCGGCCATTGCAAACGAAGGAAAGATTACAATAGAGTTATGTTTGGAGGAAATGAGTTTACATGTTAATTACTTCTTGCACACGACTGAAATCGTGATTGCTCCTAAGTAGGGAATCAAGGTATATTACCTTGCTCCACTTTGGTACAATCACAATCAAAATCTAGTGAGACCTAGTCATATGTGTCGCCATAGTGATTAATCCTAAGTTCACGTTGCATATAAAGTACAAATGAAACTTATGTGGCAACTAGTGAAGCACTTACCCTTGGTTGAAGGGTACCATGATGTACTCCTTGTCACTATGAGCAATCAATCCCCTTGTTATGTAATCTTGCACGAAGGATTCATTTCAGTTTATAGATTGCTCCGAGACCAAGTGTGGGTCAAGGAAACCCACCGGTTGTCACTGTCGTTGGACTTGTTGGATCATGTATCTATACATAAGGAAAGAGTAATGACATTCATCGGTATGACGTGAATGTAGAACTTCATTTTATAGTATACTTACAGTGTTCAGCATAACAGAAGTGAGGTGTCGAGTTCGTCGAGATTGAATAGTAAGAGATCTATGTAGAATTCTAAAGAGGTACATTACCTGGATGTCATCGATAGGCAAGTGGGCGTTGCTATGTCCAGTAATTGGTGTGGATGCACAGCTACTGCGACATTGAGGGGGATTAGGTACCGCAGTAACAGGGGTGAGTTGCGATTGGTTGCAGACTTGTCTCAGTTCTTCCCTCAATAAATTTATCTCTCCTCGAAGTGAGGCAGTCTACTCTTGAAGTGAGGTAGATAGTTGTTCCTCAAGTTAAGCACGAAGCTCCTGTTTTATTTGTTCATTGCGGTAGGCCTTAGATCTCTTCCTACTCCTATATGCCTCGGAGTCATTTGGAAATCCGTGCCTCCAAGATACATAAACCCCCAAGCCTCGTGTGCAACCTGGGTGCTCCTTGTTTCCCAAGGCCTATGATAGTACATCTCTCTCCCTATATTCTTGAAAGAAGACTCGAGAAGATTCGGTAGTCAATGATTGTGCAAGAGGCAATCATGTTATTTTTGAACCCATGAGTTCAAGAGGTATTAATAACTATGTAGTTTAACATATCTTACCAGGCGTTGGGACACTTTCTCATCTGTGAGTTTTTGAAAGAGACACCCGAAGACGTGGTTGATGACCTTGCTCGTAGCTAGTTTTGAGTGCGCTCGTTTGTGATCCCACCAAATGGCGGGGAGGCCTCTAATTGGATTGCAACATTGTCCTGCATCCTCCACTGCGGGATTTTACCCGTATACCCAGCGGTGCTGAATCTATGAGGGTGAGTGTTTTGTGACTGGAGAGCCTTGTGCGCCATACTTTGTTGTCCAAATTTGGTTGTTGTCTTCATCTGTACAAAGACCTCCCATGTTTCCGGCGACACAACAGGATACCTCGTGAAGGGCGTGAGATCCTTGGTCACGTACTGCGTGACAAGAGTGCTCTTAAAATTCTTCCATGCTTTTCCCATTGCGAGGAGCGCCTGCCGTTGCACGAGTCCCTGTACTTCTGCTAGGATATTGAATGAATTTGTAATTTCCTTCCATAGCTGATCTTTCTAATTCTTTGCCAAATCTTTCCAGCTTGCTATAGTGATGGGGACCCGTTGCTTTCCAATTATCCCATAGGGAGTTCAAAATGATGCCATTGCTTTCTTCGGTTCCAGAGGGACCCCATCCAGAGAGATCACCGTGATGGTCATTCGGCCCTCTGGTCTTTTCGATACTCCTTGGCCACGCTTAGTTATCCTAATCTTGGGAGCGTGAGACCCAGATGAAGGCGATGACTGTGTGGACGCCATCTCTTTTCTAAGAAAAAACTAACTGCAATGAGCTATGGGCCTAAACAAAGTTCTATGAAACAAGTGACACACCAGTGTATCTAGTTCATTGAACCGGATACATTGGAGTGTGACACTTGCTTCATGCCCTTTGAAGGTCTATGTGGCATATATTATTACTACAAGGTCCCTTGGAACAGTAACATGCCATTCCAAATAGATCTTGTAGCTAACAAGTGCAGCATATATCATGAAGTTCTAAAAGTCATAAAACAATTTAGCCAACTATTAAGACAGAGCACAAGATTGACAAATGATAGTAATAGTAAAAAAATTTGGACGACGACTGTGTGGACGCCATCTCTCTTCTAAGAAAAACTAACTGTAGTGAGCTATGGGCCTAAACAAAGTTCTATGAAGCAAGTGACACACACCAGTGTATGCAGTTCATTGAACCGGATACAATGGAGTGTGTTACTTGCTTCATGCCCTTTGAAGGTCTATGTGGCATATATTATTACTACAAGATCCCTTTGGAATAGTAGCATGTCATTCCAAATAGATCTTGTAGCTAACAAGCGCAACATATATCATGAAGTTCTAAAGGTCAAAAAACAATTTAGCCAACTATTGAGACAGTGAGATTGACAAATGACAGTAATAGTAAAAATTTAGAGCTCAAGCTTGAATATTCAATTTTAGTATTAGATCATTAAACAATTTAGCCATGTGCTGAAGGTAACAAAACAAATTAGCCAACTATTGAGACAGAGGCGAACGGTATCGGGAAGGAGCGGCAGTGGCATGAGGTTGAGGCGGTCGGCGTCGAGAGGAGCGGCGACCGGCGTTGGGAGGGAGTGGTGGACGGCGTCGGGAGGGAGTGATGGACGGCGTCGGGGGGGAGTGGTGGCGTCAGGAGGGAGTGGCTGTCAGACCCGGATTTTTCAATCCGAATCTTACTGTGTTTCACTGCACTAATCCCTGGATCAGTAGTTAGTGCGCACAGGTACATTGCTGAATCATTTCATACATCGCATAATCAACCATTATATTACATAAATTGAAATACACCACGTCGGGTGATAGAGTTTACAAAAGGAGGGCCGATTAGGCCAATTGTCTTTATTACAAACACGCACAGTGGAATCATAGCAAAAGCAAACCCAAATCCACAGGCAAGCGACTGGAAGGTACTGTGTGCATTATATGTCACCAGCTAACTAGTAACATACGTGCACACAACGCCATATGTCTACTTGTCCATGACTAAACAACGAAGCCTACGCCTTAGTTTTCTTCGTCATTCTTCTCCTCCGTAGCGGGAGCTTCCTCGTAGGCGTAGTGGTCTTGCGCTCCTGTTTCTGGATTTTTGCCGCAAAGCGAGCGTGAGCACTCCGACCCCGTGCTCCGCGAATCAACACACAGAATGCAATATGTAACATGTATGGCTAACCAAAGGATGGCTTAGGTTTATTTTGTTTTGCAAAGAGTGCTTTTGAATACAATTATATAAAAATTCCTAAGACCTAGCATTTGAACAAAAGCATAATGTTCAAGGAATATTAATATGAATTTCCATACATATGGCATCACACCATATGCCTAATATTACCATAATTTCTCCATACATACGGCATCACACCGTATGACATTTTTCAGCGTTATAGCCGCTTAACTTACCACTGGGACGACACCCAGGACAACTCAAATCAGGGCTTTCCTCTGCCCTTCCACTTTTCCATTCCCATTTTTCAATATTTTTGTAAACAGAACTATATCTAGTTAAGTTCCCATGTCCGCCCTTGACCGTGGGCACGACTATTCGAATAGTTTTGACTCTGCAGAGTTTGTACACTTTCACCACAAGAGACAATCAACTCATTGCCCCACACGATTCCTTAGACGTGTGGTTGAGCAGACCATCACAATAACCGTTCAAAGTACCTCGCCCCTTCCATCATTTCACCCTATGGGTCGCTCCCACTTGCGGTGGGTCCCATACGTTGTGCGGGATGTCCTCCTTCTGAACGTCTAGCAGCTGGCTCCCTGCCCCTGCTAGCCCGCCACAGCAGAACTTCACCCTACCCGGGTGTCCTATTCAAGCCGTCACACAGACTGCCGCTTGCACTATCCCACACCTCCTCCTGGAAGGATGACTTTCAGGGTCCGGTAAATCTACTAAGCCAAGTCATACTTTACGAACTTGTGGTTGTACTGTTTTACCCGGGAGGTAATGACAAGATTCGGTCCTTAGTGGTATCTGGGCGGTCTACCACTAACCCACTTTGTGCATCCACTGCACCACACTGTGCGTCCACTGCACCACACTCTCACACCATCGAACCAATCCGCCCAGATATTAAAGCATGTTGGGGTTTTTTGGAAACATAAAATAATCATATCCAACATTTATCAGTCATTACCACCATGACTGTCCAACCAATTTTTCTCAGGATTAAAAGTGATGCTTGGGCGCTCTCGCGCCCATGATTACCTAAACAATACTAAGTACGGCATATAAATTACGGACTTATTTTCGAAATGTAACCGTTATAGTTTTACTAGGGCGACAAGGTTCTCATTTTCAAATATTCCAAAGGAGGTGTAATATTAGTCAAGCAAGCAATGGACATGTAACTAAAATCTTAAATTAACATGTATTTGTATATAACATAACGGCATGCAATTTGATAATTTAAACTAAAATAATTTGCATAAAATGTTGGTTCAACATGATCAAAGTATTGACTCGCCTTGGTCACAATGGTCGGGTGCTGGATTATCCGGATCTCCTAGTGCTGCGGCCTCGAACTCTTCCTCTTGAGCTTCGTAAGCTATTGTAATCGTGCACGAAAATTTGGATAAAAAGAAAACATCAAATCAACAAAATATCACCAGAAATTCAAATGAACTCCAAAAATTATGATTTTAGTTCCATTGGATAGATCTTGAATTTAGAAAAATTTAGAAATTTGTCTCACTCAATTTGGAGTTAAAATGACAAAGTTATGATTATTTGAAGTTCTCAGTTCAGTAAATTCCAAAAATTATCAAATTGCTAACAGTGGGACCCACATGTCATTTTCTTAATTTTCATCTTTTTCTTTTATTATTTTCCTCTGTCTCTATGGCTGGTAGGGCCCACATGTCAGCGTGTCCGGTCACTGACAAGTGGGACCCTCTTGACAGCGGTCATGGCGGTGCTGAGCCACTGACAGGTGGGACCCAAGGGCCCTGGACCCATCTGTCAGCGAGCGGGGCCGACGGGCGGGGCCCAGAAGGCAGCCGGCCCACGGCTAACAGCGGCTGACGGGCGGGGCCCAGCTGTCAGCGAAGATTTCTAAAAGAAATGCTCGACCGCACGCGCGGAGCCGGGGGCTCGAACGCGCGCCGCGGGAGCGGGGGGGAAGAGATGTGCGCTGAAAGCCACTCGGACGCCCGAGCGATGCTTACCATATAAGGGTAATAAATTCCTTTGAAGTAGCTCCGGGAGGGAGCCGGGCAGAGGAAGAAGAAGACGACGGCGCCGGCGGCGAGCGGTGGCCGGAGAGGTCCGGGGGCTTCGTGATATATAATGTCGGGGTCGCGGGGGTGCTGGTGGTGGTGGCGGCAGAGGCTGAGGCGTGCCGGAGGTAGGCCGGCAGCGTGCGACGGTGAAGGCCCGGGCGGGAGCCCCGGCGACGACGGGCTACGGGCTTCGGGAGGTGCGGGGGAAGGCGGGGACAGCTTCGCCTTGTTCCCGCGAAGCTCCAGGAGCTTGGGTTGGCTTCGGGGACGGCCGGAATCGGCGGGGAGGGCGGCGCCGGAGTTGGGGAAGAAGGAATGGCCGGTGGGGAATTAAGGGGCTCTCGGCTCAATTTCTCGCAGAGGGGGAAAGAGGGGAGTAGAGCGGCGCGTTTGCGACTTCCGGGATGGGCTTTTATAGCCGGAAGGGGGAGGCACGTGGCGGGGCAGCGCCGGCCTCCGCCCTGCTCACTCCGGCGGGGGAGATGAACCAAATCCCGCCGGGATTTTGTAGGGGAGAGGTGGCGGGAGAGATGCATCCCCCCTCCTGTAGCTGGTCCTTTTAATTTTTGCCCGCAAGGTGAGAGAGAGCGGGGATTTGCTGCGGTAGAGGCGCGAGAGGGAGCTGCGCGAGGCGAAGCGGGCGCGTGGAGAAGAAGGAGGGAGGAAGAAGGAGAGCGGGGGCGCTTGGGCCCGCGGCGCAGAGGGAGAGGCGCGGGTGGAAGCGGGCCACCGGTCAGCGGAGAGGGAGTCTGGCGCGTGGGGCTCGCGCGTCAGAGAGACGTGGGGCGTGGGCCCGCGTGGCAGCGAGAGCCGATGCGCGCGCGAGAGCTGGGCAGCGGGGGCGCGCCCGGCTGGGCCGTGCAGCCGCGTGCGCACGCAGGCCGTGCGTGGAGAGAGGGCTGGGCCGGGGGTGATGGCCGGCCCGGCTTTCCTTTTTCTTTTTCTTTTCTCAATTCTTTTATTTTGCTTTTGTATTAAAAATTTCATGTATATACATTTTTATTTCTCTCTGATTTTTGGTGTATGTACACATATATTTATTTATTTACTCTTTCATATAATATACATGTGTATACATATATCTCTATATACATTGTTATTCATATGTGTTTGCACCTATGTGTAAATGCTAGCCTCCTAAAATTTGCTTGCCAACATTTTTAGGGATATTATTTTATACTTACTTTCATTTCTTAACTTGGTAGTTTATGGATCATCTTTTCAGATTCTTTATTGGGTGCTCATGTTTTATTATTTTATGTGTGGATTTCTTCCCTCTTTTTTTTACTTTTGAATTTCCTTTTTATTTACAAAAGGCCAATAAACTCCAAATTTAAATAAAAAGCAAATAAAATAATCCAAAAACTCCATAATTTAATATTTATATTTTTCAGGCTGTTACAGCGGCGACCGGCGTCGGGAGGGAGTGGCAGACGGCGTAAGGAGGGAGTGACGATGGCGACGGGAGGGAGAGGCGCCCGGCATCGGGAGGGAGCGGCGGCGTCAGGAGGGAGTGGCGGCATCGCGCGCGAGTAAGCAGTCAGATCTAGCAAAACCTAGCAGTGGCGATGGAGACGGAGAGAGTGAGTGAGGACTCTGTGAGCAGAACCTATTGTGAATATTTATAGGGAAACCATCATAGACGGTTCCTGAGTCATTTACAATTACAATGGAATATAGTTTCATAATTACATGCCGTGTTTCCTAATTATGATTACATTGCAACAATTTCCAAATAGGTCCTGGCTTTGTGGGATCATTATTACACTTGGCTAGCATAAAGCCCTTCATGATGATCGACATGCATATAGCTTGCTTCATCGCCTTGTTCTTCCTCGAGCCTGATGCCATCTCTGAATGGAGGTAACTCATCAAATTGATTATACTCTTCCTTATCCACAACATTCTCAACTCCGATAATCCTTTTTTTCCCTGAAGAACTACATGGTGCTTCTTATTTGCTGTGTCGGTTACATAAAATACTTGAACAACTTGCCTCGTGAGTATGAATGGTTCGTCTTCATATCCTACACATTCGAGGTCCACGATAGTGACGCCGTACTTGTCGACCTTTACACCTCGTGTAAGTTGGACCCAACGGTATTGAAATAGACGAATCTTAAAAATTACGTAGTCAAGCTCCCAAATCTCCTCTACAAGCCTGTAGTATGAGCTTGGGTCAGCGGTACTGACGTGTGCATTATAGGCATCTATGTGGACACCTGAATTCTGCACTGTACTCTTTCTATTCTGATCTATTGTATAAGATATGTAACCATTAATGTCGTACCCTTGCCATGTCACAATTGTAAATTTTGGCCCTTTTGCTAACCATTGTAGTGTTTCACTTGATGACCTCCGAATCAATCGCACCTTCAACCATTTGTTGAATTGACGGTTGTGTTGTCTCGTGATCCAAACTTCTGATTGGCCTGCATTCTCTTGGCGTAGCATGTCCTTGTGCTCTTCAATATATGGGGGTTACTTCAGTCATGTGTTGTAAAACTGTGAAATAGGATTGAACATATGTATTTTGATCCAGAGTTATTGCTTTCCTTCCGATAGCCCCGATACCCTCTAGCCTCCCCCACGTGATGAGATAGAGGTGCACCTGTCGGGCCGATCTGAGCCATGTAGTCGATGTAGAATTCAATGACCTCTTCTGTTGTATAACCTTCGATGATGCTGCCCTCCGGTCGAGATCGATTGTATACATAGGACTTAAGAATTCTCATGTACCTCTCGAATTGGTACATATGATGTAGAAACACAGGACCGCATATATTTATCTCTTTCACAAGGAGAACAATGAGATGGACCATGATATCCAAAAAAATGATGGAGGGAAATACATTTCTAGATGACATAGAGTTGTCACCACCTCGGTCTGTAGAGCATCTAGTTCATCGGAATCAATGACCTACTGAGCAATTGCGTTAAAGAAATAACAAAGCCTTATGATTGTCACTCAAACCTTGTTCGGCAAAATACTTCTAATTGCAACAGGTAGCATTTGTATCATTAGCATATGACAGTCATGAGACTTCATGCCAATTAATTTCAAATGTTCCATGGAAACAAGTTTCTTCATGCTGGTGGAGTGACCAGACGGAACTTTCACACCATGTAAGGACTAGCACAGTTGAGTTCTCTCAGACTTAGACAGAGTGTAGCAAACTGGGGAAAGGTATGTCCGACTTTTATCGGTCTCTATCGGTGCTAACTCAATCCTAATGTTCATAGCGATCAAGTCACACTTTGCGTTGACACCATCCTTTATTTTATCAGGAATGTTTAGTAAGAGACCAATCAAACTGTCACATATATTCTTCTCTACGTGCATGACATCGATGCAATTGTGAACTTCTAAGTGCTCCCAATAAGGCAAATCCCAAAATATTGACCTTTTCTTCCACATGTTCTTCTGACAGATCCTCAATTTATGTCCTTTTCTAAGCACAACGTCGATATCCTTTACCATATCATACACCACTTTTCCCCTAAAAGGCTTTGGTACTGAGTCATCCTCTTTTTTCCATCAAATTGTTTCTTCATCTTGCGGTATGGGTGATACTTTCACTACTACAAAAGAAGCTATACTGGACGGCTACATCACAAACGGTTCATACGGAACTGTCTGTGATTAAACTATCACAGACGGTTTATACTGGCAACCGTCTGCGATATTTTCACAGACGGTTATTAACACGAACCGTCTGTGATAATTGAGACATCACAGATGGTTCATATTAAGAACCGTCTGTGAACTTTCACAGACGGTTCTTAATATGAACCGTCTGTGATAATCTGGACAACACAGACGGTTAGTGTTAATAACCATTTGTGAAACTATCACAGACGGTTCTTAATACGAACCGTCTGTGGTAAACCTGACAGACCGTTGTCGTATGAACTACAGAAGCTAAACTGAGATGAGAGTCAAATTCAAGGCAATTTTATTAAAAAAAGTGCAAAAAAAGGGATTCCCAGATTTGAATCTTCTGGGCTTTATATACTTCTTCGTCGACTTCTGGAGTTGGAGGATCAGCCGTTGTGTTCTCGAATGCCGTCAAGATTGTCCTTGCCCTCTCCACTTCCTCCTCAAGCCTGGACAAATCATTAGCATGTTCCATAATCTCAAACAGGATGCCATGATAAGCTTCCTCAGAATCGGCCGATTCTGCTTGATCAGCAAGGTTATCTATGTGTGTCTGCACTGCCGCATGATCTTCCTCCGTTTTGCGCACATTGTAGAGAAGAACGAGGCTGAGGGCGGTTTCCCTCTCCTGAGCGGCAATGAGACACCTCCGTCGACGGCGAATGATGAGATCCAGCTGACGGATGGAAGCGAGTCAAGGAAGGAGAGCAGGGTGTGAGCGGAGGAGCTGCTCCAGACGTAAATTGTTGGCCGCCTGTGTAAGGTTGCGTCCGAACAACTCATGATGGATAGATGAGAGGAAGGAGATCAAAAGAATTTTAGATGTCACTATTGAGAAATGTGGTGATGAAGAAAATGAGGAGACGACGTACAGTGTGTAGAAGAGCAGGATTAGGGCGCGCATATTTAAGCATTAACACAGACGGTTCGTATTCTAAACTGTCTCTGATCTATCATAGACGGTTGGTATTACAAACCGTCTGTGATATTATCGACATCACTGATGGTTCGTGTTAATAACCGTCTGTGATGATTACATGTCACCGATAATTGGCATATGCCCAGGATTCGATCTCACCCGTCCATTCTCTCCACATCGAATGGCAGGCAGCAGTTCCTCCCACGGCTCGACCCTTATTAATAACCCCATCTACCTTTCCACCGGTACTAGTCACACGTGAGTTCATCCACTAGCTAGCTTCCTTCATGCATCTCCCCTCCGCTATGAGCTAGCGCCTCCATCGTGGCACGGCGGGTGGCTGGACAACACACTCTTGCCGTAAGTGTTGTAAGTGTGTCTTGTTTAGCCGCACCGTCGTGCCATGAAGGGTTCGTTAGCTTGTTATCCTGTAATAGATCTGAATGTGTTGTTGTTCTTGCCTCTGTATTTGCTTGTTCCTCCACAACGTCGACTACTGCCGTGAGCTAGCGCCTCCATTGTGGCACGGCGAGAAGCTAGACAACACACTTTTGTCGTAAGTGTCGTAAGGGTGTCTTGTTTAACTTCAATGTCGTGCCACGAAGGGCTCGTTAGCTGTAATAGATCTGAATGTATTGTTGTGCTTGCGTTTGTATTTGCTTGTTTTCAAAGACCATGGGACATTATTTAATTTCTTGAGGCTAGCCAAAAAAACTGAAAAAATTTGACATATAGAGTGATCTATCACAGACTGTTTGTGGTATAAACTGTCTCTGAAGGTCGATCACAGACGGTTCTATATACGAACCGTCTGTGATAAGCACAATCACAGACGGTTAGTATTATGAACCGTCTGTGATATTATGGACATCACAGACGGTTCGTGTTAATAACCGTCTGTGATAATTAAATGTTACCAATAATTGGCGTATACCCAGGATTTCGATCTCACCCGTCCATTCTCTCCACATCGAATGGTAGGCAGCAGTTCCTCCCACGGCTCGGCCCTTATTAATAACCCCATCTACCTTTCCACCGGTACTAGTCACGCGTGAGTTCATCCACTAGCTAGCTTCCTTCATGCATCTCTCCTCCGCTATGAGCTAGCGCCTCCGTCGCGGCACGGTGGGTGGATGGACAACACACTCTTGCCGTAAGTGTCGTAAGTGTGTCTTATTCATCCTCACCGTCGTACCATGAAGGGTTCGTTAGCTTGTTATCCTGTAATAGATCTGAATGTGTTGTTGTGCTTGCCTCTGTATTTGCTTGTTCCTCCACAACGCCGACTACTGCCGTGAGCTAGCGCCTCCGTTGTGGCACGGCGGCATACTAGGCAACACACTCTTGCCGTAAGTGCCGTAAGTGTGTCTTGTTTAGTGTGACTGTCGTACCACGAAGGGTTTGTTAGCTGTAATAGATCTGAATGTGTTGTTGTGCTTGCGTCTCTATTTGCTTGTTTTTGAAGGCCATGGGTACATTATTTAATTTCTTGAGGCTAGAACCTTCCTCCTTGGCTGTGTATGGAGCGTAAGTATATTTTGATGTCACTACTTATCCAAGGGCCGAAGCAACCTGGCAACGATATTGATGTGTTCTTAACACCATTGGTGGAAGATCTTGTAATATTGTGGAACAAAGGGGTACATGTATGGGATGCGGACAAACGAGAGAACTTCACTCTACGCGCCATGTTGTTCTGCACCATTAATGATTTTCCTGCCCTTGATAACCTGTCAGGGTTGAGTACAAAAGGAGCCAAAGCGTGTCCGCACTGCTTAGATTATACCGAGAGTGTGCGATTGAACAACTCGCGCAAAACTGTGTACATGCGTCACCGTAGGTTCCTTCCAAAGTATCACTCATACCGCAAGATGAAGAAACAATTTGATGGAAAAAAAGAGGATGACTCAGTACCAAGACCTTTTAGCGGGAAAGAGGTGTATGATATGGTAAGGATATAAACGTTGTGCTTGGAAAGGGACGTAAATTGAGGAAGAACATGTGGAAAAAGAGGTCAATATTTTGGGACTTGTCTTATTGAGAGCACATAGAAGTTCGCAATTGCATCGATGTCATGCATGTAGAGAAGAATGTATGTGACAGTTTGATTGGTCTCTTATTGAACATTTCTGATAAAACAAAGGATGGTGTTAACGCAAGGCGTGACTTGGTCACTATGAACATCAGGACCGAATTAGCACCGATAGAGACCGATAAAGGCCGAACATACCTTCCCCCAGCTTGCTACACTCTATCTAAGTCCGAGAGAACTGAACTGCGCCAGTCCTTACATGTGTGAAAGTTCCATCCGGTCACTCTACCAGCATGAAGAAACTTGTTTCCATGGAACATTTGAAATTAATTGGCATAAAGTCTCACAACTGTCATGTGCTAATGACACAAATGCTACCTGTTGCAATTAGAAGTATTTTGCCGAACAAAGTTCGAGTGACAATCATAAGGCTATGTTATTTCTTCAACGCAATTGCTCAGAACGTCATTGATCCCGATGGACTAGATGCTCTACAAACCGAGGTGGTGACAACTCTATGTCATCTAGAGATGTATTTCCCTTCATCATTTTTTGATATCATGGTCCATCTCATTGTCCACCTTGTGAAAGAGATAAAAATATGCGGCCCCGTATTTCTACGTCATATGTACCCTTTCGAGAGGTACATGGGAATTCTGAAGTCCTATATACGCAATCGATCTCGACCGGAGGGTAGCATCATTGAAGGTTATACAACAGAAGAGGTCATTGAATTCTGCATCGGCTACATGGCTCAGGTCGAGCCGATAGGTGTACCTCTATCTCGTCACGAGGGGAGCCTAGAGGGTATCGGGACTATCGGAAGGAAAGCAATAACTTCGAATCAAAATACGTATGCTCAAGCCCATTTTATGGTTTTACAATACATGACTGAAGTGACCCCATATATTGAAGAGCACAAGGACATGCTACGTCAGGAGAATGTAGGCCAGTCAGAAGTTTGGATTACGAGACAACACAACCGTCAGTTCAATGAATGGTTGAAGGCGCAATTGACTAGGAGGTCGTCAAGTGAAACACTACAATGGTTGGAAAAAGGGCCAAAATTTACAATTGTGACATGGCAAGGATACGACATTAATGGCTACACATTTTATACAACAGATCAGGATAGAAAGAGCACAGTGCAGAACTCAGGTGTTCGCATAGATGCCTGTGATGCGCACGTCAGTACCGCTGGCCGAAGCTCGTACTATGGGCTTGTAGAGGAGATTTGGTAGCTTGACTACGTAATTTTCAAGATTCCTCTATTTCGGTGCCGTTGGGTCCAACTCCCACGGGGTGTAAAGGTCGACAAGTACGGCGTCACTACCGTGAACCTCGAATGTGTAGGATACAAAGACGAACCATTCGTATTCGCAAGGCAAGTTGTTCAAGTATTTTATGTAACCGACCCGGCAAATAAGAAGCGCCATGTAGTTTTTCAGGGAAAAAGAAGGATTGTCGGGGTTGAGAATGTTGTGGATGAGGAAGAGTACAATCAATTTGATAATTTGCCTCCATTCGGTGACGACATCAGGCTCGAGGAAGAACAAGGCGATGAAGCAAGCTATATGCGTGTCGATCATCGTGAAGGGCTTTATTTAAAATGAAATAGCTAGCCAAGTGTAATAAATGTAACTATGAAATAGTTATATTTATGGTTATGCTCGCGTTTTTCATAAATGTAACTATGTTCCATTGTAATTGTAAAATGACTCAGGAACTAAGAAATAGTTATATTTATGGTTATACTTGCGTTTTTCATAAATGTATCTATGTTCCATTGTAATTATAAAATGACATAGGAACCTAACTAGCTGCTGGTATTTATATTGAACTATCATAGGCGGTTTATTGAAAGAAACTGTCTGTGATAATATGATATCACAGACGGTTGTATAAAATAACCGTCTGTGATAATTTGAATATCACAGACGGTTCTATTTTGTGATAATTGATATCACAGACGGTTCGTTTACGGAACCGTCTGTGATAGCTTCCCTATAAATACCCGCAGCTAGATCTGCGTAGTTGGCACTCGCGCACTCTCTAGTCTCCACTGTCTAGCGCCCCTGCTAGTTAGGTTTTGGTCCCTCCCGTCGCCGTTCCCTCCTGACGCCCCTCGCTCTTACCGCCGGTCCCTCCCGACGCCGCTCCCTACCGACGCCGCTCCCTCCCGACACCGCCGGTCCCTCCCGACGCCGGTCCCTCCCGACGCTGTACTTATGATATATGCTTGATATGTTAGCTTTATGATATATGCTTCACATGTATTTTATGATATATGCTTGCATTTTAGCTTTATGATATATGCTTCACATGTATTTTATGATATATGCTTGCATTTTAGCTTTATGATATATGCTTGACATGTATTTTATGATATATGCTTGACATGTTAGCTTTATGATATATGCTTCACATGTATTTTATGATATATGTTTGCATTTTAGCTTTATGATATATGCTTCACATGTATTTTATGTTATATGCTTCACATGTATTTTATGATATATGCTTCACATGTATTTTATGATATATGCTTGCATTTTAGCTTTATGATATATGCTTCACATGTATTTTATGTTATATGCTTCACATGTATTTTATGATATATGCTTCACATGTATTTTATGATATATGCTTCCTCACTGCAGTGATGCAGTCACTTCAGTTAGTCAATCGTTAGAACTTTGTCAAAGGGCATGAAGCAAGTAACACATTCCAAAGTATCCAGTTCAATGAACTGGATACTCTGATTTGTGTTATTTGCTACAAAGTCTATTTCGAAGGCCATAGCTCACTGCAGTTAGTTTTTTCTTAGAAGAGAGATGGTGTCAACATAGTCTTCGTCGTCGTCGTCGTCGTCTGGGTCTCATGCTCCCAAGATTGCGAAAACTAAGCGTGGCCGAGGAGTATCGAAAAGGCCAGAGGGCCGAATGACCATCACGGTGGTCTCTTTGAATAGGGTCCCTCTGGAACCGATGAAAGCAGCGTCATCATTTCGGACTACCTGCGGGATAATAGGAAGGCAACGGGTCCCCATAACCATAGCAAGCTGGAAAGATTTAACAAAGGATCACAAAAATCAGCTATGGGAGGAAATTACAAATTCGTTCAAGATCTCAGCAGAAGTACAGAGACTCGTGCAACGGCAGGCGCTCCTCGCAATGGGAAAAGCATGGAAGAATTTTAAGAGCAATCTTGTGACGCATTACGTGGCCAAGGATGTCACGCCCTTCACGAAGTATCCTTTCGTGTCGCCGGAAACATGGGAGGCCATTGTGCAGATGAAGACACGGACCGAATTTCAAGAACAAAGTGCGGTGCACAAGGCTCTCCAGTCACAAAACACTCACCCTCACAGGCTCGACACCGCTGGGTACGCGGGAAAAATTCCGCAGTGGAGGATGTAGGACGAGGTCGCAATCCAATCGGAGGCCTCCCCACCATTTGCCGGGATCGCAAACGAGCGCACTCGAAACTGGTTGAGAGCGAGGTCATCAACCACATCTTCGGGTGTCTCTTTTAAAAACCCCGCAGATGAGGAAGTGTCACAACGCCTGGTAAAATATGGTAAACTACATAGTTGTTAACACCTCTTGAACTTCATGGGTTCAAAAATAACATGATTAATTGCCTCTTGCAGCAATCATTGACTACCGAATCTTCTCGTGGCTCATTTGTAGAATATAGAGAGAGCGATTTACTATCACAGGCCTTGGGAAACAAAGAGCACCCAGGTCGCACACGAGGTATGGGGGTTTATGTATCTTGGAGGCACGGATTTCCAGATTACTCCGAGACATATAGGAGTAGGAAGAGATCCAAGGCGTACCGCAATGAACAAATAAAACAGGAGCTTCGTGCTCAACTTGAGGAACAACTATCTGCTTCACTTCAAGAGCAGACTGCCCCCACTTCGAGGAGAGATAGATTCATTGAGGGAAGAACTGAGACAAGTCCGCAACCAATCGCAACCCACCCCTACTACTGCGGTGCCCAGTCCCCCTCAACGTCGCAGTAGCTGCGCGTCGACACCAATTACTGAACATAGCGATGCCCGCTTACCTATCGATGACATTCAGGTAATGTACCTCTTTAGAATGGTACATAGATCTCTCTGGTGGACGCCTTAACTCATCTTGTCGTTTTGTAGGAGCCCATGCCTTGCATCCTCAGAGTTACGCTTGTTGGCTCTATTCCCGCTAACGCTGGGTGCGGCATGGCGTATCCATTGCTACCAGGGACGCTGGTGCACGGTGTACAAGTAGACACCGGTTTCATAAAGGCCCAGGTGGACATGATTAATGATATTTTTAAGACCGTCCCTCTTGAGAAGCCCCCAAACGAAAAGATTAAGATATTAGGGGATGCCGTCCACACATTTAATCAGTGGCCGAAGAGAGACATCGCCTCGACTTGTCCGTGCCACAATCTCCACATCCAGTGGCCCAAGAGGGATGTCGCCCTGGACCTGTCACATCGGCTCCGATGGCTCCACCTCCACCTTCAAATCCAGTGAAGTCTGTTGCATCGGCTCCCGCCGAGACACCACCGAAAATGTATCATAAGCGAGGCTCCAAGGCCTCCAAGGCTCATGCGAATAAAATTAAGCCGCGTCTCGGGTCATGGAAGTTCATTCTAGGAGTGTCGTTGGTGCCCGATTCACAATTACCCTGGCTTGGTTTGATTTGCAATACATTGCATGCCTGGTACATAGAGAAGTCCAACATGAAGCCAAACCGGCAAAGTGCATTCACTCTCAAATATAAGGAGACACATTTCCTCCACGACTCGGGCTACATCGTCGTGACATTCGAAGACTTATTCTTACTATTCAATCTCGACGAACTCGACGCCTCACTTCTACGATGCTGGACACTGTAAGTGTACTGTACAATGAAGTTCTACATTCACATTATACAGATAAATGTCATTAGTCTTTCTTTATGTATAGATACATGATCCAACAAGTCTGGCGATCACGACAACCGGTGGGTTTCCTCGACCATCACTTGGTCTCCGAGCAATCTATCAACCAAGATGCATCTTTCGTGCAAGGTTACATAACGAGGGGATTGATTGCTCATAGCGACAAGGAGTACGTCATGGTACCCTTCAACCAAGGGTAAGTACTTCACTAGTTGCCACATATATGTTTCATTTGTACTTTACATGCAGCATGAACTTAAGATTAATCACTATGGCGACACACGTGACTAGGCATCACTGGATTTTGATTGTGATTGTACCAAAGTGGAGCAAGGTAATATACCTTGATTCCCTACTTAGGAGCAACCACGACTTCAGTCCTGTGCAAGACGTAATTAACAGGTAAACTCATTTCCTCCATACATAACTCTATTGTAATATTTCCTTCGTTTGCAATGGCCTTGGCTAACTTTTTTGAATCACGTAGGTCATTTGCCGCTTATGTTGCCCTAGGAGGAAGACACGACAAATCCAGTGACACGCTGCGACACAACACGCGATTTTCGGTACCCGCTACGACATAACAATCCTATATCACACTTTGTTATAATGCCTCTAGAATTGACAATACCTATGTATGTAATTCTATTTTTGCAGTGCCACCAGCAGCTACAGGGTAACGTATGTGGATTCTACGTTTGCCGCCATATGAAGGAAATCATGGATACTAAGATCAATGATCCAGAGGTTTGTCAAGTCTTTCCAATAATTATTATTTTCTGATTATATATGTATATATATTTATACACACATGCTAATTAATGACTTAACATTGCTCCTAGTGACAGCGGGTGGACTTCGACGAAAGTACATATGATCTTGACCAACTCACAGAAATTCGTGGAAACCTCTCCGAATACTTAGTTCTACCCCAGCAATGGTGATAATTAGATGTTGAAACATTGGATTCAATTGTACAAGTCAAACAATTCCTTCAATTTAATTCATTTGTCAGATCTGTGTAACGATTTTCATTCTATATATGTATGTGATCTGCTGGCCGTTTGTTACATTCATCTGTGTAGCGAATTTTGTTGTAATTTACTTTGAGTTGCAATAAACTTATCTGTCATTTATCTGTAATCTGCTTGCTTTCTTTTAGAGGGCATGGCTAGCATATCCTGAGGCTAGCCAAAAAACGGCAAATAAAATGGCTGATGCACTTGCTATCACAGACGGTTTCAAAGACTGTCATCTGTGGTATGAATGATATCACAGACGGCCTTTGTTACTAACCGTCTGTGATATACACAATATCACAGACGGTTTTTATTACGAACCGTCTGTGATATTATTATATCACAGACGGTTAGTAACAAAAACCGTCTGTGATATTGTGTATATCACAGATGGTTTTTTTATAAAAAACCGTCTGTAATGTGAGTTATCACAGACGGCTTGGGAGCCGTCTGTGATAACCACCTATTATCATTGACACCTAAACACTGACGGTTCAGGAACCGTTTGTGATGACGGTTCTGAACCGTCTGTGATAGGTCTTCTGTAGCAGTGTTTGGAAGGAACCTACGGTGACACATGTACACAGTTTTGCGCGAGTTGTTCAATCACACACTCTCGGTATAATCTAAGTAGTGCAGACAGGCTTTAGCTCCTTTTGTACTCAACCCTGACAGGTTACCAAGGGCAGGAAAATCATTAATGATATAGAACAACATGGCGCGTAGAATGAAGTTCTCTCGTTTGTCCACATCCCAAACATGTACACCTTCGTTCTACAATATTGCAAGATCTTCCACCAATGGTGCTATGTCGGCTGCTCATATTGCCAAAAGGATTCATTCCATCTGTACTCAACCCAAACCTTATATTCCTTGGTTCCACACCGAAATCTACAAACATCCTATCGATATTCCTCCACTGGGCAGAATCAACAACGTGTCTTATCATTACATCTTTCTTACACTGCTCCTAGTGCCAATGCATCAATCTTGCATCTTTGCGTTTGCAAACAAACGCTTCAAACGGGGAATTACAGGAAGATACCACAACACCTTAGCAGGATGTCCTTGCTTTACCTTGATGCCCTTCCCATCATCGGAGTCATTTTTATGCTTGTATCGGGATACTTTGCAAATCGGACAAACATGTAAGCTAGCATACTCTTTACGGTACAGGATACAATTATTCGGACATGCATGTATTTTTTCTATTTCAATTCCCAATGGGCAAAGAATCTTTTTGGCTTGGTAGGTGGCTCTCGGCAACACATTTCCCCTTGGAAGCATGTCTGCTAGGAGATTTAACAATGCCGTAAAACTCTTATCAGACCAACCATTGCTTGCCTTCAATTTTAGCAGTTCTAGAACCGATGACAACCTCGTGAATTGCGGCTTGCAGCCTGGAAACAAAGGTTTCTCCGAGTCCTCTCTCAAGTCATCGAATTTACCAAACTCTCTCTCACTATAGTTCCTTTCTGCATCACGTAGCATCTGATCTAGATTGTTATCCTGCGACCTATCCTCATGATCGAAAGCACAGTCCACAACTGGCATATCGTTGTCTCCCTCGATGATGTCATAACTATCTTTTTGTGTACTCTTCTCTTCATCGTGATTGGTCCCACATTTGTACCCCTTTTCGAAACCCCTTCGAATCAAGTGAGCTTCAATCTACGCTGAGTTGCTAAACATCTTTAGATTATTACAATCAATATATGGATAGTACATATATCACATCTCCTTCTTCAACATATCCAGCTCGGCCACTCTTTTGAAAGCAGATACAACATTAATGTACTCTCCACTCACACGGTTCTCAATGTACATCCAGCTTCGGTCCATCTACGCTACACACATAACAAATGAGTATCAAAAATGATTATTAGTGCTACTATATAGCAAATCAGACTAGCTAGCTATACTTACACATGACATCTATATATTACGTAGGTAGCTAGCTAGCTAGCCACGTATTCATGACATAATAATGTTAAGCAAGAATATATTGAAGTGAACTACGAGTACTTACCCATTCTGAAATTGAGCAAACTAACATTATCTTTCTAAACCTAGCTAGCTAGGTAAATCTAAACAAAAACCTATCTATCATCTCTTTCAATTACAAAAGCATGCATATAGGTTATTAAAAGCAATTGAGTACTAACCTCTAATCACTAAGAAGATGGTGATATGTTTTCACCGAACTCCCTAAAGCCGGCCACCTCGCTCCACCGATGCAGTGCAGTGCAATGAAGACAGATTTGTATCGAGATCGACCACGTATGCCCAATATTCAATAGCGTAGATTATCACAGATGGTTCGTATTAATAATCGTCTGTGATAATTCACGGACGGTTATTATTACGAACCATCTGTGATGTCCGCAATATCACAGACGGATTGTTATAAGAACTGTCTGTCATGTCCAGAATATCAGAGACAGTTTTTTATATGAACTGTCTGTGATGTTCACAACTTTCACAGATGGCTCTTAACACGAACCATCTGTGATGTCTCACTTATCACAGATGGCTTGTGATAAGAACCGTCTGTGAAAGTTCACAGACGGTTATTAACATGAACCATCTATGATGTCTCAATTATCACAGATGGTACGTGTTAATAACCGTCTATAAAAATATCACAGACGGTTGCCAATATAAACCGTTTGTGATAGTTTAAGCACAGACAATTTCATATGAACCGTCTGTAATGTAGTCGTCCAGTATAGCCTCTTTTGTAGTAGTAGGGGAGGCCGCTGAGCACGAGAACCTGAGCCAGCGAACCTTTGAGGGGAGGCCGTGGGGCAGAGCCACCGAGCAGATCTAGGAAATGGCCAAGCGGGAATCTGGGTTGGCGGTGGGCAGTGGCGAGGTCGGACCACCGGAGGGCGAGCTGCTAAGGGGAGACCGCTAAGGGTGAGCTGGCGAGGGGCAAGGGGTGGAGGCCAGATCATAGGAGCCCAGAGGGGGAGCTGATGCGGTGTTGCCTGCTGGCTGGGGACTTGGATTGGGGAAACAGGGAGTGCGAGTGCTGCCGGTGGGATTTGGGAATTAGTTTGGTTGGAGTTGTTGCATTGAGAACGGAGTCTTCACTTCGGTGATTGATTAGGTCTTGGCTGCCTCTTGGAGACCAGAGAGGGTAAACCGACTAGTAAAGTCCTTATCTTTTAGTTGATTACTTGATTAGTTCTTTTATATTGTTTATATTGAGTTAGAGATTATATGTATGTTGTATCATTGTCAATGACCAATTTGAATTGGTAGAGATGATAATTAAAATTATGATTTATGTGTTCTGATTAGAACTGATGTGTCATATTTTGTTGATAGATTTGCTATAATGGAGAAACAAACTTTGTATAACTATTTAGCAAGCAATTCTAGTAGTACTCTCCCAACCAATAAGAGCACAACTCAATCAAAGAAGTTTTGAGTAGAATTTAATCATTATGATTTAATCTTGTGTGCTAGCGGTATGTTATATTTTTCTTCAATGTTCATGATTATTTATAATTAGTTATCGTATCACTAATTTTCCTATTTTTGATATGCAAATGACTGATCTCTACCCACCGGAAGCATATTTATATATTTTCTGGATGCACTTTCTATTACTAAGGTACTTTCATTGTATTTCTCTCTTTTTGGCTTTGTTTCTCTTGTATTGATTAATGAATTTGAATTGAACTAAAGTAAAATATTGTGTTTGTAACAATCTAGCTTAGCACCCTAGCCCACCCCCTCGATTTTGTTCCTGGCTTCGCCATTGTATACAAGTATATTTAGTTCACTACTATAGACAGTATTATCACAGACGGTTCAAAACTGTTATCACATACGTTTTCTAGATCGTCTGTGTTTATGTGTTAGTGATAATAGCAAGTTATCACAGACAGCTCTCACACCGTCTATGATAACTTACAATATAAACGGTTTTTTCTAAAAACCGTCTGTGATATTCGACTATCACATACAGTTTTTTGTATTAACCGTCTGTGATATGCACGATATCACAGACGGTTTTTGCTATTAACCGTTTGTGGTAGGGTGCATATCACAGATGGTTCGGTGTTCCAATTTGGAACACCGAACCGTCTGTGATAGCTATTTCAACAGCGATGTCGATTGCTCTTTTTTGGTTAGCCTCAGGATATACTAGCCAAGCCATCTGAAAATAAGATCACGTATATATAGCATAGGACAATCATTACATAAATCTCACAGATGAATGAAACACCATAAGTAGATCACATATATAACATGACAATCATTACACAGATGTCACAATTGAATTAAATTGAATGAATTATTTGATTAAGCATAATTGAGTAATTACAATTGAATCCAATGTTTCAACATCTAATCACTATTGCTGGGGTGGAACTTTCCAGTCTATTTATGACCTCTGCTAGCAATAATTGGGAGAGGTTTCCTCGAATTTTGACGAGTTTGTCAAGATCAATTCCACTTTCATCGAAAGTCCACTTTCATCGAAGTCTGCTAGCAATAATCCTATATCACGCTGTCCACATACATTGCCCTGTAGCTGCTGGTGGCAATACAAAAATAAAATTACATACATAGGTATTGTCAATTCTAGAGGCATTATAACGAATTGTGATATAGGATTATTGTATTGTACTGGATACTGGAAATCGCGTCCTGTGTCGCAGTGTGTCGCTGGATTCCTTATGTCTCCCTCCCTGGGCAACATAAGCGCTAAGCGACCTATGTGATTCCAAAAAAGTTAGCCTCGGCCATTGCAATCGAAGGAAAGATTACAATAGAGTTATGTATGGAGGAAATGAGTTTACCTGTCAATTACTTGTCGCACACGAGTGAAGTCTTGGTTGCTCCCAAGTAGGGAATCAAGGTATATTACCTTGCTCCACTTTAGTACAATCACAATCAGAATCCAATGAGACCTAGTCATGTGTGTCCCCATAGAGATTAATTCTAAGTTGAAGTTGCGTATAAAGTACAAATGAAACTTGTGTGGCAACTAGTGAAGCACTTACCCTTGGTTGAAGGGTAGCATGATGTACTCCAATTCGCTCGTTATGTAATCTTGGATGAAGATGCATTATTGTTGATGGATTGCTCAGAGACCAAGTGTGGGTCAAGGAAACCCATCGGTTGTCGCCATCGCCAGACTTGTTGGATCATGTATCTATACATAAATAAAGAGTAATGACATTTATCGGTATGACGTGAATGTAGAACTTCATTGTACATTACACTTATAGTGTCCAGCATTGTAGAAGTGAGGCATCGAGTTCATCGAGGTTGAATAGTAAGAATAAGTTTTCGATGGTCACAACGAAGTAGCCCGAGTCATAGAGGAAATGTGCCTCGATGTATCTCATAGTGAATCCACTGTGTCGGTTTGGCTTCATGTTGGACCTCTACATGTACCAGGTATGCAATGTATTGTAAACCAGTCCATGCCTGGGTAATTATGACTCAGGGACCAACGACACTTCGAAAATGAACTTCCATTGCCTAGGAGGCACCTTAATCTTCTTCGATTAGGTCTTAGCACCTCGCTTACCATACATTTTCAACCTCATCTCCATGGGAGCCGATGCAACATGCTTCATAAACGGAGCTGGAGGTGGAGCCACAGGAGCTGATGTGATAGATCCAGGGCGATGTCCCACTTGGGCCACTGGATATGGAGATCGCGGCACAGATGAGTCGAGGGCGATGCCCCTCTTGGGCCACTCGATAAATGTGTGGACGGCATCCCCTCATGTCGTAATCTCTTCGTTTGGGGGCCTCTCAAGAGGGATGGTCCTAAAACATCATTAATCATGTCCACCTGGACCTTCATGAAACCGATCTCTAGTTGGGCATAGGGCACCAGTGTCCCTAACAGCCATAGATATACCATCTGAGGATGCAAGGCGTGGGCTCCTACATAATGCTACACGATGAGCTAAGGTATCCACCAGGTAGGTCTATCTATGTAGCATTCTAAAGAGGTACATTACCTGGATGTCATCGATAGGTAAGTGGGTGTCGTTATGTTGAGTAATTGGCATGGGTGTGCAGCTACTCCAACATTGAGGGGAACTAGGTATCGCATTAACGGGGGTGAGTTGTGATTAGTTGTGGACTTGTCTTAGTTCTTCTCTCAATGAATCTATCTCTCCTCGAAGTGAGGCAATCTTTTCTTGAGGTGAGGCAGATAGCTATTCCTCAAGTTGTGCATGAAGCTCCTATTTTATTTGTTCGTTGTGATAAGCCTTGGATCTCTTCCTACTTCTATATGTCTCGGAGTCATTTAGGAATCCATGCCTCCAAGATACGTAAACCCCCAGGCCTCGCGTGCGACCTGGGTGCTCCTTGTTTCCTAAGGCATGTGATAGTATATCTCTCTCCCTGTATTCTTCAAAGGAGTCTCGAGAAGATTCGGTAGTCAATGATTGCTGCAAGAGGCAATCATGTTATTTTCGAATCCATGAAGTTTATGGGATATTAACAACTATATAGTTTAACATATCTTACCAGGTGTTGGGACATTTCCTCGTCTGCAGGGTTTTTGAAAGAGGAGACACCTGAAGACATGGTTGATGACCTCACTCTTAACTAGTTTTAAGCGTGCTGATTTGTGATCCTAGCAAATGGTAGGGAGGCCTCCGATCGGGTTCTTCTATGCTTTTCCCATTGCAAGGAGCACTGGCCGTTGCTTGAGTCTCTATACTTCTGTTGGGATCTCAAATGAATTTGTTATTTCCACCCACAGCTGATTTTTCTAATTCTTTGCCAAATCTTTCCAGCTTGCTATAGTGATGGGGACCCATTGCCTTCCAATTATCCCACAAGTAGTCCGAAATGCTACCGCTACTTTCTTCGGTTGCAGAGGAATCTTATCCGGAGAAACCACCATGATGGTCATTCAGCCCTTTGGCCTTTTCAATACTCCTTGACCACACTTAGTTATCTTGAACTTTAGAGTGTGAGACCCAGATGACGACGATGATGAATGTGTAGACGTCTTCTCTCTTATAAGAAAAAATAACTGCAGTGAGCTATGAGCGTAAACAAATTAAGTTCTATGAATCGAATTACACACATCAGTGTCTCAAGGTCCCTTTGCCACAGTAACATGTCATTCCAAATAGATCTTGTATCTAACAAGTAAAGCATATATCATGATGTACTAAAGATCATAAAACAAAGTTCTGTGAATCAAATTACACACCAGTGTCTCAAGTTCATTGAACCTGATGCACTAGAGTGTGTAACTTGCTTCAAACCCTTTGAAGGTCTATGTGGCATATATTATTGCTACAAGGTCCCTTTGAAATAGTAACATGTCATTCCAAATAGATATTGTAGCTAACAAGTGAAGTATATATCATGAAGTACTAAAGATCATAAAACAAAGTTCTACGAATCAAATTTACACACATTGGTGTCTCAAGTTCATTGAACTTGACACACTAGAGTGTGTAACTTGCTTCATGCCCTTTGAAGGTCTATGTGGCATATATTATTGCTACAAGGTTCCTTTGAAACAATAACATACCATTCCAAATAGATCTTGTAGCTAACAAGTGCAGCATATATCACGAACTACTAAAGATCATAAAACAAACTTCTCTGAATCAAATTACACACACCAATGTCTGAAGTTCATTGAACCTACATGCCCTTTGAAGGTCTATGTGGCATATATTATTGCTACAAGGTCGCTTTGGAATAGTAACATGCTATTCCAAATAGATCTTGTAGCTAACAAGTGCAGCATGTATCACGAACTACTAAAGATCATAAAACAAAGTTCTATGAATCAAGGCAGCGTCGTGCATGAGTGAGCAGTCAGATCTAGTAAAACCTAGCAGGGGCGATGGAGACGAAGTGCATGAGTGAGGACTCTACGAGCAGAACCTATCATTGAGGTATATTTATAGGAAAACTATCACAGACGGTTCTATTATGGAACCGTCTATAATAATACTTTCACAGACGGTTATTTTATGGAATCGTCTATGATTACGGATGGTTCCATAAAACAACCATATGTGATAGTATTATCATAGATGGTTTGTTCTGATAAACCGCATGTGATAGTTCCCTATTCTTCATCTAGCCACAAGAAACTATCACATATGGTTTGTTCTGATAAACCGCCTGTGATAGTTCCCTATTTTTCATCTAGCCACAAGAAATGCATACTAACCATGCAATATGAAAAATGCAAGCATAATCATAAATATAACTATTTCTTAGTTACAGAATCAATTACGAATACAATGGAATATAGTTCTATAATTACATATCGAGTTTCCTAATTATGATTACATTGCAAAAATTTCCAAATAGGTGCTCGCTATGTGGGATCATTGATTACACTTAGCTATTTCCTTTTAAATAAATCCCTTCACAATGATCGACATGCATATAGTTTGCTTCATCGTGTTGTTCTTCCTCGAACCTGATGCCATCTCCGAATGGAGGCAACTCATCAAATTGATTGTACTCTTCATCATCCACGACATTCTCAACTCCAACAATCCTTCTTTTTCTATGAACTACATGACACTTCTTATTTGCCAGGTCGGTTACACAAAATACTTGAACAACTTGATTCGTGAGTATGAATGGTTCGTCATCATATCCTACACATTCGAGGTCCATGGTAGTGACGCCGTACTTGTCAACCTTTACACCCATGAGAGTTAGACCCAACGGCACCGAAATAGAGGAATCTTGAAAATTACATAGTCAAGCTCCTCCACTAGGTAGAATCAGCAATGTGTCTTATCATTCCGTCTTTCTTACGCTGTTTCGAGTGCCAACGCACCAATCTTGCATCGTTTTGATTTGCAAATAAATGCTTGAAATGGAGAATTACTGGAAAATACCACGATACCTTAGTAGGAGGTCCTTACTTCACCTCGATGCCCTTCCCATCATCAGAGTCATTTTTACAATTGTATCGGGATGCTTTGTATACCGGACAAATAGGTAAGCTAGCATACTCTTTATGGTAGAGGATACAATCATTTAGATATGCATGTGTTCTTTCTATTTCCATTCCCAATGGATAAAGAATCTTCTTGGCTTGGTAGGTGGTTCTCGGCAACACATTTTCCTTTCGAAGTATGTCTGCTATGAGACTTAACAATGCCGTGAAACTCTTGTCGGACCAACCATTACTTACCTTCAATTTCAGCAATTCTCGAATAGATGACAACCTTGTGTATTGCGGCTTGCAGCTCGGAAACAAAGGTTTCTCCGAGCATCTGATCCAGATTGTTATCCTGCGACCTATCCTTATCGAAAGCACAGTCCATAATCGGCATATCGTTGTCTCCCTCGACGATGTCATAACTACCTTCTTGTGTAATCTTCTCTTCACCGTGGCTGGTTCAATATTTGTATCCCTTTCTGAAACCCCTTCGAATTAAGTGAGCTTCGATCTACGCTGAGTTGCTAAATATCTTTATATTATCACAATTAATGCATGGATAGTACATATATTCCATCCCCTTCTTTAACATACCCAACTCGGCTGCTCTTCTAAAAGTAGACACACCATTAATGTACTGTTCACTCACACAGTTCTCAACGTACATCCAACTTTGGTCCATCTACACTACACATGTAATAAATGGGTGTCAAATTGGATTATTATCGCTACTATAATAAATCAGACTAGCTACTTAATTACATACATCTATATTAGGTAGCTAGCTAGCTAGCCACGTATTCATGAAACAATAATATTAAGCAAGAATATATTGAAGTAAACTAGGATTGAGTACTTACCCATTCTGAAATTGAGCAAAGTACCATTATCTTTCTAAACCTAGCTAGCTAGTTAGATATAAATAAAAACCTAGCTATAATCTCTTTCTATTACAAGGCATATAAGTTATTATAAACAATTGAGTACAAACCTCTGATCACTAAGAAGACGTGTATAGATCTATAAGCATATGTTTTCACCAAACTCCCTAAAGCCGGCCACTTGGCTCCACCGATGCAGTGCAATGAAGATAGATCTATGTTGAGACCACGTATGTCTGCTATTTAATAGCGCAAATTATCCCAAACGATTCCAACCACAAACTGTCTGTGATACGACATCATCATAGATGGTTCGTATTAATAACCGTCTGTGATAATTCACAGACAATTATTCATACAAACGATATCACAAATGGTTTGTTATAAGAACCGTCTGTGATGTTTCAATTATCACAAACAGTTTGTGTTAATAACCGTCTATAAAATATCACAAACGGTTGTTAGTATAAATTATCTGCAATAGTTTAAGCACAAACAAATCCCTATGAACTGTCTGTGATATAACCGTCCAGTATAGCCTTTTGTAGTAGTGGTTATTGTGTGACCTTTTTTGCCCTTGATTAATTCTTAAGGGGTTTCAGCTTATTTTGAAGCTGCCATGTATACGCCCCCTTGCAGTTTCAATGTTTTTTTGGGGGTGTAAATGGGCTCAAAATACTGTAGATTGGAGGCTACACACAGTATACATGAGTTGCTTTTTTTTTTAAGGAGATCCATGAATCCGAAATGTCAATAAATGGATAGCAACCAATGAGTCAGTTGTTTAGTAGTTGTTGCTACTCTAGTGTGGCACAATGGCAATCCTGCGGCTGTGTCTAGAACACAAGAATTTTCTTAAAATTCTAGAGAAAATGGACTATTTCTTATATAATTAGGGAAGATCTTCCAAAGAAGACGAGGTGGAACACCAGAACTTTCTCAAAATTCTGGAGAAAATGGACTATTTACTATATAATTAGGGAAGATCTTCCAAACAAACCGAGAGAATGCAAACGGCATCGGATTACCTAAGGCCTGGAATACCTATTTGCCTGACTCGTGCCTATTTTCCCAACAAAATTCGACTGCCTGATCTCAAGAAGCTATTTATTCCAACGCTGGTCGGAGTCATCGGACGGCTAGGATCACCAGTTTTTATTGTATGATGTACATTTTTAAAACTGTTCCGTACCAGATAGAATTCAAGAGTATGTGTACACGTCAAGACCAGATCCGTGTACTTCTTGTCGGTAGTGTGAATGCAATCCTTAGTTGACCTAATGCAGGATATCCACAAGCCATCGATGAAGTACAAATTTTGACATCTTTTTTAGAATTTTGGACACATCTAGCCCTCACAACACCCGAAATTCTAAATATAGCCTCCAAAGCAAAAAAAATTCCGAATATAGCCCCCTGTCCTAGCGCGCGTTCGCCTGGAGCCGCCACGCGTCCGGTCGTGCGGTCCGGTACCGCACGACCGCACTGTAGCTGGGTCGTGCGGTACCACACCGCACGACCGCACTGTTCATTCGCCAAAACACGCGCTGGGGGACGGGGGACTCGGTCATGCGGTCAGCAGACGAAACGTGCGGTCAGGGACGAAACGCGCGGTCAGGGGCGGCCAACAAACAGGTCTCGAGTGTTGATGTGTGTATGCCTGATTAACCTTCCAGTCCATCCACAGTATAATGGTTTATCCTAACTAAAGCTAGCCGATGGATAACAGTGAGGCCTGGCTTACTAATACAAAGTGACGCTGACGTGATGTGGATTGGTTGGCCAACCATAGCGTGATGTTGCGACGGACCGGACCAAAATATCTGCCTGTCTAGATAAATGCAGGCATGCAGTCATGCGGTCAGCAGACATAACGCGCGGTCAGGGGTGAATGAACAGTGTAGTCGTGCGGTGTGGTACCGCACGACCTAGCTACAGTATGGTCGTGCGGTACCGGACCGCACGACCGGATACATGGCGACTCCAGGCGAACGCGCGCTCGGGCAAGGGGCCAAATGCGGATTTTTTTTGCTTTGGAGGCCACATTTGGAATTTCGGGTGTTTTGGGGGCCAGATATGTCCAAAATTCTCTTTTTTATGATCGAGACTCTTACGCTCCGTTCATTTTCGTTTAACTTCTAGATTCTGATTTATTTTTCACTATTTAAAAATTTCATTTTTTCTGAATATTTGGCTTTTCTAGCTTTTTTACCGGTTCTTTTTTTCCATATTCGTTTGTGTTGTCCGTGATTAGCTAACATATTTTTTCTATTTTAAATTTTTTTAAATTTAGTTACGTCAAATAAGTCACCTTCAACTACAGTATAATTCAAACAGCTACAATGTAATTTCAGCCATAAACCATTATTTTTCAGCACAACCGAATAAGGCTAATACGGCCTACAGGGCTACAGTGCTACAGTGGCAGAGCTAGAATTAAAAAAAAGGTAAATACGGCCTACAGGGCTACAGTGCATCATGTCCTTCCCTTACAAAAAAAGAAGTTTGGGATGTGAGGTCCTTTCTTTAGCACGAAAGAGATTGTTTTCAGCCAAAAAAATATTTTCCAAAAAGAATGTCATTTTTGGTAGTCTCAAAGACAATTTTTATTAAGATTAAATTTCACAAACTACAAACTTAATAAGCTCTTTCAAGAAGGCACAAATTTAATGCTATTTTGTATCAAAGAGATATAGGTTTCGGCACCCCCCTCCCCACCCAAAACATAACCCACTCAAAAACTCACATAAGCCTAACCCATTCGAAATCGTTGTACACATGGATGGACTAGTGGTAGAAGTCGCCATGCACACCTGATAAAAAAGGGAGCGAGCAGGCCTCTCCTTGCAACATATCATTCCTTAAGACCCATCGACACTTATTGAAAGGGATTGAGAGGGCATATGTGGTAGATGCTTGGGAGAGGTCAAAACATACTAAGGTCTTATGTGAGTCTGTAGGACGGCCATGGCTACTATCACATGTCACAATGAACAGGAAGGTTAACACCTATAGTTCTTTGGTACAAAATAGCGCTAAATCTATAACTTCTTGAAATAGCTTCGTGAGTGGCGAGTTAAGTCTTAGGGAGACAATGTGGTGTAGGGGTGGGCATTTTTATACCGAACCGAAAAAACCGAAAATTATGGTTACATTGGTATTCTACATGGTTAGTTTTTTGTGCTATTCGGTATTCGATGTATGATATGATTTTCATGTTCCAAAAACCAAATTTGTCGAAAAAAACCAAAATATTAGTGTTGTGGGGGTGGCCTAACCCCCCGTGACTGGGCCTTGCAACTAGCCTAATATGTAATAGGCCCGATAGTGTAGAGAAATATACTCATGTAAATATACCAATGTACCCTCATCCTTTGTAAGTACTAAGGGGTAGAATGGGGTTTTCCCATTCTCCCCCACTCATGTACATAAACCCCCAGGAGGCGCATCCTCTCATTCTTACCAACTCTCCCATAGATCTGGCTCTCCTCTTCCTCTCCTACTAGTCTCCTTATTCACTGTTTGGCCTGTAGCCACAACAGATGGCGTCGTCTGTGGGGACTGGATGAAAAGTCGCTTAAGGAGTTGGAAGCTGTTTTTGGGAGCGTCATCAACGACAGATAAGTAGTTTGCTCATTAAAAATTTAACCATCTTGACTGTGGAAGGGTATAGGCTTTGCCTGTGTACTTCGCTGTGTTTTGCAGATCCTATGTTGAATAGATCTAGTCGAATTGCCTGTTAATAGATGGTGTATTGAATAAATCTAGTCTCTGTGTGTCCGGCTTCGTGCGGGACCTCGCCTCCGCGAGCTGGACTTCGCGCGTGTCACCACGCTCCGCTGGACTCGCAGGCGCTAGGTGATGCCTAGTGGCTGCAAGCCACGCGAATGCGTGAGTGCATGTATGGCTGCAGATCCATGTGTAAGCATGCGTGCATGCAGGGATGGTGAGGGTACTTCGCGCAAGCTAAGCAGAGCCTCCGCGCCGAGTCTCCGCACGGCGTTGAGCCCCCGCGACGAGCCTCCGCGAGTCTCCGCGCGATGTGCAGCCTCCGCGTCGAGCCTCCGCTACACAGAATAGATAAGAGAGGTTGCTTCCAAGCAAGCAAGCACAGGTATGCGTTACACACATACAGATCGACATGCTTGCTCGGAACCCATGCATACGTCCATACATGTGTCCATGCATACGTCCATGCATGCGCTTAAATATCTATCAAAGCAAACAAGCACAGTCTAAGCGCTGGTTGTCTCCGCCGCCTTCACATGCTCCCACTGCGACGCCACGCGCGTCCACGAGGAGCGCGTCTCCGGCTAGCTGCGCGCCTTCGCCCATAACTACGCGCACAAGGTCGGCTCTGACGGGTTCGGCGTGGTGTGCAAGGGACAGTTCCCGAACGGCGTGCCGGTGGCCGTGAAGGTGCTAAACAGCACGCTGGGGAAGCGCGCCGACTGTGCATGCCGCTGCTGGTGACGCACAAGTGCGACGTGCGGGCGGAGGAGCTGCGAGGTGGACGAGGAGCGGCGCAGGCCCGCCATGGCTCTGCACACCGGGGCTCAGTGCACCTCGCCCTCTGCTTGTCATGGCTCCGCACACCGTGGCTTCGCTGTTTCGGCCTCCACGCACCTCGGCGTCTCCTCGACGTGGCTTCGCCGACTGCTGCAGTCTCCGTGCACCTCGACCTCCGTGCATCGTGGCTTCACTGCTTCGGCCTCCGCGCATCTCGACTTCCACTACCCGTGGCTCCGCCGCCCGCTGCAGTCTACGGTCTCCACCTGCGCAGGGGCCAGGAGCAGCAATAACACCACCACCAGGCTAGATTACTACTTCAGAGTTCTGAAATACTAGGTTCATGTTGTTGGATTGCAGCTTGTTGAGCCGAGCCAATATCTCACGAACTCTCCTCTTCCTCCTACTAGTCCCCTTATTCACTATTTGACCTGTAGCCACAACAATTAGCAAAAGCTCACCCTAACTCCCTAATAGGCTACCGAAGCCTAAGGTGTATGCAGGGCCGTCTTAGAGGGGAGGGCAGCAAGTGCGACGGCCGGGGGCCCATGCCACAGAGGGGCCCATGAGTATATGTATGTATATAGTACTTAGTATATGTATTTGGCATATTGAAATCAAAATTTAAAGGCCCATACACTTAGCACAAGTCCAGCAATCAATCAGGAATTAGCTTGCCGTCGCTTCCTATTCTGATATTCGGCTATTCTCGATTGCCGACCGATGATCGTTTCGCCTCCCTATCGCCCAGCCCAATCGCCAGACACGGCGACGCCGCTCCGTGAGGCGCGACACCGTGAAGCCACGACACGCCGATGCCGCTCATCCGCATGCGACGAGGGATGGGCCCCACGCCCCCACGAGCGGACGGCTAAACAGGATCACCCATCACCGATCAGGTTTCTTAAAAAGCACTGAAGCATTATTTTTTTATTTGAGGTAATCATAATAGTTATTTTACCGTTCTTTTAGTTTGTTTATTGTACTATCGTTATCTTTTATAAACTAAACATATGCTGTAAATTAACTCTTATTAGTAGTACTATATACTTTATTAAAAAAAATTAGATTGTTGGGCCCTTGCCGTCTTGCTTGCCCAAGGGCCCTTGAAATTGTTGAGACGGCCCTGGGTGTATGCCAAGTCCAACTGGCAACGGGGCATATGGCCAAGGGCCCAATGCCCATAGCACTCTTGAGGTCATGACTAATGAGGTTGCCTCATGGTCACAAGCTTCTCTCGGACGCGCTCTTCTGTCTCTCTCTCAATTGTAACCTTAGTCGACTAGTCACACGTCACTTGGCGCCCGCAGGCCGCATCGTGCCACCACCGTAGCCCCGTCCCCATACCCCATACCCCACTAGCCCGCCATACCGCACACACAGCCCCGCCGTAGCCCTGCCCCCATGCTTCACTAGCCCGCTAGACCGCATACACAACCCCGTCGTCGTTGGTTCTCTGCTAGACTACCGCAACCCTGCCCCAGACCACCATCGCCAGCTGCGCCCCAAACGACGCTAGTTGCCTAGGCCTTAGGGCATCGTGCCAAGCTACTAAAGCGGTGAAGGTGTGATGCCAGTTAAGGTAAGGACTAAATTTGCTTCTCGGTCTTGGTTTCATGAACTTCCCTATGTTGGATACATGTTTGTGAAATGAAGAAGTAAACATATTTACAAATCGTTGGTGATAGACTGATGGTGATTTCACTAATTTCGGTTGAGTAGGCAATCAGGCCTCGGGGGATCTTAATTTTTACCATGGCACCATCAACTGAAGTATCTTGCAATGTGTGTTGTTAAGTTGTTTACTGAATTTGGTTGGTGTCTTGCTCGATTTGTTTTTTTTAGTCACCTAACAATTAGTGTTCTTGCATGATTTGTAGATGACGAAATTTGACAAAAAAACATGGAAATTGAGATGCAGAGAGGTCCGAAACATCAGAGAATGACAACTAGCAGCAGGACAAGAAGAAGCAGAAAGAGATAGAGAAAGAGAAGGAGGCTAAGAAAAGAAAAGCAATGGCACCAAGGTCAGATGTTTGGGAAAGCTTCATAATGATCAAAATTAGAGATACGGTCAAGAAGGCAAAGTGCAAACACTACAGTTGTGAGCTTCGCTATGATCTGAGAATTAATGGTACATCCTCCTTGAACTCTCGCTTGAAAGTCTGCAAACACAATCCTAATAGGAACACAGACACTAAGCAAGGTGCTTTGCAAGTACAGCCAAAATTGGGAGATAGTAGGTGCTTTGCAATTTCCACTTGGAAGTTTGATGCTAAAGACCTTAGAAATTCTTTTGTTGAAATGATAATTGAAGATGAGCTTCCTTTTGCTTTGTTGAACATGGAGGCTTTACAAAATTTATGTCCAAAGCTTGTCCATGTTTCTCTGTGCCCTCTAGGATAACAACTACTAAGGATGTCGTTTGTGTGTACAATGATGAGAAAATAAAGCTCAAACAATTTTTTAAGGACTCTCTAAAAGAGTTTGCCTCACAACTGACACATGGACTCCAAACACATAACAAAACTACATGTCTCATAGCCATTGTATTGATAATGATTGAAAGTTATACAAGAAGATCATTGGTTTTTTTCTTGATAAAAGGCTATAAGGGGATGACAATGGAAAAGCCTTAGAGAAATGCATAATGGAATGGGCTATCGAGAAAGTTTTCACAATAAATGTTGATAATGCTAGCACTCTAAATTACATGAGGGCAGTCTTGAATAATTCAAACAATATACTTGCTAAAGGCAAGTATCTTCACATGAGATGCACTGCTCATATTATTAACTTGGTAGTTTCTGATGGCCTAAAAGAAATTGATTTTTTTGGTTGTTTATGTCCGTACTGCTGTTAAGTTTATAAAGATTCCACATCTAGATTGGCAAATTTTAAAAAACGTGCTGAATTTGCAAAGGTGGGTTGCAAAGCATTCTTATCACTAGAAGTTTGCACTAGATGGAACTCGACATACCTTATATCAAATGTTTGCAACAACTTATTAGACAACATTTGAAAGGTATGAGGAAGAATACCCGTACTATGCAATCGAATTAGATGGTGAGAAAGGTCTTGGAGTTCTTGAAAGCATAGATTGGGATAACGCGAAGGTGTCCAAGTTTCTTGGACACATCTATGATCTTACTCTTCATATTTCCACCGCACAACATATGACCACTAACATTCTCTTTCATGAGATTGGTGATATTTTGCTTTTGCTATGAAAATGGTGTCATAATGATGATACTATTCGCAAGGAAATGGGTAAAAGAATACAAGGGAAGTACTATAAGTGGGACATCCTGAGAAGTTGAACTTGCTCATTTTTATTATTGTTGCTCTTGATCCAGCTCAAAAGATGAGGATGAGCAGTGGTGCAATTGGCACCATCAAGTCTGAACTTGGAAATACCTTAGTGAAGAGAATGAAGAAGACAACAAAGAATTTGATATTCTTGATTGGTGGAAGTGCAATTATGCTAGATTCCAAATATTGTCTCACTTGGCACATGATGTGTTAGCATTTCCTATTTCAACAGTCGCATCTAAGTCAGCTTTCAGCATGAGTAGCTGTGTTCTTGATGACTTTAAGAGCTCACTCATGCTATATATGGTCGAATGCCTAGTTTGTACACAAGATTGGTTACAGCGACTCCTTTCTATTAAGAGAACCTTGAAGATTTGGCCAAAATTGAGGAAGGTAAATCAAGAAATTCATTTAATTATTCTTTAGTTATTTGTTTCTTGTTCTTGAGCTGGCTATTGGTTGTTAATTGACATAATTTCATTTGTTGCAGAATTTATTGGCAATTCTACACACTCCTATTGTGCTCATGGAAGTATGGAGAAAAGACTATGTGAACATGTGGTGCCCATCGCTCAATGCTCTTATTTATTTACATGTGATGAGAGAAGCCTATCTGGTGCTCAATTGCTCATTGCTCAATGTTGTGACCTTGTGTAGTGTGTAATGTCACTAATGAACAATGATGTTTATTTGAACTTTGCTATTACTTGCCTCTGTAGACTATAGATGTTGAAGGAGTGGCCCAACCCCCGTGACTGAGCCTTGCAACTGGCCCAATATGTAATAGGCCCAATGTATAGAGGAATGTACCAATTTGCCCCTACCTTTTGTAATTATTAAGGGTTAGGATTACCACCAGTGTGCCTCCATGCCAATGACCTCGACCTTGATGGTTACTCAAAGCTTTGCCGATGACCTGGAAGGTGTGCTTGGACAATGTCGAGCCCTCGCATCATCATTGGTAGACACTAGGGAGTTGGCCTCCACACGAGAAAAGACAGACCCCGATCCTGGGACTCAGTCTATGGTAAAGACCGCCATGTCCAGGATGGCAATGGTGGTCTCACTTCCGCGATGTCATCCTCGACATTCGTCCTTGCTTCATCGGAGTCTAGGTAGACCTTGCCTTGGTGCAAAGTCCTTGCACAAGGTCTCCGTTCCAAGCCTCCACATTGCGAGGTCTCTGCACCAAGCCTCTGCATCATAAGATCTCCTCCTCGCCGAGCTTCCACATCGTGAAGTCTTCGCGTGAGATCTCTATGCACCGTTCGGCCACCTTGTGGTCGTAGACATTCATCCAACCACCTCGTGGTCGTGACTTCGCCTGACCACCTCGTGGCCGTGGACGCTCCGTCCGATCACCTCATGGTCATGACTCCGTCTGACCATCTTGTGCTCGCAATCACTTCGTCCGACCACCTTGTGGTCATCGACGCTTCGCCCGACTGCCTCACGGCCGTGACTTCACCCGACCACTTTGTGGTAGAGACTCCGTCGACTTCGTCGATGCCTATTTTGACTTCATCTTGCCGCCAACTTCATCGACGCCTGCATCAGGCCTTTGTCCCACCACCAGCTTCTTCGACGCGTGTCTGAAGTGTGGGGGACAGAGTGCACACTTCAGGACATCGTCCAACTGCATCGCGATCGTGACTTCGCCCGGCCACCTCGTGGTCGTGGATGCTTTGTCCGATTACCTCGCGGTCGTGGCTCCGTCCGACCATCTCGTGGTTGCAATCGCTCGTCGGACCACCACTTCGCTGTCGTGGCTCCGTCCGACCACCTTGTGGTCATTGACGCTTCGCTGGTTCGGCCAACCGCCTCACGGCCGTGGCTTCATTCGACCAATTCGTGGTCAATACTTTGCCAACTTCGTCGATGCCTAGTCCGAAGGTTGGGGAACGAGCCGCATGTGTGTAAAGGCTTCATCCCGCCGTCAGCTTCATCGACACGAGTTTGAAGGGTAGGGGACAGAGCGCGCGCTTCTTCAGGACATCGTTTAGCCACTGACTTCATTGGCACCGTCCATCCACCTCGTGGTCATGTCATCGCCCGACCGCATCCTGGTCACGACTTCGTCCGACCACATCGTGATCGAGACCTCGTCTGACCGCTACGCGGCCGAGACTTCATCGACGCCAGTCTGAAGGGTAGGGGATGGAGCACCCACTTCAAGACATTGTCCAGCCACCGACTTCGTCGGCACCGTCCGACCACCCCATGGTCGTGACTTCACTTGACCATGTCCTGGTCACGACTTCGTCCGACCACATCATGGTCGAGACATCGTCTGACTGCCATGTGGCTAAGACTTCATCCGAGCCTCCGCCGAGCTCCACGTCGTTGACTCTATCAGACTCTGTGTTGACTCTGCCAGATTCCTCATTGATGTTGATGGGCACCACTAAGTTCCATGTCGTTGACTCCGCTGGCTCTGTCAATGCCGTTCGACCACCCCTTGGTCACAGATGTTTCATCCGACCATCTCACGATCGTGACTTCGTCCGACTGCATCATGGTCACGACCTTGTCCGACCGCCTCGGACTTCTCCGCCGAAGACTTCGCACGGTCTTTACTGAGGTCTTTGCATGATCTCTACGTGGAGACTGTGCATGACCTTCGCAAGACTTCGCGCGATCTCCGCCAGACCCCGCGGGGACATCGCCTTTGCCAAACTTCATCTGACCACTGTTGGCCCTTGTAGGACTTCGCCCGATCTTTGACGGACCTCGCATGGCCTCCATGGGTCTTCGCTGGACCTTAGTGGTCGTAGACACTTCATTCGACTACCTTGCGGTCAAGACTTTATCCGACCACCTCGTGGTCGTAGATGCTTTGCTTGACTACATCACGATCATTACCTTGTCCATCCACCTGTGGTCCTTGCTTTGTTCGACCACCTCAAGATCACAGACGCTCGCACGTGGAAGTCCTCAGCTCGTCACCAACTTCGTCCACACCCTGACTAAAGGGTGGGGACAGAGCGCATGCACGAGTTTCGTCTCACCGCTGACTTCATTGATACCAGTTTGAAGGGTAGGGTACAGAGTGCCCACTTCAAGGACATCGTCCAACCATTGACTTCATCGGCACCGTCCGACCACCCCGTGGTCGTGACTTCGCTCGACCACGTCCTGGTCACAACTTCATCTGACCACATCACGGTCGAGACATTGTTTGACTGCCATGTGATAAGACTTTGTCCGAGCCTCCGTCGAGCTTCACGTCGTTAACTCTGCTAGACTCTATGTTGACTCTGCCAGATTCCTCATTGATGTCGATGGGCACCACTGAGCTCCATGCCGTTGACTCCACCGGCTCTGTCAACGCCGTTCGACCACCCCTTGGTCGCAGACGTTTCATTCGACTATCTCACGGTCGTGACTTCGTCTGACCGCATCATGGTCAGGACCTCGTCCTACTGCCTCGGACTTCTTCGCCGAAGACTTCGCACGGTCTTCACTGAGGTCTTTGCACGATCTCCATGTGGAGATTGCGCATGACCTTCGCGAGACTTCATGTGATCTCCTCCAGACCTCGCAGGGACATCGCCTCAACCAGACTTCGTCTGACCACCACTGGCCCTCGCAGGACTTCGCCCGGTCTTCGATGGACCTTGCGTGGACTCCACGGGTCTCCTCTAGACCTTGCATTGTCTTCACTAGACCTTAGTGGTTGTGGACACTTCATCTGACCATCTCACAATTGAGACTTTATCCGACCACCTTGTAGTCGTAGATGCTTATTCCAACCACCGCACGGTCGAGACATCATCTAATCACATTGTGGTCGTAGATGCCATGTTTGAGTGCCCCGCGGTCGAGACTTCATCCAACTACATCGTGGTCGTAGATGCCTTGTCTGACCACCTTGTGGTTGTTGACGCTTTGTCCGACCGCCCTACGGTCGTGACTTCGTCCGACCAAATAGCGGTTGTGGATGCTTTGTCTAACCACCTCGTGATCGAGATTTCGTCCGACCACCTCGTGGTCGTAGGCGCTTCGTCCGACCACTGTGTGGTCCAAACTTTGTCCGACCACATCATGGTCATAGGCACCTTGTCTAACCACCTTGTGGTCATCGACGCTTTGTCCGACCGCCCCGCGGTCGTGACTTTGTCCGACCACATAGTGGACATGGACACTTCGTTTGACTGCCTCGCGGTCGAGACTTTGTCTGACCGCCTCGTGGTCGTAGACGCTTCATCTGACCACCGCGTGGTCTAGAGTTCGTCTAACCACATCATGGTCATAGATGCCTCGTCCAACCACCTTGTGGTCATTGATGTTTTATCCAACCGCATCACAGTCGTTACCTTGTCCGACAGCCCACGGTGCTTGGTTCGTCTGACCACTTAAGGTGGCAGATGCTCACACGTGGAAGTCCTCGGCTCATCACCATCTTCGTCCACGCCCTGACCGAAGGGTGGGGACAGAGCACGCGCATGAGTTTCGTCTCGCCGCTAGTCCAAAGGGTGGGAGACAGAGCGCCCGCTTCAAGGACATCATCCAGCTGCTAACTTTGTCGGCACCGTCCGACCACCCCGTCATAATGACTTCACCTGACCACATCCTAGTCGTGACCTCGTCCGACCACATTTTGGTCGAGATGTCATCCGACCGCCATGCTGCCGAGACTTCATCCGAGCCTTCGTCAAGCTTTTGTGTCGTTGACTCTGCCAGACTCCGTGTCGACTATGCCGAATCCCTCATAGATGTCGACGGCCTCTACCGAGCTCCGAGCCATCGACTCCGCTAGATCCATCGGCGCCGTCCGACCACCCCATGGTTGTAGACATTTCGTCTGATCGTCTTGTGGTCGTGACTTCGTCTGACCACATCGTGGTCAAGACCTCGTCCGACTATCTCTGACTTCTCCGCTGAAGACTTCGCACAGTCTTCGCCAAGGTCTTTACACGATCTCCACACAAAGACTGTGCACGACCTTTGCGAGACTTCGCGCGATCTCCGTCGGACCTCGTGGGGACGTTGCCTCCACTAGACTTTGTCTAACATCCGCTAGCCCCTGCAGGACTTCACCCGGTCTTCGATGGACTTCGCGTGACTTTCGTTGGGCTCAGCACAGACCATGCCACCGCCAGACCTCATGTGGCCTCTGCAGGTTTCCGCTAGACCTCGCATTGTCTTCGTTGGACCTCGCATTGCCTCCGTCGAGCCCTGCACGGATGCCGTCTTTAACGTACTTTGCACGACCTCCATCGAGTTCTGCACGGTCTTCGCTGGACTTTGTGCGATCTCCATTGGACTCCACGTGGATGTCGCCTCTACCAAGACTTCGTCCAATTGCCTCATGGGCATGGGGAGCGCGCACGATAGAGCATCTACCTCTGACTTCTCTGCCGAAGACTTCGCATGATCTCCGCTGAGGTCTTTGCATGATCTTCGTGTGGATACTATGCACGACCTTCGCAGGACTTCGCACTGACTTTGCCCTGCTCTGCTCAGATGCCATCTCCGACGGACTTTGCACGGCCTCTGCGGAGCTCCGCACTGTCTTTGTTGGACTTCGCACGATCTCTGACCATCTCGCGGTCGCGGCTTTGTTCGACCACATCGTGGTCAAGACCTTTTCCGATCGCCCCGTAGCCGAGACTTCGTTCGACCACCACATGGTCATGGGGAGCACGCGCGACGGAGCATCCGGCTCCGATTTCTCCACCAAAGACTTCGCACAATCTCCGCCGAGGTCTTCGCATGATCTTCATGCAGAGACTACGCACGACCTTCGCGGGACTGTTTTGTCGACGCTAGTCTAAAGTGTAGGGGACAGAGCGCGCACGTTAAGACTTCATCCTACTGTTGGCTTCGTTGATGGTAGTCCGAAGGGTGGGGGACAGAGGGTGCACTTCAAGGACTTCGTGCAGCTGTTGACTTCGTCGACAGCGTCCGACCACATCGAAGTCGTGGTTTCATCCGACAACCTCGTGGTTATGACTTGACCCGGCCACTTTGTGGTCATGCCTCCGTCCGACCGCCTTGGAGGCATCGCCTCGACGGGACGGCATGCCTTTGCTAGGGGACTTCGTCACCCGCCTTGGAGGCATCGCCTCGGTATTGCGGCACGACTTTGCCGACTGCCTCGTACGCATCGCCTCAGCGGGACGGATTGGCTTCGGCGTGGAACTTCGCCATTCTCCTCGTAGGCGTCGCCTCATAGGAACGGGACCACCATTGCTCCGCTTCTATGATTTCATGGTAGACTGTGCAGTTGCATTGTAATCAGTAAAAGAAAAACCTTCTTCTAGGGACTGTAAGCTACCAGTCGCATCGGCTCACCAGTCGACACCCCTGTGCTTGCTATCGGGGAACAGAGGGCTGGGATAGTTGGTCACGTCAGCTCACCCATCGGGACCTCCGTGCTTGCTGTCGAGGGAGTCCTGTTACAAGGATAACCCAACTCCCCGTGACTGGGTCTTGCAACTGGCCCAATATGTAGCAGGTCTAATAGTATAGAGCAATAAACCAATGTATGCCTACCTTTTGTAATTATTAAGGGGCAGGATGGGAATTTACCATCCTACCCCACTCGTGTATATAAATCCCCAAGAGGGGCATGAGGAGGGCGGATCCACTCATTTTATACATGAGCACTAGCACTCTCTCGTGTCATTGACTCTCTCTAATTTGTCTCTTTCTTTACTGTTTGATCCGTAGCCACAACAATAGACCACTCCTATTTTCGAACTACATGCCATATGCTGAATTGTTCAATGTCATTGCTCAATGCTTATTGTTTTGACTGTATGTGCTCAATTAGATTTTGATTGGCAAATTTTCAGTAGTACATCATTTCGGTATATATTAAATTGAAAAACGAAACCAAATTATTTCGGTTAATTAGTTTCTATTTGCGATTTTAGTTTAGTTAATTGCGTGTGCAATTCTCAAGAACCGAAAAATTTTTAAACCGAATAAACCCGTGCGGTCCCAGTGAGTGCCGTGTCTCGGTCGACGTCTCGCGGGCGGGCAGGCGCCGCCCGGCGCCCCCCTTCGTTCGTCCCAGGCCAAAACGTAGGGCACGAGCAAGGCGGCCACAAGGAGCGACCGACACGTCCTCCGCCTCTTCTCCTCCGCTTCGCCAGATCTGGTCCCCCCTCCCCTCCTCCGGCTGCCGGCGCCGTGAGTTCTCTCGGCCTCCTCTCCTCCACTTCCTTCGTTTCGTTTCGACCGCGCTCGCCAGATCTGCCCCCGCCCCCCCCGGTCGGCCGTCTCTGTGAGCTCCAGCCGGAGATCCTTGTGGGGAATTTTTTCTTTGCTGTGGAGCAATCTCATCCCAATCTTTCTTTCTGCAGTTTGTTGCGTGGTGCAGTACTAACAGCAGCTTATTTTCTAACAATTTTGAGGGTTCAACTGAACCCCCATGCCCCACGTAAGATGGTACCTAGTCTAGTGTGTGCATCTATCAAACTCTTGAGTTATCGTATAAGTGGTTAACGTTAGATTGGTGCATATACTTTGCACCTTCGATTGGTTAGAACAAAAGTTGCTATCATCTCTGAGTAGAAGTCCTGACCTACCGTTCACTGTTCAGCATCATTTTGTGTCCTGCTGAGATCTTAGAAATAGAGAACTGGTAGTCTCTACTTAGCAATCCAGCCGAATAGTATTTTATTTCAAGCTGCATCCTTGCTTTCTAGTGATACATATGAATTGATTTCTTAATTTTATTTTATGCCATTATAATTTATAAATCTCAGTTTGTGTACTATATTTGTCACCTATGCATTGTAGGGTCTGTGCTTTATAGCTGTGGCTTATGGCTGTTTGCGATAGAGATTATGGAGAGAGATACTCGCTTGTGATTTTAGATGGTATAGATGTTGGTCTTTTGACGTGTACTACAATTAACTTGTAGACCCTGTTTTAAAAAATACTTCGTTTGAAAGTTAGGTACTGTAGCAAAAGCCAAAAGCCGGTTTCAAAAATCGAAAAGAACAGGCATGTAGATGGACAAGAGGATGCTTAGAAGGAAAAAAATGATGCTTATTAGGGCTACTGCATTTGTGGCTGCTTAATTTGCAGCTTTGCATGTCCGGTTTAGAGTCTAGACTAAGAAAAAGGAAAGAACCATGCTTATTAAGGCGTCGCTTAGGCGACGCTTAAGCGGTAAGGCGGCTCGGGGGGTCAAGGCGTCGCCCCCGCCTTGCCGTTCGTCCGCCTTAGGTCTAAGTGAAGGCAGGAAGAAGACTGGAAGAAGGCGACGGAAGAGGTGGGCTAGGGTTACCTCATGTCCTCGCGCCGCCTTGGCCTCCAGGGCGCCGTCGAGCCGCCTCCGCCTCCAGGGCGCCGTCGAGCCGCCGACGCCGCCGTTCACCATCCACCTTGCCGGATCTGGCCGCCCGCATCATTCCAAGAAGGAGCGAGGGAGGAGGGAGGGAGGCGGCGGCCGGGAGCGAGGGAGGAGGGAGGGAGGCGGCAGCCGGGAGCGAGGGAGGCGGCGGCCGGGAGCGAGGGAGGAGGGAGGGAGGCGGCGGCCGGGAGCGAGGGAGGAGGGAGGGAGGCGGCGGCCTGGAATGAGGGAGGAGAGAGGAGGAGGAGAGAGGAGGCGGCGGCTGGGGTGAGGGGAACGAATGAGGGGAGGCGGCGGCTGGGGACGGGTGAAGGGTATTAGGGTTAGGTTATTTACATTTGAGTCCTTAGGGGTTTACGGAATTACAATTAAGTCCTTTTAGGTCCTTCATCTCATTAAATTTCTTCTGATCTAGTCTTCAGAACTCCGTTTTCTTCGCCTTATGATGTTTATAAGGCGTCGCCTCGCCTCACGCCTTACCGCTTAAAAGGTGTGAGGGGGGTGGGTCGCTTTACCTCGCCTTACCGCCTTAATAACCTTGGAAAGAACATATAACCTATGGCCCACTTGAGGAAAGGAACATGAAAAGAATTGACTATCTAAATAATTGAATGTACAAGTATGATATAACGTGTCAGAATGCTAAGACTTTGACGGAACACTCTTTTCTCCGTTACACTATACATGTATGTGTAGTGTTGAGGAGCAAGTTGCCATGTGGCTCGCTGGTACTAATTTCCATAGGTCAAATGAAACAGTTAACCATTATCTTAGACTAGTCCTCCATGCTGTAGGTGAGCTATGGTAGATTATTAGGCAAACTTCATTGGAGACCCCAACCAAAATTGCAGGGTACCCTAGATTGGGATCCATGCTTTGAGGTACAACATTGAACAGCTGTACTTTAGAGATTTACGGTGGAAATTCTCTGGTTACTAATTTGTTTTAGTGGATCTTTTGACCAACTAGGATATTATTGGAGCCATTGATATTACGCATTTACAGATGCGACTGAAATAGAAGCATGAGGGAGCACAAAATGAAAATGCTGGTAGTAAAGAGGTTACAATGTCTGAGGGAGCACCAAATGAAAATGCTGGTATTAAAGAGGTTACAATGTCAGTGAGTCCTTGGCAGTAAATCACCATCAAAGTGGGCAACGATAGTCAGTAAGGATGACTTGATGTGTTTGATAATTATCCGTAGCCTTGATAACCTTGCCAAAGCTATAGAGAAGGCAAGTATTGCAGATATCAATGTTCTTGAAGACCAAATGCTTATTAATTGCTCTCGTAATTGTTGCCTAGGGCCCTAGGCTTCCACCCTGCAGGGGCACCTTGACAACCTTAGCCACATTTTAGTGCTGTAAATGCTTAAATTTCATCAAAATGTGAGTGATTACTGGCTACTGCTTAGTTAAATTATTATGTTTAAGTTTTGGATTTGCCAGATGTAAATACTCATCCTGTCAACTTTTGTTTGGCTACTCTTTAGCAATGATTTCTGGGCGGGCTTAAAGTCATCTTAGGCTTTTTCATGTTTCTTTGATCGTTAATGTGCTCCAAGCGACATCTGGAAGGCCTGCTTACGAATAGCCCTACTGAATAAAAAAATTGTTGCTTTTACTGAAATTACAACCGGTGTATTTATTTGTACTGTGCTTCTCTCAGTTATTACCAATGTTTGCTGTCTGATTGTGGTTCTTGCTTTTTTGCTTTACAGAAAGATGATTAATCTTTTCAAAATAAAGGGCCAAAAGAAAGAAGAGGCAGCAAGTGCTGCTGGAAAGTCTCCTGTTAAGAAGCAATCTGCTGGGGAGCTCCGTCTTCACAAAGGTGCATTTAATTATAGACGAATTCTCTCTTTTATTCTTGTTTTCCTCTTGAATACTGCATTTGACTATGCAAGTATGCATTACAAAAAAGTACTTGCTTTATTGCTTGGTCCTCTTGCTTTATTACTGAAATTGTTGCTTTTACTGAAATTACAAAAATTGAGGGAGTATTTAGTGAGTTATTAATAGGGGTATACAGGTCTATTCTTTCTCCTCTTACTTTGATTTGACTGTTTTCTGATCTGTGTGAAAAGTGGAACAAGACTTCATATTACAATATTTTTTCTCCTCTTACTTTGATTTGACTGTTTTCTGATCTGTGTGAAAAGTGGAACAAGACTTCATATTACAATATATATTTTTCGTGTGAGTTTGGTAATGGCATTTGGTGAGCTAGGGATGCTAGTTGCCAACCACAAAGCAAAGCCACTAAAGCTCTCCTAACTCCTAACTGTTTTGTGAAATGCAATGGGTCCACTCATGTTAATATGTCATGCATATTGTACATTTGATGAGTTGGATGCTGGTAAATCTACATTTGTCTCGATTTGAATTTTACCAGCTGTTAGGAGTCAATTCTGTTGCAATTTGAACATGATCATGTTAGGCTTTTTAAATTAGGGAGTTGTTGACACAATCTAATTGTATTTGTAGAAGCATGATAAATTAGGTATGTTCTGATCTGTGTGAAGTTATTACTATTGCTGTTGTTAGGAATCAATTTTGTTGCAAGCTGAACATGATTATGTTAAGCTTAGTTCAGATTAGGGAGTTGTTGACACAATCTATATTGTATTTGTAGAAGCATGATGAATTAGGTTTTTTGGTGTCAATTGTCACATGATGAATGACAATTAGGAACTTATTACCATTATTGCTGAAGCTGTGCAAGATATGTTGCATGCTTGGACAGATAACCATGCCTGCAAGCAGGGGCATTCCAAGCACTGCGATTCACCTGCATTTATCCATTATTGCATGGTCATTAAACCCATACTTAAGAAGAGTAGCACTAAAAAAGTTCATTGATGCGCTTAACTGAACGGTTTGTTGTGCTGCAGCCTGCAAAACAATAAGATCATTAGAGGTATCTACAATGTAAGGGGGACTAAGCTTTTTCCCTAGTGTTTAGCACCTCCTCTCTCTCGAAGACAGGACCCGCCCCTCTTTTCTCCCTCCCCCATGTGAATGACAGGTGGGCCCTTTTTTTCGCCGGTTGGGGGGGGGGGGGGGCTTGGAACTGGGACTAAGGTAGCAGTACCAACAATATTTTCTTAGAACCTCCTCCCTCCAATATTTGGCACCTGTACCATGGATGCCAACGTTGGTACTGGAGCTAACACACACACTGTGGATGCTCTAAGGTTCATTTTTTTGGTTGTATATCAATTTTAGGCTTATCTCAAAATATCTGGGTTGTTTATGGGTATCTCTTCCGTAGAAATGTTTTGTTACAAGGGTGAGTCGTGGCTCTTTATAAAGTTTGTAAGGGGTAAAGTTAGATTTACTCAAACTGCTTTTAAGGCCTATAAGATTCTTTGGTTGGATTAGATGTTATGAACCCAATAAGCCAGGATAAGGGTAAGATAGGCCAAACAGGCCCATGACCTAATTTATTGCAAATTGAACAAGCAGTGATCCTATTTAAGCTTAGTGAGCAACTGAGCATATGTTGCATCTATTCATAAGCTCTTAATGCCAGCTACCAACTTATAATTGTTATTAACTTTGCTAATTCATTTAGGATTTTTCACGTTTCCATACTGCTCATCAGAAATTCGATGCATGTCATGAATGAATTATTTATGTGGCTAATTTTTCTGACACCTTGCAGATATTAGTGAGCTGAACCTACCTAAGACCACATCGATTTCTTTTCCCAATGGAAAGGATGATCTGATGAATTTTGAGATCATCATCCAGCCTGATGAAGGATATTACATGTACGTACCATGCTACAGGGCTAGTTTGCCATTGCTGTATTTTGCTGCTAATCTAGTCAAGAGAATCTTTACCAATTGTAGTATAATATTTATGTTATGTCTCTAGTAAAGAGGTTATCAGTTAATATACCCAAAATTGTAAGATAGAACTTCAGCTTAAAAGCCACTGGTATGCCGAATCTAGCCTAAGTTCATGAACTATCATGGTTATTTACTTTCCCAGTATGTCTGTTGAGTAGTTGACACAAATTCTGCCACTTCTATGTGGACTACTCTATGCCTCTGTCACTTGTCATTCCAGAGTTACATTTTGCCAGTGACATTTTGTGAAATGTCCATGCTACATACCAAGTTTTCTACATCTGATTATATTTATACTAATTTTTGTAGGGGTGGCACTTTTGTTTTTACCTTTCACGTATCTCCATCTTATCCTCATGAGCCTCCAAAGGTCAAGTGCAAGACCAAGGTATAAGATGGAATCATCTACGTCTATGGTTTCTTTATTTCCGTCCACTGAGTTTCATGTTCATCTTAACCAGTCAGTCACTGTGCGTTTATAACATATGCAGGTGTACCATCCAAATATTGATTTGGAAGGAAATGTATGTCTGAACATTCTGCGTGAAGATTGGAAGCCTGTTCTCAACATCAACACTATTATTTACGGCCTGAATCTTCTTTTTACGGTATTTCATCTTCCTTGATACCCCCATTGATTCCAACAAATCTATTTTAGAAAAAAAAAAGAGAAGATGGAAAAGTAACATTAGTAAATTTCAATTCATGTGTGCACTGTTGTTATCATGGTACTATTTTTTTTTTCGTAATCTCACTTTTTGGTTGGAGCATTAACGTTTGCAAAGGTAATAATCAATAGTGTGGTAGCAAGGAGGTTATCTTCAAATGAGCATGCCAATTTGAGCGAGACGGACCTAAGTAGTTCTTAAGTTCTATTTAATATGCATTGGTAAAACTGAATTCAATCCCTAACATATTCTTAGGAAATAGAAGTTAAAGGAACGCTTGTGTATTATTTAATATGCATTGGTAAAACTGAATTCAATCCCTAGCATATTCTTAGGAAATAGAAATTAAGGAACGCTTGTGTATAAGGGACATTTTGCCATTTAGTCAATGGAGTGCAGTCCATGAATTCGAATTAGTGATATGGTTAGTTCATTGATTTTTCTTGAATGTGGGTGGTGAATTTGAGTTATATGTAAGCAAAACTAAAGTACAAAAAATCTGTATTCTCTTGAATGTTAAAGCATTTGTAACTACTATGCCGAAGAGGGCCAAACGGCATGACTTGAAGGGGATTAGGGTTTCTAGATGAGAGGGATAGACATATGGCTGAGTTCTTTTTGACTTTCAGCCAGTTTATGTTTGTACTGTCTACAGTAATTATCGTTTAAACAGTGTGTTTTTTCAATGCGGATTTAACAGGAAGATTGTAATAAAAAGTGTACTGAGTTCAGCTGTATCGGCCAAAATCACATGCGACTATTTTCTTGTACGTATTACCTCTCGCGAACAGCCAGAATTCAAATATTTAAGCCATCAGCTCAAAAGAACCCACCTATAGATTGAACGAGAGAAAGCAATAGATTATAATAAGTTTATTTCTTGCCTGATTCTCAAAGGTTACAACGCCTATACTTTTATAGAACTAGCTGACGTGATCCTTGTGAATTTGGACTAACAGATACGTACTCAACTTCCTACCAACACATGGACTCAACTGAACGTTCTGAACCTTACTAAACAGACATGAACTCAACTCAGCTCTAAGACTCCTTTCCTAATCATCTTCTTGGTCGGCTGGTATTCCAATATGCTCTCGCGCAGAAACCTGCCGTCATCTTCCTCCTGGACGTCTTGCCTCGAACAGTCAAAATTCAAATATTTAAGCCATAAGCCATCAGCTCAAAAGAACAAACCTATAGATTGAAACGAGAGAAAGCAATAGACTATAATAAGTTTATTTCTTGCCTGATTCTCAAAGGTTACAACGCCTATACTTTTATAGAACTAGCTGACGTGATCCTTGTGAATTTGGACTAACAGATACGTACTCAAATTCCTACCAACACATGGACTCAACTGAACGTTCCGAACCTTACTAGACATGAACTCAACTCAGCTCTAAGACTCCTTTCCTAATTATCTTCTTGGTCGGCTGGTATTCCAATATGCTCTTGCGCAGAAACCTGTCGTCATCGTCCTGCTGGACGTCTTGCCAGCCAGCTGTCCGGCCGCTAGTATTCTTGTGCAGCTGTACGTATGTGCTGCTGTTGCTGCCTAGCCCATTTCCACAATAGGAACATTCTGGGTGACATGTTATCCAGCACTAAAGTCAGTACATCGCAGATGCAGTTCATCAATCATCAATTTCATATGCTCACTTGCGCATTGAATGTCGTTGGTGGATTTGACTGTTACCTAAATTAGTCATTGTAATGTAAATCATTAATTAATGGAGTGGAACTACTGCTAAGAAGACAAGTTACCCTGAACCCTGTTTTCGTGGATGACATCTTGGAGAACCCATACTATAGTTTCATCGGCCAAACATTTCAATAAAATTGCATGTTAGTTTGACTGACGTTCTGCTTTAGATTCTTATGGCTTGTTTGGATAGGTGGGGATTAGAACTAATCCCTTTGGGCATACTTATTTATACATTGCCTTTTCCATTTCTGAGTTTCTTTACTAGAAAATTTTCTTAATGGACATTGTTTAATGTTTATTTTATATGCAGCAACCAAACGATGAGGATCCCTTGAACCATGAAGCAGCCGCAGTCCTCCGTGACAATCCAAAGATGTTTGAGGCTAATGTTAAGAGAGCAATGGCTGGAGGCTATGTGGGTCAACACTATTTTCCAAGATGTGCATGATGGTTCTGGCTGTCGAACATTGCTGTCTTATGCTGCCTTGAAGCCACTTTGGCACCTATCTTACACCAGCATGCCCAACCTTCTGGATTTGTGTGGTTTCAGTGCGTGGAAGTGCTGTTGGAAGCATCCAAATAGCTCATGGTGCGATGTGCGTGTTTGCCCACCGTTGTGGTATGTTTAAAACCGGTACATTGGTGATCTGTTGGTGGTGGTACAGATGACAAGGATATGTATCTGAACTGTGGAACTTCATATATCCTAAATGAATTTATCATTTTCAGTGTGATCCTTTGTTTAGCACGAAAGAGATTGTTTTCAGGAAAAAATGTCTATTCTTAAAAGAATGTCAAATTTTTATTCTGTATGGTTTCGAACTATTTTTGTTAAATAATCATTTCTTGGTATTTTAGAAATAACCCATGTTGGATCTTTTTTTATACTAGACCCGTCCATGTCCGGTTTGGTACAACTTTTCTGGGTGACCTTGCAACAGTTTAAATTATAATGGCTAATATGTTTCTACCATTTATTCTTAAAAGAATAAATTGTTGTGAAAACACGAAAATCATGGAAAGGTCCATGTTTTTGGGGTCTTCGTGTCCATGGGAACTAGGCCTGGCTGAGCTAGATCCTAGCAATGAGGTTCCACCAGAACTCAACCTGACCCAAATGTTTGAACATGGTACAGCTTACGCGTGGAGAGATCAAGGGGAACAAACAAGTTGAAGTGTGGAAAACCTCTCGGTTTTAGGTAGCAAATGGACATGAAAAAATTTAGAAAACGACAATGCTGTACTTTTCGGTTTGCTTTGTTTATCAACTGTGTATAAAATGTCAAGTTTAAATTTATTGTATTTAAAAAGTGATAAAAATAAGAAAATTGTGTGTGACACCCTAGCCTAACACTGAGTCTGGAATACTACTACCATTCACTTTCACTCCAAATTATGTAACATCTCTTTACTTCTATTGATGCCATGCAATGCAATGCCTGTGTGCATATCCCAATCTCTTTAGCATATATCGGCATAGCGGGGTGAGTACCTATAGATGCTCACTCAACTCCGTCCTCTTTCATGCAGAGACCTCAGTAGTCCATCCTATTTCATACGGAGATCTCAATCTCCTCCCGTGGAGTACCTACCAAAATGGATCTTACTCTTTCTACTCTTGTGGGACGCCCATACAAAATAGGTCATAGATGTCCACACGTCATCTCTTTTCATGACATGAATGCACATGATACAACATTTCTTTCCAAGCACTTATCATGTGCCATCAACCATTATGCATCATCATGTATAGTTAAGTAACCATTATAAAATAATCATGTAAATAAGAATAATCATCTCATAACAACATGCTAAATATTGTATCAAATTCAATCAATAAAACATCAACCCATTTTATTGTTCTACCACGCATTTGCTTTAGCCATAAAGAAAGACATGATGACCAGTGAAACATTAGAACCTGATAAAAATCATGGTATAACATCTCAATATACATCCATAACATGCAAATAAGATGGCATGCTTCTACGCTTAAACACACATCTCTTCCCTTTTCCCCGACTTACCGATATTGCTGTCCTAAAATTCAAACATGCATAACTCGCAGCCTAGGAATCCAAACATACTAGACAATATATTTTGTGGAATCTAAAAAAATTCCTATAATTTCCTATTCATGCAAATTTCTTGATTAGGTCGTCTATGCCCTTGTTTTCAATCCTAAAGGTCAATCTTAAATCATTCTGGACAATAAACTTCACAATTTCATATCTATTTTTATACAACACCCAAAGTGGTAAATCATACCACTTATGGAAACTATAGAAATTTATTTATATCTTTTTAGTTTACACTAGAATTTAATTATCATATACTAAGTGTAATTAGCCAATTTTCACGACTATATCCAATGAAACTAATTTCAAAATAGACACATTCCCGGAATCATAACTTACATTCTACCCATCAAAATTTAATGGTATAGGACTATATGAAAATTTGAATAATTATATATACAACTTTTTATAGAGCACAAATTCTCATTAATTTGTCTAATATTATTAATCTAGGTTTTTACCTCGACACTACCAATTGACGGGCAGATACTCTATAGAAAGATAATAAAATTATTTACAATTCTCTGGTGAACCAACCTCCAAAATTTACAACGAAAAGTACCCAAAATTTCCCTACAACCCACTGTCCACAAACCGATGTAGCAATTAGGGTTTTGGCCACCACCAACTGCACTAAAACGCATCTACTGCATAAATCCACTCTACAATCATAACTAAACCTTGAACTAAAAAATGAAAGGAAGTGAGATTGTTACCCTAGGAGTTGAGCGTGGAGAACGGCACGAACATGGAACCTTCTGTGTTCCTCTCCCTCCTCTTCCTCTTCTTCCTTCCTTTCTTCTGCATGCATCTTCCTTTCTTTACTGCCTTGTTCCTTCTTTCCTTGTCGCTGGCTCCTTCTTGCTTTGGCGGGCAACAATGCAACAAATTTTTTGTACGAATAATCTATTTTTATTCAAAATTACAGAAATATACCTGCGGATTTTTTTTTACAAAAATAGGCTCCAGTCGCCCAATGGGGAAGCGACTGGAGCTAATCGCCCAACCAGGGGCCGACAGAATCTCTGTCGCTCTACCCTCGGGCAACTGAAATCAGTCGCCCCCCATTGGGTGACTTGCAGTGCTGTCGCCCCCCCATTGGGCGGCTGCACTTAGTCCCCCGTGAATTTTTTTAAGTTTTGTCAATTTTGTAGTTTTAAACTGGGAAAAATCTGGTGGAGTTGTAATAAAATTTTATGTTCATTGTATGTTGTAAGCGCGTAAAAAATTTTGGTAAATATTTTTTAGGAACGATTGACCGTAGAACGATCGGTACATACAATGGTAAGTGATATTTTGATATTATTGAGAATTAGTGTACGGAGAGAACCGGTATGTTAATATTGTTAAATGACTTGCTATGTGAATCATTGAATGTGAAAAGACGAGATAATAAGCTTATCTGAATAGAAATGAACTGCATAATACAGTTGGGAGTAACATGCCGCATACTTTTTTATTACATACATAACATATAGCATCATGTGCGACTAACTAACCCAACTGCTCGTACGACCTACTGTGTGGACCGGGGCCAGTTTCCCTTCCTTGCCCGCTCGGCGTTGAACTCCTCTGCGGCCTCTTTTGCCTTAGCCGCCATTTCCCTCTTTCTCTCGCTCCCTGCGCGTGCACGCTTCGGGATGAGTTTTTGTCTCGCGTTGTATACGCAGAGTTTTCTCGTTCTTGCGGTGCTCCTCCTCCCGCAACTCCGATGACCTTGCGACATTCCACTCCTCGAAGTCGAGGGCCCATTGGTCCGCAGGGTGGATCTCAAGATCGATCCATTTACGGTAGCCACATAGGGGTTCCGGGGACTGTAAACACAGGGGAGAGATTGTTAGTGTGTGCTGTAAAGGAGAAAAGGTAGGGGAAAATGGTGCATGTGGTCCTTACCGGCTGCCGATAGGTTGCGGTGTCTAAACGGCGGTCGGGTTAGTCACTGAAGTAGTTTGCACAACCCCAATAACGCATACCTAGGCTGATGCGGTGCTTAGACTTGAAGAACTTGCACGTGTCCCCGCACCAACAAAGGGGGTGTCTCCCCCTCAGGTGGGAGTTGCGACGAACGCTCGGTGGGAACGTTCGGGATGGGGTTGTTGCTACGCGGCCGCTCATTGCGGGGAGCTGACCTCGTAGCACGCTGGGTTTGTTCTGCCCGGGCTGCAATAGCCCTTATTTTCTCATCACGGGCAGCAGCTGACCATGCTAGGTCACGGGTCTCCTCCCATTGCTTCACCATCTTGTCGCATTGCTTCTTCTGGCTTTTGTCCATCTTGGTGCGGTGAAGAAAGCGCGGTGTAGTGTGGGGTTTGGAAGTGCAATGTTCCCTGCGAAATGGAATGCACACCAATTTATAGGGTCCGTTTTCTCTCTACTCCTACGTGTAAAGCTGGTCTGCGTGGTCCTAGCACTGAGTAAAGCTGGGCCGTGCTGCCATATCATTGCAAAAAGGCTGCGTCGTCATGCCATGTGACTGTGCAAAACTGCCCCGTTTTGTCATGTCACTGCGTAAAGCTGCACTCTTATGTCATGTCTCTGCGCAAAGCTGGCCTTTTTTGTCATGTCACTACGCAAAGCTGACCTCTTTTGTCATCTAACTGAGCAAAGCTGCCCCGTTTTGTTATGTCTCTGCGCAAAGCTGGCCTCTTTTGTCATGTCTCTGCGCAAAGCTGACATCTTTTGTCATCTCCCTGAGCAAAGTTGCCCCGTTTTCTCATGTCACTGCGCAAAGCTGCACTCTTATGTCATGTTTCTGCGCAAAGCTGGCCTCTTTTGTCATGTCACTGCGCAAAGCTAGCCTCTTTTGTCAGCAATATTCCATTGCAGTAAGTTCTCTCGTTCTATATAAAAAGCATGGGTGCTTGTAAATCCAACGAAGAAGTACCTTCTCTGTCGTGCAGATACATACCATAGCGGACGCCGAGGGGCCAGTTGGAGCGGGGTCACCAAAAGAAGACCTTCCCTTGCAAAGGAGGGAGGACTTTGGTCCTAACTGCCACTTGATACCCAGGAGGCGTGCTCAACCAGTGTGGCCAAAATGCAGACACAATGAGTACGCGATCGTCCAGGTCATCGAAGGCCATTTCGATAGCAGGCGATGTTTCTTCCGATGCCCGCACTTCAGGGTACAAATTGCTAATAGTACATTTTTTGTTACTGCTCATAGAACCTCTTTGTTTACCGTCTTTTTCGTAGATGGCAAAATGCGACTTCACCTGCTGGATTGACCCTCCTCATGAACTGTATATTGTCAACTATGTGGATACATTATGGGATCGACTATTTGAGTTGGAGGAGCGACTCGACACTCTCAATGAGGAGAACAACGACCTCCGCCAACAGATGCAACCCGAGAGGGGCAACGAGGAGGTTGTCAACATAGGAAGCTCGTACGATCCGACATGTTGCTGTGCAAACCCTAGCTGCATATGTGCGTACCACTACAATGACGGCCAGCCCCGTCCGAGGCGGCCCCCTCAGCAATACTCCATGTGGGTGCCACAAGACTCGTTTGGCATATAGGCAATGAGGTGTATGGTTGTACCATAGTATGTAGGAGTGTTGATCGAAATAATGTGCTATGTTGTTAAGCATGTCACGGATTGATTGTTATCTTCGCGCGGTTGTTATCACAAGTCATAAAAATATCACATTTTAACTAACAGCAAATACAACTAGTAAGGCCCCGTTTGGCAGAGCTCTAGCTCTAGAAAATCTGTAGATTTCCTAGAGCTGGTCATCTGTAGCTCTAGGAAATCCTGGATCTAGAGTTGCAGGCATGTTATGTGCATTTACATGACTCATTTCATTTATATTATATATTAAATAAAAATATTTAAATTACTTTAATTTAGTCAACAAACTACAGATCCAGCATAGATCTCGAAGCTAGAGCTGTGCCAAACGGGGCCTAAGTAAGTAAACAGAGCAATACTAAGCTACCAGCACAACACCAACTACATTACAGAAAAGGGGATGTAACATAGCAGTTTTACAAATGGTACATGAAATTTAGTTATAGTCTCCAAGAACTACCGATCAACACATGCATTGCATTGTCTAGCGATGTGCCCCTCCTGACCGCATCGCCCGCAATGTGCACGAGATATTCCAACTTGCGATTCATCCATATCATTTCTAATACGTCGGCTCTATCGCCAACCCTTTCCACCCTTCAGCATGTTAACATCTGGAACCCAGGTCCTCACTGCAATGTCCAAGGTGGCGAAGTTTCCGACCACCTTGAACCCCCGGAGCTCCCCACACCAAGCCTGCAGTACCCTCTCCTTAAAGAAGTACTCCAACATGAAGTTCAAATGATCCATGCCCACGGCCCCGCATGCAGTGAGGACATGAGAGCATGGCTTGTGTAACAGCTTCAGCTTATTGCACATGCAGCTAGGTTCGTTTGCATGATCTCCAAGGCATACCTCGTGAGTAACAAGGGTATGAGCCGTCCCAAATCTGGCTATATCACGGAGTATCACGTCGAAACGATGCTCCCTGTTGCCCATGACCTGCACTGTGTGCAATTGACCCTTTTGTGCCTTCTTCTCTATGTACGTCGTAATTTTGGACGAATATAGGGCTCGAGGATTGGCCGCAAGAAGTGCGGCACTCGCGTGCCCTTCCCTGAAGTAGCCGATTGTGCTGTGAAGAACACCTTCCACGATGGCGACAAGGGGCTGAGAACGGAGGCCCCTGAGAACCCAATTATACACCTCAGCAAGGTTAGTTGTCATTATACTGTACCTTGCGCCATCTGTGTCATGCAACAGCGACCACTTCTCCAATGGTTCCCCCTCGATCCATTGCGAGAAGCACTTGATGTTTCGTGAGCTCCTCCTTCTTGGACTAGCTGGGTTAGGCTCATCGAGTGCTGGCAAGCATTGCGGTTGTGCTGCCCCAGGAATGACCAACCCCTTGCTCCTCTCTTCGACGTTCTTCCTGGTGTGCTTATCCAACAACGTCCACAAAGCATCGAATTTCCTCCGCTGGTTCTACCTAGCCAGCCTCTTGAATAGCTTCATCAAAGGTTGTTTCAGGAATTGCTTGAAAAAGTTAGCCCCTAAGTGACGAATGCACCACCTGTTCCTCATGTCCGGCCAAGAAAAGGGCTCCTCGGGGTCTTCCTGAAGTTTTCTTATAGTCTTTATAATACCGGTGTGGCAATCATGGATTACGCACACACCAGGACGAGTGCCGACAACTCCAATCCTGACATGTCTGAGAAACCATAGCTAGCTCTCATAATTCTCACTTTCCACAAATGCAATGGCCAGTGGCAATATTTGGTTGTTGCCGTCAACGCCTATGGCCGTCAGGATCTGCCCCTTGTGTTTTATGATTTTCACTACTCCTCCTCCTCCTCCTCCTCCTCCTCTTCTTTAATTTTATGATTTATATATATTATTTCACTTTCTTTCTTTCTTTGATTAGCTATTCCTTAATTTTATGATTTTCACTTCTTTTCCTCCTCCTCATCGTCTTCTTTAATTTTATGCTTGTTGTTTAACTTTTTCATCCAGGAGAACTAGCTTCTCTTTGGATTTGTTAATCTCTCTCTCTCTCTCTCTCTCTCTTTCTCTATTTTTACTATGTACAAAATTGCCACCGGGGGAGATGAGGCTCAAGCCTCACTAAGCTCCCTCGGTGGCTACGCCCCTGTAGGTAGGTAACACAGACAACAGCACACACATGGCATCTAGCGACATCAACAGGGCGCGCACGGCAACAACGGTGTGGGAGCGGCAACGCACGATGCATGTACGAATACGGCCACAGATCAACACGTCTAAATTAAATGAGAGTTTTTTGTTGTCTAATAAAGAATAGAGAAAATAGAGGACAAGAACGAAGAAAATTTCAAGGCTTGAGAGGGAGAGTGTTTGGGGCAATTTTTTCGTTATCAATTTTTCAACTGTAACTTACATTATCGACTATATTACATACTCATTTTCTTTCTACAAAACTCTAGACCGACCCAGATCTGGTTTCTCTGGCCTCAATTACGTTGCTGCTTGCCGACACCTCGTAGTACGCTGACAACCGCTACAGTGCCCATCGATTGCTACAGGAATCCTTCGTTGACTGCTACAGTTCCCGCCGACTTCTACGGGAACTGCTGACGACTACTGTAGAATCCAATGACTGCTACAGTAGCCGATCGTATGCGACCACACAAAGACTGATTCAAATGACCACAAAGACACTGGTCATAACAACAACACGGACACTGGTCGTACCGACCACACAGACACCGGTTGTACCGACCACACAGACACCAATCGTTATGACCACGCAGACATCGGTCATAACGACCACACATAGACTGGTTGACCAGTTAGATTTATTCAACCACACTCACCCCCCTAAACCTAACTCAGGCTGTGAGGTCTCTAACTTCGATCAATTCATGCATTTCGCCAAACTTGGTCTTGGGAGTCACCTTGGTAAGGATGTCGGCTCGCTGCTCCTCTGTGTTGATATGCTCCACATTTATTTGTCCCTGTTCCACATATTCTCTAATAAAATAAAAATGTGTATCAATGTGCTTACTTCTTCCATGGAACACTGGGTTCTTCATGAGTGCGATTGCCGACTTGTTGTCCACGTACAAGGTCACTGGTTCAGGCTTCTTCCCAGTGATTTCAGTTAGCAGACTTCTGAGCCAGTTCGCCTGACAAGCTATGCCTGTTGCCACCATGAACTCGGCTTCGCATGACGAGGTGCAATAATCTTCTGTTTCTGTGAGCTCCATACTATCGGCTTCCAGAGTGGTAAAATGCGAAACCACTCATTGAGATCACTGTCATTGTAGTCTGTCAAGAGTCCATCACCTCCTTTCTTATACTCCAAACTAGAGTTGATGGTGCCCTTTACATACCTTAGGACCTGCTTGACTGCCTGAAGGTGCAACTCCTTGGGCGTTTGCATGAACCTGCTCAACATGTCCACTGAATAACCCAAATCTAATCGTGTGTGTGTGATATCTCAGGCTCCCAATTATGCGACAAAAATCAGTGGCATCTACTGGTACTCCCTCCACACCCTTACCGAAATGCAGTCTTTGTTCCATAGGAACTTTTGCCGAATTGCACTCCCACATACCGGCCACTTGCAACACTTTCTTGGCATACTCTAATTGCTTCAAGGTGATAGCTCCTTTCTTCTATTCCACCTCGATTCCCAGGTAGTATGAAAGAAGTCCAAGGTCACTTATCTCATATTCTTTCATCATTTGTTGCTTAAACAAATGTATATGGTCTTTTATTGTTCCAGTAACAATCAAATCATCCACATAAACTTGCACCAATAACAGCTCAGACCCACTGCTCCTTTTGTAGAGAGCTTGCTCTTAGGGGCATCTCTCAAAACTAAGCTCTTTGAAAGTACAGTCTAAATGGATGTTCCACGCCCTTAGGGCCTGAAACAAACCATAAAGCGCCTTGGATAGATTGTATACAAGATGTTCTTGATTTGCAATAGAAAAACCACCCTCTGGTTGCCTCACATAGACATCCTCTTGGAGCCTCCCATTCAGAAATGCTGATTTGATATCAAGGTGGTGCACCTTCCAATTCTCTTGAGCTGCCAATGCCAACAAAAATCTCAGCATTTCCATCATCGCTACCAGTGCAAATACCTCTTCATAATCTATCCCTTATTTCTACACATATCCCTTTGCAACAATATGTGCTTTGTGCTTAACAAGAGTCCCATTTGAATCTTTCTTTAGCTTGTATACACATAAGTCCAATTGCCTTGTGACCAGCTGGCAACTCAGTGAGAGTCCAAATTTTCTTCTTGTCTATTGCCTCCATCTCCTTCTTCATGTCATCATGCCACTCGGGTGAATCTACAGCTTCTTGGTAGCTTGTGGTTCTTTAGTTGCCAGTAACAATAGCTCTGGATCAAGTTCAATTAGCTGTGTTTCTGCAGAAATCTCAGGAAGTGATCGGTACCTCATGGATTCTTCATCTGTTTCTAGAGAGGAAGGGCTTTGAGGGGCCTGAATGTGACACCGAGGCTCCCTCTTCATTCTGTGGCTCTTGATCTGCGACAATTGAGCCTCGCTGCATTAGTTCCCCCAGTTTCTATTGCAGGATCTACTACAGTAAACTCGACAATCTCACTGATCTCGTCGCTACTTGTCATCTCCCAATTCCACTTCCTGTCTTTCTCAAATACCACATCCTAGCTCACAACAATCTTCTTGCTTTGAGGATCATAGAGGCGACATGCCTTACTCCCTTCTTCAACACCAAAGTGTACCAAAGCTTTGCTTCTGTCATCCAGTTTCTTCAAATGGACAGCTGGTATTTTTGTGTATGCAGTACAACCAAAGACCCTCACATGTGCCAGGTTTGGCTTCCTGCCTATTCATGCTTCACGTGGAGTGACACCGGTCAGAGCCTTGGTCGGCACCCGGTTCAACAGATAAATGGCATGGCGAGCTGCCTCTCCCCACATCCTGTCTAGCACTCCCATGGTCTTCAAATGGAATCTGGTTGCCACCAGCACAGTCCGGTTCCAACGCTCCACCACCCAAATTTGCTAAGGTGAATAAGGTGTGGTGAGGTGCTGGTGGACTCCCTCCTCATCACACAACTGTGCAAATTGCCTTGACAAGAATTCACCACCTCGATCAGTTCTAAGAGTCTTCAGATTATACCCAGTCTCCTTCTCTACCAGCGCCTTATACTTCTTGAAAGCATTGATAACTTTATCTTTCGACTTCAGCGTGTATGTCCAAATCATTCGGTTGAAACGATCAACAAGTAATAAGAAATACCTACTCTTGGCCTGAGTATGAGGTGTGATCGGGCCACATAAATCTATATGAACAAGTTACTGGGTACAGAACTTGACTTGGAAAAGGCAACTGGCTTTGCTTGGCTATCAAACAACCCTCACGAATTTGTGTAGAGTGTTCAATCCTTGGTACTCCCCATACCATATCTTTGTCAACTATTAGTTTCATTGCCTGAAAGTTAAGATGCCCCAACTGGGCATGCTATAACCACTCCAGTTTGGCTAGGCACATAGCAAGACAGACTGGTGCACAGGTGCACAGAACCACCTTGTACAATCTGTTGGACGTGCATTCTACCTTCATCATGAGTTTGCCAGTCCTATCATACATCCGAAGCAGATTGTCTAGGAGCACAATCTTGGTGCCATCCTCTGTCAATTGTCCCAAGCTCATGATATTATTGCAAAGGCTGTGATGTAGTATACCTCTATCAACAGCCGCTATTCTCCATTCTTGCACTCGAACAAGATTGATCCTTTCCCCTTGATTTGTACTATCAATCCACCACCGAAGCTTACCCTACCAATGACGCTTTCATCAAGCTTGGTGAAAAACGATCGTTGTCCGGTCATATGGTTACTGGCCCCATTGTCCAGGTACCACAAGCTGAATGTTGGCAACTCCTCAGCTGTGACGTGCTCGCCATCATCTGCACGTAAGTCCAGTAGGACATGCTACTCATTTAAGAGCACCAAGTTGCATGGCTCCTCCACACATACTATCAACATCAGGCCTAGTTCATCCTTCTTACCTTGCATTAGGTTCACCTCCTCTCAGTGCTTACTATGACATTCAGAGGCATAGTGCCCCTTATTGTCACAATTGAAGTACAAGATGTGGCTTTTGTCCCTGCCAACTCCAATGCCATCCTTTTTCGTCCCGTCGAGGCTGGTAGAACGTCCTCTAACATGCCTGCGGCCGCACCATCGAAAACGACCTCTGCCCCGGCCATGTCCATTTGAATTTCCAGCACCTCACCCCTTGTTGCTTGTCGACGACTCCCCACTGCCACGTTTCTGCCACACCAACCACTCAGTATGAGTGAGGAGGAGCTGTCCATCAGTGTTGGTGTCGCCTATGCGATGACAGATCCTCTCCTCATAAGCTTTCAGGTGCCCTTTGGCCTCCTCAAAGGGCATCGACTCCATATTGGAGAACTCATGATTTAGGCGACCATCGAGAGGAATTTGTTGGGTGCTGAATTGAGGAGCTTCTTCACAAGCACTAGATTCTCCAAAGTTGTACCAAGCACACTGTACTTGCTCGCCATCCTGCTCAGTTTCTCGGCAAAGTCATCGATGGACTCTCCCTCCTTCATGCGCAATGCTACAAACTCGCTTTGCAGTGTTTGCAAATGCGCCTTTTGCACCCGATCAACCTTGAGGTATTTGGTTTTCAGAGAATCCCATACCTCCTTGGCTATTTTCTTCTTGGCCACCTGCAGAAGAATGTCTTTGGGTATGGCTTGGAAAATGAACGCCCGCGCCGACTTGTCCTTCTTTGCCTCCACGACTGCTGTAGGAACCTACTGCTGACTGCTACAGTGGCCATCGACTTCTACAAGATCCTACTGACGACTGCTACAGGGACCTCTGTCTGCTATAGAATCCAACAACTACTATAGTATCGGTCATGTGCGACCACACAGAGACTAATCGAAATAACCACAAAGACACCAGTTGTAATGACCACACAGACACCGGTCGTAATGACCACACATAGGCTGGTCATAATGAGCACACCGAGACTAGTCATAATGACCACACAGACACCGGTCGTTATGACCACATAGAGACCGATTGTTACGACCACACAGACACCGGTCGTAACAACCACGTGTAGGCTAGTCGACCAGTCAGGTTTATTCGACCACAATGCATGCATGTAGCGGTAGGCATGCCCTCACATGGCAGCAAGCAGTAGGCATGCAAGGGCAGTGGCTCGCGGCAGCCACGGCATGGTTGCGGTGGCATGAATAGCTAGGGTAGAAGGAAGAGGTGTTTGGGGTTTTGGGTGCTACGCCGCCTCCTCTCATGCTTATATAGTGTGGGCCTGAGACAGACTTGATGCACATAGTCGTGGTCCGGCCCCCTTCTCTCTTTTTTCTTTTAATTCCTTTTTCCTCTATATTCTAGTCCCTCACTAACAATGGAATATTAGACCACTGATGACCAAGGTTGTCAGTATCGTGACACATGTCGTAAGATCATGTGATTCTACGATCATACTGTGGCTGGATGACACGTGTTAGTGTATGGATCACTTTCAGGTAGTATCACACCTGGATCGCGATCCAGAGCATAGAGTCGCTAGAATCGTGACACAAAAGGCATGATACATGATCCCACAGTCGGGCGAAATGGTAGCCATTCGATTCGATCGGATGTCCAAAAATGGGTGCGCGTGTGCCTAGGCACCCAGCAGAACCAAGGAAAACCCTCAAAGGGAGACTGAGAATGATAGCCAGCAGCTTAAGTCTCATTCGGTGAGTTGGACCTCTCTAGTTCTCCCCTCCATCTCCATTCTCCAATCTCCAGATTCTCCAATCTCCACTATCCACTTCCCTCTCCTGAGTGCAAATCTCTAGATATGTGCCATCGCTGGAGCCACAGCTAGTGGTGCCATCATAGTGTAGTGGCGTTCCTCGGGGGTCACCGCCCTCCCAGTCTTCTAGAGGCGGAGTTGCCGACCGACCCACCGCAGGTCCGCAACTGCAGCATGGCATCCTTTGTTTTCTAGTTTCGTGATCATTCCTTGTCTGGTTAGGCTAGCTGATATCTAGATGTGTAGATTCTAGATAGTTAGGGAGTCTTGCTGATTGAATATGCAAGCAGGGTTTCTGAGCATTTCATAATGCAATGGCTTCTTGGACAAAAGCAAAACCAAGTAATAATTATGCTTTGCTGCATCAAAGTTTGTGATGATTGAGATTTCATGATAGTCAATTTAATTGCAGAATGTTGGTAATGTCAAACTGTTAGCTAGTAGATCGGGTGTATGTAACTATGTAAGAGCAGGAGTAGCGTTGATATGCTATTGTTTTCTTCTACGGATGTAATTTGTAATGGGGTTGGGTTTTCAATATACATTTGTTCATGGAAAAATATCTTTGATGGTACATCCACTGGGTTCTTAAAATCTATGGCGGGGTAGCTTTTTCACTCATCTCTAGTACTACAACTCGGTTAATAACATTGGGTAGATCACTCATGATTCATGAACTAATGATAGTTTACTGTGTTAGTAAATTGTGTTTGTCCCTGTTTTTCAGATAAAGGGAAAATGTCAACGAGAGGAGACAATAGTAGTGCTAGCTGTGCGGCTACTACTAATGCAAGTGCTACTCCTTCTGCTATTGGAGATCATTGCAAAGATGTTGATGCAAAAAGGAGAAAGCTATTATCACAAGATAGCCTACGAGAAGATGCTAGCCAACCACTCAACAAATGTACAATGGATCAATTTGTGACAACACGCAAGAGTCAAGAGACAATGAACCGGTATTTGAAATAACAATTGAGGGAACATGTTTGTGCACAAATCTGTCTTTTTTTACACTAGTGATATCTCCTTCAATGCAATCAAGAATCTAGAGTTCGCAAAGATGGTTGATTTGATTGGGAAGTATGGCATGGGGCTGAAGCTTCCATCTTATAGTCATGTGCGAGTTAAATTTCTGAAGCAAGAGGTGGAGTCTACTTTAAAGTTGATTGATGTGTTCAAAGAAGAATGGAAGAAAACTAGATGTACAATAATGTCAGATGGTTGGACTGATAGGAAAAGAAAATTGATATGTAACTTCTTTGTCAACACTTCGAAACGAACAGATTTCTTGACATCTGTTGGTACATCAGCATATCCAAGATAACTTAGAAGGTTTTTGAGATGTTGGATCAGGTTGTGGAAAGAGTTGGAGAGGAAAATGTTGTACAAGTTGTCACAGACAATGCTTCAAATTATAAAGCTGCTGGTGATCTCTTGATGGCCAAAAGAAAGAGGTTGTATTGAACGCTCCATGTGCTACACACTATATTGATTTTATGCTTGAGGATTTCGAAAAGCATGTTGATATTCACAAGACAACAATTCAAAGAGGACAGAAAATCACAACTTATATTTATCAAAGAACCTTGCCTCTTACATGGTTGAGAGATTTCACTAGAGGAAAAGACTTAATTCATCCAGTAGTCACAAGATTTGCCACATCATACTTAACATTGAAGTCACATCATGAACACCAAGGTGCTTTGATAAACATGTTCAGTTCCACTAAATGGAGGAGTAATAGGAATTTTATTTAAACTTACAACCTGTTATGTACTTAGTTACTTTCAATCTTCTCCTTGTGTTCTAAAGCTTGTTTATTATTTCATATGCAAAGATTTTCTAAAACTGAGGAGGGAAAGAATGTTGAAGCAACTGTCATGGATAGTGCTGGATTCTAGCCCAATCTTGTAACATGCTTGAAGGCTGCATTGCCTCTCATCAAAGTTCTACGCTTGGTTGATTTAGATGAGAAGCCTGCTACGCCATATATTTATGAACAAATGGACCTTGCAAAGAATAGAATAAAGGAAAACTTCAATAATGAAAAGAAATGGTACATGCTTCAAACTTCTAAATCAAATATTTCATTTTGTTCTCTACAATAGGTTCTTTGGTGGATTACTTAAAGTAATAGCATACTTGTGTCATTCATTTCTATAGGTACATGCCAATACTGCAAACCATTGATGCAAGATGGGCATCACAACTTTCAAGGCCTTTACATGCTGTTGCATACTATTTGAACCCTGCCATTCATTATAGTTCTGGATTCAGTTATCATCCTGATATTAAACTTGGATTGTATGCCTCTCTTGACAAGATGATACCCAACAAATCTGAATTAGTGAAGGCTCGCATGCAACTTGATACATTTAAAGGTGCAAAGGGACTTTTTAGCATTTTTTATATATTTGCAAATTGTTTGTCTTTTGTCTTCTCTACTTCAATATAAATAATTTTTATGTTGCATTAGCTGATTGGTGGGATTCCTATGGCGATGAATGTCCCGAATTACAAAAGCTTGCCATTAGAGTTCTATGTTTGACATGTAGCTCATCTAGTTGTTTGTGTAATTGGAGTGCATTTGAGATGGTACCAACTTTATATGTCATAGCTCATTGAATTAATGAATACTCAATTATTCATTAGTGGATTCAGAATATGTAGCTTGTATATTGCTATCTTGTAGGTTCACTCGAAGAGAAGAAATCGCTTACACCAAGAAAAGATGAATGATCTAGTTTTTTATAATGTATAATATAAAATTGAAAGAGAGGCAAGAAAAAGAGAATCTCAAATATCTTATGATCTAGATGATGTGCCTTATGATGATGAGTGGATAATTGGAAAGGAGAGCCAGGCTCTTCCTCAAGACAAGTAGTGGCTAAGAAATCTTGATAAAATTGCTCAAAAATATGCTAATTTAGCAACTGAAGAATTAACATTTGATTCAAAAGTCGAAAGTTTGGCTAGGGACATAAATGAAGCATGCATAATTATTTTCATTTGTGAATTGTTTAGTACTTCAATATTTTTCAACTTTTCATATCCATTAACTTGATAACTTCTACATTTCTTTGTTAGATGGTGGCAGTGAGGAGCACAATGACCATAATCAATCTACACCAACTTATGATGGCAATGACAATGAGGACAATGATCATGCAATAGATGAAGAGGATGACACTGCTATGACTGCTCCAAGTCGACATGAGGGAGGTATTGAAAAGGAAAACCCATCTATCTCATGTGTTGGTAGTTCATCTAGGCCATTAATTCTTGATGTTGCTAACAACTTAGATCATCTTTGGTGATGTGGTCAGAAGTGATCATTCCTGATGTATCATGTATTCTGTTGCCTGTTGCATTGTGTTCTTGTATGCTGTGGAAGTGTGAAGTACTGAAGTGTGAACTTTTGGGTGTTTTGCTGCCTGTACCTACTGCCTGTAGCCCTGTACTACTGTCAACTTGTTGCATTGTGCCACTGTGTTCTGTAACTTGTGTTCTCCACTTGTATTGTGTTTTGCTGGCTGCTGCCGCCTGCCTGTACCTGCTGCCTGCACAGCTGAAGTATTAACTTATTAGTTGTTGCTTTATGAAATGTGATCTGCTGCTATGAAGTATGAACTATGGAAGTATGGAATGGAACCATTGTATTTGTATGTTGTATCTGCTGGCTGCTGCCTATACAATGGAAGTATGGTCTATGGAGCTATGAACATGAAGTATGAACATTGAAGTCTGAACCTAGTATGAAGTATGAACTCTGAACCTACACTACTGGATTTTGGATTACGATATTTTGCATAATTGATGAATTTATTATATTTAAAATAAAAATTTCATAGAATCGTGATCCTACGATCTGAATCTGCTCACAAGAAAACGATCCCAGGCAGGACCGCGATCCTGACAACCTTGCTAATGACCCATTAGGCCCAAAAGCAACAATTATTTAATCTCACTTAGTTATTTCACATATGAAATCTAGGGATATTATATTGCAATGTTGTTGAGTCATGTGTACATCTCATTTATGTCCTCATAGGGCAATATTGTGAATATCTCATATTTGATCCGAAGCCTATGCAATTTGGCTTCTTTAACCGTGGACGTCCCTTCATGAATTTCGGAAAGGGTTGTCCAAATAGCATGAGCTATTTCCAAAATGCTCACCCTGTTGAACTCGTCCGCATTTAAAGCTCCACATAGTGCATTCATGGCTTGGGCATCTAAATTAGCGTTACGCCCGTCTTGTTTCGTAAGGTGCAATGGATCAAGAGGCATGACGTAGCCCTCATTTACGGTTTGTCAAATATTCGGACTCATGGCCTTAAGATAAATAGACATTCTAATTTTTCAATAAGTATAATTTGATCCATCAAAGAAAGGCGCCTTTCCTATAGCAAATCCCTCGCTAGCCATCCTTTCTCTCTAGACGTTTAATTCTAATAATGAGAGACCAAGCTCTGATACCACTTGTATGATCAAGTATAACCGATTAGAGGGGGGTGAATAGGAGGTTTTTAAATTTTCTTATCTTTTAATTAATTTTCTACAATTTAATATAACAAGAGTGTAAAGCACTTAATACCTACACAATTCTAGTTAAGTAGAGTATCAACACTAGCTCTATCTCAAATAAATGATCACAAAAACAGTAACAAATAAGAGCTAGAAGAAATAAGAGAGGAAACAAGTATACTTGATGTTTTACCATGGTGCTCGGAAATTTGCCGGTTTCCCCAATCCACATTGAGGTTAGCCCAAACAAATTGGACCGGCTCCACGAATTAAGCCGAAGCACCTCCAATCCACTAGTGGTAGCTCTTCCCGCTCCGGGTAGCTGAGCTCCAACTTTCACACGAACAACGGGCCTTCTCACAAACTTCTTTGAGAAGATCACTGATCAACCTCTACTCGATCGTCCAGGTGCCGGCAAGCACCAAGAGTAATAGACCACGGGCTTCACTTGATTGCAAATGAGTGCCAAAGGGTCAACTATTGAATGCTATGCACTTTTTGGCTCAACCACCTCAAATGAATGCACAAGGAGTAAATGAGGTGTGGAGTGAATGCTCAATGCTCAAAGATATTCAATGGGGTCTCTTACATCTGTCCTTGAGCAGTGGTACGGGTATTTATACCCTCACCAACCAAAACTAGCCGTTTCAAAGAAATTCCAGAAAATTCAGGGCGAGCGGAAGTACCGTAGGCCAATGGCCAGTACTTCCGCTCTGGTTCTGTCGCGGTAGAACGACTATGTCAGAAGCTCTGAGCTAGCCGGTTGAAAGTCGGCGCGGTACTACCGCCGTTATAAATCTGGTACTTCCGCTTTGCAGAAGTTCCGGGAAGTCGGCGTGGTAGTACCGCTTGGGCTGGAACCAAAAGTTGGCGCTCTTTGGAAAAAAGCTTCTGCCCTTCCCACCGGAGCTTCCGTGCTCCGAAAGTACCGCTTCATACAGTGGAACTACCGCTTCCAACGGTAGTTCCGGCGTTAAACCACCAGTACTTGCGGATCCCGCAAACCTCAAAAATCACCTGGAGGGTGCTCTCTGGAAAAAAGGTTCCGCTCTGAGGCCGGACCTTCTGACAAGCGGAAGTACCGCATATTACACGCCGGTACTTCCTGTTGTCCGGATAGAGCACTGAACACTCTGAGGTTTCGCTTGGATTTTCGAAGCTTCCAGGCGCTGGAAGTACCGCTCTAGACTGCGGAACTTCCGCTCTGCGATAGTTCCGACGTTATAACTCTGGTACTTTCGGTTTTCCAAACAGAGCACAGATTTGACTTTTAAATCAGATTTTCTATGAATGCATGATCCTAATTTGATCCAAATGGTACAAGAATTATGCTATCAAGCTACTTGCCATGATCTCTTTTTATGGTACGATATTTAGCCTATAATCTAGTCTTCCACCTTATCTTCTAAGACCGGTAAAAATAAAAAGAGGTTCCTAGTCTAAGTATACCTTCGTCTTGAGCCATTTTTGATCTTGACATTGATCCTTGGCATGCTTCTTGTCATCCACTTAAGGACTTAACCTTTTTAACACTCATTAAACACATTAGTCCCATATTCACATAAATTCATTAATTACCAAAACCATTTTTAGGGGCCTAGATGGTTTCCACCACCCCTCCTTAGTCAAGCGATTCATCACCTTGAAGAAATATCTTTAGAAGAAATGCCTTAGTCCAAAATACCCAGAAGTCTTTCCAGAAGAATTACCTGGCATGCCACCCGACAGAGATATAGAGTTGTGATCAACCTAAAACCAGGAATTGCTCCAATTGCTAAGAGACCTTTCAGAATGGTAGTGTATGAACATGAAGACGTGAAATGACAAATGGAAGATCTCCAAGAGAAAGGATTTACCAAACCCAGCTCATCCCCTTGGGCAGCTCATCCCCTTGGGGTTCGCCAGTACTCTTTGTTAGGAAGAAAGATGGCACATGCAGATTGTGTGTAGACTATAGAGCTCTCAATGATGTAACCATCAAAAATAAATATCCTTTGCCTAGAATTGATGATGTATTTGATTAGTTGTCAAGAGCAACAGTCTTTTTCAAGATAGATTTAAGGTCAAGGTACCATCAACTCAAGATCAGGGTAGAAGGTATCCCTGAAACAGCTTTTACCACTCGGTATGGCCTATTTGAGTATACGGTCATGTCGTTTGGCTTAACCAATGCCATCTCATGATTTGGAGCTAGCATTGGTAGTGCATGCTCTAAAAATTTGGCGGCATTACCTGATTGGAAATCACTATGATATATACACAGACCATAAGAGTCTCATGTATATTTTCACCCATACAGACCTTAACCTTAGACAATGAAGATGGCTAGAGTTAATGAGGGCTACAATTTCGATGTCCACTATCACCCCAAAAAAGCTAATGTAATGGTTGATACCCTAAGTTGTAAGCCCTACTGCAATAACATCATGATTCAAGAAATCCAACCCGAGCTCTACGATGAACTCGAAGCTCTCAAGCTAGAGATAGTAGAACATGGTACCTTGGCTACAATGGAAGTGTATCCAACTCTTGAAGAGCAGATTAAAGCAACCCATAAAGGACAACCTGGAGTCCAAAGGTTCAAGTGCCTCATGGCGAAGGGAAAAGCCCCCAAAATGGTATAAGATCAATAAGGAGTCCTATGGTATGGAAAACGCCTCTTTATTCCCCACCAAAAGGATCTCAATGACTTGATAGTCAAAGAAGCCCATAGCTCAACATATACCTACATCTAGGTAGCACCAAGATGTATCAAGATATGAAGACTCTGTACTGGTGGCCCTATATGAAAGGAGATATTATGAGTATGTAGCATATTGTGACGTGTGAAAATGGATCAAAGCTAAACATCGAAGACCCGTTGGGCTACTACAACCACTGCAGATTCCTCACTGGAAGTGGGAAGAAGTCGGAATGGATTTCATAACTAGCCTACCTTGTTCCAAGTCAGGGTATGATTCCATAAGGGTTATAGTTGATAGATTAACCAAGGTTGCCCACTTCATCCCTGTAAAGACCACCAACAAGGGAGATGAAGGACCGGAATGGCAACAGAGGGGGGGGTGAATGGTGCCTTTAAAAATTGCCCCCAAAGTATTCACGAAAATCTCAACTCTCCGATAGCTATTAAAAAGCTACGAAGAAGAAGGATCATGCTCAACGGAAAATCAAATCAGTCCGAAAGAACCTTCACTCGAGAAATGAAATTACAAACAAGGACAGGGAGCTAAGAAATGGAAATGCTAACTCAAGAGCCAAAACTGACAAACTAAACCATAACAGATAGAGAGAAAAACCGATTATGCGCTGCTCTTCTTAGGCCAGATAAATCAAAGACTTAAATCAACCTAACTAACACATCTCTGCAAAACAGATCAGCACACAAAACCTGTAAAGGAACGGTCAAGAGAATAAATTCAGACACGGACTGTCCGCACAAAAGCACTCCGGTCTGACCGGCGGGAAAACTACGGTCTGATCGGCAAGAGTACACCGGTCTGACCGAAAATCCTAACCAGCCAAAAAACGTGAGCTTGCAGATTCTAATGCACTGCTCTGGTTGCTGTCCGATGACCACAAATCCTCAAGAGTTTGAACGGCAAGAAAAAAACATAGAGTAACAAACATAGCAAGCAGACTTCATAGGGAATTGCTGAAAGCTTATAAGCTGCAAAAGGATCTTGCCAAAACTGAAAGATTGGTCAGCTGCTAAAAACAGAACAGCAGGAAGAAGAGCACTCGGCACACAAAAATACAGAAGTTCGGTCTGCAGATTGATTCACAATGTTGGCTGAAAAACTGACAACGGTACATAGAGAATAGAGAAAGAATCAGCTGGGAAGTCGGCCAAAGAAGATGCACGAACTGCTGGAAATGCAGAACACTGAATATACCGAGGACAAACTGAAAATGGCAGAAACAGTAAAAACTGCAGTTGGCCAAAAAGACAAAGAAATTCGAGGATTCTTGCTTCTCTTCTCTGGCCAAAGACATTTGAGTTTTAAACTAAATATTGTCTTTGTCTCAGGACCAAGAAGAAGCAAACAAAAGATTAATTCGGCTGAAAAGAGAGTGAATTGAGCACATAACTGAAAAGGATATACCAAACAAGAATGAGATCAAATGCTTGAATAACATGAGATTCTCATATCCATAGATTATGAGGATCTTGATCTCAAAAGGAAATAGCCTTAGGGCAAGAAGACACTAATCTGAAAGTAGAGTTTTGAAGGGAAAATGAGAGCATCACAAATCCTCTGCTCACTGTAACAGTAAACCCTTGAAATGCAAAGAACAGAGGAAATAGAGAAGAGCCAATTCTTGAGAGAAGAACTGCATATGAAGCATTTTGCTCATGGGAAAAGGGTGACCAAGGGGTCTTGAAATACCATCCAACTCAAAGCAAGGGAAATCTGCAGTCACTCAAACCAATTTGAACTAAAAAGAAATCTGAGAGCAGAACAGAAAACACACAGAGATAAACCAGAAAACAAAACATCTCAAGACAAACCATCTCCACAACAAGACTTTTCATAAAGAATCAAAAAGAGGAATGATTAAGTGATAGTTCACAGTCAATACAACCCATTATCTCAAACTGGGCACACACACACAAGAGAAAATACATTGCTGTCTACTCCATCTCCTACACTCACGCAGGGGAGACAAAAGCAAACAGACTACTGCCCTATCTCCCACAAACTCTCAACAGATAAAGGAAAAGCACAAAGCAAAACCCTAACAACCTCTCCAAAAACCATAACTCCTCATGCAAGACATGCATTCACCAGGAGACACTTCTCCTATTTATAGCCTTTGCTTAACGGGTTTCTCACTCGCTTTACCTGCTAAACCAAAAACCAAATCCGCTTCCTCATGCAGCTTTGCGCTTTTACCGAAATGCCCCTCCTACATCTTCCGGGAAGCTTCCTCATTCCTTGCCGTCTAAGCCTCGCAACCACCTCGAATCCTCGCCGTCTTCGGCACATCCCGACCGCTTTGACCTCGGCACCGCCTGTGCCTAGTCCGGTCATCCCGTGCCTCGCCACGACTCCGCCTCGATGTCCTGCAGCCATCACAGACAAGAAACACATCACATAGAACCGCTCGAGATACAGATAACACAAAGTCGTATTAGAATTAAATGCTCACATCCAAAATAGCCCAACGACCGGTCGAAAAGAAAACAGGCGTCCTAAGCTCGTCCGAACGCGTTCGACCTGGTCTGACTACAGTCGACTACACCATGAAACGACTTGGCTCGAACCACTCAAACCAAACTCAAACTTTCCCAAACACGCATCAATTACTCATCACAAACATGGGGTCACGTCCACATGGTCTCTCAGGAGATAAACTGGTTGAATTGTATATGGCCTATGTTGTATGTTTGCATGGAGTACCCAAGAGGATAGTCTTAGATCAAGGTTCCCAGTTTACCTCGCATTTTTGGGCCAGTCTGCATGATGCACTGAGGACCCATCTTGCCTTCAGCACTGCCTACCACCCTCAGACAAATGGGCAGACCAAGAGAATAAATTAGATTCTAGAAGACATGCTCCAAGCTTATGCTCTAGAGTTCACTGCAAACTGGGAAATATGCTTACTATATGTGGAATTCTCGTATAATATCAGTTACCAGTCTAGCCTTAAGATGTCCCCTTTCGAGGCTCTTTATGGAAGAAAATGCAGAACTCCACTGCATTGGTTAGAAGCAGGGAAAGGATACATCTTTGGGCCAGATACCCTCAAACAAGCAGAAGAGAAAGTCCGACTGATCAGAGATTGCCTTCAAGCTACTCAGTTTAGACAAAAGAGCTATACCAACAATTGCCATAGAGTTAACCTTCAAGATGGGAGATCATGTCTATCTCAAGGTGTCACCACTCCGTGGAGTCTGAAGGTTCAAAGTGAAAGGCAAGCTTACACCTAGGTAGATAGGCCTGTTTCCAATCATCGCTAAATGTGGAGAAGTTGTCTATAGATTGGAGCTACCCGTAAGCCTGGTAGATGTGCACAATGTTTTCTACATATCTCAGCTGAAGAAGTGCCTCAGAGTCCCTGAAGAGCAAGCGCCAATTAAGACCATCGAGCTTCAGAAGGACCTGATTGTTGAGACCCAAATATGCAAATCTGGACTCTCCTATGTATTCTGCACTAGCTTGATATTTCATCTATGTTTACACTGTATGCACTAATGTATTCACGCTAGTACACACAGTGTACACATAGATGAAATATCGATCACATCATGATTTACAAAGAAAAAACTCAAATATTAATAGTTATTAGAGTTACAACCTTGTGGCCAAGCTTACAAATAATAACCTGAAGGGCTTAAGAAACTAACAGCGTGTTAGACCATGTGCATGGTTGTCAATAAAGAAATGATAAATAATTGACATTTGGTTTGCTTTGGAATTTGCGTTTGCAAAAGTTTCAGTTGATCGCAGTTACAGGATTTCACTCTACGTGGTTTTGAGGCTTTTGAGTGGTTTTGTCACTTTCAAGTGGTGTTTCTATTGCTTTCGAGTGGCTTCAAAAGATTGCATACCTTTACAACCATGCCAGCCTTCGACTGCGATGAACTTTGATCATGACTGATGTCGACCATGACTGAGTTCAACCACACAGACTTTATTCACGACCGACTATGACTACGACATGCTATGACCACAGCAAAACAGCTTTACGAGCATGATAAGTTTTGACCACGGCATGCCTCGACCACAGTGCTATGACTTTGGTTGTACGATTACGGCATGCTTCGATCACAAAGTTACGACCACTGTTGAATGGCTCTATGAGCACACCTAGCTCCGATCATGTTCGACTACAACTATGACCAACTATAACCACGTTCAACTACGAACATGTTCGACTACGACGTTTAGCACTGACTACGTACAACTTCGATTATGGCATTTCGACCACAGTAAGTCGACCACCACCAAATGACCTTACTGGATTGATGATCATAAGCTACAATATTTCTTTTTCATGCTCATAAATCTTACTGGTGGGTAGTCGTAACTTTTACTGGTCGGTAGTCATAAACATTGTTGGTCTGTAGTCAAAACTTTTACTGATCGATAGCTGTAAATCTTTCTGGTCGGTGGTCTTGTAAGCAATAGTCATAGTCTTTGTAGTGGATACTAGTAGTCTTTGTAGATTACTGTTGTACTCGTAGACTTTGCAGACTATTGACTTACTTGTAGACTTCGTGGTCTACTGTCGTTGTCTTTGGTTTTCCAATCAGTTGTTGTAGACTACACTGTCGATATTCGAAGGCTTTGTGATCGGTTGTAGGCTTCACGGTCGGTACTTGGAGACTTCATTGCCGGTATGATTACTTTACTTCTTGTGATCTTTGTGTACTTCGAGTACTTGTGTTAGGCCAGTGGGTTGACTGGCGGGTGTGTGGTGATAAAGTGGTCGTGGTACTCAGTGGTCAGAAGGGCCGGTACTCGATGGTTGGTGATTGGTAGTTGCTGGGTGTTGTGATCAGTGGTCTGAACCTTGTGGTATGTGCTCAGTACTCAGTAGTCAGAAGTACTGAGTACTCGATGGTTTTGTTCTCGGTAGGGATGGCAGGTGTGGTCGTGGACAACCCGGTTGATGGTTGTGGATGGTCTTGTTCTTGTTCTGGATGGACAAGGGTGTTATGAGTGGTTATACTGATGTCAGTCAAGTTGAGAAGAGCTTGTGCCAGAAAAAAATATTTCTTTGGTCTTGCATATGCAGGAAGGTGCAGAGGCAATCATGGTCGGTGACGAGGAGGATCAGGACTAGGACGGGGGAAGTCTGAGGTCTGGACGATCGAGGATGTCAAGCGAGGTGGGCGGGTTCATGTTGGAGCACATGGAGATCAAAGGTGGAGATTCGTGGAGAAGCTACGGGAGGTGCGTTCCAAAAGGCTTCGATACGTGGTGATGATGTATGATAAAGATACAGGAGGTGCTGTCCTGTAGGCTTCATCACGTGGTGAGATTGGAAATGTTATGGATGGATTCCGTAACATGGAAGATTTGGAGTTTGATAAAACCGGTATTAGAAAGGGTTTCGAGTCCCTTGATTTGAGTAAGAGATTACGTGTTGTGTTCGTGTTTGAGTCGGACAAGATTGGGACGTTATCCTATAAAAGTAGGAGAGGCTAAAGACTAATGGAACCAGTTTTTAGGGCTTTCATCAAGGAAGCTTTTAGGGGTGACATGAGGGCTCTTTGTAACCACAGAACTAATAGATCAGGTCTATTCTAAGAAAAGTTCATCTGTTGTGGCATGCTTTTCCTGAGCGTTGCTTTTGTGTGTTCTCACCGACGTGCTTCAGGGAAGATGTTGTCTTCGGCTTGTTCTCAATCGTGTGGTTGATTTGTTCGAGAAGTCAAAGTCTTCTGAGCGACAGAGATCTCAACCGCGTGATTGTAGCGAGTGGTCGTGCAAGCGGACAGAATCTTCATCGAGTTTGTTTATACGATCAAGTGTTCTGTAGTTGAATTTTATGTCTGTAAAATTAGCTCATTTTTCTTTGAGAGACCATGTGGAGGTGTCCACATGTTTATGATGAGTAATTGACAAGTATGTTGCAAAGATTGAGTTTGGTTTGAGTGATTTATGCTAGGACGGCATTTGGCTCAGTCGGGTTTGGTTAGACGGACTTATTGCATATTATTCTTCCCGATTGGTCGTTTGGGCAAATTCTTGCCTGAGTATGGTTCATTGATACTATTTATGCTTACATGTGTCGAGCGATGCTATTTGATGTGTTTCTTGTCTGTGATGGCTGCAGGACGTCGAGGCGGGGTCGTGGCGAGGCACGAGGTGACCGGACTAGGCACGGGCGGTGTCGAGGTCAGAACGGTCGGATGTGTCGAAGACGGCGGAGACTCGAGGTGGTTGCGAGGCTTGGATGACAAGGAACGCAGAAGCTTCCCGGAAGGTGCAGGAAGGGCGTTTCGGTAAAAACGCAAAGCTGCACAAGTGGAAGCGGTTTTGTTCGGGTTTTAGCGGGCATAACGGGTTGGAGAACCATTAGCCAAAGCCTATATAAGGAGGGGATGTCTCATTGTGGCTGCATGGGTTCTAGGGTTTGAGGAGTTGTTAGGGTTTTGCTTTAGTCAAAATGGCTTTTGGAGAGGTTGTTTTGCTTTAGGGCTTTAGTGGTTGAGAGAGGCAGAGTGTTGTTGGAGTGTGTCTCCTCTCTGTGTGTTCTCCCGTGCTCCTCTCCAAGCATGTAGTGTTCTTGGATTTCTTGGGCTTGTGAGAGGAAGAGGATGGATTGATGTGCATGTAATCATTCCTCTTGTATTCAATAGCGTATGGGGACTCCTTTGTGATCCTTGTGTTTATGGGAATGGATGCCTTCAAGAAATCATTTGAGTTCTTGCTTGTCTGTTTGGTTTTTCTGTTCGATACTCTCTAGGCTTTATTTCTCAAATTTCTATTTTCGTGTTGATTCTTGCTGAGGAGCAGCAAAATGGGTTGCCCTGTGATGGAATTGCATTTCTAGACCCTTTGGTCATCTAGTTCCAAGAGCAATTTGATCGAATTGCAAGAATCATCTTTTCTTCCTTCCTGTGTTCATGTTGATAGTTCTATGGTTTGATGTGATTCTTGTTTTCTCTTGAAAGAATGTACCCAAGTTTGAGTACCAGAATCTCAAAGCTATTCCCTAGCTAATCCTTGAGTTTCATGATCAAAGAATCAAGGACGAGATGGGAATTTGATTTTTGAGGTAGCTCTATAGTTTTTCAGATTTTGGCTCAAATCTGAAATTCTTGATCTTAAGTTAGATTCTGTTGTTTCCCAGGCCCCCCTTGGTATTTAGGATGTTGGTGTGTTGCTTTGGGCTGGAAAGATTGGGTGCAAACCCCCAATTTCTCAGTCTTTTTAAAATCTGAAGTATTTCTCGAGTTTCAGTGTTCAGTCTATCTTCTCGGGTATCAGGGGAGCGGTCAGACTGGAAGCCGGTTGGCGGTCAGACCGCCTGGTGACCTGCGGTCAGACCGGTCTGAGGCCACTGGTCAGACCGGTGTAATGACAGCGGTTAGACCGGCGTTTGAGGTGCGGTCAGACTGGCCATGCCATTGCAGTCTAACCGCCCTCTCCCTGCAGCTCCTGTGTTTTTAGTGCTATTTCTTTTTGTGTCATGGCTTCCATTTTGTTCTTTTTGGACATTCTCTGTATTTCGCATGTTTGTCCTGTAAAAACTTTCAGAGAACTTAAAACTTTCTTTTCATAGATTTTATATCTATCGGAGAGAGGATTTGAGTGGATAAGTTTTAGGGGCAAGTTTTTATAGTCGACATTCACCCCCCTCTGTCGCCAATTTCGATCCAACATTCTTCTAGTTTGAGTTTTGGTTTTAGGTTCAAAAAGCGGAGACAATCATTCACCCCACTCTAATTGTGCCATATGATCCTACAAGTGGTATTAGAGCAGGTTGCGATGGAATCAGAGAGGTATGTAAATCGTCCCCATGCTAGATGGTACCGATTTCGCTTTTTGGAAGTGTCATATACAAACTTACATAGAGGCTCAAGGTAATTATGTCTGGAAAAAGTTTTCTCAACCTTATGTTGTTCCTGCTAACATTACGACTGAAAATAAAGTTGATGCTAGTCATTGGAGTCGACGCTGAGCATCTTGCCTTGTTCTGGCCACTGCTGAGCTCATCGTCGATGGCTCTCCAGTCTATTTCAGCCCGTGCCATCTCTCTTAATGGAGCGTGCTTGGTGAATAAACCCATTTTGGGTATGCTCTCATCCTGTCATGCTTTCCCTCACCGTCGGTGAGCTTCGCCGCTACTCGACAAAGGAGGCGCACTGTTCCCGTTTAATTAGTATTAATACTATCATTAGCTTTTAATGACCATGCTTAGTATCTGCTAATGAAACACTAACTGGTGGGCCCCCATACCGGTTTAAACCCATTGTTACACTGATATGAGGGCCTCACCATGGTTAATAATCTTTTAAAACCCAAGTTATGAACCTAGCCCACTTACATGTGGGCTCAAAACACTGTTGTGTAGTGCTGAGGCCCCACTTGTCAGTCTCTAGCCATTTCCAGAAAGAAAAAGGTTTTCTTTTAAATAATTAACCCGTAGGGCCCACATGTCATACACTGAACACTTAAGAATTTAAAAAAAATCGAAAATCAATTAAAAATTGCGGGACCCAGTTGTCGGAGAGAGAACTCTCTCTCCTCTGTTTATTTTTGGGATTTTCCTGAGAATAAAATTTGAAGAGCTTGTTCTCCCTCGTCGTAACTCTGAATTTAGTGAATCTTGTTTCTATTTTTTTTTCTAAATTCAACCTATTTTTGTTGGTTCTAGTTTGGTTCAATTTGGAGTTTATTTAAATTTTATTTGGGTATTTATTTTCTCTCTTTGCCTATCGTTCATTTTTTGGCGCGTTCGTCTGAGTAGAGTTTGAAGACATGACCAAGCCTCAAGTCGATGCATCACAAGAGCAGCAAGACCAACTAACCTGTGACCCAGGTGAGTCAACATTTTAATCCTATATTTCATGCGAATTATGTTTATTTAAACTAGTCAAATTGCATGCTTTATTTCATGTACAAATGTATGTTACTTGTAAGGTAACTATCACCTATTTGTCGATTTAGTAACATATCTATGCCATCCTTGAAACATGAAAAATCCATGAACCTTGTCACCGTAGATAATATTATTAATTGGAGTGCTATAAGTCTTATATAAATGATATACTAGTCATGTCAAGTCCAAGCACTAGATTTCCCTGATCATCATCCTATAAACATAAAATCTTGATTTGGTACAGTCATGTGATATAGATGATTGATAGTTTGAGACAACTTATTTTATGCTTCTTTAAACCCTAAAGCTTGCTAAACCTATCTGGACGGATGGTAAGAAAGTTGGTGTTGATGTTTCTCGAGAAACTAGGGGTTGTGGTATGAACCACCCAAATACATTAAGGACTTAATCATGTGATGACCCCCTCATGTAAAATAGTATAACCACAAGTCTGTAAACTACAACTGGGCCAAGTAGAGTTACCAGACCTCGGAGTCTTTCTACATGTGGGGGAGTGAAGTTATACATGTGCGGACCTAAAATTCGGCATGAATGGGACACTGTGTAAAGGTGATATGTACCCATTTCACCAACGCTGTCGAAACCCGTGGTCTAGCTGTGCTCGGTGTTGGGATATGACTTCCCGCACTAATTTATGGGGGCTACCTTGGTGGTTCTCCACAAGGGTGGACTGGCAATGAGGCGAGGTAGCTGCGAAAACCTGCGTGACGGTTGCTCAATCTACATAACCAAGGAATCGTGTAGAGTTATTGAGTTGATTATCTCTTGTGGGTAAAGATGTACAATCTCTACAGAGTATAAACTGTTCGAGCAGCTGTGCCCATGGTTAAGGGCAGGCATGTGAACTTCCTTGAGTTAGTTCTATTTCCAAACCATTGTGGATGGGATGAAAACCTGTTGGAGGGAAGTACTCCACTTTGGCTTTTTCTGGAGGGAAGTACTCTAGCATTGTAAATATGGTGGATGTAATTTAATGATAAAAAACTAGCATAGATAGATGGAGCCATGTAACAGGTGGATGGAACCTACACTGCTATTATTATTGTACAATTTCAATTTCTTTAAAGCATGAATTATTAAAATGCTTGGTCTTAGGAATTTTATCTAATAATAATTGCAAATGTTGCTTTTCGCAAATAAAAAAAACCCGAGCCACCCTTGTTTAAGCCTTACATCTACATTTACATGCATTCTGTGTGTTGGCTCGTGGAGCACGGTTATGTGCACTCATCGTCGCTCTCAACCCTCCCCCCTTTAGAGTACGAGAATCAAGATCAGTATGCATTCTACGAGGACCAAGGTGACGAGAGTAGTGAAGATGGTGGCAATTAGATTAGGACCAAATATTCTAGCATCTCCTTACAATCCAACTGACCAAGCTAATTTGTGGGTGAGTTCAATATTAACCAGGTCACCAGGTAATATCGATCACACCTAAGTTTTCTCGGTCGCTTGCCTATGGAGAGATGTGCTCCCCTTTTGCTTCCGCTATCGCTTTCCCTTTTATGTAATGTGAACATTTGGCCTCACGGTCCTTTATGTAAACTTATCCCGATATGGATTATTTGAACTCTGATATTGTAATATTAATTAATGATATGGTCTGTATCATGTATGAGATGATTCAGCTATGTATCGGTGTGTACTATTTAGTGATCCAAGAAATAGTACAGTAGAAATTACAAAGGATTCTGGATTGCCAAATCTGGATCCGACATTTTGGCTTTTCTACGACGATCACTTAGCCAGTATCAAAATTTTGAGGCGTGAGGAAAAATTATATACATCAATTCATCTCCCAGCAATGCTCTTCATTCTTCATGCTGACCGAGATGAAACGGAAAATTTGCCTTTTTGGCATGGCTATCTACCGTCTTGTTTCAGAGTTGTTGACCCTTCAGTGCTGTAGTCAGGTGAAGAAGAGAGTAGTTCCTTGATGCAGCTAACAAGATTCTCAGTTTCCTGGTTATCCTGAAGGGCAAAATATTTTGACAATTAGCGAGGCATAAACGGTGATTGAGATAGATTGCTTATTACCTCTGAAGACCACAGCTTATCATCTTTGCTACGGGGATTGATGTGGACATGAGTCTGCAATAAAATTTCTCTCAAAAAATTTGGTATATACAGAGCAGCTACTGCCTTATATGAACAAGATATTTCTTCAAGGTACAGTAGTTATCAATAACAAGACACTTTCCCTGCTTCCTTTCCATTGTTGACTAGCACATTGAATGCAGCTGTGTTCCAAAGATACGATCAGTCAAACCAAAGTAACATGTTCGCATAAAGTTAAGTAGGTAATTCTGTATACGAAGAGATGACACAGATGAGCTCCATAACTCCAGCTCTTAAAATGCTTAAAAAGTAAATGCTGAAGAAGAATTACAACGCGTTACACATCCATATGTCAAATAAGATCAAACATGCCAAACGCTCACCCAGAACATATTATGATTCACACCAATCGCAGTGTGCAAGCATTACAATCATAATCTACTAATCCGCAGAGCAAATTAAATTCAAAAACATCTTGTAGCACCTTTGGGTGCAAACAAGCTAAAGCATACCCGCAATTCACATGTATCTAACTCACACAGTCAGCACCGAAGCAACAATTAATTTGCGAATTATATTAAAAAATTCACCTGCTAATTGGCAGCGAAGTTGATGCACACCAAGTTTAGCAGCAAACAACATAACAGAGATATGCCAAAATTATTGCTCGTAAGAAGTTTGCCTTGAAGAATATGGTCCGATACAATCCTAATTTGCACGATGCCATCAAATTATTTCATTTTTATTCTCAAGATACCCAGATTTATAAGGCTACATTAATCCAATGCAAGCCAAAATGAGAAAGCAAATTGTCGTCTGGCATATAGAAAGATATCATTTACATCAAGGAGGATAAAAACCAAAGAAGATTCTCAAAGGACGTCAGTATGCATTCAAATTTTTAGGATATATGATATTTCGTTTTTAGACAATTCATTGACCACCTGAAAGTACAACTTGATCAGGAAAAAAAACATAGATTTATTCAATTTTTTTTTCTTTTGTACAAGATTCTCAACAAGGCTAATGTTATTTAATGCACACCAGAATGAGAAAAAAAAATTTCATATGGCTCATAGAAAGATATCCTTGATGCCAAGAAGGATAAGCACCAAATGGCATACTCAAAGGGCATCAATATGTATATAGAATATTTCACTTTTCAGCCATTAATTATTCACCTGAAATTACTACTTGAGCAGTGGAGACTAGTAACCGAAAAAACCGGCCGGTATCAATTTTTTATTTTCGAATTTTGGCCTGTTTTTCTGGTTTTTCCGGTTACCGGCTGGTTTTTCCGGTTACCGGTTTCAAAACATATCAAAATTCAAATTTTGATTTTCAAATTGTAACCGGTTTTTTCAGTAACCGGCCGGTAACTGCCCGGTTACCGTTACCAGCCGCCGACTGGGATTTCTTCTGGTTCCGGTTTTTGGAACCTTGCTTGAGCCCCCCAAAACCTACATTGGTCATTGCCATATGGCTCATACCAATTAAATAGCAGTATATATTCCAACAGACATTTGAGCAAATTACTATCACTGTAGGTGGATAATAGGAAACTTGAGCTAAATGTAGTAAAAAAGCAAAAAAAAAATTCCACAAAGATAAGATTGACATGACAAAAAGGAACAGCAAGACAAAGATAGTGCTTACAAAGTTACAATACTTGTTTTATTATTAGCATGGACTAGTTTACACAAGCAAAACCCATGTCTTCTTCAGTCTTGTGACTCTTCTCGGAGGACAGTGCAAAATACTAGCTGAGTTGTAATTGACCTACCACATTGAGTAGCCTTCAGAATTGCATTGCCAAGAAGCGGCAATTTAGAAGATAGCTGCTATTACCTGGATTTAAAGAATCAAATATTAATCTAGAGAAAACTTCCCAATAATGTGATTAATTGAAGCAAACAAGCAAGAGTCAATTTCTAATGAATCCTAGCATGCAATATTTACTACCAAATAAAAAATTGACAAAGAAAGGAATTGAACCCCATCATGGACTAAGTTTCATGACAAATATATAGTTACAATAAACAGGAGGAAATATTTTGCCGTAGTCACAAGAAGAAATCAGTTTTGGAGATTGCAGTGCAATGCAACCTATACTTATTTTATATTTAGAACGTTCATGCCTAAAAAGCCAACTATTCAAAGCATAAAACAAATTAATTACACTAATGACTCATTCCAAAGAAGTCAAATAAATGTAAGTATCAAATGACAACGACACTTCTAGTAGCTGTACAATTACATTTACAAAATGAACTTAGTAGCTTGATTAGCTAATCTTGGGGAACAAGAACAGACCACTTGCTCGCTCAGTTATTCTTGAACTAACAAGCATAACACAACCAAAACTATGGATAACTTGCCAACTCCATATATGCTTGTCTTCTGTAGCAAGTTTTGATTAGCCTCATATGGAGAAAATGTACATACTCTCTAACACATTGTCCTGTTATGAATATATTCATGAGGCCCAGGGGCAGGATATATAGCGAGTACAAAGGGATATTACAATGGAATATACCATACACATATAAGGAAATACAAAGGAATTTCTATTCTAACCCCCCCCCCCCCCTCAAACACATGGTGGATCACACACTGAATTTGGAGAGCAAACACAAATGTTGCACCCTAGTCTGTTGCTTTGTGAAAAAACAGCATCTATAACTTTAAGAATACAAACTGTAAAGCAAGCACTCCCTTTGGATCTGTGAGTGAGTGTATGAAGCATTCACACCAATGTGATTGGTGAGCTTATGTTTCACTAGGTCACAGGCAATACTGATAGCACTTGTACTATCGGACAAAAGAGTTATAGGTCCCATCACAGACACTTCAAAATCTGCAAGTAACCACCTCAACCAAGTAACATGTGCTATCACTGCTACCATAGCTCTCAACTCAACCTGTACACTCGAACAGAAAACTGCACTCTATTTCTTTATCTTACAGGCAATCAAATAGGAGCTAAGAAAAACACAGTAAACAAAAAGTGAACAATGATCAGAAGAATCACTAGCCTAGGTCGCATCGGAGTACGTCTGAAGCTATAGTGAGTTGGAGTTAGGGAAAAACAAATGACGAGAGATAGTCCCACGCAAGTAGCGAAGAACCCGAAGAAGGCGACTGTAATAAAGGTGGGTAGGATGAGCCATGAACTGAATCAAGATATAAACAACATGAGTAATATCAGGACAAATGCTCACAAGATACATTAGACTCCCATCAAGATGGCAATATCGAGTAGGATCCTTAAGAAGTGTATACCAGTAGTAAAGAAAAGCGAGAAATGAAACAATCCAAGGGAGAACAAAAGAAATAAAGAAGAGTTGTGCTGTCAGACCCATCGGCTTTAGAAATGCCAGACGAATTAGCACTCATTGAGGTTTCTAGACCGTCTTGGGCTGGTTGGCGCTATCTCACATTTTGGGTTTTTATCATCCAGCGGGAAATTCTATCCTTACATTTCTACCATTGCACCTTACCTTCAAGATGAGTCAACATTCAGCCAACATGCATAAGACATGTCCAAAGCCAGCATGCAACCACACATGCATAAAGACATGGCCATATGAGTCAACACACAGCCACCATCGCATAGAGACATATCCCATGCCACGAGTCAATGTCAAGGCACACTCCCCCTCCTTCTTAACAAACAAACAGAGAGAAGTCAAGCAATCCATCAGCCACTCACTCACATTCCCATTTTCTTCTCCCTAGTCAAACCAAAACATAGAGCCAACCGAAGCAACATACACCACAGGAGTAGTTATCACCATCTCTTCCCTTTTCATTTCCTCACTAATCCAACTCGCACACAGTAATACAACTCGGTCGGCACAAGATAAGAACAAGGTAAGCTCAAAGTAACGCCACCAATCACTGGGACCTCACAAAAGCATTCACCATCCACTCACCAAATCAATTAAAAGCGTACAATTGAACTAAAATAAATCAATAAATAGAGAGAAGTAGCAGTAGATGGAGAAGAAAAGGAGAGGAGCCAAGAGGAGGCGTCGGTGCCACAACCATGGGTAGGGCTGGTGCATGGCACTAGGGTGGTCGAGAGGTGACCGATGCTTAGGAGGGCCGGCCATGGGAGCCGATGGTGCTCCAAGATGGCCACGGCCGGAGCCATGGAGGGTTGGCACCGGTGGAGCCACGCCGTAGCCATAGGGGTGTGATGTAGCCCAGGGAGGAGGCCACGAGGTCGATGGTGTGTGGGCGTTCAGGGCTGATGGTGAGCTCCGGGCCAATGGGCTATGGCCGCCGAGCCCAAAGGGAGAGACGACGACAGGTGGCAAAGGAAGATGGATGGTGGCGTAGTCGCACTAGCCCAAGCCCAAAGGAGGCAGCGTTCCTGGTTAGTGAGCCCGTGAGGAGCGACGTCCTAGAGGCAGAGTCCAAGGGGAGGCGTGGTGTAACATTCTAAAATTTAGGTGTTCAAATTTTTGAAAATTTTAAAAGTTTTCTTGCATTTGTTGGCATTCGAATTTATTCTAAATGTTTATTTGAAATCTTTCGAGTTCTGTGACATGCAAATTAACAAACGAGAATAATTCCCAAGTGCAAATGACAAACATAATAATAAAAGTAAATTTAAAATCCATTTGCAACTAAATTGAGTCAGGAATTCAAATTCAAATTTAAATTCAAACTTCACGAATTAAAATCCAAAGCAAAAACCAAAATTTTGCTAGCTTCTCTTTCTTTTCCTTTTCCTTTTCTCTCTCCCCTTATTTTTCTCTCCCTATAGCTGGCCCTTCCTTTTTCTTTCTCCTCTTCTCCCCTCTCTTTTCTCACTCCCTTTCTCTGCTTCCTCTTGGAGCCACGGTGGCCATGAGTCACTTGCGCTTGCACTGCACAGCCTTCTTGCGTCACCCTGCACCAACCATCATGACAGCCAACCCCATCACCACTCCCTGGTGCGCCATGCCTTGTAGCGTCGTGTGCCTCGCCCACGCCGAGCCCCGTGCCCACGCTGTCCCTACGCCAGCTTGTCATTCGGACATCCCTTCGGTGTGCCCTGGCTGGCACCATGCCCTGTGTTCTCATCACCACCACATCACGATGCCATGCCCCCACGTCACGTGCACACCCGAGCTAACCCACGTCCATGCCATTGTAGCCCATCACCCGTGCCCTGCAAACCCCACGCCTGACATGGCCGTCTCGGCACATCGTACGGCCACAACGCCGTGCCATCTTGCTCCCTATTCTCCCATCTCCAACAACAATGCATGCATAGTTCCTCCCTTGCAGCTATATCTAGCCACTGGCTCCTCCCTTGCTCCCCCAGACCTCTTCCTTTCCTCCTTGAAGCCGAGCTCGGCTCGTCCTGTGCACTGCCCGCATGCCAGCTGACTCGCCTCCTTGTCATTCCCGGCTCTCTGGCACCCCTCGCAGTGGAATGCCCATGTCACCTCATGTCCCTAGGCCCCATCTCCTCACCCCCTTGCCAAATTGGAGTGTCGTGCACTGAAGAATGCCGGCGCCACCACTTGCCCCAAGTTCACCCGCTGACGCCCCCAATCTTTGTCGTTGCTCCTCTAGGGCACTATAGCTCAATTCCTTCCTTCAGGAGCATTACCAAGGTGTCCTTTGTCATCCCCAAGCACCGCCACAGCTGCTCCCCACACCCAATGAGTCGGCGATAGCGATGCCACCCACGCCACCATAGTCCACTACCGCCAGCCATCCTTGGTGCTTCTCCGGTTACATGGTTTGTGTGGTGAGTATCCTACTGCCCTCCTACTGCTCATGCATGCCTCAATTCCTGCTCTCTCCCACTAGGCCGCTGCTGCTCTCGTGGGCTCCGTGCGTCGACTGCTCCTACCACATTTGGCCGCTCTCGGCGCCACCTCGGCCCAGGCCATCACCCCAAGTGGGTTCCTCACTCCCATGGAACCCATTTCACTGGCCATAGTCGCCCCTCCGGTCTTGCCTCGCCAGCGCTACTGACGCCTAGTCAAGGTGCTACCGCTTCCCTGTTCTGCTGCCTCCCCTTTCTCTGTTCTGTTTACTTGGGAGTGAGAAGTCACCTGAATCCCTCTCACTTCTTATGACTTGTGGGCCCAACACAATAGAAGCTAGTTAAGGTAAAACTAGCTTCTCAAAGGTAAATATGGAATCATGAAATTAGATTAACAGTTTAGGTAAAACTAAGAATCCATTTTTGGAATAATGAAACTAAGGTAAATAATTGGAGTATAAGGCCATTGACATTTAAACCATAAGTACATGATTTAAAGACTACCTAGCATATATTGAATGTTTAAAGTACATATTCAAGAATTGTAAGGATTGCCTTTCTTTTAAATAGTACTTAAACGATTTAGGTAATTAGCTCAGTGGTAAGTCACCAATGTTTAAAGTACACAAATCAGGATAATGGTTAGAAATAGCTAGTGTAGGCTTAGGACATGCAAAATATAAATTGATTATATGTTGTGGTAAGTCTTGTGATTGATAAGCCACCCTATTGTGATCGTCGGCCAAGTTGCCTTGTTGCTTAGATGGAAATGTGGGTATAGAAATTTAAGTAAATGATAAAATATAGTTTTACACAAACAAGGTAAATATAGTTTTACTTAAGGTAAATGATGGCTGCCTAAGGCGAGCAAATAAATTTGTTTGTCAGCCGGACCTCCTATTAGAATATAATCCCTGTCATAGACATGCCACTGCTAATTAAATCTTAAACAATATATTTAATAAATAATAGTGTTGAGATATAATCGCGTATGTAAGCCAGACCCCACATAAATATATTTATTTCTAAGAATTAAACTGTACTGAATAACAACTAAGGATGCATAGAATAATAATGAAATTTAATCTGAATGGCATCTTTAACTAAAAATCATGTTGGGGCGTCTATTAAAATCCCCTAGGTCATCGGTAATTAAAATAATCTCGCTAATTTCCATTTTAATGAACAAGGCAATACTAGGACCACATAAAATAATGCATCTCAAATTGCTAGAAATATGAATTATAAAAATAACTCAGTAAACTGAAAATCATGTACATCATGTATATAACTCACGCCCATAGGTCTAACCTGACTCATGGAACATCCTTAATAAATATAAAATTATAAAAGAAGTTATTAAATAAAATAGGTCAAGCAATGGTATTCAACAGTCGGCTAAACCTAGCCATCTTCAAATCCGAAGCAGGATAATCCTGCAAATATTCCTTTATCGATGAACCTTCCTTGGCATCCGTCTCGGTGAATTTCCTTCTGCCATTCATCGCTTAGCTCCAACCCCGTTTGACTCCGTCAATACTCCATGCCCAATCAACCTTACCTCAAATCACCCATTAACCCATAATAAAGCTTTTGAGTTATTTGTATTTATTTAGATTCAGTTGTTTAGCGTGTAATTAGAAATTGGAGTCCTAAAGAATTAATGGATCAAGCAAGACCAAGCTCTAGATGAAGATGGGGATCAGTAGCTCAAAACCATTGAATGAGAAGGCTTTGAGTAAGCTCAAGGCCACAATAAACCGTGCCATACGAGTTAATATTTTGATCATGTTAAACCTATATTTTTTGTAAATTATTTTTGTTTACAAATTGCATGCGGTCATTTCATATGCAAATCTATGTTTGATTAAAGATTCTAGTTACACACCCATTATTCAATTTGGTTAATATTACATTCCCTTAGGACATTTGAGCCTTTGAGCCTTATCACCCTAGGGAAATTATAATAGTAAATTTTTGAAAACTAAGTGTAATTACACACTATGCTTAGTACTGCTTAGATATCCGGGGGCACTAAAATGCCCCAAGAAGCACTTTTAAATCAAGAGAACTGGTTTTGGAAAATGGCTAGTTTTGGCATGGTAATTTATGTTTCGAAAATCCCCAACATGCATATTTATCTGGGTAGATGGTAAGAGGGGCTGGTTTAGTGGATGCATGAGAATATGTGGTTTGGGGACTGAACCGCCCAGATAACTCTAAGGACTAAATCTTATGATGACCTCCTATGCAAAACAAGTGCACCCGCAAGTATGTAAAGTACAACTTGGCTTAGTAAACTTACTAGACCCTGGAAGTCATCTCATTGGCGGGGGAGTGGGGTAGTACAAGTGCAGAATTCGTTTCAGCTTGTTGGGACACCAAGGGGAGGGTGAGGCCTGTCAGCTGCGCTAGTCATTAGGGAAGTTGGGGCTGTGGCTAGTCATTGTGTAGGCATCCCAGACAACTTATGGGACCCACTTCCTGTGGGAGCAGCCCATATGGGTGAGATGATGAAAGGGGTGAGGTATTTTGAGAAGTTATTGTGACGATCTCCTCATCCACATGACCAAGGAATCGTGCAGGTAAAATGGAATGATTGTCTCTTATGGGGTAAGGTGTACAAACTCTGTAGAGTAAAAACTGTTCGAACAGCTGTGCCCACAGTCATGGGCAGGCATGAGAACTCAACTTGATATAGTTCTATTTCAAAAGCTTTGTGGGTGGAATTGGAAAATGGCAAGTTGCAGGAAGCCCTAATTTGTGTTACCCTAGGTGTCGGCCCAGTGATATGGTAGGCAGTTATAGTGCTAAAAGGTTAGCATATAGTGCAGGAATCATGTAATGGTGGATGGAATCTATACTACTATTATTACTGTATTCTTTTTTACCCAGATATCATGTTTTAGTCAAACTGCTATGTCGTACGAAATTTCTATGTATCATATTTTAAAAGTAATTTATGACAAATAAAACAACCCAAGCATTTCCTTGATAAGCCATGCATGTTATCTATTTGTATTCTGTGTATTGGTTCGTGGAGCATGGTGGTTTGTGCTCACCCTCGCTCACTTAGTTAATCTAGAATCAGGAGAGTCAGATCACTATGCCTTGGGATGCACTGGTAAAGAATATGAAGATGCCAAGAACTAGGTCGCGAACCCCAGTTGGCTACCTATGGGCACGTCCAGAGGGTCCCACCTATGTGTTTCATTTCTGCTGCTGTATTTTATTGATGTCGGCCTAATCGGGCATGTGTATGTCTACTAATACATTTATGCTTCCGCATGATATGTACTTTTGATGTTCAGTACTATATCTGTGAGCAATATCTACTAATCCCAGGGAATAGTGTGGTAGAATCATATAGGATTCTGAGTTGTCAAATCCAGGTCCAACACGTGGTGTTGGCTAGCTATGAACCACGGCCGATGAGCCCAAAGGGAAAGGGAGGTGGAGGCGGCGTTGGGTGTAGGAGCTGAGAGGGATGAGGCATCGGGCTCCCAGCCGGCAATAGGGAAACGGGAAGATCCAACCCTGCCAACTGAATCTGGGGAGAAAACGAAGGAGGGAGGAGTAAGGAGAGTGAGAGGAGATAAGGGGGAAGGTTGGGGGCATGTGGGAGCCGACCGGCGTCCGACAACCAATGGTCGGTAGTGAGCTTGGGGTCGGCATGCCTGAGCTCAGCGGTGAGCCGCCTGAAGGAGGTAAGGTCATTTAGCCAAACCAAAGTGAGAAGAGAGAGAGAAATAAGGGAGGAGGTAAGGCCATTTCAGCCAAACCAAGTAATGGAAAAGAAAAAAGAAGAGAAGAAAAGAGGAAGAAAGGAAGAGAAAAGAAAAGAGGAGAAAAAGAAAAGAAAAATAGGGGTTTTGTGACGTACGCATCGAATCCTTATTCCTATGCCAGCGTTGGGCTTTACGCGAAGAATCGATGTTGTTCATTTAAATGCATGTACCGCTACACTATTTTGAGTCAGGTTGACGCTTTTACAGGTGGGGGTCCTTGTTCAAAGCTGTCCACGCATCGTCCCCGAGGCTAACCAAGCAAGTACATGGTAGAGTGGTAGGCGGTAGTTGTTTTGGAATATGCGTTGTCTACATTATTTGATGTTGCATGATTAACGATGATAAATGTGATACATGGTGTAATCATGGATATATGCATTCATGTTATGACATGCATTATGAGACAGGGTGGTGAGAAAGTCAATAGCTATGAGTAAACTATCGACTAATCCGACGTGCTCTTGAGAAAGTCCTACTTCTCTAGGCACTTCCACAAGATGGAGGGAAAGACCTACTTCAGTAGGCACCTCCACAAGATGGAGGTAAAGGGTGACATCAACAAGTGTGCCATTCGCTTCACTAGTATAAGCTACAAAGGAGAATGAGATTGATCATGAGCATTGCATTGCATTAAAAGTGATTGAGATGAGATGTCGAGACCTGTGGAGAAGGATTGTGTTATGGTATGTTTATGTTAATAATGAAAATAGGTGGAAAGAACATGGTATTATTGTTGCTTGTGCTTATGGTAGTGTTTATCGGTCTATTATGTGCTTGCTAAGTCTCTGGACTCACCCTTACTTTGTTTTTTTAGGTGATAATTGAGGGCGTCATGCACGGGTGGGAGTAGCACATGAATAATTTCACGTAGCAACAACACTTTATGTACCACCTTTTATTAGTATGTTTAGACTCTACTAGCATGATATGGTAGTTACAGTTAAAATGATATAATGTATTTTGAGTCACTGCAATATGAATAAAATAGTGTTGGCTTAAAATTACTAGAAGTTGGTGAAAAATGGTAAAAATATGCAATAGTGGTAGCATTCTAGGCTTAGAGGATGGGCGTGGTGTTACAAGAAGATCACCATCGGTGGCCCAATGTTGAAGAGATAAGTCCATGGGAGTCTCAACAGTGCGAGTGTTAGTGATACTTCTGCTGGGAGAGATAGTAGCCCTTAGGCGTGAAAGTGACCTCAATCCCAAGGAATTACGTAAGAGAACCAAGATCAGTCATCAGATACTGCTCACTGAGATGTTTCTTCATATATGTGATGAATGAGGAGTCATCACCAGTGATGAGCATGTCATCCACATACAAAAGAAGTAGTGTCCTACCCCGAGGTGAGACATGGACAAAAAGAGTAGGATCGTGGGAACTAATAGTGAAACCATCAGCGGTAATCACTAAGGTAAAATGCGCAAACCAGGCATGAGGAGCCTATTTGAGGCTATAAAGAGCACGATGAAGACAACTAATGTGCTCATCTAGAAGAGAATATCCAAGTGGTAGCTACATGTAGACCTCCTCATGCAAAACACCACTAAGAAATGCATTCTTAACATCCAGCTGAGAGATAGACCATCGACGAACAGAAGCAACCACAACAAGAGTGCGAACAATGGTAATATGGGTAATAGGGGCAAAAGCCTCATTGTAGTCATGACCGTACTCCTGCTGGAATCCGCGAGCTACAAGATGAGCCTTGTAGCCCTCGATAGTATCATCAGACCGGGTTTTAATCTTGTACACTCACTTGCACATGATAAGGTGAGTATGCACGGGGTGTCGGTATAATATCCCCAAGTCTTTGTACGCTGAAGAGCATCAAGCTCCTCTGCCATAGCAAGCTGCTACACAGAATGAGGAGTGGCCTCACGATAAGAACCAGACTCAGTGACAGAGAAAACATGGGCTATCGAAGCAAAACCAAGATGACTAGGAGGCCAAAGGGATGTCCGGTCATGAAGGGTATAATGAGGAGCATCATCAGAAGGATCAAATGTCGAAGTTAGCAAGATACCAGAAGAGGAGGCTGGTGAAGGACGAGGACGCCTGTAGTGAACACCAGAAAAACGAGATGGTGTTGCTGCAGGAGGCAGCATATGGCAAGGAGCCAAATCTCAATAGAAGAAAAGTCAAGATTCATCAAAGACACCGCCTCATGAGATCTTGATCTGTCAAGCAGAAGGATCATAGCATTGATAACCCTTATGCTCGAAACTATAACCGAGAAACACACACTCAACTGACTAAGCCAACAATTTGGTGTGCTTACGAGGCTACAGTAGAACAAAACAAGTGCAACCAACAACACGAAAGTGAGTATACTAGGGGGGCTCGAGAGTAGACACGCTCTATAGGAATGACATCCTTAAGTGCAGTGGAATGCTTCATATTGATGAGATATGTAGCTGTAGAAATAGCCTCAACCCAAAACTGTGGTGGAATGTGAGAAGCAAGGAGAAGAGTGCGGACAGTCTCAATCAGATGACGATGTTTCTGCTTAGCAACCCATTCTAAGCATAGGCACCAGGACAAGAAGATAGGTAAAGAGTGCCCTGCTCAGAAAGAAACTATCTAAATGCGCTAGAACATTATTCGCCAGCAGAATCACAACAAAAAGTATGAATAGAGGACTCAAACTGAGTACGAACTATCATTGCAAAGCTACGATAGATCACAAGGAACTGATCACAATTACACATAGGGAAAAACCATGTAAAGGGCAATAATCAACAATGAAAATCACATAGAATTTATGCCCGTCTTTAGAGATAATAGGCGCATGTTCCTATACATTTGAATGAACTAAATCAAAAGGACAAGAAGACAAGCACTCACTAGAATGATAAGAAAGTTGTTGCTACTTGCACAGCTTACAACCTCCACAAAACATGGTCATGTCAACAGTAACGCATCCAAGAACACCCTAACGAACTAACGAAGAAAGGCGGGACCCACACAAGTGAACTAAACGATGATGCCACTACACAAAAACTCTAGAGGTGGTGGCAGCAATGGCTGTGGAGGTAGACGTAGAAATGAAAGGAGTAACTGAGGTGGATAGAAGTGGAGGTGATCAAGGATGTAGAGACCCTGACAATCCCTACGGTGCTAGCCAGTCCCAAGTACCGTCACTGTCTATCGATCCTAGATGAAATAGGAGTGAGAGTCAAAACAACCCTACAGCCGAGACCAGTGAGCTAATCCACTAAGAGAAGCTACACGGTAAGCTGGGGAACATGGGAGACAGCTGGAACAGAAAAGTCAGTAGACAAAAGAGTGCCTTGATAGCAGATAGATAGAGGAGTATCGTCAATTGTCTGAATATAGATAGAAAAACAGGTCCTACTGAAGTGAGTGATGTGGAGTCCAATGTCATGTGAAAAGAGACACCAGAACCCAAGAGGTACCTGGAGGGGATGTCTGAGCTGGACTGACAGAACTTGCTGAGCTATGAGAGAGCAGCTGAAGTAGAGCCTAGTAGAGTTGCTGAATAGAGCCAACTCGATGAGAAGGTCCTGACGTGTTGGTCTATCCTCCAGTCGAGGGAGGGCCTCTGTACTCCCCTTAGTTTGTCCACTCCCACGCACCTTATTTCGCTCTTTCGGCACTGCACAACTCTTATAGTTGTGCCTGAAATTCTTGCAATAATTGCATTGAACTCAGTTGGTGCAAAAATAGGAGCGGAAACAAACACCTAGGGAGGGACTGTAGTCGAAGCAGAAGCCGTCGGTGTAGTCGAAGAAGAAGGGTTAGCAAGCACAGCTGGAACAGACTATGTTGCTAACCTGCGACGAAGCTCCTCATCACAAAGTGTTGAAAGAGCCTTGGTGACAGTCAGTTGTGGCGAGCGACTTAGCAATTGAGCCCTTACAGGCTCAAACTTATGATGAAGATGGCAGATGAAGTTCACAATCCACCTTATGTACTTTGTAACACTCCTGACAAAGTGGAGAGGCTACCTTATCCAACTGACACCAAAGCCTAACTAGGGCTCAGTAGAAGTCATCGATGGAGGAGTCCTCTTGGCTAAGCGTCTCCAACTCATATTGAAACAAAAAGAACTAAGCATCATTGCTCTGCTGGTATCACTCGCGTAAGTACTCCCATATCTGATGAGTGGAATACAGACCAACAATGTCTGGCTGGTCAGGAGAGCACTCCCATATCCTGAGGATAGCTCAAACACGGGCCTCATTAGCACAATAGTGCTCAAAAATGTCTATGGCATACGTAAAGGTCTCATTAGTAGTAACAATAGGTTCTGCCTCCTTGGTGGCCTCATCTTCTGCAAGAGATGTAGAAGTAGGTTGCCTAAGAGGAGGCTGAACCGGCGATGGTGGACAAGGTCGTGCACTAGTGACATGTCCCTAGAGACGGAGACGATCGAGTGTGATCTCCATGAGTGAATATCACAATATGTAGTTTATCCCATAAATTTTTGTTTTCGAGAATAGATTCACAGCTAATGGAACGGAATCCATCGGTAGGCGGTGCTGGACAGTACAGCGATTGAGGCAACAAAGTCTAACAGGCGCACTGGACAGTGTGACGGTTAGATCGACGTGTTTTATTATTTGTTTTGGAAAGCAAACTATAATAAAAGGAAAACAGATAGGTTTCCTTTTTACCAAAGCAGAGACGGGCTTGACCCAGGTAGAGCACGTAGGGAGGCAGCCGGTGCCAGGCACGTAGTAGCCTGGCAACGGTTCCGTGCCGCCAAGGATCGGAAGGGGCAGTGACTGCGGTTGCATCGGCTTTTGGGCAATGGCGCATGGGTGGCGGCCAGAGCTAGGTTAGTGCTCTAGCTCTGACACCATGTTATAAATATTGTATGTATATTCAAGAGGCACAATGGATAGTATATATAGCGAGTACCATGGGATATTATAAAGGAATATGCTATATACATATAAGGAAATGCAAAGGAATTCCTTTTCTATCATGTCCAACCAAGCTAGGCAGCAATTTGCAAACTGGCCGCTTGATTTCCTAGTTTGACTTGGAGCCACCTCCCTAAAAGGAAAAGTTATGAAAGCTGGATATTAACTATTATTGTTTTAGCCCACAAGAGGTTGTTCACACAATTAATCACATAGGCTGTTGCATGCACCTCCTCAAATGGACAGATTCAATGTAATAATGTGATTTTTTACAATCGAAGATCTTGAATATACTATGTCATCTAGTTACTCTGTTCCCAAATATAAGACATTGTTAACTTTTGATGGTCTCTACAGTGTAATTTTGACCACTCATTTCTATAATGACACGTTGGTAAAATGTTACAAGAACATAGTAATATGGAAGCATTTTTCATGGAAAAGACTACTAAAATTATATTTATGAGACCAATCCAGATACCTGAATTTTTAACATATATTAATAGCCAAAGTTAGAAAAATTAGCCTGCAGTCTCCAAAATGACTTGTATTTGGGAACATCGGAATACCTTACGTAATATAAGAATTTGAATTAAAAAAACTATCACAATGTGGGTAGTGTTTTTGCTGAAAGCAATACAAGAGCCAACACATGGAGACAGCAAACACTTTGTTTATTCCTTTTTTCACCATTAGTGCCTGTGGATTTTGTAACTACCGGACCCGGACATGCTTTCTCACTATTCTTATCTCAAGCAAAAGAAAGCAAGGCATTCATTTCGTGACATACAAAAGACAAATTCCTTCTCCAACAGCCTAGACCACTACTACAGAAAGCCTAATAGTAGACGGCCAATCACAGACGGTTTTAATTTGGACACCGTCTGTGTTGGCGGCGTCGGAGAAAACGAGTATCACAGACGGTTCTTAACTATGAACCGTCTGTGATAATTTAGTATCACAGACGGTCTGTATTAAAAACCGTCTGTGATGATCCCAGATTATCACAGACGGTTTTTAATTAAAAACCGTCTGTGATAAGCTGGTTAGCACAGACGGTTCTTAATAAAAAATCGTCTGTGATAATTCACAGACGGTTTTTAATAAAAAACCATCTGTGATAATGGCAGTAGGCATTTATTGCGCTGCTCAGACCGCATCTGTCTTCATTTCGATCCAAATCTAGCTGGGGCTTTACTCTTTCGCTCAGGAGGCAAGCTTGGCGGTTTCAGGCCACTTAATTTGGTGGGAGGAGGCAGATATTGAGCTTTGAAGATTTATACTTTCCTGGTTGCTCTAGATATGGTTAGTAATGAATTTTATTTTTTCTTTGCATGCATTACAATTTAGATATAAGTAATTGGTGAGTGTTATTAATTGAAGATGGTTTGCAAAATTGTTGGTTATATAATAGCTGTTGTGTTTATAATATGAATTGAGCTAGCAAATTAAGCCTCAATATAATACATGTGGCCGGTATATATGTAGTAATAATTTGTTAATTTAATTTTTAATACTAAGTTGTTATATATGTACGTAACGTAGGACCGAAGCTGGATGTATGCCGCGAGCCGTGTGAGTGAAGAGTACATTAATGGCGTGTCTGCTTTTACAAGAGCTGCCGAGGAGGATATGTTGAATAAGGGGGTGGAATATATGTACTGTCCATGCACTGACTGCGAGAATTTAAAGATGTTTAAGAACCAAGGGCAAATTGAAGCGCACTTGATTCTGAGGGGTTTCAAAAAGGGTTATACGTGTTGGACCAGTCATGGCGAAGTGAATGATCAAATGCCATCGGATGACATCGCCGGTGAAGTGAATGATATGCCGCCAAATGACATCGCCGGTGAAGTGAATGACATGCCGCCGGCTGATGTCAATTGTGGTTCCGATTCGGATAGGTTGCACGATGATAATCTGGATCAGATGCTTCGTGATGTAGAAGAGAACTATAATGAGAGAGAGTATGTTAAATTCTGAGGCTTGATGGAGGACTCGGAGAAACCTTTGTACACGTGCTGCAAGTACACGAGGTTGTCGGCCGTGCTTGAACTCTTGAAATTGAAGGCAAACAACGGCTGGTCCGACAAGAGTTTCACGGCGCTGCTAGGTCTTTTAGCGGACATGCTTCCCGAGGGAAATGAGTTGCCTAAAACCACGTATAATGCCAAGAAGGTTCTTTGTCCGTTGAGAATGGAAGTAGAAAGAATACATGCATGTCCGAACGACTGTATCCTCTACCGTAAAGAGTATGCAAACATACATGTATGTCCGGTGTGCAACGCACCCCGATACAAACGTAACAATCAATCAGATGATGGCGAGGGAACAGAGGCGAAGAAAGGACCTCCTGCTTAGGTGGCATGGTATTTTCCTATAATTCCCCATTTGAAAAGGTTTTTTGCAAATCCAAAGGAGGCAAAACTGCTGCGTTGGCACTCAGAGGAGCGCAAAAAGGATGGAATGCTAAGACACCTTGCTGATTCCGCGCAGTGGAGAAACATCGATAGGAGTTTTGCAGAGTTCGGTGCAGAACCAAGGAATATAAGGTTTGGACTGAGTACAGATGGAATGAATTCTTTCAGTAGCATGAGCAGCCGACATAGCACATGGCCCGTGACTCTCTGCATCTATAACCTTCCTCCTTGGTTGTGTATGAAGCGAAAGTACATTTTGCTGTCGATACTTATCCAAGGGCCAAAACAACCTGGGAATGATATTGATGTGTTCCAAACACCGTTGGTGGAAGATCTAAAAGTACTGTGGAACGAAGGGGTACGGGTATGGGATGCATACAAACGAGAGAACTTCACTCTGCACTCCTTATTGTTCTGCACCATAAATGATTATCCTGCCCTTGGTAACCTATCGAGCCATAGTACAAAAGGTGCCAAAGCTTGTACTCACTGTTTAGATGGTACCGAGAGTGTGTGGCTGAGACACTCACGCAAAACCGTCTACATGCGTCATCGCCGGTTCCTTCGAAGAGCTCACCCATACCGCAAGATGAAGAAACAATTTGACGGAGAGAAGGAAGACGGTTCAGCTCCAAGGCATTTAAGGGGACACGAGGTTTATGATATGGTTAAGGATTTAGATATTGTCCTCGGAAAGGGACGTAAATTGAGGGCTCATGAGAAGAACACCTGGAAGAAGAGATCAATATTTTGGGATGCTTGCTCCATTGATAGGCCTATTCGATTAGCTAATTTTGTATCGTTGTGTAGGAGCCTACGAAGTGCAGGCTCCAAGTGAGATATTCCTCCGTTCCCTTGCACGCTGCTTGGGGCCAGGCGTATCCGTCTGGTATCGGGGCCATGCTGCACGGTCAAGCTTTAGCGCCAGGCTTCGCAAAAGTTAATGTGGATGGTGTGCATGTCAATTTTGAGGTCGTGCCGCTACCGAAGCCCCCCAACGACGAGATCGTGACTCTAGGGCAGGCCATTGGAACATTCATCCAGTGGCCCAAAAGCGACATCTCCCTGGAGGCTTCTTCACCGGTGGCAGGACCAGAAGGGCAGTGCGAACTAGAGCAACAAGCATTGGTGCCATCTCCACTACAAGACTTGTCTCCACCACCGCTAGCTGCACCGGTGCTATCTCCACAGGTGCTATTCTCGCCAGAGCAACTTGCACCGCAGCTACCTTTACAGTTGACTGCCATTAAGTCAACATACAGCCGAGGCAGCAAGGTCAGCAAGGCCAGCAAGGTCAAAGCAAAGAAGACCAATGATGATATCCCATACCTGCCATTGGCCCGCAAATTCGTGCTTGGCCAGCCGTTGCTCGAGCCCAAGGTCCTCTAACCCCTTGCATATAGTTGCCTGCAATTGCACAAGTGGTATATGGAGCAGTCCAATAAGCCAGAGGGAGAACGGGTCTCAAGTGTTACTGTCAAATTCGCGCCGCATGATTTACATCACAATCTTCAAGACACATGCTTCGTGGTCGCCTTTGACGATTTATTCGATCTTTTCACGCTCAACGCTCTTGACGTCTCACTCATGCGATGCTGGACGCTGTAAGTGTGTACAATCACAGTCTCCGTTCATGTCATACTGATAAATGTCATATATAATTTGTTGCTTTCATGTGTATATGTATAGACACATGCTGACTAGAACTAGAGAAACCAAATCATCATCGGTTGGTTTCTTAGACCCACACTTGGTCGCCAGGAGTACCATCGACGAGGAGTCATCCATCGTCGAGAGGTACATTGCAACAGCACTGCTGCAATACCGCGATAAGGAATATGTACTTATGCCCTTCCATCAGAACTATCATTGGATTTTAATAGTAATTGTACCAAAATGGAACAAGGTATATTACCTTGATTCCCTAAGTAAGAATAAAATGAACTTCATAGTTGTCAGCCAAGTACTCGATAGGTAAGTACATTTTCTCCATACATACCTATATTGTACTTTTTCTTTCCTTCTGGATGACTAAGGTTAACTTTTTTGAATCACGTAGGGTGTTCGCGATGTACATTGCAATGGGAGGTGACTTGAAGCAAGGGGCCAAAGGCCTGACACATGCTCGAGATTTTAAGGTATTCGCTATTACACATTAATTAATCTTATGCAACAGTTGGTACTAATGCCTCTTGAATTAACACATTGCATTTTTTGCAGTGCCACCAGCAGTAGCCGGGCAACACATGTGGATTCTACGTTTGCCACCATATGGAACTACTCCTCGATTCCTCGAGGATCACCAATTCCAAGGTTTATCAATCTTCCCATAATTACTTCATACTTATCACGTTTTATATATACACACATTGATATTCCAATCGACAAGCTGCGTTCATCCCGTCAACTGCATTGAAACAGCCCGACCTTTCACACATTCGAGGAGAGATGGCGTACTTTCTGGTGGCTAACGTCATAAACCCAGCTGGAAGGTTCCACTGCGCACCATGATTTTTTATTGCTCTTATCACTCCAGAATCGAGGTCTCGCGAAAGGAACAGTGCATAATCAACGAACATTGTCAGGCTGCACAAGCAATACTTGGATGGATTGTCATCCAAGTATTGCTTGTGCAGCCTGACAAAGTTCGTTGATTATGTATCTATTTCTTTCGCGAGACCTCGATTCCGGAGTGATAGAGCAATAAAAAATACAATGTTACCATCTAAGTGGAAATGCAACTACATCTTTTGTAATTGTATATATGTTAATAGATATTTTAGTTCATTTCAATTAATTGATTTGCGAAATTGATGTTTTATGTTTGTCAATTGGATGTTTTATGTTTGTCAAATGAAGTGTGATGTGAATTGGATGTTGTATGTTTATCAGAAATTGTATGTATATCTGCTTGTTTCAGAGGGCGTAGCTAGCATTTCCTGAGGCTAGCCAATAAACAGGAATAGATTTAGGGGTAGAAAGGAATATCACTGACGGTTTTTAGTTAAAAACCGTCTGTGATAGGTAATATATCACAGACGATTTTTAACTTGAAACCGTCTGTGATAAGTGATAATCACAGACGATTTTTAACTTGAAACCGTCTGTGATAAGTGATAATCACAGACGATTTTTAACTTGAAACCGTCTGTGATAAGTGATAATCACAGACGATTTTTAGTTAAAAACCGTCTGTGATAGCTGATAATCACAGACGGTTCGAAAACTGTCTGTGATGACCTCGTATTATCACTGACCCATAAATTCAGACGGTTCAGAAAACCGTCTGTGATGACGTTTTTGAACCGTCTGTAATGTGGTTTTCTGTAGTAGTGGACCTTGATGACTTGCTAGATATAATTAGGAACCCTCTTACCTGTATAACCGACAAGATAAGAGTGAATTTGTGATTGGCCTAGCTACATAAGAGTTAAAAAAACACTAATGAAGCCTTCCAGGTAATTATCGAGAAGAGAGATTTCTGAGATAAATTTCAGTATAAATTATATTGTAAAAGATCTCCCCCATAAGTTTTGTATTAACAATAAAAATAAAAATAGAATGTCCACGAAGAGTGGCTAGTCCAGTCAACTCATCAGAACCAAAACTTATAGATGATGGTGTTGCTTGTAGTGATGGAAAATGACCTTTTGGAATTATCAGGGAATGCCTACAAGGGAAACATAAAAGAGTGGTCATGAATTAAGAGCACAAACACATTAGCATGTGAACATAAGCCAATCCATTACATCACAAAATAGCAATGCAGAAAGTACTACGAGCTAAGAACAATAACAGTAAGTGCAGGTTCAATGACGAAAATATTTAAGCACACAATTGAACTGTGATGCCCAGCATTGCCACATTGTTAGTCCCATCGTTAAACTAATGAATGGTAAGCTGATAAAGCCATTAAATGATATGCCAATAGTCTTAAATGATAGTTACCAGACCGTTTTACACTGACACGAAACGCTGTGTGTTACGTCACAGGAGATTCCTATGCTACTAGATTAGCAGCATCCGACATGCTATGTCAAGGTAAGTTCACCTGATCATTACCATGTCAGTGAATGTGGATTGGTGGCATAAAGCATACGGTCAAAGTTGAGGGATCAAAAGTGCTATTTGCACTTTCAGCAATTGGGAAAAAACCCTCAAACAAAGACAAACAGTTCATGATAGTGAGGATATCTACATCAGCATTAAGGTGTCATACTTTTTTTTTAGAAAACGGAATATAACCATATTCCGGCCTTGATCATTCCACTTGAATGACTACAACCAATCAGTACCAAAACAGAACAAACCGACCACACACCACCAAACGGTGTAACACAATCTCCTTAGCACACAACAAAAGCCAAAAGGACTTAACCTCAGCACAACACAAAGCCAAAAGGACTTAATCCTTCAATCTAAAACAAGCACTCCACCCAAACTTGCTGAACAACTCCATCACCACTCTCTCAAGTCTTGTACATCCTTTTAAGAGTGCCCTTCTCGCTTCCTCTTTAGACAGTTACGACCATCTTCTGATCCAGTAAGTCCCCCTGAAAATGACCTGCACAAAAGAGTGAGTATTGATCCTTTTGGAAACGGCGTCATTTCTATTCAACCATAGAGCCCAGCAAAAAGCCGCTATACCTACTAGAATCTGATTTCTAAGCTTCATAGAAAAACTTCTAAGTCAAGGACCAAACAATAACTCAACATTAGCAGGTGGTTGAATTCCAAAACTAATGACTACCATATTCCAAAAAAACCGAGCCACATGGCAATCGAAAAAAAGATGCTGAATGCTCTCCTTAGAGGAACAAAAACAGCATTTGGTACTACCCTGCCACTAGGGCTGGATAACGAGCTGGCTCGGCTCGGCTCGGCTCGGCTCGGTCTGGCTCGGTAGATAACGAGCTGGCTCGAGCTGGCTCGTTATAACTAACGAGCTAAAAAGCCAGCTCGGCTCGGCTCGACAAAAAGCTCGAGTTAGCTCGTTTGGCTCGTGAGCCAGGGCAAAAAAATATCTCCATCATATATTCATCCATGGAAGTTTGGCTCGTTAGGCTCGTTTGGCTCGTTAGGCTCGTTTGGCTCGTTTGGGTACAATAGAGTACAAATTAATACATGCATGGCTCGTTTGGGTACAATAGAGTACAAATTTACACATTAACACATGCAATAGAGTACAAATTAGGTCCATGGAAGCAGCATATGCATATCTAAATTCCTGGAAGCATGGCTCGTTTGGCTCGTGAGCGGCTCGCGAGCTGGCTCGAGTTGGCTCGTTATAGCTAACGAGCTAAAATCTTGGCTCGGCTCGGCTCGTTATCCTAACGAGCCGAGCCGAGCCAGCCACGAGCCGAGCGAGCTAACGAGCTTCGAGTTTTTCGTCCAGCCCTACCTGCCACTTTTTTTTTGCAAGATTATCTTTTGTTAAAATAACTCCTTTATACAAAAACCAAAGGAACACTTTGATTTTAAGCGGTATCTTTGTTTTCCATAATAAAATCTTTCCTGGAATACTTTCTCTTACCATGAGATCTTTGTACATGGAATGGACAGAAAAAGAGCCATTATTATGCAAGTTCCACATTAGCACATCTTCTTGCTCATTTAGAGATATTCGAACCATCATACGCACCAATTCAAACCATGCAGCCCGCTTATCTCCTATCAATGCTCTCCTAAAAAAACATTTAGCGGTGATGTACTAAGAACTTGTGCAACCGTCACATTCTTCTTTGTAACAATTCTATATAGCTCAGGGAATTTCGTTATTAGCGCTTCCTTCCCAATCCAAATGTCCTCCCAAAACCTCGATTGTTGTCCATTATTAACCTTGAATCTACTCCTTGTTAGAAAAAGATCATTGACCTCCATAAGACCACTCCAAAAATGGGAGTCCCCTGGTTGCTTAACCATTTGTGACAAAGTCTTACCTTTCAAATACTTTTTCTTAAGCATGCTCTACCAGAGACCATCCTCATTCAACAGCTTAAACAGCCACCTACTTAACAGACAGCAATTCTGCACTTCCAGGTTTAATATACCTAAACCCCCACACATTTTGGCTGACTAAGAATACCCCATCTAGCCAATCTATATTTTTTTATTCCCATCATTTTGCCAAAAAAATCTAGATCGATAATAATCCAGTTTCTTAAGGATTCCTTTAGGAATTTTGAAAAAGGACATCATAAACATCGGAAGACTCAATGAAACCGAATTGATTAAAACGAGTCTGCCACCTACCGACAATAATTTTCTTTTCCAGCTACTAAGCTTTTTCTGAAACCTTTCTTCGACTTCCCTCCAATCCTTGTTTAAAACTTTTCGGTAATGCATAGGGAGACCCAGGTACCTAAATGGTAACGATCCCGCTTTGCAACCAAAAAGTTCAAAAAAGACGGCACTTTTGACCTTAGCGTCCCCAAAGCAAAAAACCTAACTTTTATGGAAGTTTATTTTGAGGCCCGACAATTCCTCGAAAGTACTTAGTACTAACCTTAGATTCTTTGCCTCTTCGACATCATTATCTAAAAAAAGAATAGTATCATTCGCATATTGGAGAATCGATAAACCGCCATCCACCAAATGAGGTACTAAGCCCCTAAATTGTCCACTGCTTTTGGCCCTTTCTATAAGAATTGCCAACATGTCAACTACTAGATTAAAAAGAACCGGCGAAAGAGGATCCCCTTGTCGCAAACCTTTACCAGTCTGAAAGAATTGGCCTACGTTGTCATTCACCTTGACCCCTACACTGCCACCGCTTACTACTGTTTCGATCCACTTGCACCACGATGGCGAAAAGCCTTTTAATCTCAGAACCTGCTGTAAAAAGGACCAACTCACCTTATCATAGGCTTTCTCAAAATCTAGTTTGAGAATAACCCCTCCCATTTTTTTCTTGCTTAACTCATGCAACGTTTCATACAAAACTACTGCACCTTCCATTATATTTCTTCCCGAAATAAAAGCCGTTTGGGAAGGTCTAATTATCTTGCTTGCCACCCCCGTGATCCTATTAGCCAACACCTTTGTAAAAATCTTAAAACTGACATTAAGTACACAAATCGGTCTATACTGCTGAATTTGCTTTACCTCTTTTTGTTTTGGAAGAAGAGTTATTATCCCGAAATTAAGACTAAAAAGAGGAAGCTTATTATTGTGGAAATCTTTAAACATGGCCATTAGGTCATCCTTTATAAGAGTCCAAAACACTTGATAAATCTCAGCAGGAAATCCATCAGGACCCGGAGCTTTGTTGTGTTTCATTTGAAAAATGGCCTCTCTTACTTCCTTTTCAGAGAAGACATCCGTAAGGATCCTATTCTCTGTTTCAGATACCTGCGGAATATCTTCTTTGTACGTTTCGTCAAGAATCAAGTTATTCCTCCCCGACGACCCAAAGAGGCTCTTATAATAGTTTGTAATAAATTTCTCCAGATTATCCTCTCCTTCAATCACCCTTCTTCTTGGTCAAGCTCAAAAATTCTAGTTTTCCTTCTTTTACCGCTTGCAACCATATGGAAATATTTTGTATTGTTATCACCCTGCAAGAGTTCCGTGGTCTTAGCCCTTTGGAATTATTTCAACTCCTCCTCCCGAAGCAACTGGCTAGCCGATCTTTTACCCTTTGCTTCAGGTCAACTTCATGCTGATCAAGAAGTTGTGTTTCCGCTTTTTTATCAAGTTTATCTGCTACCCTCATCAACTCCTGCTTTTCCACCTTGCAAGCTCCATTCTCGTTCTTTGCCCAACCCCTTAAAAATTGTCTCAACCTTCTGATTTTATTCTGCCACCTTTGGAGAGACGAAAAACCCTTCTTTTCTTCTTTCCACACCCTGGACACCAAGTCAAAAAAAAAACCCTCACGTAAGAACCATCTGAGTTCAAATTTGAACATTGGACGCCCCTTACCTTGGGTCTCTTCACCCATGCTAAGCAAGAGCGGAGTATGATCCGAATAAACTCTACTTAAAGCCCCCACCACGGAGAGGGGAAACTTTTGTTCCCACTCCGTGCTAACTAAGATTCTGTCCAGCTTTTCGAAGGTTGGAACTTTGCGGGAATTAGCCCACGTAAAGCTTCTTCCCGACAACGCAATTTCCCTTAGATTTAAGCTATCTATAACCGCATTAAAAAGAAAAGGCCATTTCCCGTCAAACTTATCATTATTTTTTCACTCGGATTTCGGATAATATTGAAATCTCCACCAATCATCATTGGCAATGTTTCCTTATTACAGGCTTGTACCAGCTCGGTCAGAAAAATCTCTTTGAATTATGGTTGCGCTGCCCCATAAACAGCCACCAAAATCCACTGAAAGCCATCTTTTTTATTTCTGAGATGGAATTTCACAAAGAAATCCCCCTCCGCAAGACTACCAATATCAAAGATATTTATATTAGTCCCAACAAAATCCCTCCTGATCTCCCATGAGGCTCAGACCAATGCCAGAGAAAGTCTCTTCCCCCACACAATTTATTAAGCTTTGCTGGCGAGAAATCTTTCTTTCCTGTTTCCAAAAGAGCAATAAAGTCTAAGCTCTGCTCTCTGGAGGTTTCATATAAGAATCTAGATTTAGGCAAGTCTTTAAGACCTCTGCTATTCTAGAAGATTCCTTTCATAACGAACTCCATTTCGAAATTTTAGTTTTTCTTTTTTCCCAAGTCCTTTTTCCAAACGACTTAGCGTTAGACGTGTGCTTTTTCAAAACAGCCTTAGCCTTACAACTAAGGTGATAATTGTCATCATCCAACATTTCATCCACCAAATCCCCACACAAATGCTATACTGCCTTTAATTCTAAACCTTCTAAATTCTCCGAATCGCTAACACTACTTAGAGAGCCTTCACTACAATACTCTAACCTACCCGAATCTTTGGAGCTTTCTCTACAAAATAGCCGATTAACAGTTGAAAGAAGATCTTCATCCCTGTTACTCGCCATAACCCCCAGCTCATTCATCCTTTTGACAACATACAAAGCAGGAAAAGAACAAGAAGGATTAAAAGTAACATTACCTTCCAACTGTTCGAGGTTACGCATCACCACCCGCCGCTCCGCCCGCCTCAAGGTGTGCTCTTCGGCCACCCCAGCCAGGCGAACACTGGTTCTTGATGGCGACATCACCAACTCTCTAATCGACCCAACCGCCTCCACCACGCCACCAGACCCGCAGCACAACCCCACCTGACCCACACTCACCTCACTTCCCGGTCGATCATGCAAGCCCAGCAATCCCACCGACACCAGTGACTGGTTCGACAAAAACAAACCTCCTGAAGCCTCCACCAAACCTTCCTTGTTTAGCCCCTCCAAAAAGCTGCAATAGAAAGTGCCCCCTACACCGGCCAACCTCTCTTCCAGAAACTTCCCCGGCGCACTGTGATCTCCCTACAGCCCTCCTAATCCCTCCTCAAGCTTCCCTGGTGAACCGAGAACTTCCACTGCTCCTTGCCTCCTTCAACTACACCCAATTGCTCCTTTTCCTTTAACACTATATCAGCTGCTTCAACAGGCGCTTTGCTCACTGACACATTCAGTAGCTCCTCCGCTTTAGCTTTAAGAAAGGCTGTGAATTCATCCTCATTCATTCTCTGGACTTTTGCTTTTAGTGATTTTCCTCCCGACCTCCCCTCTTTAACCGGCGCCCCATTACTCACTCCCCCTTCTCCTTTCAAGCGCTTGTGATCTCTGTCACCCTCCATCTCTTCCCCCAACAGATCATCCTCCTCCAAACCCTCCTCACTTCCAAAACCATCCTTGTCCCCTCCATCCCAATCTACCTCTACTTCTTCACCATTCTCATAAAAAACTTTTTTCTCAACCTCGAATTCCAACTCGAAGTAATGATCCCCAATCACCACATCTAAATGCACTGGGATCAATTTCGGGTTGAGAACAGCCACAAAGACCCTTCCAAACACATTCTTCCTAGTCGATTCCATATCCACCGTCTGTGTCGATCCAAGCATAGACCCGACCGCCCACAGAATTAGGAACTCTCTCAAGGCTTTTCTTATCCCAAACACCTTAACCCAAAACTTTAGGAAGTAAGAAACCTTCTTCCTTCTCATGCCACTCTTCAAAGATCAACCTAACGCCTGTTGAAACTCCATCTTCCTTGACATCTGCCCCCCAAAAGCAATCGAACGCTGCAACTCTGATCTTGACGGAAACTGAGTGATAAAAGCATTTTCCCCACACTTCTCTAAAGACAACTTCCACTTCCCTGGCACAATCCTTTGCAATTGCGCACAAACTTGCTCCTCTGAAAGCACTCCTCCTGATACGGAAACCCGCGCTCGCTTTGAGTCCTTTTTCCCTTTAGGCAGAGGGGGTGTTGGATGTGGAAGAACCCCAGACCATGTACTGCATATCTGACGGCATGGGCAACCGGCTTCGGCATCTTGAGAATCGGGCACCTATGGTTCACATGATCGTGACTGTCACAAATGACACAGTACACCGCCGCCATGCATCTCGCCGCCAAATGACCCTTCTTTGTGCACCTCGAGCACCTGACTCCTGCCAACCCACCTTCTCCCTCCTCATCCGTGCCTTCCTGAACCTCCTCCTCCTGCACAGCACCCACACCCTCCTGCATGCTCCCAGAATAGGCCTTGACCGAAGTGAGCTCAGCCCCCTTCCTAGAGACTACCGCCCCTACGGTTGAAACCCCAACCTCCGACCTCACACAATCAGCAGAATGACCAAAATGCCGCACCTCACCTTGCCCTTGCCTGCCAACAAAACCACCGCGCGGCCCCCCAAAACTCCCCCCATGCCGCGACCAGCCTCTTCCTCGAACACCACCACTCCCCAAAGGGGGTCTCGACCCCCTACCTCCACCCTGAGCGCCTCGCCCGAACGCCTGAAATCCACCTCCGCCGGGACCTTCTGCTACAGCTTCAACCCCTTGCCCGCAACCTCGGCCAAACACCATCCCACGCCTACGGGCCCCGGCGCCACCGGACTGATTCGGGAAGCCAAAACGTCCCCCTAAATCTCCACGACCGCCGCGCTGCATTTTGCTACCCTACCGCCCTCCAGACGCCGACTCTGAAAGCTCCTCCCTCCTCACGGCTGCTGCCAACGAGTGAGACTTGGAGACTGAGGTAACCAAAGGAACTGGGGAAGTGGCGAAACAGATTTGCTTACTTGACCGAATCCTCGGTCGCCCCCTTCTGGCCAGTAGCTCCCCCAAGCTTTGGGGAAATCGAGGCACAAACTGGGCCCCCACACGACCCAACGGGCCCAACACAGTGCGCAGCCCCTGCGGTCCCACCTGACGCTTCGCATTCCCAATTTGAAAAACAGGCACCTTCTTCCCCGCTTCAGACTTCGCCCCCTCCAACACCGGCGATGGCGCAGGCACTACCACCGGCTCCTTTCCCAACTCTACAACAAGGTTTTCCAACCGAGAAACCCCTGGAAACTCCTCTTCGATCTAATGTCTTTTACCCAGACATCCCCCAGCAGCAGCTCCGGTGATGCCCGCCTCGCAGGCTAAGGCCCTTTCCACGATCTGATGCCCGACGATCCCCTCATCTGCGCCCCCGAATCTACGGTCTGCAAGGAGTATAATCTGGATCAACGACCCTAACCTGCTCTACAAACCAGACCCAACACTTTGTGAAGAAAAACCAATTGAAATTTGATCAATATCTCTTACCCCAACGTCGGCCGAAGAACCTATGACCAAAGCCTCCTGCACGGACAAATCTCCCGACGCGATGGAGCTGCCATCCACCTCTTCAACATCCTCATCAGAACTCTCGTCCCCAGCCTGCGGTCAGAACCGAGATCTACGCCCTTCCCCCCTAACCCCTGCTAGTGGATCAGAGGCAGATCGCAAACCTGGTGCCGAAGAACGAAGACAAAGCGCCCTCTCCACCATAAGCTCCGCATCTACAACGGCCACATCCAGTAGAGAGTAAGTATCTCCACTAGAAGAGGAAGCACCATCCGGAGAAGGACTCCACGGAGATCCATATGGTTGCGCGCTCCCCGACTCCACCTCGTTCCCCCTCACCGCATCCGGCGACGATACGGCCCTCTCTGACTCAGCGCACGGAGGTACCGGCAAGAACGCCGATACATCCCCTCTCGCCGGAGCAGACTCCTGCGAAACTGGTCGAGGCGCCAGAGTAAGGCGACGCCTATGGCGCTCGCCCTTACGCCCAGCCATCTTTCAATGTGTCATTGGATCTAAGCAAATCTCATACGGAGTTTTAGTTGTTTTACAATGTTTACAAGTGCATGAGCAGAAACAATAGGTATGATTATGACATCTACCAAAATTACCTTTAGTTCAGTACAATGACAGAGCAAACATTCATGCCCAGACATATGACAGTCATATTTACATCGGGCATTAATCATGTCACCTAGTGCAATATCTTAAACATCTCATGACCTATTGAATACATCAAGAGTATCCACATACAAACGCAACATGGCATTAACTAGTGCAATATCTTAAATATCTCATGACCTATTGAAGGCATCAAGACTATCCACGTCCAAACACAACCTCTCTATCGAACAGATTTGGTGGGTTTCGATTGATAGTGAACTATTGAGGACCAAAACCACTTAACAGGGGCAAATGCCTCGGCATTTTTTGTAAAACCAACCTATCGGTTACTTGAACAAACATAAGGCACTGATGTTGCGGCGGATGCAGGCTTTGGTTTGCGGGGCCGCGTACGCATGGAGCGCGACGTCATGGCCGGCTACTTCACTGACTGGCGGGATCCGGCGAGTATGGATGGCCCGCCTGTCCGTGTTCCTTTGCCGCGCCCGCGCGGCGAGGATCTGGCTGTCTCGTATCAGTACAACATGCTTGTCACAAATATATACGTCTTGGGGATTGTACCCTCCCCCATTGGTGTACACCACTCAATAGGTACAATCGCCTCACCTCGATCCTCTGGTGTTGTTGCTAAGTTCTTGCATGATGGTCATAAAATCATCTCACCCCGACGGTATAGCGTTCCCTAACTGCTTCCAATCATAATTTATATCGGCTGCCCCTCATCAGAAAACCGCATTTGTCATCTTGGCCACCACCGGGGAATTTTGGACACATCTGGTCCCCAAAACACCTGAAATTTCAAATGTGGCCCCCAAAGCAAAAAAAAATTCCAAATCTGGCCCCCTGCCCGAGCGCGCGTTCGCCTGGAGCCGCCACGTGTCCGGTCGTGCGGTCCGGTACCGCACGACCGCACTGTTCATTCACCCCCGACCGCGCGTTTCGCCTGCTGACCGCATGACCGAGTCCCCCAGTGAACGTTTCGGCGAATGAACAGTGCGGTCGTGCGGTGTGGTACCGCACGACCCAGCTACAGTGCGGTCGTATGGTACCGGACCGCACGACCGGACACGTGGCGGCTCCAGGCGAACGCGCGTTTGGGTAGGGGGCCAGATTCGGAATTGTTTTGCTTTGGAGGCCACATTTGGAATTTCGGGTGTTTTGGGGGCCAGATGTGTCCAAAATTCACCACCGGGATGGAATCCTAGCCTGTACCATGCCTCTCCCTACACACCTACTTGGTTGTGATCAAAATGGCTGAAAAGCCCGTGGCTTATGGCTGAAAACACTGTAGCTGGCTGAAAAAAGCACTGTAGCTGACGGAGGCTTATTTACCATAATTAAATTTAAAAAAATTTAAAAATAGAAAAAACATATTAGCCCATCACGTATAATGTAAACAAATACGAGGAAAAAAAGAACCGGTAAAAAAACTCAAAAAAGCCAAAAGTTCAGAAAAAGACGGAATTTATGAATAGTGCAAAAATAAGCTGAAGCCAAAAGCTCAAGCCATATTGATCACACCCAAGCTTGTCTTACTTTGGCAACTCCTACTCTTCGTCCTTATGTGGCTTATCTTCCTCCTCCTCAGGGGAGTGTTGGCTTGTAAAGAAGCTTCCTAGGAACAGAGCAAGGTAAAGAAGAAGAGAGAAAGAGAGAGAAGGAATAAGACATGAAGATCAGAAAAGAAAGAGTTTTTTTAAGACTACTCAAAATGTCATGAGCGTTATTTTAAATGTTGTAACAATAATTCTTTCCAATGTTTGGCTGCTATCCTAAGTTGTTGCGTACTTTTTTAAATAACGTTACAATAGTTATTTTTTGAATGTTGCAGTAATATTTTTCTTCTAGAAATTTTGTGTATTTCCATTCAACTTTCTTACGATTTTGTTTTGCGAGGAGCTTTTTGTGGTTGCACATGTAAGTCCGAAGGTTGTAGCGCTATACCATCATTTTCTCAGAACAATTCATTGTTTTGGAGCTTTTGCAATAGTTTCAAGATATGTCTACGTGTTATGTCGATCAAAATCTCCTATACCTTTTCAAGTGTTTTACTTCAAATGTTTCCTTGACATTGTCATTCGTTGTTTTGCAATGCTACACTTGTTGACACGGAGATTTCACGTCATAGTAAAATGTTGCGCCATTTGAGGACCGCTCCATTATAGCTACTCTGCTCCAAGTTTCCTTCGTCGCTCCTGCAGCGCTGTGCCGCTCCCCTCGCTCCAGCGCTCTAGTTCTCTCTCCCTATCCTGTCTTCTTGACATTCAGTGAGAGGAGCGGTGGCACCACCCGCTCCTGACGGTTTCACCGCACACACTGGTTGTAGAGGGGGGTCGGGAAGGCTGCGGTGGGGAAGGGGGTGGGCGGCGGCGGTGGGAGGCATGGCGAGGCGTTGGCAAATGTTAAGTTGGGCGGGATGGGCGATAGGGGAGGGGGAGACGACGACGAGGTTGTTGCCAGCCGCCGATGGGGGAGGAGAGGAGCGGAGCTGTGGTCGACGTCCGGAGAGGGGGAGCGGTAGAGGAAGAGGGAGAGAGGGAAGCGGAAGTTGCAGTTCTGGAGGAGGGCAGGGGAAGCTGCTGCGGTGGTGGAGGCTACACCGTTGGGGTTGCCTTCCGACGGCGTAGTGTGTTAGGTACTCTCATATAACTATAGTGATTGCCTTAGTGCCTCGCTGTTTGGATGGTCTAATTATTATCGGACGACACTGATCAAAGTGCACAGTTAAGATCATACAATGTTTTTTCTGACCATAGGTGAGAATTTCCTAATTGGGAAGGCCTTAAACGGCAAATTGAACTTTTATTTCGCAAACTGAAACTTTCAACTGGAAATGAAAATTTTGAAATGGAAGTTCCAACTGCAAAATTGAACTTTCAAGTTTCAACTAAGAAGGAAGAAAGGACTTTGAACTTTGAACTGGAAATTGACATTCAAACGAAATTCTCCACTACAAAAGCGAACCAAGGCCGCGCCTCAATCCGCTCGTGGCCGTGATCGACGGATGGACGCCGGAGTGCGCGAGATAAGTTTCTTGTGGGCATCCGCAAATTAGCATTTTTCGTGTACGAATTTTGATTCTTGATCACGCGCTTGTGTGCACCCATCCCATAAAAATTTCGCGTCCCCGCGGCTGGGATGCGCAGGCACCCAGCCCAGCCATCGCAATGCCCGTTCCAATTGCGCCGCCTCCCCTCCCCGCCCCGCGCGCGCCGGCGCCTCCCCGGCCGGCGTGGAACACCAACCGCAACCTCATCGTGACCCACCCGCTCCTCTCCCTGCTCGAGTCCTGCGCCTCCTTCCGCCGCCTCCTCCAGCTGCACGCGCTCCTCACCGTCTCCGGCCTCGCCGCGCACCGCTTCCCGGCCTCCCGCCTCCTCGCCTTCTGCGCCCTCTCCACGCCTCCCCGCGTCGACCACGCCGCCGCAATCCTCGCCCGCGTCGCGCCCGGCCCCAACGCCTACATGCTCGCGACCATGATGCGCGCCTTCCTCCGCGCCCGCCTACCCCACCGCGCCCTCGCGCTCTTCCGCCGCGTCATCAGTGACTGCCTGCCCGCCGACGCGCGCACACTCGTCTTTGCATGCAAGGCCGCCGCAGCCGCCGGCTGGCACGGCTCCCCATCCGGCGGCGAGGCCGTCCACTGCGTGGCCCTTAAGTGGGGGTTTCTTCGCCAGAGCGTGCTCGTGGGGAACGCTCTTGTTCACCTTTACGCCAACCAGAGGTCATTACTTGATGCGCGGAAGATGTTTGATGAAATGCCTGACTGGGACGTGGTTTCGTGGACGACGCTGGTGGACGGGTACGCGCGGGGAGGGTTGGCCGACGAAGCGTGGCGGGTGTTCTGCAGAATGGTGGTGGCAGGGGGCGTGCAGCCGAACGAGGTGACGCTGGTTGCTGTGGTCTCGGCGATCGGGCAGATGGGATTGCTGCCGCTGGGGAGGGTGGTGCATCAGTATGTTGTAGAGGGTGGTGGTGTGGATGTGAGTGTTAATTTGGAGAATGCTCTGATCGATATGTTTGGGAAGTGCGGGTGCATCGCCTCTGCCAAGGAGGTTTTCGATGCCATGGCAGTCAAGGATGTGTACTCCTGGACGACCATGGTTAATGCTTATGCCAAGTGTGGTGATTTGGAAAGTGCATCTCGGCTGTTTCAGGATATGCCTAAGAGGAATGCAGTTTCTTGGAGTTGCATGATCGCAGCTTACTCACAGGCAAATCAACCTGAGGAAGCAGTGAGGTTGTTTAAGCAGATGATTGAAGCATGTGTGGAGCCGATTGATGCTACTCTTGTGAGTGTGCTTTCGGCATGTGCTCAGTTGGGTTGCTTGGATCTTGGTCGATCGATATATGATAACTACATTTTCAGTAATAAGGTTGGGCTTACAGTGAATTTAGGTAATGCATTCATCGATATGTATGCAAAATGTGGAGATTTGGGTGAAGCATCAAGATTATTTGGTGAGATGGCAGAGACGAATATAGTGAGTTGGAATTCAATGATCATGTCCTATGCCGTGCATGGTCAGTCTGAAGAAGCCCTTTGTCTCTTTGAGCAGTTGACAGGAATAGGCATTGTGCCTGATGAGATCACATTCCTTGGGTTACTTTCTGCATGCAGTCATAGTGGTTTAGTTTCAGAAGGGCGGCACTTTTTCAAAGAAATGAAAATGGTTTATGGGATTGAACCCAGGGCAGAGCATTATGCATGCATGATTGATCTTTTGGGTAAAGTTGGGCTACTGGAAGAGGCACTTGAAGTTGCAAGGAGCATACCGATGGAAGTTGATGAGGCTGGTTGGGGTGCTCTTTTAAACGCATGCAGAATGCATGGCAATGTAGAGATTGGTGAATGTGCTGCAGATAAGCTGATAAAACTCGATCCTTCAGATAGTGGAATCTATGTACTTATGAGCCAAATATATGCAAGTAAAAACAAATGGGATCAGGTGAAGATGCTGAGGATGATGATGAGAGATAGAGGGGTAAAGAAGAATCCTGGCTGTAGTTCTATTGAGGTGGATGGAAAAGTCCATGAGTTTTTGGTGGCAGATGTTTCACATGTTGATTCAGAAGATATATATGCAGCATTGAAGAATATTTATTTCCATTTAAAATGTGAAGGTTATGTTCCTCTGACTTGGCATGAGTGTGGTGAAGGTTTTTTGCTCTTTGTTCATGCACCTCATAATTAGCCTTGACTGTAGAAAGAAAAGGAAAACTTAGCAGCAGACAGGATTTTTCATATTTATTAAAGCTCAGCTCCCTGCTGGACATATTTTCTTTAACGTCCAACTGTTATAAGATTGGTTCATGTAACATGGCCTGAAAATGACATAAATTCCCACTATCTTAAAATAAGTAGCTTACATGGGCAGACAAAGGAAGTAATGCATCTCTGATGGAGGATCACACTGATTGTTATGTGCGATAGTTTCTGTTTTGGTCAGATTTGTCATGTGGAAGAAACTGTTGTGCACTTGTCCTGTTAAGGAACTTGATTGAACCCCGACTATTCTTTCCAATAAAGAAACTGTAAGTCCTTACTGAGACTTCTGTTTAGTTCTGTTTTTGGTCATGTAGATGCCCTAATCGTTATGCAAGCATGTGCAGATGGCAAGCTGTGGAGCTTTTACTTTGTGAAACATATCCTCTCCAATGTCCAAAATGCGCCATGGGAAAAGGCCTTCTTGAGGTGATTCAGGTAAACAATACATTGACATTGTGTTACTATATTGATTATTAAGTATCCCCCCACAATTTCGTGACAAATGTAGTAAAATTTAACCACTGAAACGCATAATTTAGCAACTATTGGAGTAAGAAAATACATGAAATGCTAGTATTGTGAAAATATTCATGCATATAACCATGGTTGTCACGGCGGGCATGGCGACCACGGCGAGTCGGCGACTGCCGGGCGCCAGGACGCCTAGGCGTCCGGGCGTTGGCCAGGCGAGCTCCAGGCGAGCTGCAGGTGACCAGAAGAACACAGCAGACAGCACAGTAGCAGGAGCAGAATCAGGCAATCAGCAGATGCAGAGAGCAGAATCAGCATGCAGAGAGCAGAATCAGCAGATGCAGACAGCAATACAGCACAGCAGAGAGCAGATGCAGACAGAGCAGATCAAAGCAGAGAGTAGTGTACACACCGAGCAGAGCAGAGCAGATCTGCCGGAAGCCCGTAAGCCTGGAAGAAGAACTGAGAAGAGGCGCAGAGCCGATCAGCCAGAAGCCCGAAAGAAGTCAAGAACTGAGCAGAGCCGAGTAGACAGTAGAGCATGTCAGCATGAGAACCAGAACGAGGAGGAAGAAGAATCAAGAACTGGAGAAGAAAACAAATGTGGGCACTGGGCAGTGGGCTTGCCTGCGGAACAGCAGAGCTGCGGAAGGGCTTCGATTCGTGGAGTCGAGTCGCGGAGAGCCGGAGAGAGTGCAGGAGGGGGATGCGACGAAGGCAGGTCGGTCGGCGGCGCCGGCGGACGGAGTGGCGGCGGCGATCGCTAGGGTTAGGGTTTCGCCCTGCCGCTCTCTTGTGTCGCTCACTCGCTTGACGCTTCGCTTCGTAATACCGCTTCGGGCGTTCGGCTTCGGCCTTCGGGTTTATACGCTTCAGCCTTCGGTTTACTCCCAACAAGGCGTCGCCGTGCAGCTCGCCGCGGACGACTAGGCGACGCCGCGGACGACCAGAATCTCCAGGCGCTCGCCTAGAAGACCAAGTCGAGGCGACCGACCGTGGCGTCCGCAGAGCACCGCCTGGACGCCTAGACGACGCCGTGACATCCATGCATAGAACTAGCCACTCTAGTGGAATCATTCAATTTCATCTATAGTTTTCAGGGACATGGGAGAAAATTACACAAAATTAGGAATCAATAAACTCTGATACTGTATAGCCTAAGATATTTTAATCTGAACATTTCTCATCTATTCATCTCTCATCCAATATGTGCAATAGGGCAAAGCTAGAGTTGGCTTAAGAATTGCACAGAGGAAACTGAGAATTTTATCTCAGATGCATCTAGGAAATTAAACTTTATATTTTCCTTATGGTTCAACTCATGATACATCCGTGCATATGTGCTTTTGTGTCTGCTTACTATTCTTCTTGAAGGTGGTGAACTGAATGACGTTTTGGATACTTTGTCAATGCCACTCCTGTTAGAGTGTAGACTCGTTGTACTCTACTGTTTGATACTGACAACACTGCTCCACATGACACAACTTCATTTTTCGTCTAACCATTAGTGCAGAAACAATTTTCTAGTCCTCTTGCAGTATTAGTAAATAAATAGCTGAGTAAGGTTCTAAAAATCGGTAACTGATACTCGACTAGTCACCCTACCTACTAGTAATTATACGGTATAATCTACCTATTATGCGGCATAACCAGTTTGATTATGCAGTTAACCGGTAAATAGGTAGGGGCACCTGTTACTTGTATATGGTCTAGTTGACCCGTTTTTAGAATACTGTAGCTGAGCAAGTTTATTCCAGTCATAAATGTAAACTAATAAGCCGTTCTCCATCTGCACTTGGACCTAGATTGTATTTCTTGAAGGCCAAATTCATGGACAGGCAACTGAAACCACCTAACTTTCTTTGCAACCAGCAGCCCAATATCGTATAAACGCCAAATAGGGGTGTAAACGGAGCGGATATTTCCCGACCGACCGTCCGTCCGTTTTAATTCGGATACAATTCGGAGCATTTTTTCGGATATCCGGAATTTTTGTCGGATACGGATACGGATTCGGATATTTTTTGTCGGATACGGATTCGGAACAAACAGTATCCGACGGATACGGAGCTATCCGGATAATTTCCCGGATAGTTACCGGATTATTATCCGGTAACTATCCGAATAACGTTAACGGCCCGGCCCATCCGACGGACCGAGCGACGCTAGGCGCAGCCCACTACCGTCTAACCCTAATCCCTGCCTCCCTGCATCCCTGGCGAGCGGCGCCCAAAGTTGAAAATTCAGATCGGGAATTTGGGTTCTCCGCCCCCGCGGCCGGCTCTCCGCCCCCTCGACCGGCGCCGCCTCTCCGCCCCCGCGACCGTCGCCGCCTCTCCGCCCCCGCGACCGGCGCCGCCTCTCCGCCCCCGCGACCGTCGCCGCCTCCCGCCCCCGCGACCGTCGCCGCCTCTCCGCCCCCGCGACCGGCGCCGCCTCTTCGCCCCCGCGGCCGCCTCTCCGCCCCCGCGACCGGCGCCGCCTCTCCGCCCCCGCGACCGGCGCCGCCTCTCCGCCCCCGCGACCGGCGCCGCCTCCCGCCCCCGCGACCGTCGCCGCCTCCCCGCCCCCGCGACCGGCGCCGCCTCTCCGCCCCCGCAGACCGGCGCCGCCTCTCCGTCCCCGCAGACCGGCGCCGCCTCTCCGCCATCTCCGTCCCCGCAGACCGGCGCCGCCTCTCCGCCATCTCCGTCCTCGCAACCGGCGCCGCCTCTCCGCCATCTCTGTCCCCGCAGACCGGCGCCGCCCGCCCGCCCGCCTCTCCTCCCCCACAAACCGGAGCCGCTGCCGCCCGCCTTCACCCCCATGGACCAGCACCGCTGCCTCCACGGAACGCCACCGCCGTCAGCTCCCGCCTCTCCTTCACAGGTGGCAAACCAACTTCATTGCTAATGCTATGGCCAACCAAGCTGCTATAGGGATTGCCTGAGAAAGACTGTCAGCATTTGATAAGGTATCATCATTAGGACTGAGCCCGAGATGGTTGAGGCTCTAATATGTACAAAAGATTGGATATCTTCATCTAGGAAAGGTAAATAATAAGTCATTTAGTTCACCAATTGTACCGCTTACAACTTTTGTTTATTAACCTCATGTTATTTTTGAATTTTAGATTGCAAGGAGAAGATAGCATCACTTATTGATGAGTTGGATTGGAGCTAGATGATAAAGAATGTGCTACCACAAACATAAATGAGAAGGTTTGGTAATCCTACACATATATACACTATTACTGCTTTCTCTAGTTTGATGGTTATTTACTTCCAATGAGTTAATGACATACTGACAGGACAGTGAGTAGAACTGAACTATACAAGTATTAATTTTGGGTTTCTATTCTTCATTTAATAATTTTGGATTCCAATTGATATTTTATTGTAGGACGAGATAATGACTGAAACATGGTTAGAGATGGCTCGCTGGCTCGCTGTTGGCTTTTTGCTAGACAAAGATCTGCGTTGTGGACTTATCATGTGATGTAAATGTGATGAACTATGATGAACTAGTGATGTACTAGACTACTTTATGAGCAATTCGTACTTTTGAACTATGTTGCATGTAGGCATGTAGCTAGTTAGCTACTAGACTACTATTTGTTTAACTAGCCTCTACAATTTACTTGCTAGTTGCTACTTTGCTAGTTAGAATTTACTAGTTGCTTAATTTGTCTCTGTCATCGTGTAAAATTTGCTTCTGCGTATTATCCGACTAAATATTCGTGACCGAGACTAACCGTATCCGGAGCGGCATGTATTCGATCCGTATTCGTGACCGAGAATATCCGCATTCGTATTCGTATCCGGCACTATCCGATTCCGACTCCGACAAAAAATATGGAAACGGATACGAGATGAGCAATATCCGTCCGTATCCGATCCGTTTTCACCCCTAACGCCAAAGGCCTAATTGAATGCCAGCTTTGCAGTGTATTTATACCCACCCGGCACATTGTGGCACTACAGAGCATTTCACAGAGACATGTCAACCGTCCATTGGGGGGGGGGGGGGGGGATTGGATCTCACTGTGCACGATTTAACTCAGCACATGCTCACTGCTCACCACCATCTAGCTCATGAGCCATCTTTTCTTTCGTCACACAGAAACAGTTGGGCTGAGTCAGTCATCTGAGCTCTCTAAATTGTTCCGGCACATTGTGGCACCACAGAGCACTTCACAGAGACATGTCAACCGTCCATGGGGATGAATTGCATGTCACTGTGCACGATGTAACTCAGCACATGCTCACTGCTCACCACCGGCTAGCTCATGAGCCATCTTTTCTTTCGTCACACAGAAACAGTTGGGCTGATTCAGTCATCTGAGCTCTCTAAAATGTTCTGTGACGTAGAACAGAGCTTACTTTTTCTAGCTATGGCCAAAGACGAAAGAGCAGAGCAGAGCCACACTCTGATACCTGGGAGGCAATGAGCAATGGCAACACATGCACATGCAAATTGGACATTTTGCGTGGGAAAGCGCACAAGAGCTAGTTCCCCATCAGGTAGTTGACATAGCATGGGGGAGAGGTGTTTCTGAACTGTTCACTTTTTGATCAGCTGGCTGTTGTGGAGGTGTGTAGCTTTGCACTTGCATTGCGTCCCCTCCCTACCTAGGATCACCCTTTTGCTAGCTAGCAGAGTCCCCAGTCCCTGTAGCTCAGGTTATTATTCACTCGAGTCAGTGCTTAACCCCCATGTGATTGGGAGATAGGAGACAGGGAAGGGAATAGAATGTGCAACCGAGGAGTAGGTGTGGCATTCACGCTCCTCTTCACTCACTCGGCCCAAATCTACCGCCTTGACAGTTAACGCTTTTGTGTGATGGCAGTCATGGCCTTCATGGTGGCGCCGAGGAACTAGCACCACCTCCCCTTCTTTAATGGAGAAGGCAAGACCAAAGACGACACATTCACTGCCAGATTGCCTCAGTTTCATTGAAGCCAACAGTGTACGTAGTAAGCTAGTGGCACGCTGCACCCGTACTGCCGTCCTCTCCTCCGCACTGCACGTATACTCACGTACGCATACATATCCATGTCTAGCTAGCACATCTATCACCATTACCATTAATTAATTAATACATTTATAGTTTTACTTGCCCCCTCACCTCACCATTCTATGTCAAGGTCCTTGATTAACATAGTCCCTCCCGAAACACTAACCCACTACTAGGGCTTTTAGGGTTTTCTTTCTACAGTGCACCTGCCCGCGGAGCGTGCTGGCGTGCATGCGCCTAGTGGAGAAGGCTCAGGGTCTCCAGCGGCTTGACGGTGTCGAGCTTGCGGTGAGCCCCCTGTGGCGTCGCCGGCGGCAACGGCTGCACGAACTTGCAGTTGGGGCAGGAAGGGGAGGACTTGCAGAGCATGACGAGGAGGTGGCAGTTGGCGCACGGCACGGCCACCATGCTGCCTCCGGAGCTCACGGTGCCCCTCTTTGGCTCTTCTGCAGTGACAGGAGCAGCGGCGGTGTTGCTGTTGATGACGACGACGTTCGCCAGGGTTGTCGAGATGTTGAGCTCCAGGTTCACGCTCTGCTCCTTGGGCCTGATCCAGCTCTTCTTCAAGGTCTTCCTGTTCAGGTAATACATCCTTCCAGACTGCCAAGACCATAACAGACAACATTAAAAAAACCATAACACATCGAATACCGAGGCAATCATGGCAGCATCCATCAAACTTTCATGTTCTAGGCAAAGTGGTACTGCAAAGATCCCTCGTGAGCGTCACAAATAGTAGGGCAACTATCACAAGTGCAGCTTCTGCCGCACGCACGTTGAAACTGCATGCATTTTGTCACCAATAACCATGTGGGTGCATATGCTTTGTCTAGTTGCTCTGCTATTTCTGCCAGCTCAATATTGCGTCAGTTTCACGTACATGCCACGTCGGTGGCAGGACACTTCTAAGAATAGGAGTCCCACACCATAAATAATTTTGCTGATTAGTTTTACCTATTAACACATGTCGGCGTCATGGACATAGACAGGCACATAAACACACGACAAGATGAGATAATTGCTATAGTTTTGGACTTTTGGTTGATGAGAGTTATGAACTGAAAAATGAATTCTATGCAATGTAAACTAGCTAGGAGTACTGTTATTCAGAAGTAACTTGCGTGTGGAAACGTAGTTGTTACCGAGAATGACTCACTTGGAGGTCAAGGCACTGCTCCCAGTCCAGGGGCAGGGGGTCATTGAGCTGGAGCTCCAGGTTAGCGTGTGAGACTGGCTCCTCCCAGGTGTAGTGCTTCCTCTTCTTCCGGGAGCTGCCGTCCGACTCGGACGACGAGCTCTTGGTGCTTTTTGCCGAGGCGAAAGCCGGCGCCGGCCATGTCGGCCCAAGCGACAGCTCCGGTTGCAGCTCCATCCTCTTCACGCTCACCTCCTGAAACTTCTGCACTCTAAGGAATTGAGTGGTCATCTTGACTGATAATACCACCACTCTCTCTATATATATATGTAGTTCTTGGGTGTGAGGTTGTAGACTTGTAGTACAGTAGGAGAATTCAGTGGGGGAGAAGCTAGCTGCTTCTCTTCAACACTGGGCTTTTGATTGATGGTGTCATGCAGGGGAGGGCGTGGGCACTAAAGAAGGGTTCTTAAATGGCCTTCATCCAACTCCATTAAGGAGAGGGCAGGCCAGGCATTAAAGATGACAAGTAGAGTGACCTTAAATGACTCAAATCTCTCCACCTCCTCCCCAATTTAAGGCTGTACATGCCCGGACTGTACACGTCATAATGCCACCCAGCCCAGGAGAGCAGCCACAAAATCTACGAGGCCCTGCCCTTGCTTGCCTTGTAAGTTGTGTTGTAGGGTGGTAAGATTGGGGCAAGATCGGCAGCAGCTGCTCAGCTCAGGCGCGGGCTGAGGCAGCAGCTGTGACTGAGGTGATGTTGGTGGTTCTGTTCAGAATTTAACTCTACAGAACTGGACTGGAGTTAAGGAGGGTGGGGCCTTGTACATGGAATAATTTAAAGATATATATACTTAGTATCAGTTCAAGATATGCTTGAAGGCTTTATCCATTTGCTTATCACTTGCTATGCTACTCCTTTTCTTTTCTTAAGAGGTGCAATCTACTCTTACTACACAATGCAATCTCTGCGAACTAGGAACAGTGCACAGAATTTAGTGCAACTTCCTGTCCAATGGAGAAACCGGTGCACGTTAGTTGGAGCTACAAAGGCCATCTATTGCTGCAATAGTGCTCTGCTGAATTTAACAGCACAGGAGTGGGATAGCTAGCGTGTGAGCTTGGACAAGAGTGTTCAATTCGTGGCGATGGACACTAGAGTGAAACCTACAAGGCAGAGTCCTCCATGCCTTAAAATCTCTCTTGTACCGTCTGACCATCATACTTCTATACCTACACCATTAACTTCGTTGTAATCATGAACTTCTTCTTGTGGGTGAGCATTCATGTCTTTTGCACCCTAACTCTAATTCTCATAAAGAAGAAGCAGAGGGAGCGAGGGGCGCTGATGCATAATAAAAACAGAAGCCTCACTACCCAAGCCCCATGCAGTAAATAGGCCAAGACATTAGGAAGGAATAAATAAGGCTTGTTGGGCCTTCTACTTCTCCTCACCAGTGCCAACCACAACAATAAATAAAGGCGCCTCTCTCTTTGGTTGTTGGAGGCATGGATCCATTTAAGTTTTGGTGTTCTATCTTTCGCTATTAATTCGTCCAGACGTCCTGTTGATTTGGTGTCGTCTATTCTTCTTTAACAGGCTGATGATAAGTTAATGGAGTACTACCAAGGATTTGGACAATACTGCGCAAGGATCTTTTGCAAGCATTGTGTGTAAATGGTTTTGATCATCTAAAGGAGATGTGGATAAATTTTCCTGTTTTTGCATGAACTGAATGTGTCGATGAACTACATTCATGCATTTTAAAACATATTTGCATTGATATTGTCATTAGCCGCTGAAGATACTCCTCCATATTGTTGTCCTTTTTTTTATTTTAGGGTCTAAATTGAGGATGAACCCATAGATTGTACATTCTTGTAGTTAAGGATGCACAGGGATTATTCTATCTTGGCAGTTGGCTTGCTGTGCATCAGTTATTCTCATCTTAATCATGCACCTGAGGTGGTCATGACTTTTTTTTAAATTTTGAACTTTGAAGACTGGTGGCCATGAGACATGGGCTCTGCAGCACATAAATCACTGAAGGTATGTCCAGAGATCATTTAAATGGTTGCTCGATTAATTTTCTTTGACTCCCAAATCCCAATTATGTGTATGAATAGTTTCTACACTTTGGGCACATTCTTTTAAGCTTATGATTTATGATTTTCTCCGAATAAACAAATAAGACGGTTTTTCCGTCGTATTTTTAAAGTGGTTTATCGGAATAGTTTTTCCGAAGTGGTTTATCGGAATAGTTTTTCCGAAGTGGTTTATCGGTATTCAGTATGTTCGCACTAGGGTCAAAAGCCATTAATTGTAGCTATAAGTCATCAACCACAGCTGAAAAGAACCCATGGCAACTGACAAGTAAAACAACTCTAAACAACCTAATGTTAAACCTTAGTTTACTGAATAGTTATTGCTGAGACCTCTATAGAATTTACAAATATTAGAGATAATTTCTTCTTCGTCTTCGTCATCTTCTGGAGGCGCAAGGGTTGGCAGGACAGGAGTTCTGCCATTGGTTAGTTCTTGAACTTTTTTAACATCAACACAATCTTGGTTTAGAGAACAAATTCTGCTTTCTATTACTCTTAGCCATCTAGTGATTTTAATCTATGGTTTATCACGCCGCCACCAAATGACGGGAATTTTTTGTACGGATAATCCTTTTTTTATTCAAAATTACAGAAATATATCCGCAGAAATTTTTTTTTTACAAAAATAGGCTCCAGTCGCCTCATAGTTGGAGTTGGGCGACTGGAGCCTGTCGCCCAACCCAGCAGCGACAGCTGGACAATCTGCTAACCGTTGGGCGATTAAATGCAGTCGCCCAACGGTGGAGCGATTAGAACCCAGTCGCCCCACCGTTGGGCGACTGCAATCTTGTCGCCCAACCGTGTGGCGACTGTGGGGGGGGTGGGGGGTTAAAAGTGCGCCACGCTCGGCCGCCGCCGGGCACTGTTATGCGACCGCGAGAGACCGAGCGAGAGAAGAGAAGAGAAGAGAAGAGAAGAGAAAAGAGCGGAGAAGAGGAGAGGAAGAAGGGGGAAAGGAGGAGGGGGAGAAGAGGAGAAGAAGAGGAGAGTGAGAGGAGAAGAGGAGAGGGAGAGGAGGAGAAGAGGAGAGGGAAAGCGTGATTTCCAGGTATTTTTTGTTACGGTTAGAAATTTAGTTTAGAAAATTTAGTTTAGAAATTTAGTTTAGAAAATTTAGATGTAGAAAATATAGTTTAGAAAATTTGGATGTAGAAAATTTAGTTTAGAAAGTTTAGAAACTTTAGTGTAGAAAATTTAGTGTAGAAAATTTAGTTTAGAAATTTAGTTTAGAAAATTTAGTTTAGAAATTTAGTTTCGAAATTAAGTTTCGAAAATTAAGTTTAGAAAGTTTAGTTTAGAAATTTAGTTTAGAAAATTTAGTTTCGAAATTTAGTTTAGAAAATTTAGTTTACAAATTTAGTTTAGAAATTTAGTTTAGAAAATTTAGTTTAGAAATTTAGTTTAGAAAATTTAGTTTAGAACCTTAGATGTAGAAAATTTAGTGTCGAAATTTTATATAGTAGTTTTATGTATTATTGTAGAAAATTTAGTTTAGAAAATTTAGATGTAGAAAATTTTTTATGTATTATTGTACAAAATATAGTGTACAAATTTAGATGTAGAAAATTTAGTGTACAAATTTTGTATAGTATTTTTGATGTATTACTATAGAAAATTTAGATGTACAAAATTTAATGTCGTAATTATTTTAAAAAATTTAGTGTACATATTTACATGTAGAAAATTTACTGTACAAATTTTGCAGGTATGACTCGTGATGGATGTGACTCCGAGTGGCGATACCCACTGTTGGACGAGCATGTGGACCGCGCGCACCGCGCTTCCCGTCGTGTGCCGCCACCGGGGAGCATGGACGAGCCGCCTGAGCTGGGAGTGGTTCGGACACACACACACACCTCGCGTGGCCTGTGGACTCGACCCCCGTTGGACTGCCAGGTTTGCACTACGCTAGCGTTTTAGTGCTGCCATAAGAACGTATCGTGCTGACCTTCACTTTGTTTGCAGGCTGCGGGATGCCGGGATACTCCCTCTTGCCCGGATGGTGCAGGCCACGGAGGAGGATGGAGCCGCCTTGGCCGCGGGCGGGGACGAGGCGGGCGTGGAGCGATCACGACGCTTCCCGTTCGACCGATACCTGTTGACGGCTTTGGTGGACCGTTGGTGGCCTGAGACGCACACTTTCCACCTCCCATTCGGGGAGATGACGCCGACCTTGCAGGATGTGTCCCTGCTCTTTGGCCTTCCGATCGCAGGAGGCGCTGCCTTCCTACCGGAGACCCCGGCCGAGTGGCGCGCTGACCTGCTCGCCAGATTCGAGGGGGTCGTTCCACCGGCCGATGACCACCACATCTTCAGAGAGGATCAGACCCATGGGCCGACGCTGAGGTGGCTCGCACAGTACCGGGTACGTGGTTTTTAAAATCGATCGTGTCTTCGAAGCTCTTATTTGTGCTATTACATACTAATAATAACTTGTTTGCATTCAGGTGAAGCGCATGGTTCCACAGGCAGACGATTACCAGGTCTCGCGCCACTTGGAGGCATACGTGCTGTGGCTGTTTGGTTGGGTGCTCTTCACCACCAGCCACAGCAACTCTGTGGATGCGCGCCTTATCGCTTATGCGAGGGCGATCGCGGACGGCGAGCCCCCAAGGTCAGCTGGGGATCGGGCGTACTTGCCGCGACGTACCGCGCCCTATGCGATGCGTGCACAAGGATCAAGGTGAACTCGATCCTCACGGGCTGTCCCCTGCTACTGCAGTTGTGATCGTTTGAGCGATTCAGCCTCGGACGACCTGTGCTAGACGACATGGGTCCGTACGGGGCCGAGATGTATCCGGGGGGAGACGTCGACCGGCCGACGATGGGTTCTCTCTGGTGTCGTCGACGAGTAAGTATTATCACAGTCAACTATTTCTTTCTTATTGACGTTCGTCATACTAAACAACTTGTCTTTCTTGCAGGTACAGTTTGACCGCCTCACAGCCGACGACGTGCGCTGGGAGCCTTACGCAGATACGGTAGTGCACGCCTGTGCTCCTGACGGGCTGTCCGCACTTTGCTGGCGTGACCGGGCTTTCTGGCTCACCCGCTGGACGCTCGTGTACGATATCTACGTGGAGGACTACGCACCCCAGCGAGTCATGCGGCAGTTCGGGCTACGGCAGACGCTTCCTATACCAGTCGGACCACCGCTTCCGCGGGCCGTGCACGCGTGAGTGATTGCTTCTCATAAATATGTAAGTTCGGGCTACTATGTTCGCAAGTACTTACATTACTGTGTTCGTAGGCACAACAAAAAGGGAGTTAAAAAAGGCACGGACTGGTCGAGGAAGATGCAGCCCTGAATTGCGCAGTGGGAGGGTGCGCTCGACGACCACGTGGAGGAGGAGCGCCCATACGACAGCGCGGACTACGCGGAGTACCTGATCTGGTACCAGGCGCAGACACGTACCAGGCTGGTATATGTCGTAGACCCGCCTGCCACACACGTCGCCGCTCCCACAGACACGTACCCGGCGCACCTCGCGCACGACGCTCACCTCGCGGTATGTTACATGTAATTTCAAATATTCCCAAATGGCAATATCGTTTCGATGATGGACCCTTTTATGTCTTTTTGTCCAGGCTAACGTCGGTTCTGCGCTGTGGACCGATTCTGCTGTAGTACTGCAGAGGGTCACCACCATAGGTGCAGAGTGGACCCACGAGAAGACCATCAGTTTTGCACGTCGGATGAAGGCCGGGTGCAGACGTATCGTTAGCCTGCTGTCCTGCACGAGGCTACCGGCGGTCTCCACATCCACGCCCAGCGCTCTGACGGGCCGTTCACCAGTGCCACCCCGACCAGCATGGCACTACACCGGAGGTAGTACGTGGACACGTCCTACACCACCTCACCCGGAGTAGCTAGGGGGTTCTGCCTGGGCACGGCCACCTCACCCGGAGTAGCCAGGGGGTTCTGCCTGGGCACAGCCACCTCAGTAGCTCTTCACGTCTCCTCCGCACATCCCCGGCTTCCACACGTAGGGGGTGTACTCTGAGCTGTACGCCCTTCATCCTACCTCGATGGCGCCATCTGTGGGTACGATCATCTGCTCTCGTTTTTATCCCAAGGCGACATGCAACGAACTAACGATATTACTATTGCAGGTACTTACCATCAGCATCATGGCGTCTCTCTGGGCCCCGACGATGTAGACCAGTTTTTTGCGAACTGGCCCGGGCCATCCTCCGACGCAGCACCGGAGGTTCTCTTCGGCAGTGCCCTCCCCGGTGCACCGGAGGGCACACAGCCAGAGGTGCAGCTGACTCCACCAGCGCAGGGGCAGGTGCGAAACCCTCCTACACGTTTTACTTTCTCGGACCGTCGTAACCCGTTGCACCGGAGGACGGCCAAGCGGGGCCGTACGGGAGGACGCGGGCGCGGTGACTGGGCACCTCAAGGTGGCAAGTGAGGGGTGATGCCGATGCTATATGTTACGAATGTAATGAAAAATACGGCATGTTACTCACAACTATATTATGAAGTTTATTTAAATTCAAACAAGACTATTATCTCTTCTTTTCGCATTCAATCATTCATATATCAATTCTCAGCATATGTCACTTAACAATGTATGTATCGATCGTTCTACAGTCAATCTTTCGTAAAAAAATTCTACAATTTTTTACGCACCTACAACATACAATGAACATAAACTTTTATTACAACTCTACCACATTTTTTACCAGTTTAAAATTACAAAATTTAAAACAATCAGGGGTTCATGAAGTCGCTTAAGGGGGGCGACTGCATTAAAGTCGTCCAATGGGAGGGCGACTGCATGAAAGTCGCCGAACGGGAGGGCGACTAGATGCAGTCGCTGTATGGTGCGGCGACAAGTTTTGTGTCGGCTTTTGGTTGGGCGAAAGGCTCTAGTCGCCCCATGATTGGGCGACTGGAGCCTATTTTGTAAAAAAAATTCCCGTGGGTATATTTATGTAATTGCGAATAAAAAAAGGATTATCCGTACAAAAAAATTCCAAATGACGGTGACTCTCCAGACAGCAAGCTTACAAAATTTATAACTCTTAATCTACCTAATCACTTGATGTGTTGCTCTATAGAAAGTTAATATGTTAATTATGTTTAACTATCTAGTAGATCAAATTATCATATTACCCACGTAACATGTCCCATATTGCACTATAACCACTGTCCATGAAATCAATCTAATAAATAGGGTTTCAGTGGTGTTTATCTGCTACTACATGCATCTACTTTGACTAATCTATGCTCTGGAATTGATCTAAACGATGAACTAGCAGATGGAGGGAACTCTAGACTTGATCTAAACAATGAGCTAGTAGAGGGAGCGATTCAAATAGTTACCCTAGGAGTCCAACTTGACCAACATCACTCCGCACATGCAAAACACACCCTTAACCATCAACAACCACGAACCAAATTATTCACGACCTACATATCCACATTTTCTAAAAATCAACCTTCAACAACTCAGAAAGACCAGTCAGACTGCCATGCCTAGGTTGGTTAGACCGGTGGCCCAACAAGCACGAGTACTCGATGTACTCGAAGATTACAAGAATAAAAGCACTCGAAGCTTATGAGTACCGACCATGAAGCCTACGACAACTGATCATAAAGCCCACGAACGACCAATTACAAAGTCTATGATAACCAATCGTGGGGTCTATGACAACCGACCACAAAGCCTACAACTACGGATCGCAAAGTCTACAGCCACTGATCGTCGAATACCAACCAGGTACTATAGCTTTGACCTCCGACTGGTTACTGTAGTTTCGACCTATGACTGGTTCATTGTAGCTATGACCGGTTCACTGTTGCTTACGACTGGTTCACTATTGCTTACGATCGGTTCACTACTGCTTACGATCGGTTCAATGTTGCTTACGACTAGTTCATTAACTCTTGCTTACGATCATCCTTGGTTGTTTTACCGTCGTCATTTAGCCGTGGTCATTCCGATGTGCTCGACCTGCCATGGTCGTTCTGCCGTGGTCAACATGCTGTGGTAGTTCTACCATGGTCAACATGGCATGGTTGTTCTGCTGTGGTCGACGCTTGCCGATCGGACCTGCCGATTGCACCATCCATCACAAGCTCGATTTGACTACCGATCATGGTCGAAGCCCGCCGATTGCCAACCGTGGTCGACTAAAACTTTCACAAATGCAAATTTCAATGCAACTCAAAAGTCAATTATTCATCATCACTGTATTCACGACCTCCACATGGTTTAACAATCTCCCCCTTATTGAATACATTGACAACACCTCAAAAACTCTCGAATGAGTAGAGTTTTGAAAGAGAAGCAAAATTTGCGAATAGAATGCTTCAAAGCTGCAGAGAAAAGAATTTTGACAACCCACAGCAGCAAGCACTCGGCAAAGGCAAAAACTCATAAAACTCTCCCTTAACATAAAAGAGCAATTTTGAGCCAATTTCTCCTATTCTTCTCCCCTTTGGTAATGAAATCATCAAGAATTTCACCCAGAAAGAATAATTCTAAGAATAAACAATGAGAGAAAATATCTAGAAGTTTTGTAGATTATCCAAGTCACTTTGCATTTAATTAATAAATTAACTAGCCATCTTTTTGAGTAGAGCTACCTAGATCATATAAAGTCATATACCATGTAACAATGTCAAAACAATTCTTTAGCATGATCAAGCAATTTAGATTAATGACATGCATCACAACAACGACCAAATCAATTATAAAGAGTACAATGAGATATCACAACGAAAAGTTAAAGTCTAAAAGTGAAGCAAACCTTAAGTCCAGACAAGCTAGTAGTCTCATAATAACCTATTACTCCATACCTAACTCTTAAGCATGTGTCATACTTGTAGCATACTTCTTTTAAATGGTGGCATGCTTAAAACATACTTCTTTTTATTTGTGCACTTTTTATGTTTTTCTTTTTGTTTAACCATGGCATACTTGAAGCATACATCTTTTTAACTTTCTCTTTCTCAGTTTTTTAATTAAATAACATACTAAACTGAGTGTACATAAAAAGATTGCAATATGAAGCATACGTGTCTCATAGCCAAAATTTAAAATAAAACTCATAATCAAGCTAATCCTTTTAGATGAACATCACAAAGTACTATCTATAATCAATTTAGTCAAAATATTCCTCCATGTCATGTTTTAGTTCAAATGTAGCAAATTAATTATAACCAGTCATGATCAAAGCTACACAGCATATGAGTAAATATGATAAAGAGAGCTCTACAACTCATTTGATTTTAAGGGTTTGGACTTGATGAAATATTGGACAAGTATAATAAACAAAGCTTCTGAAACTTTTAAACAACATGCTTCTCCTCAGAATAATCCCGTTGGATGACATACCCCAACTCACTCCGCAAACGAACAAAACGAGATGTCAAGCGGCTTAGTGAGAATATCAGCAATATGAAAATCAGACTCAACAAAGTGTAGAATAGCATCACCCTTTTCCATATAGTCTCTTAGAAAGTGATATCTTATATCAATATGTTTAGTCCTAGAATGTTGCATTGGGTTTTTAGCAATATTAATAGCTCTAGTGTTATCACAATAAAGTGGAACACTACTCAATTCTAACCCAAAATCTTTGAGTGTAGCAGAAATCTATAAACTTTGAGAACAACTAGTAGCGATAGCAACATATTCAGTTTTAGTAGTGGATTGTGCAATAGATGACTGTTTTCTAGAGGACCAAGAAACTAATGATGTGCCTAAAAAGTGTTATGTACCAAAAGTACTCTTTCTATCAATCCTATAACTCACAAAATCACTATCTTAATATGCAAACAAGGTAAGATAAGATGAAAAAGAATACAAAAGTCTGAATTCTAAAGTTGATTGGAGGTACCTAAAAATTCTTTTTACAGCTTGACAATGGGATGCATGAGGTGAAGCTTGAAATCGAGAGCATAAATACACAACAAAATGTATATCAGGCCTTGAAGCAGTAAGGTAAAGTAGGGACCTAAGCATGCTTCTGTATTCTTTTTGGTCCACTACCTCACCTTCTTCATTTGGATCAAGAGAAGTCATAGATCCCATTGGTCTAGAAATAGGTTTGCAGGTTTCCATGTCGAAATGTCTAAACAGATCCTTCATTTACTTGGTTTGATGAATAAAAGTGACCTGCTTAGTCTGTTTTACTTGTAAACCCAAGAAGTAAGTTAAATCCCCCATCATACTCATCTCGAATTCTCTGCTCATAGTATCTGAAAACTTAGAAACTAAAGCTTGAGAGGAGCCACCAAATATAATATCATCCACATAAATTTGAACAAGTAATAGATCATTACTACGTCTAAGAGTGAAAAGAGTTTTGTCTACTATGCCCATTTAAAAATTATTCTTTAACAAGTATGATTTGAGCCTTTCATACCATACTTTAGGAGCTTGTTTCAAACCATACAAGGCTTTAGATAATTTGTAGACATGATTAGAAAATTTAGGATTTTCAAAACTAGGTGGTTACTCAACATAAACTTTCTCCTCAATAATGCTATTAAGAAAAAGTACTTTTAACATCCATTTGAAACAATTTAAAACCTCTAAATGCAGCAAATGCTAAGGGAATTCTAATAGCTTCTAATCTGGCAACAGGAGTAAAAGTTTCACCAAAATCAAGATATTCCACCTGAGTAAACCCTTAAGCAACAAATCTAGCCTTATTTCTAACCATAACACCATCCTTTGTTTATTTTTAAAAACCCATTGAGTTCTAATCACATTATGTCCATGAGGAAGTTCAACTAAGGTCCAGACTTTACTATGCTCAAAATTTTCTAATTCTTCATATATGACATTGATCTAAGACTCATCAAATAAAACATTACTTATATTATTGAGCTCAAAAGAGGCAATAAAAGTAGAATGAGCATGTGAGTTAGGAGAAGTAAACCTGCAATGTGTTACCCTTTCTTGAATGTCACCAATCATCAGTTTTGGGGGATGGCGCCACTGAATATGCAATGGTGCAGAAGGTTCTGAGATAGCTCCAACGTTACCAACCTCCTCTGTAGGTGATCCATCAATGATAGAGGCTCGTCAGAAGTAGTAGTGTTTCCAGCTAAAGTTGAAGTAGGAGTTGTAAGATCCTCAGCTGGTGTAGGTGGTGGCATAGGAGGAAAAACATCACCAGAGTCAAGATCCTCCTCTTCATCAAGAAATATGCTTTCTGACTCCCCTAAACCTGTGTACCTGAAATGTTGGGTTTAGTACTAGGACTAGCCTTGTCAAAAATAACCTCGCATGTCTCAACAATTTTGTTAGTCTCTAAGTTGAGTATACAATAACTATGAAAGTGAGCAGGATAACCAAGAAAAATGCCATCTGAATATCTAGATTCAAATTTATCAAGATTACCATATTTGAGAATAAAGTATTTACATCCAAATACTCTGAAGTGAGAAACACTAGGCCTACACCCAAATCTTAACTCACAAGAAGTCTTGTGCAATGAGGCTCTCAAAAATATTCTATTAGAAACATGACATGCAGTAGAAATAGCCTCAACTCAAAATTTCCTAGAAGTAACATGTTTATTAAGCATAGTCCTAGCCATCCCAATTATGCTCTATTTTTTCTCTCTACAATCCCATTTTGCTGTGGGACATGAGGAGAACAAAAATTGATGTTCTAGACCTTTTTCAGAGCAAAGAGAAGCAAATGATGAATTCTTAAATTCAATACCGTTATCCACTCCTTATAACTTTTATAACACCTGGCAATTCATTATTGAGTCTAAAAAATAAGTCTTTAAAATGACCAAAAGCCTCATTCTTAGACACCATAAACTAAACCCAAGAATATCTGGAGTAATCATCAATAATTACAAGTATATACCATTTACCTCCAACAGATTGAACCCTAGAAGGATATACAATGTCCATGTACAACAATTGACCAGGGCCATCTGTAATGATCACAGTAAGAGGTGGGTGTGGAGCATCTACCATCTTACCATATCTACAAGGGGAACAAACCAAATCTTTACCACCCTTTAGTTTAGGTAACACCTAATAAGATCCATCCCACTAATCCATGTAAGGTGATCACAAATAATGTGTCCCAACCTATGATGCCAAAAGAATAGATCTCTGAATTCAGAAACTACCAAGCATCTAACATCAGGTGAATAAGTATTATTAAAATTAGCTCTAAAGACATTTTCCAATCGAGATATATTGAAAATAAGATCCTTAAAAGCATCCAAAACTCTACAAGCATATTTCTTAAAGCTCACCTTAAGGTTATCGTCTATCAAATGTGAAACTGAAAGCAATTTATACTTCAATTTACTTACTAAAGCAACGTCCTTGAGAATGAATTTATTATTAACCCTCACTGTACCTTTAGCCATCACAATACCTATTAAAGTATCCCCAAAAGTGATCAACTCATCACTGGATGCCTTAGTGAGGAAGGAAAATCATCTTGAATCACTGGTCATATGCCTCGAACAACCTGAATCAACTAGCCACATGTTCCCCTTCCTTATCAGCTATCCCTACACCATAGGAAACATCGATGTCGCAATACTTCGGTTAGTGAAATAAGATTTAGGAATCCAGTACTGAGATATACGATGAACAGGGGCAACAGCAATCAAAGATAAAGACTTAAATGAAGAATTAGCCACTGTCAAATTCCTACTAGACCACCGTTGAAAAGCTGGTCTGACCACGGGGCAGTCTGACCGCCTCAGCAAGGCTGGACTGACTGTTGACCAATCTAATCATGTGGGAAACGCTGGTCGAAACGCTGATCCGACCATAGGACGGTCTGACTACCTCTACAAGGTAGGTCTAACCGCCAACTGGTCTGATCGCGTAGAAAACGCTGGTCAAAACACTAGTTCGACCACGGGATGGTCTGACTGCCTCTGCAAGGCTGGTATGACTGTTGACTGGTCTAATCATGTAAAAAATGCTGGTCTGACTGGTCCTGTTGCAAAAGCTCCCAAACCTACAGAAGATTGATTAGAGGGAGCACAGCGACAGTAAGGAGCTTACGCAGACTCTAATCAAAAACCCTTCCTTAACCTATGTTTCTTTTTTTTCTTTGCTTTTAAAAAGCAAAATTGAAACAAATGACCATCTCTACCACAATGTGTGCATTGATACTTGATAAAAGCAAAATTAAATCAAATGACCATCTCTACCACAATGAGTGCATTGGTACTTGACTTGATGAGAAGTCGTATCAATTGACTTCATAGCGCTACTTTGGTAGATGAATCATTCACAATGCTGGCAGATTTAAAGGCAATTTGTTTTGATTCAGATTTTACTTTAAATTTTCTAGGTTCAAGATGCTTAATAACCATAGGAGGATTATTCTTGATATGCTGAACAAAATTAAATTCTTCTTGCAAAAAGAAAATATCTCTAAAGTATCCTTAATATACTCGTTCTCTTTATCTAACAAGGAGCAAGATGTGCACTTAACATATTCTATCACAATATTTTTTTGAAGCACTAGACTGAGCCAATCTTTTTTCAGTAAAATCATTAAGTTGTGTAATCAATTATTCTATTTCAGTGTTAAACTTAGGACAGTTAGACCAAGAGAATATCTCATAATAAATCATCTGTTGAATTGTTCCCTGAGATGAATTAAGTCTAGCTTCTAACAATTCACAATTAGTGCAAACTTTAGATTGTGTATTTGAAATACCTATCTGTAAACATGTAAGAGAACAAGACTTGAGCTTTTTAATTTCATCATTTGCACATTTTAACTTTTCAGTACAGAGTCATGTGTCAATCTTAATTCATCAAGTTTAGCAATTACATCACTAAGTTGGACCATGTATGATGCATTAATTATTCTAGCAAACTGCAACTCAGAATGTAAAACTTGATAAGACTTATAGGATTCATCATTAGTAATGGAGGTTCTAAGTCTATTGATTTCAGAATTTAAGCTTTCAACAATAAAATCATGACTTTTATTTTTCTTTTTATATTTCTTGAGCTTCTCTATCAATCTAAGCACAACACAAGATAACTCTATATAAGAAAGTTTTACCTCATCAGAATCACTTTAGAGATCATCATTGTCGAGGTCCTCACCATTTGCCATAAAATATATCCTTGTGAAGTCCACCTCCTTTGTCTTCTTACCATTGTTCTCATCATCATTTGCAGAATCAACATCTCTCAAATCAATCTCCTCAAGTGTTGAAAGTACTTTATTGACCGCCTTGCGATAGTTGTGCTTCTTGCTTAGATCAATTTTGAATTGAGAGTGACGAGTTGGTGCCTTGTCATCCTTGACCTCCTTGCTCCTCAATTTGGGGCAATTCATCTTGATGTCATCAATCTCACCACGTTCATAGTATCTGATAGGACCTCCTCTCCACCTTGATCTGATATTATTAATTGCCTTGGTCACTCTATTGGACAAAAGTACAAACTGCTCTTCTAGAATCTCCTCTAATTGTTCATCTAAAATAGAGTACAATGTAGACAAAGAAATAAAGAGGAACTAGAAAAATTGTCTGCTTGGTTAGTAACTAACCCAAAGAATTAGACTTGTTTATCCTGACCAAAACATCAATCTCATGTGTTTTTCATCTTGGAATAAAGATCATTCAAAGTGAGTATTTCCATTTCAATAAAATGATTACTTGTAGTGACTAACACATTCCAAACAGACATATCCAAAACATTTAAAATTTGACAAGCATTGTCAAAATCAGAATATGTGACACCAACAGATTGCAAATCACTAACAATTTTATTGAAGTGATCAAAAAGTGCATCTACTGATTCTCCAAGTTTCATCTCAAATTTAGAATACTTCTTTTTGAATTGGTTTAGACGAATACCTTTAATAGATTTCGAACCTTCATGATAATCAGCTAGAGTAGTCTAAATTTTATTTGCAGATTTAATATGAGCAATTGTAATAAACTCATTTCTACTTAAATCTTGTAATAAAATATTTTTAGCATTAGCATTAGCTTCGATATCAGCAGTATTTTTAATAGTACCAACAGGAGGCTCTATATATGAATTTTTAACTCTTTGCCGGATAGTATTACCTTGTGCTTGTAGAAACACTTCCATGCGAGTTTTCCAATAGAGATAATCTGATCTATCAAAAAATAGTGGCTTACCTGAAAAACGATCCCGATCTAATGCCATTGCGACCTGCTCTGATACCACTTGTAGGATTGAATACCGTAATCAGAGGAACGTGAATGATTGCCTCCACTTTTTTTGGAATCTCTTAGTGCTCGTTGAAGGTTTCGACCGCTCGCTCGACCCCTTTGTATATAGTCATAATCTCCCTCCGCTCGACCACTTTGCACGTAGTTGCAATCTCCCTCCGCTCGAATAAAAGCACTCGAAGCTTATGAGAACCAACCATGAAGCCTACAACAACCAATCACAAACCCTATGACTATCGATCACAAAGTCTATGACAACCGATCGTGAGGTCTATGACAACCAATCGCAAAGCCTATAACTACGAATCACAAAGTCTACAGCCATCGATCACCAAGTACCGACCTGATATTGTAGCACCGAGTACCGATCACCAAGTACTAACCAGGTATTGTAGCTTTGACCTTCGACCGGTTACTATAGCTTTGACTTCTAACTGGTTCACTGTAGCTACGATTGGTTCACTGTAGCTTACGACCAGTTCGCTATTACTTACGACTGGTTCACTGTTGCTTATGGCTGGTTCACTGTTGCTTACGATCATCCTTGGTGGTTCTATCGCGGTTGTTCAGTCGTGATTGTTCTACCATGCTCAACCTGCCGTGGTCGTTGAACGTGGTCGAAGTCTGCCGATCGCCAACTGTGGTTAACCAAAACTTTCACAAATATAAATTTCAATGAAACCCATAAGTGAATTATTCATCGTCATTATATTCACGATCTCCATATGGTCTAACAGCGCCCTACTGTCTAATATCTTGTGTAAAGAAGCAGATAATTTTCGTCTGACCGACCGTCCGAAGACATATGAAACGAATATAAAATGGAGAAATGAGTATCCAGTATGAGCGACATCTGTGCGCTTTCGCTCTGATTGCACCCTTACGCCACGCGAACTGAGGCCGGCTCGGCTGGGCGTGCATGCTAAGACAGACTCTGCTGCGGCCTCAGCTGGCCCGGCCTAAGTTCCTTTCTTCTTTTTTTGTTCTTTTCTTTCCTTCCCGCTACACATGTTTTTGGGATATTACAATCTCACATCTATCTAAAGATGCTTACATGGTCCATGCCCTGTGTAATGTGCTGCATTGCACAATTGAAAGAGCCTGCCTATGTTGTTGGACGATTGGCCCCCATTCCGGGCAATGATGGATAGGTACTTGCTCTTTAAGTGATGCGAGCGTAGCGACTTCTCCTTGACAGGACGCATGTGATTTTTCTGCCAAGGAACCTTCTCAGCCTGCCATGGATCCAACGGTGTCCTCCCACCTCTATTGTGGTGCTAATTGCCAAGAACTCTTGAACTGAACGTGTAATCTTGTTCCGAGAGTTTCTGTTTAGTTCAAGTATGTACCATTGACGATTCTGAAAACAAGGAGCGTACGAGGATAGAAATTGTTGGAACTAACTTTACTGTGTTGTTGATAGTGGTTGGTGTCAAGTATTCAGTGTATTCGAGTACTGTATAGTCGTATATCAAGTATTCGATGTATTTGAGTACTGTGTAGTCGTGTGTCGAATACTCGTTTGTCCGAATACGTCTAAGAGTTGAAGATCTAAGAGTCGGAAAGCAGTTGGAGATTTCAGAGACTCAGTCGTAGTCATGAGTCAAGCTACATAGTAAACCGGTCGTAGCTATAATGAACCAGTCGAAGTTACAGCGAACCGATCATAACTACAGTGAACCAGTCGTTACAGTTGCAGTCGTGAGTCGATAGAACTCACCATTATGATAAGAGAATGCGGACTCGTGAACCGAATTTTTTGATCACTGTGGGAGCAAAATTTGTTTTTTGGATCTCTATATATTCTCTTATATTGATTAGCTGGCTCAAACAGTGAATTCACATTCTCCGATTTTACTAGGAGTTTCTCACCTGGTGTTCCAAGACGATCCATGTTTTTTTTATTGGAGACTCAAGATGATCAATCTGTAATATGTACATTATATAGATTCTTATATGCACGTGCCCAATCGTCCAATTGGCTACTCACTGTCGGTATGGATACCTCTCCACCATGACAATCAATCGGGGTTTCTTGATCCACTGCTGCAGATTTGTTTTCATGATGGCATTCCTCTGGTTGGTGCAAGTACAGGAGGGACTTATATCTTCCACTGCTCACATGCACCATTGGTGTAGACCTACATATTAATACGTTTACTATTAGCATTTGCAGCACAACCCAAGGAAGAAGACATGCTGGCCACTGTTGAGTCGTGGTGAATGAATTAGTGTCTCAGGTGAGTTCTTTGTCCATTACCGTATGTAACAAGTTTATTTTTGGGACCCCATGCGTTGAATACCCAAATTCTAATATGTGTTCTGTCTAGTCCCATGATCAGTGGTTAATACACATATTTACAATATTGAGATCACATCGATATTCATCGCATACAAATAATTTACAACAAAGAGCAATATATAAGCGATGCATAATAAACTTTACAATATAGGGCTGACCGGTCAAATAAATATAAGTATTAAGAGTAAATTGCAGTGAAAGATAAGTAAGCAAAAGAGTCTAGTGGTATATTACTATAGCCCACATGCAACCGACTAGAGTTAGACCCTAGAAAGACCGATCGTCGAATTCTCCAGTAATGGGGGCAAAATACACATCATTTGGCATAACTTTTTTTCTTATTCTCTGAACAACAATAATTTAAGCCAGGTTGATTACATTACGTACTCAGCAAGACTCATAGTGTATCGCAACATATATATAAATGCAAGGCGAACAATAAATAAGGCTCTATTTTACAAATTATTTGCAGCATGAAGCAATTTTTGTTTGCAATATTAATAAGTGCTAGTTTGCAATGAAATCGTAAAGAACATTTGACATGTAATAAAATAACAATCATATAACTTTAATAACGGTAAATCACATCCATTCATAGTCCTCCTTGGTTGCAATCATCGAACAATTTTTAACCATCGGCATGGCACACAGAAGACATATACATGTCATCCCATCATTTCCAATGAAACAGTTTTGTAAAATAAAAGTTATACCCATTGTGGCTGTATATAAGCATGCTCATAACCGTGAGTATGGCTATTTAAATAGTTTTAACACTCTTGAAAAGTTGTACAATTTTACCCACATGAGACAATCAATTATACTATCGGCAAATTCACGTTTCCTTGGGCGTGTGACAAAATTGGTTATCACATAGCCTTTACATCATCTAGTTCTAACGTTGCATCAGTTTGATGAATGATAAACCCTCACTTGTGTCTTTCTCCCAAGTGAGCATTTACCATTGTATTAGTAAACTTTGATTCTAACACATTGGTAAAGGGAGCCCTTGTGAGTAAACTTTTTTGAAATGCCCTCACTACTTTGGCCTCCAAAATGCAAGGATAGTTCAAGATATTTTAACCAGCTAAAGCCAGAACCTATATAGCATATGTGGTTGTACGATATGGCTTAGATATGTGGCAATAACATTTGGTCCTTAATTTAATCAGATGAGAATCTTCCCCTATCTACATGTGAGATACCTTCTCAAATCTGATAATTTATAATATAACTCGCCTGTGTCTAAATCTAGTTTTTTGTATTTTATTTTATACCAAGCTAACAGAGGTCCTCCTCTGGTCTAACATTTCAAAATTTTCCATGTCCATATGCAAATATTTTTGAATAATCAAACTTAGCGAAAACCAGTGCGTGGCTAAGCGTTTAGACCATATACTCAATGCAATATGCCCAAAATGATATTAGCTACTATCTAAACTATGTTGTAAGGGCTACAATAGTAAGGATATCAAATTTGTAAGGAGGTTCAATGCATATAGATATCAAATTTGCAAGGAGATTCAATATATACAAGCGGATATAACTACTGTACTCATAATATAGCGGCTTTAATGAAACGTACATGCATGCATAATAGCTTTTGCAAAAATATACAATAATTTAAATAGTGAGATCAACATGATCAAAGGGGTGTTTGCCCTACAGTTGCTGCTTAGAGAATTGTTTAGAAGTGCTTTTGTAGGTCTTTGGTGTGATGATGTCTATTTGATAAAATCCAAATAAATATAAATAAGAGCCAAACAAATTTAAATAAAGACCAAAACTAATTTTTTTTTCATATTTGAATACAGTATGATTTTACAAAAATTTAGAGATAAAAATCACTTAATTGGAGTTCATATGTAAAAATTATAGCCGTTTGAATTTTGTTTAGTTTATAAATTATGAAAAATGTTAAAAGTGATGACATCGAAGGCGTACTTCTCAAAATACGATTTCTAACAGAGAAAGCGAACTTTCCCATATGTTCTTTGAAAAATACGCTTTCCAACAGAGAAAACGAACTTTCACATAACAAAAAGCGGCTTTTCCATTTTTTCCATTTTTCTTAAATTCCTTACAGGTGTGCCATGTATATCAGTCTCACATACTTTAAATTGTGTTTTATTTATTAATTTACCGAGTGGGTCCCATATGTTAGTGACTCAAATTTTAGTTTTTAGTTTAATTTAAATTCTTTAATTGATTTTAACTGGGTCCACTTATCATAGACTTATTAGGTACTAATTTTTCATTAGTACTAATTTGCTTTCTTACAGGTGAGTCCTACATATCATACTCACACTTTTAATTATAATACTTGCATGTGGGTCCTACATGTCATACTCATAGTTTTTAAATTTGGTTTTAATTATAATTTCATTTAACTAATTTGCTTAGGCTCACATGTTATAAATACATTAGATTTGAACATATCATTAACACTAATTAGCCTTCTTGATAGGTACACCCCACAAGTTAGAGAGAGGGAACAAACAATGCGCCTCGGCCATGTTTGTTGCCGAGCTCGCCGGTGGCGAGGGAGCATCAAGAGGGGCATAGGTAGCCTTGGAAACAGAGAGAGGAGGTCATGATGGTGCTTTGGGTGGTGGCGTCGAGGCCTGGAGCTCACCGGAGTTGGTCGACGGCACAGCGGAGCGACGGAGTTGGGCAGGGCGTCAGTGACAATGGTAATAGCTTTGTTTTGGGCCGAGGCGTGTAGCGTAGAAACATCACCAGGTTGCCTTGGTCATGTTAGTAGAGATGGCAACAACGGGGATGGTTGGAGGAAACCAATCGATGGTGAGTTGCAACAACGGCGGCGGGTGGCATGGCGACACTTCCTACAGCGAAACTCAACTAAAATCAAGGGGTGGATCGGGTTCAGGAGGTGCGGGGGTGCCAAAAATGACCATGGCAAAGCTTCTAGCTCACCGGAGAGCTCGAATGAACGGATATGACGATGATGGTTGGAGTTGAAGAAGACAGAACAGATTGGGGCTCTGCTGGATGAAATTCCAATTAAGTAAGGGGGTTAGTACTAGGGACCAGTCAGTGCATAATGACACAAGTGTCAAGGGAAAAGCTCATTGGAAAGGCTCAAGCCACTGCAAGGCATGGCAGAGTGCACTCACTAGCACGGTGGCAATGGTGTGTTCCAGGCAGAGCAAGGAGGAGCTTGGCTTTTCATGAAAATGAGACGAGGGTGAGACGAGAGATGATGGTGCAGTCAGGGAGGCTTTATAGGCTTGAGATGGCTGGGAGCTACTCGCGAGTTCTCGTGAGCTCAGTATAGTCAATTTTAATATCTGCTTTCTATATGCAGAGAGGAAATACGTCCTATAAACATAGACAAAGGAACAATATGGCATGCATGAATACTTGATCCAATTGCAAATTAATGGGCCTATTGTAGTTCTAGAGCAATTACAATCATTTATTGAATCAGCTAATAACTCAACAAAATCGAGAGAAAAAGGCTGTCTTCTGGGCAAGCAAAATTTGAAGGAAGGAAATTTCATTTTTTATTAAAAATGATTTGAATTTTTCAGTCTGGTTGTGATGTATGAATAGTGAGTATGAACCACAGTTTCATTTTTGCTTGATCCACTCTATCCATTTCGTGTTCTAGATACTAGAATAAATAATATCCAATGAATTAGAATCATCTTAATAGAAATAACATGCCCTTTCTATGTATTATCAATAGGATCAATTCTAATCGCACCCGCTATAAGTGCATAGTAACGGTAGGGATAAATAATACCGTACATTTAATAGAAAGACAACGCCCTACATATGGAAACGCTGCTTGATTGCATCTAATTAATGTGCCTAAATAGGGGTTAGGTATATGTTGCAAACCAGCGGCGGAGCTAAGGCCAGGTGACCTTGGACGGCTGCCTAAGCTCATCGGCATGCATCCCATAACATCTTAGCGATTCCCAAGAAAGTCAGTAGTGAGCGGCGAGCTCGGCCAGCAGCGATCCAGAGCCTGCTAGCCATCTGCCTGGGCTGATGGGCTCCCTTCCTGCGCTGGCTCCGCTGCAAATGTTGTTCGGTTGCTTGGTTGCATGCACCTAGCTAGTCTCACTACTACAGAAAGCCTAATACTAGATAGCCAATCACAGACAGTTTGACAAAACTGTCTGTGACCGACACTAACACAGACGGTTTTAATTTGGACACCATCTGTGTTGGTGGTGTCGGAGAAAACGAGTATCACAGATGGTTCTTATCGATGAACCGTTAAAAACCGTATGTGATAATCAGCTTATCACATACGGTTTTTAATAAAAAAACCGTCTGTGATAATAGCGCTAGGCATTTATTGCGCTGTTCAGAACTGCATCTGTCTTCATTTCGATCTACAGACGGTTTTTAATAAAAAAACCGTTTGTGATATTTACACCACAGACGGTTCGAAAACCGTCTGTGATAATCTTCGATTATCACTGACCCATAAATTCAGACAGTTCAGAAAACCGTCTGTGATAACGTTTTTGAACCGTCTGAAATAGGGTTTTCTGTAGTATTGTCTTGTCATCTTGTTGTAATCATGGGTACTGTTAATAGTTTGTTATCATAGAACATTAATGGAACACTTTGTAGCAATCACAGTTCAAAGGGCCAGTAGCTGGGGCCATGGGACAGCCCTAGGCAAGAGCTGTGTACTTCCCATATATTTGCACTTGACAAGGGACACAACATCTTCCTTCAAAACACACTACGTCTTTCTTTCTTGCAAAGGTAAAGTTGGTTAAAGAGTTATCCTAAAGCTCAACAACCAGATGTCAAAGGATTAAATCCTGAAAAATTCACAAATAAATCTTCCAAACATGTAGTTTGTAGGATTCAAACCGTAGCATTTAGCAACACAACATAAGTGCCACCTCCATTGGACTTGCCATGAGGCCATCAGTTGGCCACACCCAAATCTAGCATCTTCTTCCTGTGCAAAAATTGACTCAAACAAATCAACAGCAGCCTGATATGTGCTGGCATTCTATATAAACCATCATGAGAACTAGCTTGTCGTGAGTTTTTGTATGGATCTCGACTTAGGACAGATAAGATAGCGAAGTACGTGAAGAAATTAGTGTTCCCAAATGTCGATCGCCAATCGCAATCGTGAATTGATAGTCTTGCTAATCAACAAGACCTGCACAGCATTGGCATAGTGTAAAAGAGATATGTCAGCATTCTAACAGTTCATGACACTGATCACCTATACATGGATCATAATTAGGATTAATTGTTGAAGATGTAGGCAATATTTTAATTCCAAATTTTACTAGGAAACAAATATAATAAACCAGTGATGCAAAACTTACTGCTAATAGCAAGCTATTCATCATACTTCAGAATATACGCAAAAAAATATATAGTAACAAAGTCGAATGAACACGCGAATGACTTACTTTTAAGCTTGACGAAGAACAGGAAGTAGCGCATGCTTGATGCAGTGTAGAACGTATATGACGCAGTGAAGCAAGCGGACGCACAGATGCACTGCCCAAAAACCTTATTGCCGCCCCGTGCAGGTACTCTCTGCGGCAACGGTTCAGAGATAACTGCTCTCCCTCCTTCCACGTGCACGCCGGGAAGAAAGGTTGGCGAGATTCAGATAGCACACAATACAAAAGCACATGATCGCAGAGAAGAAGGAAATAGAGGTAGTGAGATTCTTAGCTATACACTTTGAATGTCTCCAAGTATATATATATATAGACAGACTGTGAACTGAAAATTTAAACAGCCATTTACCCACTGGTACCTAACACATTCAACCAACCATTTAACCACTGGTAATTGCCTGTCATCAAAACCCCAATAAAGCATCAAATTCAAACGTTTGAATCACATTCAAACAGAGAGAGTAGTGCAGGGTTCAGCAAAAATAAAGATAGACTTGGTCTGCCAAGTGGCGCGCCATGGCATAAGTCACAAGTCACGCGATTTTTACATGAAAATACGCGAATACGCATGCACGTGCGCGTGTGATTAGCCAGAACCCTCCTTATACCATCTCTATTTATATTTAAGAATTGGTGAGGACTCCACCTTATAAGTTGGTCTCCCTCACTTTGCCTTAGTAATATGATACTAAACCATGCATGTTTTAGATTTTTAAAAATTTTAGATGAATTTTAGATGAGTCTGAAATTTTTGACTGTTATAAAATTTTACCCGTACCCAACCGAGAAGAGCAGTTATGATAACAACCGATTACCTGCGAAATTTCGGTGACAGATTTTTCCTGATCCAGAGAGCTCTAGACGACTAGACCTATATATGACAAGGAACATAATGTGAGAAGTGTTACGAGAGTGAGCATAACTTTTCATGATATTTCCTTAAACCATGCATGCGACACGTACAACTACAGTTAACTAACCATTACACATATCCTTAATTTTCCCAGAGGAAAATCAAATTAATCAGAGTCGCACACATGCAAACTAATTGATCAGTTGAGATCATTGAATGGAACAAGGCAGGCCCCATGGACGGGTAGAACTCATCAAGTCACACCTGCACTGCGCTGCGCACAGCAAGAAATGAGCGAGCAGGGCGCATTCAACAGAACGATACGGTTCATCCGCTACTGCCTGCCTGCATTGAACTCACATTTCAGCATTTATAGATGCATCCTACCGATCCATCGATCGAGTAAATAAGCAGGCTGTGCAACTTCATTTCACCTGATCGATCCTACAACTAGGCCGACCCGTACGGTACGCACTCACATGTGCATAATGAGGAAAGCGCGAATGGTACGTGCTGTTTGAACTAAAGACACAGGATGCGAAAATTCGGATTCGTTGTTTTGGAGAGCATTTTGAGTTTCATAAGCCATCGGGTGCTCAACAGCAGAAAGCAAGTTATTACAAGAGAAAATAAAACCAAATATATGCCAATGGTTAAACATGTCCCGTGTACGAGCCATCTGGCCACGCATGTTTCCGTCAAGAATGATCTTGTCGTTGAGTCCGTAGTCTATATTCTTAGTTATGTTGGTACCCAAGTAGAAGACATATAGGCCTGGTTACGAGTGCTCGCGTCTGTGTTATGTCAGAGTCCGAGTGGTGCAAGGAGTAGAAGCCGAGTTGGCCCAAGGCGAAGCTGAGTCCTATAACCGTGCAAGAGAAATAAGAGAAAAAGCAATGACTGCAACAGTGACCAGGGTTGCGACCGAAACGTGTCTCGTATTATTTTTTTCTGTTGAGTTTTTTGTGTGCGACTTTCGTCAAGTTCCGCTGCCGTAATCCGTAAAGCCAACAGTTTCCGCTTTTACATATTGGGTTGCGTTGAGGTACAGGTAGACCGTCCATCTTTTGATCCACATCTCAAAACTTTTTTGTGAACCGATGGGCATCACTACTACAGAAAACCCTATAACAGACGGTTCAAAAACGTCATCATAGACGGTTTTCTGAACCGTCTGAATTTATGGATCAGTAATAATCGAAGGTTATCACAGACGGTTTTCGAACCGTCTGTGATGTAAATATCACAGACGGTTTTTAACTAAAAATCATATGTGATTATTGGCTATCACAGACGGTTTTTAGTGAAAAATTGTCTGTGATATTGTTTATTTGCTAGCCTCAGGAAATGCTAGCCATGCCCCCTGAAACAAGCAGATCAACATGTACATGTATACATCCAATTCACATCTCAATTTATTTCACAAACATAAAACATCCATTTCGCAAATCAATTATTTGAAATGAAAACAAGCAAATATAGTATGAAACACAATATACATTTTATTTTTATTAAGATTACAGCCTACCATTACAATATCCCAAAACAACAAACAGGTTGCCCATCTAGCTAACACAACAAGAACACAGAAAAGCAAAGATCCTCTAATGCAGCGCACGAGCTGGATGTCTTTGACGCCCACTATCGTCGGCGTTGATTGAGCGCAACCTTGTGCATCGTCTGTTTCGTGGGGCTATTATGGTATATGGGTCAAAGAGGAGGAGGAGGAGGAGAATACCAAGGAGGAGAAGAACATCAAAGAGGAGGAGAACAGCAAGGAGGAGAACAGAAAAGAGGTTGGGTTCTAGTTATATTTATATGGGAGGGAGAGGGAGGGAGAGGCGGGAGTTCGAAATTTTTGGCGCAGGAACGGAGAGGCGGAGTTACGATCCGTGGGGTGAGGATTGATGGATTTCTATTGGTTATGATTGGGGTGAGGAGGATTGACGGGCCCAGTGGTCAGATTATCACAGACGGTTCTATATATAGAACCGTCTGTGATGAATGAATATCACAGACGGTTCTATATATAGAACCGTCTGTGAATTAGAGCACAAAATTTTATATACCGATATAATATAAACAACTAGTCTTAAAAGATAAAATAGCAACGTTTTATATAGCTTATATATACTCATTTAAAAGGTTTCGATGAGATCTACAACTTTTCAGTTGAAGCAAAATCTAAATTCCAAAAGGAAGACCAAAAAAGGGCAAAAACAGAAACCAAAATCTTGCGACGCAGGTTTAGGTCCAAAGATGGCCGATTTTCGGGATCTTGGAGGGCGGCTGGCTCAAGAGGGTTATTTTTTTTGGATCGGGCTTGTCGTTAGCTTTCCAACGAGTACAAAAACGTCGAAAACAGACACCGTATGCAAAAGTTATGCCCGTTTTACTGAAGATGTCTCAAAACTGAATCATACTCAGACTCAAGCGGGAAAATATAAAATTTTGAGGGATTGCAAGGCGGGAAACATATCACAGACGGTTTTTAATAAAAAACCGTCTGTGATAATCCTGAGATATTACAGACGGTTGTAAATAAAAACCGTCTGTGATACTGTCTCCGACGCCATCAATACAGACGGTGTCCAAATTAAAACCATCTGTGTTAGTATCAGTCACAGACGGTTTTGTCAAATCGTCTGTGATTTGACGTCTAGTATTAGGTATTCTGTAGTAGTGCATGTACATGCATGAAACTCAATTTTGGCTCTGAGTCGAAGACTTAACTGGCACAAATTTATGAAGAACGATAATTGTGATGGTTTAATCAGGGGCCCGGTGATGAGACTAATTAAGATTGTCCAACCCGTGTTAAGTCCAGTTCGTAGGCTTGATGGAGTCTGGACGAGGGAGAGTATTGAAGTAATAGTGGGTTGCTCATCTTTCCAAAACAGTAAAGAATTAAAGTTTTAAACTGTTTGTATAACGAGTACTATAGCTATTTTTTTAATTCAAATTAAGCTTCCAAACATTTATTTTTATAAACCTAGCATCTCCTTGGACTTGCTAAGCTAGGGGAGCTCAGCAGTAGGAGCTTCCGAGCACCCCCACAGCGCTAGCAAAATTAATATCCATGATTAGCGCTAATCAATGTGATTTGTACTTATTAAATACGATTATCACTAATTAAATGTAGTTAGCAATAATTAAACATACATACTAATCTAGTCAACGGCCTGCCGAACTCAGTAGATCTAAGGAGAGAGCTAGATTTGTAATAACGGATATCCAAGATCAAATTTGAAAAAAGTAGCTACAGCACTATTTGTGTGAACAGTTTGTGAAGTTTTTTAGTGAATTTGTTGTCAATAGAACTCAACAACAGGACCAAACAAGCTTTGATTGGATTAGAAACCTCAAATATGCTGCAGGCAGTGGGAGGGAGGTTTTGGGGATTATTATAAGAAGCCCCTAACAGTTGGATTACTGGAGCAGCCTAACTTTGAGTTCATATAAACAGTCATACGCTCTTAATTAGCCCCACGTACAAATTTTATGGTTTAATTTCCCTTTTTCTTAACATGTTATGCAAAAAATAAACCCCCACGTGGAACCAGCGTCTACAGGAAACCCTCGTAACAGGTAATTAAGGAACATGATTAGAAAAAAACTGTTTTTTCTTTAAGTTTTTTGTGAAATACTTTTTAGATTAATATTCAAGCTAAATTGAGTTTTGCCAATTGGCTGTGGAAGGTATTGCGAGATAGCCAGAAGTAAGATAGCCTAAAGCATTTTTTTTCCTAATTAAAGTAAACGAGTTTTTCGTACGAATAATCCATTTTTTATTCGAAATTACAGAAATATACCCGTGGTAAATTTTTTTACAAAAATAGGCTCAAGTCGCCCAATGGAAAGGCGACTGGAGCCTATCGCCCAACCAGAAGCCGATTCTGTCCTTGTCGCTCTACCATCAGGCGACTGCATCCAGTCGCCCTCCCATTGGGCTACTTTAATGCAGTCGCCCAATGGTTGAACGACAAGGATCAAACCTTCGCCAAAAATAGTGAAAATTGGTGGAGATATTCTTCATTGATCCAAAAGCCTTCAGAAAAATTTTTGAGCAATTTCGGCTACGGGATCAAAAGTTATAGCAATCGAGGAACACAAAGAGAGGAAACAGGGAGTGATTGAAACTGCTATAACTTTTGATCCCGTAGCCGAAATTGCTCAAATTTTTTTCTGAAGGCTTTTGGATCAATGAAGAATATCTCCACCAATTTTCACTATTTTTGGCGAATGTTTGGTCCCTGTCGCTCAACCATTGGGCGACTGCATTAAAGTCGCCCAATGGGAGGGCGACTGGATGCAGTCGCCTGATGGTAGAGCGACAAGGACAGAATCGGCTTCTGGTTGGGCGATAGGCTCCAGTCGCCCTTCCATTGGGCGACTTGAGCCTATTTTTGTAAAAAAATTTACCGCGGGTATATTTCTGTAATTTCGAATAAAAAATGGATTATCCGTACAAAAAATTCTAAAGTAAACTGCTTTTTATTTAAGTTTTTGTGAAATATTTTTAGATTACTATTCAAACTAAATTGCGATCAAAGTGACGAGTGATCTGGGCACGGGTAATTTTATTTTTGAGTCTGATAGCCTAACTCAAGCAAGTTTTGACGGACCTTAGTAAGATTTTGGCTCTGTTGAAAAGTGTTGTGGCTTTTGATTGATTACAAGAGGGACTAAAGGAGTAAGTGACACTTGTGTTAAGAAATCACTCATTTCAAAAGCGGGTTTTGCAGTGATTCCTATAAATAATTTATAGAAACCGTCTTGAGAAATCACTCCATTCAAGAGCCGGCTTTTAAAGGTTAAAATTTAAAAGCTGTTTGGAATACGACTTTTTATGTCATTTGGAGTTCTGGTTAGAGAAGCAAAGGGTACTGTACATGTCCTGATTCTATGGTTTCAATTGTATCGAGTGGAATTGTCCACGTAATTGTAATTCGGTAGCTCGTGTGTTCTAGCTACTAAGGTATATATTCTTAGGAATCCGTCGGATCACCATGTTTGGATCGACCGCTTTCCAGATTATGTAACAGGTGCAGTTGTCGGCGATTTGGCCGCGGTTCATGGAATCCTATTAAATGTTCCGTCTCAAATTTTTTTTTTGAGTTAGCCAATTATATTGGTCAAGTTACAGTATAAAAGCTATGAAAGGTATTACAAGCAAGCCTAAAGCATTTTTTAAATTAAAGTATGTAGTCATTTTCTTTCGTAGTTTTCTCAGTAGTTTTCTCCGTCCTGCCGCTGTTCAATTCGGCTTTTTTTAATGTCCTTTAGCTTTTGACTTTTAGCTAAAATAATATTATAGTAGCTGATAGATTTTCTATGGTATTTAATTAAAGAAATAATAATGAAAAAAGGAAAAAAAAAAGAAAATCACCGTTATACTTCTACAGACAATGTAGGAAAAAAAGCAAAAAAAGCAAAAAAATCACGTTAGAAAGGTAACATATTTCAAACGGTTTTTAACTTCTGAAAGGTAAAAACTAAAAACTGTTTGTAGCAGGGCCTTTCTCACACCTGCTAGATTCATGAAACGGAGTCCTGGTTACACAGAGCGCATTGATTGAATAAGATTGTTTAACTTGCAACATAGATCTTGAAGGCATGATCATGAAGAGGCCATTAAGTCGAGGCAGGCACTGTAATAAATGAGCCTACAGGAAATTGTTTTATAACACGGAAGAGTCATCTGGCAGAATTTCTGCACTGCAAGTAGCACACGCAGAGAGAGAGAGAGAGAGAGAGAGGCGGCTAGCTACGTGGCATGCTGGCCCAATCTCTTAGCATGCATTGTTAGTTACATGCTATTTGATCTGGGCTGGCTGGCACGCACGTTACAGTTAATGGGCTTGGCCTATTGCTGGTCCAAGTTAATTAGCAGATGCATGATGGAGGAGGATATCTGTATGTACACAGTTGTTTAGCAAATCTGGAGATTCAAACAGATGCAAACTTAGATAAACATAATTCGGCAGCTAGATTCTAAGTTGGTGCGTTTGTGTTAGCTTGTCGTAGACTTTAAGTTGGCATTTTTTGTTAGGACATCGCCTTTTTTTTTCCACATTTTATCTCTCTTTAGGGCTCGTTGTTTGTTGTAGTAGTATACACTTGCTAACTGCATAATCACCCATGGCATCCAGCACCCCACACACACATATTTGCATACATATACGAAATATTTCAACCTCTCGGCAATCAATTTCCATTAGTCTCAGATCTCAAATAGCACCTAGCTGCGCTCAACTCTCTCTGGGAATGAAAGAGAGCTAGCTAGAGCAACAATTGCAGCAGCTAGGTCAAGTCAACCTGCTAGCTATATATAGGAGATACAGTAGCACTGTAGTGGCATGTAAACTCACACACGCACTTACACCTTTCCGTTTTGGGAAAGTACTACGTCATAATGCATGGCACGAAGTCACACATATATATGTATGTATGTATGTCTATGTGAAATTCATATATATGTCGCTTTCGATATTTTCCTTTAGTTAGGCCAAGTCGTTGGACTGTTGATTAATGATGGATGGAATGGATATTGGGGTGGATGGATCGATCACCGGTCGGCCGTGGTTTACGGCTTCACCTGTACCTCCGGCCGCCGCAGCCGCCCTCCCTCTGGCAGTTGAAGTAGGCGGCGGCGACCGGCGCGCCGAGGCTGTAGCACGCCGCGAAGTCCCTGGTGTTGAAGTTGGCGCGCCACCCCGGCGCGTAGATGGCCTGCCGCACCGCCTGCCGGAACACGATGAACACGAACCGGTGGATCCCCGCCGTCGGCTGCGGGCTCTCGTATGCCACCACCTCAGTTCCTGATCGACGACGCATGGTTTATATAATCAGTTCGATGATCGTTGTACTATTTAACTCGGGCATTGCTATATGAGATCGATATGTATGATCGTTGAAATATGATAAGATTACCTGCTTTTGTTAATAGCGTAACCTTTTCATTGAACAACTGGTTAGTGCATGAAACTTGATATGTGTAGTTCAGTAAATTCACTTACCACGACTAACATCAGCTCCTTCTGGTATGTCTGTCACCAGCCTATAAAAGAAATCAAAAGCAATTACTAGCTGGTATATACGAGAGCATTGCTATGCCTACGAATTAAAGTTTTTATGAACAGTCACTTACAGTCGGGCCACCACCGCAGCAGGGTGCTCGACTGTCAGTGACGCTGGTTAGAATTTTGCGATTAAGCAAGAGAAGAAAAGTTGACCTACAATATGCAAGGATGAAACGAGAATAGCGAGCTAGAGCTTATCACGTACCAATGGATGTACTCCCTTTTGGAAGGGTTGCTTGGGCTAGGTGCATCAGGGTCCACCATCACCTAGTAACAAAAGATATATGTGGTACACACATTAACTGCATGTGTAGCTTTCTTCGATCAAGCACACATATACGTGAGAAGGAACAGCCATGTGTAGTGTAGTACATGCGTGAGGTGTGTAATACTATATGATCGATCACTCACGAGCGTGTAGAGAGCTCTCCCGTCGCGCCCTCCGGCGATCTGGACCGTCGGCTTGTTCGCCACCTGCGATGGCTTCAGCTCGGAGCCGCTCGTCATCTCCCGGTTGTTGTAGAACAACCTCAGCAGGGCCGACGCGGCGAAGTTGTCGACGATATCGCCGACGATGTTCCCGACGACCAGCGGATCCCTCGACATGCTCATCGCCGACCGGCCGAGTTGTCGGAGTATGAGCACACTGGCTAGCTAAGCTGAAATGTGGCTAGCTAGCTTACTGCAGTGAGAGCTTGGTGGCTAGGGATGGAGTGGAACTCCTATTTATAGGCCTCCAGTGGCTTCGTAAACATCTGCATTTTACATTAATTTTCCAGAATATAGAATGTCAGCCTGCCTACGGTTCAAAAGATACCTTCTCGCCATTCAGAATTTGAAAAATCCTAGACTAGCCGAGAGAGAATTTAATCGCGAAATCGCCTTTGTGATATCGTGGAATCTCCTGCTGTTCCTTATCCTCCAGGGAGTTGGATTTCTAATCGGACGGCTGAAGTGTTGCCACCACTCACCAGAGGGCTGTTTTCTAGTTTGACGGCTAAACTGTTGTCACCAGAGGGCTGACTTCTGGTCGAACGGCTAGAGTGTTGCCACAACGTTGGAACGTAAAATGGACGATACGATTCCTAATACTTGAGGGGGTTACACCTTGGAATCTACTTTTTGTAAAGTTACGTTCCATCTCAATCCTATAGGCCTAGACGGATAGCGCATGAGGGTGGACAGGCCATTTTGGAGTTAAAATCTATATATCGCTGAACAAAATCCTGAGGCTACCATACCATTTGTTCTCTAAATCTGTAACCAATAATGGACAGATACAATGTACAACAGAGAGACAGAGAGAGAAAAAAGAAAGTACTGTCGCTTTTGGAAGCTATTGACCCACGATATCACAACTAAGCTAGTTTTGAGCCACGATACCCCAGCAGCAATACCCCTGACCGGGATCAATTTTCGTTTTCTTTTCTCTCATACTTTTATTTATCTTAACTTTTGACGTATTAGATCATAGATAGATGTAAATTTAGTGATGATAAATAATTGATATTTAAGTTGCATTAAAATTTACGTTTGTAAAAAATTCGATCGATGCCCTTTTGGAAAACTTGAATTGTAGGAATATTCAGAGTAAGCGGTTCGACTGCCTTGTATTGGGTGGTCTTACCGGCAAACTTCGACCACGGTCGGAAGTTTGACAATTTACGAGCATGGTAGGTTGATCACGGCATGTCGATTACAGCAGAGCGACCACGGCAAGTCAAGCACGGCAGGTTGACCACGGACGGTCCGAGCTATAGTGAACCGGTCATAGCTACAGTGAACTGGGCGTTGGTCGTTGCTGCAGTATCCGGTTGGTGGTTGTTGCTACAGTACTTGGTCAGTGGTCGTTGCTATAGTACCTGGTTGATAGTTGATATCTACAGTATCATTTGGTAGATGTCGACTTTGTGATCGATAGTCATAGGATTTGTGATCTGTAGTCATAGTCGTAGACTTCACTATCGGTAGTCGTAGACTTTGCGAACGGTTGTTGTAGACCTCGTGATCGATAGTCGTAGGCATTGCGATCGGTTGCCGTAGGTTTCACGGTCAGTACTCGTAGGCTTTGAGTGCTTCAATTCTTGTAATCTTCGAGTAACTCGAGTACTCATGTGTGTTGGGATAGCGGTCTGACCGGCCTGGGCATGGTGGTCTGGCCGGTTTTACTGAGTGTCTGAGATTGATTTCTGGAGAACGTGAAAATTGATATTATGGATGATCTGATTCGTCGTTATTGATGGTTAAGGGTGTTTTTTTGTGTGTGTGGACTAATGTTGATCAAGTTGGGAAGAACTTGTGCCGGAAAAACGTTCTTTGGTCTCTTCATGTGCAGGTTGGGCATGGAGATAGTTATGGTCGGTGACGAGGAGGATTAGGACTAGGAGGGGGAAATCTGAGATCTAGATGGTCGAGGATGTCACGAGGTGGTTGGGCTCACACTAGAGTACGTGGAGACCAAAGGTGAATAATGCGTGGAGAAGTTACGGGAGGTGTGGTCCTGGAGGCATTGACACGTGATGATGATGTGTGGAGAAGTTATGAGAGGTGCGGTCTTGGAGGCTTCGACACGTATTGAGTTGAAAGAGCTATGGAAGGAGTCCATAACTGGGAAGGTTTAGAGATTTTGAAAAACACATGTTTGAAAGGGTTTCAGGTCCCTTGATTTTCGAAGACAGTTAGGATTGCGTGTCCAGTGATGAAGACACAATTTGAGGCTTCAGCATATAAATAGAGGGAAGAGGTTAAGAAGTTAACTGGTGGTTTTTGTAGGGCATTTAGGGACAAAGCTTTTAGAGTTTTTGTGCTAGTGTTTGAGGGGTGCCGTGAGGGCACTTTGTAGCCACAGAACATGATTCAGATATAAAAGCTCAGGTCTATTCCAAAAAAACTTAGCCGGCATCGGCAGCGTTATTTTCTAGGCATCATCTTTGACTTGTTCTCATTCCAAACCAGTTGTGGAGAGATAACGTCAACAACTCAATCGTGCGTAGAGTCAATCACTCGATTGTCATCAACAACATTGGGGTCGAAGCATTCGAGCGGAGGAAGATTACGACTACGTTCAAATGGGTCGAGCGAGTGGTCGAATGCCGAGCAGTCGAAACCTTCATTGAGCACGTGCAAAGTGTCAAGCGAGAGGTCGAGTGTCTTGCAGTCAAAATCTACATTTGGTAAGATAGGTTGCTTTTCTTCTGGTTTGAGATTTGTTTTTAGGTATCAAAAAGCAGAGGTAATCATTGACACCTTCTAATTGTAGTATTCGATCCTACAAGTGGTATTAGAGTAGGTCGCTATGGTGTCAGAGGAGTATGTGAATCGTCCCTCCATGCTAGATGGTATTGATTTTGCTTCTTGGAACTGTTGTATGTAAGCTTACATTGAGGTTGAAGGTAATGATATTTGGAATAAGGTTTCTAGACCTTATGAGGTTCCTGTTATTGTTAATAATCTAAATAAAACAGATGTTGATTTAAATGCTCAAGCTCGTAACTTGCTATTTTAAGGGATTTCTCACAAAGAATTTGATCGTGTAGCCCATATTAATTCTGCTCGCTTAATATGAAAAACTCTTTGCAATTATCATGAAGGAACCATGAAAATTAAGAAAGTGCATAAAAATCTGTATCAAAAAGTGTACTCTGATTTTGTTATGAAGGCTGGTGAATCTATTAATGATATTTTTACTCGTTTTGAGAAAATATTGAGTAATTTGCGTAGTGTTAATGTTATTCCTGCCGATGAAGATAATGCAACTAAAATATTCTAGATTGGAAATATATGAGATGGAACTTTTGCCATCTAAGATTGATAAACCTTTATTTTTAGCACTTGTGACTAACCCCGTGCAAGCTTCTTTGTCGAGTTCTTTGTCTTCTTTTCCAGAAGAATAGTTTGACCAACTCCCTGAAGAGGACTTGGTGTTGATCTCCTCACATGCATTCAATGCACTCAACAACCTGAGGATGAGGAAGCGAGGACGCTCTTCAGGCTCGATCAGATGCTATGAGTGTAGTGAGTCAAGCAACATTAAGATAGACTGCCCCAAGTTCAAGGGGAAGGTGATCAAGGAAGACAAGAACTATTATCATCGGCCATCCTAAAACAACAACACCAAGGGTGGCAATTTCTGTTGCAAGTTTACTGAAAAGATCATACGGCTAAGCGTCTTGATTTGAGTGATGTGGAATATGAGAGTTATGACGATGATGACCACAATGATGATGATGCTAAGGTAAAAACAAGAACAATAATGACTTCACAGGCATGTGCTTCATGGCAAGCAACAATAGTGACAACGACTATAGTTATCCCAATGAGGTAAGACCATCGTATGATGATCTTAAAAATGGTTTGGTTAGACTTACTATTGAATTGAAAAATACCAAAAATAAATTAAAGAAAATAATTTTGTTATTGAAATCTTGAATTTTGAGATTAATAGACTTAGAGCTTCTATTCGTAATGATAAATCATATAAGTCTTTTCAAGTTTTATATTCTAAGTTGGAAACTACTAGATCAATTAATGCATAAAACTTGGCTAAACTTAGGGATGTAACTGATAATTTGATGAATTAAAATTGGCACATGACCCTTGTGATGAGAAATTAAAACTTGCAAATGATGAAATTGAAAAGCTTAAGTGTAGTTCTTCTACATGTTTAGAATCAAGTATTTGAAATGCTCGATCTAAAACTTGCTCTAATTATGAATTACTAGAAGCTAGAATTAATTCATCTCAGAAATCAATTTAACAAATGCTTTATCATGAGATAATTTCTTACTCTAACCATCCTAAGCTTAATATTGAAATAGAAGCATTGACTAAACAACTTAATGATTTTGCTGAAAAAGATAGATTGGCTTGGTCTAGTATTTCTAAGAATCTTGCAAATAAATTTGTTAAGTGCACATCTTCTCCCTCACTAGTTAAAGAAAATGAGTATCTTAAGGACACTTTAGAGAGATTTTCTTTTGGCAAGAAAAATTTGAATATAATTCTAGACAAGTCAAAAACAAGTGTGAAAAAATATGATCTAGCATTTAATTTTGTTGAGTATGCCTAGAATAATCCTCATAAGATTGTTAAGCTTCTTGAACCTGGAAAATTTGAAGTAGAATCTTAACCAAAACAAATTGTCTTTAAATCTAGTTGTATTGCAAAGGATTCCTCTACCAAAGTGGGTGTTGTGAAGTCAACAGATATGACTTTTTATCAAGTCAAGTATCAATGCACCAGTTATGGTAGAGATGGTTATTTGGTTCAATTCTCTTTTCAAAAAGCGAAGAAATAAAATAAAGACATGTTAAGGAAGGCTTCCCATTCTCGAGTGGGGTCTGTGTAAGATCCTTATCATTGCTTTGGTCTCTCTAATCAATTTACTACACTTTTTGCAATGGGATCGGTCATACCAACATTTTACACGTGATTAGACTAGTCTTGGGCGGTCAAACCGGCCTGGCCATGGTGGTCAGACCACCTTGTAGTCAGATCAGCCTTGCTCAAGTAGTTAGACTGCTTGGTGGTCAGACCAAAACTTCAACGGTGGTCTGACCATAATTTGACAGAGGCTAATTCTTCACTTAAATCTTTATCGTTGCCTACTGTTGCTCCTATTCATCATGTGTCATAGTACAAATTCCTAAATCTTATTTTACTAACCCTAGTACTGTGAGACTGATGTTTTCTATGATGTAAGAACAACTATCATAGGATGGAGAACATGCGTTTGATTGGGTTCCAGTCTTTTACGTCATTGCTTAGTTGGAATATTTGATGGTTCTTTACTCTCTTTGATGGCTTCTAAGAGATTTCACCTTCTATGTGTAACATCCTGAATTTCAGAGCATTTTTGAAGCTTTTAAAATAAAATTCACCATTTGAATTTTTTCTGAAATTAATTAAAGCTTAAATGGAATTTTATGAATTAAAAGGATTTAATATGAATAATCTGAACATGAACATTTGCCAAAGTTATTTTATTTGAGTTCCTTGTGTCTCAAGGAATTTATTGGAATTTTTCTGGATTTTTCTGGATTTATTTGCTATTTTCTAGAGCTCAAAATGATTTAAATGAATTTATAAAAAAAAGAAAATCCCCAAAAATCCCCAACCGGCCAGTGGGCCGAAACCCACCAGCCGGCCCAGCCCAGCAGGCCGCACCCGCGCCCCTCCGCCTGCGCCACGCGTCGCGTATCCGCGACCGCGCCCGCGCCCGCCTCCCTCCGCTCGATGCGCGCCATGCGTCGCCCATCTCGGCCATCTGCCCGCGCCCGCACGCGATCCCGGCCGCCTGCTCACCCGCGCCACCGACAGGTGGGGCCCACCTGTCAGGTCGTCCCCGACCCGGACTCGTCTTCCCCGTCTCCGAGCCGGACTCTCGCCGCCGCCGCCGTCCCCGTCGCGGACACCTCGGGGTCCGTGTATAAAAGCCGGCCGCCCCCTCGGCTTCCGCATCCCGAGCCGCCGCTCTCGCCGCCGCCCTTCGCCGGAGCCCGCCGCCAGCGCCGTCGCCCTCGTCGTCTTTTGCGCCGGCCGTCGTCGCCAGGAGCTTCGCCGCCGCCCGTCTGCCGTTCGCCACCGCCGGTGAGCCCCGCCGCCGTCGTCGTCCCCGCCACCTCGGTCGCCGCCGGCCAGTCGCCGCCGTCACCCCGTCGCCGGCCAGCCGCCGCCGCAGACCCCGCCGCCCGCGCCGCCAGCGGACGCGCCCGCGCCGCGCCGCCTCGCGCCCCGTGCACGCGCACGTCAGCGCTGACGCCCGCGCCCCGCGTCCCTTCGCCTTCCCGTGCGCCCGGTCCATGTGAGCCGTGCCGCTGCCATGTGGGTCCCGCCCGTCAGCCCGAGCCGTAGACCCGTGAGCCGATCTGGGCCGACGGCCCGGATGCGTCCACGCGGCCGCACCACAGCCGTCCGATCGCCCCGCCGCCGTGCTCCCGAGCTGCCACGCAAGCCGGGCCACGTCAGCCCTAACGCTTGCGTGTCTGCCCCGTCAGCGCCGTGTCAGCGCCCGCCGCCCGCGTCAGCAGCCGCCGCCCCGCACTGTTTCGTGCGCCGGGTTCACCGTAGACTCAGCCTCCCGTGCGCCCGGTCCACAGCACAGTGCACTTTTCCAATTTCCCCGATTTTCAGAAAATCCAATTTTCCAAGAGCCCGTTCTCCCTCGTCCTAGCTCCGATTGACCCCGTTCTTTTTTCTAAATTCATCTAAAATTGAGCTCTACCTTTTGGTTCAGGTTTGAAAGTTTTTGGAGTTCATTTGAATTTTATTTGAATTTATTTTCTCTTTTCGTCTCGTTTTCTCTCTCGTTAGATCGCGTGTTCGAGGGAGCGGAAGTTGGATTTGAAGACCAAGAGCCCTCATCTGAGCAAGGCCAAGGCAAGTCGTATTCTTTGATCATGTTGAACCCAGATTTCAATCTATTATGTATTATTTTGTTTCAAATTATCATGCATGGCTATTTGTTAATAAACCTTGTATTGGTAGTTATACTCCTAATTGATTAAATCCCTCCATGATAATTTGACTACCATGAATCCATTGACACCTTAGGATTGGGAATTATTTAGTGATAAAATAATAACTGTCACATGGGGTTGTGTCTAATTGCTTAGCCATGCTTAATATTAGTATGTTGGGTCTGTCATCACATGTGGATAATTAATCCTGACTTAATGATTTACTTGAACGTGGTGGTTAGCCACAGTTATAAAATTTGTGTGTCATGACATGGGTAGTGTCATGGGCATTGGTTATACAAACTTGGCTTTCACTTGGGCGAATGATCGTGCAGTAAAGGGGGTGCTGGATGCACATTGGGATGTGGATGCTTCGCCTGGGTAACTGTTAAGGACTTAACTTTGTGCGCCATTGATCTGAGCTTAATCGTGCAAACCACATGTCTAGTATGGGATAGACCTGGCATAATAATTTGTGAAGTCTCCACTTTGGTTTTACTACTGATGTTGTGTGGCGCAAGAGGGGGCAATTATCGACTAGGGGGTTACCCTACTCGACGGCGAATCCTTAGCGAGTGGGATCGGGTGGAGATGGATCATTGTAAAAGCCTTGTTGTGATTTCCTTAAGCTGAGGCTAATCACATCGTGTGGGTACAGTTGTGCAACCTCTGCAGAGTGTAAAACTATTCGAATAGCCGTGTCCTCGGTCATGGACAATGCTCGGTGATTTCACACGAGGGGTAGAGTCTTTATGAAATTTTGGGTTGGTTGGAGATGGGAAGTGAATGGTTAGTTCACTTGTGGTTATACTCAATTCCATTGATTTAATTACTTAGTGTCTGTTGTTAAATTTGCTTTTCAATCTATTTATCATATTTACTCTAAATTGTCGCTTTGTGCAAAACTAACCTTTCAGCCATTCATTGTTAAGCCTTGCATACTATATTGCATTCTTTTGTTATAAACGACTTGCTGAGTACCAAAGTACTCACGGCTTTATGCCCATGTTGCTCAGTTGAGGAGGAGGGACCAGATCAGCAGGAGCTGCTAGAAGGAGGCTATTACGAGGACTTCACGGATTAGGACTTCGCTCCCCAGTCGATTGCCTGTGGCATGTCGAGTGGCTACTACGCTTAATTTTGGATTTCCGCTGCTAGTTTCTTTCAAGCCCTTCAGGCTAATAATTGTAAGCTTGGCCATAAGGTCGTACTCTGTTGGTTATTAATATAATTTGGATTTCCTTTAGAATATCGTGATGTGGATGATATTTGTCTTTGTTTGCGCTGTGTGCACTAGCGTGATCCTGGACTAGTGCAGAATACACAGTAGAGTCCGGATTTGTATATTCGGGTCTCGACAGAGATGGTATCAGAGCCATATCGACTGTAGGACGAAACCCTAGTCAGTTAGTCGTTGTCTCAAAAATTCAAAAACCTATTTTCTAAAGACAAAACAACCAAACCTGAGATTTAGCAAAATTCTTTACTCTCTTACCTTATTCTTAGGGACTCTTGCCTCTCACCTTAAAATTTCTGCGAAAATGAAAGTTTTTAAACTGACTCTTGTCTTGTGCCGTGCTGTAGATGTCGCAAAGCAACTATAGCAGGTCAGGAGGATGGAGGAGAGTTCTTCGAGTGCTGCTAAGAAGTCTTGGTTTCAAAAGAACACCAATTTACAGTTCCATGGATGATGAAGTAAGAGGATACCATTTCACACGGTTGTACTTCACTACCAAGCTTGGAGGACACGTCGTACACCACAGCTTCAAAGGTTCAAATCCGCAAGCAGCTGCACGCAAGGCCGTTGCTCAACTCTGTCGACGGTACAAGATCAGTATGACCAAGTTCATCCAGGAATACAAGAGGAAGTATGAACCTGAGGAGTACACTCCGCGGACGCCAACACCCTCGCCTTCCCCTACGCCGCCCAGCCCGGAGGAAAGGCAACGCATGGCAGATGATCGCCGAGAGTACCTTCGACTCGTCATTCCAGCAGCAGCGCCTACAATGCAGTTCCGCAACCGATGGACGTTCTACAGTGATGCAGAAGAAGAAGAAGAACGCACACCGTACCTCGCCGGACCTGAGTGGGAACCGGAAGAGTAGACCGTAGCATAGGATAGCATCGGTTAGGAAGTGGTTTTTGTTTGCATTGAGTGTGATGTGAGCTGCAGTTTTGCCCTCAAAAGCAATATGTTGCAGTCATACCAAATCTTTTATTGAAGTGATTTATTTGTCCTTTTGTTAGCTTTTCGGCTAAGTGATTGTTTAGTTTAGGATTTACCATTAAGATATCCCCCTTAGACGAACTTACCACTTATCTTTGCTTTTCCCTCTTACCTGGTAAGCCCTGTGAAGCCAGTTCTCAAGCAAGTGATCTTTCCTTTCAGATGGTTGATACCCGGAGCTCCGCAGGACGTGGTCAGATGAGTCAGGATCCTGAGGGCAGTCAGGCAACTCCGGAGCAGCATGCAAACCCAGCTGGACTGGATCCAACCTTGAGTCAGTTCATGGCAGCCCAGACCCAGTTGATGAACACCATGATGCAGAACATGAACGCCATGATGAATCGACAGAATCAAGACATGGCCATGCCTCCACCAGTTCGCCAGCAGTCCAAGTTTGCAGAATTTATGAGGACAAGGCCTCCTACCTATTCACGGTCTTCTGAGCCACTAGAAGCCGATGACTGGATGCGTTCAGTGGAAAAGAAGCTTAACCTTGCCCAGTGTACAGATCGCGAGAAGGTGTTGTATGCAGCCCATCAGCTTGAGGGTGCTGCAGCCGAGTGGTGGGAAAATTATTGTGCCGCTCATGAGGATCCAGAGAGTATCACCTGGGTTGAGTTCGCAGAAGCTTTTCGTCATGCCCATATCCTGGATGGGGTGATCGAAATGAAGAAGGAAGAATTTCGGGAGTTGCAGCAGAAGAACATGTCCGTGAGTGAATATCTTAACAAGTTCACTCCATTGGCCCGTTACGCTCCAGAAGATGTTGCCACAGATGATGCTCGCCAGAAGAGGTTCAAGAAAGGATTGAACCCAGGATTGAAAGTTCAGGTAGTGGGACATGATTATGCCAGTTTCCAAAACATGGTGGACAAAGCAATGCTCATTGAGGAAAGTCGTCGCGAGTTGGAAGAATCTCGCAAGAGAAGAATGATGCAGCAAGGATCACAGATGCACCAAGCTCAGAGAGCCCGCTTCGGTAATTTTCAGCCAGCTCGAGTTCCTCAGCAGTCGGGATTCAAAACTCCTGCACCAGCTCCCCGTCAGTTTTCTTCAGCGCCAAAACCAAATCCAGTGGGAAGCCAACAGCAGAGGATTACCAAGCCCATGTCAGCAGTCACTTGTTTCAAATGCAATGAGACGGGACATTATGCCAACAAATGCCCGCAGAATGCAGCATTGACACCAGTTCGCTTCAACTTGGGAGCCACACCAGACCGTACCCCTGCAGCAGGGTCAGGACGCGGAGCACCTCAAGGATCAAATCAACCCAACAAAGGATCGCAGACCGTGATGCGTGGCCAGGTGAACCACGTCACCATGGAGGAGGCTCAAGCAGCGCCAGATGTGGTGATCGGTAAGTTCCCAGTAAATTCAGTACCTGCCACAGTTTTGTTTGATTCTGGAGCTTCGCATTCGTTTGTTTCTCGGAGTTTTGCTCTAAAGCATAAGTTGGAAGTCGTTGCACTTGGTTCCATTTTATTGGTTCAATCCCCAGGCTCTGAGATGAGTACAAACCTAGGATGCCCCAAAGTTAGGATAGCCATCCAAGGAGTAGAGTTCTCCGCAGATTTGGTTGTGCTGAATATCCAGTCTTTGGACGTAATTTTGGGTATGGATTGGCTCAAGAAGCACCAAGCAGTGTTGGAGTGTGGAAGCCGAGCAGTCACCTTGGACGGTCCCGATGGAAGCAAAGTAAGATTTGAAGCCAACATGAAGCAGCCAGAAAAAGTGATGGTGTGCCAAAGTAAAGGGATTGCCCTAAGTGAAGTGCCAGTTGCCAGAGAGTATCCGGATGTTTTTCCTGATGACCTCCCTGGGATGCCACCAAAAAGAGAAGTGGAGTTCGCAATTGAGTTAGCACCAGGCACCTCGCCAATTTCCAAGAGACCTTACCGGATGCCCGCCAATGAGTTAGCAGAATTGAAGAAGCAGATACAAGAGTTGTTGGATAAAGGCTATGTTAGGCCTAGTACCTCTCCGTGGGGAGCACCAGTATTGTTCGTCAAGAAAAAGGATGGTAGCCAGCGTATGTGTGTGGATTATCGAGCTCTCAATGAAGTTACCATCAAGAACAAGTATCCGTTGCCCAGAATTGATGACCTGTTTGATCAATTAAAGGGAGCTGGAGTGTTCTCCAAGATTGATTTGAGATCGGGGTATCACCAAATGAGGATTCGACCGGAGGACATACCCAAGACAGCCTTCTCAACTCGTTATGGATTGTATGAGTTCACCGTGATGTCCTTTGGCTTAACCAATGCCCCAGCCTACTTTATGTACCTGATGAACAAGGTGTTCATGGATTACTTGGACAAGTTTGTCGTTGTGTTCATTGATGACATTCTGATCTACTCCAAGAATGAGGAGGAGCATGAGGAGCATTTGAGGTTGGTATTGCAAAGATTGCGGGAGCACAAGTTGTATGCTAAGTTCAGCAAGTGTGAATTTTGGATGAAGGAAGTTGCCTTTTTGGGTCATGTGTTGACAGCAGAGGGAGTGTCCGTTGACTCAGGGAAAGTACAAGATGTGCTCACCTGGAAGGCACCCACGTCAGTGACCCAGGTCAGAAGCTTCCTAGGAATGGCAGGTTACTATCGAAGATTCATTGAAGGATTCTCCAGTGTAGCCCGACCCCTTACCCAGCTATTAAAGAAAGAAAAGAAGTTTGAATGGACGCCAGAATGCGAGAAGAGGTTTCGGAAGCTAAAGGAAAGTCTGACAACAGCGCCAGTCCTAATTTTGCCAGATATCAAGAAAGATTTTGAGATTTATTGTGATGCCTCCCGCAAAGGTTTAGGGTGCGTATTGATGCAAGACAAAAGAGTGGTAGCTTATGCATCGCGTCAGTTGAGGCCACATGAGGAGAACTACCCTACGCACGATTTGGAGTTAGCAGCAGTTGTGCATGCCCTGAAAATATGGCGACACTACCTGATGGGTAACAGATGTGAGATCTACACGGATCATAAGAGCTTGAAGTATATCTTCACCCAATCAGACCTTAACCTAAGACAAAGAAGATGGTTGGAGTTGATAAAGGACTATGACATTGGAATCCACTATCACCCAGGAAAAGCCAACGTAGTGGCAGATGCGTTGAGCAGGAAGGTATATTGCAACACAATTATGGTCAAGGAGAGTCAACCAGCATTGCACGAGGAATTCCAAAAGCTCAGTTTGGAGTTGGTTGAAGAAGGGATGTTGGCCGCTTTGGACTTGCAGCCGACCTTGGATAGTCAGATTCGTCAAGCGCAACCGGAGGATGAAAATATCCAGCGGATCAAGGTTGGATTGAAGGAAGGAAAAGCGACAGGTTTTGTGGAGGATGATCAGGGTATCATATGGTACAAGAAGCGATTGTGCGTACCCAATAAGGAAGAGTTAAAGCAATTGTTGCTTAAAGAGGCACACGAGTCATTATATTCAATTCATCCAGGCAGTACCAAGATGTATCAGGACATCAAGGATAAGTACTGGTGGCCAGGTATGAAGCGAGAAATAGCAGAGTATGTAGCACTATGTGATGTTTGCCAGCGAGTGAAAGCAGAGCATCAAAGACCCGCAGGATTGTTGCAACCGTTGAAAATTCCCGAGTGGAAGTGGGAAGATGTGGGCATGGATTTCATCACAGGTCTACCCAAGACCAAGGAAGGTTACGACTCGATATGGGTAATTGTGGATCGATTGACCAAGGTAGCCCATTTCCTTCCAGTCAAAACCACATATTCTGGAGATAAGTTGGCAGAATTGTATATGTCCAGAATCGTGAGTCTCCATGGAGTACCTAAGAGAATAGTGTCAGATCGTGGATCGCAGTTCACCTCTCGATTTTGGAGTAGTTTCCACGAAGCGATGGGTACTCATCTGAATTTCAGCACAGCCTATCACCCACAGACCGATGGTCAGACAGAGCGTGTAAATCAAATCCTAGAGGATATGCTGAGAGCATGTGTTTTGGATCACGGAGCTAAGTGGGACAATTGCCTACCTTTTGCAGAATTTTCCTACAACAACAGTTACCAGGCCAGTTTGCAGATGTCACCGTTTGAGGCTTTGTATGGTCGGAAGTGTAGGACCCCTCTCAATTGGAAGGAGACAGGAGAAAGGCAGATATTTGGGCCAGAGTGTTTGCAAGAAGCTGAAGAAAAAGTGCGCTTGATTCAAGAGAGGCTGAAAGCAGCTCAAGCCAGGCAAAAGAGTTATGCTGATACTCGCCGAAGAGATTTAAGTTTTGAGCCCAATGATTATGTGTATCTCAGGATCACACCTTTCAAAGGAGTTAAGCGTTTTCAGATGAAGGGAAAGTTAGCACCAAGATATGTGGGGCCATTCAAGATTTTGACGCGCAAGGGAGAAGTTGCCTATCAGCTGGAGCTACCTGAGAACTTGAGCGGGATACACGATGTTTTTCATGTGTCTCAATTGAAGAAGTGCTTGCGAGTGCCAGAGGAAGCAGTGCCAATTGAGGCTGTGGATCTCCAGGAGGATCTGTCCTATAAAGAGCATCCCATCAAGATCTTGGAAGTGTCAGAGCATGTCACCAGAAGAAGGGTCGTTCGTTTTTGCAAAGTTCAGTGGAGCAATCATTCAGAGGAGGAAGCAACCTGGGAAAGTGAGGAGGATCTCAAAGCGGAGTTTCCAAACCTATTCTTTAGAGAGCCAGAATCTCGGGGTCGAGATTCCGTTTAAGGGGGGAGGTTTGTAACATCCTGAATTTCAGAGCATTTTTGAAGCTTTTAAAATAAAATTCACCATTTGAATTTTTTCTGAAATTAATTAAAGCTTAAATGGAATTTTATGAATTAAAAGGATTTAATATGAATAATCTGAACATGAACATTTGCCAAAGTTATTTTATTTGAGTTCCTTGTGTCTCAAGGAATTTATTGGAATTTTTCTGGATTTTTCTGGATTTATTTGCTATTTTCTAGAGCTCAAAATGATTTAAATGAATTTATAAAAAAAAGAAAATCCCCAAAAATCCCCAACCGGCCAGTGGGCCGAAACCCACCAGCCGGCCCAGCCCAGCAGGCCGCACCCGCGCCCCTCCGCCCGCGCCACGCGTCGCGTATCCGCGACCGCGCCCGCGCCCGCCTCCCTCCGCTCGATGCGCGCCACGCGTCGCCCATCTCGGCCATCTGCCCGCGCCCGCACGCGATCCCGGCCGCCTGCTCACCCGCGCCACCGACAGGTGGGGCCCACCTGTCAGGTCGTCCCCGACCCGGACTCGTCTTCCCCGTCTCCGAGCCGGACTCTCGCCGCCGCCGCCGTCCCCGTCGCGGACACCTCGGGGTCCGTGTATAAAAGCCGGCCGCCCCCTCGGCTTCCGCATCCCGAGCCGCCGCTCTCGCCGCCGCCCTTCGCCGGAGCCCGCCGCCAGCGCCGTCGCCCTCGTCGTCTTTTGCGCCGGCCGTCGTCGCCAGGAGCTTCGCCGCCGCCCGTCTGCCGTTCGCCACCGCCGGTGAGCCCCGCCGCCGTCGTCGTCCCCGCCACCTCGGTCGCCGCCGGCCAGTCGCCGCCGTCACCCCGTCGCCGGCCAGCCGCCGCCGCAGACCCCGCCGCCCGCGCCGCCAGCGGACGCGCCCGCGCCGCGCCGCCTCGCGCCCCGTGCACGCGCACGTCAGCGCTGACGCCCGCGCCCCGCGTCCCTTCGCCTTCCCGTGCGCCCGGTCCATGTGAGCCGTGCCGCTGCCATGTGGGTCCCGCCCGTCAGCCCGAGCCGTAGACCCGTGAGCCGATCTGGGCCGACGGCCCGGATGCGTCCACGCGGCCGCACCACAGCCGTCCGATCGCCCCGCCGCCGTGCTCCCGAGCTGCCACGCAAGCCGGGCCACGTCAGCCCTAACGCTTGCGTGTCTGCCCCGTCAGCGCCGTGTCAGCGCCCGCCGCCCGCGTCAGCAGCCGCCGCCCCGCACTGTTTCGTGCGCCGGGTTCACCGTAGACTCAGCCTCCCGTGCGCCCGGTCCACAGCACAGTGCACTTTTCCAATTTCCCCGATTTTCAGAAAATCCAATTTTCCAAGAGCCCGTTCTCCCTCGTCCTAGCTCCGATTGACCCCGTTCTTTTTTCTAAATTCATCTAAAATTGAGCTCTACCTTTTGGTTCAGGTTTGAAAGTTTTTGGAGTTCATTTGAATTTTATTTGAATTTATTTTCTCTTTTCGTCTCGTTTTCTCTCTCGTTAGATCGCGTGTTCGAGGGAGCGGAAGTTGGATTTGAAGACCAAGAGCCCTCATCTGAGCAAGGCCAAGGCAAGTCGTATTCTTTGATCATGTTGAACCCAGATTTCAATCTATTATGTATTATTTTGTTTCAAATTATCATGCATGGCTATTTGTTAATAAACCTTGTATTGGTAGTTATACTCCTAATTGATTAAATCCCTCCATGATAATTTGACTACCATGAATCCATTGACACCTTAGGATTGGGAATTATTTAGTGATAAAATAATAACTGTCACATGGGGTTGTGTCTAATTGCTTAGCCATGCTTAATATTAGTATGTTGGGTCTGTCATCACATGTGGATAATTAATCCTGACTTAATGATTTACTTGAACGTGGTGGTTAGCCACAGTTATAAAATTTGTGTGTCATGACATGGGTAGTGTCATGGGCATTGGTTATACAAACTTGGCTTTCACTTGGGCGAATGATCGTGCAGTAAAGGGGGTGCTGGATGCACATTGGGATGTGGATGCTTCGCCTGGGTAACTGTTAAGGACTTAACTTTGTGCGCCATTGATCTGAGCTTAATCGTGCAAACCACATGTCTAGTATGGGATAGACCTGGCATAATAATTTGTGAAGTCTCCACTTTGGTTTTACTACTGATGTTGTGTGGCGCAAGAGGGGGCAATTATCGACTAGGGGGTTACCCTACTCGACGGCGAATCCTTAGCGAGTGGGATCGGGTGGAGATGGATCATTGTAAAAGCCTTGTTGTGATTTCCTTAAGCTGAGGCTAATCACATCGTGTGGGTACAGTTGTGCAACCTCTGCAGAGTGTAAAACTATTCGAATAGCCGTGTCCTCGGTCATGGACAATGCTCGGTGATTTCACACGAGGGGTAGAGTCTTTATGAAATTTTGGGTTGGTTGGAGATGGGAAGTGAATGGTTAGTTCACTTGTGGTTATACTCAATTCCATTGATTTAATTACTTAGTGTCTGTTGTTAAATTTGCTTTTCAATCTATTTATCATATTTACTCTAAATTGTCGCTTTGTGCAAAACTAACCTTTCAGCCATTCATTGTTAAGCCTTGCATACTATATTGCATTCTTTTGTTATAAACGACTTGCTGAGTACCAAAGTACTCACGGCTTTATGCCCATGTTGCTCAGTTGAGGAGGAGGGACCAGATCAGCAGGAGCTGCTAGAAGGAGGCTATTACGAGGACTTCACGGATTAGGACTTCGCTCCCCAGTCGATTGCCTGTGGCATGTCGAGTGGCTACTACGCTTAATTTTGGATTTCCGCTGCTAGTTTCTTTCAAGCCCTTCAGGCTAATAATTGTAAGCTTGGCCATAAGGTCGTACTCTGTTGGTTATTAATATAATTTGGATTTCCTTTAGAATATCGTGATGTGGATGATATTTGTCTTTGTTTGCGCTGTGTGCACTAGCGTGATCCTGGACTAGTGCAGAATACACAGTAGAGTCCGGATTTGTATATTCGGGTCTCGACACTATGAGACCATATGGAAAGGGTGATGTTCTACACCTTATTGAGTTTTGTTGTAGGGGTGGCCCCCACCTAAGCCCAGCAGGCCTGTTAGGAGGTTATAAGAACCAGAGTAACGTATGTAATGACATAAGTGCCCCTGACGGGGAGGTAAGCATGTAAGGGTATAACTGTAAAAGCATACCCCATGTGTATATATATATCAGGATGAGGGGGAGGATGAGGCAGAACACTCCCACCTCTCCACTACCATCTCTCTCTCTCTCTCTGTTTGGTCTGTAGCCACAACAGTTGGCGCCGTCCGTGGGGAGGACAAGGACAAGCCCGAAGACCGAAGAAGAAGGATGGCACCGAAAAAATCTTCATCAGCGGCGGCGAAGGGAAAGAAGACGGCTGGGTCGGAGCGGCGCGTGAATACTAGGGCTTCGGCATCGGCCGCCGAAGGAGCTGGCGGCAGCGCAGGCGCCGTGGTCGCGGGCGTCGACGCTGGCGCCACAGCAACCGACCCCGCCAGCGCCGCTACAACGATACCCAACCCCGTCGCTGGCACTGCAACGACAGCCCCCGCCACCCTCGCCGGCAGCGCGGATCAGGCGGCCGGGGGTAGCCGCAATGAAGCATCCGGCGGATCTGGAGATCGTGAAGCGATGGTCCCTGCACCGCCTCGTCCGCTGGGTGTCCCGGTGGCCCCGACAGCGCCTGCGGTGGAAAGCGCCATATTAGCAGCCCTCAACGCGTTCCAGCGGGAGCTAGGGGACCTTCGCGGAACCGTCCGCGATATGCAAGAGGCTCGGAGCCAGCAGGCCGCGCCAGTAATCGCGCCCGAGCCCACGCCAGAGAGGGCGGACAGTCGCGAAGCCCCCACGTCTAGCCGTGCGCCGCTGCCGCGCGTAGATCCGTAGTCCCCGCTTTCGGCAGGGCTGCAGCAGGCGGCGTGGCCTGAAGACTTCAAGTTTCCTGGCGCCATCGACTCGTACAAGGGCGACATGGACCCCCGCGAGTTCGTGCGCGTGTACGAAACCGCAATCGAAGCCGCGGGCAGAAACGACACCACGAAAGCGAAGGGACTCCCCCTCGCGCTGCGAGGGGAGGCGCTCTCTTGGTTCTTTACCATAGAGTCGGGCTCCATCTACGCGTGGGAGCAGCTCCGCGACCGTCTTCACAACAGCTTCCAAGGAAACTGCGTCGAGCGAGTCGACGCGGACCAACTCTTCGCTGTGAAGCAAGGACCCTCGGAGAAGCTCCGGAACTACATCAAGCGCTTCGCCAAGATTCGATGCCAAGTAAGAGACGTTAATGAAACCACCGTCGTTAATGCAGCCATACAGGGCCTTCGTCCGGGCCCGATGGCCGAGTACAACGCGCGGAGGCCAATCAAGATAGTCGCCAAGCTCTTCGACAAGATGGACGAGTACGCGCGGGCGGAGGAGGATGCGCGAAGACGCAGCATTACCGCCCTCGACCTCGCCCATGGGGAGCGCCCCCCGTGCGAAGTAGGGGCGGGTGGTCACTCCTCGAGGCAGGGCCGCGGCCGAGAGCCCCGGGGAGACCCTCCCCGAGGCAGCAACACCGGAGTGCGGGAAGGCTCCTCAAGGAGCAGGCATAAACCTCGGCGCCGCCAGCGCAGGTCACAGGCGGCCCATCATGCCCTCGGCACCGAGAGCGCCCGCCAAGGACCCGACCCCGCCTCCCGAAGGGGGGACCGGGGATCGGAAGGCGGACTTGATTGCGGCGGCCAACCCCGCGCAGAACAAGAGCTCCTACACTATGGCAAGTGGTGCGAGGTACACGGCTACGGTGATCATTACACAAGGGCATGCACCGCAGTTCTGGAGCTGCGGAGGGTGACGGCCGGGTCTCGAGCTCTGCCTCCTCGGCCCCCTGCCGGAGCCCACGTGGAGCACCCAAGCGGTAGCCCCATACGAGCCGCCGCAACGGAGGGCGCGCAGCATCGCACCGTTAGCGTCATCACCGGAGGCTCCTCCTCAAGGGCCCCCGGGGAGCAGCCGCAATTATGGATGCCGCCCCGCAATATCACCTTCGACGTGAGCGACGCCAGCGGTGTGGAGTACCCTCACCAAGACCCTCTAGTTATCCAGGCCCACATAGCACGCTGCGACATCAGGCGCATCCTGGTCGACGGGGGAAGCTCCACGAATATCTTGTTCGCCGAAGCCCTCGATCGTATGGGGATCCCCCGAACCCGGCTAGAGCAGCCAGGAGCTCCACTTCAAGGCTTCGGGGGTCAACCACTGTAGGCCTTGGGGCACGTGTCCCTTCCGGTCACGTTCCGTCAGGAGGGCAACAAGGGTAACATCCGGACCGAGCAGGTCACCTTCGACGTCGTAGATATCCCACATCCCTACAACGCCATACTGGGCCGGCCCGCCATCAACTCTTTCGAGGCGATCCCGCACTACGCGTTTTTGTGTATGAAGCTCCCGGGTCCAGAGGGTGTTATCACCGTCTTCAGCGATCAGGACCTAGCCAGACGTGCCGAGGTCGGCAGCCGTGTTCTGCATCGCCCGGTGCACGCCCTCTCCGGCACGCTCGGCGGTGGCCCCTCCGTCCCTGGGTGGACGCACAAGCCTCGGCCCGAGGGTGGAGTCAAGAAGGTGCCGCTCCAGGCGGAGGGGCAGTTTGTGTCCATCGGCGAGGGGCTCCCACCGGGGGTCGAACGGGATCTGCTCCGAGTGCTTCAGAACAACGTTGACATTTTCGCGTGGTCCCCGAAAGACATCAAGGGCGTAGACCGAGCCGTAATCGAGCATCGCTTGGCGGTCCGCCCCGACGCCAAGCCGATCAAGCAGAGGCTCCGGCGTATGTCGATGGATCGGCAGCAGGCGGCCAAGATGGAGGTGGCGAAGCCTCTTCGCGCCGGGGTCATCCGCGAGGTCCACCATCCAGAGTGGCTCGCTAACCCGGTACTAGTCAAAAAGGCCAGTGGGGCCTAGCGTATGTGCATCGACTTCACGGCACTCAACAAGGCGTGCCCAAAGGACAATTACCCCTTGCCGCGCATCGACCAGCTGGTCGACGCCACCGCGGGGTGCGAACTCATGAGTTTCCTGGACGCCTATTCCGGCTACCACCAGGTGTACATGGCCGAAGACGGCGAGGAGAAGACCAGTTTCATCACACCTCTTGGGACGTTCTGCTTCGTCAGAATGCCCTTTGGCTTGAAGAACGCAGGCGCTACGTTTACCCATCTCGTCGCTATTGCCCTGGCCGCCCAGCTCGGGAGGAACGTCGAAGCTTACGTCGATGACGTGGTGGTCAAAACCCGGCAGCTTGTTCTGCATGGCCGGGACCTCCAGGAGACCTTCGACAACCTCCGGAAGGCGGGCATCAAGCTCAACCCCGACAAATGTGTCTTCCGGGTGTAGGCGGGCAAACTCCTAGGTTTCCTCTTGTCCGGGCGGGGCATCCAGGCGAACCCCGGCAAAGTAGACGCCATCCTGGGTATGGAGCCGCCCAAGACAACGAGGGAGGTCCAGAGGCTGGCGGGCCGCATGGCAGCATTAAGCCGCTTCCTATCTAGGGCGGCGGAGCGGGGCCTGCCGTTTTTTAAGACACTCCGCGGGTGCGACGGATTTCGTTGGGACGAGGATTGCGCGAAGGCCTTCAACGAGCTCAAGGAGCACCTGGCAAGCCTCCCCACTCTGGTCGCCCCAGCACCAGAGGCTCCCCTCCTGCTATATCTGGCCGCGTCCGCCACCGCGGTCAGCGCCGTCCTCGTCTTAGAGGAAGGCGCCATGCAGCGGCCCGTATACTTTGTCTCTGAAGCCTTCCAAGGCGCCAAGACAAGGTACACGGAGCTTGAGAAGCTCGCCTACGCGCTGGTCATGGCCTCCAGAAAACTTCGGCATTACTTTCTGGCCCACCCGATCACAGTGCCTTCTTCATTCCCCCTGGCGGAGATGTTACACAACAAGGAGTCCACAGGGCGCATCGGCAAATGGGCCGCCGAGCTCGCCCCCTTCTCCTTGACGTATGCTTCACGCACGGCAATCAAATCCCAAGTCCTGGTGGATTTTCTCGCCGAATGGACCCCGCCGGCCCAACCAGTCCAGACGCACGACGACCCCGTCTGGACGCTTACCATTGACGGAGCTTACGACGTCGCGGGTGCGGGCGTAGGCGCGGTGATCGTCACGCCCGAAGGACAGCGTTTGCTATACTCGGCGCGCCTCGCTTTCCCCGCCACCAACAACACGGCTGAGTACGAGGCGCTGCTCTTTGGCCTGGCGAAGCTCAAGGCAGTCGGCGCGAGACGGGTGCTAGTACGCACCGACTCGCGCTTGGTGGCTGGTCATGTGGATAAGTCATATCAAGCCAAGGACCCTGAGTTGGCTAAGTACCTCGCGGCTGTGAGGGTAAGGGAAAGGCACTTTTTGGGCGTCACCGTCAAGGCCATCCCCCGCGCGGAGAACGAGCAGGCCGACGCCCTCGCTAAGGCGGCCAGCCAGCAACTCCCCCCGGATGGGGCGTTTTATGAGATATTAGCGCAGGCGGCCATCGCGCAGGATAACCGGGACGCGGCACTCGTCCACCACATTGACCGGCCGGGTGATTGGCGAGAGCCCATCTTCAATTTCTTGCAAGGCACCGCTCCTTCCAGGTATTCGAAGGGATACTCTACAAGAGAGGGGTTTGCGCACCACTCCTGCGTTGCCTCTCGACTGAGGGGGAAAGGAGCTCCTTGCGGAGATCCACGCGGGCGCGTGCGGATCCCACCAGGCGCCGAGGTCATTAGTTGGCAAGGCGTTCAGGCAAGGCTTCTACTGGCCAACTGCCATCACCGACGCCCAGGACCTCATCCGTCGGTGCCAAGGATGCCAGTGGATGGCGCGCATCATCTGTAGGCCCCCGACGAGCCTCAACCCTATTCCTCCGGTGTGGCCACTGGCACGCTGGGGCGTCGACATAGTAGGACCACTTGCCCGAGCTCCAGGGGACCTCCGGTTCATGGTGGTCACGCTGGAGTATTTCTCCAGGTGGCCGGAAGCGGTCGCCCTGGCTAAAGTAACTTCTGCAGCCATACAGCGCTTCCTCTGGCAAAACATCATATGTCGCTTCGGCGTGCCCCGGTAGCTCACGGTCGACAATGGCTTGCAGTTCGACGCCACCCTATTCAAAAACTATTGTGACAACATGGGCATCACCCTCCGATTCACCTCGGTAGGGCATCCCCAGTCCAATGGGGCGGTGAACGGGCGAATGGCGCCATCTCTGCTGCCATCAAAAAGCGCCTGGTTGGGTTGCCGAAGGGCAAGTGGCCGGGCGAGCTTCACAGCGTTCTTTGGTCGCTTCGCACAACGGTAACGCGCCCGACGGGATTCACGTCGTTCAAGCTCCTTTTCGGCGACGAAGCAGTGACGCCCGAGGAAATCAAGGCCGGCTCGCGCAGGGTCCTCGTCCAAGCACCCGAAGAGGAGTGCCGTGTGTCCTTGGACCTCCTCGACAGGCTACGGGCAGATGCAGCCCACCATGTCGAGAAGTATGCGCGGCAGACAGTGCGTACTCGGGACCGCTCTATATGCCCGCGGGGATTCAAGCCTGGGGATCTCGTTCTCAGAGTAGCGCTTCAGGCGGAGACCGCTGGCAAGCTGGAGTCCAAGTGGGAAGGCCCATACATCGTGATGGAGGTATTGCCAAAGGGGGCGTACCGCCTTGCCACGCTCGAAGGGCAAACCCTCCGACACACATGGAATGCGGACAGGCTGCGGCGATACTACGCCTAGAAGTAGGACAACAAGCGTAGAGCCGCCAGCCCTTTGTTATACGATGCTCGCCCGCATAAACGGGAGTTCAATAAAGGTTGCTGTTCCCAGCGCATTCCCTGTCCGCGCTGAGCCAAACAAAGTCCACGGACTTAAAATAAGACGCAGCGTCGAGGTCCGCCTCCGCACGCGCGAGTCTCCGGACTATAAAGGAAGACGTAGCGTCGAGGTCCGCCTCCGCACGCACTAGTCCACGGACTTTAAAATAAGACGTAGCGTCGAGGTCCGCCTCCGCACGCGCGAGTCTCGGGACTATAAAGGAAGACGTAGCGTCGAGGTCCGCCTCCGCACGCACTAGTCCACGGACTTTAAATAAGACGTAGCGTCGAGGTCCGCCTCCGCACGCGCGAGTCTCCGGACTATAAAGGAAGACGTAGCGTCGAGGTCCGCCTCCGCACGCACTAGTCCACGGACTTTAAATAAGACGTAGCTTCGAGGTCCGCCTCCGCACGCGCGAGTCTCCGGACTATAAAGGAAGACGTAGCGTCGAGGTCCGCCTCCGCACGCACCAGTCTACGGACTTTAAATAAGACGTAGCGTCGAGGTCCGCCTCCGCACGCACCAGTCTACGGACTTTAAATAAGACGTAGCGTCGAGGTCTGCCTCCGCACGCACCAGTCTACGGACTTTAAATAAGACGTAGCGTCGAGGTTCGCCTCCGCACGCACCAGTCTACGGACTTTAAATAAGACGCAGAGGGGGACGCCCTCGCGCGCACCAGTCTACGGACTCTAAATAAGACGTAGCGTCGAGGTCCGCCTCCGCACGCACCAGTCTACGGACTCTAAATAAGACGTAGCGTCGAGGTCCGCCTCCGCACGCGCGAGTCTCCGGACTATAAAGTAAGACGTAGCGTCGAGGTTTGCCTCCGCACGCACCAGTCTACGGACTTTAAATAAGACGTAGCGTCGAGGTCCGCCTCCGCACGCGCGAGTCTCCGGACTATAAAGCAAGTCGTAGCGTCGAGGTTCGCCTCCGCACGCGCCAGTCCACGGACTTTAAATAAGACGTAGCGTCGAGGTCCGCCTCCGCACGCGCGAGTCTCCGGACTATAAAGGAAAGCGTAGCGTCGAGGTTCGCCTCCACATGCACCAGTCCGCGGAATATACACAACATGCGGAGGTCTTCCCCTCGCGTTCGGCGGCAGGTAACACTAAGAAAAGTACTGCTTGGTTTCATCATAAAAGCAAGGGGGCTACATGCCTACAAGCATACGAACCAGTACATCATCCCCTCGCCCTACCCGACCAACCGCTCAGCCTTGGCGCGGTGCGGACGAACCCGTGCCATCGTCGCCGTGACCCTGAAGGACTCCTTCGAGCCAGCGGACGAACCTGCTGCACGGCGACCCTCGCTGCATCTTCCCCAAAGCGGCCCCAGATCCGTTGATGGAAGTTTTGCAGGCTAGGCCCGATGGAGCGAATGGCGTCCGCCATAACTTCTGGACGGCCGGGAGGATCCAGTTGAGGATTCGCCAGCTCATGGGTGTGTCGGCACCCACGAATGTGAAGCAGGGCAAGGGCGAAGCACGCACCAACATAGCCGCAGTGCTCGCCAAACGTTCTGGCGCCACGAAGAGCAACCCCAGCCCCCTCCTCGATCAACCCGAGCGTCTCCGACAGGGCCTCCGGCCCGTGCGCAGGGTCCGGCAGTCTGACGCACAGATCTCGGAGGGCCTGGTTCAGAGACTCCATGGCCCGCCACGCCGACGTGGACGCATTTTCCAAGATGAGACTGTTCCCTGCGGCAGACTTCGCCAGCTGGGCGTTCTCCCCTTCTAGGGCGACGATCTGCTGCAAAAAGGCGGCGCGCTCCTCAGCCGCGGCGCACTTGGCTTCCGTGGCCTCGAGTTGTGCGGCCGCCATGGCGCCCCCAGCACGCGAAGCTCTTCATCCTTCGCTGCGAGAGCATCGTTTGCTTCACGCAGGCTGGCTTCCAGAGCCCTCCGCTCCCGAACGCGGGCCTCGTCAAAGGACCGGCTAAGGGCAAGCGTCTGGCAAAAACAACAAGTCAGCAGGCGCCCAGCAGTACCTTGCAAGATGAAGCGCACATGTTTACCCTCATCTCAGAGGCCTGCAGCGCGAGCGCTAGGAGATCCCCCTCGCATGACGACATCATTTCTCAGTCAAGGCCGTTGTCGGCACGCTCTGCGGCTGCAGCAAGGACGCGAAGTATCTCCAGGCGAGGGAGGAAGTCCGAGCGAGCGAGCCCCGGCCCCAACGCGTCAGGATTTACCGAGGCCGCGGCCACGTCAACAGCAATGGACATCTGCGGGGCACCCTGCATAGCCCTTTGGACTTCGCGCATACCTCCGCTGCTCGATCCTTCGCCATGTCCGGGAGACCTTGTCTCGCCTGATGTTGGCAGAATGAGCGAGCAGATCAGAGAGAGTTTCGCGAAGTCACGAGAGGAAAGGGATTCACACCTACCCCCTGCGCCTCTCGTCGCGGTAGGAAGTGGCGCCGTTCCGTCGGCCAAGCGGGGGGCGGGCGTCTCGGCGGTCGGCAAGGAGGTCTTCTCGGCCGCGCCAGACGCCGTGATCCTGCGACAAGGCCCCGCAACGGTGTACCGACCCCTCGCTGGCGGCGGGGACTGCGTCCGAGGGCGTTTCGCCGGCGGCGGCACAAGTGATTCTTCCGGGCAACACCAGCTACGGTTCCCATCGCCCCCACGGTTTCCTCCGTAGGGGGCGCGCCCTCGCCGCCCGCCGCGGGTGGTAGCGCACCATCGACCGTGTTTTTGTCGCCAGGAACGGTGCTCCCCCGGGTTGGCGAGTTCCAGCTCACCGATGGCCGTAAGCACGGGCTTGTTGGCGTCGACGGAGGGTGCCGGGGGATTCGACGCCACGCGTTCCTCCGAAGCAGTGTGGCCGGGCCCACCGCCGGTCGCACGCCCCGTTCCAGCTGTGCTAGTCGCCGAAGGGCCTGCGGGGTCGCATACGGCAGACGGGGAACGGGCCCGGCGTCGCGAGGATAACACCCTTGCAGGGCTATCACCGTCCTGAGTGCCCGGAGTCCCGGCGGGAAGCTCCTCCGGCACCAAGCGTTCGGGCACAGTAATGCCTAGAGCTTCGCATGTGCGGTTTACCCGCCCTTGCTTAGCCGCCTTGACTGCGGCCTCGCGAGTCTGGTGCTCCTTAAGTGTGTACGGGCCGAGGAGCGCCGTAACCGCACGCTCCGCATCTTCTAGCCGAGCCACTGCGCGGGACATTACGTCAGCCAGGCGGAGACCAAACCGATACAACGGCGCGCGTAAAACGTACTGGACAACTTACAAGGAGCGGAGGGCGGAAGTAGGTGAGATACGGATGGGCTGAACCCGTCCTCGCGGGGCCCGTTCTGTCCAACATACTTCCCCCGGGAGGAGAGGGGCGCCGCCCCATACATTGTGAACTCCTCGGCTAGGTCGCGCAGGCTCATTCGACGGGCGACACCGACAAGACCCTGTAGCCTTCGCGTGTCGTCAGTCTCTGCCTTCAAACTCGGCGTGCTCTTAAACGAGATCGGCCCACCTCGGCACTGCATTCTGCTCTTGTCGGTCACGGTGTAGTAGAACCACTGCCGAGTCCAGCCGGACTCCCATTCCCTCGGCGAGGCTGGCACCGGGAACAACGTCGCGCACGACGCCCGGAGCACGAAGTCCACACCGCCGAAGTTGGACACCGCCACGTCAACTTTTCGGGGTCGACAGCGTGCGTCGTGCAGGGTGGCGAATAAGCTCGCGCTGGGACGCCACCCCTCTGTCCGCATCGCCCACGTGAAGACAGCTAGGCGGAGTATAGCGTGGGGCGTCAGTTGGGCTAGCTCCAACTTGTAGGCCCGCAGGACTTCGCCCACGAACAACGTGGAGGGCATTCGAAGGCCGGCATCGAAGAACGCGACAAAAACAATCGCCTCCAATGCCCGGGGCTTCGGCTCCGTCTCGTCCCGACGGGGTAGGCGAGCCCCATCGCGATCCACGATCTTCCTCTCATCCACGAGTCGCTGCAGTGTCCCTTCAGTCACACGGCTCTTCCCTAGCACACAGGAACAGCTGCCTCCCGAGTGCTCCACGGCGTCCCACCACTTGTTGGCGCGCGAGCTCCCCCGCAGCACCAACTCGTACTCCTTGGAAGGAGGGGACACCTCGCCTTGGCTAGGCAAGGAACCGCTGCGGGGGTGGTAGGCGGCGGCGTCATGGCTAGCCATCGCTCTTCGCGACCAGCGAGAAAGAAGCAGGGAAAAGAGCAACTGGCGTTACAATTAGCACGGGCGGAAGCAAAGCCGCAAACCAAAAACAGACAAAAAGCAAGCAAGGGCGCCTCCACCTCAACACTGGCACTTTATAAAGGCCGCTCGCCCCTCATGTGGCTCGAAGCGCAGACAGATCAAATGCGCAGCGATTCGGCTGCCCACGTTCTGGAAAGAAGAACCGCCGGGGCCTGGAGGGCCGTGCCCGGTAGGTGACCAAGCAGCCCACAACGCCTCCACGCCTTCAACACGCGTCCAACTTCCCTGGGGAAGAGGCGAACGGCCGCGGTCACGCAACCGCTCACATCCCACGACGCACCAGTCGCGAGTCACCGCGTGTCCCACCTGCAGAATGGCAGACGGCACGACGTGACAGCCTGACTTCTGCCAGGCCAGGCGTCGGCGTGATTCCAGCCGCCATTAAAAGCGCACTACTAGACTGCAAGGTCACAACAGCTCCAACGCGCAACAATATCGGCGCCAAGCTCCAATTTTAGCGCGGGGACGGAGCGCGCGCGCGTCTACTTCGACTAGGCGCCAGCCTCCGCTGCCACCCGTTCGAAGGGTAGGGGACGGAGCGCGCGCGTCTACTTCCACTAGGCGCCAGCCTCCGCTGCCACCCGTTCGAAGGGTAGGGGACGGAGCGCGCGCGTCTACTTCGACTAGGCGCCAGCCTCCGCTGCCACCCGTTCGAAGGGTAGGGGACGGAGCGCACGCGTCTACTTCCACTAGGCGCCAGCCTCCGCTGCCACCCGTTCGAAGGGTAGGGGACGGAGCGCGCGCGTCTACTTCGACTAGGCGCCAGCCTCCGCTGCCACCCGTTCGAAGGGTAGGGGACGGAGCGCGCGCGTCTACGTCGACTAGGCGCCAGCCTCCGCTGCCACCCGTTCGAAGGGTAGGGGACGGAGCGCGCGCGTCTACTTCGTCTAGGCGCCAGCCTCCGCTGCCACCCGTTCGAAGGGTAGGGGACGGAGCGCGCGCGTCTACGTCGACTAGGCGCCAGCCTCCGCAGCCACCCGTTCGAAGGGTAGGGGACGGAGCGCGCGCGTCTACTTCGACTAGGCGCCAGCCTCCACTGCCACCCGTTCGAAGGGTAGGGGACGGAGCGCACGCGTCTACTTCGTCTAGGCGCCAGCCTCCGCTGCCACCCGTTCGAAGGGTAGGGGACGGAGCGCGCACGTCTACGTCGACTAGGCGCCAGCCTCCGCTGCCACCCGTTCGAATGGTAGGGGACGGAGCGCGCACGTCTACTTCGACTAGGCGCCAGCCTCCGCTGCCACCCGTTCGAAGTGTAGGGGACGGAGCGCGCGCGCGTCTGCTTCAACAAGGCACCTTCCATCCCAGACCTCGGACTCCTCAACCACACGCTTGGAGGAATTCACAGGCCGCAGGGGACGGAGGGGGCCAAAGGACTCGGCGGCATGGCTTCGGCCCTGTGAAGCCCTTCACCATGAGAGGCTCCTGTTGTAGGGGTGGCCCCCACCTAAGCCTAGCAGGCCTGTTAGGAGGTTATAAGAACCAGAGTAACGTATGTAATGACATAAGTGCCCCTGACGGGGAGGTAAGCATGTAAGGGTATAACTGTAAAAGCATACCCCATGTGTATATATATATCAGGATGAGGGGGAGGATGAGGCAGAACACTCCCGCCTCTCCACTACCATCTCTCTCTCTGTTTGGTCTGTAGCCACAACAAGTTTCATTTTCATATTGCTGATATTCTCTCAAATTGCTTGACTCTTCACGTTTTGCTCATTTGCGAAGTGAGTTGGATGTGTTGCATCCTCCTCTCTTGATATAATATTGGGAAGTCAGAAAATCAAATGACAAGAGAGGTATCAGTTTCACCTCTAAGAGAAAGGTGAAGAGCATCCTAAAGCAATGTGGAAATCAATCCAACAAAGTCAAATGCTTTGGATGCAACAAGAAGGGCCACTTCATCTCGGTGTGCCTCAACAAAGTGGATGACAAGAAGAAGTCATCAATGGAGAGGCAAACCGATAATAAGTAAGATAAGAAGATAAAAAAGGTAGCAATTGCCAAACTTGCTTCAATTTCCGGGAAAATGACATTTTAGTAAGGATTGTCCCCAAGGGTATCATTCTTAAGCCATCTCTTATTAATGAACACTATTTGCTTAGGAAAGATAAAATGTCAATGTGTTTTCTAGAAATGTTAGTTCACATAAAATTAATGTTAGGGTCATTTGGATTCCCAAATCTATTGTGACTAACATTGGTGGACCCAACTAAGTTTTGTGTACCAAAATGCACTTAAAAGCTTAATAGGTACTTGGAGAGGCATTAGATGCTTGGTTTAAACATGAAGAGGTGAATTCCACCATATGCATAATGAAAGCCAAGTTTGAGGATGATCATGCCACATCATGAACTAATGCCATCTCGATAACAGGTATTTATATTTAATATATTTAGCCCCTAGTGTTGTGTAAGTTGTATTGCATGAGTATCATTTAAAATGGGTGTTCTTACTCTTGTTCTAAAAGTTTATTATTGTAATCATGAGCAAGATGAGAGTGGCACATTAAGGGAGAGTGCTAATTCATATTCCTGTATATCACATCTCTAAGTGTGCCCAAATAAATTAAGTACTAGTACTATTTTTGAAAAAATGAGCCATTTAGCCCAAAAGTCAAAATTGTGAAATTATTAATATATCTTTGAAAAACTAGTTGGAAAATGTATACAAATGCATATAAAATATTTTCTAAATTTTTTAGCTTTAGGAAAACCTATTTCAAGTAAAATTGAGTTTCTAACCCAAAACTAGCAATATAATATCTTGGTTTGGCTTTAAACTTAAAAACATGCCAAAATTAATTCTAAAAGGAATTTGAAAAGTGTTCAATACACAAAAAAGCTAGAGTTGGCTATTTCAAACATTATTGGTATTCAAAATTTTTCTAAAAGGCCAACTAATCAAAAGTTATTTGGTTTTAAAATTCATCCAAAATCCTAAGTTGACCTAAGTGGTCACAATTTTGTACTTAAGTGAGCTTTGCCGCTTGAGCTAAAGTAATTGATATATATTGGTTCATAAGGGTATTTATAACTCATACATAAATTTTAATGCTTAAAATTACCCTCTAATGCTCATTCTTGCAATCTTTAAAATTTCATTGAACATGAGTTGGTTCTTAAAATAAAAGCTTAATTTCTTAAAATCTATATTCAAAAGATTTTAAATCTTGGCATATAGTTGGAAGTGCTCCACAAGTGTTTTCAATTTCTTTGTGAATGGCTTTGGGGCAATGTACAACATTATATCTATCATCTCCTCTAAAATCCTTCTCTTGGCATGCTTAAAAAAAATCGGAACTACCAGCAGTCATTTTGTGGTACTTCCGCTTTCCGGGACTACCGACAGTAATACTGCAATACTTCTAACTTTTTTGAAAAAGGACTAATTTGATTCAAAACCTACTGATTTCAATTCTATTAGCCATTCTTTTTGCTCCTCAATGTCAAGTTGATCTTTATTATCATTGCTAGCTACTCTCGAGTAATCGCTTGACTCTACATGTCATTTTGATCCTTTTGTGATACTCTTTTATCATAAAATAGCATTCTCTCTAAGCTCTTCCATATAATATCTTTCAAGTGCTATCCATTCTTGCAAGTAGTATATCTCTCCGAAATATTATCCTCTCAAATAGTATCATCCTCTTCTTTAAAGTGGTGTTTAAAGTGATATGTTCTTACAAGCGGTATTCCCAACAAGTTTCTTCAAGTGAAAATAAATGAAGATCCTTCAAGTGTATGGGATACTAGTTGATCATATGAGTGGCATCATGTTTTCACAAGTGGAATCAAGCGCACTTGGTATCATGTATACTCTTAAAATTGTATCAAGTCTTTACAAATGGATTTAATCATATTTGATATCATCTAAGCTCATGGGTGGTATCTAGTCTACAATTGGATTTAATTATACTTGGTATCATTCATGGTTACAAATGGTATATTTCAAAAATGTATCTAATGTCATCATATGTGGCATAAATGTCAAAGTGGTATATGCCTTTCATGGGAAAGACAAAAGAACTACAAAAGATTAAAAGGTACCAATTATGGACAAAAGGTTTACAATTGGTATCTTTAATATTTGGTGCTAGATGACATAAGGAGAGAAATGTTAAACAAAACAGAAGAGATATAAAAAGAGAAGTAAAACAAGAAACAGGAGAATCCTTTCTGTGTCAAAGGAGAAGAAAGAAATGCCAAGGGGCACCTTGTGTAAGGGGGAGTTTTCCTTTGTAAAAAATTTATATAGTATTTTGGGCCTACTAAATCAAAAAAAGGATAAAGTATTAACATTGGGAAAACTATTTTGCATATTAGCTCAAAATATTTTATGTATCTTGTGAATGAATGTGTTTCATTCTTATTTGCTTCATTTGGTTTTCATGAAGTGAAATTTGGTTTTTGAGCTCTAGTTGAAAAATCATTCTCTCTTATGCTTTGAAAGTACATTTTAGCATAAGTTATGAATGGCGAATCCTTTTTTCAAAATTTCTTATTTGAAAAGTTTCTTAGGAGTTCAAAGTTCATTTCTGCAAAATTTGAAAGCATTTCAACTACATTTGAGAAAGTTGTGTGCTTTTCTCATTTTAACAAAATGCTGAAATTTTAGAATTTGCATGATTTTGAGCAATTTTATGATTATTGTATCTTTTAGTGTGCTCATAATCTAAGGAAAGCGCAACAATGACTTTTGATCCTGAACTTTACTAACAAGTTTTCTCAGATTTATTGGACATCCGTAGTTCAGGTTTTCAACTAGCTTTTGAAGCTTAATTGAAATATCAAAATCCAGAAAATCTGAACATTGAAATTGAAGGGTGCTTCAAATGGTACAAGTAGTATCCAATGTCAAAAGGGGAAAACTTCAAAAGCCTTCAAGGAGCTCTCATGAGTAATATTATTTGAATTTGTTTTAAATATCTTTTCACATATGTTTATTTAATACTCTCTGTGACCAAAATTAAATTAAATCAATTGGTATCAAGATCCATGTGTTGGAAAATCTTCATTTTGGTTAAATTTGCTTTTTTCTTTGCTTTTTGAAGATAAATGCCAAAAGGGGAAGAAGAGTGAATAATAGCATTGATTTTAATGTTAGCATTGATTTAAAGTGTACAATGCCAATAAGGAGGAGATTAACTTTGATGCTAAAAGGGGTAAATTCTTTATTATGCTTATTTATACCTTCACCTTAGTTGAATTTCCTATCATATGTTTATTTTCATCAAAATGCTATTATTGTTAATGGATTTATCATTCATCACCAAAAAGGGGGACATTGTAAGTTCAAGCTCTATTAAGTTGGTTTTAGTAATAATGACAAATACAATTATGATATTGCTTAATCTCATTTGGATGAAAAAGGTGAAAAAATAAGTGGTATGCATTAAATATCACATTCTTATCTTATTGCTTTTCTCTGATCCGAAATATAGAATAAACTTCACCAAATAAGTCAAACTTGAATATGTGCATATGCTTTCACAATATATTCTTGTATGCACACATTTATGGGGAGTTCACTCTATGTTTTGTGGTTTCATTAGTATTGATCCAAGTTCTATTTCCACATATTAAGGATCTTTACTTTGAAACATATCCCTTGAATACATATAGCGTGTGTAGTTCATATATACTTATAATCAGGTTGTCATCAAGTGTTTCCATTATATGTTAATGGTTGGATGATTAATGATAACTGAACAAGTAAAATTTGCTTTAAAAGCTTACTCTAGAGTATACAATTATTGTGTACATGTTGTATACTTGCAATTCAATTTTTATCTCATTATTTGTTGAGATTGTCATGAATTAGCAAAAAGGAAAGATTGTAGAATCTAGTCCCTCCATTATGTGTTAATGGTGAAGTTTAGTAACTGATGGCTATTGTTTTGTGGACTAACATTTTTGATAAGTTGAACAAATAGGTTAGGTTCCACAAGTGAGGAAGACTTGGGATAACTTTATGTGTTGAAGACCATCAAGTCAAGAAAAAGATGCATCATGAGTTGACGCATGTCCAAGAAGAGATGATTATGTGTTGATCATCAAGTCAAGTAAAGATCCATCATATATTGATGGAGGTCAAATGAAGGATGCATCATGTGTTGATGCAAGTAAAGATGATGACCCGCTCTTGAGGTGTAGATGTAAGTCATCAAGTTTCAAGGGGATGCGCAAGGCAAAGGTATGGCCAGCTGGGGCTAAGGATGTATTTCTTGTCTTTTACCAGTCTTGGTGTTTGGTTGAAAGACCAGGTTGCTAGTATAGGTTGCTGTACTATTAAGAGAGGTCATGTCTAGTAGCTTGAGTCTCATCATGTGTTGATTGCTTAACCTCACTTGCACTAGCTCTCCTTGGCATGGGGCTTGTATTTGCAAATATGTTTTGCAAATAGTTGAAGCTCATGTGTTGAATCCTTGTAACATGAGATTATACATTCTGAATGTGTTTTGCAAATGTTTGAAGTCTATGTTTCCATTCTTTGTAGTATGAGACTTTTATTTGCAAATGGTTGAAACTCATATATATAATCCTTGTTTCATGATTCTAAAAGTGTGCAAATGTGTTTTGCATCTTGATGGGAATCATGGATAATTCTTGTGTGCACTTCTCAGGGAAATTGAAACTACCATAGTGTATTCTATAGTACTATCGCTAGTTAGAACCACCGATGCTGTAATCACAGATCTACCGCATCTGTTGGTGGTCGGAAGACCTGTGTGATCGAGAACAATTGTGGTCAAACCAATGTGGTAGAAGACCTGTGTGGTCGAAGATCAATGTGGTCAGGAACTAGCATGGTCGAAGCCAACGTAGTTGAACCGACGAGGTTGATCAACGTGGTCGATGACCAGTTTGGTCAAAGATCGATGTGATCTAAGATTGAAGTGGTCGAAACCAATGTGGTCAGAACCGACGTGGCTGAGATCTATGTGATCGAAACAAGTGTGGTCAAAGTCGATGTGGTCGAGATCTATGTGATCAAAAACTAGCGTGGTCGAACCAATATGGTTGGATCTGACTGGTCGAGATCTGTGTGATCAAAACTAGCGTGGTAAAAATTGACGTGGTCGAGATATATGTGATCAAAACTAACATGATCGAACCGACGTGGTTGAATCCGACGTATGTGGTCGAAGACCTGTGTGGTCCATCCAGACAACATGGTCGAAGCCCAGTGTGGTTGCAGACCAGCGTAGTCAGAGATATATGTGGTCGAATCAGAAAATGTGGTCGGAGATTAACATTTTCGGAGACCTAAGTGGTCGAACCATCCGACGTGGTCAAGGACCAGTGTAGTCGATGATCAGTACTTTTGGCTAGCTCTATGTGAGCGGTCCAATTAGTTCTGTGTGAGTGGTCCATCAGCGAGTGGTACTACTAACTCTATGTGGGCGGTACTTCCAATTTGTGGAACGTTCGATTTGTGCAGCGGTACATTTTTTCCAAAGAGACACCTATGTGAAGTCTTCTCATCCCCAAGGAAATCGGTAGTTATGCCTGAGTTCCATGGTACTTCCAATGATTGGTAGTACCAGACTTTGCATGACGGAACTATCGGATTTGCTTGCAATTGCTAGTTTTCTGACCGTTGTTGAGGGGAGCAGATGTACTAGTCATTTGCTTGCAGTACTTTTAGAAATCCTTTTTTCTGTCCCAACGGCTAGTTTCAAGGTGTTGGGGTATATGCCCTCTTGTGGCCGATTGGAGGATAACTTTTGGCACTCTTTTTCACTCCTTTGAGCTAGTGTAAGGTCATTCTCTCAATTGTGCATATGTTGCATCTTCTGAGCAAGAAGAAAGGCTCTAGATTGCATGTGTTTCATCTAGAGGTGGTTTGCATATCCACTCGAGCTTGTGCATTCGTTGCATGTGGTGAGAGTCAAGCAAGGGGCTTGACTTATTACTCTTGGAGTTTATGGACTCCTAGATGGCATTAGAGGTGTCGTGTATGGTGATCTTCTCAAAGAAGGTTGTGAGAAAACCTAGGAAAGTTGATTGAGGTGTTTCGACTTAATTTGTGGAGCCAGTCATATTCGTTTGGGCTAACCTTAACATAGACTAGGAGAGACCGGCAAGTCTTCGAACACACAGTCAATTGTTGTTTGTTTTCTTGTGCTCAATTTACATTCAAGTAATTTACTTTCATATAATTAAATTGATTACTTGTCATCATAGGATTGCAAATCTTAATATAGGCTTATCTTGTTGTTGCACTTAGGTGAACCAGTTGCTTTAGGCATTATTTGTGCTAAATCTTTTTATGTTAAGCTTCTATATTATTTGCTTGCTTTAGCCAAATAAAAATTGATAATTATTTAGAGAAGATTTTTTAGACCACCTATTCACCCCCCTCTTGTCGGCCTCCTCGATCTAATAATCCCCTAGAACAAATGATTGGTGAATTAAATGAGAGAGTTCTTTGCAGGAGGTACACTTCCAATGCCTCATACGCTTAGTCTACTCTCGTCTCCTCTTTCGAACCCCAAGATGTTAGTCACACTCTATCTTATGAGTATTTAATTAATGCCATGCATGAGAATTAGAAAACTTTGAGCATAATATAGTCTGGACCCTGGTCTCACCTCCTCATGGTCATAATGTTATTGGAACTAAATGGGTTTTTAAGAATAAACAGAGTGAGGATGGTGTTGTATTTCAAAATGAGGCTAGACTTGTGGCTCAAGGATTTACTCAGGTAGAGGGTCTTGGTTTTGGTGAAACTTTTGCTCTTGTTGCTCGATTTGAAGCCATTAGAATTTTGTTAGCATTTGCTACTTTAAAGGGTTAAATGGATGTGAAAAGTGCTTTTCTTAGTGGCTATATCGAGGAGGAGATTTATGCAAGACAGCCACCTAGCTTTGAGATTCCTAAATTTCCTAATCTTGCCTACAAATTGTCCAAAGCTTTATATGGTCTAAAATAAGCACCTAGAGCATGGTATGATAGGCTTAAATCATATTTGCTAAATAATGACTTTTAAATGGGCAAGGTAGATAAGACTTTGTTTACTCTCAAGCATGGCAATTATCTTTTTACTCGTTCAGATTTATGTGGATGATATAATCTTTGGTGGTTCCTCTTATGCTCTTGTTTCCAAGTTTTTGGATACTATGAGTAGGGAATCCGAGATGAGCACGATGGGAGAGCTCACATTCTTCCTAGGATTTTAGATCAAGCAATAAAAGTTGGGTAGTTTTGTTCATCAAACTAAGTACACCAAAGATCTACTTCATCACTTTAACATGGGGACAGTCAAACCAATTTCCACACCCATGGGATCGTAACGAAGATGGAGAGCCTGTTGATCAAAGGGAATACATAAGTATAATTGGCTCTCTTTTGTATCTCACTACTTCAAGGCTAGACGTACACTTTGCTGTGTGTTTGTGTGCTCGCTTTCAAGTTTCTTCATGTGCTTCACATCATCAAGCGATAAAACAAATTTTTAGGTATGTTCAGTCAACTTTGGAATTTGGCTTATGGTACACCTCTTCCTCTTGTCTTACCCTTAGAACTTATTTATATGTGGATTTTGGGGGTTGTTGAATTGATAGGAAGAGTAGTTCTAGCACATGCTACTTTTTAGGCACATCTCTTGTTTTATGGGCTTGTAGGAAACATATGTCTATTGCACTTTCAACTGCTGAGGCTAAATATGTAGCTACTACTTCTTGTTGCTCTCAATTGCTTTGGATAACAGCTACTCTTAAGGATTTTAGCCTAAATTTGAATAGTGTTCCACTTTTTTGTGATAATACTAGTGCTATTAGTATTGCTAAAAATACTGTGCAACATTCAAGAACCAAACACATTGATATTCACTATCACTTTCTTAAAGACCATGTGGAAAAGGGAGATGTTGTCTTACATTTCATTGATTCCAATTCTCAAGTTGCTGATATTTTCACCAAAACGCTTGATTCTTCTCATTTTGCTCGTTTGTGGAATGAGTTAGGTGTGTTAGCATCCTATGGGATTATTATGATGGGGAGCTTGGTGTTTAAATGTTTCAAAAGTTTTATTTATTATACTTGTTAAATGATATATCAAGACCAAGTCTTTGAGATATAATATGCTATATGATATATGAGTTTATATGATCTAGGGAGCTCTACACAAAAGTTGACTTGCTTAAATTGTTAAATCAATGCCATGTGACTTGGATAATCCTCAAAGCTTCTGAATGTTTATTCTCTTGTTTTTTAGAATTATTCTCTTTATAGAGTATTTGATGATTTCATTGCCAAAGGGGAGAAATTAGAGAAAGGGGGAGAATCGGAGAGTTTTGAAGTTGTTCTATGGTTGGAGAGTTTTCTGAGGTTTTTGAGCTTTTATGTGCTTAAAATTGCTCTCTGGAGTTGAAGGGGAGTTTTCTGAATTTTCTGAGTGGTCTGTGTGCTTTTGGTTGTGGTTGGTTTCTCTCGTAAATTATCTCATTCAAAAGCTATTGAGATGTTGTCAATGTGATCATCAAGGGGGAGATTATTAGACCATGTGTGGTCATGGATTCGTTGATGATGAATAAGTGACATTTGGTTATTTTGGAGTTTGATTCATGAATGTTCGGGTTGATGCACTTCTGTACTTGAGTTTTCATGTTGGCTTTTTGACCGTGACTGGCTTCGACCACGTTTGGTAGTCAGTGGTCTGAACGGCCTTGTATTGTTGGTCCAAACAGCTCTATGTTGGGTGATCCGAACGGCCTTGTCCGATCAGCAAATTTCAACCATGTTCGACTTCGACCACGCTCGACATCAAGCATGGCTAACTTCGACCATGTTTGGCTTCGACCATGGCAGATAATGCTAGATTTTGACCTTGAACAGTGAACTAGTCGTAAGCAACATTTAACCGGTCGTAAGCAATAGTGAACCAGTCATAGCAACAGTACCTAGTCGGTACTCAATAGTCGAAGATTTTGCGGTCTATGGTCGTAGATTTCGCAGACTGTTGTCATAGTAGTAGACTTTGCAGTCTTGTCATCATAGTCGAAGACTTTGTGGCCTACTGTTGTTATCTCTGGCTTTTTGATCAATTGTCATAGACCACACTATCGCTAGTCAAAGCTTCATGGTCTGTACTCGTAGAATTCATGGTCGGTATGAGTGCTTTAACTCTTGCTATCATTGAGTACTTCAATTACTCGTGGTAGGCCAGTGGTAGACTGGCTGGTTGATCGGTGAACAGTACTTGAAGGATTTCGTAATTGGTAGTTGGTACTTGATGGTTCTATTCAGTAGCGATGCTTGTTATGCCTAAGTGTTTTGAGCGGAGCGATGATAATTCCTGAGTATTTGTCATTTTTGAGTACTCGTTGAGTTAGCGGTCGTATTGATTGATCTAGAGCTGATTTCTAGATGGCGATGAGATTGTGGTCATGGATGACTTGGTTGGTGTTGAGTGATGGTTAAAGGTGTGGTTTCAATATGTGAACTGATGACGGTCAAGTTGGGAAGAATTTGTGTTAGGAAAATGTATATTTGGTCTTTGCATGTGCAGGTGAGCGTGGAAACGATCATGATCATTAACGAGGAGGACTGGGATTAAGATGGGGAGATCCGAGGTCCAAATGGTTGAGTATGTCATGCGAGGTGGTCGGGCTAATGCTAGAGCATGTGTAGGTCAAAGGAAGTGATGCATGGAGAAACTATGGGTGATGCAGTCTAGGAGGCTTCAACACGGAAGTTGAGGAAGCATGATGAAGATATGGGAGTTGTGATCCTGGAGGCTTCGTCACATGTTTTGTTAGGAGTTATGGATGGAATCCATAACTGAGAAGACTAAGAGTTTAAATAAAACCCGTGTTCGGAAGGGTTTCAGGTCACTTAATTTGAGGAAGAGATAGGATTTCATGTTCGTGTTTAAGTCAAACCTAGTTTAGAGCTCTAGGATATAAAAGTAGGTAGATGCTAAGGGTTTTAGCTGCATGTTTTGAAAGAGGCATTTTGGGTGATAGGGTTTTTAGGGGTGCTTGTGAGGGCACTTTGCAAATCCATAAAAATCTTGCAATAAAAGACATCTTGAATCAATCTGATTTGTGATGCATTGAAGATTTCTGATTATTGCTATTGGGGCGAAGTGTACAACTATGTGCATAGGGATCAAGAGCTGAGTAGTGAGTAATTAGTCGAGCAGTTGAATTCTTCGTTGACTATGTGAAGATTTCAAAAAGCGAAGGAAATCATTCACCCCCTCTGATTGTACCATACGATCTTACAAGTGGTATCAGAGTAAGGTTGCAATGGCGCCATATTGGGATCGGTTCTCAGGTAAGCCACCATTTTTCGATGGTGCAGACTACGTCTATTGGAAAAAGCTGAAAATTCGTATGAAGTGCTTGTATCGTTACCATTGAAAATACTGTTGATGTAGAAGTGAATGCTAAATTGAGCAAGAAGGTGGGCAATTATAATCAGCATAATGAACATATTATATTGTGTTATATTGCTCTCAGGAGGGAGTTGCTAAAGTTCTAAATACTTGGCCTTCTCAACTCTAGTCAATAGATGAACAATCACAGTGGCAATCCCTTTATATTAAGCTAGTTTGTCAATCTGAACATTACCTCAGAGTAGTGATATATTCAATTTCATGTTCTAAACAACACATATAACAAAAATGAGCAATGCAACTTTAATCTATTGTTGGTAATATTCTGAACAGAGACATATATATGCTATTGCCGATACAACAGAATTCAGACTATGACAAGAACAGAACAGTAGAGAATAAACACTAAACCGAAGTGTAGTTAGCAAACCAAATAAGAAGAATATTCCTAGATAGTCACTGTGATCTCATATATGACTAGCTTCCTCATTGAGCAATCTCAAGAGCCCACAATCTACCATGCAATAGTCGTCCCAGTGCCAGCACAAATCACCAATTTCAGAGATAATAACAGAGATACTAACACATCTAACTAATGCACAATAGAAATTTATAGAATGTAAAAGCTTACTCGGTAGTGGCGGTCCAAACCACTGAGACAGCTGACAAGGGCAAGGCTTATCGCAAAGACGATGTCCTAGAAAACCAATCACCGACGTAGGCCTGGATATCACTGGAGAGGTTAACAAAGTGATAGACCATGTGGAGGTGACCCCGGTTGTGTGATGAGTAATTGACATTTGGTTTTAGGAAAGTCGAGTTTGGTTTGTGTGGTTCGGGCCATGTCGTTGCGCGGTGCAATCGGCTTCGGTCGGACTTGGTCGAACTAGGTCGAACATATTTAAGTAGTTTATTTTTTTGTTTCGATCGGTTTGGGTTTGAGTATTTCTTCTGATGTTAATGTATGGTTACAATATTTCGAGCGGTGCTATGTGATGTATTTCTTGTCTGTGATGGCTGCAGGACGTCGAGGTGGAGTCGTGGCGAGGCACGGGATGACCGGACTAGGCGCGGGCGGTGCCGAGGTCAGAACGGTCGAGGTGTGCCGAAGACGGCGAGGACTCGAGGTGGCTGCATGGCTTGGAGGGCAAAAAATGAGGAAGCTTCCTGGAAGGTGCGCGAGGGGCGTTTTGGTGAATACGCAAAGCTGCACTAAAGGAAGTGGATTGTGGATAAAGCGTCATGAGTTGTTGAGAGCTAATGGGTAAAGTGGGTTGTAAAACCATTAGTGGAGGCTATAAATAGAGAGGTTCTCTCTAGTGCTATGTGCAGATTTTTAATGAGATGAAACGAGAGAGTGATTTAGGGAGAGATGGCTTGAGAGAGAGTGGGTGTAGTTTTGTCTCCTATGCATATGTGCTATGAGTTCTTAATTTTTCAAGCATGTATGTGGACCTAGTTAGTGTGAGATTGAGAGAGAGATGAGCTGAGAAATCCCTCTTTGTAATCATGTATGTCTTGGTATCAATCAAAGATTTATGATACTGAGATGTCTTTTGTTTATGTTGCCTTGATCATCTTTTTGGCTGATCTTTAGTTCAAGATTTCTTGTCTCAGTTCTTAATCAATATGTTCTGCTTTGGTTCCTTTTGGCTCTCTTTTTGGTCTCATTTATTTTTCATTTCGGCTGCTGAATATAGCCATATTCAATATCATGCCGCAGCTTAGTACTTTGGTTCAAAAGCTCAACCGCAAGCATCTTCATTTTCTTTTATTTGCTCGGGTAACACACTCCTAGCCGAGAGTGAAAAGAGCTCATGTCTCTTTGCCTTCATAATCTTTTGCTTTTCTTCCTTCCGATCTTCATTTTTCTTTTGGGCTCATGTTTCTTTAATCTGCTCGGGTAACTCACTCCTAGCTGAGAGCTCTTGTCCCAGGTTTGCTAGTTTCGGACATCTTTGCTTGTTTTTTGTTCGGCTGGGCAATGTTCTTAGACAAGCAGTCAATCATTGTTTCGGCCAGCAAACAGTTTTATTATTATTTTTGGGTTGATCTCTCTCGGTGGCCAGTTCATAGCATGTTTAGTCTGTAGTTTGTCTACTTTGCTCCATGTTGTGTCTTGCCGATGAAACCTTTGAGATCCTGTGGTCTTGCCTTCATTTCTGGTGAGCCGACATTTGCAGCTCCCTGCAGTTCGGCCGCAGCTTTAAGTGTGCTTTTTGTTTCTTTTCGGCAGCCTTGTTTTTAGGCAGTTTCAATTTTTGGTCTAGGTGTAAACTTTGAGAACAAACTTTCTTTGCGAGCAAGAAAAGAAATATCCTCTCTGGCAGCAAGAAATCAGCCATAGTCTAATCTGCAGTTCAACCTTCTTGCTTTGTTTAAATCAATGTTTGCTCTTTTTATCAGTTCTTTAGCTGCTTCAGTTCACCCTTTTTAGTGTGTCTTTTACTCTTGGCAGCAAGGTAGTCTTGATTTTCATTTAGCATCGATTTTCTCGCTTCATAGCTAAGCTAGCTATCGGAGAAGAAAGTGTTGTAGATACTTGGGGACTATTTTTAATGACGACATTCACCCCCCTCTGTCGCCGTTTCCGATCCAACACAAAGATACCACTACTACAAAAAGGCTTACATTAGACGCCTCATCACAGATGATTGACCTAAACCATCTGTGTTAAATGCAATCACATATGATTTAGGTTTAGAGACCGTCTGTATTGCTGCTAATGCTAAAAACTATCTATGAAGAGATAATATCATAGACAATTTGTGATGAGAACCGTCTGTGAAGTACCACCGTCTGTGATACTTCACAGATGGTTTGTAATACAAACCATCTGTGATAATGAAGTTATCACAGATGGTTTGTATTAAAACCTATCTGTGATATGTTTTCCGCTTGGCAATTCCCTAAAATTTCATAATCACTCGCCTGAGTCCGAGTAGGATTCTGTTCCGAGACACCTTTAGTAAAACGGGCATAACTTTTGCATACGGTATCCGTTTTTGACGTTCTCATACTCGTTGGAAAGTTAACAATGAGCCCAATCCAAAAAATGATCTTCCTGCATTAGTCACTTGCTAAGATCCCCAAAATCGGCCATTTTTTGCCTCAAATTTGGGTCGGAAGTTTTTGGTTTCTGTTTTTGCTAAAAAAAAATTTGTCTTCCATTTGGAACTTGGGGGTCACCTCAACTGCAACATTGGAGATCTCGTCGAAACCTTTCAAATGTGCATATATAAGCCATATAGAACTTTGCTATTTTATCTTTTGAGACTAGCTATTTACATTGCACCAATATATATATACATATATATATATATATAGGATGATATATTTAATTTAAAAACAAACATTAACTAAGAACAAGAATAGTAAATAGGAAATAAGAACATAAATAGTAAATAAGAACAAGAATAAGAACAGTAATAGTAAAGTACTGAATTTAAAGCACACAAATATAGAAGGACATATGCAGATGCAACACACAAAGAATTAAAAGATATGCTTATGCAAGAACTGAAAGTAAGAACATAATATAAAAGACTGAAAGTAAAGAACACAATATAAAGTTAGAACGAAATAATATAGAACATAAAGAACTCAAGTATAGAACTTAAAACATAGAATAAAAAGAACATTATTAATATAACAGAACAACATAAGTAAGAACAAACTTAAGATAGAGAGAGTTTAGGGATAGAAATCGTTCCAGCGTTCATTCATATACCTTGTAGACAGAAGGAATCCTTCTGTGTAGTACACCAGAAGCTAGAACTACTACAAGTTTTAGTTATACAAACCACACTTAGATTTTACACACTTACACTCTTACAATCTTACACACTTAGACTCAAAGATTGAGTCTTTATTTAGGCTACTACTTATTTTACACTAGTTTGTGGAGTGGTAATGGTAATCAACTTCCTACTCTAAGCTTGTGGAGGTATGGAACACTTAGAGCCGTGTGAGGAGTTGTCTCAGGAGTGATCCTTTGAGGTCCTCGTAGGAGTTGTGCCTTGAAGCCTTGCCTTCATGCCCTTTATATAGGGGTTGCCACCCCTGGGATAAGCATGGGTAGAGATGCCCCATGATGATGCCTTTTGACCAGCAATATTATTCTTCATGATGACGCTTTACACCTCAGGGAGTCATGATGAAACTTTAGACCTCCGTGAAGAATATTCGTCATAATAACACTTTTGACCAGACTGTATTCTGTCTGCAATAGTTCAGATTCCATCTGCAATAGTAGATAGTACCCAAATAATTGTCCTGACAATTGTTCTCTTTGTCGGAGAGCCTTTGCGAACAATTGTTATTTGCTGTCTTCATACTTAATCTTTTATTGGGACAATATCAGATATTCCCTCTTGAGATTCTTCTTGCTTTATAGAATAATAGTTGTATATTGGTGATGATGGTCCTGCTTGACTACATTGCACAGTATCATCACTAAGACTTTGACTGGATGAGGTCTTCAGGGGACTTTCTTCAATCTTTTTGAACATTGCTTCATATACTTGTAGCTGTAAATCTCCTTGAGATAAATCTGGTTTTTGTTCTAGTAGTTCTTTGGTGATATTTTCTTTTAGCTGAGCCATACTAGACTTCTTTTTAGTTCTCAATTTTCTGCCTTCAAGGATAGGTTTTATAGCAAATTTGTCCCACCATCTTGCATAATAAACTCTTTGTAAGGTTGCAGGGAACTGAGATTTGTTCATGTTAAAATCCCACTTGAGAATCCATGGCATTCCGGTTTCAACACAAAATTGCATAAGGATAAAAGGATATTCCTTTAGATCCTTGTTGGATTCTTGACTGATAACCTTGGTAATTTCGGTAGGTAATATTTCAGGAATAGCTCCTGCCTTTAGCCACCAATTATTGAAGAACCATAATGGTATTTCACCACATTTTTCTTTGAAGCGAATGAACCATGAATGCTTCATTTGATAATTTTGAACCATGAGTACCTTTTCCCAGGCTTTTTGATAATCCCAATAATTATATCTTTTGTTGGGACAAAGAGCCGAATATATTGTCTTCACCATATAAGGATTGGATGAAGTATCCCATTCTTCCACAGATATAATCTTTTGGATCAATAATTTTGTGAAGCCCAATTCTTCTCCATTTTTTGTATGATATATTTGTGCACTGTGCGTTTCGCACAAGATGGTTTGATAATAATTTTGATCTTTTCCTGGATATTCAGGAACAAAATATGATTGTGGTGGGAAATACTTTCCCATGATATTATTGATATTGAGATCCAAATCATTGAATTCTAGAGGAAATATCATTTCCTCTTTATTACATATATATGGTGACGCATTGGGATACTTTTTATGCGTCGAAGGGGTTTTTGATGTGATATTCTCCTGATTTTTATACAATTGTTTGTTTGGGGAGCTTTCATAAGTTCTTCCCCTGGCTGATAAATCTCTTTTAGGAGCCATATCCCTGTAAAAATTCACGAGATAAGAAATCAGGGAGTGAATTCTTTTCTCCCTTAATATGTTCTATTTCAAAGTCAAAACATGATAATATTGCTTGCCATCTGGCAAATATTTGTTTGGAGACTAAGTTCTCCACATCTTTTTGAAGAACATCTTTTGCTGCCTTACAATCCATTCGCAGCAGGAATTTTTTGTTTAATAATTCTCCTTGGAATTTTGAGATGACCTTTACTATGGCCAATATCTCCTTTTTTATGGTGGAATAATTTTTCTGAGCATCATTCCAGGTTCCAGAAGTGAACCTGACAAGTTGCTCTTTTGAATCCTTTTTTTGTTTGAGGATTCCTCCATACCCATAATCTGATGCATCTGTTTCAATAATTTTGTATGCATCTTGATCATATATATATAGGCAAGGCAATTTCTTGACCTTGTCTTTGATCTGCTTTACTGCCAGAGTATGTTTATTTGTCCAGGCAGGAGGATTTTTCTTTAACCTTTCGGTTAAAATCTTCCTGTCTCTTGCAAGTGCTTCATAAAAATCAGAGACATAATTTAGACAACCCAAAAATCTTTGTAGTTGTGTTTTTCTTTGATTTCATCTGGAAATTTGTCAGCAAATTCAATGACTCTCGCAATGGGTAAGATCTGATTATATTGGATTTTGTATCCCAAAAATTGCATGTTTGTCTGAAAAAGCTTCATTTTTCTTGCAGAAACAACTAAACCATTTTGAATAATAGTTTTATAGAATATATTTAGGTGTTTCCAATGCTGATCAATATCTTGTGAGAATATCAATACATCATCTATGTAAACAATGATGAAAGAAGTATGTGGCAAGAAAATCTCATTCATAATTTTTTGAAATTCTGAAGGAGCATTTTTCAAACCAAATGGCATTACATTCCATTCATAATGTCCAAAAGGAGTAGTGAAAGCAGTCTTATACCTGTCTTCTTCCTTTATTTGAATTTGCCAGAATCCTGATTTCATATCAAACTTAGAGTAAACCTTAGACCCTTGGATCCTTCGAATTAGATCGTGTTTATAAGGGATAGGATACCTTATCCATTGTAAGACCTTATTAAGGGGTTTATAATTTATAACTAGCCTAGGAACTCCTCTTTCCTTTTCTGCAGCATTTTCAACATAGAAGGCCGCACAACTCCATGGTGAGGAGCTTTTCCTTATTAAACCTTTGTCCAGGAGTCCCTTAATTTCTTCTTTGCAGATTTCTAATAATCTACTATTCATCTGAATAGGTCTTGCTTTAGTAGGGATTTTTTCTTCCTTAAAGTCAGAAACATAGGGTAATCCTACTATATGTTTCTTTCGATGCCAAAATGCAGAAGGAAGTTCGGAGCAAATATCTTTTATAAATTTGTCTTGTAATATTTTTAAGTTAACTTGAAAGTTTGGGTCTTCAAGAGTTTTCTCAATTCTGACCCTTTTTATCTCAGTTGATACTTCATTGATAAATTGTTCTTTATGCAATATTACTTCTCGTAGATGATTTAATAGAGTTTGCTCTGGTTTAGAGGAGAACTTAAGTTCTACCTTTTTATTATTTATTTTGAATTGGATATTATCTTGAGTGACAAGGAAAGGGCGAATTTTTGATAAAAAAGGTGTTCCTAGAATGACTCCTTGTTTCAGGTTTTTAACAAGCAGGAAGGAAGTCTTAATATAAACACCAGAAACACAGATATGAACCTCAGGAATTTTATAGTTTACTAGAAGAGGATTTCCATCGGCACCATGGATTTTATGAGTAGATTTTTTAAAATATTTGAAAGGAATAATTCCTTCTCGAATACAATTCACATCTGCTCCTGAGTCAATCAAAGTCTTATGTTTGAAGTAAAATCCATCACTGAGTTTATATAAAATCTCTACATACCATTTTTGTTTGATATATGTTTCGATAGAGCTTACTTCCTCTTGCTTTTCATTCTTACTATGATATTCCTCCTTTTCTTGGATTTCTAGAATTTGGGCTCTTCTTTTAAGATCACTTAGCTCTTCTTTTATATACTTTTGTTCTTGAAGCAAGTCATTCAGACTCAACTGCTTCTTAGCCTTCTTATGATCTTCTACTCTTTGGATGACTTCATCAATAGAGAAATACTTTTTATGTTGGATATCTTTTACTAACTTTTCCTTGTTAGTTTTTATCCTTGATAAGAATCTTTCCAAGATAACTTCTTTTTCTCTTGGATCTTGCACCGTATCAAAGGTGTCTAATACAAATTGTTCTAAGTCTGTGAGGACTAGAATATTTTCATTAGAGGTATCCTCAGAGACGTCTTGCTCACAGCATGGACATATACTATTTTCACAATGATTAACTTCTGATTTTTCTTCATTTTCAGAGCTAGATTCATTGTCAATATGATTTAGGATATCTCCTAATTTTTCTTTAATGTCTTCAGACTCTGATTCTAGCAGAGTTTGGATTTCCTTTTTGATTTTGGATTTAAAGCAATTGCTTGTTATATGACCTTTTAGTCCACATTTATAACATACAATTGGTTTATTATCCTTTTTAGGAGTATCTTTCTTAAGAGGTTTTTGGTGACGCTTCCTCTTAACATAATAAGCTTCTTTCTTATTATCAACATGATTTTTTCTAAATCTTTTGACATACTTTGTCCTATTTCTTCTTTCATGTTGATTTTCAAATCCAAATTGATAGCAAAAATCTCCCAATTCCTTTTTCCCAATAATTTTTTGTTTCTTCAGTTGGTCCTTGATTTTAAGATCATTACAAAGTTCAGCACCTACCAACTGTATCTTTTGGGTGATTTTGCCTATATCTAGGAATTGAAAATTTATACTACCCCCTCCTTCCTTTCTTAAAGAGTTTCTAACCTTTTCAGCAAATAAAGGAGGTAGTCCTGATATATACTTTTCCTTCTAAAAATCTTGATTAGGCTCAGGAAGAGTATATAATTTTGATAAGAAAGTATCTTTATACCACGTAAAATCAGACATAGTCTTACAACTTAGGTTTATCAATTGTTCTCTATTTTTCTCATAGATATCTTGATAATTTCCAGCGAAATGATAGACGATATTATAGACTAAAGTAGTCAGGGCATCTGAGATGTTACCGACAGGGTTTCCTTGCGCATCTACCCGGACTATAGGATTGCCATTTTCATCTATCTTCACTGCATCAATAATTGCTTGCTTCTGATTAGAATCCATGTAGTGATCCCACCAGCCTCTCAATTGACCAGAGAATCCAACAACGATCATTGAGGCTGCTTCTCTTTCTGGATTACCACTAGCTATGCAAGCATTAGCATACATAATCATTTGATGGCAAAGGGTAAATATTTGATACTCAGTGTATCCATCTAAATTCCATTCCACAATTTCTTTGCCATTGAAATATGCCATATTACTAATTTGAGGCCTTTCTTCCAGTTGAAGATCAGCATAAGTTGGTCTAGGATAGTAATTCCTTGTCCTAGCAGTATTAGTAATTGGTTTAAAGATCTTATTGATCATATCATTATTTTCTCCATCAGAGATTTGATTAATATTTTTGTTTACCTTTAAGTTGCTTAACTTATTGGCTAACTCACTAACCAAATCTGTAGAGACGGATGATCCTATTGCTTTTTGTTTCCCAAGTTTTATATTAGAACCAAATATCTGTGGGGTAAACAAAGGAACAATAGATCGAGAACTAGATGATTCAGACTGAGAATTAAATGGATAATTTATCTTTACCTCAGCCTTGCTGGTCTTGGATCCTTCCAGGAGAATATTTTCGATGCGATCCGTTTGCTGTCCAAGAGCATGTAAAGATATGTTTGAATAATTTTGTTGTTCCACTAGGTGTCCTATGTGTTCTACTTTTACAGGATCACCATAAGTGGTTTTCGAAATATTTTTTAATGGAGATGCTTTGGAGCTTTCTCCCTGAGTATTATTTGGAAGTTGGATAGATTCGAAGGGCGGATGAACCGACTCTTCAATCTTTCCACCAGAGGTCTTCCATTCTTTTGAGACCTTTTTGATAACATTTAAGTCAGACTTGGGTTTCTTTTGAATGGATTTTAGAGTATTTATTTCAGACCTTAGTTTAGCTAATTCAGACTTTAACTCTTCTAGGTCTGACTTAGGCTCTAACTTAGGCTCAGTTTTGGATTTGGTTTTTGATTTACTCATTGATTTACTCTTTGGCTTGAAGAATTATTCTAGATGTATTATCTGGCTATTCTCATACCAGTCAAAGAAGTAAATATGTCTTTTTTGCTCTTTCATCTCTTTGTACCAAATCTCACTTATTTTTTGAACATAAGGACTGTCCACATTTTTGTAGTACCTTTCACACTTAATCTTATTTTCAGGAAGATCAAGATTTCTTTTAAGGAGATCCTTATCGATTTCAAACTCATGATCTTTTACTTCCTCTATAACATTGAGGTCAAAATCTGAGATTGAGGGCTCATACTGATTATCCTTATCCTCATAAGTTGCATAGACAATATTATTTGGTTTTAGTTGTGGTCTATTGTCTAAGTGAAAGGACGGTCTTGATTGAATAAAAATTGTTCTTTTTGAGGAGAATGTTATTTCAACATCTCCATCTGGTGTTTCAGCCAGAGATTCTAATTCATTTTGTTGAGTGGCTTTTGGCTCAACAGCTTGTAGGAGAGTTCACTTCTCAGGAAGTGTTATCTGATCCCACTTCAATGTTTTGGGAGTAATAATATGATTTGTAGGATTGGCTTGAAGAAGTGTGGTCAGACCTTTGGGTGTATTCTGTTTTGCACAAGGAGCTAACGTAGTCATGGCTTTGTAATAGATCCTATATATTACTGAAATGTTTTCACTCCCAGGTTCAAGATCAAAGCCAGATGTTTGTAAGCTCAAGGTCAGAACCTTATGGAGATTTAAATCCGAAAGAGATACAGAAAAGTCTGGGAAGGTGTTGAAGAACACAGGACCATTACTAAGACTAGCTTCAACCATTCCTAGCAAAGAGTCCTTAAACTTTTTATTTCTGCAATCTCTTAGACAAGCCAACACAGAAATATTTAAACCTCTTCTGGTTAATGATCTAATAGCCACTTGTACTAGACCAAAATGTATATAATGAAATTAAGGTTTTGCTCTGATATGATTGATTTCTTTTTCAGAAAGAAGATGCAGAGTTTCGTGCAAAGAGTTAATAGGAAGAGTTTTTTCTATAGTTTTTATATAGTAATCAGAACGAAGAGAAAACGTGCATATATGATATATATCCTTAACATTTACCTTAGGTACTTTCCAATTTGCAACACTTTGCTCTATATTCTCAAAGCAAACAGATGAAGCATTCTTAACCGACATCGTTTTGATAGACCTATCATTACTGCCAGAGGCTTCTAGACGGTCAGTTACACCAAGAGACCTGGCTAACCAAGACATCTTATACGGAGATAAAAGAGATAGGATAGCTGGTCTTTCTAGTCTACGGCAGGGAAAATCCCACTATTAAGATCAACCTTTTGGATAGACGGTTTCCAGACAACGACACGGTAGAACCCTTAATTCCGATCGACCTATTCCCCTTATAGGCTTACGCAGACAACGATTTCCGCCGCTTACTGCGCACTCTGGACGACTTATCGGGCCACGCGACTTCACGCTCACCTGCTCAGGGCTTCGGGACCTACGCGACTCAGCGTACCGCCACACCAACCGGGATCTCCGCGACTACTGCTCACCACCGCACCCCTCTTCCCCCCTTCGGAGAAGATGGCTTGGAGAGCCTGGCGCCCCAGATGGCTCTGATACCAAAATGATAACCCAGGCAGCGACTCAGGGATCTGGTCGCTACGATGTATGGTAGAGAATAGATAATATGAATGCAAGGAGGATAGAGTTAGATATGCAGGTTGGAAAGGATGTTATAACTTAAAAATTAAAATAAACAAACAGTAACTAAGAACAGGAATAGTAAATAAGAACATAAATAGTAAAGATGAACAGAAATAGTAAAGTACAGAATTTAAAGCACACAAAAATAAAAGAACATATGCAGATGCAACACACAAAGAATTAAAAGATATGCTTATGCAAGAACTGAAAGTAAGAACATAATATAAAAGACTGAAAGTAAAGAACAGAAATTAAAGAACATAAGAACTTAGAACATAAGTAGGAGACAGAACATAAAGAAGATAAACAAAGAACAGAATAATAAGAACATTAGTAATATAAAGGACAAGCTGAAAAAGACATAAATAATAGAAAGAACTTGAAATAATCAAACTGAAACATAGAGAGTGTAGGGATAGAAATCGTTCCAGCGTTCATTCATATACCTTGATAGACAGAAGGAATCCTTCTGTGTAGTACACCAGAAGAGAGAACTACTACAAGTTTTAGTTATACAAACCTACACTTAGATTTTACACACTTACACTCTTACAATCTTACACACTTACACACTTAGACTCAAAGATTGAGTCTTTATTTAGGCTACTACTTATTTTACACTAATTTGTTGTGGTAGTGGAGTGGTATGGTGATCGACTTCCTACTCTAAGCTTGTGGAGCTCTGGAGCACTTAGAGCCATGTGAGGAGTGATCTCAGGAGTGATCCTTTGAGTTCCTCGTAGGAGTGATGCCCTTTGAAGCTTGCCTTCATGCCCTTTATATAGGGGTCGCCACCCCTGGGATAAGCATGGGCAGAGATGCCCCATAATGACGCCTTTGGACTGGCAATATTATTCTTCATGATGACGCTTTACACCTCAGGGAGTCATGATGAAACTTTAGACCTCCGCGAAGAATATTCGTCATAATGACACTTTTGACCAGACTATATTCTGTCTGCAATAGTTCAGATTCCATCTGCAATAGTAGATAGTACTCATATAATTGTCCTGACAATTGTTCTCGTTGTCGGAGAGCTTCTGCGAACAATTATTGTTATTCGCTGTCTTCATCTACTATCATTGGTGCAGAGGTCGTGCCTTCAATTTCATCTGGTTGGAGTGTATCATACCAACTCAGCATTTTCTGATATTCTTTGCGTATTATCGTGTCTTCACCATAATCAACCTTTATTAGGCGTCCAACCCCTTTGTGTACAATACCATTGCCACCACAGAATATTTTCATGATCCGGTTTTGGAAAACCATTTGACATGAGGTGTCTAAATAGATGCTATCTTCGATTTCCATAGCTTCTTTAAACCACCTCCACTTGTCATGATTGGTATCCTGAGAAAATAATTCTTTTTGTTCTTCAGTCAAAAAACCAATTGTTTTGGCAGGGAAAGTAAAACATCCTTTGAGAATGTAAATATCATGCATTGCCGGCCTGACTGGTGGTGTAAATCTTGGTGGGGTAGAATAGAAGATAATTTTGTATCTTCCCCTGAGAAATGTCATTCTTTTACAGGCTTCCTTTATTGCAATTCCAAGATCAGATTGAAGAATCTGATCAAGTGTGCCATAGATGATATAGACTAATCCTTGGTCTATAATACTTTGGAGAGAGAGATTGTTATGGATTTGTGTTTGTAGGCTTTTGAAGAGTTTAAGGTCTATCTCTGCTCTCAATATAATATATCTGTGATAGGGCTGGATAATTATTCTCTCATCAAAATGGAGGAGTGGAAATCTGTGGACGTTGATTCTAAGGCTTGGGTTAATTTCTCTCCCCTCATATAGGTTGATAAAATATTTTTGGAGTTCTGAAAATATCTTCATTTGTCTCTCATAATATTTTTTCCAAATGAGTTCTAGGATATCTGGCCCTAGGCAAGAAAGTGTTTGCTTGGTTTTAAAACTCAATCTAGAAATGAGAATTTCATGAGCACTGGGGTCAAGGAGCTCTCGAGAGGCTATATTTCTCCTAACTTTGCGGCTGCAATAATTCTCTCTTCTCACTTTATTTTGGTGGCTACATGCAGTTGTATGAATGCTTTCAGATGCTGATAATGCCATGGTTCTTATTTGTGGAAATGCAATGAGAAGTTCTCTGATATTTATGCAGTCTGGAGATGTAATTATGGTGGATGCATATGTTTGTTGGTGGTTGGAACCATAGTTTGGAGAACTTGTACTCAAGCTCAATACTTTTGATGATCTGGTATCTAGATCAAATAATTTTGAACCACCATCATGAGATCTCTTACAGAGATCTGATATCTTTGGATTATCTGGTGATTCTCCCAGATTCAATATTTTGAGATATTCAGATGGTCTCAAATCGAGGCTCTTCTTTGAATTTTTGATAATCTGATGCTCAGATCTAATACTTTTGATCTGGTACCCAGATCTAATAATTTTGAATTGCTAGGTGATCCAGCACCTTGACATAATACTTTTGATGGGCATCCTTCCCTTGTGGGCAGAATATCTCTTGATACATAAGCTTCTTCTGTGGGCACATAATCTGATGATATTGCCTTTGTATCTTTAGGCATCATATGATTGAAATAGTAAGCCAGCCCACAAAGTGCATGTGCTTTTTCCTTACTATTCTTTGCTTGCCAGATTAAATTGAGCAAGCCTTGCTGCAATTCTGTTGCAGGAAAATTATGATTGAATCGCTCAGGATTCCCCTCCCGTAGTTGGGGTAGTTTCCAAGAGCTCATCTGTGTGATCCATTCATATCTTTGCTGGGACATGATTTTCCTGTAATGTGACAAGAAGACAACTAACTGGATTAGTTCGTAGTTATGAAATATTCTTGCACATATTACCTTCCTTGTACTTTTGTTATAATGGATCATGTTGCTTTTGCTCAATAATTTGGTAAAAATGTAACATGATATTACATTGATAAGAATGTAACATGATATTACATAGTATGACCAATTATATGCTTGTTTTGGGCAGCACCTTTCTTCTTTGAATGATTCCTTCATGCATATAATATGACCCAAAACTATTTGATAATGATGTTTGAGTGACACCCTACTATTGCAAATATGTGAGTCATCATGTATGCAACTATTGCAAATATATGAGTCACAATATGTGCCAAATTGCTGGTTAATGGGGTGTCTTTGATCATACCTAAATAAGATTTTATAAGCTACTCTATAAAGACTAGGTTTTGACCTTTCATGAGAGACATATGGCTGAATGAATTTTCGTTTTTGGCTCTCATGGGTAAAGAGTAAGCTCATAAAATGATCATGACAACTTTTATCATGCTTATAATAATTCCCTAGCAACTTGTTTTGGATGAACACTTCCTTACACCTAGTTTGCTCTTCTTTTTGAGACAAAGACATGTGAAAAGGATGAGTGTTCTTCAGCTGCAATATATTTTTGTAACTAACACTTTGAATGTTAGTCATGGTTGGCTCAATGGATATCTCATTGATAATATTTTCTTTTCCCGAAGCAATCTCTATAAATTGGTTTAATAAAGCTTCTTTGGGTATGGAGCAAAATTTTAATTCCAATTCTTGGTTCATGATTTCAAACTTGATACTATCATTTGTCACAAGAAAAGGACGTATCAAAGATAGGAATGGTGTGCCTAGAATGACTCCTTGTTTTGATTTTTAACAAGCAGAAAGGAAGTCTTAATAGAAACACCGGAGATGCAAATGAGAACTTCAGGGATTTTGTAATTGACTTTAAGTTGGTTCCCATCCGCCCCATGAATTTTATGAGTAGATTTTTGAAAATATTTGGAAGGAATAATTCCTTCACGAATACAATTCATATCAGCTCCTGAGTCAATTAAAGTTTTATATTTGAAGTGAAACCCATCAACAAATTTGTATGAGATTTCTACATACCATTTTTGTTTGAAGTAGGTTTCTATGGAGCTAACTATTTCTTGATTGTTCTGAAGAATTTATTCTTCAGCAGATTCATTTTATGATTCACTTTGAGTTTCATACTCACCTTTAATTTCTTTTTTTCTAGAAATTTCTAGAATTTGAATTCTTCTTTGAAGATCGTTTAGCACTTCTTTTATATAGTTTTGTTCTTGAAGCAAGTCATTTAGACCCAACTGCTTCTTTGCCTTCTTATGATCTTCTACTCTTTGAATGACTTCATCAATAGAGAAGTACTTTTTATGTTGGATATCTTTTACTAACTTTTCCTTGTTAGTTTTTATCCTTGATAAGAATCTTTCCAAGATTACTTCTTTCTCTCTTGGATCTTGCACTGTATCAAAGGTGTCTAATACAAATTGTTCTAAGTCTGTGAGGACTAGAATATTTTCATCAGAGATATCCTCAAAGACATCTTGCTCACAGCAGGAACATACAATATTTTCACAATGATTAACTTCTGATTTTTCTTCATTTTCAGAGCTAGATTCATTGTCATTATGATTTAGGATATCTCCTAATTTTTCTTTAATGTCTTCAGACTCTGATTCTAGCAAAACTTGAATTTCCTTTTTGATTTTGGATTTAAAGCAATTGCTTGCTATATGACCTTTTAATCCACATTTATAGCATACAATTGGCTTATTATCCTTTTTAGAAATATCTTTTTTAAGAGGTTTTCGGTGACGCTTCCTCTTAACGTAATAAGTTTCTTTCTTATTATCAACATGATTTTTTCTAAATCTTTTGACATACTTTGTCCTATTTCTTTTTTCATGTTGATCCTCAAATCCAAATTGATAGCAAAAATCTCCCAATTCCTTTTTCCCAATACTTTTTTGTTTCTTCAGTTGGTCCTTGATTTTAAGATCATTACAAAGTTCAGCACCTACCAACTGTATCTTTTGGGTGATTTTGCCTATATCTAGGAATTGATAATTTATACTACCCTCTCCTTCCTTTCTTAAAGAATTTCTAACCTTTTCAGCAAATAAAGGAGGTAGTCCTGATATATACTTTTCCTTCCAAAAATCTTGATTAGGCTCAGGAAGAGTATATAATTTTAATAAGAAAGTATCTTTATACCATCTGAAATCAGACAGTCTTACATCTTAGGTTTATCAATTGTTCTCTATTTTTCTCATAGATATCTTGATAATTTCCAGCGAAATGATAGACGATATTATAAACTAAAGTAGTCAGGGCATCAGAGATGTTACCGACAGGGTTTAATTGTGCATCTACACGGATTATAGGATTGCCATTTTCATCTATCTTCACTGCATCAATAATTGCTTGCTTCTAATTAGAATCCATGTAGTGATCCCACCAGCCTCTCAATTGACCAGAGAATCCAACAACGATCATTGAGGCTGCTTCTCTTTCTGGATTACCACTAGCTATGCAAGTATTAGCATACATAATCATTTGATGGCAAAGGGTAAATATTTGATACTCAGTGAATCCATCTAAATTCCATTCTACAATTTCTTTGCCACTGAAATATGCCATATTGCTAATTTGAGGCCTTTCTTCCAATTGAAAATCAGCATAAGTTGGTCTAGGATAGTAATTCCTTGTCCTAGCAGTATTAGTAATTGGTTTAAAGATCTTATTGATCATATCATTATTTTCTCCATCAGAGATTTGATTAATATTTTTGTTTACCTTTAAGTTGCTTAACTTATTGGCTAACTCACTAACCAAATCTGTAGAGACGGATGATCCTATTGCTTTTTGTTTCCCTAGTTTTATATTAGAACTTAGTATCTGTGGGGTAAACAAAGGAACAATAGATCGAGAACTAGATGATTCAGACTGAGAATTAAATGGATAATTTATCTTTACCTCAGCCTTGCTGGTCTTGGATCCTTCCGGGAGAATATTTTCGATGCGATCTGTTTGGTGTCCAAGAGCATGTAAAGATATGTTTGCATAATTTTGTTGTTCCACTAGGTGTCCTATGTGTTCTACTTTTACAGGATCACCATAAGTGGTTTTGGAAATATTTTTTAATGGAGATGCTTTGGAGCTTTCTCCCTGAGTATTATTTGGAAGTTGGATAGATTCAAAAGGCGGATGAACCGACTCTTCAATCTTTCCACCAGAGGTTTTCCATTCTTTTGAAACCTTTTTGATAACATTTAAGTCATCAGACTTTGGTTTCTTTTGAACGGATTTTAGAGTATTTATTTCAGACCTTAGTTTGGCTAATTCAGACTTTAACTCATCTAGGTCTGACTTAGGCTTTTCCTTAGGCTCAGTTTTGGATTTGGTTTTTGATTTACTCTTTGATTTACTCTTTGGCTTGAAGAATTCTTCCAGATGTATGATCTGGCTATTCTCATACCAGTCAAAGAAGTAAATGTCTTTTTTGCTCTTTCATGTCTTTATACCAAATCTCTCTTATTTTTTGAACATAAGGACTGTCTACATTTTTGTAGTACCTTTCACACTTAATCTTATTTTCAGGAAGATCAAGATTTCTTTTAAGGAGATCCTTATCGATTTCAAACTCATGATCTTCTTTTACTTCCTCTATAACATTGATCTCAAAATCTGAGATCGAGGGCTCATACTGATTATCCTTATCCTCATAAGTTGCATAGACAATATTATTTGGTTTTAGTTGTGGTCTATTGTCTAAGTGAAAGGATGGTCTTGATTGAATAAAGATTGTTCTTTTTGAGGAGAATGTTATTTCAACATCTCCATCTGGTGTTTCAGCCAGAGATTCTAATTCATTTTGTTGAGTGGCTTTTGGCTCAACAGCTTGTAGGAGAGTCCACTTCTCTGGAAGTGTTATCTCATCCCACTTCAAGGTTTTGGGAGTAATAATATGATTTCTAGGATTGGCTTGAAGAAGTGTGGTCAGACCTTTGGGTGTATTCTGTTTTGCATATGGAGCTAACGTGGTCATGGCTTTGTAATAGATCCTATAGGTTACTGAAATGTTTTCACTTCCAGGTTCAAGATCAAAGCCAGATGTTTGTAAGCTCAAGGTCAGAACCTTATGGAGATTTAAATCCGAAAGAGATACAGAAAAGTCTGGGAAAGTGTTGAAGAACACAGGACCATTACTAAGACTAGCTTCAACCATTCCTAGCAAAGAGTCCTTAAACTTTTTATTTCTGCAATCTCTTAGACAAGCCAACACAGAAATATTTAAACCTCTTCGAGTTAATGATCTAATAGCCACTTGTACTAGACCAAAATGTATATAATGATATTGAGGTTTTGCTCTGGTATGATTGATTTCTTTTTCAGAGAGAAGATGCAGAGTTTCATGCAAAGAGCTAATAGGAAGAGTTTTTTCTATAGTTTTTATATAGTAATTAGAACGAAGAGAAAACGTGCCTATATGATATATATCCTTAACATTGACCTTAGGTACTTTCCAATTTGCAATACTTTGCTCTATATCCTCAAAGCAAACAGACGAAGCATTCTTAACCGACATCGTTTTGATAGACCTATCATTACTGCCAGAGGCTTCCAGACGGTCAGTTACACCAAGAGACCTGGCTAACCAAGACATCTTGTACGAAGATAAAAGAGATAGGATAGGTAGTCTTTCTAGTCTACGGCAGGGAAAATCCCACAATAATGATCAACCTTTTGGATAGACGGTTTCTAGACAACGACAGGGTAGAACCCTTAATTCCGATCGACCTATACCCCTTACAGGCTTACGCAGACAACGATTTCCACCACTTACTGCGCTCTCTTGACGACTTATCGGGCCACGCGACTTCACGCTCACCTGCTCAGGGCTTTGGGACCTACGCGACTCAGCGTACCGCCACACCAACCGGGATCTCCGCGACTACTGCTCACCACCGCACCCCTCTCCCCCCCTTCGGAGAAGATGGCTTGGGGAGCCTGGCACCCCAGATGGCTCTGATACCAAATTGACAAGTGGAGGTGGTTTAAAGAAGCTATGGAAATCGAAGATAGCATCTATTTAGACACCTCATGTCAAATGGTTTTCCAAAACCGGATCATGAAAATATTCTGTGGTGGCAATGGTATTGTACACAAAGGGGTTGGCTTGTCTAAGAGATTGCAGAAATAAAAAGTTTAAGGACTCTTTGCTAGGAATGGTTGAAGCTAGTCTTAGTAATGGTCCTGTGTTCTTCAACACTTTCCCAGACTTTTCTGTATCTCTTTCAGACTTAAATCTCCATAAGGTCTTGACCTTGAGCTTACAAACATCTGGCTTTGATCTTGAACCTGGAAGTGAAAACATTTCAGTGACATATAGGATCTATTACAAAGCCATGACCACGTTAGCTCCATGTGCAAAACAGAATACACCCAAAGGTCTGACCACACTTCTTCAAGCCAATCCTAGAAATCATATTATTACTCCCAAAACCTTGAAGTGGGATGAGATAACACTTCCTGAGAAGTGGACTCTCCTACAAGCTGTTGAGCCAAAAGCCACTCAACAAAATGAATTAGAATCTCTGGCTGAAACACCAGATGGAGATGTTGAAATAACATTCTCCTCAAAAAGAACAATCTTTATCCAATCAAGACCCTCTTTTCACCTAGACAATAGAACACAGTTAAAACCAAATAATATTGTCTATGCAACTTATGAGGATAAGGATAATCAGTATGAGCCCTCAATCTCAGATTTTGAGATCAATGTTATAGAGGAAGTAAAAGAAGATCATGAGTTTGAAATCGATAAGGATCTCCTTAAAAGAAATCTTGATCTTCCTGAAAATAAGATTAAGTGTGAAAGGTACTACAAAAATGTAGACAGTCCTTATGTTCAAATAATAAGAGAGATTTGGTACAAAGAGATGAAAGAGCAAAAAAGACATATTTACTTCTTTGACTAGTATGAGAATAGCCAGATCATACATCTGGAAGAATTCTTCAAGCCAAAGAGTAAATCAAAGAGTAAATCAAAAACCAAATCCAAAACTGAGCCTAAGTTAGAGCCTAAGTCAGACCTAGAAGAGTTAAAGTCTGAATTAGCCAAACTAAGGTCTGAAATAAATACTCTAAAATCCGTTCAAAAGAATCCAAAATCTGATAACTTAAGTGTTATCAAAAAGGTTTCAAAAGAATGGAAAACCTCTGGTGGAAAGATTGAAGAGTCGGTTCATCCACCTTTCGAATCTATCCAACTTCCAAATAATACTCAAGGAGAAAGCTCCAAAGCATCTCCGTTAAAAAATATTTCCAAAACCACTTATGGTGATCCTGTAAAAGTAGAACACATAGGACACCTAGTGGAACAACAAAATTATGCAAACATATCTTTACATGCTCTTGGACAACAAACAGATCGCATCGAAAATATTCTTCTGGAAGGATCCAAGACCAGCAAGGCTGAGGTAAAGATAAATTATCCATTTAATTCTCAGTCTGAATCATCTAGTTCTCGATCTATTGTTCCTTTGTTTACCCCCACAGATATTAGGTTCTAATATAAAACTTGGGAAACAAAAAGCAATAGAATCATCCGTCTCTACAGATTTGGTTAGTGAGTTAGCCAATAAGTTAAGCAACTTAAAGGTAAACAAAAATATTAATCAAATCTCTGATGGAGAAAATAATGATATGATCAATAAGATCTTTAAACCAATTACTAATACTGCTAGGACAAGGAATTACTATCCTAGACCAACTTATGCTGATCTTCAACTGGAAGAAAGGCCTCAAATTAGTAATATGGCATATTTCAATGGCAAAGAAATTGTGGAATGGAATTTAGATGGATACACTGAGTATCAAATATTTACCCTTTGCCATCAAATGATTATGTATGCTAATGCTTGCATAGCTAGTGGTAATCCAGAAAGAGAAGCAGCCTCAATGATCGTTGTTGGATTCTCTGGTCAATTGAGAGGCTGGTGGGATCACTACATGGATTCTAATCAGAAGCAAGCAATTATTGATGCAGTGAAGATAGATGAAAATGGCAATCCTATAGTCCGGGTAGATGAGCATGGTAACCCTGTCGGTAACATCTCTGATGCCCTGACTACTCTAGTTTATAATATCGTCTATCATTTCGCTGGAAATTATCAAGATATCTATGAGAAAAATAGAGAACAATTGATAAACCTAAGATGTAAGACTATGTCTGATTTTAGGTGGTATAAAGATACTTTCTTATCAAAGTTATATACTCTTCCCGAGCCTAATCAAGATTTTTGGAAGGAAAAGTATATATTAGGACTACCTCCTTTATTTGCTGAAAATGTTAGAAACTCTTTAAGAAAAGAAGGAGAGGGTAGTATAAATTATCAATTCCTAGACATAGGCAAAATCACCCAAAACATACAGTTGGTAGGTGCTGAACTTTGTAATGACCTTAAAATCAAGGACCAACTGAAGAAACAGAAAATTATTGGGAAAAAGGAATTGGGAGATTTTTGCTATCAATTTGGATTTGAGGATCAACATGAAACAAGAAATAGGACAAAGTATGTCAAAAGATTTAGAAAAAATCATGTTGATAATAAGAAACAAGCCTATTATATTAAGAGGAAGCGTCACCGAAAACCTCTTAAGAAATATACTCCTAAAAAGGATAATAAACCAATTGTATGCTATAAATGTGGATTAAAAGGTCATATAGCAAGCAATTGCTTTAAATCAAAAATCAAAAAGGAAATCCAAACCTTGCTAAAATCAGAGTCTGAAGACATTAAAGAAAAATTAGGAGATATCCTAAATCATATTGACAATGAGTCTAGCTCTGAAAATGAAGAAAAATCAGAAGTTAATCATTGTGAAAATAGTGTATGTTCCTGCTGTGAGCAAGATGTCTCTGAAGATACCTCTGATGAAAATATTCTAGTCCTCACAGACTTAGAACAATTTGTATTAGACACCTTTGATACGGTGCAAGATTCAAGAGAAAAAGAAGTTATCTTGGAAAGATTCTTATCAAGGATAAAAACTAACAAGGAAAAGTTAGTAAAAGATATCCAATATAAAAAGTATTTCTCTATTGATGAAGTCATTCAAAGAGTAGAAGATCATAAGAAGGCAAAGAAGCAGTTGAGTCTAAATGACTTGCTTCAAGAACAAAACTATATAAAAGACGTGCTAAATGATCTTCAAAGAAGAATTCAAATTCTAGAAATTTCTAGAAAAGATGAAATTAAAAGAGAATATGAAACTCAAAGTGAATCTGAAGAAGAAATTCTTCAGAACAATCAAGAAATAGTTAGCTCCATAGAAACCTACTTCAAGCAAAAATGGTATGTAGAAATATCATACAAGTTTGTTGATGGGTTTCACTTCAAATATAAAACTTTAATTGACTCAGGAGCTGATATGAATTGTATTCGTGAAGGAATTATTCCTTCCAAATATTTTCAAAAATCTACTCATAAAATCCATGGGGCGGATGGGAACCAACTTAAAGTTAATTTCAAAATCCCTGAAGTTCTCATTTGCATTTCTGGTGTTTCTATTAAGACTTCCTTTCTGCTTGTTAAAAATCTAAAACAAGGAGTCATTCTAGGCACACCATTCCTATCTTTGATACGTCCTTTTCTTGTGACAAATGATAGTATCAAGTTTGAAATCATGCACCAAGAATTGGAATTAAAATTTTGCTCCATACCCGAAGAAGCTTTATTAAACCAATTTATAGAGATTGCTTCGGGAAAAGAAAATATTATCAATGAGATATCCATTGAGCCAACCATGACTAACATTCAAAGTGTTAGTTACAAAAATATATTGCAGCTGAAGAACACTCATCCTTTTCACATGTCTTGGCCTCAAAAAGAAGAGCAAAATATGCATAAGGAAGTGTTCATCCAAAACAAGTTGCTAGGGAATAATTATAAACATAATATAAGTTGTCATGATCATTTTATGAGCTTACTCTTTAGCCATGAGAGTCAAAAACGAAATTCTATGCAGCCATATGCTTCTCATGCTAATCTTTATAGAATGTCAAAACCTAGTATATCCTGTCTCCATAGAGTAGCTTATAAAAACCTATTTGGGTATGATCAAAAACACCTCTTTAACCAGCAATTTGGCACATGTGATGACTCATATCTTTGCAATAGTTGCATATGTGATGACTCATGCAATGACTCATATATTTGCAATAGTTGCCTAAATGATGATTCATACCTTTGCCATAGTTGCCTATATGATGATTCACAAATTGGCAATAGTGGGTTATTGCTCAAATATCACTATCAAATAGTTTTGGTGCATATTATATGCATGAAAGCATGCCGCCCAAATCGAAGACATAATTGGTCATACTATGTAATATCATGTTACATTCTTATCAATGTAATATCATGTTACATTTTTACCAAATTATTGAGCAAAAGCAACATGATCCACTATAACAAAAGTATAAGGAAGGTAATGTGTGCAAGAATATTTCATGACTATCAACTAATCCAGTTAGTTGCCTCTTTGTCACATTACAGGGGAATCATGTCCCAGCAAAGATATACACAGATGAGCTCTTGGAAATTACCCCAACCACGGGAGGGGAATTCTGAGCGATTCAATCATAATTTTCCTGCAACAGAATTGCAGCAAGGCTTGCTCAATTTAATCTGGCAAGCAAAAAATAGTAAAGAAAAGGCTCATGCACTTCGTGGGCTGGCTTACTATTTCAATCATATGATGCCTAAAGATACAAAGGCAATATCATCAAATTATGTGCCCACAGAAGAGGCTTATGTATCAAGGGAAGAATGCCCATCAAAAGTATTATGTCAAGGTGATGGATCACCTAGCAATTCAAAATTATTGGATCTGGGTACCAGATCAAAAGTATCAGATCTGAGCATCAGATCATCAAAAAATTCAAAGATGAGCCTCGAATTGAGACCATCTCAATATCTCAAGGTATTGAATCGGGGAGAATCCCCAGATGATCCAAAGATATCAGATCTCTATAAGAGATCTCATGATGATGATTCAAAATTATTTGATCTAGATACTAGATCATCAAAAGTATTGAGCTTGAGTACAAGCTCACCGAATAATGGTTCTTTCCACCAACAAACATATGCATCCACCATAACTGCATCTCCAGACTGCATAAATATCAGAGAGCTTCTCATTACATTTCCACAAATAAGAACCATGGCATTATCAACATCAGATAGCATTCATACAATTGCATGTAGCCACAAAAATAAAGTAAGAACAGAGAGTTGTTGTAGCCACGAAAATATAGTAAGAAGAGAGAGTATAGCCTTGAAAGAATCTTTCAGCCATACTTCTCAAGAAATCCTTATTTCCAGATTAAGTTTCAAAACTAAGCAAACACTGTCTTGCTTAGGTCCAGATATCCAAGAATTAATTTGGAAAAAATATCAAAAAAGACAAATGAAAGTATTCTCAGACCTCTAAGAATACTTCATTGATCTGTATGAGGGAAGAGAAATTAACCCTTGCATCCGAATTAATATCCATACATTCCCACTCCTCCACTTTGAAGATCAGATAATTTTCCAGCCATACCACAAATATATAATACTGAGAGCAGAAATAGATCTCAAACTCTTCCAAGGCCTACAAACACGAAATCACAAAAAATATTTCTCTTCAAAGTATTATAGATCAAGGTCTAGTCGCTGCAATTTATGGTACACGAAACCAGATTCTTCAATCTGATCTTGGCATTGCAGTTAAAGAAGCCTGTAAGAGATTGGCGTCCTCCAAAGGAAGATACAAACTTATTTTCTATTCTACTCCTCCAAGGTTCACGCCACCAATAAGACCAGCAATGCATGATATTTATATTTTCAAGGGATATTTCAATTTCCTTGATAAACCAAGGACTGGTGTCTTGACTGAAGAACAAAGGGAACTCTTCTCCCAAGACACAAATCATGATAAATGGCGATGGTTCAAAGAAGCTGAGGAAATTGAAGAAAGTATTCATCTTGACACTACATATCAGATGATCTTTCAGAATCAAATAATAAACATATGGTGTGGAGGAAGTAATGGTTTCCTTCATAAAGGTGTTGGACGTTTGATAAAACCAGATTACGGCGAAGACACCTCCATCAGAAAAGAATATCGTCAACTACTGGATTGGTATGAATTAATCCAACCAGATGAAGACACAACTTTTGCATCCATGATGATAGACGATGATAGTGAATGACGATAATTGCTCATTGAGAATCTTCTCCGACAACAGGGCGATTGTCAGGACAATTATATGAGTACTATCTACTATTACAGATGGAATCTGAATTATTGCTGACAAAATACAGTCTGGTCAAAAGTGTCATTATGACGAATATTCTTCACGGAAGTCTAAAGTTTCATCATGACTCCCTGAGGTGTAAAGTGTCATCATGAAGAATAATATTGACGGTCAAAAAGCGTCATCATGGGGCATCTTCACCCATACTTTATCCCAGGGGTGGCAACCCCTATATAAAGGGCATGAAGGCAAGCTTCAAGGGGCACAACTCCTATGAGGACCTCAAAGGATCACTCCTGAGACAACTCCTCACACGGCTCTAAGTGTTCCAGACCTCCACAAGCTTAGAGTAGGAAGTTGATTACCATTACCACTCCACAAACTAGTGTAAAATAAGTAGTAGCCTAAATAAAGACTCAATCTTTGAGTCTAAGTGTGTAAGATTGTAAGAGTGTAAGTGTGTAAAATCTAAGTGTGGTTTGTATAACTAAAACTTGTAGTAGTTCTAGCTTCTGGTGTACTACACAGAAGGATTCCTTCTGTCTACAAGGTATATGAATGAACGCTGGAACGATTTCTATCCCTAACCTCTCTCTATCTTAAGTTTGTTCTTACTTATGTTGTTCTGTTATATTAATAATGTTCTTTTTATTCTATGCTTTAAGTTCTATACTTGAGTTCTTTATGTTCTATATTATTTCGTTCTAACTTTATATTGTGTTCTTTACTTTCAGTCTTTTATATTATGTTCTTACTTTCAGTTCTTGCATAAGCATATCTTTTAATTCTTTGTGTGTTGCATCTGCATATGTCCTTCTATATTTGTGTGCTTTAAATTCAGTACTTTACTATTACTGTTCTTATTCTTGTTCTTATTTCCTATTTACTATTCTTGTTCTTAGTTACTGTTTGTTTTTAAATTAAATATATCATCCTTTCTAACCTGCATATCTAACTCTATCCTCCTTGCATTCATATAATCCATTCTCTACCTTACATCGTAGCGATCAGATCCTTGAGTCGCTGCCTTATATATATATATAGTCTTTGTGCTCTAATTCACAGACGGTTTGTATATAGAACCGTTTGTGATAAACTAACCGCTGGGCTCATCAATCCTCCCCAACCCATTCCCAACTAATATAAACTCACCAAACCCCACCCCACGGATCGTAGCTCCACCTCTCACTCTATAAATACTCACCCAAACCCATCCCCTATCTATCGTTGCTCAAAAATCTCTCCAGACTCTTCCTTACCATCCTCCTTCTAGACTTTGACCCCAATGGACCTTATGAAGTAGACGCCGATGGCTACAAAGACGGCATCAAGTTGGCGCTGACAATGGCTGGCATCAAGGACATCCAACTCGCGCACTACATCAGGGGCCAGATGACCTAGGCATCAGCTCGTTGGCGCGGTTTAGCTTCCACTGTCTACTAAGATCTCTGCTTCTTCTATGTTCTTGCTATGTTTAAGAGTTGGATTTGTAGGATTAGGATATGTATTCTTACTATGTTCTTGTTGTGTTAGATGAGTAACCTACGCGTTATCTTGTTATGCTGTAATGATGGATTCTAATTGTAATGGAAATAGAATGTATTGTTGTGTTTGTTGCTATATTTGCTTATTTTTAAATGGCATAGCTAACATTTTTTCAGGCTAGCTAGCCAAAAAATAGAAAAAAAATTTAGGTATAGAATGAACTATCACAGACAGTTTGTGGTATAAACCATCTTTGAAGGACTATCACAGACGGCTTGAACAAAAAACTGTCTGTGATTCTCGCACATCATAGATGGTTCTATCTACCAACCATCTGTGATGGAAATGTATCATAAACGGTTCTATATACCAACCGTCTGTGATACTCGCCCATCACAAATGGTTGATGGCTACAACTGTCTGTGATGTTTGAGTATCACAGATGGTTTTTGGTTCGAGCCGTTTGTGATAGTATTCTTTACATATGGTTCTAGTTATAAACCGTCCGTATTATATTTATCACAGACGGCTCACAAACCCATAAATTCAAATGGTTCAGAAAACTGTCTGTGATGGCAATTTCAAACCGTTTATGATGATCCTTTTTTATTGTAGTGTACAATGCCTAGCTTCACAAATCAGTACTCAACAAATCGTAAAGTCAAGATGTAGGTGTTACCACACAAAGCCAACACAATCCCCAATCGGATGAAGCAACTGAGAGTTTTTGACCACAATCGCTTATGACTGCATCAGATCGATCATGGCAGATCGACCATGTCAGATCGACCATAGCAGATTAACCATAGCAGAACAACCATAGCAGGTGATCACAGTAGAACGACCATGGCAGAACAATCGTAGTAGGTTGACCACGATAGAATGATCAAGGCCGGCCACACCTCAGAGAATCAGGAAAGTCTCACTAGCATGGAAATCACCGAGACCCTAGTGAGTTCGCTAGAGCAAACCACACATGTGACTAGAGAAATCACCACACTTGCTCTCAGATCTGAGTATGTCCTCTTGACTACTCTCTCTCGAGAACTCTCCCATGGCTCGATATAAAGAGGAATGAGAGGGATATGAGGTTAGAGGAGAGGGGGACGGCGCCACTACAACCACTGGACTGAGTCTAGCGCAAGGAGAGGAGAATATCGAACTGATCCCCTTCTCTCAAGTGTGTTTTGTCAGCCTACCACATCCCCCCTCATCTCTCTTCCAGGTTGCCCCATCACTGGAATTTATTTTCCTCTTTTTCCTTTTTCTTTATTTCGGAAATGAGGGAAATTCTCATATTGCCCAACACTTTGTTGCAAATTGAATTTCAAGTTGCTACAGGCAAGCAACATTAGTGCAATTTTATATTTGGGTTTTTGCTCCTTCTATATGGGAAATATGAGTTTAACTTTTATTAAATATGTTTCATTGCTAGTCTCATTAAATTTTTCTTTGGGCGATTTGGATTACTGAGATATTCATTTTTTTAAAGAATTTCCTTTCAGCATAACACGTATTATCTAAAAGAACTAGGCAAAATATTTCTAGTATTTTTATTTTCTGTATTTTAAATATATGTAATAGATGTACGTTGTAGAACTTTAATTTACTATTTGTAGATTGTAGGTCAATGAGACAAAACTACTCATATAAAGTACATTTGGATATATTGAATTAGTAATTGATTGGTACATTACTACATTTCCTTATTTCCCATAAAGAGAAAAATATTGTTTAGCATGTTGGTTATATGCTCTCTGATTCTCAACAAAAAAATTATATGCTCTCTTATAAACGAATTGCACAAATCTACACACCTGGATGTAGAATATACAGTGTTGTCATGAATTATTATTAATAATTATATTGTAATTAAAGAAACAAAAAGTGGAACCTCAAACACTGAACTTGTGCAATTGTGTCAATTGGGTCTCTAGCTAATCTAAAAATAATTAGTCGACCAGGTCTATGCAGAAATAAAAAATTGAACCTCATATATCCTCAACTTTGTGTGATTTTCTGCCCAGATAGGTAGCTCCCCATAAGCTATCCACCATTCGATTTGCTTCGAGATTCATGTCCTCTTTCTTCGTACCATCTCTCTTTCCTTCGCCGTCTCTCTCTTTCTTGTTCAACTCAAATGCAATGATTTTCAATTCTAGAAAATTATGACTGTACCCACTACTACAGAAAGCCTAATACTAGATGGCCAATCACAGACGGTTTGACAAAACCATCTGTGATTAACACTAACACTGACGGTTTTAATTTGGACACCATCTGTGTTAGTGGCGTCGGATAAAACAAGTATCACAGACGGTTTTTACCGATGAACCGTCTGTGATACTAAAGTATCACAGACGGTTTTTTATTAAAAACCGTCTGTGTTGTGTAGACTATCACAGACGGTTGTTGTTAAGAACCGTCTGTGAATGTTCACAGACAGTTTTTAACAAGAACCATCTGTGATGTCCCTTTGTCTGTCATATTCTGTTCATGATCAGAGGTTAATATATAAGTACACATTGCTTCTAATAACTTAACTACAGAACTACTGAGACAAGAGATCACAAATTAAAGGCAAATTTATTAATTTCAATTAGAGGCAAATTTATTACAAAAGTCGCACAGGTAAAGAGTTTCCCAGATTGTAATCTTTTGGGCTTCGTACGCTTCTTCTTCGACTTTGGGACTTGGAGGATCAGCCACTGACTTCTCGAACGCCGTTAAGATTGTCCTTGTCCTCAGCACTTCCTCCTCCAGCCTGGGCAAATAATCAGTAGCATAGCCCATAATGTCGTAGAGGATAGCATGAAAAGATTCATCAGAATCTGTCGTTTCTGCTTGATCGGCAAGGCTATCCATCAGTCTCTCCAATGCGTGTAGAGCTTCTTCCGCTTTGCGCACATTGTGGAGAAGAACCAGGGTAAGGGCTGTTTCCCTTTCTTGAGCGGCAGCGAGACGCCTCCATCGACGGCGGATGATCAGGTTGAGCTGACGGATGCAAGAAAGTCGGGGAAGGAGAGCAGGCCGTGTGCGGAGAAGCTGCTCCAGATGCAAATTGCTGGCCGCCCGTGTAAGGTTCCGGCCGAACAATTCTTGATGAACAGATGAGAGGAAGGAGATGACCACAAGAATAGTAGAAGCCATATTGTACGTACGTAGAAGAGACCTGGATTAGGCGCGCATATTTAACCTTTAGCACAGACGGTTCGTATACCCAAACATTAATGATATAGACGCTTCATATAACGATCGAGAGACATTAATTAGACGATCGAAACACGAAGCATTCTGACATAAAGCTTATGACAGACGGTTTTTTTATAAAAAATCGTCTGTGATAAGATTATCACAAACGGTTTTTAAACTTAGAACCGTCTGTGATATTGATATCACAGACGGTTCTACGTCTAGAACCGTCTGTAATAAGCCTCCCTATAAATACCCTCTGGCTAGGGTTTTCCCCATATGCTGAAGTTATATTCTCTAAATCCCGATCTGTCTCGTCGCCGCAGCCTCCCCGAGCCCTCGTCGGCCGCCTCTTCGAGCCGTCCGCGTTCGAAGACCGACGCTCAGCTCTCCTCCACGTCCGGCGCCTCCGCTCGCCCGTCGCCTACGGTCGCCTCCCCGAGCCCTCGCCAGCCGCCTCCCCGAGCCGTCCGCATTCGAAGACCTCCGCTCGGCTCGCCTCCACGCCCGGCGCCTCCGCTCGCCCGTCGCCTGCGGTCGCCTCCCCGAGTTTGTGTCATTTGCTTCAGAGAACTTTGTTTAGAGACCTTGTAGTAATAGTATATGCCACATAGACCTTCAAGGGGTATGAAGCAAGTGACACACTCTAGTGTATCCTATTCAATGAACCTGATACACTAGTTTGTGTCATTTGCTTCATAGAACTTTGTTTAGAGACCTTGTAGTAATAGTATATGCCACATAGACCTTCAAGGGGCATGAAGTAAGTGACACACACTAGTGTATCCGGTTCAATGAACCTGATACACTAATTTGTGTCATTTGCTTCATAGTATTAGCAACTAAAGTTTGTCACCCGCGCATTCTTCAACATCATCGCCGGATGCGTCCCCATATATGTGCGCTTGGTTTTTGTGGTCCAAAGTCATAAGACCAAATGGAGAGTTCCACTGCGCACAATGATTTTTTATTGCTCTTATCACTCTGTAATTGTGAATTTGTTAATGGATATTTTATTTCGTTTTAATTAATTCATTTGCGAAATGGATGCCTTATGTCTGTGAATGAAATGTGATGTGAATTGCATGTTATATGTTTGTCAAATTAATGAATTGAGATGTGAATTGTATGTATACATATACTTGTTTATCTGCTTGTTTCGGAGGGCATGGCTAGTATTTCCTGAGGCTAGCCAATAAACACAAATAGATTTATGGGTAGAAAAGAACATCACAAACGGTTTTTAGTTACAAACCGTCTGTGATATGAATATCACAGCCGGTTTTTAACTAAAAACCGTCTGTGATAATCAGCTATCACAGACGGTTTTCAGTTAAAAATATATCACAGACGGTTCAACAACCGTCTGTGATAACCTTCGATTATCACTGACCCATAAATTCAGACGGTTCAGAAAACCGTCTGTGGTGATGTTTTTGAACCGTCTGTGATGACCTTTTCTGTAGTAGTGACCTTTCATTCAGAATTGAAAACCATCAACTCGAAATCAAGAACTTTGAACTCCTTTAACTCGGAATTTCTTTTGGGGGGGTGGGTGGGTAAGGGCACACGTCGTTGTGGGACCTAGAAAGGGAGGCCGCGGCTGCTGGCTGGGAGAAGCTTGTAGAATATAATTAGTTGGGTAGCACCCCTGGGTAGGTAAATAATGTTTTTCTATATGTTATGACAAGATATCCATTTTGGTTGAATCTCGGACATTGAATATTGGATTGATTTTCAAGTTTAGAATATAATTAGCTGGCATAGTACGTATGTTAAAATTAAGTGAATTATATGGCACAAGTTTTATGTCGCGTACTTAACGGTCAAAATGGCTAATGTGTGTTGCATCGTTAAATTTAACGAAACATGAGATTGATTTTCATGTTTGTGCCGAAATGGGAATTTTTCCAAGTGCAATGTACCTAAAAAGAAGTGGGAAAAAAGATTGAGATGTGAATGCAGGAGAGATGTGTAGCGTACATGCATGGGCAACTGATGTCAGCTCCACTCTTTTTGTTTGAGCTTCTGATTTCTGACGTATTTTTTACTATTCATAAATTTTGTTTTTTGCTAGTTTTTTTTTACTTTTTTGAGTTTTTTGCCGGCTGTTTCTTTCGTATTCGTTTGCATTGTTCGTGATGGGTTAATCTGTTTTTTCTATTTTAAATTTTTTTAAATTTAGTTACATCAAATAAGCCACTATCAACTATAGTGTAATTTCAACCAGTTATAATGCAATTTCAATTATAAGCCAGTTTATTTCAACCCAACAGAGCGGCACCGTAACCTGTGAGATGGAAAAATCTTTAGCAAAAGGTAGGATTGCCCTGGTAATTGAGACATGCGCGTGCATGCATGATTAACTGGACCTAAGATACGATCTGCTTGATTAACTGGACCTAAAATGTTGCTTTGCGCCTTCTAGAAAGCTGTGAGCATTTGTGCTCTTGACAAAATATTGTTGACGGGAAGTGACCGGGAAAGGCACCAAATGGTCTATACCTTTGCTTCGAAAAAAAAATTGTTGTGTATCTTTCGATTCCTTGGTCCTACTTTTATTTTTAATCCTCTCCATATATGCAGTCCATTCGAATACAATTTTTTAATTAGTGCCTAATTTACAGTTAGCATGTGTCAATTCCACACCCCACCATATGACAAAAGCAAATAAATGCACTTCCGGGTTAATTAGCTAGTCGTGCATGCATGGCTCAAATTGTTGAGACCAGAAGGTGGTGCAATGAAATTACTTTTGGAGTGAACAAAATTTTGTAAACTTATAGTCCCCCATTCGGAATGCTTGAGTTTCGCATGGATCTGGCAGGAACTGCAGTGTTTTCTGCACAATTACTATGGTATTTATTCATTCAGCGGCTTTCAAAGGCCTAGGGCTGGGCAGTGTGTTATGAAGATAAAGAAAATATGCTCCATGATCACTTCAACCAAATTTTGGGTCAAACACAGTCTACAGGGGTATCTTTCAGCTGGGACAACCTCTAGCTGCCCCGTCTAGATTTGCAAGCACTAGCTGATCCCTTCATTGAACAGGTGGCGCATGACGCGATCCTCCAGCTGCTAGATGATAAAGTGCCAGGACCTGATGGTTTCAATGGAAATTTCTACCGCAAATGTTGGGAGTTCATAAAGAGCGACTTTATGGATGCCCTACACGCTTTCTACAATCTGAGAATAAATAACTTCTCCAATGCAAACACTGCAAGTCTGATTTTGATAACAAAAAAGGATGATTGCCAAGAGGCAGGAGATTAAAGGTCCATTAGCCTTACACATAGTGTATCCAAAATCATAACAAAAATCCTGGCCCTAAGACTAGCACCCTTCATGGACGATCTCATCTCCCCAAGCCAAAGCGCCTTCATCAGAGGCAGATGCATCTAAGACAACTACCTCTATGTTTGCAACCTAGCTAAAAGGCACCACCGAAACAGAACCCCGTCCTTGCTTCTCAAGCTTGACATTGCAAAAGCTTTTAAGTCGGTTCATTGGGAATACCTGCTAGACTTGTATAGAATAGGGGGTTCCTACTTTTATGGAGAAACTGGATCCCCTATCTTCTTTCCATTGCCACCTCTGCCGTCCTCCTAAATGGAATGCTGGGTGAACAGATACAGCACCGCAGAGGCTTATGACAGAGGGATCCACTAACCCCTTTCCTTTTTATCCTAGCAATAGACCCACTGCGAAAAATCATAAATATTGCAACACAACTGGGCAAAATGCAGCCTCTACAGGGCCGCGCGGTGACCCTCCATACCTCCCTTTACGTGGATGATGCTGTCATCTTTCTAGTGCCAAAGAAAGAGGATGTTTGCACCTTGGTTAGAATTCTACAAAAATTTGGGGAAACCACAGGCCTTCATACCAATCTCCATAAGAGCCAGGTGGTGCCAATCAGCTGTGACCACATCGACCTACAATGGGTGCTGCAAGACATGCCTGCACAGCTCGCATCCTTCCCCTTGAAATATCTAGGCCTACCACTAACAACTAAAAGACTTCGAAGGGTAGACTTCCAATCGCTACAAGACAAGTACGCTAGCTACTTAGCAGGTTGGACTAGCAAGCTGCTCACCCTAGCGGGTAGGAAGACTCTAGTCAAATCGGTATTGACGACACAATCCACCTACCTCCTCACAACCAGCCAACCACCAAAATGTGTGATCAGGTCCTTGAATAAATGAATGAGATGCTTCCATTGGGCCTGATCAGAACAATAATTAATGGGTGGTAAATGCAAGGTAAGATGGGACAGAGTCTGCAGACCCATAGACCTTGGTGGCCTTGGCATCCTAGACCTGGAACGCTTTGCCGGAGCACTTAGGCTAAGACTGCTATGGCAAAAATGGGAAACTCAACCAAAACCTTAGCAAGGAATGGAAATCCCATGCGATGACTAAGATTGATGCCTCTTTGCAGCGACTACCACTATTATGATAGGCGTCAGAGCAAAGACATCCTTCTGGACCTTAGCTTGGGCGGAAAGGAACAGACTCTGCAATATTGCACCCACCATCTACAGGGCATCGATGAGGAAAAAGTGCACTCTAAGGGCTACACTACAAGCAAATAACTGGCAACGTGATCTCAACTGGATGGGAAACCTCACTACGTAGCACATGCACGAGCTAATCACCATCTGGAGTTACACTTCAAACATAACCCTATGGGACAACATCCTGACACAATTGCTTGGAAGCTAACCTCCACCGAAGAATACACGGTGTCTTCTACCAATAAAGAGTAGCTTCTTGGGACAGTTCGAACCACGATGAATCCCTTAGTCTGGAAGACTTGGGCACCATAATGATGCAAAATCTTCGCTTGGCTCACCATTCAAAATAGGCTATGGACAGCGGACCGACTCCACAAATGTGGATGGCCAAACCACCAAAATTTCCCTCTCTACAGACAAGGCTTGGAATCCGCCATACACCTTGCCAAGTGCCATACACCAAAAGAATCTGGTCCTCCATAGCCCTCTGGACTGCTTGTGATTCCATGAGGTCAACTTCTTGGAGGACTGCCACCTCGGTCCGCGACTGGTAGGAGTCAGTGGTACTACATTCTGGAGCACCACGGAAGGCAACAGCTTCCATGGTAATGCTCATCTCTTGGTACATATGGAAGGAACGGAATGCCAGGGTGTTTTGTCTGACAAAGACTGCCCTGTTAACCTTGGTAGCAGCAATAAAGGAGGAGGTTGCCGCCTAGGTTTTAGCAAGCGCAAACAAACTTCAGGGACTCTTAACCGCCCCTGTAACTTTCTAATTTTTTTCCTGCTTCCTTTCACCTTGCAGGGCCTTCCCCACCCCACCGATTTCTCTCATGCACCTTAACTCTTCCTATGAATTAATAGATGGCAAACCTCTTGCCACATTGTTAAAAAAAAACTATGGTATTTATGAATTTTATGTTAGTATAGATTCATGTCACAAATCTGAGTTTGTGGAACCTCAGGTGATACCCGTGCAAAAATAATATAAAAGATGATGCAAATTCCAGTGGTTTGATGCATTATGTCTTGGAGTTTATGACATATATAAAGAAACTACCACCTCTTATTGTCAAGGAGTTCCATGGTGTAATACCGACTTGTTAGTGTGCTGCCCTATGTGGCTCATGTGGAGTTTTGAAATTGTGGTGGTGGGATTAGTCCTACATTGCTTGTCTAAAGTGAGTTTTAATAGCATATAATACATGTTGGGTCCAAAAGTAACACCTTGAGTTAACTTTTTTTACATGAAGCGGGGACAAAAATGTAAGCAGGGTGCTATACATGTGTAGATCCATCCCATGGTGGACATTGAGCAAAGTTTAGGCCAGGGTGCTACACATGGTTAAGAAGAACACATGCGAAGTCAATTATTGAAGAAGGTATCAACCTTCTCCTTGGGTGCAGACTAAATTTTAACCTAGCAAATTATCTATGCTAGTCATGAAAACTTCATCTTCTTAGTGTGGATCACCTACGGCAAGATTATTTTAACCATATACCTAGAAGAATGAAAATATTGATGTTCTCCCTCAACGTGAGAATATGAGTGAGTTGTCAGCATGAAATGATGCCAATCAAATCTGGGGATGCATGGACTCACATTTAACAAAATATTTAGATTCTGCATCATGTCGTCGAAAGCATTTTGTAGGACCGATATGGTAATAGAGGGGGTGGTGCCTTCAAATTTTTCCCCAAGTATTCCCCTAATCTTTACTCCAATAGTTATGAGAAGCTATGAAGATCAAGAACCCAAAAATCCAAAAATTCTCAGAGCTATTGTAAATTTCAGCCCATGAGTAGTGATTTCAACACTATTTCAAATACGAAAAATCGTGTAACTTTTGATCCGTCGATCCAAACGACATGAAACTTGAAACACAGCTAGTTAATGACCTTAGGAAACTATCCCAATTAAAAAACAAGAACAAACTTAAGAAATTTGGGATATTTTGGTTCATGAAACTCTGCTGTACCAAAACTGACCCAAAACCTAAAATTGAGCTAACTTCCAAACCAAAATTCCAAATCACTTGAATTTTGGTACACACCTTATTTAGGATGTCAAAAACTTATTTCAATCAACAATTAAGAAAAATTGTTGCAAAAGTTCTGATCTTTTTCTGTTTGAATGCAGATTGCACCAAAAACGGGTCAAAAAACTAAAACGATGAATACGACTTTCTCATGGGTGGATGATGGCCAAGATGGCTTTAGATGTATTTGCACATATCAAAAAAAGTTAGAATACTAAAGAAATCAAGCTAAGAACGCTCAGATCAAGAAGTCACTTGAAGGATAAAAAATGTACAGAAACCGAGTTTCTTAATGAACTTGCTACCAAAGTGCCTAGATGGGTGGAGATTGATTTCTTGATATTATCTCTATTTCTTACATGTCCTTGGCACAAAAAATCAAGAAGAGGGAAGATAAGAGATCAAAACCAACCAAATCAAAAGAAAATCAATCAAAACAAGTGACAGCCACTCCAGCTTAAGAATGAAGCACTTACAACCAAAAATCTTAAAATGAAAGACACTAGGTTTATGACCAAATCTAAGATAAAAGAAAATCTTGCCCAAGATAGAGCTCAAGAAAACCCTATTGGTCATATGACAAGTAGTAGAGATCGTGTCATCCCAAAACCTCTTAGGAGTGCTATGCTCATCTAGTATGGTCCTAGCCATCTCAACAAGTGTCCTGTTTTTCTTTCTACCACACCATTCTACTGGCGAACTCTAGGTGAGGAGAACTAGTGCTCTAACCCTCTCTTAGTGCAGAAAGTGGCAAAGGAATGGTTCTTAAATTATATACCATTGTCGCTCCTAATAGCTCTCAAGGCTCTTGGGAGATTGACTACTAATCTAAGGACCAAATGACTGAAGTAACCAAAGATCTTATCCTTAGACACTAGAAAATACACCCAAGAATACCTAGAGTAGTCATCTACAATGACAAAGCACATACCACTTCCCTCCTACAGACTAAACTCTAGAAAGACCTACTGTGTCTAAGTGAAGCAACTATCTAAATCCATTAGTCATTACTAAAGTAAGTGGTGGATGAGATGTAGAAACCATCTTACCATGCCTGTAGGGTGTGCACACTAGGTCTCTAGCACTCTTATGCTTAGGGAATCCTCTAATCAGGTTCTTGCTACTAACTCTAGTCAAGTGGTCGAAGCCTTCGATGCCACAACACTAAGTCATAAGAATCAGAAGCCACAAGACACTTAGGGCTAGAGGTAGAAGAGATACTGAAATCAGCATTGAAGATCCTCTCAATCCTAGAGATCCCAAAGACATGTTCACCCTGAGGAGTCTAGAACTCTACACTCACCACTCTTGAACCTCACTTCTAGACCTTCATCAAGTAGTTGGGAGATAGATAGCAGGTTATACCTCAGCTTAGTTACCAAAGCGACATCCTTCAGCCTGAAGTTGTTGTTGACGCGCACTATGCCCTTGGCTATTACGATCTTGGTAGAAGCATCCTCAAATATGATTAACTTGTTGCCGGACACATGTGTGAGGGAGAAGAACCATCTAGAATCTCTGGTTATGTGTCGATAACACTTGGAGTCAACAAGCCACACGTCCTCCTTCCTTGCAAACCAGACCTACGAGGCACAAATAGGGAGCATCTGTGCCTCAGTATTGGGGTTAGTGAGAAATGACTTTGGAATCCAGTACTAAACCACACGATGCTTGGGAGCAGCAGCAAATATAGAAATAATATGGTTAGCACGATGATCATGTGTCTTGGAATCATATGCACTTAATATGAGATAATAAGATAAAAATGAAAGAAATGACTGAAATAGTTATGCATATTATTTGACCCTAAAAGAATCATGTATCAAGAGCTAGGATTGGAAATGATACTTGACCCTAAAAGCCTCATGCATTTCATCTATATCATTTCCAATCTCAACACAAAAAGCACAGAAAATAGAATCAATGACCTTTTTGGTTGGAGTTATGGCTATGGATTTTCAATTTTAGCTTTCTCCTCTAGAGTCATATTAAGTGCATTTATCTCAATTATGAGTCTAGGACAGTTTTCACATGATGCAGTCCTAGAATGCATAACCATTTCAGTCATTTCTTTCATTTTTATCTTATTATCCTCACAATATGAATAAGTATAATCAGTATCAAATTTTTGCAGTACCTTAAGAGCACTGCCCAACTTAATCTCTAGCAAAGCATAATTTGAACAAGAAGATGGAATAGCATCTACAAGAATAACATCAAGAGCAATAGTATCCATGCAAACATAATCATGACATGACTTGAGGGAATCTAGATCATCTAGAGCTTTTTTGAGTTGGTCTACAACAAAGAAATGAGCAGATTTCAATGTAGGCAGTTCATCATGCACGCACAAGAAAGATTCACAATTTTCAAGATTAATTGACTTGAGTCTAACAATCTCTAAGTTCAAGTTATCAATCATCATGTCCTGACTTTTAATCATTTTGTCTTGCTTCCTTAGTTGTTGTTCAGTTGCAATAAGGGCTCATTTCATAGCCTTAGAGGAGGGGCATACCTCATCAGGGTCACTTTAGGGCTCGTCGGAGTCAGATGAGTCAACATCGTGGCTACCCTTTGCCATGAAGCACATGTAGTGAAGTTCTGGGCCTTTTTCTTGCCATGGGTGTCATCCTCCGTCCCTAAGTCTACATCACTCATGTCCACGGACTTAAGAGCGAAAAGGACCCAGTTGATGAACTTCCGGTAGTTGGGCTTCTTGACCTTCACGTCTTGAGCTCGAGAACGCCTTCAAAGGTCCTTCTCCTCCTTTCCCTTCAGCTTGGGGCACTTGGTCCAAAGCTGAAGGGCCTTGGTCCAAATGTGGTTTGGCTCACCACACTCAAAGCACGTCACTGGACTAGCTCTTCTCTTTTTCGCACTTTGTTGTACACTCTAGTGAATTTGGTGGACAGGAGGGCTAAATCATCCTCAGGTAGCTTCTTAAGTTGTTTATCACTGAGTGCAAGGTGGATAAAGAAAAGCCAACATCCACACAATCTAAAGAACTACTCCAAGAAGGGTCCATCATAAGAGCCATCGACTTTACTTTGGGAAGATGTGAGATGATGTCAATCTTATGCGTCTTCAATCTCGAGTAGAGCTTATCTATGGTAAGCTCACTTATTACAATATTGTCATTGATGGATGTGATTTTCATCCCCCAGACTTTCACATCAAGAGTATCCAAGATTTGGCATGCATTCTCAGGATCCGAGAAGGTCAAGCCAATAGCACGGAGGTCATGAAGAATTTTGTTGAACCTCCCCCACAACTCATCCAAAGACTCAATGGGCTTTTGCTCGATCTTGGAGTACTGCTTCTTGAGTTGATTCTGTGTCACTTCTTTGATTGTGGTAGAGCCCTCATGGTAATCAGAGAGAGTCTTCTAGATCTCGTGAGTAGATCTCAAGTGAGCGACTCGCTGAAACTCCAATTGACTAAGCCCCTGAATCAGGAAGTTTCTGCCTTGTTGTTCGCCTCCACATTAAGAAATCACTTGAAGGATCAAAAACAGGCAGAAATCGAGTTTTTTGATGTACTTGCTACCAAAGCACCTAGATGGGTGTAGATTGATTTTATGAGATTATCTCCATCTCTTATACGTTCTTAGCACAACAAGATCAACAAGAGGGAAGAGAAGAGATCAGAACCAACCAAATCAAAAGCAAATCAATCAAAACAAGAGATAATCATAGAGATGATTAAAGGTTGATATATTACCACTTGAGGAGGTAAATTTTATAGCCACTCCACCTTGAAAGACAGAGAGCATAAAAAGCATTTAACTCTCAAACCCTAACCCTAAACATAAGAGCACAAGAGACATGGATCGGATGGTTCCCACAAGTCTCCATCCCAATCCTTTATATCGGTGGGCTAATCAGTCACACATAACTCTTAGTAGATACTATCCACTTAGCACAATGGGGGAAAACCCAATAACCTCACACACGGGTTTTACTCACACATGTTAACTTATGCATACTTTTCAAAGCGCATAAGCTCGAATCTGCTAAATCCTTTACCTTGATCCATCTTGATCAAACCAGCTTATCCTTGACCTAAACCACTCTCTAAGCACCACTCATGCGCCACAGTTTTGATCCAAGGCAGATTCTGGTATTTTGAGTAAACTACCAAATTTCCCTTTTTGACCCGGTCATCTCTTTCCATTGCAATCAATCGCCATACTTACCATATGTAGGTACAGCACTAGCTTGCCATGCGTTAGCAAGTCTCTCCTATTTCGGTTCTACTGGATCATACCTTATTAGACCGACCAGGCCACATGGTGCAAACCCGCCGTTTGAACTTCCTTTCAACATTTCCTATCTTTCTTGTGCCATGCTTGAACTCACCATCTTACCCAGCATCCTTAATCATTCTAGACCTTGGCTCCTCCATAAGCATAGTCTCAATCCTCGTCGTTGACCATGGTTGACTCCAAGTAACCCTGCATATCCAAAATAAAAAAATTATTTTCGGGCACAAGTTCTTTACAATTTGACCTATATTTGTAATGACATCTCATGCAGCCTATGACCACTGACTTAGGTCACCAAATCATCCTATGACTCAAAATTCCCAAATCATCCATTTCTGCATGTTGTCGAGAAAAGTCTACAAATCTATAAATTCCAATTTTTCACTCCTCCAAAATGACAATGGTTTATCACGATCAAACTATAGATCTTCTCTCATGGTCCCTCACATTTGCATATATGCTAATGGAACCTAGTCCTCTTTAATAAGATCGACGCGCTTTAACCTTCCATCAAATTCGCACAGATGTGGCGCCCACTTATCAATCATTTTGTTAGGGGAAGAGCCGTATTACGTACCTAGGAAAGGTTTGCACTCTACCTTTAGTATGCAATCAGGTTAATCCAAATACATGCAATTTGCAGTTACAAAGGAGCCACTGCTCCTTATGTTTTGTACCCTTCATATTGATGCTTTGACCTAAGCAAATCAACATATAAATATATATATATGGCATCGAAGAAAGAGTGTACACGTATAGTATACAAAAGGAATTAACCATCTGCGCTATACTTAATTCACGTCGTCTTTGGATCAATGCCGTAATCTTAACAAGCATACATAGAAATGATTCCAAATAAAGGGTTTGTATATGTATGTATATACTGGGACAGAACCATATCACCCCTAACAAAAGGCATATTCAGTCTATAGTCTGTAGGCTAATATTACTTCCTTAATCTGAATGCATGGCATGTGATGACAATTCAAAGGGAACATATACATATGTTTCCATGAGAAGAGAATATGAAGCGGTGCTTGAAAGAGGCAGGAAGGGCCTTGAACAAAAAGTGTTGTTTCTTTTATTTTCCAAATTATAGTTCTTCAGATTTTATGAAACATATGTATACAGAAGATCCTCGGTTCCCCTTGTAAAATTGAATTACGTTGAACTGTAGTTGAGAGTACGTATGCCAAATAAGCAATGAAGCTTTCTTCCATTCTAAAGAAGAAAAATGCATTTATATTATTATCAGATGAAATTATTGATTGCTAGATCTTTCTAGGGGTTATGGGCTGCATAAATACAAAATTTGCTAGTAAATTGTTGGAGCAGGTACATCCCGGGCGCTAGAGGGAGGGGAGACGCTAGAGGAGAGAGGCAGTCCAACTAGGAAAGAGAGAAGGCGACAGAGAAAACGGATCGAGTAGTATGGCGCCCCAAAGAAAGTTACACTGGGGCCTAGAAAATAATATTTCGTAGGGGCCATATCGTCTGTTGCATCCTTCCTACCCCCTCGCTCTCCTCCGTTTGCTCTCGCTAGTTCACAATTTGGCACTGTTAGCACTTTCACAATCTCTCTCTCTCCTCCTTGTGGTCTCTCCCTAGGCTTTTCGTCAGCCGCGCCGCTGCTTCTCTCTCCGGATGACGTGGCGCAATTTGGCACTGTTAGCACTTGCACTCTTAGCGCTCCGGATGAAGATGCCCTTAGCTGCTGCTTAGCTGAAAATTCTGTTAGCATTTAAACAAATTAGTACTTACTAATATGAATGAATAAATCAGGAGAGTGCTTTCATCCTCGAATAGATTATCACGTACTCCTTCTATTCAAGTTTATGGAGCATACTTTTCTAAGTAGTCTTATCTATAAATATAGAACGTATTTCATATTCCAATGCAGAATCAGTGTAAAGTTTTCTCTATATCCCTAATAATATTCGGCTTTATTTTATGTTTTCTACGTTCATACATTGCATACAGTACTTAGAGATAATAATTAGAGATAGTGTAGTCATTTCTAATATCTCTTGGTGTATATACGAAGAAAAAATACGCCTTATAAACTTGGACGAAAGAAGTAATACAAAGAAAGGCTACACAAAACTATTGATAATTAATTACTCTCTCCGGTCACAAAAGAAAATCGTTTTGGACATGAACACAATTTTCAAAGTACAACTTTGATCACTCATTGTAATTGTGATATATTTATAAAACCTACTAAATTTATAATATTATAAAGTACTTTTTGAGACAAATACATCTATGTCATTTTTATGTATTCATTCTAAATATTCAAAAGATATGGTAACCTAAGTTTATAATGTTTGATTACATGTAACCCGAAACAACTTTTTTTTATGATTAGAGAGAGTATAAGGCCATGTACTATGATGTGATGTCAGCTGTCTATAAATCTTGTCACGTAGGACACGAGATGATGTGGAGGAGAGAGGAGGAGCATAGAGAACTGGGCCATTTATTATGTAGTAATCGACTGTAACATAGTAAACGAGACACGTTGTGTCATGGAGAAGCTGTTTATAAAGACATGCAAAAAGACAACATATTGTATGAGTCATCTTTAGTGCCGTCTATAGATGACATGGAACACATTATAGATAATAGTTGTCTATACCGTTGTACATGCCCTACGTGCTCTACCCTCATTTGTTTCAAGGAAAAATTATAATTTTGTTGTTTTTTTTGGGGGGAGGACACTCCTCAAGAAATTAATGGATTAAATTCCAGTTGATTACCTAACATGCAAACAATTGTAGCAGCTGTCGTCACAGATACAAAGGCGAATTTTGCAAGTTTACTAGCAATTTGAACGAAATGAACATTTATTTGCCTCTTTACTGTTTCAATAAATTTTGGTAGATGAATGTAAAAGAAGTTGCCTTCAAAAGTAGATACTTTGTACTGGTTTGAAAATGATGCGGCTGACACGCAGGAAAAGCATAAACTGTGTGGATCGATCATGATTCGGTGCTTATAATCGGGATAACTGCACTGGATTTAATGCTTTTATTTTATATATTCTTTGATATATACTTTTGACATTTACCAACTCTATGGATTCTTTTGAATTGATGAAGTTAATTAACCACGTGCTGTTTGGACCAGAACACTCTTTACAGCTGGAGGCAGCGCTGTTACCCTTCTACGGAGGTTAAAAAGTGTCATCATCTTTAATGAAAAGCTAGCGTCAATATCGATTGTCCACATGAACAAAGTTTCTTTTAACGATCACTCACCAAAAAAATAGTTTCCTCTGGTCATAGTTTGTGTGGGAAGTTATAAAATCTGCTAGGAATCATAACTAGTTCAACGGAAAAATTAGAATAAAATATATTTTGTTGCAATATTTAATGTTATTGTTATGATTTTTTAGTGTATTGCGATAAGTTTGTTATATTGCCACAATTGTAAGTTGTTGTGATAATTTTTATTTTTATTATAATAATCGGTTGTATTGCAACGGAAAAATAAAACATTACATTAACTAATTACTATTGCAACAATTTGGTATTGTTGTGATATGTACATTATTTTGCAACAATATATAGTTATGATATATCCTAATTTATTTTCCCACCAAATCAGGTAGTGGTTGATGTTACAAATGTGGGTAATATTTTAATTCCAAGTTTTATTAGGAGACAAAAATAATAAACTAATGATGCAAAACTCACAACTAACAGCAGGCTACTCATCATATTTCAGAATATACTCAAGAAAAATGTAGAAACTAAGTCGTACGTGCGCGCGAACGATTTACTTGTTAGCCTGATAAAGAACAGGAAGCCGTGCAGGCTTGACGCAGTGCAGAACGTAGATGTCGTAGTGCAGTGAGCGGTCGCGCAGATGCGCTGCCCAGAAACCTTATTACCGCCCCGTGCAGGTACTCTCTGGGCAATGGTTCGGAGATAGCTGCTCTCCCTCCTTCCAGGTGCACGCCGGGAAGAAAGGTCGACGAGGCTCAGACAGCACAGCACAACAAGCAGAAAGCAGGGGAAGAATGGAGGTGCAAAATTCTCTCTTTCTTCCTAGACGTCTCTAGGCCCTTTTAAGGGCGCTGCAGTTATTCACTAGTAACTCCTGCATTTTAAACAGAATTATGCACTGGTAACTGCCTCATGAAATCACAAATTAAGCAGTGTAAATTCACTTGTAATTGCCTCATTTAAATGTTTAAATCTCATTCAAATAAAGAGAGTGAGGTGCATGGTTCAGCAAAAATAAAAATGGACTTGGTCTGCCAAGTGGCGCACCACGTCACAGCACCAAGTCACAAGTCACGCAATTTTCACACGAAAATACACAAATACGCGCGTGCGTGCGTGCGTGTGCGCGTGTGTGACTAGACAGAACCATCCTCATACCATCTCTTTCCATATTTAAGGAGTGGGGAGGACTCCACCTTATAAATCGGTCTTCCTCACCCTGCCTTAGCAATATGGTACTGAACCATGCGTGCTTTGGAATTAAAGAAATATGCCATAATTAAATGGGCCAATTTCTAACAATCCCCCACCAATTCCAAAGCAAGAAGTAAAAATATGACAAAGATATTGTGCTGAAGTACTGTTAATATACCAGTCTTTTAGTGTAAGTCCCATACGGGTTGAACTTGCACCTAGAATGACAAGATTCACCTTCTCACAGCTAATGAATAGACTATGCCTTGAATTCACAGCTTTTCGTGATCAGATTTCACTTGAAATCTCAACTAGTACTAGGCTGCCAATGAATCTCGCCTAAACGAAGCGTTATATGGTCATGCTCCCTTATCTGCTCATGAGCTTTCTAGAGAATGCCCCATTCTCGTGAACTGCGACCACACAGTTAAGCTCAAGTACGTGTATTCTTTCTAGGTATCCTGCAGGCTAATACCTTTTCCTTATTTGGACAACAAAATACATTAAGGTTTTATGCCAACCTTCCATACAGTCGAAAGTACATTGTTTATTAGGACATGGGTACAATAAATATGTACTCTCTTGTCACAACATCAATTTGTTTTTCCCATTGCCTAAGTCACGGGATCTCCGATCAAGAAGGTATGGGTTACCATTGTGATGTAACTTAAATGGGCCTCATTCCCATGTCCATAGATGCAATGGAAATCGCTTTCCGTGCTAACCCATTTGTAAAAGGGTCTGCTAGATTTTTTTCAGTGTGAATATAGTTCACAGCAATCACTCCGGAGTTTCTCAATTTTCTGACAGATTTAAGCCTACGCTTCACATGTCTAGAGGACTTCATATTATCCTTTGTACTTGTGACTTTGGCCAACACTGTTTGATTATCACAGTACATTAGGATTGCAGGTATTGGTTTCTCAACCAATGGCAAGTCCAATAGAAGCTCTCTCAGCCATTCAGCCTCAACAATGGCTATGTTAAGTGCTACAAGTTCTGCTTCCATGGTTGACCTCGTCAATATGGTCTATTTGCAAGACCTCCATGAAACTGCAGCACCAGCTAAAGTGAATACATAACCACTTGTAGCTTTGATCTCATTCGCATCAGAGATCCAATTAGAGTCACTGTATCCTTCTAATGTAGAAGGATGTCCAGTATAGTGTATTCCAAAAGACGTTGTGCCTCTCAAATAGCGCAACACTCTTTCAAGTGCCTCCCAATGATCATCTCCTGGGTTAGATGTAAACTGACTTAATTTGCTCACAGCAAATGAAATGTCAGGTTTTGTGGCACTAGCAAAATACATAAGTGACCCAATAATTTGTGAATATCTTAATTGATCTTTTCCTAATCCCTGGTTCTTTCGAAGCTTAAAGCTCGCATCATAGGGTGTTGGTGAAACTTTACAGTTTTCAAAACCAAACCGGCTTAATATTTTCTCAGCATAATGGGATTGATTCAAAGTAATCCCATCCTTGCTTTTGATCAATTTAATATTCAGAATGACATCTGCGTCTCCCAAGTCTTTCATATCAAAACACCGAGATAAGAAAGATTTGACGTCGTCAATTATGGCAATGTTTGTTCCAAATATAAGTATGTCATCTACATGTAGACATAAGATCACTCCTTGACCCCCACCATAACGATAGTACACACATTTATCAGCTTCATTCACAACAAAGCCAGCAGATGTTAAAGTTTTGTCAAACTTCTCGTGCCATTGTTTTGGTGCTTGTTTTAGGCCATACAAAGATTTCAATAATCTGCATACTTTATTTTCCTGTCCAGAAATCACAAAACCATCCGGTTGATCCATATAGATTTCTTCCTCCAACTCTCCATTAAGGAAAGTTGTCTTCACGTCCATTTGATGAACATGTAGACCATAGGAAGATGCACAAGGAGCACTCTGATGGTAGTTAGTCTAGCTACAGGAGAATATGTATCAAAGAAATATTCTCCCTCTCTCTGGGTGTAACCCTTGGCCATAAGCCTTGCCTTGTACTTCTCAATAGTTCCATCAGGTCTTAGTTTCTTTTTAAAGATCCACTTACATCCTACAGGTTTACACCCGATAGGACGATATGTGATCTCCCAAGTCCCATTAGCCATGATAGAGTTCATCTCGCTATGAACTGCCTTTTTCGAATACTCAGCATCAGGAGATGCATAAGCCTCAGAAAGAGTCTTTGGCACATCATCCACGAGGTATACAATAAAGTCATCACCAAAGGTTTTCTCAACCTTTTGTCTCTTGCTTCTGCGAGGAGCTTCTGCGACTAGATTGTTATCCTCCTCAGGGATATCACATATTGGTTCAGAAATGGTGGGAAGTTCAGAAGTTTGATTATTCTCACTTTCAATATTATCAGTTTGAACATTCTCTGTTCGTGAAGTACTGCCTGCTGTTCTAATAGGAAAGATATTCTCAAAGAATGAAGCATCTCTAGACGCCATTATTGTATTAGCAATAATCTCATGAGTTTCTGATTTAACTACTAAAAATCTATAGGCCGTGCTATTTTGAGCATATCCTAGAAAAATACAATCGACTGTTTTTGGTCTAAGTTTTCTCTTTTTCTGCAACGGTATATTGACTTTTGCCAAACACCCCCAAGTTCGCAGAAAATTAACATTAGGTTTTCTCCCCTTCCATCTCTCATACGGAGTAATCTCACTCTTTTTAGTGATTACTCTGTTTAGGACGAAAGTTGCTGTTAGAATAGCTTCCCCCCATCATGGCTTAGGCATACTGGCACTCTCTGACATGGCATTAACCAAGTCTGTTAGTGTCTGGTTTTTCCTCTCAGCTACCCCGTTTGATTGGGGTGAATATGGTGGTGTAAATTCATAGACTATTCCATGCTCAGAACAGAATTGGGAGAATTCATGAGAGACATACTCTCCTCAACGATCAGACCTTAATCTTTTTATTTTCTTCTCTAGTTGGTTCTCAACCTCGGCCTTATAAGTTTTAAAGCAGTTTAAAGCTTCATCCTTAATTTTCAACAAATACACATAGCAGTAGTGTGTTGCATCATCAATAAAAGTTAGAAAATATCTTTTGCCTCCAATTGTCAATAATCCATTCATTTCACACAAATCTGAATGAATAAGGTCTAAAGGTGCTAAGTTCTTTTCATCCTCTAATCCCTTAAAGGGTTTTTGAGGTTGCTTTGCTTGCACACATGACTGGCACTTTGATCCTTTGATAATTTCACATTTTGGAATTAAATCTAATCTGGACATTCTAGCAATACTATCAAAACCAATATGACAGAAACGAGAATGCCAATATTTGCCTCACATTTATTTATACCAGTTGCAACATTCAGATTATAACAAGACTCTAAAATACTTAGGCGGAACAATCCTCCGCTCTCATAGCCTTTACCAACAAATTTTCCAAACTTAGACATTACAATTTTATTTGACTCAAAAACTAGCTTATAACCATCCCTGCATAGGAGAGAACCACTAGCGAGGTTCTTCTTTATTGTAGGAGCATACTGCACGTTCTTCAAGTGGACAATCTTCCCTGAAGTAAGCTTCAGATCCACCGTGCCAACACCAAGAACAGAAGCATGCGACCCGTTTCCCATTAGGACGGAGGAAGCCCCTGCTGCCTGATAAGAAGAAAACAAGGAAATATCAGAACATACGTGAACATTAGCTCCAGTATCAACCCACCAATCAGTGGATTGACAAGCTGAAAAGACAACAGGTGAATTACCATACCCTCCTGATGTCGAGGCCTCGCCTATGGTCATGTTAACAGCCTTCTTCTTAGGCTGTTCACCATCTCTGATTTTGCGGAAACGACAGTCCTTCGCCATATGACCGTCTTTTTCGCACACAAAGCAGGTGATGTCCTTCAAATCCTTTTTCTCGGTTTTCTTCTTAAAGCTAGTTGTCTTGTTCGGTTTGTTGGATTTGTACTTCTTAGCAACAGTCTTTTTCTGTCTGACGTTTGCATTATTCTGGCCAGATGTGCTAGGTGCATCTTTTGCTCTTGCTTTTTCTTCCACATCGAGGGCTGCGATGAGATTCTCAACAGAAATCTCTTCCCTCTTATGTTTGAAGCTAGTAGCAAAATTGTAATATCCCGGAAGAGTTTCGACCGTTAATCAATTAATCGGGGAGAAGGACCTTAAAGGGAAAAGTAAAATATCAGTTTTAGGGGGGAATTTCTGAATTTTTTATTGCAACCTGGGCCTGGGCTTTGGCCCAGGTGGATTTCGGCCTAAAGGGGGGAGGCGCCACCTCCCCTCTAACCCTAGCCGCCACCCCCCCTCTCCCCTTGTGCGCCCCCTCCCTCCATTGTGCCGCCCCCTCTGTGGTGCGCCCCCTCCCCTCTGCCTCGCGCCGTCCAGCAGCGACTCCTCCTCTCCTCTCCTCCATTGCCGGTGATCAAGACCTCCAATTGTTGCCGAATGATCGGGGGAAAGGATTAAGGCGCAGCTAGGCAATTGGGTTCGGAGGAAGGGAAAAAGAAGAAGGGGAAAGAGGAAAAGAAGGAGAGGAGGAATTCGTGGAGTGTACGTGGTATTTCTACAGCGATTCGCCAAGGGTAATCCCTGTTCTTCCCCTAATAGATGTATATTCCATTGCGTAATCAATGTCGGTATTCTGGACTGCTAGAACAGATCGGGTTAGTCGGCTGTTTTGGGGACGATTCATGGGGATTTAGGTCTGGACTTTGCCTAGAGAGTTGTATAGGATGTCATTATCTTTCCATGAAGTGCTAGAACGCGTCATTTGGATCTCTGTAGCAGAAGTTATGATTTTATTAGCGGAACTGTTCTGCGGATCGGTGGGATTTCCGTCAGGTTTTGGGAGATCGAGTTTTGCGATTAGAAATTGGGAGAATTAGAGAACCTCAGTATAATGAAAGTTGGAGGTAATTGTCTTAGCTTTCCAGGAAGTCCAAGAAATCGTGATTCGAACACTCGTACAGAAAGTTATGGTATTTTTAGTGCTCGGTCCAGAGAGCCTGACGAGAATTTGACGTTTTAAGAAAACCAGTTGGTGCGGGTAGAATATGGCCGAATCAGAAAGGCTCACCAACTAGGTTTAGTTAGATAATTTAATTATCTTTCCAGAAAGTCTGAGAACGCCCCATTCGGATTTCTGTACCAATAGATATGAATTGTTGAAGTTGGCTGTCCGTGGAGGGGGACAGGATGCCGAAAGGATTTGGGGTTTTGGTTCAAGCTAAACACGTTGGGTTAGTTTGGGGGTGCTTTTATTTAATCTAAAAACTTGCTGCTGTTGTCTTAGCAATCATTATAATTATTATTCAGGAGGAGGAAGGATTCTAGGGGCCACGCCTTCTGATCATTCCCCATTTTCTCGTGGTTAAGGCAAGTATAATGATGGTTTAAATTTTATAGTGTTGATTGTTGATGATTGTTGCTATGAAGATGGTTGTTCCATGCTTTGAGAATATGTGATCTTGATCATGATAATGATATGTTGATATTGTTTATGGTAGATTGCAATTGAAAGAGTTCCTGAGAATTTATGATGCATAGTTGTTGTGAATGCAAGTTTTATTTGTTGAGACATTCACCTTTGTGCATCATGCTGATTTATTGAAGTCTTGGTCACGAGATGACCAAGCGCCGAGGTCCCCGACATGTTGTTGTCATGACGGGCTAAAGGTCCCCATACTTGTGGAGTATGGGCAATTGGTCCCTGTACCAGAGGGTACATGCATGGGTGTGCATTGACGGATGCACACTCCGCATTACCGGTAAAATGCGCAAGAGAAGAGATAAAGAGATTTTTGATCATATTGCATAGCATGTTTATTCATATGATTGATGGATGAATTTGTGAAGTGATGTTCACTTTTACTCTCGTTGCCACTATTTATATTTGCTGAGTCGTTGGACTCACGCTTGTTTGTTGTTGTGGTTGTTGTTTGTTTTTTTAGGTACCTACATGAGACCGGCATGCATGGGATAGAGATGGACTAGCTTTGTTGCACTTGCACGGTCCATTCACCTTGGAAGAAATAAAGAACCTTAATCATTATTGGTTGAATAGCTTAAGTGGTAACTGATTAAAGATCACCATGTTTAGAATGTAATAAAGGTTTAAAACTATTACATTGTTTACGTTCTTATTTAAGTATTGTGGTTGAGATTGTGATGGCAAACATAATTCAGTTTGTTTAGAATTGAATATTTAATGTTTTCTATTATTCAGATCATTTGTTTATGCATGTTGAAACCTTTGATTTACTCATTAAACAAAGGAGGTTCTGCTGAAATTTTGTAAGGTGAATATAGGTTCTTCTTTAATATGTTGTTAGTTTAGTAGCATTCCAGGTCATTGTTTGGTTGGGGTGTTACAGTTGGTATCAGAGCCAGGTTTAGGTCCGTGGTAATTGAATAATTAAATTGACACACAGTGCACAGTAGGATGGGAATGGGTGAAGCATTGCATTTACGTTTCCGTTATGTTGTAATGATGATTGTGGTTTGAGATGATATATTATATCTATATTATAAAACTATAGATATTATGTGTGGGGATAACCCATGTTGAGAGGTTGAGGTCGTGATTGTGGCCCTGGGCTGTACCAGGTTGCACCACCGTTAGCGGTATGAGAGTATGAAGGCGGTTACCTCGGATATCTGAGAATAGGCGTTGATAGTGAGTATCTCTAGAAGAGTTGTCCTCTTCTTTGACTTTGAATTTGGTCAACTCTAGTCCAGTTGGGCTCGATGAGTTTCTCTTGGGTTATTAGTTCATTACTGTTGATCGGTTGCTTTGAGAAAGGATAGTGTGTTTTAATTGGGCTGAATTTGTCCTGTAAAGCAATCATTATTTTCCCAGCCGATGAGTTATTCTTACGATTGGTGAACTTGGTTGGTGGTCAAGTTTGACCTTTATATTGGAGTTTTGTCTTCCTCATGGGAAATCTTGATCCATTTATTCGCTTGATGTTTTTGGGTTAATGAAAGTTTCCTTCTGCAAGTCCTTTAGTTCGTGGAGGCGTTTACTCATTGTATCTTTCTTGGGTATTTTGAGTGTTGAAGCTTAATGGATCTCTTTTATGAAAGAAGATGTTAAACCCTTTGACGATGTGTTGTCATGATAAGATGAGAGGTTATAATCAAAGCACTCAATGAATATGATATGGATTATCAAGATTGGGTTGCAGTGTGTGCATGATTGATCTTAGCTAAGATCCTTGAAAGGAAAGTTGAATAAGTTGAGGTTGTTCTCTAGTAGTTCTTGATGAGTTGTGACTGTGAGTATGACTATATTTAGGTGGAATCAACAGAGTTAATAACAAGTAGGGAGCGTTGACGAAACTGGTTTGATCACTATAGGTGATATATTTTGATAAGCTTCTCGAATAGAGGTGACCTGCGGGTCTCAACGGATTAATCTAACCCTTTGGGATGGATAGGTCCAGAAGATGTTAGAATATTGTCATAGTGGATATTAATCTTGGAGTTACCTTTTATGGATAAGTACTGATCATATGTAATTGCTAGGTGCATTTATTACGTATCGAAGTATGGTTTTGAGCACCACTAAGAGATGAACTGATGGAATGTAATTGGTGATTTTTGTTACCTGATGGTGGAGTGGTAGGATAATAGTATGTCTTTGATGAGAAGGTTGATCCTTAAAATTGTTTCGTTTACTAAACTGGTTGGATTACTTGATCTCAATGGATTCATTTAACTGTGTAGGAAGGAAGAGTTAAGGATGTTTTTGGTTTCTTGATGGTCTTATGTTTGCTAGTTGGAACGCAAATAGAGGAATGACCGTAAATCCTTCCATGACGGTATAATCGTCAACTGTTTACGATAACCATTAGATTGGAATTGGTGTGCACTAAATTGATGTTGAGCATTGCTAATAGGTTAATGATTGGAATTTAAGAGTGATCTAAATAGGTGGGTTGTGAGGATGACCTGGGCAGCATGCCTTAGTTAAAAGACGGTTTACTTCGATAGTGGGGTTTGTGCATTAGTTATCCTCTTGACCAGGTTGAGTATTGCAACCTTATAGAAAAATATATGAAATAGGTTATTGTGTTTCCCTGGGAAGGTTAATGATGGGATAGTGAGTTATGTTGGTTCATGCCAGGAGTGCATGATGTGATGTTAGAAAGACTAGCAGTTATGGTTGCTAGAGTGATGTTGATTCCTTTAAGAGGAGATTAATTTGATTGCCTTTCGTGATATTTCGTAAATAAAAATGTTTCAAGTTTTGCGGCGGAGATCATTTGGATCTCATGATTTATTTGGTAGTTGAACTGTTCCGAGCAAAGTGAAGTGTGAAAGATCTTATTGGTTCTTAAGTGGTTCTTGTGGTTTGGTCTTAAGAACTTGTCTTGTTCGAGCTGACCAAGTGTTGTTGTAGTCAAGGAATTGTTTTCTATGTTAACGGAAAGAGTGCATTAGGAGTATTTGAGGTCTGAAGCCAAGTTTCGTATCTTGCGATTTGATATCCTCTTCTTGGGGGATTGTGCCTTCAATTGTGGACTCCCCTTATGTTTTCCGAGTTTATTGCCAATTGACTGTTCCTCTTGGTCTGGTGTTTACCGTGATTGGTAAACGTTTATCTGAGCGCTGAAATTATTATTCTTTTTGGCCTCTTCTTTTGAGAAAGGATTAACTGATTCATGTTGCAAAGCCTTTAGAGATGAATGTTGGCAACTGGATAGTGGTGGTCGAGTAGATGATTCTGTGAGGCTTCAGGTGTCAAGATGTTTGAGATGCATGGCGCAATAAATCGATTTATTAGAATAATCCTTGGAAAGGATTTGATTTAAATAGAATGTTTGTGTTTGGAGTTAATAGGTTTCGTTGTCGCAACTAGTAGGACCTATAGCGAGATGTGGTCCAAGATCTTGTGTTCATCTTGATAGAATATTAGAATTAGCAAGTATGCAAATCTTGATTAGTTTCTCAGAGTATCGCATTTTGGGTACTCGGTAAGATTGTGTAGAAGATTTATGATGAGAGTAGTAGTATAGAGGAATCTAATAGTCGTGTTAATTAATGGGATAGCAAGGATGGTTGAGTTATTGTTAAGGATGACTCGGCCTCAGTGAGTAACCCTTTGTGAGATAGATTATCTCTAAGGATAACTTGGTCAATCAGTTAGAAATGGCTACTTTGTGGTCGCGTAGCTAAATTTGATTGGTGTGGGTTAGAGAAGGTCTAAGATTGGTGAAATGAATCGCCTTGGGCGGTTACTTGATTGGTGAGAAGCGTTGACCTTAGTGACCGAGGTTATGGTTGAGTTGTGTGAAAAGTTTAGTCATTAGATCTGAGGATTACCTATCAATTATACCAGAAATTCATTGTAAGAGTCTTAAAGGATGAAACGTGGGCTTTGCATTTTTTTTATGCTAGCATCTTGGTTTTCCATGATTAGATTCCAAGAGTTATGGTGATGTTTGATAGAATCCTTGGAAGCAGAAAATGAGCATGAAGGTGGTGAATTTAAAGTTGATCATCCTTAACAGATTCAGGTGATGTGAATGTGGCTGTAAGCTATATCGTGGTGTGTTGGGAATTATTTATCAAAGTAATTCCTTTGCTAGAGAAGTTGATCAGGGTATGTTATTGTGGATTGAAAGAGTCTCTTTACATAGGTGTGGAATTTGTGTTCAGCTTGGGCATAGCCTTGAGGTTGCTAATTTAAGAGAAAAGAGTTAGAATGTTATGCGACGATTTGGGATCCTATGGTTTAAGAGAAAGTTAAATTTTTAAAAGAAAGATGGTGGAAAAGAGTGTGATCTTGCTTAGTGAGATATTCTCTTAGTTTTACTTGAGCTTTGTGTTTATGACAGATGTCTATTACATATTGAGTGGGTTCTTGTCGGTTTGTCTGGTTCTTTCCAGTTAAGAAAAAAAAAGTTAATCGGGTTATTCGAGGGGTTTTGTTTTTGGCTTATGTGGCATTTATTTCTAAACTGTCTCCTTGAAAGGTGGAAAAGTTTTCATGTTGAGTCTTTGTCTTTGGATTGGGCTCTTCTGAAGGGAAGATGGTTTTGAGTTGGTTGCATTAAGACTCTTTTGTTTTCAGTCGGGAACTGTTGTGCGTCCCTGGTTAAAAGAGGTGCTCATTATTAAAGTGAAGAGATCGATTGATACAAGGATCAAGAGTTTTGTGTGTTTGTGCAGGTTGTGTGGTTTAGTACCCAAGGGAAGGTTGGTCCAAGGTATAATGGTTGTTTCTGAAAGTTGGAGAGACTTGGTAGAGAGCGTATTGCTAGAACCGTCTTGAGTCCTAGTGTAGCGCACAGATCGTTTTGTATGACCTAGTGTCGAGGGAGTACTGGAGGAATCTGGAGCATGAAGTTTTATTTGAGCCGTTGACCCACGGGTAAGACCGTGCCTTCGAGACGTGTCCGTCGAGTGACTCTTGAAAGGATGGGACAAGTAGTAAGGCGTAACGCGTCAGTACGTCAAGGTGTTTTTGTCGCAGCAGACCGAGAGAGAGGCCACTTGGGAATTGGAGTCTCGCATGCGCGAGCAATATCCGGAGTTATTCACAGCAGGTACGTGGCAATGTTAGTAAGATTTAGCTGTGATTATTCTTCTTGGCGTAAGCGTGGTTAGAATTCGGGGTCGAATTCTGTTTAAGGGGGGTAGAATGTAATATCCCGGAAGAGTTTCGACCGTTAATCAATTAATCGGGGAGAAGGACCTTAAAGGGAAAAGTAAAATATCAGTTTTAGGGGGGAATTTCTGAATTTTTTATTGCAACCTGGGCCTGGGCTTTGGCCCAGGTGGATTTCGGCCTAAAGGGGGGAGACGCCACCTCCCCTCTAACCCTAGCCGCCACCCCCCCTCTCCCCTTGTGCCCCCTAGGTACCTACATGAGACCGGCATGCATGGGATAGAGATGGACTAGCTTTGTTGCACTTGCACGGTCCATTCACCTTGGAAGAAATAAAGAACCTTAATCATTATTGGTTGAATAGCTTAAGTGGTAACTGATTAAAGATCACCATGTTTAGAATGTAATAAAGGTTTAAAACTATTACATTGTTTACGTTCTTATTTAAGTATTGTGGTTGAGATTGTGATGGCAAACATAATTCAGTTTGTTTAGAATTGGATATTTAATGTTTTCTATTATTCAGATCATTTGTTTATGCATGTTGAAACCTTTGATTTACTCATTAAACAAAGGAGGTTCTGCTGAAATTTTGTAAGGTGAATATAGGTTCTTCTTTAATATGTTATTAGTTTAGTAGCATTCCAGGTCATTGTTTGGCTGGGGTGTTACAAAAATCCCGCAACGAGGCAGGGAGTTTAGCAACAATACCCGCAGCCACAAACTTTGGAGGCAACACACAGCCCAAGTGCGCAATCTCACCGACTAGTAGCTGGACTGCTGGAGGTCATGAGCTTATTCCACTATGGACTTATCCTCATCCATGCTAAAGTCAAAAAATTGCTCACATATGCAAAGCCATCGACCTACCTCTGCCTCTGCATATTTATGCTCTAGTGCACACCACAACTCTGTGGTGGATTGTAGTCCACATACACATCATAGAGCTGATCTGCCAGAACAGTCAGAATGCAGCCAAGAGCAGTATTGTTCGTATTTTCAAACTGCATGTACTGCTCAATCGTAAATGGGTATTGCGGGTGGATAACCCACCACAGCCCCAAAGACATGAGCCAAAAATTGGCTCTAGTCTGCCATCTACGAAAGTTCTGACCAGAAAACCTCTCAGGTTTCATCGCATCAGAAGCACTAGCCATTGCTGTATTGCAACAAAATTCAAAATAAGGTTTCTGGAATGTTACAAATGTGGGCAATATTTTAATTCCAAGTTTTATTAGGAGACAGAAATAATAAACTAATGATGCAAAACTCACAACTAACAGCAGGCTACTCATCATATTTCAGAATATACTCAAGAAAAATGTAAAAACTAAGTCGTACGTGCGCGTGAACGACTTACTTGTTAGCCTGATAAAGAACAGGAAGTCGTGCAGGCTTGACGCAGTGCAGAACGTAGATGTCGCAGTGCACTGAGCGGTCGCGCAAATGCACTGCTCAGAAACCTTATTGCCGCCCCGTGCAGGTACTCTCTGGGCAACGGTTCGGAGATAGCCGCTCTCCCTCCTTCCAGGTGCACGCCGGGAAGAAAGGTCGACGAGGCTCAAACAGCACAGCACAACAGAGCAGAAAGTAGGGGAAGAATGGAGGTGCAAAATTCTCTCTTTCTTCCTAGACGTCTCTAGGCCCTTTTAAGGGCGCTGCAATTATTCACTAGTAACTGTTGCGTTTTAAACAAAATTATGCACTAGTAACTGCCTCATGAAATCACAAATTAAGCAGTGTAAATTCACTTGTAATTGCCTCATTTAAATGTTTAAATCTCATTCAAATAAAGAGAGTGAGGTGCATGGTTCAGCAAAAATAAAAATGGACTTGGTCTGCCAAGTGGCGCACCACGTCACAGCACCAAGTCACAAGTCACGTGATTTTCACGCGAAAATACGCAAATACGCGTGCGCGCGTGCGCGCGTGTGTGACTAGACAGAACTATCCTCATACCATCTCTTTCCATATTCAAGGAGTGGGGAGGACTCCACCTTATAAATCGGTCTTCCTCACCCTGCCTTAGCAATATGGTACTAAACCATGCATGCTTTGGAATTAAGGAAATAAGCCATAATTGAATGGGCCAATTTCTAACAGTTGACTCCAAGACTTACAATCAAACTACGAAACATTGTAACAAATGTAATCACATACAAGATTCAATTCCCACCAAATACTTGTTTAGCTTGGCAAAAGAATTTCCTTTTTTCACCCAAATCAAATTCGGTAAATATTTATTATATAATACTTAATATCTAATTAGCCTTGAGAGATTAAACAATCAATCATTGACTACCCTTCTCCGTAAATGGCGGAACTTCCGGAGACCTGCGACAATAGACAGCGTAACGCTAGACAGTGACATGAGTTCCCCTATCCGCCATATTCACCTAGATTAGGCTTACCGGACGATGTGGCCATGCTCCCTGCGTACCCTAGCAACGCTTTTCCTTTGACTTGTCGCGCATCTCACTCCACAATGCCCATCCCTACCACGGCGCCGATCTCCCACCACAGCACTGAGCTGCCATCCCAACCAAGGCACCCATCCCCCAGTGTCGATCCCCAATCGAAACACCCATCCCTCGCACCGATCCCCACCCCAGCATCGAGCCCCTACCACTGCACTCATCCCCCACCACCACGCCCAACACCACCACGCTGTGCCCACCCCTCCCATCGCACCTAACCTGCCCATACCGCTACGCTAAGCCCCCCCATCACCACGTCATACCTGTCCCCACCACAGCACTGCACTCTCCCCCCAACAAACCCTAGCCCTATGTCTGCCCTCTCGATTCAACCCAAGCCCCACTCCAGTACTATCCACTATCCCATGTCCTCCCTTCTCCCTAAATTCTGGTGCTATTTTATTTTTTTATAGTAGGTGTGCCTGCAGGCAAGGGGAGAGAGATTCTCCTTTCTGGTGACCTGACGGTGCAGAAGTAGGTGGACCTAGGCATGCTGAGTAGCAAGGAGCACGATCACCAGGTGCTACTCGGGCATAGGTAGGAAGAAAGGCGGCGGCGCCAGGGCCTCGACTCTAGGAGTCCTTTGCCATGAAGATCTAATTCTTTTTGCCACTCGCGCTAGTAGCTTGATTGTGATTGCAATGTGGGAGTAGGGGTTGTGATAGAGTGGTGCTTGAGTGGGTTTACCGAGCTCTATACCATGTTGAGATCTGGCTTTGAGCTTTTAGGAGTCATTGAATGGTGATGTTACAATTAGAGTTGTTTAGGTTACTTTAGAGAATTTGCCAATTTCCCACCACATGCATAGTGTCCACAGAGAGCTAGCATACAAGGGCATATCTGGCCGTCGGATCAGGGCTGGAAAGTGTACCAATGCACACATGGCCAGGGGCTGGTTTTGCACCAATGTGAGCCACATGCATGGCCCATGAGATGAGCGTAGGCACGAAACTACAAGTGGTCTACCTGGTGGGTGGTCCCCTTTGTACATGGGCCCATGTATCAGTGATTAGCTACCTACATTCGGTGTGCGGGTGTACATACTTACAATAAAAGAGCTAGGCTTTATTACAAAAATATAGTTTAACAACCTAGTTTTGATGTAGTGGGCATGCAATCCCAAGGTTATTTTACAGTACAAAAGAAACTCCCAGGCAAACTTAAGCATGGCTAAGACTTAAAACCAATCATCTTCAGCATAGTAGGATTCTTCTTGAGATTCATCGACAGCTTGATCATTACAGTTCCATTGATCTTCTGTTTGTTGTTTACCAAGTAATGAGTACAACTGTACCCAGCAAGTCACAAGGATAACTTGCAAGGATATTCAAAAGAAGAGAATATACTGGTTCTATTAACTTGAGTGGATGTAATTTTTTTGCAAACAAGGAAAACAAAGAACCAGAACTCCTTAAGATTGAAGGGGTTTTCTTTCAACAGTTACTTACTCAGCTAACTCAGATAAAAACATAATAAAATCTACTTATGCCTCTCTATTGGAATCACCCATTAAACATAGTTTCATTTATACCAGAAGCATGGCGTATTTGAATGCCACTTATTTCACTCTGCAGAGTTGCTTAGCTTTACCCACAAGATTTCTCAGACTCTCTATGTCAATCGATAGACACGCTTCAACTAGTGTGTGACTGAGTTGAGAAATTAAGGTTTTTTACTACTCCATTCTTTATATAGGCTTTACCCAGTAGATCCACTCAGACACAGTTTAACTAGCTAGTCCTAACACTTCTGTTCGTCCTGAGTGGCCCAACCATTGTTACGTATAGTTTTGCCGTTCTGCATACCAACTACCCATCATCCACACTCCTGCTTCCTATAGAGATTCAATCGAGTTGAGCAGCTACTAAACCAGGGTTGACAAGTCAACACCTATGGTTGAGCGATCTCTGTGTGCTTTACTCAGTATAAGGTTCATGTCCTTACTTTTCACTTGCAACTACCAACCACATCCCCAATCATCTGTGCTCGACGGCACTACCACCCAGCTGCTCAAGCCTCCGCCCTAGGGTAAGGTCATGGACGCCAACAATCTCATGGCTTTCCATGATTTCTCCTTACCTTAGATCCATTTTAACAATTCTACTGGCCAAAAGCCAAGTCACTTAGTAGTACAAAATTTTGAATGAGCTAGTTTACAATTATTTATACAGTAATTAAATATTACTAAGTTTTCAAGGTGAATATGGCCTCCAATTAGAATAGGACATAACTAATTAACAAGTCATTCTAAACATTTATTTTAACTAAATAGCATTTCACAAATAACATTAATGCAAATATAGTAGTTAAATAATTTAAATTTCATGGGATTTAATATGATCAAAAACTTGTAACTTGTCTTGCTGCTCTGTAAGCTCTACTATCTCAAAGATTCGTTGTCCGATTTTGGTCCTTGCACGATCACCTTGGAAAGCTCAGGAGCTAGTGCAAACAAATAAAATAACACAAGCCGATGGTTGAGTCTAATCAAGGTAGGAAAATAAATTAAAATAAAAGGAATAAAATGGAATAAAAATCAAATGGAGGGATTTGGATTTATTTGGAGTTCAATTTGGTGGCAAGAAGGTCAAAAATGGATTCGCGGTGTCGAAATGATCGAAACAGCGTATTTTGTGTTTTAGGGGTTTTCGGGTTAACAGTGCTTATGAATAGTGTTAGGCCAACCTGGAGTGAACAATGCACGGCCCACAAGAAAACAAACTAGGCCACCCAGATGGGACGGCCGATTCAGTCCAAGCCATGCACGGCCAAGCAGCCTAGCGCTCATGTGCTCACGTGCGCGATGGGCGACGCGCAACGGCCATGAAGCAGCCACATTGGACCTGAGGTCTCTTCTTCCTCCGGCCTCGCCTCCTGGTGAAAAATAGAGGGCGGCAGCCATCTGCGACTCAAATTATCACCAGCAAAAAAAGGGGAGCACGGTTGGATTCCTTGGAGTAAAGGGAGTCCATTTTGGGGTTTTGGTAGGTAGGAGCATAAGTGGTGGTGGCTAACGGTAGGGGAGAAGGAGGCGGCTCCTATGGCGACTCAAGGCTTTTCTGGTGATCCTCTGGCGAAGTGGGGAATGGTTTGACCATCTATGGGACATAGGATTCAAGGTAGTGATGGTGGTTTGGTTTGGGGAATGCTCGACTGAGCTGTCCATGGAAGAGGCTTCTCAGCCGGCGATAGCTTCCGCCGCCCAAGCTCTCAAGATATGCTCACGGTGGAGCGAGTCCACCAGCGTGATTAGGAGACAAAGAAGGTTATGTCAGTGAATGCAATTGAGTTTTTGTCGATTGATGAAGAAGATTGGGTCTAGGGCTCATCAGGCTCAAGGGAGGTCACTAGCAGTGTTGTGGTGAGTAAGAGCTCAATTCGATGGTTCTGGTGTGAAGGTGGGAGTGTCACAGAGCTATCTATGGAGGTGAATGAGCTTTAAAGGCAGTGTAAGATGGTGGGAGTAGTAGGGCGGTTTGGTGTCTCCTGCACGTGTGTGAAGAAAGGCTGCGGGAGGCCTGCCGATGCATGGGTCAGCTGGGGGAGGTGGCATTGGCTCTCTTCAATAGTTGGTGAGGGAGTGATGGTAGCAGTACGGAGTGATGCGCGTGCATCATGGAAGAAAGGTTGTGTGCTACGGTGGGGGAGAGAGCGCGTGAAGCGAGGAGAAGGTAGGGAGCTGGGTGACTGGCCGGTGGGGCCCTAGATGTCAGAACGGAGCAAGGCGATATGAACGCAAGGGGATGCACACCCGTAGTTTGGAGCAGTGACAGGACGGCACTTGGAGCGATGCAACAGGGAGGCGGTGGAGAGGCGTCTTTACCGCTGGGCACCAGCAAAGGAAGGGAGGCAGAAGTGTAAAGGAGGAAAGCGAGTTTTCAAGGAAGGTTGCCAAATTGGGTAAGGAATTGAGAATTCAAGCAAAAATCCAAAAGAATTCAAATTTTTTTTGAAACATTGAGGTTGTTTCAACCTACCCCCCCTTAAAAAGAATCTCAATCCCGAGATTAACTTGGTCCAGGGAGCAAGTTGAAAAAATCCCGCTGCAGATCTAACTTTTTTTCGCAAGTTGACTCTGCTACAGTGTGATTCCTCCACTGTACTCTGTAGAATCTGATGTTTCTATTCCTAAGCTGCCTTTATACTGTCTCAAGTATCTACAGGGATTCTTCTGGGTATGTTGTCAGATCCCGAAGCAACAACTCCGAAACCCTCTATGTAAATCGCACTAGTCCAGGATCAGCTAGTGCACACAGTGATAACAGGGACACATATTAAACACAATGACAAACTTCATTTAGCTGGATATGGGCCTGATGGCCAAAGTTTACATCAATGGAACATAAGCCAAAATTAAATATAAGCAGCGGAAGGAAAACCGAAGCGGAAAAAGCCCACTAAGCCTGCCCATAGGCAAACAACAATAAGATGCGGCCTACTCGTCCAGGTCTTCATCGTAGTTAAAGTCATCTTCCTCTGTATGAAGATAGCAAGGTGAGTACAACCTTGCACTCCATAAGTCATATGGAGAAATGCAACATAATGATAAAGGCAACAAAGGAAGGTATATAGGATTATTTGAGTATAAAGCAGCATTTAAAGAAATACAGTAAATAGATTGAAAATGTTGAATTTAGTATAGTAAGTAAAAACAGTAATTGTAAATGAAATTAATACCATTAGTGTAGGCTCTGACCAAACACTAACCTAACCACGGGCATCCCACCCGGACCATCTTTTTCAAAAGATCTCGTATGGATTCCATCCATCCACACGCTTCCAATCACTCATGGATTCCATCCATCTACAAGCTTTCAATCTCTCATGGTTCCATCCATCCATAAGCTTTTCATAAATCATTTTGAAAAACAAAGTCTAATCCGTGAAAAACTTTACTCAGCATGCCCATGACCATGGGCACGGCTATCCAGGATAGATTATACACTCTGTAGAGGTTGTATAACTTTACCTACAAGACATGATCATCTCATATTGCCACGCAATTAACACACTTCCTTAGGTGTGCGACGGAGAGATCATGATAAGGCCTTTACAATGCAAAGCTGTCAACCTAGCCAAGCCAACTCTAAGGTTTCACCTCAGTAAGGAATCCATTAGACTGGGACCCCCTCTTGAGCCGAGTGAGACTTCTCATGGCACACACCACGCTCACTTTCAACCTACAATATGACTCAGGTTGGGACCCGCAAACTAATTAGTCAGGACTGTCCCATACCAACCTTGTGGTAGTATGATAGGGCTTTGCAATAGTAGCTCACAGACCGATCCTTAATTTGACTTAGGCTCAACCACATACCCCTCGTGCCCGACAATCAACACTATGTCACCGATCAACAGTGCATGCCTGCACCCACTACCTAACCATTAGCCTAAGTCTAAACCAGATTTTATATTTTATTTTGAAATATTCCATAATCCTTCTTGACTCACCGAAGTCAAGAATACATTTAAAAGCTCATCATTTCATGTGAAAAGGTTACCCCAGCCTAAAGTTATTTCTATGTATGTCTAAGCATTTGCTATAAAAATTCTCTAGCCATACTAGTGTACTAACCAGAGTTTTATTCTAGGGTGACAAGGCATTGAGGGATTCAAGGTCAACGGAGGAATTAACAAGTTGGCAATAACTAAATTTAAACCTGAATTGAAATACGTTGAATAAAATTAAGCATGCAATATAATTTAAATCAACATAATTTTATTTTCAAACTAGGTTCAATATGATCAACAAGTGTGACTTAATTTGCTCTGCGGTTTGGTGTGAATCATCGTCGTAGAATTCTACCGAATCGACGCAGCCTACACGGGAAAATAACCCACAAAACTCAAATAAAATTAAAATAAACTCAAAAAATTTAAATTGAGGGTAGAAATGGATAGATTGGAATTTTTGATAAATTTAGAAATTTGAATGCACTCAATCGAAGTTAGGACGAAGGAGAACGGGCTCTCGGAAATTTAAAATCAAAAAAAAGAAAAAGACTAATTTTCTGGGATTATTTTTCTAAAGGAAAATGGATTTATGACGTCAGCCCTGGGATTTTATTTTTGGCTGAATTATTTTTATAAAGGAAAATCAGGTTTATGACATTAGCATGACGTTAGCCCTGATTCATTTTTCGGACCAGAGGCTGACAGGTGGGCCCTGGTCTATCTGGACCAAGTCCATGGACCACAAAAATGGCTGAGGTGGCAGAGAGGGTGATATGGTGCTGACATGGCAGGTGACTGAGCAAATTTGCTGACGTGCCAGTCAAGTGGCACTGACGTGGCTGCCACGTGGGTCGGGGGTCTCGGGTGCTGACATGGCATCCACGTGTCTGCCACGTGTGCCTCATCGCTGATGTGGTGGCCAGATGTGTGCCATGTGTGCGCCTCATGGGCAGGAGGCTGACACAGATGAGCACTAGCGTGGCGCTGACCAGTTGAGGTGGTGTGCCACCGGGCTGCCACGCCAGCGTGGGCGGTGACGTGGCCGCCCGGTCGGTGGCGGCGCTCGGACGAGCGACGGCGGCCAGCGAGGGGTGGAAAAGGGAGAGGAGGACACGGAGATTTGTTTTCACCTTGGCTCAGGGCTCGGTGGGCACAGGAGGCGGACGACAATGAGAGAGGAGCAGCAACGCTACTCGGGCTTCGTGCGACGGTGCTTCGGCGGTGAAGAGGCTCTGGCAGCAGAGCCAAGGCTGATGAAGTCAGAGGTGCGGAGCTAGGATCGACGAAGGCCGAAGGGCGCAAAGGCTAGTAAAAGAAATGCAATGTCTGGTGGAGGCCAACGAAGGCCACGCAAAGTCCAACAGAGGCCAGTGGAGGCCACACGAAGTCCAGTGGAGCAAGGCTGAAGAAGTCAGAGCTGCGGAGCCAAGACCGACTGAGGCTGGAGGGCGCAAAGGCTGGTGAAGGAAATGCAATGTTTGATGGAGGCTACTTGAGGCCACGCGAAGTCCAACAGAGGCCAGCAGAGGCCACGCAAAGTCCAACAGAGGCTAGCGCAGGCCACACGAAGTCCAACAGAGGCCAGCGTAGGCCACGCAAAGTCCAGTAGAGACGATGCTAATGAGGACACGACAATGAAGAGTCAATCGAGGGTTGATCAAGTCACAACTCGAATGAGCATCGACGAAGTCATGATCATGAGGTGGTCAAACGAGTGTCGACAAGGCTACGACCCTCCTGGGTTGGATGACATTGCCGAAGGTGGGATAGGTGTTGACTAAGTCGACGATGGGACGAAGGCTTCGGAGCGGGTTATCTATCCCCACGCTTTGGACTAGCGTCGGTGAAGTCTCGACCGCGAGAAGGTCATAGCTGTCAGTAATGAGTTGACTATGACGCGGTGTAGATGAAGCCTTAAGCGTCTACGACTACAGAGTGGTCGGACAAAGTCTCCGACCATGAGGTGGTCGGACGGAGTCGCGGAGGCTCGACAAGCTATGGCTGACGACTGGAGCCTATCTTTGCTGTGTGCGGAGGCTGACTCCCTGGTGTACGTCATGCACAGAGGTTGACTCCCTAGTGTCCGATGATGAGAAACATCACTCCACCTCTGTAGGTGCGATGGGGTAGCCACCGAAAGTAGCCCCAAATATGGAAACATTTGGAGTGCTCGCGGCACGAGCACTCTGTTGGTAGCCTTCTCTAGCGCCTTCTCTAGCGCAGCTTCTTGCGCGGTCCCCATGGACAGCTACAATAGTGGGTACAGGGTACCCTTCTCCATGCGAGACACAGCAATAAGAGAGCTATAGAGAGCCGGTGAGTAAGAATGAGTATATCTGCCCCCTCATACCCCTCTTGGGGCTTATATACATGAATGGGATAGGATGGGAAATTCCCATCATACCCCTTAATAATTACAAAATGTGATGGTACATTGGTACATTCCTTTATACACACACTACAATAGATATGGTTACCTATGATGAAAACATGGTGACATTCTACATTTTCATCATAAATAGGCACTGTTCCATGATGATATTTTTGCATTTTTTCATGGATATAGCCTGACGCCCCTCAGACCCTAGAATTTTGTGACGAAGCTGAATATTTCATCATAAAACAACATCACAAATCATCATGGATAGCACGTAGGCTGAACTATGATGCTTTGTCCTAGTTCTATGACGATTGCACTGTTGTCATATAACAGCCCTACATCTATGACGACAGGAAGGCATCACAGATAAGCATTGGCAACTATGACAAACTATTTTTCATCATAAATGGATAGAACGATGATGCCACTTCAGATGGCACCACTTGTCAACCATGGGACCCACTTCTCAAATTTATCAAACCCACTTGTGAGTATAGATATCGATTTACACTGGATAAAATCAGCGGGTGACGGCAGTCAAAGGATACTAATCAGAGGCTTCAATTTATTCTATCTATATATTTCTTACAATCTAAACTAATTCCAATAGATGGACTTGCAGACTTAGCATAAAATCTTCCCCACCCCACGCAGCTGCGACGTCTGTGCAATGACTCCGGTGGTGCACACCTGCGACGACCGTGCCTGCCAGCCGCTCCACCCAACAACCACACTGCTCCACACCAGCCACACCCACGTTGCGTCGCTCTGCCAGTACCTTCGCCCACAACGGCCATGCCCACCTGTCCTCCCACCAGCCACACTGCGCTGCTCCACCAGCTTCTCCCACCAATGGCCCACCGTCCTTAGGAGATCCTCATGGATCTGCTGCTATAGGGCTACATCGGCACCTCAGCATTTTGGGACATGTAGGGTTCCTCTGCAAGGGGCATGTTGCATCTGCAGGGAGCACTTGATGAGGTAATTCTACTTCCATGATGCTTGTTACTTGAATTCCATGATGCTTTTTTGGCAAATTATCTGTTGGTAGCTATGAGCTTACTATTATAACTCTAATCTATATTAAACTCAAAGATTAGTTATGCTAATTGTATGATATGTTGGAGCTAATGAGAAAACCTAGGATAATAAATGTCTATTGTTTTTTATTTGATTATCCCTGTAACTTGTTCTTTTTCTACTAAAATCTGTAACTTGTGCTTATAATGATAGGTAGGTTATAATTTCATAGTACAGTCTTTGGGCTTGTTTTAATTCAACTAATTAATGGTGTTGAAGATATACTTGTGATGCATATTTTTCAGATTATACTTGTGATACATTGATAATTTGTATTTATTTCAATGATGAACAGATAGGCAGAAGTTGGATTTATGGTAAACTATTTAGCTCTGCATATATCAATGGTGTGAAGGAGTTCATTCAATTTATTTAAGCACGGTTCGATGAGATTGAGGCGATACTTTTCGCATGTCATGAATGTACGAATCAACAGCGTATCGCTCAGTCCATTGTGGAGGATCACATATTTATCTATGGGATGTCAAGTACTTACGCTCGGTGCGTACATCATGGAGAAGCATTTGATGTTGAAGTTATTGAAAATCCAAATCAGGGGAATGAAAATCATGATTCGATGGAACATGCTGCCATGGATGGGTATGGTGTGAATGGGGATGACGAGGACGATGATGCAATTCCAAAGTTGCTAGGAGACTTGTACACAGCTGCAGACCGAGATGGAAGTCAGCCAAAGTTTGAAAGTGTGTTAAAAATGCAAAGAAGGCACTTTACCTAGGATGTCCTAACTTTTCAGGATTCTCTTTTCTTGTTAAGTTACTACACATCAAGTCATACTATCGAATCAGCAATACAACATTTAGTGTCGTAGTGAAGCTATTGTCCTCTGCATTCCCTAATTGCACACTTCCCAGTTCATACAATGAAGCAAAGAATTATCTTCATGAATTGGGAATTGGATATGATTCAATCCATGTGTGCAACAACAATTGTGTCCTATTTCGGAAGGAGTATGCCAAAATTGATAATTGCCCAGTTTGTGGAGAATCAAGATGGAAAGACCCAGATGGTAGAAAGCGGGTTCCTTGGAAGGGCCTGCGATATTTTCCATTGATACTGAGACTGAAGAGGATGTTCTGTCAACAAAAGGAGAGGACGCACAATGGCACAAGTTGAAGAGGCAGTATATCGAGGGTGAAATGATCCATCCAGCTAATGGGAAAGCATGTAAAGACTTTGATAGAAAATATCCAGATTTTGCACGAGATGCAAGAAACTTGAGACATGGCATCTCTACAGATTGTTTTAATCCATTTGGCAACGTGAGCACCTCCTATAGCATGTGGCCAATGATTGTTGTGTTGTACAATCAGCCACCGTGGGCATGCATGTATCAGTCGAACTTCATGATGTCCTCACTCATCCCAGGTCCAAAATCCCTAGGAAAGGATTTTGATGTCTTCTTGAAGCCTCTTATAGAAGAATTGCTTGAACTTTGGATTGAGAGTGTTCATACTTATAATGCATTTACCTCTAGAATGTTCTATCTGCTTGCTACAATATTATGGTGCATCCATGATTATCCAGCTTTGAGCACTTTGTCAGGGAGGGCAACAAGAGGTTATTTTGCATATGTGCATTGTGACAAAGATCCTTTGTCAAGGGCACTGAGGAGGAAGATCTGTTATATTGGGCACCGACGTTACCTTCCAAAGAATCACCATTGGTGAAAAAGCTTATATTTTAATGGTGAAATTGAAACCCATGAGAAGCCTGGGGAATTTAGTAGAGAGGAGTTGTTGGAGCTACTGGAGAAGTTCAAAGATGTTAGACCCAGAAAGCATCCTGAAAATAAGAAAAGAAAGCACCAAGACAATGATGGGCCAACATTTAGCCAAAGGGTTCATCTATTTGACTTGCCATATTGGGCAGAGTTGAAGTTGCGACATAACCTTGATGTCATGCACATCGAGAAAAACATGTGTGACAACCTTCTTGGCACACTCAATATTGAGTTGAAGACAAAGGACACCATTAATGCTAGGCTTGATTTGCAAGACATGGACATAAGAGAGGAGTTGCACTTAGAGGACAATGGCAACTCATATGGTGTGCCAGTAGCATGCTACACCTTGACTAAGGAACGAAAGATTGCATTGTGTGAATTTATAAGAAATGTGAAATTTCCAGATGGATATGCATCCAACCTAGCAAGATGCGATGGATGCAAGGTACAGGGGCTAAAGACTCATCATTTCACATCCTTCTATAAAGGGTTTTACTTGCTGGCATCAGAGGATTTGTGCATGAGGATATCTATGAAGCAATTGCTGAGTTGGGAACTTCTTTAGGGAATTGTGTAGTAGAACTCTGAAGTTGGATGTTTTGGATCAGCTGAAAGAAGAAATCACAAAGATTCTATGCAAGATTGAGAGAATTTTTTCCTCCAGCCTTCTTTGATGTGATGGTGCACTTGGCTATTCATCTACCTGAGGAGGCAATTCTAAGAGGTCCAGTACAGTATGGATGGATGTTCCCAATAGAAAGACACCAACATACTCTAAAGCATTATGTGAGGAATAGTGCAAGACTGAAAGGATCAATTGCAAAGGGATATGTAGGTGATGAGGCATTGACATTTTGCCCAAGATACATTGATGATGTTGATACCAGATTTAATCAGGAGGGAAGACATGAAAATACATTGGCTTGTGACCTCTAAGTGTTTATGAATGGTGTAACTTTACAAGGATCCTCGAGGCTGACATACGTTGAGGATGAATTTAATAGGATGGTTTTTTTATGTGCTAAATAATTGCAAGGAGGTTGAGCCTCACATGGAGTATGTACTCATTTCTATACATCTGAATTTTATCTTATCTATATCTTGCTATTTGTCTCTCATGCTTGAATTAATAATGCTTTACAGCCTGTTCAGAGAAGAGTTAGAGAAAGAAGGGGCTCATGATGTAGAGAAAAGTCTTGAGAAGGGATTTCAGAAATGGTTTCAGACCCAGGTAAGTTCTCATTTTGTAATATTCAGTAATTTTGAGTACTAAATGAATTATCATGCGTGATATGACTTGTTGTTTACTTTTAGCCATAGATTGAGAGATTGTGAAGTGAGAAGCCAGGAGAGGTCAATGATGACTTGTATGCACTGTCATGTGGTCCTGATTTGAGAATCAATGGTACAACATTACTGATCGTGAGAAAAATAGGATGACACAAAACAGTAGTACCATGACTGATGATACATATAAGGGTTTGTTCATAGAATTTTATGGTTCCCTCAAGGGAATCATTGAGTTGCAATATATCTCAAATCTACAAGTCCATCGATCAATTGTGTTGTTTCGAAGTAACTGGTTTGATTTGGATGGCAAGAAGATGGGCACTAGAGATGATAGATATTTCAAATCCATCAATATTAGAGGGTGCTGGTACAAGGATGATCCTTTCATTTTGGCAAGTCAAGAAAAAAAGATATTTTATTTGCAGGACACAAAGTTAGGTAAAAACTGACGAGTTGTACAGAAGTTTGAACATAGGAATCTTTATAATGTGGCTGGAAAGGATACCAATGAAGTAGCTGCATACCAAGAAGAGAACTACTGTGATTCAAAATTTTACGTGGATGATGTTGATCCACTTATGCAAACACTACATCGGGAGGTTGAAGAAGGATGTAGTGTTGATGCTGCTGTAGTTAACAGTGTTAGAATTCGGAAGGATGATTTAGTGGATGAAGCTCATAGTGAACATGAGGATGATGACACTTTGATGCAGTACTGCATTCATAATGATAACTTGGACATTCCCATCGGCAAAAGTGATGATGAGTAATTGGTTTCTAATTCTACTTGTTTGCATTGTAATGTAAAGCTAGTCAATTATGGCTATTATTTGGTTTCTTGGTCTACTTGTTTGCACTGTAATGGATCTCAGACATTTTTCTCATTAAAACGCAAAGTATTCCACACTAAAATGCTGCTAGAATTTATATATGCCAAATTTTTCTATGATTGAATTAATTTGGATTTCCTATAAATTTAATCATAATCACAATATGTGATCTCTGTTCATGCTCGTCCCCCCCCCCCGGTCCGTACCCTGTTGTAACTAAATCTTAATTAAGATATATCTAATCACGACATGGAATTGTGAGCAAACAAGCTTAGTCTATTTATTTCATAAAATAGGGTAAAAAATATTTTAATCTTAAAATAAAAATCAATTCTTTGGTTGCCTAAGTTTTTGAAGTTTATTTGCCAGATTTTCTGCTTTTAAAAGGACTTTATCTTGATAAGTAATCTAAGTAAAAACATAAAAACATAATTAAATAAAAGATATTTTGAATTTCTATATGAATCCTTATCCAAATCAATTATTTGAACTCATTTGGCTTTTATTTAGAGTTTTTGTGATTTCTGGAATTTTACATGAATTTTAAGATTAAAAAAATTTTAGTATAAAACACTAGATAACAAAATAAGTTGGAAATATTTTTCCTAAGTCTAGAATAGTTCTATGAATTTTTGAATTTCTTTCGAATTTTTGGAGTTATGTGCTATTTTTATATTGTTTTTTTAGCCTCCTAGTTTTCTGAAAATTAAAAAGGAGAATTTAAATGTGGATTCACATCAAGCCGACATGTGGCAATAGAGATGTCCAGACTGGTTTGAACATCTCCATGGTTGATCGGACCGGTCCAAACGTCTCCATATCCGATCATGGCCATCCACGTGTTGGTAATCAAATATGCAGATGTTCGAACCGGTTCGAACGTCTTCGTATTCGATCATGGCTGTCCAGATTAGCCCGAATGTCTCCATATCTGATTGCCGGCATGTGGACAGGCATGATCGGATACAAAGACATTTGAACCGGTCTGATTGTCCGAACATCTCCATATCCAATTGCTGACACGTGGATGACCATGATAAGATATGGAGGCATTCAGACTGGTCCGATCGGCCATAGAGATGTTTGAACCCGTCTGAATGTCTTTTATTGCCACGTGTCGACCGAGAGGAGGCCAGAGCGGGAGTCGCAAGGATGGTGCGGGCAGCAACGTGGGTCGATCTGGGCCACAAACGTGGCGATTTTGTTTTACAGAAGACCTGACAAAATCAAATAAATGCTAGAAAATAGTAAATAAAGTCTCAAAATTCCAAAAAAATGCACAAAAATTCCTATAACCATTTTAGACTTAGGAAAGTTATTTCCAACTTATGTTGGTCTTTATTAGGTTTTAAAATAATGCCCTTTTTAAAAGCAAAAAAGTAGGCAAAGTAAATTTAAAATTCAAGTAACTAAATAATACCGACTCACTCATCTGAGCCACTGCTATCTCCTCACCGCGTCTGCCACCATGTGCATGGCCTTGTATTTCATTGATCATGTCTCGTGGGTTATATCAGCCAGTCCGGAGCTTGCATATTGGTTCGAAGAAGGTATGGAGACCATTCTATTTGTTGAGTGGCCGACGGTGGTCCAGTATACTGAGGTACAGTAGGCTAGATCCGATAATAGCTGATGTCTTCTTGCTGAGACATGCTGAACTGTTGGTCACCAGCAATAATGTCGTGAACAAAGGACTGGTCCAAACATCTTCTTTTTCTTTTTCTTTAGTTTTAAACTTCTGGAATACCATATTTTTGAATTTTTGAATTTTATTTCGATTTTTTTGAATTATTTGCTTTGGTTCTTCGCGTGTAGACTACAATAAATCTGGAGAGTACGATTTTGACATTTTGCAGCAGCATATCTCAAGCTTCATGGGCTTCAAATAATTTGCTTGCTTGAATTTTCTACGGTTTTTATTTGTTTAGTTTTTCAGCTTTTGAAAAAAGGCTTTTTCCTTCTCAAGAGTAATTGAAGCTTGAAGATGTCGATCATGTCTTGACAAAACACATGACATGGCGTCCATACAAATAGTTACTCATTTTTATACATTACAACACATTAAAATGTATTATTTATATTATCAAATTGTTATTGTACTAGAAATTAGCTATTTATATAATATAACAAAATAATTTCTTTTTTTCTCCTATATGCGCCAGGCAACCAAAATTTTCGCCGGTGTGCCAAAACCTCATGCGCCCAATTGAAATTTTAGCCAAACCCATGCAAAATGTCCAGTTTACCGTAGCAACCCATCCAACTAGTGCTAATTCTAGATAATTTTGTTAATTCAACTAGGCCGAACCTTATTCCTACCCAGTCGCACCCGCACTTCCCTCAAATCAATCTCCTCATCGCCACCGACCCCAAAGCCAACCTTGATGACCCAGACACCCACCGCAATGAAGTAGCGTCCATGACTCGATGACCCCGAAGCCCACCGCATCGAAGAAGCCAATGCTAAGACCGAAAGGAGTAAACGGTACCAAATGAGCTTCTTCTCATCCTTTGCTACTGCTGTTTGTAAATGGAGTGCTATCACTTATTTCAGGAACCCCATATGTAATAATCTTAATTTAAATTTGGTCACGGTTGCAATGTTTGTTATCCATGTAAGAATTAAGTCAATATGAGAAGTCGCAAATTGCATATATCAGGGAGAACAATAAAAGAATACAAGAGCTTGGTATCAACACGTTAGCAGCCATTCTTCAAAGAGTGTCAAATAATGTTTCACCTGTTAAGACTAAGCAATTAAAGAACTAGCGTAAATATAGCGAAGACTCTGGATCAGAGTATGATCATCAAGAGGATGAGGGTATTGAGGGAGATGAAATTGGCAATGAATCTTTAGATGAGGAGGAGCCGCTGACGGAGGATCAATATATACCTACTAGCTCAACATCCAAGGTGCTTGTTCTTCTATATTGGCAGGGGCTAAGGATGTTGGGTTCATATGATGTCTTGCATTGCTTTTCTATATTTCTTGTAATGCCATGTGCTTATTTTTAATAAGCTATTTACACATATGTATTATTCTTATGTATCAAGCATCAAGAACTTCTAAGAAGAAGGCTGATACAAATACTGATAAGAAGACTTTCAATATGCCTCCAGGCAGTGGCATCAGAGGTTCAAAGAGAATGAAAGCAATTGCCGCAGCAGAGCAATCCAATAGGGTCTCAACAAGGTCAACTGCCAAACAATTGCAATCGGATCCAGTTAATGAAGACAAGAGTGGCAAACAAGTGACACCAGATCCAGTTGCTAGAGATAGGACTTAAGAACAGTTGGACAGAGCAAAGGTTTCTCCGCGTCCTCCATCAAGCCCTCGATTTTACCAAACTCTCTCTCACTATATTTCCCTCCTGCATCGCGTAGCATCTGATCCAGATTGCCATCGTGCGACCTATCCTCATTGAAAGCACAGTCCACAACCGACATATCGTTATCTCCCTTAACGATATTATAACTACCTTCCTGTGTAATCTTCTCTTCACTATGACTGGTCCAACATGTATACCTCTTTTTGAAACCCTTTCAAATAATGTGTTTCGATCTGCGTTGAGTTGGCAAACATTTTCAGATTATCGCAATCAATGCATTGATATTACATATATTCTATCCCCTTCTTCAACATATCCTGCTTGGCCACTCTTCTAAAAGCAGGCACACCATCAATATGCTCTTTACTTACACAATTCTCAACGTACATCTAGCTTCAGTCTATCTATGCTATGCATGCAATAAATTATTGTCAAATTAGATTGATGCTCTTGTAGCTAGCTAGCCTAATACTTACACACAATTGTCATTCACCTTAATAAATTTTCCATCTAAAGTAGCTAGCTACGTATTATTCATGATGCAATATATATATATATATATATATATATATATATATATATATATATATATATATATATATATATATATATATATATATATATATATATATATATATATATATATATATATATATATATATATATATATATATATATATATATATATATATATATATATATATCAAGCAAGAATATTTTGAAGTAAACTAGGAGTACTAGAGCAAACTACAAGCTAGATCTAAACCTAGCTATCATCTCTCTTTATTATAATGCATATAATTAAAAGCAAACACTAACCTTCAAGCACCAGAACAAATTGATCTACAAGCACATTTGCAAATCCGCGGTATGCTTTCACCAAACTCCCCAAAGCCAGCCGCCTCTTTCAAAGTAGTGTAATACAGAGCAGATAGATCTGTCAGGACTAGCCTGGTGAGGTATTTAATAATGTAATGTATCATAGACACTTCCAACCATGAATTGTCTATGGTAGTTCCTTATCACAAATGATTCGTATTAAGAACCAGAATACTTCACAGGTAGTTCATATTAAGAACCGTCTGAGAATTATCATAGACATTTATTAACAAGAACTCTCTATGGTAATCGGAGACTTCACAGATGGTTCTTAATATGAACCGTCTGTGATGCATAATTATCACAGACAGTTCTATCCATCGCTACTAACATAGACGATCACACATGTAAAATTGTCTATGATAATTGCAACACTGATGAATTTGGGGAACCGTTTGTGATGAGGCATCTAGTGTGGCCTTCTCTGTAGTAGTGCTAGTTAGTAAACCAGTTAAACTCAATATTCAAAAAATTTCAAAATTTTTCACACATGATACATTGGGGAAATACCTAATTTAGATCATGGTGCCCAAGCATCATGGTATCCCAGTTAATTATTCTATAATTATATATACATATATATGAGAGTTATTACAATTGTATAAGAAATACAATTGTATTTTCATCATAGCATTAGAACCGTATGACAATTACAGCTCTAAGTTTAGAGATAAACATATGCATTACAGTATCTAGACGCACAATTACATTGTAAATTAAGCTAGTTTAATTTATATCAAATAAACTGCAATCCTACAAGCAGAACATATTATAACCGAATTTCCGCATAAAAGGATATATAGCCATCTAATCAATCCAGATTCAAATCCAAGCAATATGTGGATTGGGTATGAATTATTTTATCGAATTTTTTGTGTCATTCTTTGTCCTAGTTGGAGGTGACGAGGTGAGTTATATACAGGAATTATGGGGAGTGATGTGAGTGGTTAGATCTTCATCTAAGAATTGAGAAAAGTGACACTTGATGAATAGATAACCCCTAATCTTTTTCATGTTCCAAAGAAAATATGATTGTCACCTATATATCTATTTAGTTTAAATAAAAATATCAAAATAATGAATAAAAACCTATATATATATAGATTATTCACATGTTAGTGGCATTTTTTATAACGACAATTTTTTAGAGGTTGGGGACAATTGGCTAACAAAGTCATCTTACTCAAATTTTGATCATCCTCCGGAGAGATGAGGTGCCACACTATCGGGCTATATATGTAACTGTTGCAAGGACAATCCATTGTATTTGATAATTTTTTCCTTTCTTTCTCTCTATCTCACTTATCATATCCTCTAGGAAATTAATGATAACCCTAAAGTCCATATATTCTAAGGTCCTAGATTCCTTTCGTTTTTCCATTCCGATACGCACGCACGATAGGAGCACATGACAGATGACCCATTATATTTCATGGCAGGTCTCAAGTTTGACCTCTGAACTTTGTGTGGCAATTCTGTGTCTGCAACTCTGCATGGGGCCGACTCCATTTAGCACCGCGAGGGCAGTTGCGTGCCTAATTAGGGTCCATGAAACCCACATGAGACGGACATGCATATGCATGATTAAAGCAGCTAAATACAAACAAAAGAGCATATTTCCATAGCTAGCTAGGTAACGTGGACGGACCTCAGCGATTTATTTATGTATCTATCCATCTGCAACGATGGATTGGGTGCTTTATGTCATCGTCGTACGCCGACACACTTATTGGCGTGCGGCGAAGGCAAAGGCAAAAGCAAAAGCACGCAGTACAGCAGCTGGTACTATACCGGGACTGCAATACTATGTAAGATATCGAGTTGGTCAGAATAAAGAGAGCTAGGTACCTCGTCGCGTAACATAGGATGCATCGACCTCGCCATAAGCTAACTAATTAACGAGGACACGCTATTCTGTGCGCAGTATAGAATACCTATCGAAAAATTACAATCGTTTATGAGTAAAATTATTATAAAATACATATAAAATTACTGTTAGTTGTAACACTACACAACTAGTAGTAACTCTATATATATTTGATAGTAACTTTCCAGTGTGCACGACAGTAATTTTCTGGCGCTGAAAAGCTACTGTCATTCGTAAGTAAAGTTACTGTTAAACATATGTAAAGTTACTGTCAGTTGTAACGTTATATAATTGGCAGTAACTCTAGATGTATTCGATAGTAACTTCACTCACACATGACAATAACGTTTCGGCGCACACAATACGCGTAGGCGCAGAATAGCGCATATGTGTAAACACACACACTATTCTATGCACAAGTGTAAAATGCACGCTGGAAAGTTACTTCCAGTTGTGAGTGAAGTTACTGTCAAACACATGTAAAGTTACTGTCAATTGTAACACTACACAACTGGCAGTAACTCTATATGCATTTGATAGTAACTTCACTCATACACGACAGTAACTTTTCGGCACACATAACGCACGTAGGCGCAAAATAGCGCAGTCGTGTGTGTGTGTGTGTGTGTGTGTGTGTATATGTATATATGTGTGTGTATATGTATATATGTGTGTGTATATGTATATATGTGTGTGTATCCAGGATGTAAAATACCTAAGCTTAAGGGAGACACCAGGTAAGCTTCATCAGGCTTCAATCCACCCTCTGGCCCACCTTGAATCCCCCTCCCACAAGATGGGTTGGCCTAGGCACCCAGCAGCCAGTAGAGATGAGTAATACGGGGATGAGTTCATCTGTAGATCCACCCCAGGCCGTAGCCTGTAGGTACACACCAAAGAGCACACGCAAGGGAGACGAAGAAGAGAGAGGTTGTATGCACCTGAAGCTTGGCGGTGGTGGCTGGCGACGCCCGACAGGCCAAGGCCTGTATAGGGCCCATCAGTGCGAAGGTTGATCGAGCATATTCGGGCGATGGCCAAGGTGGTGAGGCGCCGAGTAGATCTCGGCGTGGTGATGGTGGCTGAGCTATGATGGCATGACCGCGCAAGGCGATTGAGGTGAGGGCCGAGGAAATGAGCAAGAGGGGCCGAGGGAGGACTTGCAGGGGTGCGTTGCGGGGTAGGACTAGCTATCCATCCCGGTCGGGGAGGCAACTGTCGACTAGGGAGTGGCGCCTAACTGGCAAGCAAGAAGAGGGGACTAGGGGTCCATTGGATTCGAATTGGGGGACTATCGGACTTGCGAATGAGGACATGGGAGCTGACGAGTTGTCGACCGACTGCCCACTGCCGAGAGTCCAAGAGGCCGAGGCCAAGGGCTACACGCCACATGCCACAGAGGTAATTAGGTAAACTTCTAGTCTTCTTGTAGTTGTAGTTCTTACTTCTTTTATTCTTTAAATTGAGTTATTGTTGACCATTTATTCCTAGCTATTGATTATATTGAGTGCTTTTACTTCTATGATTTCAGAAATTATATGTATCTCATTGACATTGACCAACTTGAATTCTTAGAGATTAAAACTAAACTTATGATTTATGTGTTCCGATAAGAATTGATGTGTCATATTTTGTTGATAGATTTGCTATAACGGAGAAATGAACTTTGCATTTGATACTGCAATTTAGTATGTGCCATTGAGTTTCCATGCTTTAGATACTACAATTTCTATCAGTGAAACTCAAGTCAATTAGCATTTTTTGATTTATTTCATACGCCTTCAAGCTGTTTGTGTTGTTTATGGTAGAAAAAATTGTTATATTTATCTCTTGTTGTTCAAACACATGTATGTTGGAAATTGCATGTTCAGGCATTATACCTTGCAATATGTTGGCTGCCATTCAAGTTGTTTCTGACAATGATAATATTATCATCTAGTATGTGTTTTCATTTCTAGAGTTTAGGACATCAATATAGCTTTACATGTGAATAAAATTTTGAATTGATTGCACTTGAAGATTTTGGCAAATGAAACTGTCTTTTGTTGATCTCTATTTACTGCAAATCTGGAACTAAAGAATTGATACTAACATTTTCCTTTTTATGGCATTATCAAGGTAACTATTCCATGTAGTCCTCCTAATTTTGTTAACTGTATTTTCTTAGCTTAATCTTTGAGTCCACACTCGATTTCCTCATGGCTTCGCCACTGCCTAAGCTAGCTATATAGCTAGCAAACTTGCTCACATGAGTTTTGGCCCTTAATTACTCTGCAAAGGAAATAAACGAACAACATGTGCAGGTATATTTTTATAGTCAGATTTTCTATGCTCCCGTCTTGGGACTGATTAAACATGCACTACACAGTAACTCACTACACAGATTGCCAAAACACCGTGTGCTCCCTACCATTGGAGAACAGAATAATAGAACACGGCAAAACGATACCCGTGTGAGTTTGTGATCAATTGCACTTTTTGGTAGCGCTGTGATTAGTTGCTTAGCGGTGCCCTATCCATCTATTAAGCTTACATTGGCAAAATGAGGATTTGCTCTTTCTTTATATACTAATTAAAATGAAGTGGTGATGATGGTGATGATATGTCCTCCTCTTCCAACTCCACCTTCCATCTCCCTAAAAAATCTTTAACAAAACAGAAAAACTATCTCCTAATAATTAAATTCCACCTTCAATTTCTGAAAATTCTATAACAAAAGGAAACAGAAAAATCATCTATAAATGAACACGTAACTTGGACCAGGCGCGCAGCGTAGCCTATGACACGGTGTATGTAGAGCGCAGAGGCGTGGAAGCCTTTTTTTGGAGGTTAGCCGAGCTCGGACACGAAGTGGAATATTGACTCCATATATTAAGATAGTATGATATTTTTTATCCGTAGCAAAACATAAGCATTTAATTAGTTGCTTTCTTAAAAAATCTATAGAAACCATGTGGAATCTTGTGTTCCAAACAGACCTAGCTAAAACAGTGATTGCATTCTGGTATCTAGCATGCATGCATTACCAGATCCCGCAACCCCAAAAAAGACATTTTTCTGAACATATATATGGACTGAGATTGGGTTGGCGCGAACCACAGGACGTACACGTACTACCATAATTTGGACATCACGGTCCAACTCAGAATCTTTCCAACTGCTGCAGATTCCTGAGTACTATCATATATACCAACAATGAAAAACACATACGCATTACAGTAAAAAGAACGCACATCGAATCTAGGCAGCGATGGATCCAGATTAAATTTTAGATTACATTGAAAAACCAGCGTTTCCACTTTCACTAGTACTTGGGTTCAGACCGTTCGACACAATGCTAAAATAGTTCTTCAAATCTAATTAAATCAACCAATCACAAATCACAAATATATTACAATTTTAACTTTCCTTAATCCGCCATTTCCCCTCGCTTACATTTAGCTTTGGAGTAGGCTTTGAGCTGTTTTGAGGAGCCATCTTTGCTGTCAATGCTGCGCGTGCTTGACTCGGCCTCATCATGTGCTTCCGCTAAGCGCCTCGCCTCTGATCCCTTCTTGTCACGCACCTCCGCACCCTCGAGACCGCGATGCTCCCCGCCCCTGACTTGTTGCTGGACACATGGCTAGCACCCTCTTACCGGCTCTCCGTCGGCGGTGCCACCTAGTGCCGCAGTAGTCAATTGCAATCGTGACATACCCCATGGCCCAGCGCGCATGATGCGCTCGTCTCCGCCGGTTCACCGCTTGAACCAACACGACACGTGCCGTCTTCATCTGCTCACCGCCGTGTGCCTAAGAGTCCTCTCACCTCTCGTTGGCTTGCTGGCGATGCTGCACTTCGCTCAGCCCCGCCTTCACTCCAGACGTTGCCACCAGCTAGATTACAAATGGGGATAGAGACTTCAGAGTGGTGACCATGTGGCTCGAACAGTGGGCCTCCTCACTCATGCGACCAAGCCAGCAGCCCAAGAAGCTCGCTAGGCAGGCCTTAATGAATAGCCACTACCTTCTTTCTCCTCAAGACAACACCTACTTCATCCCTGATGGCTAGGCTTTGTCTGAGCTTGCTCTATTGCTAGATCCGCCTCTAAATCCAGGACATGATCTTGCGTAGCCCCCGTACGTGCTCAGGATGCACGCGCAGCCGTACAGCCATGCCGACAAAATCCCACTGTAGATCGCATGCGCCGTGTGGCCGGCGATGCTGCACGTACGATTGCTGGGAGCCCAGTAAATCCAAAACGAATCAGAGCTCGGTGACGACGACGGAATAATCAGCCACAGAAAGATTCGATCGAATCCGTCGATGCGATCGGATCAGCGGCCGAAAGAGCGCTGCTAGCTATCTGATGATCAGCCATTCCCGCCGCCGCCTGCTGCAACTTGCCAATTAGCTAGGTTTGTGATCCAGGAGACGACGACTAGCTAGGGGTCTAGGGTACGTTAGCTAGATAGATAACTTGTGATGCATATATGCCTTCGCCTGCATGGACCACGCACGCAGCAGCAGCAGATTATATGCATGATCCAATGATTAGTACGTGACACGCAGGGGCATGCAGCGGCAGCGGCCAAGGAGCCCGTGATCTGCAGAGGAACACATCTCGGAAACGCGTGCACACAGTACGCACATCTAGGAATCGATCGTGCTTGGACCCGGCTATGAATTGACAGAGGAATCTAGCTATGTTTTTTGTTCGGAAGTGGAACAATGGAAAGACGTATTTTTAGTATAAAAAGGAACGGATGGGGGTGAGTGACTTGGATGTAAGCGCTTTTCTTTAGCGTACTTTAGAAATACTCTTTTTCCACTTTCTATTTTGTAAGGTGTAGGACGGTTCAAAAACATTTTAATTTGCTTTGTAAAAATTGAAAAGTGCTTGTACCGTAGCTGTCCTCTTATTAGAAAATATCTAACATATTACATACTATACTCACACCACCCACATGCACATGCACGTCTTTAAACACGCTGGGAATTTATCGAAGGCATTTGTAAGGTCTCACGAAAAGTGGGCATTCGCTTTTGCACAAAACACCCATATATATGTGTACTCTTAAATACGGTAGACACCTACATCATAATATGAGAGTTGAATATTGGTGGGCTGGATGTACACCCGTACCCATCTGTTCATATGTCTGCTTCCATATCTAACCACTGCTACAGACAGCCCTATTACAGACGGTTCGGAACCGTCATCACAGACGGTTCCTGAACCGTCAGTGTTTAGGTGTCAGTGATAGTTGGTGGTTATCACAGACGGTTCCCGAGCCGTCTGTGATAAAAACATTACAGACGGTCTTGATTACTAACCGTCTGTGATAGACGAGTATCACAGACGGTTGTTTATCAAAAACCGTCTATGATAGTCTTGTATCGTTGCCAGGTTGCTTCGGCCCTTGGATAAGTAGTGACATCAAAATATATTTCCGCTTCATACACAGCCAAGGAGGAAGGTTGTACATGCACAGAGTCACGGGCCAGGTGCTATGTCGGCTGCTCATGTTACCAAAAGGATTCATTCCATCTGTACTCAACTCAAACCTTATATTTCTCAGTTCCACACCGAAATCTACAAACATCCTATCGATGTTCCTCCACTGGGCAGAATCAGCAACATGTCTTATCATTCCGTCTTTCTTACGCTGCTCGCAGTGCCAACGCATCAATCTTGCATCCTTGCGGCTTGCAAATAAACGCTTCAAACGGGGGATTACAGGAAGATACCACATCACCTTAGCAGGAGGTCCTTGCTTCACCTCGATGCTCTTCCCATCATCAGAGTCATTTTTACGCTTGTATCGGGATGCTTTGCACACCGGACAAACATGTAAGCTAGCATACTCTTTACGGTACAGGATACAATCATTCCGACATGCATGTATTCTTTCTACTTCCATTCCTAATGGACAAAGAATCTTCTTGGCTTGGTAGGTGGTTCTTGGCAACACATTTCCCGTTGGAAGCATGTCCACTAGGAGACCTAATAATGCCGTGAAACTCTTGTCGGACCAACCATTGCTTGCCTTCAATTTTAGCAGTTCTAGAACTGATGACAACCTCGTGTATTGCAGCTTGCAGCCCGGGAACAAAGGTTTCTCGGAGTCCTCCATCAAGCCCTCGAATTTACCAAACTCTCTCTCACTATAGTTCCCTTCTGCATCACGTAACATCTGATCCAGATTGTCATCCTGCGACCTATCCTCATGATCGAAAGAACAGTCCACAACTGACATATCGTTGTCTCCCTCGGCTATGTCATAACTATCTTCTTGTGTACTCTTCTCTTCACCGTGACTGGTCCAACATTTGTACCCTTTTCTGAAACCCCTTCGAATCAAGTGAGCTTCAATCTGCGCTGAGTTGCTAAACATCTTGAGATTATCACAATCAATACATGGGCAATACATATATTTCATTCCCTTCTTCAACATATCCAGCTCGGCCGCCCTTCTAAAGGCAGACACGCCAGTAATGTACTCTTCACTCACACGGTTCTCAATATACATCCATCTTCGGTCCATCTACGCTACACAAGTGACAAATGGGTGTCAAAAATGATTATTACCTCTACTACTAACCTCTGATCAGATCACTAAGAATGTTAAGTAATTGAATACTAATCTCTGATCAGATCACTAAGAATGTTAAGTAATTGAGTATGCTAACCTCTGATCAGATCAATAAGAAGACAGTGATATTTTTTCACCCCCAACTCCCTAAAGCCGGCCGCCTTGCTCCACCGATGCAGCGCAATGAAGACAGATCGGTGTCGACATCCTTCAAGCAAGTACGCCAAGTAATTAATACTACACAGAATATCACAGACGGTTCCAACTACAAACGGTCTGTGAAAATTATATATCATAGACGGTTCATATTAATACCCGTCTATGAATTATCACCGACGGTTATTAATATTAACCGTCTGTGATTTCTGCCTATCATAGACGGTTCACATAAATAACCGTCTGTGATAGTCTCATTATCACAGACGGTTCGTAATATCAACCGTCTGTGATTTATGCGTATCACAGACGGTTCGTGTATAGAACCGTCTGTGATAGTCCTTCACAGACGGTTTACACTACAAACCGTCTGTGATAGTTACACGGGGATGAACTGTTTCGTCAGGCGCATGACTGCCAACTCGAAGCATATATAGCATAGCATTCGAGGCACATCCGAGGCCTGCTACTGTGTCTTGAGGAATGCCAAGAGCTAGTCTTCAGATGTGGCTGCCACATCTGAAGACCAGTGTGGCTACCACATCTGAAGACCAGCTCTTAGCATTCCTCAAGACACAGCAGCAGGCCTCAGATGTGCCTCGAATGCTATGCTATATATGCTTCGAGTTGGCAGTCATGCCCTGACGAAACAGTTCATCTTTCCCGACAAAATTCAAGGCAATTTTATTACAATAGTGCAAAGAAAAGACATTCCCAGATTCTTCGTTGAGCAGCCGACATAGCCGACTTCTTCGGTGAGCGACTATCCATCTGCTTCTTCCCACTCCTTTTCTACATCTCTGGTCTCTGTATCACGTACGCCAGTAGCGATGATTCATCTACTACTGAATCATCGCTACTGGCGTACGTGATCCAGAGACCAGAGATGAAGAAAAGGAGTGGAAAGAGGCAGATCGATAGTCGCTCACCGAAGAAGTCGGCTATGTCGGCTGCTCACCGAAGAATCTGGGAATGTCTTTTTTTGAACTTTTGTAATAAAATTGCCTTGAATTTTGCAGGAAAAAGAAGGATTGTTGGAGTGGACATCACATCTCGGCAGTAGTCGGCATCGTCGAGGAACATGCAAATACAGAGGCAAGCAAGCAAATAAAATAATGTTACCCATACCATCTGAAAACAATCAAATACAGAGGCAAGCACAACAACACATTCAAATCTATTACAGCTAACGAACCCTTCATGGCACGACGGTGCGTCTGAACAAAGACACACTTACGACACTTACGGCAAGAGTGTGTTGTCCAGCCGCCTGCCGTGCCGCGACGGAGGCGCTAGCTCATAGCGGAGGGGAGATGCATGAAGGAAGCTAGCTAGTGGATGAACTCACGCGTGACTAGTACCGCTGGAAAGGTAGATGGGGTTAATAATAAGGGCTGAGTAGTGGGAGGAACTGCTGTCTGCCATTCCATGTGGAGAGAATGGACGGTCGAGATTGAATTCCTGGGTATACACCAATTATTGGTGACCTGTGATTATCATAGACGGTTTGTTACACGAACCGTCTGTGTTGGCAAGATTATCACAGACGGTTCGAATTAAGAACCGTCTGTGAAAATTCACAGACGGTTCTTAATACAAACCGTCTGTGATGTCTCAATTATCACAGACGGTTCTTGTTAATAATCGACTGTGAAAATATCACAGACGGTTACCCGTATAAACCGTCTGTCATAAGCTTCATACCAGAACGCTTCGCGCGTGTTTCGATGCCAGAACGCTTCGTGTTTCGATCGTCTAGTTAACGTCTCTCGATCGTTATATGAAGCGTCTATATCATTAATATTTGGGTATACGAACCGTCTGTTCTAAAGGTTAAATATGCGTGCCTAATCCAGGTCTTTTCTACGTACGTACAATACAATATACAATACAACATGGCTTCTACTACTGTTCTTGTGATCATCTCCTTCCTCTCATCTGTTCATCACGAATTGTTCGACCGGAACCTTACACAGGCGGCCAGCAATTTGCATCTGGAGCAGCTTCTCCGCACCCGCCCTGCTCTCCTTCCCCGACTTTCTTGCATCCGTCAGCTTGACCTGATCCTCCGCCGTCGACGGAGGCGTCTCGCTGCCGCTCAAGAAAGGGAAACAGCCCTCACCCTGGTTCTTCTCCACAATGTGCGCAATGCGGAAGAAGCTCTACACGCATTGCAGAGACTGATGGATAGCCTTGCCGATCAAGCAGAAACGGCAGATTCTGAGGAATCTTTTCATGCTATCCTCTACGACATTAGGGATGCTGCTGATCATTTGCCCAGGCTGCAGGAGGAAGTGCTGAGGACAAGGGCAATCTTAACGGCGTTCGAGAATTTAGCGGCTGATCCTCCAAGTCCCCAAGTTGAAGAAGAAGCTTACGAAGCCCAAAAGAATACAATCTGGGAAACTCTTTACCTGTGCGACTTTTGTAATAAATTTGCCTCTAATTGAAATTAATAAATTTGCCTTTAATTTGTGATCTCTTGTCTCAGTAGTTCTGTAGTTAAGTTATTTGAAGCAATGTGTACTTATATATTAACCTCTGATCTAGAATATGACAGACAAAGGGACATCACAGCCGGTTCTTGTGAAAAACCGTCTGTGAACATTCCCAGACGGTTCTTAACAACAACCGGCTATGATAGTCGACACAACACAGACAGTTTTTAATAAAAAACCGTCTGTGATATTCCAGTATCACAGACGGTTCAGAGGTAAGAACCGTCTGTGATACTCCTTTTTCCCGCCACAAATACCACAGACGGCCTTCAAATTAAAACCGTCTGTAATAGTTTACAGTACAGACGGTTTCACAAAACCGTCTGTGATTTGCCGTCTACTATTAGCCTTTCTGTAGTAGTGAACAGATATTTGAGGGGGGATATTGTTCAAACATAGCTACAAACAGTTTTCAGCTTTAATTTTCCCTCTCCTATATATTTTTTCCCACCTTGCGCACTACCACTTGTGATGAGTGCTATTAGATGTTGGAAATTAAAATTGCAGACATGAATGTAATAATGTGTATAAAATACAAACGCATGTACCGTAACCACTCCTTTCGAAAATATTTCCCTCCAAACAAAATATTACCTATTTGTTACTTCAAAGTACTCTACTGTGCTTGCATGATGCATCCTTGCACATCTCTTATAAACGCAAGAATTCCTAGTTATTGCATGTCGTACATGTATGAGCTAGCCTCATTTTGTAAACTACCATTGATGCATGCACACATGCACAAATTAAAATGAATGCAAATTTTGATCGGAGAGGCTGCAAATCAACAGTTAAGTAGATAAAGTGCATTCTTAACTTCTTAATATTACTTAAGTGACCAGCTAAGAATGGGCGCAATCCAAGTGCAGCACTGAGTGCATGCATGTGAGACCTATGAGATGGAGAGTATGAATTCCAGGGAGACTTTTTTTTGTGAGTGTTAGAATCCTTTCTAATGATCACTACTATATAAAAAAAAGCTATACTAGACGTCTCATCACAGACTGTTCTGGAGAACTGTTGATACGGGGTCGCCCGATCTTCTCGACGTAGAAAGGATACTCACGGGAATCTTGATGAATCGTAATGATCCTCCAATGCCAATGCAAGGGACGAACACTCTTTAATCCGCCAAAACACACTCGTGTTGATTTCGCCGACCACCAAGCGAAGATCAATCGTGCACCCAATTCCCAACGGAAAGGCTGAACGATCTTGATTGAAGAGAACGCTCCTAATTCCCTATGGAACTTCGGCAGCAATGCTAAACTCGAACAAACTTTAGTAGATTGATTTTTCTCAAACGTGGTCTGAGCCCTAAAGGCTGCCAATACAAGGCTTATATAGCCCCTTGGGATGTCCATATGGTCCCCAAACCAAGTACAACTCAACCCTATATGGTTTTAGATACGAACTCTCACAAAAAGGAAACTATATTTTTCACCTGTCCTATTATTTCGGTCATAACTTTTTATCCGTGATTAAGTTGAATGTGGGACCAGATCCATTGCGTAGCCCTTGAAATTAGCTTTCCAGCGAGTACAAGAACACCTGAATCGAACTCCGTTTGTGAAAGTTATGACCTTTTTAGTAACTGCCTGTCAGGCTGTCCCGAACCGAATCCGAGTTGAATCCTGAGTTGAATCCGAGTTTGAATTGGGTTGAGCACGTGGGAAGTCCGAATTTGGCTTGAAAATCTTATCCAAAACTTGTAGTTTAGGTCATTGGGCTCCTCCCTCTTGCTTTCCCACTGCATGGGCTTCTTTCCTCTCATGACTCGTGGCCAATTGGTCCTTCTCCACTTGATCTTCTATTGCTTCAAATCTGAGAACACATAACATATTTGCATTAGGTAGTACGCTATTCTCATCTAACGTAATAGAAGACTCTCTAAGAAACAAAAGCACCTGTCGTTGAAGTAGCTTAGCTCTTGCTCTTGTCATAGGACCTTTTGGAGCCTCATCACTAGCTTTGTCATGCACACTTGGAGTGGATGAAGAATGTGTAATAGAGATGTCCTCATCATCCTCCCCCTCTTGAAAAGGAGTCGTCCTCGACTCTGTGCCATCTTGTCCAAAGAATGGTGATAAATCAACAACATTAAAAGTAGTACTCACCCCATAATCGTCTCCCGGAAGCTCTATCTTGTATGCGTTGTCGTTGATCTTGGCAAGTACTTTAAAAGGACCATCACCACGGGACATCAATTTTGATTTACGCTTCTCCGGAAAGCGTTCTTTGCGAAGATGCACCCATACTAAGTCACCTGGTTCAAATAGCATTTTCTTTCTAGCCTTGTTAGCTTTAGAAGCATAAGCACGTACCTTCTTTTCAATTACCTCTTTTGTCTTTTCATGGAGCTTTTTCACAAAATCAGCACGCTTAGAAGCCTCCATATTTGTACGTTCTTGTAATGGAAGTGGCATCAAGTCAAGTGGTGTGATTGGTTTGAAACCATACACCACCTCAAATGGACATAATTGAGTTGTAGAATGCACCGCCCGATTATATGCAAATTCAACATGCGGTTGACAATCTTCCCACTCTTTCAAATTCTTTTTGATCATTGTCCGCAGCAGCATTGAGAGTGTATGGTTCACCACCTCCGTCTATCCATCAGTTTGTGGGTGACAAGTCATTGAAAACAACAACTTTGTCCCAAGCTTGGCCCACAAAGTCTTTCAAAAGTAGCTCATGAACTTGACGTCACGATCGGAAACAATAGTTCTTGGCATTCCATGCAACCTCACAATTAGTGTTGCAATTATCGCAGACGGTTTTGTAAGCATGACCATCTATATTGCTAGCAATTGCTAAAAGCGTCTGTGATATATAATTATCACATACGGTACTTAACAATAACTATCTGCAATATTATCACAAACGGTTTTTATTAAAAACCATCTGTAATGTCTGCAATTATCATAGATAACTTTTAATCCTAACTATCTGTGATAATTCATAGACAGTTATTATTAAGAACCATCTGTGATAATTGCAGATATCACAGAGATTTTTAATATGTATCGTCTGTTATTACATCACTGATGATTGTTAACAAGAACTGTTTGTGATAATTCTATACATCATCGATGGTTTTTAATTTAAACCATCTGTGATAATGCCACGTCACCGATCCGTAGCATCTCCCCCTTGGATTCCAATTTCACTCGTCCATTCTCTTTGCATCGAACGGCAGGCACCGATCTCCTCCTACCTCTTGCCCCTTATTGCTCCCCCTCTCGCTTTCCCCAATTTCACTCCAAGAACCAACGCTAATGAGGACATCACTGCTGCTCTTATTTCATCCACTCCTTTACAAGAAGCTCCAACTACTCTAATTGAGCCAATAGGGCACAAGCAAAGAAACTACAACATCAACTGAACTTGTTCTTAAAGAGTATACTTTTGATAAGAATTTGCTACTACCTGATTCTAGCACCTTGTGTGAACTTAGGTATGAAGAGGAGGCTACACGCCAAGGCCCATTCGTTTGTTCAATGTGTCTAAAAACTTCAGAGGTTGTTTTGAGGCCATAAACGATATTTTTTTTTGTGGAGATTTCACTTTTCTAGAGCCTCACGAATGAATTAGAGTTGTTCTTTATGGATTTTCGGATGTAACATTTCATTAGCTTTCAAATGAGTCTAAGAACATCGAAAACGGAGTCCGTATGCAAAAATTGTAGCTGTTTTATTGCGTATCATTTTCAATTGATTTGTGAAATAGATGTGTTTGTTTCTAAAATGAACGTGAATTGGATATATATATATATATATATATATATATATATATATATATATATATATATATATATATATATATATACACACACACACATTTACTTATTGTATTTCTGCTTATTTCAGATGAATGGCTAACATTTCTTGAGGATATTCAATAAACAGAAATAGATTTACCAATACAAAATAATATCACAGACGATTCCTAGGACAAACCATCTATGATATATCAGCTATCACAAATGATTTTATCTATAAAATGTCAGTGATAGTTAATTATTATAGATTGTTTTGAGTTAATAACTGTCTGTAATAGTCTGCATCACAGATAGTTCGAAAACCGTCTATGGTGATCTCATGTTATTACTGACCTATAAACTCAGACAGCTTACGAAATCATCTGTGATGACGTTTTTGAACTGTCTATGATGACCTTTTCTGCAGTAGTGGGTATAGATAGGTTTCACAGGGTTTCATCTAAGTTTCATGAATTTCACAAGATTTCAGAGAAATAGTATAGGTAAGTTTCACTGCGTTTCATGGGGTTTCAAAAAAATCAAGCAATGTTTCATCCTTGTTCATCAAGTTTCACCCTGGTTTCAACAGATTCCATCCACATTTTGCGGGTTTCAAAGATTTTCAAAATGAGTTTCATAGAGTTTCAGCGTTTTTATCAACTATGCAATCTCAAAATTTTGAATGGGTTTCAAATCTGAAACTATAAGTTTCGTCCAGTTTCAAACATGAAACTGCAAATTTTGAGAAGCACAAGCTCCCAGTGTTACCCTTTTTGTCCTAGATTGAAAGAAGAACAAATTAAATGTGCCCGTGGTCGCTAGATTGATACAAATTCGTTCCAAAACCACCCAGAAATTTCAGGGGGGAAAGGCACACATGAGCAACTTGAGAGGCAAAGATGGAATTTTTACCTGCCCCTACACATGCCTCAGTATTGGGGAGGCAACTCCTTGCTGTCTGCGATCTCCAGCCCAAACTTCATAGAAGAGGCGTGGCCCAGCTTTCTTTTCGCAGCCCATCCCGTTGCCTTCGTGAGGCCCAGAAGGAGTCCTCCTCGAGGACGCATGGCCCAGTAGACAAATGCCATTTTTTTTTCTTTCGACAATTTGCTTGTACAAATGCTAAGATAAACACGATACATCATGCATAATTACTGACAGTGGACAAAAAGTTAACAAGGCAATTTCCCCTTTGAGCTGTGTGTGATACTGTGATCATCCCTTTGTTTAACAAATGGGCCGGATATACTTAGATACAGTTAGCCCACACGACCACTTCAGTAATTTGGAAACTAATTCGTTTTTTTTTCGCGAACAGGCAAAAGCTTTGCGCGTCATGCGTTACAAGGAAAAGACATTAATCAGTTTACAAAGTTTCGGATTGGTCCAACGAAGTCAGACCACCGGCGGCCGACGCAGCCTGAACAATGCTGACATATTACAGATTACTAGCCTAGGCTGGCCAAAGCTCCGTCAGACTCTTGCCCCCGCTTGGCTCCATAGACCATAGCGTGGCCTCGATGGAACGCACGAGGTCAGAAGCAGACGAGGAAGACGAGTTGAAGACACGTGCGTTTCTTTCCTTCGACAGCGCAAGGTTGTCAAGATTACCATCGAGTCGAGGACGGCCCTTATGTGCTTGACGACGCGTGGTCTTGCCGAATCATCCGTCTCGTCATCCTGCCCGCTGTCCAAATCCTCCTCTGAAGGGCATGCCACGAGAAGAATTTTGCTCTCGGCGTGGCCCATGCTTTCCACAATTGCTTAACACATGGGAAGAATTGCAGCCCGTGGAAGAAGGCCTTGTAAGCGGAATTTGCCGAGTATTGAAGGTGTCCACTTCCAAATAAAGCAACCATCCATGGAAGTCCCTGTAGCACCATTTTTTTTAATCTACTCTGTGGCATACGAATTTGCAAAAATAGCCATCTTCTCGAGCACCAGAGGATGGGAAGGGATGTCTGTCCAGCGCCACCCGATCATAGTAGGTCAGAGACACCACGGCACCATCGTCGAGCGTGGGAGGCTAGTAGCCAGCGTGGCAGCGGCGGGCCCACCCACCTACCACGGCACATAGGTGCAGTAGGACCAGATGCACTACATAGCCGTGGCAGGCAATCCCACGGCACTACACCGTGGTAGTGCCCCTGAGAAAAAAGTTATGAAATTTTAATTTGAAAGTTATGAATTTTGAATTTGAAATTTATGATTAAATGAAAGATAAGCATTAAAAAGGTAGAGAAAATTATAAGTGCATAAATTAATATGTGATCTACCGGACCGATATTTTATAAGGTTAGGTTTGAGCGAGAACCAAGGGGGAAAATAACATAAATAGCCTTGTGTTGGTTTGAGGGGGAAGGAGCAGTGAAGATAAAATTTTGAGCCTGACAAAAGAGTTCATAATGAATGTAGGAATTAAATGGCATTCAGGGTTTGGTTGGGTGCATATATTTTCCTCGCTATTCGTATGGTACAAATGGCAAGGTGCACCGACCACAGACCCGAACTACTACTACTGCAATACAACGACGCCTTTTGGAAATGAAAATACAGGATGTATGGGAATGAAGTCAGGAGTGCAGGCATACCTTCTACTCTCCGCATACTCTCCTATCTTCTTTGAGGAGTTGCTTGCATCACTTCTTATAGTTCTCTTATTCTCGCTGTCTCCTCTTCTCTACTTCATGTTTCATTTTGCCCCACCTGGCAACTTTAGCATGTCCATAGTCATAAAGGTTCCAGTCCTTGTTCATCATCCAACCTTCCCATGTGCATCTGGCTTTCTTTGGCAAGGACGATCAACTTAGTAGTGTACAATAAAGGTAAAACAGAAATCTCGATACATGACTCAGTGGCGGATATGAGGAGTAGTACTCGTAGATCCATTCTTGGGTGCCTCTGATGGTTATCCCGATCTTGACCTACACACCGCAACGACATCATATGATTGGAGGGATGTGCCCATCACGGATAGTCCATTTATGATAAGGTTCAAGGAAGTTGCCCACATGCTTGTACGGTGGGGAAGGCCTATCCGTTAGTCCCTTTCCCTTGCTAGTTGCGAAAGGTCCATCTGTTGATCCCTTTTCCATGTCTTTGCTACTGCTCTCAGTTGCGGGAGGTGTTCAACGGGTAAACAACTCGAGGGCATTTGTGTAGTTCAACATGAACTCTTACTTGATGAATGCCTTATTAAACTTGTCTGGGCCATCGATCTATTAGAAGAAGAAGCAACGCTCCTCCTGCTATGAAGGATTAACATTAGAGATTTTTTGAAAGCGTCAAGCAACATGAAGTATGAAGGGACAAAACTTACGCAATAATCCCTGCACATGTAGTAAGCCCCAACAGTGGTAGCAGGATGTTGTGTGGACTGGATGATGTATGCAGGTTTACCTTGGTCACACTACGGCCATGGAAACTCGAGTGGCACAAGAGCATCCTTACAGGAATGGTCGGGGTACGAGTCTACCTTCTGGCCAACCCACTTCTACCTCCAAACCATTTTGGCGTAGGTCGACATCCTCAAGCTTGGAGTATACCTCTCTTCCCTTGTACATGTCTTGTGCCACCACTCTTGGTGTGCTAAAAATTAGGCTATATGGAGTATGGTTGTGGTGGTGCAGTATGCCCTATTTTTATATGCTATAAGGTTTGGTGAGTGAATGTGCATTCACATCCGTGAGAAGAAATCGAAAGGTGGGATGGTGTGCTTAGTAAGGAATGCAAAGGTGGTGCGTGTTGTCCACTCAATCTGAGAAGGTGGCATGGTGTGGTCACTTTTAGCTGGTAAAGATGGTATGTGGTGTCATTTAAGTCTAAAAAGGTGGCGTGGTGTGGTCACTTCAGTTGAAAAAGCTGGAGTGTGGTGTCATTTCAGGCAAGAAAGGAGGCATGGTGTGGTCATTTCCATAGGAGAAGTAGGTGTGGGCTGTCAATTAGGTTCAAAGAGGTGGCATGGTTTGGTTGTGGAGCGTGCTGTCGACACAGTACTAATACAAGCATTTGAAACGTTGTTTGCATTCCCCCATGTCACGGTGTTGAGTCGGGAATGTACTGAGATACAATCTAACTAACAACATACGTAAGATAAAATGGAACTTAGAACATAAGTAACGAAGTTCGAGTGTATAACAAGATAGTAGAGCAATAGGCCGAAGTAAGAACATAAGTAAGAAATAAGAAATGGCATGCTACATAATAGTATGGAAGTGGTAGAGCCGATCTTGCTGGTAGAGCATCCTCAAGGTTGACCCATTCACTGCTTCCTCGCATAGAGAATGTGGTCCTGTGAGAAATTTAGCTTGTTTGGGGAGCATCGTATGTCACGGAGGTCGTACTATGAGTGTTGAGTAGGAACCGGTGCATCGGAAAGCTTAGTCGGGCCGACTACCTACACGGAGAACATGTTGTCCACCCATGAGTCCCACTGACAGAACTCCTACACCAGTCAATGAGCATCGGCATCAATGGCGTGTCGAACACGAACAAGTGACTAATGTGCAATATTCTCATGATGGGCAACAACCCGGTGTCCCATAGGAGTTGAACATAGCGCTAGTTGAGAGGCCAGTGCTCTCTAGGCCCCCTGAGAACAAAGGGTGGAGGCCTGACACCGCTCGACCATGAACGACCATAGTGTTGCCCATCCCAACATGGGTCCAGCAACATGTGTGCCTCATCCTCATCACCCCGCTCCATGTCCTGTGGAATAGATAAGAAAACGTCAGTCCACATGTACAAAGAGCAACATTAATATAAACAAACATGAACATAGATGCGAATAGAAATATGAACTTAAAAACTAGTGCAAATATGAACATAAGTACGATTAGAAAGGAAGATTACAAAGAAGAGTGCATTGTTCATTATAGTCCAACTAAAATAACTTAAACACATAAAGAGGGTGTGTTACAACACATTACATCACTTTACAGAAATGCATAAAGTGCACATCGAAACTGTTACTGTGCAGTCGGTGAACTTGGCTTGTTTGGGTAGTTACTGATTGAGTGCCCTACCATCTTGCATAGTCTGCACTTGCAGCAACGGACCCATTGTCTATGCTAGCTGTCATCCATGTTATTGAGGATGCATCGAGACTACCGTCTTCTATAATCAAGCTGCTTCAATGCATCGTTTGGCACTTACTTGACTTGGCCTAGACAAAGGTCCCTATAATGCATATCCACCCCATACGAGTTAAACTATGCACTCCAAGTCTGCACAAATGGTGATTGTCATAGTACTTAGAGATGTATTGCTATGTATAAATGCAAGCAAGGCTTGTGAAGTAGCTTCGGCTTATTACAAGTGCATGTGACCACTTTGTCGATGGTGCAGACATGTTTGTAGTCCCCTCTGGTGCAAACCATGATACACTTCTCCCTTAAATAGATCTCAAACTTCTTGATTTCGTCTATGTTTGAGCAATGTGGGAACACGCCTTCATTTTCTTGTCCATTTATGCCTACATGTTGGACCGAAATGGCGACAGAGGGGGGGTGAATGTCGGCTTTTAAAAATCGCCCCCAACTCGTATCTTCTTCTCCAATAGCTATGGGAGCTATGAAGGTAGAAGACCAGTGCTCACAAGATACCCCAGCAGCAGGAAAAACACAAATACAGAGACCAGCAAGCGAGAAAAATCAAATCGGGAAAATTCTGGCCTCAAGCGGTAGTACCGCTTGGTCAAGCGGTAGTACCGCTGAGCGGTAGTACCTTTAAGCGGTAGTACCGCTCCCCGAGCGGTAGTACCTCTCGAGAAAAACAGCAAACAGGAAATTCAGAAAATTGAGAGATTCGCACCGATTCTTGGATTCTTGGCTTGAGAAACTTTGAGGATAGCTAGGGAACACTCCCAGAAGACTAAGCCAAGAACCAATAACAAGAAATCCACTCCAAGAATCAAGAATTTCAGATTTGGGTAAAAATCTGAATTCTTGCACGACCCGAGCCAAAAATCAAATTGCTCCCAAACGGTTGATCCTTTGGCTATGAAATTTTGAGGATAGCTATAAGATAGCCTCTGGATCCTTCATGCCAAATTTCAAGCCATTACAACAAGGGGAACACTGAGAGCACCAAAACCCTAGAAATGCAAAGCTTGAACAGGGGAGGTCAAAAAGGCAAAACTGAGATTAAAACCTTGTCTCTGGGATTTTAATTGATCAAATGATCTTGAAGCACTATCCCATCATGGAGCAACCCATTTTACACCTCCACAGCAAGCAAGAACTCGAAAATCAAAATCTCAAGAAATCCACCAAAAGAGCATCGAAGGAAGAACAGAGAGCACGGGAATAAAACTTCAGATTTTCATTGCTTGAATCACAGCGAATACAGGCGAGACCCGATACCCGTCTTGATACAAAGGAAGGATTACAATCTCTCAACTCATCCTCTCCCTCACCTCAACTCAAGAACACACACACACATCCATGGAGGGAGGAAGAACACACACTCTGTTCTACCACCTAGAACACATCGTAGGGGACAGAGGGAGCACCAAACTCTGCCTCTCCAACCACTAAAGACTAAAGAAGAAACCAACTCCTAAAGCCTCTTTTGACTAGAGCTAACCCTAATTCCACCCAAATGCTCAAATGGGCATGCAGCCCCTCCTCTCCTTTTATAGCCCATGGCTAACGGGTCTCCGCCCCGTTACGCCGGCTAAATCCAACGGAGCCCGCTCCCGCTTGTGCAGCCTTGCGAAATTCCCGTTTCGCCCCTCCTGCACCTTCAGGGAAGCTTCCGCGCTCCTTGTCTTGCACGCCTCGCAACCACCTCGAGTCCACGTCGTCTTCGACACATCCTGACCGTTCTGACCTCAGCGCCACCTGCGCCTAGTCCGGTCCACCGTGTCTCGCCACGACTCCGCTCGATGTCCTGCAGCCACACAGACAAGAAACACATCACATAGCACCGCTCGACACATGAAAGCATAAAATAGCATAAACACATCATGCTTACCCATGATGAAGTCCAAACCTGTCGAAGCATAAGAATAAATGACCTAAGCCCAAACGACCAAGTTTGACCAAATCGACCGAGCCCGTTGCACCACGCAACGACATGGTCAAAACCACCCAAACCAAACTCGACTAACCTACACCATTGTCAATTACTCATCATTCTCATGGGATCACGACCACATGGTCTCTCAATCTCCCCCTTGATGAGTATATTGACAAACTCGGAAAAAGCAAGAAGAAGAGTTTGAGTTTGACGAATCCAACATGGTCCAAAGAAGAGAATGAAACAAATGACCATGTCGACAGAAGGAACACTAGAGCAACAACTAAAAGAGCAAATTGATCTCCAAAGCTCTAAAATGATCCCAACTAGCTTTTTCTTCTCTATTCTCCCCCTTTTGGCAATAAACGCATCAAGGATGCAAAAGAGAGAATATGACATGCCAATGGATGAATATGGCTGAAGTTTGTTTATTCTAAGCATTTAGAGCCATGAGAATTATCCAATATGACCAACAAGTACTACACCAAGCCATAACTCAATAAAACGCTATCTAGATCATGACAACATATATATAAGCCAGCTAGAACACATAGATAACAATCTAAAAGTGAAGTACATTAAGTGAGCAAGTCAAGTCATCAATGAGCAAAGTCTAACTAGAGATATCCAAGGATGATGCAGGCCATGTCAATAAGCTAAGCGGAACAAGGAAGCTAACATTGAGTCCAAATAGAGTGCTATAAGCTCAAGATTGAAACTTTGGTGAAAGTACTTGGTTCTTTTTGAAGCTTAAGCAAATGGAGCACAAATGACATATTTTCTTTTGAAATTAATGGTTGTTGCCAACCAGATTTTTGTTTTATCATGTGCTAGGTCTCAAGCCTTATGCGACTACTCCAAGCCATGAGCTTAAGAAGATAGTCTAGGTCATCCAAAACTCCCCCTAAGTTCATGCCAAGTGCAATGGCAAGCCGTCTCATAGGAGAGAATTGGTGAGATCAGTTTTTTCGCACAAAACCGATCTTTTTGCTTTTTAACATATTGTACTAACTCAGCATCATCAAGAGACTAAACAGCTCAATCTAAGGCTCAATATAGATTCAACGCTCTACTCAGCCTATTTGACATGGCATGAATCATAAAGGGATAGCTCAAGAAAGACTAAACTCAAATGCTAGCATGACAAGTTTAATTTAAGTTGATCAATTTTACTTAACTTATCATAGCAAACGCTAGTCTACACATATGAAGTCATGATAAATTTAGCAAGCTAAGCACAAGTCATGGCAAGGTGTAAAGCATTGAAGCATGTCATAACAGGATAAGGATCAAGGCTCAATGCAGATTGATTATAATGCTAGAATGCTGAAAATGCAAGAAAAATCTAGCTCCCCCTCAACATGACATGCAACTTTTAGTTCAAGTTGAGTTAAGTCACAATTAAGCTCCAGAAGCTCCCAAATGAACTCCCCCTGAACCAAAGCAATAAATCGAGAAGCTGGCAAATAAAACCAAAACAGGCAGTCCTTAAAGCATAGATAAGATATAGAGACAACTATGGCTCAGACTGACTCTCATCTACCCCATATGACTCCAGGACAATCAGCTAACAGTAAATCACACACTAGAGAGCAAACACGTACCCTGTCTACCCGAGGGTGGCCCAACCCTCGCTAGAACCTACAAGAAGTGAGTGAGCTCGACCTAGTGAGATAAGAAGCAGCTAATCCTGGAAGCACAAGATAAGAGTTAGAAGTCTAAGCATCTCGGCAAGAGAAGCACTCTAACCTATGCTGGAAGGACTAAACCCAAATGCACCCCGAGTGCAATGCAACAGAAATGAGATAGAAGCATAATCAATATAGTAAAGCAGTAAAGCCCAAGCTCCCCCTCACTACAGTCCGTAAGGACAAACCACCCCAAGCTCTCCCCGCAGAGCTGAAAACCTCGAACTGTCCAAAGGCTTGGTGAAAATGTCAGCCAACTGGTGGTCACTCTCCACAAACTGGAGCACTATATCACCCTTCTCTACATGGTCTCTAAGGAAGTGGAAACGGATATCAATGTGTTTGGTCCGAGAGTGTTGCACTGGGTTCTTAGCAATGTTAATCGCAGAAGTGTTATCACAAAAGAGTGGAACACTGTCGATAACTAACCCAAAGTCCCGCAGGGTCGAAGCCATCCAAAGCACCTGGCTGCAACAACTGGCAGCAACAACGTACTCGGCCTCTGCAGTGGACTGTGCAACACCGGACTGCTTCCTCGAAGACCAGGAAACGAGAGAAGTGCCAATGAATTGGCAAGTGCCAGAAGTGCTCTTCCTATCTATCCTACAGCCAGCAAAATCTGCATCCGAGAAGGCTCTCAAGGAAAGACAAGAAGAGGAAGAGTACCAGATACCATAGTCAATGGTAGCTCGAAGGTACCGAAAGATGCGCTTCACCGCCTGGCGGTGAGATACGCGAGGAGAAGCCTGAAAGCGAGCACACAGACACACTGAGAAGTGTATGTCTGGTCTCGAGGCGGTGAGGTAAAGAAGGGAGCCGATCATACTTCTGAACTCTTTCTGATCAACTGGCTCGCCATCCTCATCTGGGTCAAGATAGGCTGTCGAAGCCATGGGAGTTGACACCGGCTTACCATCACTCATATCGAAGCGCTTCAGGAGGTCACGAGTGTACTTTCCTTGATGAAGAAATGTACCCTCCCGAGTCTGCTTAATTTGGAAGCCAAGGAAGAAGGTCAACTCACCCATCATACTCATTTCAAACTCGGTGCTCATGACATCCGAGAACTGGGAAACCAGAGTATGGGAAGAGCCGCCAAAGATGATGTCATCGACATAGATCTGGACGAGCAGAAGGTCATTGCCATGACGGCGGATGAACAAGGTCTTATCTACTTTACCCATGTCAAACCCATGACTCAACAAGTAGGACTTAAGCCTCTCATACCAAGCTCTGGGGGCCTGCTTAAGTCCATACAACGCTTTGGAAAGCTTGAAGACATGGTGTGGGTATTTGGGGTTCTCGAAACCTGGAGGCTGTCTGACATAAACTTCTTCCTCAATGACTCCGTTAAGGAAGGCACTCTTGACGTCCATCTGGTAGAGCTTGAAACCCTTAGAAGCTGCAAAGGCAAGCAGGATTCTAATGGCCTCAAGTCGAGCTACAGGGGCAAAGGTCTCCTCGAAATCTAGACCCTCAACCTGGGAGAACCCCTGAGCAACCAGTCTAGCCTTGTTTCGAATAACCACTCCATCCTCGCTCTGCTTGTTTTTGAACACCCACTTAGTCCCAATAATATTGTGACCTTGCGGGGGCTCGACAAGCGACCAGACCTTGTTCCTCTCAAAATTTTCTAGCTCCTCATGCATGGCATTGACCCAAGACTCATCAGATAAAGCATGAGAGACATCTTTGGGCTCAAAGGAGGCAATGAAAGCAGAATGGAGACAGAATTGAGATAAGCCAGATTTTGAGCGGGTAACACGCTCGAAGAGGTCTCCAATGATCTGCTCTGAAGGATGAGCTTTCTGGATATGTCTAGGAGGTCCAGGATGAGATGAAGAAGTGGCCTCTACCTCGTGAGCTGACGAGGTAGGAACAGAGCCACCAGCTCCAGAAGAAGCAGAAGGCATGGGCTGATCGCCTCGAGGTGCGGTGGAAGACGGCACCTCAAGGGGTGGATGAGGGACAGGATCAGGTAGACAACCGTCGTCTCCATCATCCTCATCATCCACAAAGATGGTCTCGGACTGCTCTAAAGAACCTGAGATATCGGGCCTAGTCCCCGGACTGGCCTCGTCAAAGGTCACCTCACAGGTCTCTACCATTTTGCTAGACTCGCAGTTCCAGACCCTATAAGCCCGCGAAGAAGTCGAGTAGCCTAGAAAGATCCCATCACAGGAACGTGACTCGAACTTATCTAGGTTCCCAGACTTCAAGATAAAACACTTGCAACCAAAAACACGAAAATGAGAGACGCTGGGCTTTCGCCCATATCTCAACTCATAAGAAGTGCGGTGCAAGTGTGCCCTAAGAAATACTCGATTTGAGACATGGCACGCAGTAGCTATAGCCTCAGCCCAAAACTTCCGCGGTGTAGAGTACTCATCAAGCATCGTCCTGGCCATCTCGACCAAGGTACGGTTCTTCCTCTCCACAACGCCATTTTGTTGTGGGACGTGCGGAGAAGAGAACTGGTGCTCTACACCTGTCTCACCACAGAAACTCTCGAAGTAGGAATTCTTGAACTCCGTGCCATTGTCACTGCGGATCGCTCGTAAGGCACCCGGGAGCTCAACAGAAAGCCTACCAAAAAGACCTCGGAAATGTGAAAACGTCTCATCCTTCGAGGCTAAGAAAAACACCCAAGAATACCTCGAGAAGTCATCGACCACGACAAGAACATACCACTTCCCCCCTGCTGACTGCACTCAAGCTGGTCCCACTGTATCCATGTGGAGCAGCTGTCCCGGTGCATCGGTCATAGTGACTGTGACCGGAGGGTGAGAGGCGGCAACCATCTTGCCGTGCCGGCATGGAGCACAAACAAGATCTTTGACCATCTTGAGTTTCGGCAGACCACGAATGAGATCGTGACCGCTAACTCGAGTCAAATGGTCAAAGCCTATATGACCAAGTCTCCTATGCCAGAAGGAAAGGTCGCGGGACTCAGAAGCAACTAAACACCTGAGAGGATCACCAGAAGACTCAGAAAAATCAGCACGAAAGATCCTCCCAAAACGAGAAATCCCGCAAACAAGACTACCCGAAGAATCAAGAATTTTGCAATTGTTTTTCTTAAAGCTCACCTCAAAACCGTCATCGGTAAGCTGAGAGACTGAGAGCAAATTATACTGCAGCTTACTAACCAAGGCTACATCTTTCAAGATGAAAGAATCATTAATGCGCACAGTACCTTTGGCGATGACGCGCCCAGATGAAGCATCTCCGAAGGTGATCGTCTCATCACCTGGAGCACGGGCAAGGGAAGAAAACCAACGGGAGTCTCCGGTCATATGACGAGAACAACCGGAGTCTACAAGCCAAACCTTTCCCTTCCCTGCCCGGCGAACCTGAGTCAAACAGAGAGTAAAGTCTCAGTACTGGGATAAATCAAAAGTGATTTTGGCACCCAATACTGAACAACACGTCGAGCAGATGAAGTAGTCAAGCACGACTGACCTCTATCTACCCTACGCTCTCCATGACTCAAGGAAGCAGAAGGTCTGTGAGCAGACCTGAAGCTGTTGCGGGGTCCGACTGCTACGGGAGAGCGAGTCGGAACACCGGCAACACGCTGAACACGCCGCGGGTAACTGTCTTGACGGGGGAAACGAGATGTACCCTCAGGACGGCGGAAGTCATGACCAGGAGCAGCATGAGGACGAAAAACAGAAGACTCAGAAAAACCAAGTCCTCGATGCTGCCCAAACCCATCAACAGCAGTAAACCTAGACCTCGTGCTGGTCCTAGGTGCACTTAGGATCTGGGGCTGACCCTGAATACGCCTAGGAGACTCAACACGGTCTCTACGCGCGATCTTGGCGCGCCTGAAGCATCGATCAACCGTGTGTCCATCCTTCTGACAGAAGGTGCAGTGATACTTCATCCTCTGAGAGGTAGAAGTAGCACGGTCAGGCTTCGCCTTCTGAGAGGCCGAAGCAGCAGGTGCAATCACCTTGCTGTCAGAAATCCTCTGGACATAGCCCGCTGACTTAAATTGGACTTTCTCGGTCCTGGGCTCGGTCTTGATCACACCTGGTGCTATGGGTCTAAGCACAGCAGGTGGATGCTTCCTCATATCCTCATAATAGTCATATCCTAGACCCTGATTAAATCTGCAAATCTTGGACTGGTCTAGAATAAGATTAAGCTTCTTCTTGCCGCCTACAAATCTCTCGAGAGTGTTCATAAGGTACTGACACTCCCGAAAGAGAGAGGTGCAAGAAGAGCAGGGAGAAGAGGGAACAGCAGGAGGTAAGGGAGCAGAAGAAGAACCAACAGTAGAGGAGAGAATGGCTTGTGCATGCACAGCCGACCCTGAGGGGACAGTCCTACTACTAGCAGGTTGGTTCGCGTCTCTAGGCGTCTCACCCTTACCCTGGGGCTTCTCCCCCACACCATCAATCACATCACAACCAGATTGTGGCTTCTCTAGTAATTCCTTAGTTAGCTTCACATATTTGTCATTCAAAGCAACGAGTTCAAGTTTTAGTTTATCACAACTAATGCATGGTGAGCTAACAGAATCCTTAGTCGCATACTGAGCCATTTTCTTGTTGTTGTCAATCATTTCTTGAAACTGTTTTGAGACAGATTCAAGTTCAGCAGTTAACTTTGGACAGTTCAAACATGAATCAATAGGCTCAAGTAAAGAAGCACGCAACTCAGCAATCTTGTGATCTGCCCGTTTTAGGTTCATCTTTAAATTATTGCAATTTTCACAAGACTCGGGCAGATCAAGGAGCATGGCATAAGGTCCTCTAGCAGCAATGTCCTTAACCTCACATGAGGTGGGAGAAGTAGTCTCATCAGTAGTAAGTAGGGTAACAGCCATCCTACTCAACTCTAACTCAGCAAGCAGACTAACATTCTCCACCTTAATAGAATCAAGCTCGGAGGACACACTATCATGCGAGGTCCTTAACTTCTCCAAATCACCCAGCAAGGCACAGCATGTATCACAGTCGTCACGGGAGGGAGCAGATGTAAGAGAAGTAAGCTCCCGTGACAGTCTATCTACTTCCTTCTCTAACTCGGTACACCTAGTCCTAGCTCTAGCATGAAAACCTCCTAGCTTAAGGAAAGCTTCATTAAGTTGGTCATAGGAGGGACATACCTCGTCCGAGTCGGAGTACAGCTCGCTGTCGCTAAGTTCGCCCTCGAGGGCCATGAAGCACATGCCGGAGAAGTCGTCGCCGCTCTTGGGATCTTGGTCACCCGTCCCGTCGTCGTCGCTCCATCCCTCCACCTCGCTGAGGTCGAGGTCGTCGAAGGCGGTGAGGACGCGGTGGAAGAGCTTCTTGGCCTTCCCGAAGTTGCGGAACTTCTTCTTTCCCGGAGCAGGTGCTGAAGGCTTCGTGTTGCGGTTCTTGTCGGTGTAGTCGTTCTTGCCCGAACCGCCGTAGTCACCTTTACCCTTTCCAAGCTTGGGGCAGTTTGCTCGGATGTGGTTGGGGCCACCACACTCGAAGCAGATGACTGGTCCTCCTCTCTTTCTGTCTCTCCTACCCTTGTAGGCATGGGAAAACCTTCGGGCTAGGAGGGCCAGCTGATCATCCGCAAGCTGCTCTAACTGATCATCAGTTATGTCACAGAGAGCAGCAAGGGAGAAACCGCAAGAAGACTCAGAAGAGAGACCAGAAGCTGAACTGGGATCGGTGACCAAAGCCATCGACTGTGACTTCGACCGACGAGAGACAACGTCAATCTCGTGAGTCTTGAGGCGCGAGTACAGCGCGTCAAGAGTCAGGGTCGAGAGGTCTGTCGTGTCTTTGATGGTGGTCACCTTCATCTCCCACACGCGCAGATCGAGTGCCGCGAGCATCTGACGAGCGTTGTCCGAGTCGGGGTATGTGAGACCGACCGCTCGGAGGTTGCTCAAGATTTTGTGAAATCGCGAAAAGCACTCGTCCAGGGACTCACCAGCAAGCATCTCGAATTTGTTGTATTCGCGCTTGAACTGGTCCTGTCGAACCGTCTTGATCTGGGTGGTGCCCTCATGGTATGCGTCGAGGGTCACCCAGATGTCGTAGGCGGATGACAGGTGAGATATACGGTCAAACTCGCTACGACTCAACCCCTGGATGATGATGTTCCTTGCCTTTGCATTCGCCTCAACATCAGCCATGTTCCCGGCATTGATGTTCTCATCGGCAGGAACAGCGAATCGTACCTTGACCTTCCGCCAGATGGCATACCCCTGGGCCTGGATGTATGTCTCCATTCGGCTCTTCCAGAAGGGGTAATCGATGCCATCGAACACGGGCGGCTTGGTCGAGTACTTGTCCGTCGCCATGGCTCTTGAGACCGGTTAAGATCTATGAATTAGAGCTAACCCGCTCTGATACCAATTGTTGGACCGAAATGGCGACAGAGGGGGGGTGAATGTCGGCTTTTAAAAATCGCCCCCAACTCGTATCTTCTTCTCCAATAGCTATGGGAGCTATGAAGGTAGAAGACCAGTGCTCACAAGATACCCCAGCAGCAGGAAAAACACAAATACAGAGACCAGCAAGCGAGAAAAATCAAATCGGGAAAATTCTGGCCTCAAGCGGTAGTACCGCTTGGTCAAGCGGTAGTACCTTTAAGCGGTAGTACCGCTCCCCGAGCGGTAGTACCTCTCGAGAAAAACAGCAAACAGGAAATTCAGAAAATTGAGAGATTCGCACCGATTCTTGGATTCTTGGCTTGAGAAACTTTGAGGATAGCTAGGGAACACTCCCAGAAGACTAAGCCAAGAACCAATAACAAGAAATCCACTCCAAGAATCAAGAATTTCAGATTTGGGTAAAAATCTGAATTCTTGCACGACCCGAGCCAAAAATCAAATTGCTCCCAAACGGTTGATCCTTTGGCTATGAAATTTTGAGGATAGCTATAAGATAGCCTCTGGATCCTTCATGCCAAATTTCAAGCCATTACAACAAGGGGAACACTGAGAGCACCAAAACCATAGAAATGCAAAGCTTGAACAGGGGAGGTCAAAAAGGCAAAACTGAGATTAAAACCTTGTCTCTGGGATTTTAATTGATCAAATGATCTTGAAGCACTATCCCATCATGGAGCAACCCATTTTACACCTCCACAGCAAGCAAGAACTCGAAAATCAAAATCTCAAGAAATCCACCAAAAGAGCATCGAAGGAAGAACAGAGAGCACGGGAATAAAACTTCAGATTTTCATTGCTTGAATCACAGCGAATACAGGCGAGACCCGATACCCGTCTTGATACAAAGGAAGGATTACAATCTCTCAACTCATCCTCTCCCTCACCTCAACTCAAGAACACACACACACATCCATGGAGGGAGGAAGAACACACACTCTGTTCTACCACCTAGAACACATCGTAGGGGACAGAGGGAGCACCAAACTCTGCCTCTCCAACCACTAAAGACTAAAGAAGAAACCAACTCCTAAAGCCTCTTTTGACTAGAGCTAACCCTAATTCCACCCAAATGCTCAAATGGGCATGCAGCCCCTCCTCTCCTTTTATAGCCCATGGCTAACGGGTCTCCGCCCCGTTACGCCGGCTAAATCCAACGGAGCCCGCTCCCGCTTGTGCAGCCTTGCGAAATTCCCGTTTCGCCCCTCCTGCACCTTCAGGGAAGCTTCCGCGCTCCTTGTCTTGCACGCCTCGCAACCACCTCGAGTCCACGTCGTCTTCGACACATCCTGACCGTTCTGACCTCAGCGCCACCTGCGCCTAGTCCGGTCCACCGTGTCTCGCCACGACTCCGCTCGATGTCCTGCAGCCACACAGACAAGAAACACATCACATAGCACCGCTCGACACATGAAAGCATAAAATAGCATAAACACATCATGCTTACCCATGATGAAGTCCAAACCTGTCGAAGCATAAGAATAAATGACCTAAGCCCAAACGACCAAGTTTGACCAAATCGACCGAGCCCGTTGCACCACGCAACGACATGGTCAAAACCACCCAAACCAAACTCGACTAACCTACACCATTGTCAATTACTCATCATTCTCATGGGATCACGACCACATGGTCTCTCACTACATCATTTTGGAGAATTGCTTTCCTACCTTGAAATGTTTCTTTGCCATCATGGCTTTGTTCACGAAGTACCCCAAGGTGCAGTTCCAACTTTTGTCCATGATAGCAGTGATCTGCAGGGAACACACACCCTTTAGTATGCCATTGTATACTTTCAACATGTTCATCGTCATAATTCGATACCTAGCACCATTACTATCATGAAGCAGGGACCATTCACTACAAGAAATTTGAGCATCGGTGATGATATGTATTTGTCACAAAATCATAGATTTTTTTCATAAAAGCATAATAGCGACGATTTTCTTGCGTCACGCAGGTCGTCACAGATTCTGCGTCATAGAATGTTCTTAGTGACGATCATTGGGAAATCGTCATAAAATAGTACACATTTGTGACGAATAACAGATCATCATACAATAATATTTATGACGATTTACTTAGTGTCATAAAATATTTTCTGTGACGATACCGTTATCGTCACCAAGTGAAAACATTCTATGACAGTCGTTTTCGTCATGACATGTGGTCCAGGACGTGTAATTTATGACGAAATTATTCATCATGAATATATTTACAACGTCACAAAATTTAATCCAGACATACATGAATGACCAAAAAAACGTCATGAACAGTAGCATAATTCTCCAGATAATCACCATAGAATTGTTCCATCAAAGCATATAGAATTAATTGACATTTATCCAATACATGCCATTACAATCATTGGTTCAACACAAAAGTGATCACCATAGACACAGTTCCATCACAAAACCATCACACACGCACATTTCAATATTTGGCAATTAATATACTTACAGTTGCTTCCTGTGCAATAAAATCTGCTGTCGCACATTACCACCCGGACACACTGTAACATAAAGCATAATACAAAGAACATGGCATGATCTCAAAATACAAAAAATGTAACATAATAGATGGTTGCATCTATTGGGCTCTTGGCAAAATCAAAGTTTTCAGTCTACACATACTTTGATAATTGGGGCAGGATTTTAATTGAAGGAGTTTTTGGCGGCCTTATGGTAAGTTGATCTCATAATGATATGTATGATGTGGTTTATCATTTGTAGCCTAAACAATATGACCGTCACATGCTATTTATACACTGTTGCAATATTTCTTACACATTTTTGTTTATAATTTTGTCTTAGTTGGTATTCTAATTACATGTAGGAAGCTATTGAACATAGAGCAGGAGTCCAAAGCTTTGGTTTCCAACTTTCCATGTAGATCTGCTCAAAAAGAGTTTTGATTTGGCACATCTGTTCAAAGTCTTAAAGGTTAGAAGTTACACAAAGCCAGTGTGTGGCTCACTGTTAAAGAGTGTCTCTAGGTTTATGTAATTTAGTGCTGGTGGAAGTTGGGAGGTCTAATTATCTATGCAAGGTATATCTATTTCATAGTTGGATGGTTGCCTTACGTATTTTGGTAAATTTTCCAAAGTTTGAAAGCAAAATTTCCTAAAACAACATCTAGTTCTATTCAATTGCCATATGTACTCTTTATGTTCTTTCATGTTTTAAACTTTTTATTCTCGAATTCCCTCATGGCAATCTTTATGTCCTTAATAGGTTGATAGATATGCTGAAATCTTATATATTTGCTGGGATGGTCATCCAGTGTCATCAAAATTTACTGCATGGTTTGGCAACATATCATTATATCTAAAAACTCTGCTAAGCATATTAACATGAACATTCTAGTTTTTTCTTTACTGGAACCTTCTAAAATATGGAACTAGCATTTTTCATCATGTTCAATTAATTGAGTGATCCAGGGAGTGCGACATTTAAGTTAGATTAATTTGAGATTTGAAAATATTGCCAAGATGATCTTACCACAACTATCAGTAGATTTATTGGGTTAATGGTTTAATAACAGATGGAGAATTTACATATTACTACTCATGGAGCATTTGATCTAACACCAAACATCGGGTGGCAGTGGCACAACTGAGAAACAACAGACAATAACAGAGTGAAGGAGACAATACCGACATTTTAATGAAGTCCTTAGGGGGCTCTCATTGAGCGGGGCGGCGCCGAGACGAGTCAGGAGGCCGGGCGGCGCCGAGACGGGTCGGGAGGCGAGGCGGGCGGCGCTGGGAGGTGGGGCGGCGCAAGATCGGCGCAGTCGCGCAGATCTGAGACGGCGGAGGGCGGAGGCGATGAGGCGAAGGCCGGTTGCGGGGCGGCGCTGGATCGACGCAGTCGCGCAGATCTGAGACGGCGGAGGCAACGAGGCGGCGCTGGCGACGAGCGGTTGTGCGGCGGCGCTGGATCGGCGCCCGGCTTCTCACTTCTGCCTTGCGCTGCTGCTGCCGACGAGGCGTTAAGCACTTAAGCTAGGGTTTCCCTCTCTGAGCGAGCGGCGCTGCAGGAAATCGTCAAGGCATCCCGCGTGATGACGAACTCATCGTCGGCGCTCCAGTCGCCGCCCGGCCATCCGCCGCTGGTGGCTCGCTCTCGGAGTAGTCGAGGTCGCCGTCGCCGTCGCTCGGAGCCAGGGGAGGGGGGGCGGCGGAGGAGGTGGGCGGCTGGGGAAGGAGGGGGCGGCTGGGGAAGGAGGGGGCGGCGGAGGAGGAGGGGGCGACCGGGGGAGAGTGGGGTGCCGGGGGAGAAGGGAACGACCGGGGAAGGAGGGGGCGGCGGAGGAGGAGGGGGCGGCGGGGGCGGCCGGGGAAGGAGGGGGGCGGCGGAGGAGGAGGGGGCGGCCGGGGGAGGAGGGGGCGGCAGAGGAGGAGTGGGGCGTCCGGGGGAGGAGTGGGGCGGCGGGGGAAGGCGGGGGCGGGGGAAAGCGTGGGGAGGCGGAGGAGGAGGGGGCGGCGGGGGAAGGCGGGGGCGGGGGGGGGGGGGGAAATGGGGGCGGCGGGGAAAAATGAATCGGGCGGCGGGGCGGCGAAGGATTTGGGGGTTAGGATTTTTTTGATATTTTACTTCACAATGGCCTCATTCGCCCTAACTTTTTTTTGACAACACTTTTTTCGTCATCCAATAAATCGTCACGAATAATAATTTCTTTGATGACGAATATAAACAATCATCATGGTTTTCTGTATATTCTGTGACAAATATTTGTTTTCGTCACAAAATTAGGCGTCGAAGGTACCGTCCCGCATATTAATGACGAAATCACTTGAATCGACACGGAATTATAGCTAATCTATGACATTTTCGTTTCTCATCATAACTATATTCGTCACTGATACTCAAATTTCTTGTAGTGATTGTCTAGCTCGAGGGCATGCGAGTTGATCCATTGGGTGAACTCATTAAGTCTTGCAGAACCGCACTGATTGCCCATCAGTTGCATAGCCTCTTACTACCTAACATGTTTCAAGTCTCCTCGTTAAGCTATTTTCATATGTGCTCAAACTTGCACCTTTGGTTCTGCATGCAAAGTTTTTGAAGGTCATCATCAATTCTTTGTTGCAAAACCAGGTGTGGTAGTTTGCCACAAGATGTCTTATGCACCAACAAGTCTGCAAGTCATTCCACTGGAACGGTGGTTGCATCTCATGTTGCATCGTGCTTAGCACGAATAGCAACCTAGCGTTGCGGTCCATGATCATGCAGACATTGCAGACTGCTTACATGACATTCACCAGGAACCACAGCCAACTATCCATGTTCTCATTCTCAACAATTGCAAAGGCCATAGGGAGTAATTGGTCATTTGCATTGGCTGCAACCACTGTAAGAATGGTGCCCTTGTACTTGTCAAATAGGAATGTGTTGTCCATCGTCAGCACAGGACGACAGTACTGAAACTCCTTAATTGCCCGATGGAAAGCCCAGAAGACTCAGTCAAGGATGAAACAATTTGGTCCCTTCGTAGGGTGCACTCTTTCCATCTTGTTGATGTAAGTCCCAGGATTTGATTCAGCAATGTAATGAAGCATTCTTGGGACAAGGTCATGCACCTCCTCATATGTGTCAAACATATGCTCTATGGCCATCCTCTTCACCCACCATACCTTGCCGTAGATAACTAGGAACTCCACCTTCTCAACCATATTTGCTAAGAGCAGCTTTGGTGAAACAATGACGTCTGCACCAACAAGGTGGCTAATCAGGCTAGTACTATACAATGACATCACGTTCCTATGCTTCTGCATGGGCTTAGCAAGCTCATATGTGTGATCCTTCACCACCGTTATCCAAAAATCCATACTCATGCCCCTAAACCTCTACGCATGGACCTTGCTAAGATAGGATTCATCAACACACTTTACCACATAAGTTTCTATGTTCAACCCTGTGCACTCAATACGTCTGGCTGATGTTGATGGCATATTTCACAATGGCTTACTACACATCACCCATGTTGGAGAAGCGTTGCCCTACAAGCAAAGTGTCTTCATCAAACCCCCACTCTCTCCCATCTTCCTATGGAAAAATAGGGGAGGCCGTTGTAGCATCATCTAATCTAGAGAACACATACTTAATGTCAGTGCGCAGATGGCACCGATTGTACCACCCTCAACACCGTCTTCACTTGCCACTTATCCACTACTGTCTGTCTGCACGTCCCCTCCTCATCGCTTTCGATTCCATCCTCTAGCGCCCCCAAATATTCATGGTAGTCAATATGAGCTACCCACCATCTCCCTATTCCTTCGTTTGATGCGAAATTTTTAGCACACCTCCTCAACTCTCCATCATCTCGAACAATTGGCTCCACTTTGGCACCACCATCCCCTCAATTGCAGGTTCACATCATCACACGGTTGAACCATGACACTTTCACGCCGCCACTCTCATGACAACCACCCCTGTCTGACGATTCGACCCTCTCCACAAACTACACATACAACATCGGCCTCCCATATATCACAATACTAGATTGCATGCAATATTCATGTAATGGCCCCATAAGGCATTGCTTGTCACCTTCACAAGCTCCCAAAAAACTCCCCTACACCTCCAGCCACTATGGAATACATCACCTCGATTACAAGCTTCTTCCTAGTAGCCTCCCTATCAAACGTGTTTCGTATGCACCTCTTGAGCTCGGGTGACCCATATCCTTCAGGTCCAGTGCCCGGATCATCGTCCTTCCACAATTTAGTAAGTCTGCCCTGTACGGTGTAATATCCCATGCTTTTGAGATTTTTAAGATTTTTGTCAAGAAAAAGGTTTTGTAAAATTTTTTGATTTTTTGAAATTAATTAAAGCTTAATTTGAATTTTCTAAAATTAAAAAAGGATTTAGTTTGAGAATAATTAAATATCAAATATTACCAAAAATATTTTATTTGAGTTCCTGTGCTTCAATATTTTTTTGTAATTTCCTTGTATTTTTATGGAGTTATTTGCTATTTATTTGTCTTTATTTGATTTTTTGCTAATTTCTAAAAAAGGCAATTTAACATCGTTGAAAAATATCGAGCTAAATCCAACCGTGCTGGCCCACTCCTTTCCCCTTTTCTTTCTTTCTTTCTTTAGCCTAGCTTCGGCTTGAGACGATTCCTGTTGTTCCACTGCTGTCTTCCATGTGGACTCCTTAGTAGGCTATAAAAAGCCCAGCGATCCCCCAAAACAGGTACCCCAAGCCACCTTCTCCTCCTTGCCCTAGCCGGTGCCCTTGCGGATGCCACTTGCACTAGATTTTGAGATTGAGTCATCGCCGTCACCTTGATCCGATGAGCAATCCATCAAGCTTCGGTGAATATTCATCTTTGCAGATCATCAAACAAGGTTTGCCATGTCCTGCTCCATCCCTTCTGCATCTCGCCGAGGCTAGAAAATTTGCGACAGTTGAAGTTCACCATAGACCTGATTGTGCCACAACCAAAACTTCAGCACTAGCAAGCTCCATTGACCATTGGTCCCTGTGCCCAGTCCGATAGCATCGCCTAAGTCGCAGGAAGCCAATGCATGCATCCAAACCACCATCGAACCCCTGAAGCATATAGCTCCCTAAAAATGATTTTGGTAATTAATGACTAATGAGTTTGTTAAGATGATTAAAGGATCGACTTGGCTCAAGACAAGTCTCAAGGAAAGGGTATAAATTAGCCTAAGGACTTCTTTTAAAGATTTTACCAGTCTTAGTGTATGATGAATTAAGACCAGATTGGTAGGCTAGATGATGAACTATTAGGAGGGGGTGATAGCTAGTACTTGAAGATAATCTTGTACCACATTGATCAATCTTAGTGCATGTATGCATTTGGATTTCATTTGTTAACAATCTCTGAATTTTCTTTGAAAATTGGTACGACCACCATTTTAACCATGGTAGTACCGTTGTATCGGTAATACCAGGTTTCACATGTAGTACGTTATTTTTTAGAGAGGTGTTGTTTTGGACTTTAACTGAAATGGTACTACAATTGTTCCTGACCGGTAGTACTGCAATGGTATGACCGCATTGCCTAACCAGTACTACTGCATTGTGGTATGCCCATATTTTAGTTGGTGATAGTTATTTTTTAGTGAGGTATATTTTTGGAAGATTTTTCCTACACTGGAAAAGGTACTATCTTAGCTCAAATGCGGTACTACAGTGGTATCGATATGACTAGGCCATATGAATGTGGTATTACTGATTTTTGGATTAACGACAAGTTTTGGTGCATTAAATGAGCTGTAAGTAGCCATTAAACAGTGGGTGTAGTAGTATCAGCCACTCCATGGTAGTAGCACCATTCCACATGATTTTTGGCGATTTCAACCACAGTGGTCATCCTGCTGGATGGAGGGTATAAATACCTCCCCATCAGCAGCAAAGGCACTCTCTTGGACCCCAAATTGAGAACTCTTGAGCTCTTGCACCCCTCTCATCAACTCTAGTGCATTAGTTTCACATTTTGATGCTATTAAGAGCATTCAAATGCTTTGCATTATTTGGTTGATCTTTGTGGTGCTTGAAGACCTTCAAGCAAGCATCATTGGTTTATTACTCTTAGTGGTTGCCATCATCTAGACAACTTGGAGGAGTTGGCTTGGTGATCTCTTCAAGAAGGTTGTGAAGAGACCCAACATAGGGAGCTCACCTCCCAGAGCGAGAAAGAGCTACCCTTGTGGAGTAAGGAAATGCTTAAGTTACACAAGGAGCCCGCTTGATTCATTCAACTCCCTCAACGTAGGTTAGAGAAGACCAATAAGTCTTCAAGACCACCGAAAAATTCTTGTGACTGTCGTGTGGTTTAATTCTCATGCCCTTTACATAGCCTTGTGGTGCCATAGTGAGACTTAGAACTTTTAGGTTTTAAATTGTGCAAAACGAATTTGTAATTCATACTTGCCAAAATATTTTTAGAAACCTCCTACTCACCACCCTCTAATTAGTTATCTTTGATCCTACAGCCTCTCTGACCAATTGGAGCGAGCAGATGCATTCGTCGTGACCTCGAGATCGTCTCGGTGACCACACTGTCTTGTCGATCTCCGCTGTTCACCGTCGCCACTATCAATCTTGTTGTATGAGCAGAACTTGCGTCTGTCCTCCTCTATGCATCATCCAATGTGGCTGCCACCTATCCACCACATGTTTACCATGCCAACTCAATCTGCAACCTCACCCACCACAAATCTTTGCCACCTTAGCAAGCCACATGTCTGCCACATCAGCACATAGTGGCCGCCCCATAGCACTATTCTATAGACCACGTCACCATAGATCAGCCTTGGTCCATACACCCAGTCCATAGCACAATAAACCTAGCACAATAGTTTTTCCTTTCCCCAATATCTCGGCCGATCCAACTTCCAGAAGCATGTTCTCTCTCATACGATCTCCAATTGAGGCCATTCATATCTTTAAATTCATATAAAATAAAACCCTATTTTCTAGTGTTTTTATTTAATTTTTGGAGTTTTTGATCTCTTTTTTGTTTTTATTTGGATTTTCTTTGTCGTGTGAGTAGACTTCTATGTGCCGGAATAGTTTGCTATGCAAGGAGAAGTAGTTCAAGATCAATACTTTATCGAAGGTTAAGAACCATGATCATGTTAAACCCAACTTTATAAAATTATTTTGTATTTAAATTACATGCATTGATATTTACTAAAGGACCCTAGGAGGTAGTTATGCCCTAATTGCTATTTATCCACCATGTCATTTGTATGCCTTGATCCATTGTCACCCTAGGATGGTTAATACTAGTTGGTGATTATTATAGCACTAACGTGAGTTGGTTTAGATTGCTTCACCATGCTTTGGTATATTATCAAATAACTTTCTGGAATTACTTAGCAATCTTGATTAATGAATTATGGAACTAATTATGATAAGTAGGAGGTAGTTGCCACTATTGATAAAATGTGATAAGTCCTGGCATGTGGATGCCATTGGTTGTGGATAACAAAAATGGTTTTAGACTCAAGTGAGTGCAACATTCATGTGTTGTAGCATTGAGCCAATGGGAGGCTTGCTTAGGGTTGATTAAGGAATGAACAGTATGCACCATTGAACTGAGTTTTGTCATATGACCACATGTCTAGTATGGACAGACCTAGCTAAATTACTTATTGAGTTCTAGCTCTAGCATGGTTGAGCTAAGTTCAGAGGTGGATAACCATTAGTGAGAGCCCTGCTAAAGCTTGTGTTCCATCGTCGTGCTTAGTTCAGGGTGGACGGCCGCTAGCTGGAGCCATGCTAAAGGTTGTGTTCCATCATTGCGCTAGTATTGAGGTAAGGTATTACAAAGGCTTTGTTATGATCTTCTTAGTCGGCACGTCTAAGGAAGTGTGTTATACTAGTGACACTACAAGTTGATTATATCATGTGGGTAAAGTTATACAAACTCTACAGGGTGTTAATTAACTATTTGAATAGCTATGCTCATGTTCTTAGGCAATGCTCAGGAATTTCACATGAGGGCTAGAATTTGGAGGACACAACCTGTGTCACATCACTTGGCCCCAAGCCCTGACCACACCTTCATCGTCACCCCACCCATCGCCTTGCTTGTCCATGCTTATGTCTGCCCTCCCATCACTAAGACAATCCACATAGCCATGCCCGTTGCCAAGACAATCCATGTTGCCAAGCCGCCATCAGCCCTCCCATCGCAAGAGACATGCCTTTTTTCAAATATGGTGATGTAGTGTCTGAGCCTATGAGGGATTGATGCATTCTAAGGATTTTTTTTGCATTTTCAAATTGCTAGTTGAAGAATTGTAAGTTTTTTTTGCATTTTTCATATTGCCAAGAGTGCTGTAATGAATGGTGCTTTTGATTGTGAGACATTTGTGAATATGCTTCTGATTGCTTGTTTGCCAACTAATGGTTTGAGTGACAATTGTGCATGGTTGTAAAATGTAAGCACTTTTGTGTGCTCGGTTTGTAAAATGTAAGCACTTTTTAGTTGTAACCATTTTAATTGAGTGGCAAAATTATGCATGACTCCCAAGGGTGGCAAAATTGAGTGACAAATGAATGTTTAATTTGCTGCTATTGATTGTGAGTAGGAAAAGAAATGAATAGATCCAGATTACATCCTAACACAAGCTAATGCATGCAAGATGGTTTTTTAATGATGCATCAGCACTACCTGGGCCAAGCTTGAATGCTTAAATGGTTGCTCCAACCTTGTACAAAGTACTCATTTCAGTGTCAACACTGCCATTTTTCTGGTAGATACATGATAGTTTGCTATAGCTCTAGGTATTGAAAATTTACTATAGCATCAGGCCTACCTTATAGAGTTATTTGTTGTATTTGCAAACCAATTCAGTGATGAATAACAGGACCAGCTGGTAGCTCCTAGGAGAAATTTTAAACTATTCATTGCTTTCTGAGAAAAGTAGAAAATGCCCTGGAAAGCTGCAGCTCACAAAAAATTCTTGCTTGCATTCACTTATGTAGTGCCTCTACCTTCAACGCTTACTCACACAATAAGAAGACTTACCTAGCATTCTCACAAGTTATAGAGAGCATGATCCAAAACTGATCCAAAACTTGTATGCAATATGAAAAGAGCTAGAACTTCATGCTTCAAACCACATTTATGCAATTCACATGTCAGGACATGTTAGCCTCTACAGCGAGAGACAAACATAACGCAGACAGACACGGGAAGCAACCTGAGATCCAAAAAATTCATATGAAGACTACTCCATGGAGCAACATGAGAACCAAGATATCCATAGGCTTTAAACTATTATTACAAACCCACTAGCACTGAGTAGAAACAAAGATCTGGTTGTACAATTTTGAACATAGAGTGGAACGTACAAAATGAGTAAAAAGGGTTGGTTCTCTGAAATTCAAGGAACAGTAAAAATCATAACAGAATGAGTAATTGCATAAGAGAACTTGTTGTTACTCCTTTGCCTCAGCTGTAGGTGCAATAGGATCTCCACCTATAAAATAAATGAGTAATTGCATAAGAGAACTTGATGTGAATAGTTCACATAATAGGCAAAATGAATAGGTGAACAGTTCACAAAACAAATATGAATAGTTGCACTAGGATCTCCACCTATAAAACAAAATGGGTTGTAAACAATTCACATAATTGACAATTGATATCATTAACATATTTCACATAATTGATAATTAACAATTGACATTCATAAAATTTATCATTACCTTGGTCAATGTGTTGTCATCCTCAAATGGCAATTGTAGTTGTCATGATACACAATCTCCTTGTATATCTACACATGCGTGCCACCCTTATTTTGTTCTCCACATTCTCATATTTCTTCACATTTGTCTTTACCTTCTGTCCCAGCTTTATTCTCTTACATTACCCTTGGAGTTAACATCGTTTGGTGGTTTTATGCTGATTTCCTTTGGGATGGAACAACCTACAAATGCTTCAATCTCTTTAGCTCTACTTACCACATTCTCGAGAATCACAGGAGTCACTTATTCCCCAAATGTGACAAACCAATCCCTAAGAAATTTCAAGCCTTCACCTTTTCCTCCAACACTATGAATTAATTCCTCCATCTTGTTGCATATTTCTGATGCCAACTTTATCTTTAGATGTTTCTATTGCACTCCATTTTTCTTGCAACAAATTGCCCTCTTCATCGAAGACGTCATCCTTAGTTACCATTTTGGTCCACCTCTTTAACACAAATAGGCTTGGTAGCTCCTTAAGTGATGGACACTACAACACACACATGATAACGTGGCAAGGAATTCCAAATGATTCAGAATATGTAGGAGCATTTGGCATCTTTTGTTGTATAGTTGCATCGTACCTCTCTTACCTTGTTTGAGTCATTATTAACTATTGAGATTTTGTACTCTTCTCTGGTTTTCATATTCTCCACATTGCAATGCTCCTGAGTAGCAAACACTTCTTTCCAAAACTCAGTGAATACAACAAACTTGAAGACTTCACTTCCATGTTTGTCTATTGCCTAAGTAGTCTGCAACACATGCATTGTCAGCTTCCAACTTATTTTGATGTTGTTCTTCCACTGCATTAACAAATAAAAACCAAAACTCCACGAAAGTACTTTTGAATCTAATAAACCAGTTGAAGAAAGACTTTGAACTCTCTGACCTTGAAGTGGTTCTAAGGATTCCTACCAAGAATACATCTTTAAAGTAAGTAGGTACCAATGATGCATGGATTCGGTACCAAGTAGCCAACTCATTTGATTCCAAACCAAAATCAGAAATAATAAAAAAAACTATTCCTTAAATTACTCCATAGTTTCTAAGGCCCATATACACGTGTGAACATATTGGTACAACAAAGGGTTTTCTCTCAAATGTGGCGGTACGTTCACTGGAAGCTTTTGCAAAATGTGTCACATGCATAACCTATTATCTAATTGGGGCCACTATCATGCAAATGAGGAAGAGGCAATGGGTAGCAACTAGAAACAAGGGAAACCAGCTAAAATAGGAGGGCTCGGCTCATGGTGGGTGGAGCTCGTCGACAGCGGGCAGCAACCAGAGAGGCAACGAGAGAGGATGAAATGGGTGGCCAGCGTAGTGTAGAGGTCGAGGGAGGTGGTGGCTTGGGTCGAGCAGCGCGGAGACAGGTGGGCGGCTGTGCACAATGGCCATAGGCAAGGTGGCCATAGGGCGAGGTGGTAGGAAGGGAGATGGGGGAAAAATAGGGTGAGCACGAGTAAAAGGGTGGCACAGGGAATATACCAGTGTGGTTGGCGGAGCCGGAGAAGGATCGTGGAGGGCCGGTGACGTGTGCGGTCGGCGGTGTGAGGAGGCTTCCGTGGGCAGCCCGCCAGGGGGGAGGAGAGAAGGAAGCAACACCGGGGATAGCTCAAGGGTGTCGTGTAGATGCTCTAATGACGGGGAATTGGAATGTGGTGCTCTGGGGGAGGTATGGCGATGGCGGTGACTATTTTGGCCAGAGCTTAGGAAGATGATGGCTTCGGTTTGTTCCTATGGAGAAACTGAGAAATTGACTAAGGGAGAATGATGAGGAGCCCCGGATTTTGAATGCGAATGGTTTTGGCCAGGGCTCATCAGTGTTCTAGAATGGCCGGGGAGGATGGCGGCCAATGCAAGGACTGAGCTGAGCTCGGCGAGAGGAGGAAGAAGAAAGGGAGGGGAGGTGCACGGGAAAACAGGGGGAGGCTAGGGGTTTTATACCAGCAGAGGAAGAGCTGTGGAGGCCTTGTGGCCGACGACTTGGAAATAGGGCTCAGCGTGGGTGCCAGCATGGTTGTGACGCATGCGCCAAGAGGGCCAACAAAGCATGACCAGCGTCACAGGGACAATGATGGTGAAGGGACGGCCGACATGCAGCACATGGCACGACGTGCGAGTGTCACGCACGGTGGGGCATGGGCGAGGGGCATGCGTGGCATGGTATAGTGTGTGGGTGGCATGGCACCAGTGTTTGGGCACACGGCCAAAAGTAGGACATGGTGCGACGTGGACGGCATGGCTGTGTTAGGTGGCAGGACAGCATGGCCATGGGACAACCAAGGGCGCGGCGCATGGTGGTCTGTTGGGCACAGCGCATGGCCAGGTGGGCATGCACAGGCAAGCGCGTGGACGCAGATAAGGCCGAGTTGGATGCATGGCGCAAAACTAGAGCTAGGGTCAAGGGCGCGTATAGTGCTCAGGACCGAGGCGATGCATCAGCGTACAAGTTTTGTCAAGCGCAAAGCAGCACAGGAGTGGGCATAGCACACGCCCGGCTAGGCTAAAGCGGAGGAGGGAGAGAAGAGAAGAAAGGAAAGAGAGAGAGGAAAAGAAAAAGGAGGGAAAAAGGAAAGAAAAACATTTGGACAAAATTTATAATATGGACTTTTGTTTTAAAATTTACATTTCAAATTAGGATTTGAATTCAAAATTTGAATGATTAGTTCAATTATTTAAATACGAATTTTTACTATTCCTTTTTATGCTTTAGTTTTATTTATTTTCAAATTGTGTATATATATTTTTTTTGTTCAACTATTTCCCTCTATATGATTTATAAACCATGTTTTGATTTAAGAAATTAAATTTGAATTAAGTTCTCAGAGTTTGAACTCACCTCTCATTATTTAAATTTTAGGTTATACTTTCCTTCCTTAGATATTTAGTTAATTTTAGGTTTAGAATTAGCAACTTGAATTTGAATTTCAGTTTTATATTTATAATTCCTTGCCTTAATTTATTTCGTATATGTTTTTGTTATGAGTATTATTTGCATTTGGGAATTATTCCCAGTTATTAACTGGCAATGCACGATTTCAGAAAACTCCAAATAAAACTACAAAAGAAAATTGAATGCCAACCAAATGCAGCAAAAAGTTTTAAATTCTCAAAATTTTTCATATATGAAATTTAAGATGTTACATAAGATCAGAAAAGAGCAAGTTTTTAAGAAAAGCACCATCCACACCTAAAACTCCTCAAATGAGACAATTTTGCTCATAGTCCAAATAAAAGAACAGTTGTTCATCTTGACTATTATCATAGCAAGATAAAGTACAAAAGAGCAAATAAGAACAAATACAATATCACTTGTAAAAAAAGATCAATTCAAACTCAACATGCATTTTTCTCATGTAAAAGCTTAATTTGCTCTAGTGCGACCTCACAAGTCTTATTCTACCTTTTTTCTAACCTTTATAAGTATTTCTCCCCATTTTAAGTTAATTCTCCTCAAATCTACCCTATTTAGACTAATACCAAATTTTGTCTTGATCTTTCTGCCCCTTTAGCAAAATAGTCATGACGGGCAAAGAGCTATGCAAACTCATTACCACTCCTCAAATGATGCATGAAAACACTTGTAAATAACAAGAGAGCAAGAAAGAGCATGTATGCATGAATGAAAATATATAAACTAAAAGACGGTTTTGAAAATTATCCAAAGTGAGGTTAAAGATAAAAGATGAAGCCATAAAATGCATACAAAGTTATTTAGATCATGATAAGGCATATAACCAATATAAATAAGATAGCATAATTTAGAGTATTTAATTTAGTTTCGAGTTAAATAAGGCTTTAAAATTCATAAGTTCAACAAATACAATTCCAATATGAGCTAAGCCATGTCAAGAAGGCTAAATGAAACCAAGAAGCTCAAATTAAATCATTTAAAGTGCTAGAAGTTCAATTTTAGCCAATTGTGCTCAAGTACTAGATCAAAGCCATTCCTGAAGTTTTAAAAATTATTTATATCTTATCTTAGCAAAGCAAGTCCTGGACTAGGAGCCATCCACAACTGCCTTCTAAGTTTATGTCAGACCTCGGCTTAGCAAACCCAGATCCTCTGTGATTCCACCGCACTATTCCCTGGATCAGTAGATAGTGCTCACAGATACATTACTGTATATCAAAAATATATCATGCGGAAGTGTAAATAATACAGTAATACTTACTCATGGGCCGATTAGGCCGAAAACGATAAAATGCAGCAGCGAAAACTTCACACAGGTGAGACCCGCAGGACTTGCCCACAGGCAGCCAACTGGGGTTCACGACCTAGTCCATGGCCTCTTCGTCTTTCAGCTCTGTCGACCCTTTTTAGGCATCACAGGGCTTGACTTTATTTCCTTTCTGACTGAATGATGGTAATTAAGTAACAGTGAGTACGACGGTACTCAGCAAGCCACCACACATGATGCAATAATAATAGATGCAAGGCTGTCAAAGGAGGCTTGAGGTTCTTTTATTTGCTTAATGCGACATTTGCAATAATCATAAATAAAATTCCTATGACTTGGCATTTTATAAACATGCTTTAAAGAGTTTGAAATGGTGCAATATTTGTAGCGATGTAGGTTCCATCCACCGATTACATGGTTCCATCCACCTATGCTAGCTTTTGATCATTATGCCACTTCCATATTATCAACCACGCTGGAGTACGTCCCTCCAGGAAAAAGCCCAAAATCAGAGTACCTCCCTCTGATAGGTTTTTGTCCCACCCACAAAGGTTTTTGAAATAGAACTAACTCGAGGAAGATTTCCGTGTCCGCCCTTGACCGTGGGCACGGCTATTCGAATAGTTGTATACTCTGCAGAGTCTGTACATCTTTACCCACAAGAGGTGGTCGTCCCGATGGTTCTACATGATTCCTTAGCCATGCAGATCGAGAGACTACCACGAGACCTTTACAATACCTCGCTCTCTAGCATCTCACTCCTATGGGTTAGCGCAGTCGGACTCCACTCTCCATATACGCTAGCCTCAGCGACGTCACCTACATCCGATGTCCCATTCCACGTGGGGTTTTTATTACCCACCTACACACGTTCTCCGTGAAATGGCTAGAGAGTATAGTAAATTATTCAGCCAAGCCTACAGTTTGCCAGCTTGTGGTTGTACTGTTGTACACGGAGGGGTCATCACAGGATTAAGTCCTTAATTTGTCCGGGCGGTTCATTCCACAAACCACAATCCTTGTGTTACATCCACACCCACCACTCTTACCACCCGCCCAGACAGGTGTAGCAGGTTTTGAGAAGCATAAAATAAGTAGTCACAAAGTATTCAGCCACGTACATCCCGTGTCTGCCCAAAACAAGTTCTCATGTTTTTGAAGATTGATGATCAGGGCAACTAGCGCCCTGGACTTGACAAGACTAGCATGGTACTTAATATGACTTATAGCTAGTAAAGTTATCATTAATATCTATGGTGACAAGGATCAGGTAGTTCAAGTATCAAAGGATGGCATAATAAATTTAATACAACATCAAGTGGGCATGTAGCTACCTTAAGCTTTAACATATATTTGCATAATCAATTAGGCATGCCAGTTGATAGTTTAAAAGAACATAACTTTGCATAAAATGTAGGATCAATATGATCAAAGTGATGACTTGCCTTGCTTGGCTTACCACGGCTTTGATTGCTTTAAATCTAAGCCTTCTCAGCCAGTGACTTTAAGTTACTGGTCCTCGCTTTTACCCAGTCTTACTGTTCGAATCCTCCGCCTCGTCGAGTCTTCAGATTCTAATACGTGGCAAAGAAAAGAAAGACCAAATAAATCCAAATACTTTAAATGCCCGATTTAATTTAGATTATACGTTTATTAGGATTTGAGAATAGAAGGATGATTCGGATTAATGGGCTGTAAACACAGCGGTAGATGAATTGGGCATGCGAATGAATTATCTAAGTAGCTTTACCGTGAGGGAAAATTTTAGGATGACGAGGATCAAAAATGAAAAAGAAGTATTTACAGGAATTATCCACTTTGGAAAAGGAAGTGGCCAGACTTAGCCGATTTGGGAAAGGCCAGGCTCGATCTTTTATTTGATGACTTTCTTTTAATCGATTTACATTTATCAAGAAAGTTCCATGAGTCGGGCAGGACTTAGGGACAGATAAAAGAGGTTAGCGAAGATAGCAAAGAGGGACAGAGCTTTGTGATTTTAGGATACGGATACGTAAGGTGAGTATAATTAAATATGCGGTGTAACTTTGATATTTCATGTGGCAATATTTATCTAAGATTGCAACTGCCCATTCTAAAATCAGTTATTCCGCTTGATTAACCAAATTGTTAGAAATGGCCAACGGTTATCTTTTACTAAAAAGAGATGCTATGACTTTTTAGGGATATTCTTAATAAAGCTATTTCTTTTATTATTAATTATTCTCGACTATCTAATTTAAATCCTGAGATAATGATCGGAGATTTGGATGTGAGACAAAGATGAAGGATTGCTCTTTCTTATTTAAGAATTCTTAATCATAGACATTCGTTATTTTAAATTTTAGCATTTTAAGATAAATGTTAAAGTTTGTACCACAAATATATTAAGCACTTTTGAAAGAGATAGCTTTCATGATTTTAGAGATAATTAGACCACACCTGATATTTTATGTGGCTAAATCTTGCTAAATTGACTTACTTAGTTGTCATAGACTTTCATCAAGTTTCAAAACTAAATCATTTGGCCATGATGTTGTTATCATTATCATTATTACTTTATTAACTTCATGTTAGTTTCTTAGTGATAGGAAAATAGTTCATGTCATGAGCTTACTTTAATTAACTTTAACTTATTAATTTGGCATACAATTGACCCATGCTTAGTTTTAGTTTAATTGCATTATTCTTTTTCATTATGAATTTTATAAGTAATTTCTTATGCCTCTTTCTCATTCACAATGTGCCTTTTACATGCAATTTAAGCAAACTTAAAATTTTTAATTTTCCTTTCCTAACCCTTTTAGTTTAATTACACAATTAATTATTATCCCCATTTTTAATTACATCTCATATTCTAAGATTGCTCCATGAAGTAAATTGAGAGGATGCAGTGATATCCATCCATTAGGTAGATGCTAATCTGCCGTGGGGCCCACATGTCATAACAGAGACACAGAGCCACGGAGAGAAGGCACTGTCTTCGGCTAATCTGACAGAGAGGGAGCAGAAGCAGAGGAAACAGGGGAGGCGCTCAGCCAGGGGAAAGGGGTGGTGGCGCCGGCGAAGGGCGGTTGGGAGGCGGCGGCGACCGGTAAAAGGGGTTGCCTGGGCGACAAGGACACCCCAGGAGGCATCGGCTCCGGCCGGTGTGATGCAAGGTGTGCTGGCGGCAGTGGGGAGCGGACGGCGGAGGAGAGCCGGTTGGGCGCCGGTAGCCGGAGAGGAAGGGGGAGGAATGGAGGTGCGCGTAATTAGGAGTGAGGCACGAGGAACTCACCCAGAGGCTTGGTGGAGCCGGAGAGAGGCCGAGGAAGGCTGGCGGCGTGCACGGGCGGCGGCACGGGGAAGGTGACCGTGGAGGGGTCGCGACGGTGGGGGAGAGCGCCGTCCGATGGCGGGGGTAGCTTCGGGGCACCGAAGAGTTGCTCCCACAGAATTGGACTGGGACTGTCCGAGAAGAAAGTGGCGGCGGAGGAATTGGTTTTGGCCGGAGGCGAGGAAGAATTGGTCGGGCGGCGAGCCGGGGGCACCGGGGTTCAATTACTCGAGGGGGAAGGTGGGATACCTCTAGGGGCGCACCGTGACGCGGGTGTATTGCAGAACGCACGCCGGAAGTGGTCGGGACGGGGTGAGGCGGCGGCGGCCGGTGCGGCACAGAGAGCTCAGCCGTGCTCGGGGCTTTTTATAAGCAAGGAAAGGGAGGCAGGCACGCACTCGATGAAGTACCACCGGCATGGGCGAGGGCGTGGGCAGGGGTACTCCGGGCATGGGCGGCGCGTCCGGCGGCATGGGAGAGGCGTACGTCGGCATGGGCACGGGGTACTGCCGGCATGGCGCCGTGCGCGGGTAGGGGAGTGGCGCGGGGAGTAGGCCAGTGGTAGGGGCGTATGGAGGCGGCTAGGCACGGGCTGGGCTGGGGCGAGGAGCAGCAACGCGCGTAGAGGCGGGCCGGCTCGGCGCAACGGTAGAAAAGGGAGGGGGAGCAAGGAAGAAGGAAGGAGGAGGAGGATGCCGGTCGGGCCAGCGCCAGAAGAAAGAAAAGTGGGCCGGGGAAAAAGAGAAAGAAAAACGGCCCGGGGAGGAGAAGTGCGCTGGGGGGAAAAGAAAAGAAATGGGCCGGGCCCAAGATAGATTTTTGGTGATTTTAGAATTTCCAACTTTCCTTTGGATTTCAGATTTGGTTTGGTGAGTAGATTTGAAATTTAAACAATTGGTTCAAATTTTCATATTCAACAATTTAATTGTTAAGATTGATGAATTTGAGAGATATTTTCTTAATTCTCCGGATTTGAATTTTCAGATATGAAAATTGGATGGGGAAGACTTTATATGATTTTCAATTTCCATTCTTGGTTTTGAGTTTTCATATTTTACTTTAAATTTGAATTTAAGACTTCCATGGAGTTTTGGATCTTCTCAATCGTAAACTTTAATTTCTAGATCTTGATTGCAAGGTTTGGATTTTTATTAATCGGACTATTGGCAAGAATCCAACTGAGAAATTTGAATTTCGCCATAAACTTTTTGAGAGGCATCGAAGAAACGATTAAAAGATTTTAAAATTTTTGAAATTACACTAGCTCCCTATTTGGGATGTTACAGTTTCACCCTTTTTTCATATTGTTATTTTTAGATAAATGCTTGATCTCAAGCCTTACTACGACTATCCCAAGTAAAAAGCTTAAAAAATGGTCTTGGTCATCCAAAACTCCCCTTGAATTCATGCCTACTGTAATACCAAGCCGTCTCATGAGAAAGAATTGATGAGATCAGTTTTTCGCATGAAAGAGATCATTTTTATCAAATTAGGCACTACTTCAATGAGCAAGACATGTTTTTCCAAAGAACTAGTAAAGCACTAAATTAAACTTAGTATAAGACTCAAGATTTAGTAGAGCATTTTTGACATGGCATATATTATAAAAGAATCACTAGAGAGTAAACTAGTTAAAAGATTCATCCTTGAAAATTTAAAAGATACCAATTATAGAAGTTGATACCACTTGTGAAGTTAAGTTTAGGTTGGCAATTTAAGCTAGCATGACAAATATTTAATTATACATACAAAGCATATCTAAATGCATATCTACAATGCAATGCTATGTATGCATGATGTGTAAAAAGGAAGCAAGAAATATAACTCTCCCTATTTATAAGAACCATCTGCAAAAGAAAACAAGTAGTAAAAACAAGAAAAAGAAAACTCTTGCAAAAGGGAAAAACTCTCCACAACATGATCTCTAGCACAAGGAATACACACTGCTAAAGAACAAATCTACCACAGTAGCTACCCCACAACTAGAAGCTAGCGAAAAAAGAAACAAACTTAACCTAGACAGGGTAAGAGATCCTAGAGAATCTAGTAGAGAAGTGAAGTGCCTAAGAAAGATACAAGACAGAAAGTGTGACACACAACACCCTAACGACCAAAAAACCCTGACACTCTCAAATGCTATACAATGCCAAACATGGAATCAGTGAATTGACAAAGCTCAAGTAGGAACCTGAGTCACACCACTTGGTACTCTGATGTACTCGAAGATAAGCAAGCTACATCCTGAGAAGTGATAGCTATCACCAGATACCTAAGATTGAGGTAAGAGACCCAAAGAGACTAACATGATCCACATGATCTTCCCTCACTAGTGAATCCTACATTAAAGAGACAGAAGAAGCCTATGTCACGGCATTGGTGTTAGTTATATAATAACGAGAAATCCAGTACTAAGACACATGACAAGTAGAAAAAGCTCTAAAATATAGGTTAGCATGATATGCAACAAGATGCAACATAGAGCTACCAAAACCCTTCTCAAATCCTCATCGTGAACCAAAACAACGAAAATCCTAGGGCAGCTTTAGATCTAAACCCACTCTTTTGGAACCTAGAACCACATCGCCCTCTAAAGCCATCAAAAGAATCAAAGAACCCATCTACAAAGTAAGGTCTAGAGGTAACTCTAGCGACACTAGCTAGACGGGACTGGTCCTTAAAGCTTGTTAAGGCTCTAGCACAGTCACGACATATTTCTTGACCTACCTAAAATAGAACTCTACAATGTGGCCATCCTTCTCACAAAAGATGCAATGATATTTGACTTTTTGAGAAGTCATAACTACTTAAGTAGAAGCATCTACAATGATAGAAGAGGACTCAGTCAATCCTATAGACTTGAGCACAATCTTGTAGGCTCAAGAGGGGCAAGCTCAAACTTTATACTCTCAACTACACTCACTACCTTAGGAGAATGACTCTTGGAATACTCATAGGGGTTAAAACCAAAACATCTATTGGCTTTAAGTTCTTTTTCCAACTCAAGAACTTCACAAGGTTTTTGTGCAAATAATCATTTTTCCTTGGTAAGGGTGACACAAGCCTAAGAAGCTTGGCTCTTAATAGCTCTAGCATATCTCTCCTTATGCACAAGCACCTCTAGCTTCAAAGCCTCACAAGAAACACAAGACACATTCTTGATTATATCCAACTGCTCATCAAATTTAACTCTAAATACTTCATGCATATTATCTAAATTATTTTTAATTTCTGCACAAAATGCACAAGCTATTCAAATAATAGAATCAACATTTGAAGCATGAACATAAGCAATAAAGTTTTTATCCCCTTTGTCTTTCAACATCTTAGTGAAAACTTCAATTTTGGAGTTGAGCTTAAGGTAAGTATCACAAGGTTCAAATCTAGGAAGATTAAGCTTATTAGTTAATTCTTTTAATTTTTGTTCCTCAAACTCACAATGAGCACAAGAATATTTAGGACTAAATTGAAGCAATTTTTTAGCTTGCATGTTAAGTTTCTTTTTCAATTCATCACAATTCAAGCATAGCAAGGCACTAGCTCTAGAAATGTCCCTAGCTCCTAAGCAACTAGAATATGGACTAGCCTTGATATCAATAATTTTAGCTCTAGTATTTTCTAGTTGTCCTAGCAAAGAAAACTTAGAGCATCTCAATCTTTCAATTGTAGAATGCAAAGTAAAACAAGTATCATAGTTATCAAGGTCAAGAATAGTAGTTCTAAGTCTGTCTATTTGCAAGACTAGGAGCTCATTTTTAACTTTAAGCTTATCATTTCTTTTCACTAATCATTCCAAGTACTTATTTTGCTTTACATGATCAGCTACCAATTTACCATATTTGAGCATGAGAGAATCAAAAGAATCTACCTCGTCATCGTTTGCTATGTAGGGATCATCCTTATCATGTGTGCTGCTAGAATCAACGTCGCTAGTAGCCATGAGGCATAGCCCGGTGAAACCAACAAAATTCTACTCCTTCCTTCCATTGCTCCTCTTCATCACTTGAAGTTGTAGGATCAACATCACTCATATCTCAACCATTGAGAGCTATGACCAACAACATAGTGGCTTTCTTTATTGCATCCTTATTCTTGAAAGGTTGAACAAAATTCTACTCCTTCCTTCCATTGCTCCTCTTCATCACTTGAAGTTGTAGGATCAACATCACTCATATCTCAACCATTGAGAGCTATGACCAACAACATAGTGGCTTTCTTTATTGCATCCTTATTCTTGAAAGGTTGATGATTCTTCTTGTTTTAGTCCTTCCTCCTATAATCATCTTCACCCCTGTTCACAAAGTTAGGACATCTAACATAAACATGACCACCTCTCCTACGCTCTCTTGCTTTGTGGTAGGCACGGGTGAATCAGCTAATGATGAAGACTAGATCGTGTATGGGAAGGCTCTCAAGTTGCTCGTCGCTCATAACTTGGAAATAACACAGAAAATCCAAAAAAGCATTCTCACAAGAAGTGTCATTCTTGACAGGATCAGCCACAAGAGCTATCGTCTACAGATTTTTGAACTTCTTAGCTATGACGCCCATCACATGGGTCTTAAGGCATGAATATAGCTTATCCATAGTCATAGTTGCCAAGTCTGCCTTGTCACTGATGGTTGTAACTTTCATCTCCCAAACACTCATGTTAAGAGCACTCAAAGCATGAGCAGCATTGTCGGCATCAGCATAGGTCACACCATCATACCTCCGATCTCTCAGGATCTTATGGAATCTACCAAAGAAGGAATTGATGGACTCTCTAGGTTCCATCTCCATCTATGGTAGTCTCTCATGAACTGATTCTCACACACTTTCTTGATTTTTGATGTTCCTTCATGGTAATCAGTGAGTGTCATTCAGATCTCATGTATGGATGTAAGATGAGCTAGTCAATTGAACTCAGATCTCCCTAGGCTTTGGATCAAGAAATTGCATGCATGCCTTAGCATTTGCCTCAACCTTAGCTGACTGAACAACATTGAGGACCACATCATCAACAGACACAACAAAAGGACTTCTCCCTTTGTTCCAAATGATAGGAGAATTGTTGTGATACCTCTCTGATGCCATTGTTCAAGAGTGAGTCAGAGGAGGGGTGAATGACTCCTTCAAAATCCTCCCCCAAATGTCAATAATAACATGCAGCAGAAAACCAAATTCATAATCTCATCAAAGCCCTAAGCTAAGGAATGCAAAACTTCGTAAATCCAAACCCTCCCTGGTCAGTCTAGAATTTGCAATTAGTCATATTAGAAATGGAGACCAGTTAGATCGAAAATTTGGGCCAGCCAGACCTCTAATTCAAGGATGGTCAGACCTCTGGTGAATAGCAATCAAAGTGGTATGAACAGTAATTTAAGCACTATTTCGAATCCTAAAATTCATGTAACTTGTGATCCGATGATCCAAATAATGTGAAACTTGGCATGAACCTTCTCTAGGATGTCAAAACCTATTACAATCGATAATCAAAAGAATCATTATCAAAGTTATGATATTTTTCTATTTGAGTATAGAGGACGATGGGGGAGGCAGAACTGGGAGGGCAACAATCGTCATTCAAGATGCTAGTGGTGATATTAGGGTTTGGGAGGGTGGTGGCTGTCCTAAATGGTGGTAGCGACATCTAGGTCTAGGAGCGGCCATGGCCATCCTTTAGGATGTGGAAGCATCCGAATCTAGGAGGCTAGCAGCTTCCTAGCCATGCCAACATTCTTCCCTCAGCCTCTACCATCACGGGTTGTATCAAAGATAGCGGGATGATGTAACTGAAATGTCCGACAGCAGTAGACAGCTGGAGCCATGGCTAGAAGGGATGGCAAAAGAAGGTGGCACCCCTTCTGGCCACCAGGAGATGAGGAGGATGACAAAGAAAGGAGGCGGCGAGGTTAGGCATGGACCCTGATAGCATGCTGACAAGAGCGGTGATGGTGAGTTGGGAAGATCTAGCAGCTGTGAAACCCTAACTTGGGTTGTTGGGAGGAGGGCATCAAGTGGGTGGGGGCAAACGAGTATGTTAGTGCTAAATTGGGGTCTTTTATATGGTGGCAATGGTGGGTGATATCGGATAATCACAGACGGTTTTTAGTACAAAACCGTCTGTGATATCGGATAATCACAGACGGTTTTTAATGAAAAATCGTCTGTGATATCGCATAATCACAGACGGTTCAAAAACCGTCTGTGATAACTTGGATTATCACTGACCCATAATTTCAGACGGTTCAGAAAACCGTCTGTGATGATGTTTCTGAACCGTCTGTAATGTGGATTTCTGTAGTAGTGGATTACTCCCTCTTTTCTTTTTTAATTGACGTCCTTGAATTTTTGAATAAACGAGTAGCGATATGTTTAAAACTATCTACATTGGCTATATGAAAATTACATCATTATATTTTATCATTAAAAAGACTTTTATAATATTATAATTTTATGAGCATATCTTAATGTAATGGCATAAAAAGTAACAGCCAAAATTCCATTGTGTAGACTGTGAAAAGTAAAAAAAACATCAAGTGAAAAAAGAACATAGGGAGTACCATGCAACTTTAAGGGGAAATGCCTAGCTCCAGCTCGCAAAAGCCCGAGATGCACATCTCCACCAACTTTTGGCTTTTATTTATGTGGTGCCTTTGGCTTTCTCCAAAAGCTGCTTCAAAGCAAACCAGCTATAAGCCTCCGAGTAGGGCCTTAGCATCTTACTCCCTCCAGTTTCATAATATCTGTCGTTTTGGACATAATCTCACTTACCAAGGAGGGATTAATTAGCGTGACTATTCCCTATTTTACCCATATTAAATAGCATTGTGTGGTAATTTTGAGCACAACTAGCACCTAGGCCGTGTGGTTAGGGCTGCCATCTCAAAGCAGGAGGTTAGGAGTTCGAGTCACGTTGGTTGTGTTTTTTTGTGTGATCTCCATCGATATTTGTCTCGCTTCCATGCAGGAAGTATTGCTCCACATGCAGCGCAGGAAACGAAGCTTCGTATGCATGCATGAGATGTGGAGAAAGCAATTACTATAGGAGCAAATTCGTCCAAAACTTTTTCTAAAGCACCTAGCGACAGGAATTTTCACACAAAGCTAAGAAGCCTTCAACGACAAATATTATAGAACTGGAGGGAGTACATGAGTAGCTTGCACTATTTTTAATAGCAGGCTATGTAGCGGTTTTTGCCCCTCAAATGCTAAGCTAACTCGGCTGCTGCTATTACAACCAGTGTTCCCCATGTTGGCCGCCTAGCCTACCTAGGGCTAGGTGCCACCATCCCACCTAGCCCACCGAACCAATTTATCTTGCCTGGCGTCCACCTTGCCTGCCTAATTGATGATTAGGTGCTAAGTGCTGGTTTACTGCCCGATTAGTGCCTATAGTGCCTTGATGAACACCGATACAATTATGACTGCTACAGTGGCAATAGTGGTTCACAAATGGCTGAAATAGTGGCTGATATGCTTCGTTTTGTATATTTTTAGGCTTGTGAAGAATTATTAATATGGTAATCATATGTTCGGGTTTTTTTCTAACTCATATATATGTCATTTGACACAAAGAATTGCAAGATATAGTCTTTAATATGTTTAATCTAATTTTTTATTTTTAAAAATGAGAAAATACATAAATTTGCAATTTATACAAAAGGTATTTTGAAATCTGTATATTTTTAAGAACATTTGGATTCAAATACTATATAATTGAATTCAATTTTTAAGTTTTGGGTATTTTTATGTTTCATATTCCATTCTTTGAAAATTGAAATTTTTTATGTGTTTTGAAACATCAATGTACACATTGAACAACTTATAAGTATTTGAACTCTAAAATTTATTTTTATATTCTTGATAAATTTATTTTACATAAAATAAAAGTATATTTTATTTTATTTTTTATTCTGTAATTGCACATGACATAAAAACAATCAAACATGACATAAAAACAGTCAAAATCAATCATTTAAATTCTTTTTTTACTTATATGATACCCAATTTTTTGTTATAAGTTTTTCACGTCCATATAGTACATGTACATTACATAACATGAAAATCAATATAATTAACATTTTTCACTAGGATCACCGTGTAGGATAGCTTCCGCGAAAGCTTCTGCTATTCGCAATAGCTTTTTTTAGCCAAGTCACCGCAATACTACGATAATCGCAATTTAAAACACTGGTAGCTTGTGATTAATTTCTAGCAGCTTCTGATTAATTTCTAGCCTGTATCTTTTTAATTTGTAGTTCTTTTTTTCTTGCAAGGGAAAAAATGTACTTGTAGTTTGTGCTAGAATCATCATTTTAGATTGCTAAGTTTGCAGCATGCTGATCAATTCATTGGTGCATTGTCATTAGATTTCGTTCGATCGGCTCCCTCGATCCTTCCCTGGATCCAGTCCCAAATTTATTGATTCTAATCATTTGTCAGACACACACGCACATGTTGAAAATATAAGCACATGTAGGTTCAATTTCTTCCATAAATAAATCATGACATCATGCACGTAAAATAACAGAACCATCACAGGCATAAAAGATCTAGACATGTAAACCAGGAAACTGTACATGAACAGATCTAATAAGTGGGACGGCGCAGCACAATGGAAGGAGGAGGCAAAACCCTAGATTGATTTTCGCATATGCTGTATGGAGGTGGCGACTCCGTATTTATAGAAAACCAGGACGCGTGATCAAGACGCCTGCACGTTCTCCATAACTCGTAAGCGAACCGGATTAGTCACGCGTAACCGATCCGGATTCACCGCCACTCAAAACAGCAAAATAAAACTGCAAAAGGAAGCCGCGTCTGCGCAAGCACCTGGAGCCGATTTTGGCGGACCATTCACGCAGGTGCCGTGCGCCCGCGCCCCCCCCCCCCCCCCCCCCGCCCCGCCCCGCCCGGCGAGGCGAGGCGAGCGAGCGCGCGCGTGTTATCCTCTAGTTCTCTCCCACACATGCCTCAAGTGGCTAGGAGTGCACCATCCCTTTTAAGGTGGTCTTCCTCTCCTAGAACTAGCAATATGGTACTAAAGGTCACATGCATGCCTTCTTTGCATGAGTGGGCCTTTGAGATTTAATAGGAATTATTCTTATTATATGGGCTTGGCCCACATAATCCAACAATCCCCCAGCAGATCTCAAAGTCCCACAGAGATTTGCCTGAATTCCAATGTACTGTTTATATATCAGTATTTCGATGGAGACCGATTAAGGTTGAACATCCACCTAGAACTCCAAGCTACACTTACTCACAACTTGAACAATGGACCATGCCTTGAATTGCAAGTTTGGTGCAAGCAAGCTTCACTTAAAGACTTAACTGATACTAGGCCGCCAGTAGGCTACCCCTCGGTTGGAGCGTATAAGTCATACTCCTTGGTCTCTTCATGAGCTTAGTAGGAGATTACCCAAGATCTCCATAGACTGCGACTAACAGTCGGGCTCATATAGGTGTGTTCTTTCAAGAACGTTCTGCAGGATAACGTCTTCGCTTCTGAAAGCCAATGGAACACATTAAGGCCTTAACCAACCTGCCTTGCAGTTTCTGAGAGTATTGCATCTTCACATAGAGAGGGTTGAAATTACTCTCCTCCAGTTAACTAATGGTTTGTTTTTCCCAGATCCTAATTCACGGGATCTCCGATCACATAGGTTGGGTTACTACCATAGATAACTCACATGGGTCTCATACCCATCTCCTTCGATGCACTATCTATCACATTCCGTGATAGTCCCTTTGTAAAGGGATCTGCCAGGTTTTTATCTGTTTGGATGTAATCCAAGGTTATAACTCCGGAGTTTCTCAATTTCCTGACAGACTTCAATCGTCTCTTGACATGCCTAGACGATTTCATATTATCCTTAGAACTGTTCACTTTAGCGATAACAGTTTGATTATCACAGTTCATAAGGATAGCTGGCACTGGCTTTTCCACCGTAGGTAGATCCATCAATAGATCCCGTAGCCATTCTGCCTCAACAGTAGCAGTGTCTAATGCCGCAAGCTCTGCTTCCATGGTTGACCTCGTCAAAATGGTCTGTTTGCAAGACCTCCATGAAACAGCACCACCACCAATAGTGAAAACATATCCACTAGTGGCTTTGATCTCATCAGCATCAGAGATCCAGTTGGAATCACTATAACCCTCCAGCACCGACGGGTACCCAGTATAGTGAAGTCCAAAGTTCGAGGTACCTTTCAGATAGCGCAACACTTGCTCAAGCGCCTTCCAGTGATCATCTCCTGGGTTAGATGTAAATCGGCTTAACTTGCTCACAGCAAAAGAGATGTCTGGCCTTGTTGCACTAGCTAGGTACATAAGTGAGCCAATTATCTGAGAATATTCCAGCTGATTCCTAGCAATTTTCTTATTCTTACGAAGTAACACGCTAGGATCATAAGGTGTTGGAGAAGGCTTGCTATCAGAAAAACCAAAACGGCTCAAGACCTTTTCCACATAATGAGATTGCAAAAGTGTAATCCCATCCTCACCTCTAACCAATTTAATGTTTAGAATAACATCAGCTACTCCCAGATCTTTCATATCAAAGTTTTGAGACAAGAATGATTTGACCTCATTTATCACATTGATGTTTGTCCCAAAAATCAGGATGTCATCCACATACAAGCATAGAATAACTCCCTCACCCCCACCATAGCGATAGTATACACATTTATCTGCCTCATTGACAGCAAAGCCTGCAGATGTCAGTGTTCTATCGAACTTCTCATGCCACTGCTTAGGAGCTTGTTTCAGACCATACAAAGATTTCAACAGTTTTAACACCTTGCCTTTTTGACCTTCTACTACAAATCCATCAGGCTGTTCCATGTAAATTTCCTCATCCAGCTCTCCGTTAAGAAAAGCTATCTTAACGTCCATTTGATGAACGAGAAGACCATGTGAGGCAGCCAAAGCAAGTAGTACTCGAATTGTGGTCAGTCTAGCAACAGGTGAGTAAGTGTCAAAGAAATCTTCGCCTTCTTTCTGAGTATAGCCCTTGGCAACAAGCCGGGCCTTGTACTTTTCAATAGTACCATCAGGCCTAAGCTTCTTTTTGAACACCCACTTGCACCCTACAGGTTTGCACCCATAAGGTCTATCTGTCAGCTCCCAGGTTCCATTAGCGATAATGGAATCCATTTCACTACGGACAACCTCCTTCCAGTAGTCTGCATCACGGGATGCATACGCTTCTGAAATAGACTTGGGAGTGTCGTCCACAAGGTACACAGTGAAATCATCACCAAAGGATTTGAATATCCTTTGTCTCTTGCTCCTTCTAGGAGCTCCACTGTCATCCTCCTCATTGACAAGTTCATGTGTATGTTCAAAAGATTCAGGTGGTGTGATTGAACTGGGAATTATTTCAGAAGGTTGACTAGTAGTGTTATGTGTATCCTTCATTGGAAAAATATTCTCAAAGAATGTTGCATCTCGAGACTCCATAATTGTACCAACATGCATGTCAGGTACCTCAGTTTTAACTATCAAAAATCTATAGGCAATGCTATGATTAGCATATCCCAGAAAGACACAGTCCACAGTTTTAGGTCCAAGCTTACGTTTCTTAGTTATTGGCACATTAACTTTCGCCAAGCACCCCCATGTACGTAAGTAAGAAAGTGATGGTTTTCTCCCAATCCATACCTCGTATGGCGTTTTGTCCTTATTTCTGTTAGGAACTCTATTTAATACATGATTAGACGTTAGCAAAGCCTCCCCCCACCCTGCCTTAGGTAAGCCCGCAGTGTCTAACATGGCATTCACCAAGTCAGTCAACGTGCGATTTTTCCTTTCGGCAATCCCATTTGACTCGGGAGAATAAGGAGGCGTCCTCTCATGTATAATACCATGTTCCTCACAAAATAAGTCAAATTCGTTTGAGAAATACTCTCCACCACGATCTGACCTAAGTCTTTTTATCTTTCTATTTAACTGGTTTTCAACTTCTGCCTTATAGATTTTAAAATAGTCTAAAGCCTCATCTTTCGTTTTCAATAAATACACATAACAGAACCTAGTTGCATCATCAATCAATGTCATGAAATATCGTTTTCCACCCTTCGTCAACACGCCATTCATCTCAGAAAGATCTGAATGCAGGAGTTCTAGTGGTGCCAAGTTTCTCTCCTCGGCAGCCTTGTGAGGCTTACGAGGTTGCTTTGATTGCACACAGCTATGGCATTTAGAATCTTTGGTGATGGAAACGTTTGGAATTAAATTCATACTAGAAAGCCGAGACATCAAACCAAAATTAATATGACATAGACGTGAGTGCCAAACATTAGCCTCATCATCCACACTGCCACAAATATGGTTCACAGTCTTATTGCAGAAATCTGAAAGGGAAAAGCGGAACAAGCCTCCGCACTCATAGCCTTTACCAATAAAATTTTCATGTTTAGACACGACTACTTTATTAGACTCAAATACCAACTTAAGCCCGTCTCTACATAAACGGGAGCCACTAACGAGATTCTTGTCTATAGAAGGGACATGCTGCACGATCTTTCCCGAAGTAAACTTCAGATCTACCGTGCCAACACCATGAACAGTAGCATGTGACCCATTCCCCATTAGGACGGAGGAATCTCGGGCGACCTGATAAGAAGAAAACAACGAAATATCAGCACACACATGTACATTAGCTCCTGTATCAATCCACCAATTGGTAGATTGACTAATTGAAAGAACAGTAGGTAAATTACCATACCCAGTCCCATCTCCAGTCTTGCCAATGGTCACGTTGACAGACTTAGAAGTCTGTCCTGCAGGTGCCTTCTTTCCTTTGCATTGTGGGCACTTCTTGGCCATGTGACCAGCCTCATCGCACACAAAGCAAGTTCTATCATCCTGATTGTAGTTGTTCTTCTTCTTCTTGAAGTTGGTTGTCTGTTGGGCTTTAACAAATTTCCCTTTGTTCTTGTTTGAGGGTTTCTGTACCACATTGGCACTAGACTCCCCTCCATCACCCTTAGACACAGCGTCCTTTTTCCGAGCTTTCTCCTCAATTTCAAGAGACCCAATCAGATTCTCAACAGAGTACTCTTGTCTCTTGTGTTTGAGTGCTGTTTCGAAATTCATCCATGAAGAAGGTAATTTCGCAATAATACATCCAGCCACAAACTTGTCGGGTAAGGCGCACTTCAGGAGTTCGAGTTCCTTGGCAATGGCCTGTATCTCATGAGCCTGATCTACTACAGAACGGTTATCAACCATCTGTAGTCATGAAATTGCTCTATGACATACATGTCATTGCTGGCATCAGTAGCACCGTATTTGGAATTCAGTGCATCCCACAACTCCTTTGCGTCTGTCATGTGCATATACACCTCGCACAGACGATCAGCAAGAACACTAAGAATGCATCCAACAAAGAGAGTAGTGGCAGTCTCGTATTCTTTCTGCTTTTCAGCATCAAGAACACCTTCAGGCTTGCCATTACTAACCCAGAATACATTCATAGCAGTAAGCCACAGAGTGACCTTGATCTGCCATCTCTTAAAGTGCACACCGGAGAATTTATCCGGCCTCAGTGCATCGGCAAATCCAGCCATGGTAAAACCACAGTGCCTACAATAAGGTTTTTGGATTGTTGAAAATATAAGCACATGTAGGTTCAATTTATTCCATAAATAAATCATGACATCATGCACGCAAAATAACAGAACCATCACAGGCATAAAAGATCTAGACATGTAAACCAGGAAACTGTACATGAACAGATCTAATACGGAGAACATGACTGTTACGTACCGATGGTTCTGTTCTGATCGGTTTGTCGATGTAGACGCCGCAGGCACGGTGAGGATGACACGAAGTCGATGACGATTCGCCGAAGCCGAACGACGAGGAAGACGAGCCAGAGCTACAGCGAGCAGTCGCGCAGAGCGCTTCCCAAAAACCTTATTCGCCCTCTCCCGGTGCAGGACTTCGAAGGTGACGGTTCCGGAGACCTGCTCTCCCGAACGGCAGTGCACGCCGGCGGACGGGACGGAGTAGACTACGTGGGACGGCGCAGCACAATGGAAGGAGGAGGCAAAACCCTAGATTGATTTTCGCATATGCTGTATGGAGGCGGCGACTCCGCATTTATAGAAAACCAGGACGCGTGATCAAGACGCCTGCACGTTCTCCATAACTCGTAAGCGAACCGGATTAGTCACGCGTAACTGATCCGGATTCACCGCCACTCAAAACAGCAAAAGGAAGCCGCGTCTGCGCAAGCACCTGGAGCCGATTTTGGCGGACCATTCACGCAGGTGCCGTGCGCCCGCGCCCCCCGGCCCGGCCCGGCGAGGCGAGCGAGCGCGCGTGTTATCCTCTAGTTCTCTCCCACACATGCCTCAAGTGGCTAGGAGTGCACCATCCCTTTTAAGGTGGTCTTCCTCTCCTAGAACTAGCAATATGGTACTAAAGGTCACATGCATGCCTGCTTTGCATGTGTGGACCTTTGAGATTTAATAGGAATTATTCTTATTATATGGGCTTGGCCCACATAATCCAACAGCACATACACGAACAGAGATTGTATATCTTGTTTGTTCACACAATCTTCAATTGGAATATATCTTTTAGAAGCTATATACAATTGGAAGAAGAGAGAGATCATTAAAAAAACACGAGGGGGTGACAAAGGCAAAACCCTTCCAAACGGTCCGTCCGACACGCAGCAACTGTCGTCGCGCACGCACCAACCGCCCGCGGCCCTTGACACCAAAACCGCCATCCTCTCCCGCCATTTCACTCGCTCCCCACTCCATCTCCCCTTCGAGCCCTCCAACCCTGCGTGGTCTCCACCAGGACGGCGCTCGCCCTGCCCCCCGGTCGGGCGGCGCAGGGCACGCCTCCGCCGTGCCGGCACAGCTACTTTCTTATGTATCGTTCATTCCGCAATGGCGGACGGAACCGGAGCCGAAGGAGGAGGGCCCTTCGACCTCCTCCCGCTGCAAGACAATTTCGATGACGTCCTGCACCTGCTTGACCTCCCTGGCCTCGACAATGCCGAGCCGGTCCAGCCACCACCCGTGGCGACGCCGGTGCACAATGCGGAGCAGCCTGCTGTCTGCAGCCGCGGTCCCTCCGGCGACGATCTTCTGGACTGGTTGGAGATGCTTGATAACCACCCCATCGACGACGGTGCTCCCAGCATCGCTCCACCAACCGGCTTGCCAGTCCACGGTGGCCAATCAACGTCGACGTCGTCGTCGGCCGTGTGGCAGGAGAATGTGTTGGACTGCAGCGGCTGCCAAGTGCTAAGAGAAGTCGTGCATTCTAACGGTAGATACACACACATGGATGTTGATCGAAACATGAAACAACGCTTATAGCCTTATACTATGCGCATAATGTTGCTAAAATTTGTGCTTGTTAGTGATCGATGCATGATCGATCGACTTGGCGTTTCTTGGCTTAATTTGCGTGGTGTTTGTGAACTTCTAGGGTTCGAGGCCACGAAGCTTTGCATCCATGGGGAAGCCCGTATGTTCTACCATGCAACGTTGGACGTGTATCGTATCAACTCCGAGGGCTTGGCTCCGGCATTAACGCATCACTCCTACGTCGAGTAAGATAGGAGTACAAGTTTAATCGGACTTGCAAACTATCATGCATGCTTTCTCCTGTTTTTTTCTAAATTTATAGACAAGTGATTTTTATATAAGCTAATATTTGTCATGCAATCTAATCGCAGTTTCAGTGGCCGGGACTACGAGTGGGTGAAGCATTACCTGACAGACTACGCGCTGCGGCGAGCCGGCGGCAACTTCGCCGTCGTGCACGACTCGATCGCGGCATTTCACGACGTCCTCTGCACAACCATGAACCGCGGCAGCCATGTTGACGACGCACATACAGGAGCAGCAGCAAGAAATGGTGGTGGTCATGAACTCGTCGTCGAAGCTGCTGCGATCCATCCTATGATCCAGGGCTACGTACAGCCAGCATCAGGTTGGCTACTTTCTAGCTAATTCAGATTTGGATTCAGTTCTATAATTTTAACCTTTACCATTTGGCGTGTATAGGGCCATCTCAACCAAGTTATGCCACCGATGTGCAACGACCATTCCGGCCGGTTGTCAGGACTGCACTCGCACTACAGGTATATATTGACACACACAAACTTGTTTGAACTAGTTAGTAAACTAATTAAACTTGACAGTTGACATCTAAGAAATTTTAAAATTTTTCGCACACGATACATACTTATTTTAGACTATGATGTCCGGACACCCAATGAGCACTCGTTAAGATCTATTCCACACAAAAGACACATCATCAAACCCAGAAAATAACAAATGAGTACTACACATAGCATATATATAGTTAGTGAGAATCAAACTCGATCTGACTTTTGGCCATAACATAAACCAGGTGCCACATAAACTAACCAAAACATGATTTTTCTGTAGTAGTTACTTGTAATGTTCCCGGCCTTACACGTACAGGGATTCGCATGTACAGCAAATTAGCAATTAGCTTACCGATGAAATAAATGAAACATCGAAATTAAGGTATATAGATGGAGTATGAAAAAAATACAGTTGCGTGTATTGCTATTCCATGCGTAATACTAATGTCATTACCATTGATGGATTCCAGAGAGAAAGAACCGGGAAGCTCCAGCTCAACGACATCGCCCCCTACTTTCACCTTCCTATCGCTGAGGCCGCCATCAAGCTCGATATATGCCCCACCGCTCTCAAAGGCGTATGTCGCAAGTTCGGCATACCACGGTGGCCGCATCGGAAGGTTAGTATGTCATTATTTTAATAACAAGCTAAGGTTAGTATCTCATTGATCTGTACTTGCCACATGATATGAATAACCTTCCTAATTTACATCACCTGATGTAAAAATTAATCCACGAATGTTTTCAGTATGTAACAAGCAGGGTTCTGATAATCGATTGATTATCAAAAATATCGACCGTATCTCTCCTTCCCCTTGTTAAAATTGCAAACCGGTTCCCAAAAACTTGTTTTGCATGAATTTTATTGAATATAGAAGAAATTATTTGCCAAATTTGTTTGCAAAAATTTGGCAAATATTTCCAACCGATTATCAGTGATTTTCGGCTGAAATCAGTTTGAAATTCAAATTTTGTTTGAAAATTTTGGCCAAAAATTCTCCGAAAATTTCCCATTATCGGCCCCCTCCGGTAAAAAAGTTAAACTGGTATTGAAAACCCTGGTAACGAGAACATGGCGTATAATTTGGAGGAGAGACAAACTTTGACTTGTAGCCCACCTCCGATTTAATGAATGGATGGACAGGATGCATCAGATTAGCCAACCAAAATATTTCTGTGTATATATAGCTTAAATTTGAACATGTGATTTTTAATATCGGTATACACAATTAGGTCATGTTGTATATATAATGGCATCAATTTTGACAGGTAAGAAGCATAGATAGGCAGATTGCGAAGCTCGCGAATTCTGGTAATGGAGCTGCAGCAAAGAACGAGATCGAGAGGTTGATTGGTTCCAAGCGAAGAATTTTTGCTGGCCTTGAATAATGACCATGAACTTAGAGTTACTTCTTCTTTTTTTGCTCAGCAATTGTGCGCTTAGATTATTTGGGAGTAACAATAATTTGTAAATAGCTAAGTCGGTGTGGAGGGGTTTTGATCCTAGGGTGTTGACAAACATCACCCAGATGTTTTTTTCCTATCATCCAGATTTATGACTGTTGGATTAGAGATCTAACGGCCACGAATTCCCTCCCCCCATCCAAAAAAGGGCCGTTAGATCTCTAATCCAATGGTCCCAAATTTGGATGATTGTTAGGAAGAAAACATCCGGGTGATGCCTAGACACACGCTTGATCCTATATGTATGAACAAAGGGAATAAAAATTAGTCTTGATATGATACGAAGCCTTAGTATTAGGTCTTGTTCAAAAGTGTTGTGGCTTTTAGCTAATTGTGAGAGAGATTGAGAGAGTAAGAGATACTTGCGTTGAGAAGCCACTCCGTTCAAAGCAATTCCTACAATGACTTGTACAAACGGTTTATAGAAACTACCTTGAGAAGCCACTTCGTTCAACTTTCGAATTATAAAAGCCAAAATTTAGAAGCTGTTTGCACAGGGCCTTAGAATCCACCTAATGAGAATTGACTAAATCTCTAAATACGACTTTGATATTTAATTAAGGCCAAAGGACCATGTGGTCGTAAACCTCTAGAGGTTGCTCCTCGAGTACCCTAGTCGAAGAAACATTGTGCGTGTTGCCTGACCAGACGACCGCTCAGAGATTCTATGAACTGGTACCTAGAACTTATTCCAGGATATTCCTTCCATGTAATGGATAGGACACATGCCTTGCCCACTCGAAATAGCATGACATTTTAGCCCTAGGTCTCTGAAAACAATTGCTATGCGGTTGTTCCCCATGTTCATCTCCCACTAACAACAATCAACAATTAGGTGTCTTCTCTCTGACAATAACCACCTTCCCTATTGGACACGTTAGTTTTGTAAGACGTCTTCCCCAGAGAATAATTGGCACCCCTTCAATGCTATTTAAGGGCCGATGAGAGAACATAGAAGAATAATTGAGTGATATTCCAGATATTCAACACCCGAATCAAGGCACGTTCAAGACGATTGAAGATAGTTTAGACAAAGTAGAATGTGTGAACTATAATCCTCCATCTGATGGAAAGAACATAGAGACTACGACTAGTTTCAAGCCTTTCTAAAGACATCCTGTAACTAGTTCATAGTAATAAAGAGTATCTTCATTCTCTCCTAAAGATTTCAGCCATCTTTCTTATATTATTTCGTAAGATCGGCGACTCAATTGTGGACAGTTAGCACCGACGGTGGGGATGAAGGCACTAAATCATTAAAGTTTTTTCATTTAGCAATCATCATCCTCCCCTATATTTGTTAGAATTGCTCATACGATCATGGCAAGAATCTAGGACGAGGAGAACTAATTTGACTTTGTAAAGTATACCGACCTCGACATGGACACATGCATTTGTGCCATAGAACATGATGCATCCTCATTATCCTCTTCCATTCCAGGCTCGTCGCTCGCTGCGACTAGCAAGATCGATCGCATGGAAGAATACTCACGGCATCAATCATCACCACTCCCAGAGGAATCGATCGTTCCAACCAGAACAGAATGCCCAGGTGCCACTACAAGTCCAATGCTTTCGACTAGCCAACTTGGTGACAAAAGCTCGATGCCATGATTTGAGATTCTAGGTACTCTCTATACGGTCATTGTTGACCACTATTCACCAATGGCTCTTATGTATTTCGGGAGTCGACCGACACTTGGTCATGGTGTTGATGAAGTTACATTCGGTAGAAATCTAGGTGAAGATGATAACTCTCAGCATTCGATCGACAATCTATCAGATCAGGTTGAGTCCACCATGAACCCCTCTAGAGGTGGTGGACTCCAACCGTTCCCCATCATGTAGGCTACTTGTTGAAGTAGTGGAAGGTTCTTCTTTAGTTTTGATGGGAGTTCATCAGAAGATTTCTATTGGAGGCACGAAATTAATGTAATCGATGATACCTATCAAGATGTTGTGCACAATTATTCTTGATAGGATCCCCCAAAACCCACTGGTCGAGATGGCACAAATGATTCTACATCACCTCAAAGGGATGGAGATAATAGAGCTAGTGGACATTGGCTAATCCACCTGCTTCTACCTCACCATGCTTAACGAGTCAAGCAGGACAAGCAGGAGGTTCGAAGGGAAACTTAGATCATCATACCCCTTCTGCCAATAGGAATCCTTTGAGGCCCTCGGTAACTATTTAGAACTTGCAATGAGTCTATGATATTTAAATAACCCAGATCCTATTTTGGCAGAAACTCCAGGATGCTCAAATTGCATGTCAAGTGTTGGAAATCCTCCAATGAACCATGCGGTTCATGGAGATGTACAGGGAGCAAAGGTACTCGCAAAGTCATACTCTGACTTCATTCAAGCACTCCTTTATTAGCAGAAGCCAACATGGTTGTGCAGGCAACAATTCGACGGTTGGTGGAAGACCCCCTCAAAGATTCCTAAAAGGAAGCCACCAGGGAAAAAGGATTTTCCACAATTAAACAACTTCTCCCCCTTGTTATGAGGGACACACGTGGACTAGGTTATCTCTGACATCACCTAAACCAAACATCTAGTTGAAGACATCATGTGAGTGTTCACGATAGAATCAAAGCACTAGTTCTCCAGTATGACTAACGGAGGAATCGGTCTCCCACGGACTATAATCTGACCCCTTTTCAAAGAAGATGCCATGACTTGATTACAGGCTATTGGGCTTTCTTGGTAGGCCTTCAAGCAGTTCGCTGGCTGAAGAGGATCCAACCAACAAATGTTGAGAAATTCGATGAAAAGCAGAATCCATTAGAATTTTTGTAGATTTACACCACTGCTATCAGAGCCGCAGGAGGCAACGATAATGTTATGGCCAATTACTTGCACATAGTTCCTAAAGGGTCTATCTAGTCTTGGTTGCTTAAGCAACTAGTCGGATAAATATATACCTAGGAGCAGCTTTATCATCTGCTAATCGCAAATTTCTGCGGGACGTATGATAGCCCTAGAAAAGAAGACGATCTCCATTGAATTTGGCAAAAACCTAATGAGACTCTTTGACAGTATATCAAGAAGTTTAGCCAGGTTCATAATTCCATTCTAGAGATGTTAGATTCCTCTATTATCCAAGCTTTCAAAAACTGGGTTAAGGAATGAGTGATTCATAGAGGACATTCTAATGAAACCTCCAAGAACAATTGTCGAACTATTCAACATGGCCAACAAGTCTGCAACTGCTAGTGAAGCGATGAATGGAAGAATGTCATCGACTAAACAAAAAATATTCCTCAACCTAGCCTGAAGAAGAAAGAGCAGAAGCCCTAGAAGTTTTCCAAAGGTAAAAAGAATCACAAACCCAATGTTAAAAATGTTCTTGCAATTCCAGAGAAGTATACCAAGGGCATGAAAGATTATTCCAGTCAGAATAAGGCAAAAGCTCTGACAAACGAATCTAAGAAGAATAACAGGTGGTGCCCACTTCATCAAGCAGCAGGGCATGATCTGCACGGCTGCCATGCCTAGCAAAAGAAGTTGGAAGATTATTACTCAGGTAAGGGTCCTTTCCCTTCCATTTAGGATATTGAAGAACCGAGCTCCAAGAAGGACAAATATGGCAATGAAGATATGGACTACCAGGAGCCACAGCATACCATCAACATGATTTTCGTCTTCGTCTTCCTCTCGATTTTCATTGCCATGTTCGTCTTGATTTTCGTCGCCACCCGTCGTCTCCGCCTTGGACTCTCCGTTGCCTTCGAGTCAGTCTTGACGTCCGCGCCTTAAATAGCTGGCCCGCCCCTCAGTTTCCGCATCCTGAAGTTTGATGTGCGCCCTCGCCGAAGCTCACCATGCACCACTGGTAAGCTGTAGTGTCATCCTCGTTTCCGGCCGACGAGTCTCTGCCGTTACCCTCGCCGTCGTCGTCAGAGTGCGCTAACATTGCCGTGGAGTTCGCCGTCGTCCGAGCCTTCGTCTTCACCTCTGGTAGCCGCCATCATCTTCGCCGCCGTCCGCCCTCGCCGGTGAGTCGCCTTCTTCACCGCTGTCTAGCCCCGCCGCCGAACCCCACCACTACACCATTGCCATCCAGCCCTACCGTCGCCTCGCACCACGTGCTCGCCCGCTCCGTGTCACCTCGGTTCGTGTGCAACCGACGCCGCACGCCACGCGCGCATCAGCTGCACCCCACAGCCCGCGCCACGCGACGCTTTGCCTTCCCTTGAACCTTGTCCATCGTTTGCCGTGCCGCTGTCGCGTGGGTCCCAATTGTCGGTAGCCCAGTGCCGTACACCCGTGAGCCAGTCGAGCCCAATCAGCAGCCATGTGGATGCCATGTCAGCCCTAGAGCCCAGTCAACAGCCGCGCCAGCAAGCCCAGTCAGTAGTGCACTATTTTGTGAGCCGAAGTCCACCGTAGACTTGCTTTTTCGTGAGCCAAGTCTACAGCATAGTAGCCTTTTTTTAATTTTCAGCCTTTTTCTTTAGATTAGATTTTCCAAGAGCCTATTCTCCTCCATCCGAACTCCGATTGACCCAATTCTTTTTCCTAAATTCATCTAAAATTGAGCTCCATCTTTTGGTTTTGGTTTTGAGGTTTTTGGAGTTATTTTGAATTTCTTTTGTCACTACTTGGGAAGAATTGAAGGAGGTCATGAGAAAAGAGTTTGTGCCATATGAGTATGAGCTGGAGCTACTTGATCATATGAAGAGCATTCGCTGAGGACATCAATCTGTCCAATCTTATTATGATGAGCTAGATTATGCTATGTATCATGCCAACATCACAGAGACATGTGCAATAAGGGCTTATTTCAAAAGAGGTTTAAATTCTGATATTGCTACTATTGTTCATTTGAAATATGATGGTAATATGCAGCATCTTGTGAGTTATGCTGTAGAGGAGGAGAGGAGAATTATGGAAAGGTGTACACCACAGTCCAACTTGAGGCCACACTTCAATTCGTATGCCTTCATGAGTGTGTCACATGAGAAGACGACCAAGCATGGGTGATGAGGACATTCTGACTGGACCGATTATGCGAGCACAAGCTAAAAAGATTAATCAACAGGTGAACTCACTCCTAGTTGAATTTGGTTTTAATTTATATGAGAATAATATACTACATAATAGTTGCTTTTTAATTATTCTCAGGTTCAAACAAAAGACATGCTATGCATGCATCCAAGAGGAGAAACATGTGTTGATGCATGCTCAATTGATCCGGCCAAGCCTGCATACGTGTGGAGATAAGGTAGGACTATTTGCTAGTCATAGCAAGAATGAAGACTAGAAGCAGCGATGCTACATTGTCTGCATGGACATCACATGAAATCTACTTTGTTTGCGTGGACACTAAGCTCACATGGTCATCAAGTATTAAGGTAAAATAGCCCACGTGTGCTGGGTGAATCTAATCCATGTGCATGAGAGGAACGCCCTCGGTCCAGCCCATGTTTTAGTCATGTGAACAACTTTAGCGATAGGAGTTTGAATCAAATTGTTTTTAGATAAATATCAGTCTATTTTAGTCTCTCCGGCCGAACACGTTTTTGATTCAGCCTTAGGCCGATTCATGCTAGCGTGCTATGGGGTTGGGAGTGCCCTTAAATATGTCAACCACCCCTCCTGTAAAAACAGACCACAGAAAATTAATCTATTATTTTCAGAGAGCTATGCGCATGTTCTTCCTAGGGTTTGGCATACGATTGCAACCTAGAGGGGAATCGGGCGTTCTTTCCCATCGTTCTTGTGATTCCTTGTGATTTGCAGGAGCGACGACACGTCTACTTGATGGTTGAGTAGACGGGATCACGAGCGTGTTGTTGGGCTAATTCTTTTGTCGCAGGTCGCTGTTCTAACAGTGGTTGGCGCCATCAGTTTGTCAGGTTGCACGGATCCAAGTTATCATCATTGATCCTACGTCGTGATTGGGCAATCCCTCGCATCAATGGGACTTTCCCTTTGGTCAAGGTGCCATGTAGTGCTGCCCTGTTGCTACATGAGGAGATCGTGGTTGATGGTAATTGTGCCATTGCTGGCCCATGATCTGTCGAATATAAGATGCTTCAAAATCCATGTGAGGATGAGAGCCACATAGCCAAATTGAGTGAGAGTGATAAAACAGTGAGTTGTATGATTCCATCATATGTGAGGTTAAGAGCATCCAAATTGAGGGTGAGAGATATAAACAAAAAGAAAAGAGAGAAGTAGATGACAGAAAAAGTGAGATTACTTTTTATACTAACGACTTACTCTCTACTTCTAGTGTTGTTTCTCATATTGTGCAGATCGATAACCGACACCACTGGAGATAAAAGATGAGGAGATAACTACGGGTGAAGATGAAGTACTTGTTGCCCCATGGATACATCATGATAATTTCATACCTATAGCACCTACACCATCTGAGGAGAACGATAAAGGTAACAATATTGGTGCTGAATTTAATTATGAAATGGTGAGTAATTGTGAGAACTCATGTGTGTAATTGGAAATTTTATCTTCTGAATTTTCTAAGCTCAATTTACATAATATGGAATTGATTACTCATAAGGAAGTTTTTACAAGAATATCTCCTAGTGATTCTTTGTACTATATTATGTTTGATGATCCTAGAAAACTATCTAGTGTGATTGAGAATGTTGCTAAAATTTCATATTTAAAATCACTAGTTAGTACCTATGCCTACACTTTAAATTCAATTTGATTGGAGATTATGGTATAGATGACAAATTCTATATTTATCGAATATGCATTACATGTGATATGCTTGCTAAATTGAAATTGCTTATTTTGGATAAACAATCTTTTGTATCATGTCGTAATCACAATGAGATGAGTTTAAATATTAGTGTTTGATGTTTAGAAAGATTTTTAAGCTTACTTGCTCATTCTTTGTTGTACAATCATATATAAATAATCAGAGTAGCGCAGTTGAAGCATAAAAGACACTAAAAAAATCCTGCCCCCTCCGTATTTGAACAACTTGATTGGGTTTTGTTTTTTGATATCTTGTCTATGTCCTTAGAAAAGTCGATGATGACTTTTTCTCATGTGAGGGAGAATGATGTGAATGACAATATTTCAATATATACATCTTATGTCTATGGTTGTACTAAATGCTTTGTGCAAAATAATAAGAATGACATAATAATTGATTCATACATATATTATGCATATGTGTTATTCTTTTTATTTACTACACCTTTAGATGTACAAGATGTGCTAAACAGAAAAGTGTGAATGATAGATACATATAACATGCACATACGTTGTATTCTTTATTTAATACAATTTCCGGCTATCAAAAGCCAATGACGGCTTTTCTCAAAGAAGAGGAGGATGATGCGGATACACACATGTCATACACTTTTTAGTTAAATATATCATTTGGCTAGAAATAATTATTGCACTGTATTAAATATTATCAGGTGAACTCTAATTTAATTGGGTCTTTAATTATTATACTTGGAGATACAGAGCTACTACTATTCGAAGCTAGATCATTTGTGCTTTTTTTTTAAATTTGTACATATGCAGATTACATATCGAAGCTAGATATTTTGGGGTGATCATTTGTGCTTTTTTTAGTGGCTTATGGCTGAAAAGCATTGTAGCTGGCTAAAAAAACACTGTAGATATTTTCGGAGTGCATGGCTATTTGCATGGACCCCACCATAGTCATTTGCATGCAGCGTAGGGCCAAACCAACGAAGGAGTTCGCATGAGGATTATAGGCTGCGTGTGTAGTTTTCTTGGGTTGAATCAACGGAGTCGGCCACGTAATTTTTTTTAATCTAGTTGAGTCCGAACCTAACTCAGTAACACCGAGAATTCTATTGCAGGTGAGACCACCACAAAAAACTAATCTATTATTTTTCAGAGAGATATACACTTGTTCTTCCTAGTATTTAGCATATAATTACAACCTAGAAGGGAATTAGGCATTCTCAACTCCCTTATTCTTGTGATTCCTCATGTTTTGCAGAAAGAATGTCACGTCTACTTTTACGTGGTTGAGTAGACGAGGATCGAAGTGTGTAGTTGGGTGAATTGTTTTGTCACAGGTTGATGTATTGAAATAGTTGTTGGCACCATCGGTTCATCAGGTTACATGGATTCAAAGTTATTCTTGATCCTACGTTGGAAGATCGGGCCCCCATATCATGTTGATTGAGCATGATGTGATCCCAATGCTTTGTACGACTTCCTCACACTCTGATGCCTCTTGAGACTCGAGGTAGCATCCCTCGAGCACTCAAACAGCTCGCCACTCTCCGACCCAACCATCTACATATCATAAGAATATTACAACACACCGATCAAAAAAATATACAAATTGGTGAAAAGAGTGATTAGTTTTACCTTAAGTCTTTCGATCATGTCCTCTGAAGAAGTGACGGCCAGGATCAAGGGTACTTCTGCCTTCTAGTCGGGCTCCCCGCACAAATTGACTTGACCCTTTCTCTCACCTCAGCCGGAGAAAAGGTATGGAGTCAAGGAAGAAGAAAAACCTTAAGGTTAGAAAAACATAACAAAAACAAAACTTAACTGGTCAAAATTTTTTAGGCTTACTTCTGAAGAATCCCTAGTTGAGTCAGTCGCGCCTGTGTACCAGAGCATAATGTGGTCGCATGACTTCAGAGAACTTTTTCGACGTATGGAGAAATCGCTCACCACGTGCCAATAAGTTAGTCCTCTCTCCTTGAGATGGATGATGGCATCAACCCATCATCCTATCTTCTTCTCCTTCTTCAAGGAGGACCTCCACCTTGGGTTCTCAATGGCAATCCGACCGGTGAAGGAAAGGGTGTCATCCTTGCTGAGCTTCATGTAGAACCATAATTTCTTCCATGATGACCATGATGATTTAGACTACATTGGATGAATTCCCCTGCTTTCCCATCATGGAGATGTAGAACACAGCCTACGAGTGACACCGTCGATTTCCTAGACTTTCCCGTCATCTTGTAAAAGTATTAGGAGCTCCAAACTTGGCAGAATCCCAAAATATGCTTCACAGATGTAGATAAAGATACTCAAATTGGCAATTGAATTAGGAGTTAGATTTACCAATTTGATTCTATAGAACTCCATGACTTCTAAGAGGAATGGATATGTTGGCAATCTAAACCCGCACTCAATAGATGCCCAAAAAAAATCAAGATTTCACCTTCGTTCCCACTCAAAAAATTCTCACTGCCTGCTAACCTCCACGGGATCAAGATCATGTTGGGAAGTAACCCTTCCTCTTCTAAGGCCTTCAGCTTCTTCGATCCGAGCTCAAACGTTGGCCAATCGGTGATCAAATATGACATTTTGGCTAAGTAGTGGAAAATTAAAAGGCGATCAAAAGGATTCAAAACTACGAGTGAAGAGTGCTAGGGCGCTGAAGAAGAAGATGAAAGATTTCTCTGAAAGCGTGAAGCCAATGAGAGACATGCAAGGGGTTTTGTAAAGGTTTCTCTCCTACTGCCAACAGTGGTTATTTAATCCAAAGCCCAACAAACACAAAACATTTCAATCTCCCAGTTAGTTTTTAACTTTAAAGTGAATAACAACTGCTTCTTTACTCTTGCCATTAAAGGAGTAGCTTAATCTACCAGTGCTGAACTACTGATCCAGTACATCTATTTAGTAATGATACATTGAGATGCTTGATGCAATCCTTTTCGTTGTGACTTTTGTGAGCTTGATGATTGTTTCTAAACACAAATCTAAATCGGAAATAGTTCCCTGCCCAAGCATGTTGGACGGGGGAGGGGGGGGGGGGGGTGAAGGGCTTGCATGCCCATAAAAAAGAGGACGGCAGATGCCATATATATGGGTAGCTATCCCCTATGCAGCAAATCCACACTGAAAACACTCCGTTCCATTCCATATATAGTGTTATTTTCGACCAAGGTAGATCTGGAGATTCTACTAGTGGTGAGGCTAACATATGCCCACCACCAACATGCTTGGCTAAGTTTTCTACAACCATGGATGACAATGTAAGTCTCACTAGAAGTATTCTGTGGCATTGATCACATTTTTTTATGTCGACTTCCTTATAGGATTCTTTTCTCCTCTTTGTTTGGTACGTCGTCCTTCCTTTATACGGATCTAACTGTTGTATAAAACGTGGTTGTAGCAATAAATTAGTAATAATTCCAGAATTGTAATTGAATTTAACAGCATAATTAATTCCAGCAACATAGATAAGACAAGAGCTCAATTAAAATGTTTATTAAAACATGAAATTTCCTCTAGTCATGTAAACATGATATTATACTTACATTGCAGAGATAAAATGATAAACAATCTGCAGTATATTCATATTAAATTAATGAAATGGTGCTATCAGATATCGGTTGCACTTGTTATTAATCAAGGCCCCCTTGAAACAATGGGACTAATTACTTCAAGAAATAGAGTTGCAATACCAAATAATTTGCTAGTTTTCACTTACACAGGGGCGGACCCAAAGAGGCCCGAGTGAGGGCCCAGGCCACCACTCAATTCGCAGGAGCCCAGGTATATAGCCCAAGATTTAATGCTAGTGCCCCCACTCAGCCCAACTAAAAGGCCCTCACTCATCTGTGATATAATGGATGTAGAGGCCCATTCGTTGTCTTTGGAAGCCCAAAATGGCAAGGCTATTTGCCGGCCAGCAGCCCATCTACCAAAGAAAAGAAGAAGGCAGCAAGGCACGCACGGCCGCTGGCCGCACGGCGATTCGGCTTCTCCACCAGGGGCCTGTTCTCCGTGCTCGCCGAACCGCGAATCAGCGATTCAGCGCAGCAGGTGACCGGCGCCCAGCAGAGTAGCCGAGCTGCTCCAAGCAACTTCGCCGGTGGATGATACAAACGTAATGCATGATACAAACTTTGCAAACTTGGAAACCATAAGTGATCTTTCTAGATTGATGGTGGATTCAAGAAAGCATCTTTCCTACCCATTGGTGTATTGCCTAGTTAAGCTAGTGCTAACACTTCTTGTTGCCACAGCTACTGTTGAAAGAATCTTCTCAGGTATGAAAGTTGTGAAGAATGCCCTACGTAATAAAATTGGTGACAAATATATGAGTCACGCTCTGATATGTTTTGTGGAGAAAGACATGTTGAATGCAATTCCAAATGGAGTGATCGCGGACCGTTTCTATAAGATGAAAGACCGTAGAGCTGATAAAAAACCATAGAGATGATGAAGTTGAAAGTGTAAGCAATATAATTTATACCTTTGGTACAACTTTAAATTTTTCCTCTGTTGATTACATTATACTTATTCTAAGATGTATGTCTCTACTGTACTTTTTTTTTCAGAGTATGCTATTTTATCAAATTGATGAAGGAAGCCTTCATTTTGCCCTCTACAAAGTACAAGTAGGCAATACAATTATGCTATATACTGTAGTAAGACGTCATTCTGGGAAGTTATCTTTTGTACCTAATTGCTACCCAATGTGATATACATGTATATATATGTCTCTTTAGTGTACCAATAGAATTTGGTATACTTGGCTTTGTAGGTGTGCCCCCTCTCGGATTTTGTCCTGGGTCCGCCCCTGCACTTACACACTTTAACTCAACTATTAACATCAGTTCAACTATTATAGAATCAATTGAATTGCAATAATGGAACGAACCGAAGATAGGTTAATACTATAGCAAGTGACATGACAGCAAGTAATATAATCATCAATTACTCAAAACTAACAGATTGCTTCTAAATTGTCACTGTTATTTCGACCAAACCACAAAATCTTCATCGAGCATTGTTTATCCCACATTTAATCATGTCAAGCCACCTGATACTAGAGATGAAATAAATCAGAGATAAACAGGTGAACATATTCATTAGAATAGCTCACTTATCAAATTGAAAATAGCCATGAAGCCAACAAAAGTACTCACAATTGAGATAGCACTCAAAGTTATGGCCCTGTTTGGAACCGCGATCTGCGATCGCGCGGTGCAGTATCCTATCCGCAGCTCCGTGGCCACGATACGAGGAATCGGCGGTGTAGTTCATTTTTCGATTTTTTCCCTCACGGGCGGTCGCGAGAATCACGGCCACCGCGAGGCGTTTGGTGGGATTTTCCCGATTCTCGCGGTGGGGCGCCCAGGAATCCGATTATAATCGGTTCCAAACAGGGCCTATATAGAAGTAACTCAGCTAGGCACATCGAGGATCACACCGACTCAGAAAACCTATTGCCACCGCTTGAACCGCGGTTATCCGACGTGGTTCTCAGGGATACAAAGCCTCCTTCACGCACTGATGTTCACCATGAATGCGAAGTCGAGGATTAGAGAATGCCGCACAGGACATCAAACCAATCGAAACCGGGCAAGCACTTAGATGAACTAAAGTCGCACCCAAAGACAGCCACCAAAGGCTGCAAATCTCAATACCTCACCACACCACCACCGTAGCACCTCTACCTCACGGGAGAGACCTCAACGACCAGCACAACCGCCGCCTAGGCCTAGCCCTCACTGGCTCCGCCCTCTTTGGAGCAGTGCTCACACACACGACTGAGGTTGACAAAATAGCAGAGCTCCAAGTTGCAAGAGGAGAGGACTGGATAATTCTCACCACCACCGTTGTAGCTCAGGGAGAAGAGCTCAAAGCAGCCAATCCAATTGGATCAAAATCAAAGCAATCGGTGGAAGATGGAAAAATGTAAAGAACAATGGGGACCTAATTTGCTAAAGAGAGAGGAGCCCAACAGGTATAAGAGGATGGAGATGAGGACGGTGCCGCCAACGACCATGACAAAAATGCCAAAGTCACCAGTGGGGATCGGCACAATCCCCATCTCACGCGTGTGGCTGAACCGAACAAGGCCGAAGGCCCCCATCCCCTCTTCTCCCTTTCTCTATGACATCTGGGACCTTCACCTCTCTCCCTTTATTATTATTTTTAATAAAAAACAAATTAAAAAAAATTCCCAAAGTGCCCTCTCATACAACACTAACATGTAGCATCCCTCCATAGTACCAGCCCATTTCCATTGGCTTTATTATCCATTTTACCTTTTTGTTCTACTTTAATTTGGTGTCATGAAATTATCTATGTTAGTGGTGCTTAGCTGTTCTACCCTTCAACAGTAATCGTCGGAGCTAGAAGTTGAGCATTCTTCTCCCGACATCCACTCTTGTATGCAATCCTCGTCACTTGATGTGGACATCTCATATTTGTCTTGAATTTTAGTCCACATGTCATGCGCGCTATTGAGTTTGCATATTTCATTGAACACCTCTACACTTAAAGCACCAAAAAGAGCATTAGTAGCTTGAGCGTCGAGATGTGAGCATTTCTCATCCTCAATTGTTGGAGCAAGAGAATCCAATGGAGGAGAAAAGCCCACATCTACAATCCGCCATATTTTTGGGCTCATGGCCTTAAAATAACAAATCATACGGACTTTCCAATTTGCATAATTTGTGCCATCAAATAGAGGTGCGTCATCTAGGTGCACAATCCCACTAGTTGCCATCCTTTATACTCTCTAGGCGGTTAAGCCTAATACATGAGAGACCAAGCTCTGATACCACTTGTAAGATCGAGGAGGCCGACTAGAGGGGGGTGAATAGGCGGTCTAAAACATTTCTTCAAATTAATATTAACAATTAAAGAGTTTTTCTATTTGCCTAAACCAAGTGTACAATGCGGAAACTAAATTCAAGTTGGTTTAGTACAAATAGTGCCTAAGTCAAATGAATTCGCCTAAGTGCACCAACAATTCTAGCCTAGGTCAAAGTTTGCAATTCTAGATTTACAAGCAATCAAAATAATGCGAAGTAAGTAAATTGCTTGAATGTAAAAAGAGCACAAAAAAGCAAACCACAAATGACACGTTCTCTTTTTACCGTGGTGTTCGGAGACTTGCCGGTCTCCCCTAGTCCACGTTGAGGTTAGCCCAAATGAATTGGACCGGCTCCACAAATTAAGCCTTCTACCTCAAATCCACTAGTGGTAGCTCTTCCCCGCTCCGGGTAGGTGAGCTCTAACCTTCACACACGCTGGGCCTTCTCACAAGCTTCTTTGAGAAGATCACCGGGCACGACGCCTCCCTCGCCATCTAGGAGTCGGCAAACTCCAAGAGTAACAAGTCAAGTCCCTCACTTAACTCTCACCACGTGCAACGAATGCACAAGCTCAATCCGGACACAAAGTCCTTCTCTAGATGCAACACATGCACTCTAGATCACCTCTCCTCTCTCACAAAGTGCAACACATGCACAATTGAGTGGAGAGCCTCACACTAGCTCAAAAGAGTGAAATGGAATCCCTAAAAACTTATCCCAACCGGCCACAAGGGAGTATTTATAACCCACACCTCAAAACTAGCTGTTGGAGTCAAAAACAGGATTCTGCGGTACTACCGCCGTTATAGGTGCGGTACTACCGCTCCCCATTATAACGGCTAGAAAAATAGCCGTTAGTCAGTCATTTGCGGTACTACCGCAGTTATAAAATGCGGTACTACCGCTCTCGGTTTTTCAGCACAGACAGCACTCAGAAAAACGGTCATAACTTTTGACTCCGATGTCGGAATTGAGTGATCTTGGACTCTATGGAAAGCTTATTCAAAGGGCTACACAACCCATCTATTTGCATGATCTCAAACACATTAGATCAATGCAGAAATCAAAAGATATCCAAAGAGTCACTACAATGGTCTAATGTCAAAGGAGATAGCAATAAACAATTTTAGACCATGCCAAGGGATAATGCATGATCTTCAACTTTTGCAAAACACATTTGCAAACTTAGATCATACCACAAGGAGTAGGTACATGGACTTCAACCTTTTGCAAAACACATTTGCAAAGTATAGTCACATGTTACAAGGATTCGCCACATGAGCTTCAACCATTTGCAAAACACATTCGCAAATGCAAGCCTCATGCCAAGATGAGCTAGAGCAAGTGAGGTTGAGCTATCAACACATGATAAGACTCAAACTACTAGACATGACCCCTCTTAATAGTACGGCAATCTATACTAGCAATCCGGTCTTTCAACCAACTACCGAGACCGGTAAAAGACTAGGAATACATCCTTGGCCCTAGCTAGTCATACCTTTGCCTTGGGTCATCATCTCGATATGCATCAACTCATGATGCATCCCTCTCATCAACTCCATCAACACATGATGGTCTTCCTTGACTTGATCAACACATGATCATCATGCATCAACTCATGACACATCTTCTTCTTCTTTGATAGCCTTCAACTCATGAAGCTATCTTCATCTCAATCTTGACTTGATGATCTTCAACACACGAAGTCATCCAAGTCATCTTCATTTGTGGAACCTAACCTATTCATCCAACTCATGGAAACCGTCAGTCCACAAAACAATTGTCATCAATTACCAAACTTCACCATTAACACATAATGGGGGGACTAGATTCAATAATCTTCCCTTTTTGGTAATTCATGACAATCTCAACAAATAATGAGATAATAAATTGGATATAAAATCATTTGAATTCAAAGTGCGGTACTACCGCCGTTGTAACTTCCTGTACTACCGCTCTACGGTAGTTCCGCGAAGTCGGCGCGGTAGTTCCGCTTGAGCCGGAACCAAACTTGGCGCTCTCTGGAAAAAAAAGGCTCCGCTCTACCTCCGGAGCTTCCGGGTTCCGGAAGTACCGCTCCAAATTGTGGAACTACCGCTCTCCGGTAGTTCCGACATTCAAAACTGCGGTACTACCGCTCTTCCAGACAGAGCACAATTTTGGTTTTAAAACAGATTTTCAATGAATGCATGCTCCTAGTTTGATCCCAATGTATGTATAAAAGGAAACATGGATCAATACTAGTGAAACTCCAAAACATAGAGAGAGAGCTCCCCCTAAATGTGTGCATACAAGTATATATGAAGAAGAACATATGCACATATTCATTTGAACTATTTTGAGGAGTTCAATCTATATTTTGAATCTAAGGAATGCATTAGCATATGAGAAAGTGATTTCGAATGCATACCTCTTTGATTTCACCTTTCCTTCCAAATGAGACTAAATATAAATAAACTTAGACAAACATATTAGTCTCATATATACATTTGTCATTATCACCAATACATTCTAAAAGTATTTGTCATTAACATCAAAATCTTATAATGGCATTTGTCATTAACACCAAAACCAACTTAAACGGAGCTTGATCTTTCAATCTCCCTCTTTTTGGTGATTGATGACAAATCCATTTATGATAATAGCATGTAGGTGAAAATGACTAAATGATTGGCAATTAAGTGCATGAGAGAAGGTGAAAGCATTATTCGACATATAGATTAGAAATTTTAATTTCTTCCCAATGAATATGTTATCACATTTCTCCCCCATTAGCATTGGCATTTCTATTATTTCTCCCCCTTTTGGCATTATCACAAATTTCAATGCTATTATCACAAATTTCTCCCCCATTTGACATTAAGCACCAAAAAGAGATAATTATCACAAAATAGCATTGATAATCATTAAAAATAAGGGAAGAATACAAGTTAAGCTATGAAAGGAGATATTTTATCATGAGGAGCTTGATACCAATTGTATTGTTATTATGAGGAGTTTGATACCAATTTGATTGGTCATAAAGAAATATGAAACTAAATGCAAATGACAAATTGAAACCACTTAAAATAGCTAAAGATATTTGAAACACATTCAAATAATCTTACTCATAAGGGCTCCTTGATGGCTTTTGAAGTTTTCTTCATTTTGGTATTGAATACCATTTGATATAATGCCACTTGATATGATACCACTTGTATATAAATTATTTGTAGCATTTGGACCATTTCCTGATTTTGCATTCCATGTGGCCTTCAAAAGCTTCCTGAAAAACTGACTTACAAATGTCCAATAAATCTGAGAAAAATTGTCAGTATAGTTCAACATCTGAGGATCACAAGTCATAATTATAGCTTTCTCAGATTATGATCCTAATTAAATATACAAAAATCATAAATCAGCTCAAAACATGGGTTTTCAGAAATCTGAAAGTCTGAAATTTCGGACTTTTGCATCTCATTTGACCTTCTAGAGAGAGCTGAAAATTTTACCAAATGTTCTTTATAAATTCTGATGAAATTTTACATTGAACACCAACTAAAGAGGATCAATTTTAATTATTGTGGCTGCCTTTGAATCTGAACCATTTTGAAGATACAAAAATCACAAATTGGCTCAGAATCATGGAAGTTCTGAAAATTTCAGCATTTTGCCCAAGCAAGAAAATGTCACAACTTTTTCAAATTAACTTGAAACATTTTCAAACTTTGCAGATTTTAACTTGATGCTATTTGTGACCTTTTACAACAAGAATTTTCAAAAAAGACTTCTCCAATCAAAAGATATGCCTAAATGCGCTTTGAGAGCAAAAGAGTGAGTTGATTTTGCATCAAGGGCTTAAAATCCAAACAAATTGGATTTTCATGGAGTAGTTTGCTTCCTTAGCTTAGTATGAGTTATAAATACTATTTCAAGCCAAGATACACAAAGAAATATTGCTCAAATAGCTAAACTCATTATATGCAAGATTAGATCATTTCGGGTCAATTGAAGTTTTTGGATGAGATTCAAATGAATATAACTTTTCAACGATTGGTCTTTTGCAAAAGCTTTGAACTAGAGAAATGTTTGAAATGACCAACCATATGATTTTGGTATTGACCACCTTTTCAAATATTCAATAGATTTTGATATAAGAAAATATGTCATTTAAGTCAAAATCAAGATCATATAAGATTCTTTTGGGGCCAAATCTTCCTTTTGATTTCTAAAATAGAAATTTTTACTCAAAAGGCTTTGAAATCATTTGAAATACATAGTTAAGTACTTTTATTTAGTTTTTCACAATTTTTAGCCTTTTAAAACAAGATTTTTGATTTTTGACCAAAGAGGCTCTTTTGAAAAGGTAAATCTTGCATATCATTTGATTATTACTTCATGAATACCAAAAGAAGCAAATGAGAATGAAACACATTCATTCCCAAGAACCAAAAATTATTTTTGGGCAAATAGGTAAAATAATTTCCTAATAGTAATATTTTACCCTTTTTGCTTTAGTAAGCACAAAAGTATTATATATGTTTCTCACAAAGAATAACACGCCTGTACAGTATGATTTAGATCATTGGCGCACAAGGTTAAGTCCTTAAATAATACCCAGGCAGGCATCCATATTCCAATATGCTAATAGCAACCACTTTATTACACGATTACTCGTCTAAGTGAAAACCATTTTTTTAACCAAGATTAATGACACTACCATGCCATAGTACACAAATTTTATAATTCTGGCTGCAACCACAATTCAATATCTCATAAGTCAAAATTAATTAATTGATAAACATGTGATGATGAGCTAAAGTGAAAACCATTTTTTTAACCAAGATTAATGACACTACCATGCCATAGTACACAAATTTTAGAATTGTGGCTACAACCACAATTCAATATCTCATAAGTCAAAATTAATTAATTGATAAACTTGTAATGATGAGCCCAATATAACAATAAGCATGGCTAAGCATACTAGACATACAATCCAAGTGGATACTAATATTGTATTATTAAATAATTAACCATCCTAAGGTGATAATGGAATCATGGCATTCTAGTTATCAAGAAGGAATTAATCAAATTGGTTGATAGCTGCCAAATACAAGGGTTTGTATTAAATTAACAATGCACAATAATTTAAAACAAAATAATAATAAATATATTACTAGAACATGAGCTAAATAGATTAATCAAAGGGTGAATTCACTCCAAGTTAAATTTCGTTTTAATTTACGTGAGAACTGGATACTACCTCATGCCATTGTTCTGCGCATTCTCAGGTTTGAACGATGTGATGCTTTTGAAGTTGCAACAATGGAGGAGAAACACATAGGAATCAAGCAAGGGAAGACACGTCCAAGCACTCATAGTTATGTCAGATCATCCACAAGTCCAACCCATCTCACAAATTCACTCCGGACATTTGAACAAGTCCAATCGGCATCGAAAACAACTTCCAGATCAGGTTGAACGACTTCGGATACATCCGGCACCGTTTGATTGTCTTCGAACTATCAGATCACTTTGGTGACATTCGAACTACTGCTACTTACGACAACGGTGCCTACGACCATGGTGCTTTCGACCATAGTGCCTTCAACTACGGCGTCTTCGACCGCTTCACCGCCTACAACTTACGATCACTTCGTAGCTACGACTTCAACTTCTACGACTTACAACTACTATGCAACCACAACTACGAATTCTATGAGTGCAGATTCATTGACATGCGTCATTTTACATATATTTTTTTGTCATTTTACCCTCATATTTTTCGTATTTCGAGATCATTTACACACTTTTCTATAATTAATTGCTCAATTTGGATCATTTTACATTTTTTGTGCTTGTCTGCAGGCCGGAGCGATTGAGACACATAAACGACAAATCTGGACTTTTGGAACTGTTTTGTACAGATGTGCACATCGTCACGGATGCGTAGGATCAAACCGCGATGAAATCGGACTTCTAGAGGGCCAGAACGGAAGAAATCAAATTGAAGAATGACCTATTCGCAATTCATGAAACCTGGAGGGCTAAAATGTAAAATTGCCAAATCCCCAGCTCCTCAAAACCCTAGCCGCAATCCAGATTTCGGTCAAGCCCGGTATTGCTTCTCTTTTCTTGCCCCAAGTTTGCTTCTCCTCCCCTTTCTTCTGCTCTGACGCCGGCGAGGTTGGGCCAGCTTGCCGGTGGCCGCCCCTGTGCCCTTCTCCACCCGCTGCTCCCCCATCACCACCCGTGCGCCGCCACCTTGCAGTCGCCCGCCGCTCGGTGCCTTCTTCTCCACATCCGGCCGCCAGCCCTTCATCCCTTTGCCGCTATTCCACAGCGTCGCCGCTTTTCTTCTTCCCTAGCCCCCATTTGCTTCTCTCCCTCAGTCTCCGGCCACGACGACATCTCCACCGAGTCCGGCGACCCCTCCAGATCCATGACCGCCATCCAAATCCCGTGCGCCGCCGCTCCATCCACCTCACCTCTGCCGTGACTGAAGCATCGCCGACCTCCATCAGCGCCGCCATCTCGACGCCAACCTCGACGACCGTGACCCCGACTTGTTCCACATCGCCAACCCCTGCTACTCCATGGTGCCACCGACACCCTCCTCTACTCTGCTTCCCCTACTACTGCTCTGCTGCTCGGTTAATGCTCCAATCCTTCTTCCTTTCTCTACTTGCTGTTCTCAATTACTGTTATACTAAATAACTATTTGTGACTATTAATTTCTATTGCATTGTGAATGTTAACTTGTGATCTGTGATATGTGATCTGTGCAATGTTTTGTGTTGTTTATGTTAGCTGTTAATTCTGTTGGCAATTGTTTAGCAATTTTAGTATTGATCATTGTAATCTATGTGAGCATTGCATATAGTGTTAGGCGTGTATTGAGCCCAGTTCTTGTTTTGTGGTAATATGTGTTAGATTGATTAGCATCAATTTGCTGTTAGGTTAGTGTCTATGTGTTTCTGTGATCAGTGTTAGTTTCTATGATGTTTGAGTTGCACGATTTAGCTAGCCGGCGACCGTTCCCTTCCCCTTGCTGTCTCGAACCCCTCCTTGCTTCTAGACTCTCTCTTTTCTCCTTTCTACGGTCTGTCGATAGTTAGATTGTATGAGTGTTTGTCGTAGTTTTTTGTTGTGTTGTCATGTGCCGCCATCTCTAGTTAGCCGTCGACCGTTTTCTCCCTCGTTCTCTCTCGACTCCCTTCTTTCTTGTGGTCGGTAGCTGGTTAGGTCGTTGTCGTGTTCGTTCTTGTAGTCGTCAGTGTCGTTCGTACGTCATTCGTGTAGTCAATCATCGTGTTGTTCGTTCGGTCGTGCGATTTCAATTCGCACAGTCGTTCGTCCCGTCGTCCTTTGTTTAGTTCGTTCATCGTTTCGTCCGTGTGAGTTAGAGTTCGTTCGGTAGTTCATTCGTTCGGCTGCTTTGGTAGTCGTTTTAGGTTTAGTTTTCTCCCCTGTTTCGATTGACCTAGCTTTAGCTGAGCATCGGTAGCCTCAATCTAGTCCCTATGGAGAACACGACACTCGCCATTATTTCAGGGGCAACCCGTGCACTTGCGGGTGTGCTATTTTTGCACGATAAAGTATTTTGGCGCTGTTGCCGGGGATTAGCTTAGAGCGACAGTGTTAGGCTATAGACTATGTCGTTGTTTGTTTTCTTTTGTTTGTTTTGTGTTTGTGCTGAACTGTCTTTCATATTGTCATTGTCCATATTTGTGATATATTGCTAATTCTTAACCCTTTTCCTAGTTATTTCTCTCTTTCGCGATTTTTCGTATCCATTCTTGTAGGTTGATCGATATAGGTTCTTATTGAGGCTATGGCTTACTGTTATGATTTTTGTGGTTTTATGAGCACCCCTACTTATGATACTCTTCAAGAATAGGTAAATCTATTGTCTCGTCAGTTAGAATGCTTTGCTTTAGAGTGGGGAATTGTGTTAGAGAGCGGGCACGATCAGTACAATTTTTTATCAGGCGCCTGCTCTCCAGTTGTTCCTATATGCCAGACTTGTGGTTTTCAGGGCCATTCACCCACGGAGTGCCATTGTGGTTATTTGTCCACTCCAGAGTGTTACGGGATGAGCTTTGCTCAGCCGAGTGGGCCATACCCTGACACTTATCACCCTGGATGGCCGGAGCACTCGAGTCTGTGATATGGAAACAACAACCCTGATATCTCATCATTTTCTTCTAGTATACCATTGCAGGGTTTTAGGTATGGAGATCAGGATAATTCTCATTGGTCACACCAGCACTATCCTGTATCTCAGCATCAAACTCCTACTCTTGAGCTCGATCAGATGACCAGATCTAAGGAGAGGGTTTCTAGGGTGATAGGAGATTTCGAGAGAAGAATGAGTAGTGACTTCGCATTGGATCCGACACCTCCTGCATGCAGTTTACCTGTACCTTCACCGAGCCAGTTTACAGTTCCTATATCTGAGTTATTAGAGCAGTCTCATGAACCACCTCCTTCACATGAAGATCAGGCTGCCAGACTTGATGCATTATGCAAGGAATTCATGACTGTGCCTCCTGGTGGTGATTGTGCGATGGCGATTCAAGACGAGATTGAGGTGATTATGAGCACCATGTCTACTTTTGTGGATAGTTTTACTGCTTCACAGCCTTCCATTAGCACCACAGAGATAGTTCTGGATAAAAATGAGTGTCAGCTTACCAGTCTTACACCTAATCTTGCTAGCGAGGGCCTGTTGTTGGAGACACTACAGATACACTTAGAGGCACCTCAGTCGGATCCTTCGCCTATTGACTCTGAGAGAGATCATTGAGCTGGATGATGAGGACGTACCTCCTGATGATGATTGTTTCACTCCTGACTGTGAGGATGAGTTTGCGGTAGATCCACTCTTGAGTTGTGACGAGTTAGATTTAGATGATGAGAGCTTTGTGCTAGATGATGATGAGTTCATTATGGATATGCTTTTGAGTTCTGAGGTTCCACATCTTGATGAGGGGGCTGCTTCTGATGTTGAGGAGGAGCACATTTCTATTGATCCACCATTAGCTGCTTCCTTCGTCGATATCGCCCCTCTGGAGGTTTCTACTACTGTACATTGTACTTCACCTACACTTTAGGTATTATGGAAACTCTTCCTCGACCACCTTAGGTTTGATTTCATTGGCCTTGATGAGTCATATTTATTACTGATTGTGCTCATCTCACTTATAGTCCTCATGATGTACTTTATCGATATGCCTACGTGATTGGATATTCTATTGATGACTTAGAGGGTGTCAACCCAATCACACATACTTGCCATATTTTTGAGTTTATTTGCAGGATTACGCTTGTGTACATCGACTACGAGCATACTTGGTTCGAGTCGATATTCCCTGGGATCCAGTTGGATTTCGAGGTATGCTGTTTCCTGAAGAGGGCGGACATGTGCCTTTTCCATGTTCCGTCCTTGGCCCTCCTCCCGCTATACTCAAATGAGTATCTCTTTATCTTTTTATTTTCGTACCTTTTGTTAGTTTTTATTGGTTTCTCCTCTTTTCTTTCTTTTTATTTTAGGTCCCGTGCTAGATCTTCATCCTTGTATGTGCAAGAAGCCATGTGATGATTTGTCTACTTCCATTACATCATATATGCCCGGTGAGCTGTTTCTTACCCCTTTAAGCACATTCTTGATTCATTGCTCAATTTAAGCTTGGGGGAGGACTTGTATGTGCATGGATGATGTTCTAGCATGTTTGTATTATATTTGTGAGCATGTGATCTTATTGTTGTGTAGCTTAGATATATGGTCATTCTTATGCTTCATATTATGGTTATGTTGATGATATATGGCCTTTACTATTGCTCTCATATTATGCTTGATTGTATAACTTGGCCATGTGAGCCCACGTCATGATTAATCAAGAAAGGTCATGCCGAAATTTTCATTGAGCTATATTGTCACTAGTTCCTTGTATGTCTTAATTCACTTAGCATCATATTGTACAGCTTGAGCTTTGTTTATTATCCTTGATGTGCTTAGAAACCTTGTGATCCTATAGCATTTGATTCATTGCGAGTTACGCATGTGTTTTAACCATTTGCGGATTGAATTGGTTCTAGTCATCGCCTCTTGAATGATTATATCTTATATTCATGCTTTGGCATACTATGTTATTTTAGATATTGATACTTTATTTGAATGTAAAATTTGTGAAAGGGGCAGTCTTATCTTGAGCCAATAACTTGGTTAATTTATCTAGGTATCCATGTCTCGGGACACGTGTTATTAGCATTTATGAAAACCGGTTAAGATGCTTAATCTTAAAAAAGAGAGAAAAAGAAAATTTGTGATGCAATGTGTGAGTATGTGGAATAAGTGACTTTGTCACATTGGTTCGGAAATGTGTTAAATAAGTGTCAAAGTTTTGCCCAAGTGAAGTGTGAGTGTGAATAAGTGGCAAAGTTTGCCCAAGGGTGTGAATAAGTGGCACAAGTGCACAATGTGTGTTCTAAATTTGCTAAAAATCAACAAAAATTAGGTATCATGGCTCAAGTGTGGGCTTTTTCATAAATATCATGCAAGTATTAGTCTTTTTGTCTCAAATAGCAAATGCCTTAGCATGACCCTTTGATATGCTCATTCTTGATGTTATACCTAGTTCCTATGCCTTACAATTTCGGTTGGATTCATGTGATCACTTAGTGCATTTCGACACTTGTTTGTGTGTGTAACTTGATTTGGTCAAATGTTGTAGTTATCATTTTGGCATCTTTGCTTGAATACTCATTCTCATCTTGGATGGTCCTCAAAACTCAAGTTAGATAACCTCATTTTACATTATTGTATGCCTCTTGACTTATTACATGCATTAAACTAGTCATTTACCATGATGACTTGTTGTCCGGGTTCGATAATATCATGCCATTTTCTTGAGGACAAGTAAAAGTTTAAAGCTTGGGGGTATGACATGAGTCATTTTTACATATATTTATTTGTCATTTTACCCTCATATTTTTTGCATTTCAAGATCATTTATCATCATTTGCATGCTTTTCTATAATTAATTGCTCAATTTGGATCATTTTACATTTTTTGTGCTTTTCCGCAGGCCGGCGCGATTGAGGCGCATAAACGACAAATCTGGACTTTTGGGACTATTTCATACAGATGTGCACGCTGTCACGGATGCATAGGATCTAACCGCGATGAAATCGGACTTCCAGAGGGCCAGAATGGAAGAAATCAAATTGGAGAAGGACCTATTCGCAATTCCTGAAAACCTGGAGGGCTAAAACGCAAAATTGCTAAATCCTCAACTCCTCAAAACCCTAGCCGCAATCCAGATTTCGGTCAAGCCCAACATTTCTTCTCTTCCCATGCCCCAATTTGCTTCTCCTCCCATTTCTTCTGCTCCGGCGTCGACGAGGCCTGGCCAGCTCGCCGGTGGCCGCCCCTATGCCCTTCTCCACTCGCTGCTCCCCCATCTCCACCCGTGTGCCGCCACCTCGCAGTCGCCCACCGCTCGGCGCCGCCACTTCTTCTCCCTTCTCCACATCCGGCTGCTAGCCCTTCATCCCTTCGCCGCTACTCCACAACGCCGTTGCTTTTCTTCTTCCCTAGCCCCCATTTGCTTCTCTCCCTCCTTAGTCTCCGGCCGCTGGCGACATCTCCACCGAGTCCGGCGACCCTTCCAGATCCACGGCCACCATCCAAATCCCGTGCGCCACCGCTCCATCCACCTCACCTCTATCGCAACCGAAGCACCGGCGACCCTTCCAGATCCACGGCCACCATCCAAATCCCGTGCGCCACCGCTCCATCCACCTCACCTCTATCGCAACCGAAGCACCGGCGACCTCCATCAGCGCCGCCATCCCGACGCCAACCTCGATGACCGCGACCCCGACTTGTTCCACATCACCAACCCCTGCTACTCCACGGCGCCACCGACACCCTCCTCTACTCTCCTTCCCCTACTACTGCTCTGCTGCTCGGTTAATGATCCAATCCTTCTTCCTTTCTCTACTTGCTATTCTCAATTATTGTTGTACTAAATAACTATTAGTGACAGTTAATTTCTATTGCACTATGAATGTTAACTTGTGATCTGTGATTGTGATATGTGATCTGTGCAGTGTAGAATGTTTTGTGTTGTTTATGTTAGCTGTTAATTCTGTTGGCAATTGTTTAGCAATTTCAGTATTGATCACTGTAATCTGCGTGAGCATTGAATATAGTGTTAGCCGTGTATTGTTCCCAGTCCTTGTTTTGTGATTATATGTGTTAGATTGATTAGCATCAATTTGCTGTTAGGTTAGTGTCTATGTGTTTCTGTGATCAGTGTTAGTTTCTATGATGTTTGAGTTGCATGATTTAGCTAGCCGGTGACCGTTCCCTTCCACTTGCTACCTCGAACCCCTCCTTGCTTCTAGACTCTCTCTTTTCTCCTTTCTACGGTCTGTCGATAGTTAGATTGTATAAGTGTTTGTCGTAGTTCTTTGTTGTGTTGTCGTGTGCTGCCGTCTCTAGTTAGCCATCGACCGTTTTCTCCCTCGTTCTCTCTTGACTCCCTTCTTCTTTCTTGCGTTCAGTAGCTGGTTAGGTCGTCGGTCGGTAGTCGTGTTCGTTCGTGTAGTCGTTAGTGTCGTTCGTACGTCATTCGTGTAGTCAGTCGTCGTGTTGTTCGTTCGGTCATGCGACTTCAATTCGCACGGTCGTTCGTCCCATCGTCCTTTGTTTAGTTCATTCGTCGTTTCGTCTGTGCGAGTTAGAGTTCGTTCGGTGGTTCGTTAGTTCGGCTGCTTTGGTAGTCGTTTTAGGTTTACTTTTCTCCCCCGTTTCAATTGACCTAGCTTTAGCTAAGCACCGATAGCCTCAGCCTAGTCCCTGTGGAGAACACGACAGTCGCTGCTATTTCAATGGCAACCCGTGCACTTGCGGGTGTGCTATTTTTGCACGATCATTCATTCAGGAGTGTTCAATCAATTTTGGACCGTTTGATCACATCGGAACGTTCGGACCAATCCGAATGGCTTCAGTGTTCTGGACCGTCCGATCGTCCGCGAGCCACTCCAGCTCCTCGGTGACATTTGGACCAATCCAAATGCTCGCAGCGTCCATTTGGGTGTAGACCATTCAATTGGTTTGATGATGATCGAACTAGTCCTCAGACCTTTGACTATGTTTGGGGTATTCCGAAGGTATACCTTGCGTATAAAGGCCATAACTTTCACATATGGAGTCCGATTAAGGTGATTTTGGACTCGTTGGAAAGCTTATTTTGAGGATTACGTAATGGGAAATAATTTATCTTTGGAAGTATCACAGATTTTTTTAGTTTCCTTTTTACGTGAGTTCGAGTCTGAAACCAAATAGGGTTGAGTTGAATATGTCTTGGGTCTACGAACTTCTCAGGGTTATATAAGTCTTGTAATCATAGCCTTTCTAATAGACCACAATTATTTTCAAGATAGCCAATATTTCTTATTCTTGAGTTGATTCTACTTGCTCCTTCGGGAATTGGGCGATTTTCTTGGAATACCTCTGTTGTTCTTGTGTTTCCTTGTTATTCGCAGGAGTGGCAACACGTCTACTTGTGTAGTCGGGTAGACGGGATCACAAGTGTGTAGTTGGGTGAATTCTTTTGTTGTAGGTTGCTATTCTAACAGTGGTTGGCGCCATCGGTTTATCTGGTTGCACGGATCCAAAGTTATCCTTAATCCTACGTCGTGATGATCATGCACCCCGTATCATCTTGGTATTAGAGCCCAGTTGACACGATGGGATCAATTTATCTGTAGTTAGAATTATTTTTCTATCCTATACACAAAAGGCCAAAAAGATTTCCAAACCCTAGTTCTTTTTTGCTTCTATTATTTTCGTGAGTTTTTGTTAAGTTTTCATTCATTAGAATTTTTGTTTAAGTGTTGATCATGATATTTCTTTTGCGTAGCTTAATCGTTATGTCGTTTTCTCTATTTCATCTGAAAGCATTGATCTAAGTGAGCTTCTCTTATATTTTCTTCTTTCATCTTAAGACTAGCTTTCGATATTGCGTTAAGGGTTGCTCTTGGTACTAATTACACTAGCTAAAACTTTCAAATTTTGCGCAAAGAAAGGCTAAAACCCTTAGCGTCGGCCACATGTTAACAAAAAAAAGGAGAAGAAGGCAGCCGACATAAAGAAAGAGCCTCAGCAGAAAAGAATAAAAAAGTAAGAAAAGAAAAGTGAGCTTTGGCCGAATTGAAGTTAGCTAATTCTAGTTCATACTCTTCTGATTGTGCATTTAATTTCTTTGAGCAATTTTGTGCCCTTATATTCATAATTTTGTAATTGGCTAGCGTCTCTCTTTGTACTTGGTGCAAAATGAGCTATTTAATCCTCAATTTCAGATTGTATCTATTTAGCTCATTTCTTTGTATTAAGTCACATTGATCTTTGCATGTGCATTCATACATTTCACTTAAACTTAATTGGATCAGCACTTAGGCAAAGTATTCTAACTTGAATTATTTCTTAACTTTATAATAGCTAGAATTTCAAATTGCATAGAAAAATACTTTTCTATCCAAGCTCCACAGATAAGCCATTGTTTAATAGTACTTGCGCAAATGAATTTGCTTAATCTATCACCTTGTGTCGTCTACCGCTACCCAAAGTGTGTGCAGCCTCCAATTCCATCAAGGACACATAAAAATTTTGAGTGATAAGAGAAGGTGAGGTTGAGTGAATTCTACAGATAAACTTTCCACATCCACATACATAGCCTTTCTTGTAGTTTGCACTAACTATGGTAGAAAAAGGAGAATAGGCATAGGTTACACAAGCTGATCTTGAAAAGCTCACAAATGATTTCAACATTAGTTGAATGACAACAATAGCATCTTGAGGAGAGAGATACTAGAGGAGCTTCGCAAAAAGCTAGTGTCGTCCTTTATTTAGTTCGTTTGTCGTTTCGTCTATGCGAGTTAGAGTTCGTTCGGTGGTTCGTTCGGCTGCTTTGGTAGTCATTTTAGGTTTAGTTTTCTCCCCTGTTTCGATTGACCTAGCTTTAGCTAAGCACCGGTAGCCTCAGTCTAGTCCCTGTGGAGAACACGACACTCGCCACTATTTCAATGGCAACCCGTGCACTTGCGGGTGTGCTATTTTTGCACGATCATTCATTCAGGACTGTTCAATCAATTTTGGACCGTTTGATCACATCGGAACGTTCGGACCAATCCGAATGGCTAAAGTGTTCTGGACCGTCCGATTGTCCGCGAGCCACTCCATCTCCTCGGTGACATTTGGACCAATCCAAATGCTCGCAGCGTCCAATTGGGTGTAGACCATTCAATTGGTTTGATGACGATCGAACTAGTCCGATCAGACCTTTGCTATGTTTGGAGTATTCCGAAGGTATACCTTGCGTATAAAGTCCATAACTTTCACATACAGAGTCCGATTAAGGTGATTTTGGACTCGTTGGAAAGGTTATTTTGAGGACTACGTAATGGGAAATAATTTATCTTTAGAAGCATCAAGGATTTTTTTAGTTTCCTTTTTATGTGAGTTCAAGTCTGAACCCAAATAGGGTTGAGTTGAATATGTCTTGGGTCTACGAACTTCTCAGGGTTATATAAGTCGAGTAATCATAGCCTTTCTAACAGAAAATTAGCCCCCAAAAGTATCCACAAATGAATCTCCTCTCCGGTAGCTATTATAAGCTATGAAGGAGGCAATTCATACTCTCTGAAACTTAAGCTTACAGAGGAGGAAGCCAGACAATACAACTGAAGCAAAACAGTAGAAGAAATCAGACAGCAGAAAGGAACAACAGCCAAAGCCGGTCTGACCGCAATTTTTTTGGGTGGTCTGACCGCTGGCCCTCGACCGGTCTGACCGCTAGCCCCAGGCCGGTCGGACCGCCGGTGACTGGACGGTCTGACCGCTTGGGTTAGCGGTCTGACCGCCGGCAAGATCCGATCTGACCGCCATATGTTACCCGGTCTGACCGCCCTTCGAATTCAGCAGGAGCAAAAATAACATAGAGACAGAAAACCAAGCAGAAACTTGTAGACCTTCAGAGAGCAGTGAAATAGATGGATTTTTGTAGTTCTTTCTAAGCCAAAAGAGTAGGAACTAGTCCTAAATAGCAGCAAGACCTTAGGAACCACAAGATTTCATCAAGTGAGCAAGAAATCAAGATTTTGACAAGAATCTGAAGAATTGAACAGATTTCCAAATTACTCATTAATCTCAGATTCTATCCTCATAAGCTTGTGAATCTTCAACTAGAGGCGTCTTCACAACAGCAAGGCATAAATCCTGGGCCAACTTATGAAGGAAAATCACAGGAACCAAGATGCCCCTGACATCAAACCCTAAACAGTGAAAAACAGAGCATTTTCAGAGAGAGAGGGTAAAAAGAGAATCTTTGATCCTTGCTTTGAGTTCTTGGGAATTTATATGACCAAGTTGTCTTAAGGCATATTCCCATCACAGAACGATCCATTTTGCTACTCCTTGCTCAAAGAAACAGCTCAAATATCAAAAGAAAGAAAAGGGACAGTAAGAGACTGAAACTGACGAACAGACTGAAAATGGCAAGCACAAGACAAAAACTTCAAATGATTCATTTCCAGTAGAACAAGGATTACATAGGAGTCCCCATATGCGGTTGATACAAGGAAAAAACACTACCTTCTCAGTACATGCTTGATAGTGGAGGAACCCTCACTCAAGAATGAACACATGAACAGGGAACATCCAGGAGACAAAAGCAAAAACACCTTCTACTATCTCTCCACCAACTCTCACCAACTAAAGCACAAAGCAAAACTGATTCTAACCCGTCTCTCAAGCCATACCACCACCAGGAGACATGCACCTATTTATACCCTTTGCACAATGGGTTCAAATTTGCTTTGCCCATTAAGCTTTTGCACTTTACCCACTAACTCTAACCAAATCCACTTCTTTTAACGCAGCTTTGCGTATTCACCAAAACGCTCCTCCTGCACCTTCCGGGAAGCTTCCTCCTTTCTTGCCGCTCAATCCTCGCAACCACCTCGAGTCCATGTCGTCTTCGGCACACCTCGACCGCTTTGACCTCGGCACCACCCGCGCCTAGTCCGATCATCCCGTGCCTCGCCACGACTTCGCCTCGACGTCCTGCAGCCATCACAGACAAAAATACATTACATAGCACCACTCGAAATAAGTAATCCTCATTAGCATCAACAAATCGTACTCAAGCATAAAATGGCCCAAAAGCTCAAACGGGAAGAAGAATAAGCCTCAAATCTGACTAACCAAACTCGACTGAGCCAAATGCCATCATGGCACTAAATGCACAAACCAAACTCAAACTTTCCAGAAAACTTGTCAATTACTCGTCATAAGCATGGGGTCACATCCACATGGTCTCTTAATCTCCCCCTTGATGAGTATATTGACAAACCCAAAAAAAGCGCAAAGTTGAGTTTGAAAATGAAAGAAAGTAAAGCATGGTCTAAAGAAAGACAAAGAAGCTTATGACCATGTCGACAAACGGAGGAAAAACAAAAAGAGCAAATTTTTCTCCAAAGCTCCAGAAAGCTCTCAAAAGGCTTTTTCTCTGCTATTCTCCCCCTTTTGGCAATAAAATCATCAAGGATGCAAAAGAGAATAAGGCATGATGTTGGATGAAATGGCTGAAGTTTGTTTATTTTAAGCATTTAGATCCATAAAGATTATCCAAAATGACCATATGAGAATTACATCAAGCCATAACACATAAGTATGCTATCAAGATCATGACAAGACATGTATAATCAAGCTAAGCCAAATAAGTCACAATCTGAAAATTAGTCGAATTTCTTAGCATGTCAAGTCAACCATGATTATAGTCTAGCTAAAGGTATCTAAAGATGATACAGGCCATGTCAATAGTCTAAGTGGAACCAAGAAGCTAGTATTGGGTCAATTTAGAGTGCTACATGTTCAAGAATGAGACATTTGTTTAAGTACTTGTTCTTTGTGGAATTAAGCAAATTGAGCACTATTGACATGTTTTTCTTTATAAATCTCAAGATTTTTTCCAACTAGATTTTTGTTTAGTCATGTGCTAGATCTCAAGCCTTATGCGACCACTCCAAGCTAGAAGCTTAAGAAGATAGTCTTGGTCAACCAAAACTCCCCCTGAGTTCATGCCTAGTGCAATGGCAAGCAGTCTCATGAGAAGCTGGCAATAAAACAGAAAAGGCAGTCCTTAAAGCATAGACAAGATATAGAGGATACTATGGCTCAGACCGACTCTCATCTACCCCATATGACTCTAGGACTATTAGCTGATCATCTAGCACACCAAGGAGCAAACACGTACCCCGTGTATCCGAGGGTGGCCCAACCCTTGCTAGAACCTATAAGAAGTGAGTGAGCTCAACCTAGTGAGAAGAGAAACAGCTAATAAGCAGCATCCTAGAATCACAAGATGAGAGGAAGAAGTCTAAGCAACTAGACAAGAAAAACACTCTAATCTATGCTAGAAGGACTAACCCCAATGCACCCATATGCAATGCAACAGAAAGGAGTAAGAGCATAATAAACATGATAAAACATGAAGCACAAAACTCCCCCTCACAACAGTCCATAAGGAAAAACCACCCCAAACTCTCCCCGCAGAGGTAAAAACCAGAGCTACCCAAATGCTTGGTAAAGATATCAGCCAACTAGTGGTCACTCTCCACAAACTGGAGCACTATGTCACCCTTCTCCACATGGTCTCGAAGGAAGTGATATCTAATATCAATGTGCTTGGTCCAAGAGTGCTGCACTGGGTTCTTGGCAATGTTAATCGCAGAAGTGTTATCACAAAAGAGTGGAACACTGTCGATAACTAACCCAAAGTCCCGCAGGGTCGAAACCATTCAAAGTACCTGGCTGCAACAACTGGCGGCAGCAACGTACTCGCCCTCTGCGATGGACTGTGCAACACCGGACTGCTTCCTAGAAGACCACGAAACAAGAGAAGTGCCAATGAATTGGCAGGTGCCAGAAGTGCTCTTCCTATCTATCCTACAGCCAGCAAAGTCTGCATCCGAGTAGGCTCTCAAGGAAAGACAGGACGAGGAAGAGTACCAGATACCATAGTCAATGGTAGCTCGAAGGTACCGAAGGATGAGCTTCACTGCCTGGCGGTGAGATACGCGAGGAGAAGCCTGAAACCGAGCACAAAGACACACAGCAAAGTGTATGTCCGGTCTCGAGGCAGTGAGGTACAAGAGGGAGCCAATCATGCTGCGATACTCCTTTTGATCAACTGGCTCGCTGTCCTCATCTGGGTCAAGAGAAGCTGTGAACGCCATGGGGGTTGACACGGGCTTACCATCACTCATGTCAAAGCATCTTAGGAGGTCACGGTGTACTTGCCCTGATGCAAGAAAGTACCCTCCCGAGTCTGCTTGATCTGGAAGCCAAGGAAGAAGGTCAACTCGCCCATCATACTCATTTCAAACTCGGTGCTCATGACATCCGAGAACTGTGAAACAAGAGTATGAGAAGAGCCGCCAAAGATGATGTCGTCCACATAAATCTGAACGAGCAGTAGGTCAGTGCCATGCCTACAGATGAACAAGGTCTTATATACCTTACCCATCTCAAAACCATGACTCAACAGATAGGACTTAAGCCTCTCATGCCAAGCTCTAGGGGCCTGCTTAAGTCCATACAAGGCTTTGGAAAGCTTGAAGACATGGTTTCGGTATTTGGGGTTTTCTAAACCTGGAGGCTGTCTCACATAGACTTCTTCCTCAATGAACCCATTGAGGAAGGCACTCTTAACATCCATCTGGTAAAGCTTGATGTCCTTAGACGCTGCGAATGCAAGCAAGATCCTAATGGCCTCAAGTCTAGCTATAGGAGCAAAGGTCTCCTCAAAATCTAGACCCTCAACCTGGGAGAAGCCCTGAGCTACCAGTCTAGCCTTGTTCCGAATGACAACCCCATCCTCACTCTACTTGTTTTTGAACACCCACTTAGTCCCAATGATATTGTGACCTCGAGGGGGCTCAACAAGCAACCAGACCTTGTTTCTCTCGAAATTTTCTAACTCATGCATGGCATTGACCCAAGACTCATCAGAAAGAGCATGACAAACGTCATTGGGCTCGAATGAGGCAACAAAGGCAGAATGGAGACAGAAATGTGACATACCAGATTTTGAGCGTGTGACTCGCTCAAAGAGATCTCCAATAATCTGCTCTGAAGGATGGTCTTTTTGGATATGTCGAGGAGGTCCTGGATGAGATGAAGAGGTGGCCTCTACCTCATGAGTAGACGAGGTAGGAACAGAGCCACTAGCTCCAGAGGAAGCAGAAGGCATGGGCTGATCACCTGGAGGTGCCGTGGACGAAGGCACCTCAAGTGGAGGATGAGGAACTGGATCGGGTAGACAACCCTCATCTCCATCCTCCTCATCGTCCACAAAGATAGGCTCGGACTACTCTAAAGAACCTGAGATATCGGGGCTAGTCCCCGGACTGGCCTCATCGAAGGTCACCTCACAGGTCTCTACCAACTTACTAGACTCGTAGTTCCAAACCCTATACGCCCGCGAAGAAGTCGAGTAGCCTCGAAAGATACCATCACAAGAGCGTGACTCAAACTTATCTAGGTTCCCGGACTTCAAAATGAAACACTTGCAACCAAACACGCGAAAATGAGAGACACTAGGCTTTCGCCCATATCTCAGCTCATAGGAAGTGCGATGCAAGTGTGCCCGAAGAAAAACTATGTTCGAAACATGGCACGCAATCGCTATAGCTTCAGCCCAAAACTTCCTAGGTGTAGAATACTCATCAAGCATCGTCCTGGCCATCTCGACCAAGGTACGGTTCTTCCTCTCCATGACGCCATTTTGTTGTGGGACGTGCGGAGAAGAGAACTGGTGCTCTACACCTGTCTTGTCGCAGAACCTCTCAAAATAGGAATTCTTGAACTCCGTGCCATTGTCACTGCGGATCTCTCATAAGGCACCCGGGACCTCAACAGAAAGCCTACTGAAAAGACCTCAAAAATGTGTAAACGTCTCATCCTTCGAGGCTAAGAAAAACACCCAAGAGAACCTCGAGAAGTCATCGACCACGACAAGAACATACCACTTCCCTCCTGCTGACTGCACTCGAGCTGGTCCAACTGTGTCCATATGGAGCAGTTGTCCTGGTGCATTGGTCATAGTCACTGTGACCGAAGGGTGAGAAGCGGCAACTATCTTGCCGTGCCGGCAAGGAGCGCAAATAATATCTTTGACCATCTTGAGTTTCGGCAGACCATGAATAAGATCGTGGCCGCTAACTCGGGTCAAATGCTCAAATCCAATATGACCAAGTCTCCTATGCCAGAAGGTAAGGTCACGGGACTCAGACGCAACTAAACACCTGAGAGGATCACCAAAAGACTCAGAAAAATTAGCACGAAAGATCTTCCTATAACGAGAAATCCCACAAACTAGACTACCCGAAGAATCAAGAATTTTGCAAGCGTTTTTCTTAAAGCTTACTTCAAAACCGTTATCGGTAAGCTGAGAGACAGAAAGTAAATTATACTGCAGCTTACTAACCAAGGCAACATCTTTCAAAATAAAAGACTCGTTAACGCGCACTGTACCTTTGGCGATGACGCGCCCAGACGAAGCGTCTCCGAAGGTGATCGTCTCATCACCTGGAGCACGAGCTAGGGAAGAGAACCAACGAGAGTCTCCGGTCATGTGTCGAGAACACCCGGAGTCAACGAGCCAAACCTCTCTCTTCCCTGCCGGGTGAACCTCGTCGGAGTCGGAATAGAGCTCGCTGTCGCTGATCTCGCCCTCAAGGGCCATGAAGCACATGCCGGAGAAGTCGTCGCCATCCTTGGGTTCTTGGTCACTCGTCCCATCGTTGTCGCTCCATCCCTCCACCTCGCTGAGGTCGAGGTCGTCGAAGGCGGTGAGGACGCGGTGGAAGAGCTTCTTGGCTTTGCCAAGGTTGCGGAACTTCTTCTTGCCTTGAACGTGAACTGGAGGCTTCTTGTTGCGGTTCTTGTCGATGTAGTCGTTCTTGTTCACGCCGCCGTAGTCGCTCTTGCCCTTCTCCAGCTTGGGGCAATTTGCCCGAATGTGGTTGGGGCCACCACACTCGAAGCAAATGGTCGAGCCACTCCTCTTCCGATCTCTCACTCTCTTGTATGCGTGGGAAACTTTCTGGCTAAGAGAGCGAGTTGGTTTTCTTGAAGCTGCTCTAGTTGATTATCGGAAATTTCACACAAAGTAGCAAGAGAAAATCCAGAAGAAAAGTCGGAGGATCCAGAAGCAGAGCTGGGATCGGTGACTAAGGCCATCGACTGCGACTTCGACCTACGAGAGACTATGTCAATCTCGTGAGTCTTGAGGCGTGAGTACAACATGTCAAGAGTCAGGGTCGAGAGGTCGGTCATGTCTTTAAACGTGGCCACCTTCATCTCCCATACGCGCAAATCAAGAGCAGACCGTATCTGTCGAGCATTGTCCGAGTCGGGGTATGTGAGATCGACCGCTCGGAGGTTGCTCAGAATCTTGTGAAAACGCGCGAAGCACTCATCCAAGGACTCACCAGCGAGCATTTCAAACTTGTTGTAATCTCGCTTGAACTGGTCCTGTCGAATCGTCTTAATCTGGATGGTGCCCTCATGATATGCATCGAGGGTCTCCCAGATGTCGAAGGTCGACGTTAGATGAGAGATGCGATCGAACTCGCTTCTGCTGAGACCCTGAATTATGATGTTTCTCGCTTTAGCGTTCACCTCAACATCAATCATGTTTTCAGAGTTGACATTCTCATCGTCAGGAACAACATATCGGGTCTTGACCTTCCTCCAGATGGCATAACCCTGAGCCTGGATGTAAGTCTCCATCCGGCTCTTCCAGAAGGGATAATCGATGCCATCAAAGACTGGAGGCTTGGTTGAGTACTTGTCTGTCGCCATGGCTCTAGAGACCGGTTAAGATCTATGAGGAAGAGCTAACCGGCTCTGATACCAATTGTTGAATCGAAAACGGCAACAAAGAGGGGGGTGAATGTTGCTATCTAAAAATTAGCCCCCAAAAGTATCCACAAATGAATCTCCTCTCCGGTAGCTATGATAAGCTATGAAGGCAATTCATACTCTCTGAAACTTAAGCTTACAGAGGAGGAAGCCAGGCAATACAACTAAAGCAAAACAACAGAAGAAATCAGTCAGCAAAAAGGAACAACAGCCAAAGCCGGTCTGACCGCAATTCCTTGGGCGGTCTGACCGCTGGCCCTCGGCCGGTTTGACCGCTAGGGTTAGCGGTCTGACCGCCGGCCAAGATCCAGTCTGACCGCCATATGTTACCCGGTCTGACCGCCCTTCAAATTCAGCAGGAGCAAAAATAACAGAGAGACAGAAAACCGAGCAGAAACTTGTAGACCTTCAGAGAGTAGTGAAATAGATGGATTTCTGTAGTTCTTTCTAAGCCAAAAGAGTAGGAACTAGTCCTAAATAGCAGCAAGACCTTAGGAACCACAAGATTTCATCAAGTGAGCAAGAAATCAAGATTCCAAATTACTCATTAATCTCAGATTCTGTCCTCATAAGCTTGTGAATCTTCAACTAGAGGCGTATTCACAACAGCAAGGCATAAATCCTGGGCCAACTTATGAAGGAAAATCACAGGAACCAAGATGCCGCTGACATCAAACCCTAAACAGTGAAAAACAGAGCATTTTCAGAGAGAGGGTAAAAAGAGAATCTTTGATCCTTGCTTTGAGTTCTTGGGAATTTATCTGACCAAGTTGTCTTAAGGCATAGTCCCATCACAGAACGATCCATTTTGCTACTCCTTGCTTAAAGAAATAGCTCAAATATCAAAAGAAAGAAAAGGGGTAGTAAGAGACTGAAACTGACGAACAGACTGAAAATGGCATGCACAAGAGAAAAACTTCAAATGATTCATTTCCAGTAGAACAAGGATTACATAAGAGTCCCCATACGCGGTTGATACAAGGAAAAAACACTACCTTCTCACTACATGCTTGATAGTGGAGGAACCCTCACTCAGGAATGAACACACGAACAGGGAACATCCAGGAGACAAAAGCAAAAACACCTTCTGCTATCTCTCCACCAACTCTCACCAACTAAAGCACAAAGCAAAACTGATTCTAACCCCTCTCAAGCCATACCACCACCAGGAGACATGCACCTATTTATACACTTTGCATAATGGGTTCAAATTTGCTTTGCCTATTAAGCTTTTGCACTTTACCCACTAACTCTAACCAAATCCATTTCCTTTAATGCAGCTTTGCGTATTCACCAAAACGCCCCTCCTGCACCTTCCGGGAAGCTTCCTCCTTTCTTGCCGCTCAAGCCTCGCAACCACCTCGAGTCCACGTCGTCTTCGGCACACCTCGACCTCTTTGACCTCGGCACAACCTGTGCCTAGTCCGGTCATCCCGTGCCTCGCCACGACTCCGCCTCAACGTCCTGCAGCCATCACAAACAAGAAATACATTGCATAGCACTGCTCGAAATAAGTAATCCTCATTAGCATCAACAAATCGTACTCAAGCATAAAATGGCCCAAAAGCTCAAACGGGAAGAAGAATAAGCCTCAAATCCGACTAACCAAACCCGACTGAGCCAAATGCCATCATGGCACTAAACGCACAAACCAAACACAAACTTTCCAGAAAACTTGTCAATTACTCATCACAAGCATGGGGTCGCATCCACATGGTCTCTCAGATGTTTGGCTACATCACAACTATCAACGTCATGACCGTCATCATGATGTCCCTCACATGGAGGAGAAGTTTGGGAAACTCAATTCACTATTCCTAAATTTGAAGTTGCTTTCGATCCAGATACATATCTCACATGGGAGCTCAAGGTAGATAAGATCTTTCGGATGCACAATTATTTGGAGGAAAAGAAGCTACATATGGCATCGCTTGAATTTGATGGATATGCTTTGATTTGGTGGAGCAAGTGTTGAACCAAAGAGAGGCAAATAGGGAACCTCCAATTACATCATAGGCTAAAATGAAGCAGGAGCTGAGAGCACGTTTCATTCCTAACACTTATAAATATGATCTTTTTGATAAATTGCAGAATTTGAGACAGAGAGGTCGTTTAGTGGAGGAATACTACAAGGATATGGAGCAAGCTATAATGAGAGCACATGTGCATGAAGATGAAGAGCAAACACTTGCTCATTTTCTGTTTGGTCTAAACAAAAACATTAAATGCATTATGCAATATGAACCCTTCCATACTATTGTTGATTTGGTGCATCAAGCGACCAAGGCGAAGAAATAGCTATTAGAAGATGTAAAACTAGCACAAAGGATAGCATCCTTCAATTTGAAAGCTCCATCATCATCCTCTAATGCCACCAAAGCATGGTTCAATTTAGGATGACATACATTTTCAGCTTGTTCAAATTCAAATACTAGTACTCGTCCGTCCTCCAATGTAAAATCAATACCTACATCAAGTGAGAAGAAAACTACTTTATACCCTACATCATCAATTGGTGGTATAGCAAAGAGTAGAAAAATTCAATATTTCAAGTCTTTGGGGGCGTGGTCACATTTCGAAGGAGTGTCCCAACAACCGAGTCATGCTTGTGTCGGAAGATAGAGAGTATGAATCCATATGTGAAGAATAGATTGAGCTCAGTCATGAAAAAGAGAGATATGAGGATGGCTCAGATGACAATGAAAAGGTTGGTATGTTAAGTTATGAAACAGGAGAGGCACTAGTAGTCACTAAGAATTTGAGCATGCTTGCACAAGAAGGAGATGCACATCCATAGTGATTTAACCTATTTCAAACACAAGCCAAGGTTAACAACAAGGTAGTCAAGCTTATTGTTGGTGGTGATAGTTATCATAACTTGGCAAGTGTTGAACTATGTGAGAAGCTTGGTTTAAAGATACTGAAATATTCATGTCCAATCATGTGCAATGGTTTAGCGAATGCAAATATGTGAAGGTTCAGTTTGTGGTATATGTTACTTTCAAAATTGGTGATTATGATGACACTGTTGAATGTGATGTTGTGCCTATGACAGTTTGCCATCTACTGATGGGAAGGCCATGGTAATATGATAGAAGTGTGCAACATGATGGCTTTTCCAATAAATATGCTTTTAAGTGGAAGGTAAAGACAAAGGAGCTTAATCCCATGACTCGTAGTTAAATACATGCTAAATTTCAGCACAAGAAACTTGCTGAAATTGAGAGTAAAAGAAAGAAAAGAGAGACTTCCACACATCAGTGAGTGAGAGTCACAAGCCAAATATGAGAGGAAAAAGTAAGAATTAGGAAAGGACGGTTATGTTAGCCACAAATCAGATTTGAGAGATATGGGCAATGACCCATCAAAGGTGCACTTGTACTTGTGTACAAATATGCAACTGTGTTGCTTTCAACTAACGACTTGACCTCTCTTCCTAGTGGCGTTTCTTCTCTTTTGTAGGCATTTGATGACGTGTTTCCAGAGGAGATACCGGTGGTACTTCCACCACTACACGGAATAGAGCATCAAATTGATCTAGTTTCCGGCGCATCGCTTCCAAACCATTCACCATACCATACCAATTCGGAGAAAACCAAAGCAATTCAGGACCAAATGCAAGAGCTACTTGAGAAATGGTATATATATATAAGAAAAGTCTTAGTCCTTGTGTTGCCCCTGTAATTCTTGTTCCTAAGATAGATGGTACATAAAGAATGTGTATTGATTGTCATGCCATTAACAATATCACTATTAGATATCGTCATCTATTCCTAGGTTAGATGATATGCTAGATGAATTTAGTGGTGCAACTATTTTCACTAAAATTGACTTGAAAAATGGCTACTGTCGGAACCCGGAGTAACGACTCCTGGATCCTCTGTGTAAATCGCACTAGTCTAGGATCAGCTAGTGCACACAGTACAACAAAGATAAATACCACGCACAATTGATCAATTATATTAAATAAAGGGTACGGCCTTATAGCCATGTCTTACATCAACACCCAATGGCAAAAATAAATAAAGGAAATAACTGCGGAAGCAAACTGATAAAAGCAAAGCCCAAGCCTGCCCACAGGCAAACGACAGTAAGACGCGGCCTATTCGTCCAGATCTTCACCGTGGTCGACGACATCTTCCTCTGTGTAGGGGGTGCAAGGTGAGTACAAACTTGTACTCCACAAATCACACGGAGAATGCAACATAATGATAAAGGCTTCAATGGAAGGCTTAGAGTGTTAGTTTGCATAAAACAACATTTAAGAAATATAGTAATAGATTGAAATTGCTGAATTTAATATAATAAGTAAAACAATACTTGTAATAATACCTTAGTGCAGGCTCCGACCAAACACCAACCTATTCTCGGGTATTCCACCCGGACCATCTTTTCCAAAAGATCACGCATGGATTCCACCCATCCACACGTTTTCACTGCTTAACCCTGATGGATTCCATCCATCTACCAGGTTTCAATCTCTCACGGATTCCATCCATCCGCAAGGTTTTCATCTCTCGTGGATTCCATCCATCCACAAGGTTTTCGAAAATCATTTTTGAAAAGCAAAACCTAATCCGTGAAAAACTTTTACTCAGCATGCCCATGACCGTGGGCACGGCTATCCAGGATAGATTATACACTCTGCAGAGGTTGTACAGCTTTACCCACAAGACACGATCATTCCATATTGCCACCGGTTTACACACTTCCTTTGGTGTGCGGCGAGGAGTCGTGGCAAGGCCTTTACAATGCAAAGCCTTCAACCTGGTCGAGCCAACTCTAAGGTTTCACCCCAGTAAGGAATCCACCAGACCGGGACCCCTCTTGAGCCTAGACGAGACTTCTCATGGCTTAACCACGCTCGCCCAAGTGAGACTTCACATGGCACCAACCACGCTCACTTTCAACCTACAACTTGACTCAGGTTGGGACTTTGCAAATTATTCAGTCAAGGCTGTCCCATACCAGCCATGTGGTAGTACGATTAGGGCTTTGCAACAGTAGCTCACAGACCGGTCCTTAATCTGACTTAGGCCCAACCACATACCCCCATGCACGACAATCAACCACTGTGGCTCCAACCAACAGGGCATGCATGCACCCACCAATTTAACCAATTGCCTAAGTCTAAACCAGGTTTTATATTTTATTTTCAAAATATCTCATAAACCTCCTTGACTCACCAAAGTCAGGAGTACATATCAAAAGCATATCATTTTATGCAAACAGGGTTACCATTTTATGTGAAAGATACCCCAAAACAAAATTATATGACTATGCAGGGCTAAGCATTTGATTAAACTCTCTAGCCAACACTAATGTATTAACTAGAGTTTGATTCTAGGGTGACAAGGTATTGGGGAATTCAAATTCAATGGAGGGATTAACAAGTAGGCAATAACTAAATTTAAAACTGGATTGAAATACGTTGAATAAAAATATGCATGCAGTATAATTTAAACCAACATAATTTTATTTTGAAAACTGGGATCAACATGATCAAGGAGTGCGACTTGCCTTGCTCTTCAACTTGGTTTGAATCTTCGTCGAAGAATTTTCTCGAATCGTTGAAGTCTACACGTGAAAATAACCCACCAAATTCAAATAAATTCAAAATAAATTCAAATCGACTTCAAATATTTTAATTGAGGCTAGAAATGGATAGAGGAGAATTTTTAATGAATTTAGAAATTTGAATGGGCCAAATCGGAGTTAGGACGAAGGAGAACGGGCTCTGGGAAGTTTGAAAAGAGGAAAAATGGAAAATCTGAATTTTTGGAATTATTTTTCTAAAGGAAAATCTGAATTATTGCGTCAGCAGGGAATTTCTTTTTGGCCGGGTTTACTTTTCAACGGGAAAAGGATTAATGACGCCAGCATTGCATCAGCCAGGGATGGGCTGACACTGACAGTGGGCCTCGGTCCATGGACCGAGTCCATGGGCGGGTGAACCGGCTGAGGTGGCAGGAGGGGGTGGCGTAGCAGCTGGGTGCCCGCGTGGCGCCCAGGTGGCGCTGACGGGGCGGCCACCTCACCCGCCACGTCGGCACCGAGGCAGTGCCAACCGGAGGAGCTTGGGCTCCGGGATCTCGCCGGCGTACGGCGGCTCGACGGCGGCCGGCGATGGGTGAGGGAGGGAGAGGGGAGCGCGGCTATCACGACGAGGGGCGCGGCCTTACCAGCGGCGAGCGGAGACGGCCGGCAGCGAGCGTAGGGTGGCGGAGGTGCACGGGCTACGGCGCGACAGCGGTGGAGCGCACGGGAGGGGAAGGGGGAAGCGGAGTGAGGGGAGTCCGGGGGAGGCTTTTATAGGGGGCGGAGGGCAACGGGCCAGCGGGAATTTCTCGGCGGCGCGGGGAGTGGGCGCGGCGGCGGTCGCGAAAATTGGGGAAGTGGGGAGGTGGGGGAGAGGGGGAACGTGCGCGGGTCGTGCGGGGAGGGAGACCGGGTGGCGCGCGAAAGGAAGCGACGTGGGGGCGCGGTCGGGTAGGGCGGGGTGGCTGTTGCGGGCGGCGGCGGCGCAAGGTAGGAGGAGACCGCGCGGGGAAGACGATGGCCGGGTGGCTGACCGGTGGGGCCGGGGCGGCAGAGAGAGAAGGAGGGAGGGTGGCGCCGACAGGTGGGGCCGGGGTGAGGAGGGAGAGGTGCGGGTGGAGGCTGACGGGCCGGGCCCGCTTGGCGGTGGAAGAGGGGAGGGAGCGGCCGAGATGGGCCGGTGGGAGGTGCGTGGCGCGGATCAGGCCATATGCGTGGCAGCCGGGTGGAGGGGAAGGCGGGATCGGGCGGGGTGTGTGGAACGATCCCGGCTGTCCACGTGGCGGCCGGAGGGAGGAGGAAGAGGATTTAATTTTTATTTTTGATTTCCAGATTTTCAAAAATGCCCAGAATATTCAATATTGCTCAGAAAAATATGAAATAACTTCCACAATTCTCAGAACAATTCAGAGAACTTCTTGGAGATATTTTGGACTTAATAAAAAGATTTCCAACTATTGTTGGTACTATAATTTTATACTTAAAATATTTTTTATTTTTGAAAATACATTTTTAAACTCCAGAAAAGTCAGAAAAATCAAATAAGAGCCAAATAAATCCAAATGATTAATTTGACATAAGAATTTTTATACAAAATCAAAATATTATTTTATTTAATAATACTTTTAGGTTTTTCTTAATATACTTTTTCAAATACAGTTTTTTTCAAAACAGAAATCCAGGCAAAACCAAAATTAAAACTTAGGCACAAAAATACTTATTTTAAGTTAAAATGTTATTTTAGTTAATTTTTATTTACTTATTTATTTATTTTTAATTTACTAAAAATCTGGGCTATTACAAATCTACCCCCCTTAAAAAGAATCTCGTCCCCGAGATTTGGGTTGGCTAGCAAGAAATGGGTTTGGATCTTACTCTGCACGGCTTGAGCTGAGATCTGATTTAGGTGTCCTTTCATGAACTTCTTCGGTCCTCTATTTGCTGCCTGTAGGTGCCTAGGTGGTTGGCAGTCGATGCTCCAGGGATACCATTCTTCGCTACCTGCTGCTTCTTGGGGCAATTGCTGGCGTAATGTCCCATCTCATGGCAATTGAAACAAGTAATTCCTGCTGCAGGGTTCGGGTCCTTCAAGACCTTGTTGTCCTCGGTGTTGGGGGAGGGATCCATGGGAACTAGCTCTCCTGTTGACGACGATGGCTGAAACCTGTTGTTCTGTGGTGGAGCTCTTCTGGTCTTGGAGAAACTGCCGGTGTTCACATGTTGAGCATGCATCCTTTTCTTCTGGTTCTCAATCTCCTGATGCTTGGACTCCTGGCGAATCGCCTTGCTGACAAGCTGGTGGAAGTCAGCGTAATCACCGGAGAGAAGTTGAACCGATATGTCATTATTGTAACAGCCCAGCTGTTTATTTCAAAATTTTCAGTAAAAAAATTAATTAATTTAATTTAAAATAAAATAAAGTGTTCTTTGGTTGCCTAAATTTTGAAGATTTTATTTGTCTGTTTTCAGCTTTGGAAAAAGGCTTCTGTTAAACGTAATTTAACTAAAAACATAAAAGTATGATTAAACAAAAAGGTATTTGAAAACTTTTGTAAAAACACTTTTTCAAATTAAGTATTTAAAGCATTTGTCTTTTATTTGGATTTCCTATGTTTTTCTGGAGTTTATTTGGATTTATCTGGATTTTATTTCAAAGTCTAAAGCAATAAAATATATTTTAAATATTTTAGTAAAGCCAAAAAGAGTTTATTTTATTTTTCCTAGCCTTCACTGAAATTTTAATTAATTTTTGAGAATTTGCTAGAATTAAAAATCAATTTTAAAGGTTAAAAAGTATTTTATAAAATTATTAAATGCAAATCTGAAATTAAAAATATTTTTCCTAAGTCTAAAAGAGCTCCAGAAGTTTCTAGTATTTTCTGAAAATTAATCCGAAAATAAAAACCCAATTAATCCAAGCCCGCCAAGTGTCACTCTCAGATTGAATCTCTCTCTCCACGATTTAATCCTAGCCATACAAAGTCACTTACCCCTTCATATCCATCCAAAAGCCAAGAATCATCCACTTGCCACATGTCGCAAATCCGACGGCCCGTACCCCTTCACTTCCTCTCTCTCTATGACATATGGACCCCACATGTCATATGTTTCTTCAACCTCTCCTTCTTCATCCTCCCACCCTCTCTCTCCTCCACCATTAAAACCGAAATGGAGCTTTGAAATCCCGCCGTTTCTTCCTCTTAACTCCCGATTAAAGCGTGAAAACGGAAGCCCTAATCATCCCCACTAATCCCCCGGCCGTTTCTCTATAAAAGGGCCTCCCCACCACCCTTCTCTTCCCTTCCCCCCTCCTCTTCGGCTGCCAACCACCCCACCCCATCCTCTCCCACCGCCGTGTGCCGCCGCGTGGCCGCCTCACACCGGCCGCCCCACATCTCCCCGCCGCCGCCACCATCCCTGCTGCCGCCGGCCACCCCCAGGCCCCACCGCCACCGTGAGAAGGTGCACCGCCGCCCCTACTACCCCCGCCGCCGCTCGCCACCCCGCCTCCGGCCACCGGCGAGGTCGCCGGCCGTACCGCCGGTGTGCTTCCCCTTTGATTCTATCTCTAGTTATTTATTTCCCACCTTGTTTATTTGGCATGGTTGATGCTTGCTTGTCATGAAATATCAAGAGCTCACTTGGCTAGGAGAGACAAGTTAAGGCATGCATGCATGAGGTTGTGAGTTCAAGTCCTGGGCAAAGCAAATTTCGGTTTGGCTTTAGCCAATATTTGGTTCACCTTTAGTCAATGACAAGCGGGACCCACTTGTCATATACTATTAAAAAAAAATCTGTACTCAATGACAGCCGGGCCCCACACGTCATACACTCAAATATATCCAAAAATAAGATTCCAGAGAATATTCTCTCGGTTTTGCATTTTCTGGATTTCCAATTCATTCAATCTTCCAATTGCTCGTTCTCCGTCGTCCGAACTCCGAATCCAGTGATTCAAATTTCTAAATTCGTGTAAACTTATAATATATCTCCCAGTATATATTTCATAATTTTTGGATTTTATTTAGATTTTATTTGAATTTATTTGTTTGGTTCTTCACGCGTAGATTTCGACGAATTCGGAGAGAACGACGCCGACGATTCGCACCATGTCTTCGAGCAAGGCAAGTTACACCTTTGACCATATTGACCACATTATTTTAAACTATGTATGTTTTTTTTAAATTATTATTGCATGCGTAATTTTATTCAAGTTAGTTTAAATTCAGCTTGGAACTCTAGTTACACCCAAATTCTTTGGACAACCATTATACCTTGTCAACCCAAGATAAAACCTAGTTAGTACATTAGCACTAACTAGAAATTTTGTAGAAATGCTTAGCCATGCTTATACTGATTATGGTTTGGGATGATCTTTCACATAAAATGATGAACTTTAAAATTGGATTCTCGACTGTTGTGAGTCAAGAATGTTTATAAAATTTATTTCCAAACAAAATATAAAACTTGGTTTAGACTTAGGCATTGGTACGGTGGTGGGTTGTCACATCCCAAAATTTGGCTTTTTGAAAAATTTAAATTCAAATTAATTATTTTAAGGTAATTGGATTTTACTTGGCTTTTATTTGCCTTTCTGGATTTTCTGGAATTTAAAAACCTATTTTTAGAACTTAAAAAGTAATTCAAAATATGAAAATTAAATATCAACAGTAGTTGGAAATAATTTTATTAAATCCAAAATATGTCCAGGAGCTTCTGTGAATTTTTCTGGAATTTTTGGAGGTATTTTCATATTTTTTCTGAGGCCTAAATAATTTTCTAGCCTTTTCTGAAAATCTAAATCAAATTCTAAAAAAAATAAAACTCCTTCCCCTCCCTCCAGCCGGCGCGTGGACGGCCCAGATCCATCCACGTCGCCGCTCGGCCCATCCAGGCCGCCTCTCCCCTCTCCCTCGCTGCGCCCCAGGCCCGGCCCGTCAGCCACCCCGCCTTCCTCATCCCTCGGGCCGACATCTGGCCGGTCCGATGCGCGCCGCGTCGCCCGTGCGGGCCATCCAGCCGTCCGCACCCCGCTTCTCTCTTCTCTCTGACCCGCGGGCCCCGCCCGTCAGCTGCACGCGCTCCGCTCCCGCTGCCACCCGGTCCCGCCTGTCAGGCCCGTCGTCCCCGCGGAGCCGCCTCTTTCCTTTCTTCCTCCCCTCTTTCCTTTTTGCGCCGGCCGACCGTACCCGAGCCGAATCCGGCCTTTCCCTCCGTCTTCTCCCCGGTTTTGGAAGCCCCGGACGACACCGCGATCGAATCCCCGATCTCCCGTGCTCCCCTTCCATCGGCGCCCCCTCTTTCCATTTTCTCCCCCTTTCCTTCCTTTTTCCGGCCGACACACCGGCGAGCAATCCCGCGCCCGTGTCCCCTCCTCCGCCCCTGTAAATACCTCCCTCGGCTTCGCCTCCTCCCGCACCACCTCCCAGAGCGCTCCACCTCTCTCCCTAAGCCCCGAGCGCCGTCGCACCGCGAGTTCCCCGTGCGCCCACGGTAAGTACTCCGGCGAGCCTTCGCCGCCGCCTCGGTCATCCCCGGAGCCCGCCGTCGCCACCTCGAGCTCCCTCGCGCCCGGGCGTACCTCCTCGACACCTCAGCCGCCCCTCCCCGCCGCCAGAGCGCCGTCGCGCCGGAGGACCCGAGCCAGCTCCGCCACCACCCTCGCCGCCGACCTTCTCCGCTCGTCGCCGCACCTCGTCGAACCCTCCAACCGAACCCCCTCCGCTCAAGGATTGCATTTCATGCGTCAACCACACCCCTCCGACCCTCCCTCGCCGCCGACGACCTTGCCTCCGTCCACGGCTGCCGGACCACTCCAGCAGGTAACCCTCAAAGGGATTACCTACCCATTAGGGGTAGGCAATGCCTCCCCGCTCACTTGGCTATCACCGCTGGCTCTCCCCTCCCCCGACTCCCTCGGCGCGCGTTCGAGCCCTCGGCTCCGTACGCTGAGGTTGAGTTTTCGTTATTTATCCGCGACTGACAAGTGGTCCCCACACATCAGCGGCCGCTGGTCTGCGCTGGCCACTGCCGCCTGGGCCCCACCCCTCTGTGCTAGACTCTGACAAGTGGGCCTGGAGTCCAGTGGGTCCCATGTATCAGAGGTCGAATCAGTGGGCTCACTGTCCAGTGAGTCCCACATGTCAGTGACCGCCAGTGGTTACTGTTCAGTGGGCCCCACCTGTCAGTCCCTCGGAATAAAAATAGAATTTAAAATCTAATATTCCAGTGGGCCCCACCTGTCAGAAATTTGGGAATTTCTAGATTTATTCAAATCTGAGATTTTCAAATGAGCATAACTTTCTCATTTTAACTCCAAATCCAGCCATTCAAATTTCTAAATTCATCTAAAATTATAATCCATCCAACTATAGCCTCTGTTGAATTTTTGGATTTTATTTGAATTTTCGTTTGTATTTATTTGCTTTGTTTGCTTCGTCTTTCCTCGCGTAGATTCCAACGTTGTTGACGATCCCTCTTCACAGCAACAAGAAGACCCAGAAACCCTGCAAGAAGGCAAGTCTCCTTTGATCATCTTGAACCTATGCTTTTGAAAGGTTTTAAATATTTTAAATTATGTGCATTGCTATTTACATAAAATCACTAGTTCAAATCTTTAGGAATTAGTTATTCCAACTTTGTTATGCCCTCATTTGACATTGATTGCCATGTACCTTGTCACCCTAGAATTTCCTTTGTCTCAGTAATGAGATTACTATTAATCTTTGTGAATATTAGAATGGTAGAATAATGCTTAGTCATGCTATCTAATACCTTTGGAAAATCTTGAAAATGGGAAATTATGACTGGACCCTTGTGTTTATAAATGTAGTGGTAATTGGAGTTGCCACTGACCCTTTTAAAATAAAATAAAAATGTGAAAGTTGGTTTAGATTAGGGTGGATGGCTGTTTGGGTTGGTGCAGTAAGCACGAGAACTTGTTAAGTGTATGTTCCAGCCTAGTCAATTAAGGACTGACGCTTGTGTTTGTCCAAACTGAGCATTAACCGTACAGCCACAAGTCTATATGGGTACGACCTAGCTGACTAACTTATGATAGTCTAGTTTAGGTGCCACCAGTGGAAAGTGGGTGCCAGGGATGGACTGGTTATTCACATTGAGGGACATGGATTTACTGTACTCATATGGCGCAAGAAGGGGCTTCAGATTGGGCGGATTTAACCCTTCTGCGGTGAAACCTCAGCGGGTGGTGTCTAGCTAGATTAGAGTAAGGTAAAGGCTTTGTGATATTTTATCTGGGTCTCATGCCAAAGGAAGCGTGTGACTTTTAGGATAATTTATCTCTTGTGGGTAAAGTTGTACAACCTCTGCAGAGTGTAAAACTATTCGAATAGCCGTGCCCACGGTCAAGGGCGGGCAAGGAATGCATTCACATGGTAGATTTCTGGTTTTGATTTTAAAATGAAAATTTTGTATTCCGAGAGTGGAGGGAACTCTCGGAAGGGAATCCTGGCGGATGGAGCCAGAGAGGGTGGATGGAACCCGCAGTTTAAAACTTGACCAATGATAGTTGGTTAGCTAGTGTTGGTAGTTGGAACCTTCACTAGAAAGTTAATTCTGTTAAAACATTTACTTCATTAAATTGATGCCTTCGAAAATAATCAGTAGTAATTAAGATTTCAAATATTGCTTTGTGCAAAAGAACCATATGGCCTTCCTTTGTTAAGCCTTGCATCTATGCATTTTTCCCAAGACTTGCGGAGTACTTTATGTACTCACATGCTACACTTAAAAAAAATAAATCTCAGAGGAAGTTGAAGCTCAAGAAGGTGCCTACGACTACTGCTTCGCTTGTGGCTGTGATGGATTCTTCCCGGAGGACTAGGTCGCGCTTCCCCAGTCAATTGCCTGTGGCGAATTGATGGGTCGTCCTCGAGTTTTATTTGCTTCCGCTATATTTCTTGTGTGCGAGGTCTTAAACCTCCTTTGTAATAATGTGACCCTGTGGTCAGTACTCTTATTTATTGTAATCAATCGTTGATGGTGATGTTTTCCATTCTGTTTGTCTGTGTGCACTAGCTTTGATCTGGGACTAGTGCTGTAATACACAGAGGGTCCGGGTTTGATAATCCGGGGGCCCGACAGAGATGGTATCAGAGCCAATTTGACTGTAGGACGTGACCTAGATTAAGAATGGCAAACCATAAGGACTTATATTTATAAAAAAAAGTATATTAAAAATATATAAGCTTCTTTGCTTCTACTCTCTTCCTACTTAGAATCTCGTTCTTGTCTCCAACTCCATTTGTTAAAAACTTTTACTAATCTTTTCTTTCACTCAACTTTGTAGATGGCTGGTTCATCCTCCGCTGCCCCGTGGGACTACTACTCACATGGAGAGGATGCTGGAGCATTCGCTAGCCTTCTCCGGCAGCTGATGCAGTGTTTGGAGTACCGTCAGCCGCCCATTTTCAGGGGTCGGAAGACGCGGATCCTGGATCGAGACTCTTGGACGACGGAGGTATTCCTGTATGCACGGGAGGAGGAATTCAACTCCCACACATACCCCATCAAGCACCCTCGGTCCCGCTGTTTCGACGCTGTCCAGGACGCAGCACGCCTCGCCATTGACGAGTTGTGCCACCTGCACAAGGATGCTGTACATCAGTCCCCTTTTTGCTTCTTCATCAACCCCAGGGTAGGACAGAGGTATCCAGATCCCTTCGATATTCCAGCTGACGATCCTCGACTGTCACATCAGGTGCAGCTCACCCAGGCGATGGCAGTCACTTATGCTAGAGCTCAGGAGGAGATTGGACAACTCCGGATGCTTCTCACTTCCAGCTATCAGCACTCCGACATGCTTCGCGCACAGCTTCTCCGGAGCCAGGCAGCTGAGTTTGAGCTGGGACGTCTCAGGGCCGCAGCTGACTACACGCCGTCTTCACCCGTAGTTGATTACACGCCGTCTTCTCCAGTACCAGCTGTCATCCCCAACAACCCGGCACCAGCTCGACTTTCAGGACTCCACATCAGACTTACAGCACGCAAGAAGGTGCGACGCCCCAGTCCGCCGCCGGTCATTACCCTCAAGAAGCGCAAGCCTTCTCGTTCTCGTTCTCGGTCGACTGCCTCCAGTCGTAACCGTGCCTCGGCCGAGTGTGACTGTTCACGACACCACGTGAGAGAGCGCCAGGAAGACCCAGAGGAGGATCCAGAAGAGGACCCGGAAGAGGACCCTGAGGAGCGCGTCTTTGGAGAGGATTAGTAGTCTTTTGAGTCCGTAGTACCCAAATAAAATGTCCGCGTCCTTAGAACGCTTATTGCTATGTTTTGGTGTGCTAGATGGACTGTACCAGGCCAATGTGCACTTGTGGTACAGCCATCCTTGGAGTTATCTTGATTTTAAATAAAGTTTTCCCTAGTGGTTGCTAGTTCTTTCTTGTGTGTTGGCTTGGGATGTGATTTAGTTCCCCTAATATCTTACCTTTGCTATTTCCCTCTTACCTTCTGCTAACCTAAACCGCTTCAGATGGTGAACACGAGGAGCAACCCTGGCAACAGCCGTGACGCCAACAATCAGCCAGAGGACAACATTCCACCACCTCCTGCTCAGGCCCCCAACATGGAACAGATGATGGCCATGCAACTTCAGCTTCTTCAAGCTTTAGCACAAAACCAAGTGCAGCCAGCCCAGCAGGCACCCAACCAGGCACCCCAGTCTAAGTTGGGAGAATTCATGAGGACAAGGCCTCCCACTTTTGCTAGATCAGTGGATCCCCTGGAGGCAGATGATTGGATCAAGGATGTGGAAAGGAAATTGGTCCTAGCTCAGTGCAACGATAATGAGAAGGTGCTGTATGCTGCTCACCAGCTCAAGGGAATCGCTGCTAACTGGTGGGATAACTACCGCGCCGCCCATCAAAATGCACAAGCCATCACTTGGGATGAGTTTGTTGAAGCTTTCCGCACTGCCCATATCCCTACTGGGATAATGGAAATGAAGAAAAGAGAATTCTACCAACTTCAGCAGGGAAACCTCAGTGTTTCCGAATACCTGAATAAGTTCACCCAACTGTCCAGGTATGCATCTGAAGAGGTCACATCAGAGGCGACCAAGATTTGGAGGTTCACATAGGGACTTGACCCCAATCTCAAGGTGCAGCTGGTGTCCAATGATTTCCCGACCTTCCAGCACCTAGTGAACAAGGCCTTTGTCCAAGAAGATGCTCAGCGTCAGCTATACGAAACTCGGAAGAGGAAATTTCAAGCCCAGCAAGGAGCAAGCAGCTCTCGATTCCGCCCCAACGCACCTCACTTTCACAAACCTTCAGAGTCAAGCATACCAAGGACTCCCTTTTCAGGACCTCGCCCAAATCCACAAACTCCCCGGGCAAGCAACAGTGGCCAACCCCAACAGAACAAGACTTCAGCAGCAGGAGTGCAGTGTTTTAACTGCAAGAACATGGGGCAGTATGCCAGCAACTGTCCCCAGAAACGCCCAGCAATGACCCCAGTTCGTTTCAATCTAGGGACTACACCAGCACGACCTCCAAATGCAGGACAAGGCCGTGGGACACCTCAGACCCCAAGGGCTCCACAAGTGGTGAGCAGAGGGCATCTCAACCATGTGACCGCGGAAGCAGCCCAGGATGCACCCGACGTAGTTCTGGGTAAGTTTCTTGTCAACTCAGTATTTGCATCAGCATTATTTGATTCTGGAGCTTCGCATTCTTTTGTGTCAAAAGATGTGGTTGAAAGGTATAATTGGGATGTGAGTAAACTATAGAACCCCATGCTAGTCCAGTCCCCTGGAAAGGAAATGAGGACTAACACAGTTTGCCCTGACGCAACTGTGGATATAAATGGAGTTAAGTTCTTAGCGAATCTTATTATAATAGACTCCAAGGGTTTAGATGTAATACTTGGTATGGATTGGTTAACCAAGTACAAAGGGCAGATAGATTGTGCCGACCGAGCTGTTACTCTTACCAATTCTGAAGGGATTCGAGTAAGGTTCCAGTCCAATGCACCTTCTCAGAAGAAGAGTAAGTTAACCAGTTTGAAGGTAATAACCTTGGAAACAGTGCCTATAGCAAGTGAATACTCAGATGTATTTCCTGAAGATTTGCCAGGAATGCCACCAGATAGAGAGATTGAATTTGTTATAAATCTGGCACCTGGTACAGCTCCAATTTCCAAGAGACCTTATCGGATGTCCGCAAATGATTTGGCGGAAGTTAAGAAACAAATAGAAGAGCTGCAGGATAAAGGATTTGTAAGGCCAAGCTCGTCACCTTGGGGAGCACCAGTACTGTTAGTGAAGAAGAAGGACAGAAGTCTTCGCATGTGTGTGGACTATCGATCCTTGAATGATGTGACGATCAAGAACAAGTACCCTTTGCCCAGAATAGATGATCTGTTTGATCAGTTGAAAGGATCATGTGTCTTCTCTAAGATTGATCTTCGATCAGGTTATCACCAATTGAAGATAAGACCAGAAGACATACCCAAGACAGCATTTGCTACTCGTTATGGATTATACGAGTATACAGTGATGTCTTTCGGTCTAACCAATGCCCCCGCATATTTCATGAATCTGATGAATAAGGTGTTCATGGAATATTTGGATAAGTTTGTGGTTGTGTTTATCGACGATATTCTGATATACTCCAAGAATGAGGAAGAGCACGCAGAACATTTGAGGATAGTTTTGGAAAAGCTCAGAGAGAATCAGTTGTATGCCAAGTTCAGTAAGTGTGAATTTTGGTTGAAGAAAGTAGCTTTCTTGGGCCACGTGATTTTAGCAGGGGGAGTGTCCATAGACCCTGAGAAAGTAAATGATGTGCTCAATTGGACACAACCAAAGTCAGTATCCGAGATCAGAAGTTTTCTTGGATTGGCTGGTTACTATCGTCGATTTATTGAAGGCTTCTCCAAGCTCGCAAGACCTCTCACCCAGTTGCTGAAGAAGGAAAAGAAGTTTGAATGAAGTAAACCATGTGAGGATAGTTTCTAAGAGTTGAAGAAGAGGTTAACTTCTGCACCAGTGTTGACGCTTTCGGACATTAGGAAGGATTTCGAAGTCTTCTGTGATGCATCAAGGCAGGGACTAGGCTGTGTACTGATGCAAGAAAGAAAGGTAGTAGCATATGCCTCGAGGCAGCTGCGACCCCATGAAGGAAATTACCCAACTCATGATTTAGAGCTTGCTGCCGTAGTGCATGCACTGAAAATATGGAGGCATTACTTGATTGGTAACCGCTGCGAGATTTACACGGATCACAAAAGCCTGAAGTACATATTTACTCAACCCGATCTTAACATGAGGCAAAGGAGATGGCTTGAGTTAATAAAGGATTATGATATTGGAATACATTATCACCCAGGAAAGGCTAATGTGGTAGCGGATGCCTTGAGCAGAAAGAGTTACTGTACCAAGCTGTGGATTAAGGACAGTATGCCTGCCCTTCAAGAAGAATTTAAGCGGCTCAACTTGGATGTGGTAGAGGAAGGGTTCCTGGCTACTCTAGAGGTTCAACCCAAGCTACAGGACCAAATCAAGGCAGCTCAAGTAGAGGATAAGCACGTTAAGGAAATCAAAGAAAACATGAAGAAAGGAAAGGCACCAGAATTTTCAGAGGATGAAGAAGGTACCCTATGGTTTGGGAAAAGAATTATGGTACCCGAAAAGAAAGAGATAAAGGAGTTGATTCTGAAAGAAGCACATGAAGCTGGATATTCAATTCACCCTGGGAGTACCAAGATGTACCAAGATCTCAAGGAAAGGTATTGGTGGTCAAGCATGAAAAGGGAAATTGCAGAATATGTAGCTTTGTGCGATGTGTGCCAGCGAATTAAAGCGGAACATCAGAGACCCGCTGGGCTTCTACAACCTTTGCAGATACCTGAGTGGAAATGGGAAGAAATTGGAATGGACTTCATAACTGGATTACCAAGAACCAAAACAGGGTATGATTCGATTTGGGTTATTGTGGATCGTCTGACTAAAGTCGCCCATTTCATTCCAGTAAAGACCACATACTCCGGGGATAGACTTGCAGAGTTGTACATGTCAAGAATTGTGTGCTTGCATGGGATCCCAAAGAAGATTGTGTCAGATCGAGGGACCCAATTCACTTCAAGATTTTGGCAAAAGCTACATGAACTTTTGGGCACAAACTTAAGCTTCAGTACAGCTTATCATCCACAGACAGATGGACAAACAGAAAGAGTAAATCAAATTCTGGAAGATATGTTGAGGGCATGTGTTCTAGCAAACAAGGCTAACTGGGATCAAAGTCTACCCTATGCGGAGTTTTCCTATAACAACAGTTATCAATCCAGTTTGCAAATGTGTCCGTTCGAAGCCCTATACGGCAGAAAGTGTAGGACTCCATTGTATTGGAAGGAAACAGGAGAAGGACAAGTATTTGGACCAGATGTGTTGAAACAAGCAGAAGACCAAGTTCGTCTAATCCAGGACAGATTAAAAATAGCACAAACCAGACAGAAGAGCTATGCGGATAATCGACGTAGAAGTTTAGAATTTGTACCTGGGGATCATGTTTATTTGAAGGTGTCACCCCTCAAAGGAATGAGACGTTTTGGAGTCAGTGGAAAGCTAGCTCCCAGATTCATTGGACCCTTTCCTGTGGTGGCGAAACGAGGAGAAGTTGCTTACCAGTTGGAGCTTCCACCACAACTGTCAAAGGTGCATGACGTCTTCCATGTGTCTCAGCTAAGAAAGTGTCTCAGAGTTTCAGAAGAGCAGATGCCTCTAGATGAAATAAACGTGAAGGAGGACCTCACCTATCCAGAGTATCCAGTCAAGATATTGGAGGAAGCAGAGCGCCGTACGCGCAGCAAGGTTATCAAGTTCTGTAAAGTGCAGTGGAGCAACCATTTAGAATCGGAAGCGGCTTGGGAACGTGAAGAGGATCTAAAAGAAGAGTTCCCCGACCTTTTTCCCAGTCCGTCCGAATCTCGGGGTCGAGATTCTTTCTAAGGGGGGTAGGTTTGTCACATCCCAAAATTTGGCTTTTTGAAAAATTTAAATTCAAATTAATTATTTTAAGGTAATTGGATTTTACTTGGCTTTTATTTGCCTTTCTGGATTTTCTGGAATTTAAAAACCTATTTTTAGAACTTAAAAAGTAATTCAAAATATGAAAATTAAATATCAACAGTAGTTGGAAATAATTTTATTAAATCCAAAATATCTCCAGGAGCTTCTGTGAATTTTTCTGGAATTTTTGGAGGTATTTTCATATTTTTTCTGAGGCCTAAATAATTTTCTAGCCTTTTCTGAAAATCTAAATCAAATTCTAAAAAAAATAAAACTCCTTCCCCTCCCTCCAGCCGACGCGTGGACAGCCCAGATCCATCCACGTCGCCGCTCGGCCCATCCAGGCCGCCTCTCCCCTCTCCCTCGCTGCCTCCCGGGCGCGGCCCGTCAGCCACCCCGCCTTCCTCATCCCTCGGGCCGACATCTGGCCGGTCCGATGCGCGCCGCGTCGCCCGTGCGGGCCATCCAGCCGTCCGCACCCCGCTTCTCTCTTCTCTCTGACCCGCGGGCCCCGCCCGTCAGCCGCACGCGCTCCGCTCCCGCTGCCACCCGGTCCTGCCTGTCAGGCCCGTCGTCCCCGCGGAGCCGCCTCTTTCCTTTCTTCCTCCCCTCTTTCCTTTTTGCGCTGGCCGACCGTACCCGAGCCGAATCCGGCCTTTCGCTCCGTCTTCTCCCCGGTTTTGGAAGCCCTGGACGACACCGCGACCGAATCCCCGATCTCCCGTGCTCCCCTTCCATCGGCGCCCCCTCTTTCCATTTTCTCCCCCTTTCCTTCCTTTTTCCGGCCGACACACCGGCGAGCAATCCCGCGCCCGTGTCCCCTCCTCCGCCCCTATAAATACCTCCCTCGGCTTCGCCTCCTCCCGCACCACCTCCCAGAGCGCTCCACCTCTCTCCCTAAGCCCCGAGCGCCGTCGCACCGCGAGTTCCCCGTGCGCCCACGGTAAGTACTCCGGCGAGCCTTCGCCGCCGCCTCGGTCATCCCCGGAGCCCGCCGTCGCCACCTCGAGCTCCCTCGCGCCCGGGCGTACCTCCTCGACACCTCAGCCGCCCCTCCCCGCCGCCAGAGCGCCGTCGCGCCGGAGGACCCGAGCCAGCTCCGCCACCACCCTCGCCGCCGACCTTCTCCGCTCGTCGCCGCACCTCGTCGAACCCTCCAACCGAACCCCCTCCGCTCAAGGATTGCATTTCATGCGTCAACCACACCCCTCCGACCCTCCCTCGCCGCCGACGACCTTGCCTCCGTCCACGGCTGCCGGACCACTCCAGCAGGTAACCCTCAAAGGGATTACCTACCCATTAGGGGTAGGCAATGCCTCCCCGCTCACTTGGCTATCACCGCTCGCTCTCCCCTCCCCCGACTCCCTCGGCGCGCGTTCGAGCCCTCGGCTCCGCACGCTGAGGTTGAGTTTTCGTTATTTATCCGCGACTGACAAGTGGTCCCCACACGTCAGCGGCCGCCGGTCTGCGCTGGCCACTGCCGCCTGGGCCCCACCCCTCTGTGCTATACTCTGACAAGTGGGCCCGGAGTCCAGTGGGTCCCATGTGTCAGAGGTCGAATCAGTGGGCTCACTGTCCAGTGGGTCCCACATGTCAGTGACCGCCAGTGGTTACTGTTCAGTGGGCCCCACCTGTCAGTCCCTCGGAATAAAAATATAATTTAAAATCTAATATTCCAGTGGGCCCCACCTGTCAGAAATTTGGGAATTTCTAGATTTATTCAAATCTGAGATTTTCAAATGAGCATAACTTTCTCATTTTAACTCCAAATCCAGCCATTCAAATTTCTAAATTCATCTAAAATCATAATCTATCCAACTATGGCCTCTGTTGAATTTTTGAATTTTATTTGAATTTTCGTTTGTATTTATTTGCTTTGTTTGCTTCGTCTTTCCTCGCGTAGATTCCAACGTTGTTGACGATCCCTCTTCACAGCAACAAGAAGACCCAGAAACCCTGCAAGAAGGCAAGTCTCCTTTGATCATCTTGAACCTATGCTTTTGAAATGTTTTAAATATTTTAAATTATGTGCATTGCTATTTACATAAAATCACTAGTTCAAATCTTTAGGAATTAGTTATTCCAACTTTGTTATGCCCTCATTTGACATTGATTGCCATGTACCTTGTCACCCTAGAATTTCCTTTGTCTCAGTAATGAGATTACTATTAATCTTTGTGAATATTAGAATGGTAGAATAATGCTTAGTCATGCTATCTAATACCTTTGGAAAATCTTGAAAATGGGAAATTATGACTGGACCCTTGTGTTTATAAATGTAGTGGTAATTGGAGTTGCCACTGACCCTTTTAAAATAAAATAAAAATGTGAAAGTTGGTTTAGATTAGGGTGGATGGCTATTTGGGTTGGTGCAGTAAGCACGAGAACTTGTTAAGTGTATGTTCCACCCTAGTCAATTAAGGACCGACGCTTGTGTTTGTCCAAACTGAGCATTAACCGTACAGCCACAAGTCTATATGGGTACGACCTAGCTGACTAACTTATGATAGTCTAGTTTAGGTGCCACCAGTGGAAAGTGGGTGCCAGGGATGGACTGGTTATTCACAGTGAGGGACATGGATTTACTGTACTCATATGGCGCAAGAGGGGGCTTCAGATTGGGCGGATTTAACCCTTCTGCGGTGAAACCTCAGCGGGTGGTATCTAGCTAGATTAGAGTAAGGTAAAGGCTTTGTGATATTTTATCTGGGTCTCATGCCAAAGGAAGCGTGTGACTTTTAGGATAATTTATCTCTTGTGGGTAAAGTTGTACAACCTCTGCAGAGTGTAAAACTATTCGAATAGCCGTGCCCACGGTCAAGGGCGGGCAAGGAATGCATTCACATGGTAGATTTCTGGTTTTGATTTTAAAATGAAAATTTTGTATTCCGAGAGTGGAGGGAACTCTCGGAAGGGAATCCTGGCGGATGGAGCCAGAGAGGGTGGATGGAACCCGCAGTTTAAAACTTGACCAATGATAATTGGTTAGCTAGTGTTGGTAGTTGGAACCTTCACTAGAAAGTTAATTCTGTTAAAACATTTACTTCATTAAATTGATGCCTTCGAAAATAATCAGTAGTAATTAAGATTTCAAATATTGCTTTGTGCAAAAGAACCATATGGCCTTCCTTTGTTAAGCCTTGCATCTATGCATTTTTCCCAAGACTTGCGGAGTACTTTATGTACTCACATGCTACACTTAAAAAAAATAAATTTCAGAGGAAGTTGAAGCTCAAGAAGGTGCCTACGACTACTGCTTCGCTTGTGGCTGTGATGGATTCTTCCCGGAGGACTAGGTCGCGCTTCCCCAGTCAATTGCCTGTGGCGAATTGATGGGTCGTCCTCGAGTTTTATTTGCTTCCGCTATATTTCTTGTGTGCGAGGTCTTAAACCTCCTTTGTAATAATGTGACCCTGTGGTCAGTACTCTTATTTATTGTAATCAATCGTTGATGGTGATGTTTTCCATTCTGTTTGACTGTGTGCACTAGCTTTGATCTGGGACTAGTGCTGTAATACACAGAGGGTCCGGGTTTGATAATCCGGGGGCCCGACATGGGTGCTTGCTGGCATGCATCGTAGTTTGGTGACTCGATGTTGATTGCTAGGCACAAGGGGTTAGTGGTTAGGCCTAAGTCAAGTTAAGGACCGGTCTGTGAGCTACTATTGCAAAGCCCTATCGTACTACCACAAGTTTGGTATGGGACAGATCTGGCCGAATAATTTGTGAAGTTCCAACTTAATCTCGCTATAGGCTGAATGTGAGCGCGGCGTAGGCCGTGAGAAGTCTAACATGGCACAAGAGGGGGCTCCAACATGTGGATTCATGTTGTGGTGAAACCTTAGTGGCGGCGTGATTATGTTGACAATGGATCATTGTAAAGGCCTTGTCATGATCTCCCCGCCGCACACCTAAGGAAGTGTGTAACTCGCGTGGCAAACCGGGATGATCATGTCTTGTGGGTAAAGCTGTACAACCTCTGCAGAGTGTATAATCTATCCTGGATAGCCGTGCCCACGGTCATGGGCAAGTTGAGTGAAGTTTTTCACGGATTAGACTTTGGTTTTCAAAATGGTTTGCAAAACCTTGTGGATGGATGGAATCCATGAGAAATTTTAAAAGTGTATGGATGGATGGAATCCATATGGTATCTTTTGGAAAGATGGTCCGGGTGGGATGCCCGTGGTTAGGTTAGTGTGGGGGATGGACCTGCACTAACGGTATCTATTTTGTTTACAACATTGTTTTTACTTAATGTATCAAATTCAGCTTTTGCACTTATGATATTTACTCCAATGATCGCCTTTTATGCAAATTAACCATATTATGCCTTCATTTGATACTCCATATGCATGCATCAATTCTGTTAATCTCCTGGTGTAACTTGTGGAGTACTTTTTGTACTCATGTTGCTCAATTTAACTCTTTCCAAAGGAAGCCTTCGACGACTTCGGTGAGGATTGCGACTAGGCCACGTCTTACAGTCAATTCGCCTTGTGGGAAGGCTGGATGGGCTGCCACTATCTTTATGTTTCTGCTATTTTCTTTCAGTCTTATGCTATTATTGTAAACTTTGGCCATCAGGCTCATATTAGCTAAATAAAGTTTGTCATTACGCATGATATTTGTCTTTGTGATACTGTGTGCACTAGCTTTTCCTGGGATAGTGCGATTAACACAGAGGGTTCTGGAGTTGCTGCTCCGGGTCCCGACAATCATTGAGTCCTTGCAGGAACCTTTCCTGTTTGGCTTCGTTGGTAGCGGCGTCTTCTGGTGCATAGCGTGCCAACTGATTGAACTTCTGCAAGTACTTGTTCACGGTGCGGCTTCCTTGGCGCAGTGCTCGAAATTCCCTTTTCTTGAGTGTGACGGTGCCAGTGGGAACATGAGCTTTACGGAAGTTCCGCGCGAACTCATTCCAGGTGATAGCTTGAGCGTCGGCATGAGCGGCAGTGTAGGTGTCCCACCATTCTGATGCTGGTCCATGCAGCTGGTGTGAGGCAAACAAAACTCTTTCCCGATCACTGCGCTGAATTATATCCAACTTCTTGCCTATGTCCCTGAGCCAATCATCTACGTCCATGGGTTCAGTGCTGCTGGAGAAGGTCGAAGGACGCAAGCGCATAAATTCCGATAGTCTTGATTGTGGAGCTTGAGCTGGCACAAGTGGAGCTGGTTGTGCAATGCTGTTGATGGTCTACGTCAGTAGTTGAATGAGTTTGAGTCTGGTTTGCCATCATCTGAGCCCAGTCAGGTTCATTTGCTCGTGGAGAAGTGGGAACAGACTGACTTCCTTTTACTCCGTTGAGGCTGCCGTTGCCGTTGTTCCTTGTGTTCACCATCTGCTGGTTGTTTTTAAGAATTAGGAGAGAGGAGACTCAAGGCAAAGGGAGGAATAGGGGATATTTTGCGTAGCCCGAAACAAAATTTCAACTTTTTTGAAACCTTTATTAATTATTAGTTACGGCTGCCGACAAAAGACAAAACTTGACAGCTCATAACAGCGTCTTATTAACTAGCCTAACATATTATCCTAAAGGGCTAAGGGTCGCCTTGGTGTCATTCTTCGTGGCTCTCGAGATACAAAGCATGATCTTTCCATGAGAAGTTTGAAGTGAAGACAGAGTCGAAGAATTCCAATTGTTGCCCTCTATAGTTATTTTGGAACAAGGGAAGAGATAGAAATAGGTTTCTAAAAAGTGACAAGAAGGTGAGGAGTGATGAGAGATAAGGGTGAGCAAAGATTAAGAGGTAAGATTAAGCAAAACTTTTGAAATTACTGGTTTAGTAAAATAAGTCCTTAAGGTCCACTAGTAGAAATGTGCACATCTATGACGAATTTCTCGTGACGAATGAAAATCGCGTCACTGAACAGTGCCTAACTAAGACGAAATTTTGTGTTTCGTCATGGAGCATTGGTGACGGACCTCGGGCACCAACTATTTATGACGAAACTCAAAAACGCGTCATTGAACAACACAGATATCGTCATAGATGACACGCGCGGCTCGCATTACTCATTTCTGACGCTCTGTTTTCGAACTGTAACGAACACGACTTCATCATTAAACCATTATAAGATAGCTGACGAACATACTTTCGTCATAAGTCTCCGGGCACCCCTTGTCCATGTCTTGTATTACTGTGGGGCCCAGGCCCATCATGCCACGTGTACTGTTCGCAGCGATCTGCCACGTGTATTATGGGACTGGACGACTTGCGTGGCAGCCACGTGTAACAGTGGGTCCCGCAACTAATATTTTGCAAAAAAACGTTCTAGGTCGGGATCGAACCCGGGACCTGTAGAGAGCAAGGAACGGCTTTACCATTGCGCTACATGATCACTTGCGTTGGTGTCTCATTGTAAATATTGTAGTACAGTATACTCCCTGGCTCCCCTCCACGTTGACTCAAATTGGAATCCCCGTCTAGTAAACTTGGATCTCTGTCCGCTCCCTTGACTTGCGGAGAGGCGGCGGCGGAGGAGGAGGATTCCCCGTCGGGCGCTGCGGCGGAGGAGCCCCGCCCCGGTCTGGTGTGGTGGCTGTGGCGCTCTTTTTGCGGCGAGGCTGCGAAGCTTTCCTGGTCGGGCGCGGCGGCGGAGGAGGAGGATTCCCCGTCGGGCACTGCGGCGGAGGAGCCCCGCCCCGGTCTGGTGTGGTGGCTGTGGCGCCCTTTTTGCGGCGAGGTGGCGGAGCTTTCCCGGTCGGGCGCGGCGGCGTTGGCGTCCCGGTCAGGTGTGTGCCGCGGCAGAGGCGCCCTGCAGCCGAGCCGTTCCAGTTCATAGCTGAAAGGTATGTGTACCTTCTTCTAGTATTAGATTCGTGGTTCCTGGTAATAGCTCACTAGTTCCCGGTGTTGGATTTGTGTTCATAGCTCTCTAGCTAGTTCCTGCATACTTATAGGACTGTGTATTATGTTGATATGGAGATGAGGCTGAAGGATTCATATTAGATACAAGGGAACAGGGGGAGAGGGAAGGAAAAGAAGTTTGTACACCTCAACAACTTCTTATAGGTCATATACACTACAGATTTGTACACACCCTATTAACAAATTTGAATGCAAATCAACGGTTGCTGTACAAAAAAAGAAATCAACTACCTATAGCAGACTGTGTATTATTTGTTCTAGTGTTAGATTTGTCGCTTTCGACTGTTTTATCTGAATTTGCATACTTATGCTACAACAGATGGACAGAAGCTGGGTAAATGGGAGACAATTCACACCTGCGTACATCCATGGAGTTGAACAATTCATGGAGTTTGTTAGACAAAGATACCCGGAGCAAACCCATATCCTTTGCCCGTGCCGTCGATGTCTTAACCAGACTTTACAGCCTCAGGCAGAAGTGCATGACCACATACATATTTCTGGAATGTCGTCCACATACACCAGATGGATTCATCATGGGGAATCTTTAGCTGCTGACATTGTAGCACCATCAGATCTGCATGAATGTCATCATGATGATTGGATCACAGTGGATGAGGAAGACGACGATGACGATAACAGAGTGCCAGATGTTGATTTAGTTGGAGAATTGTACACAGCTGCAGAGCAGGATGGACAAAAGCCAAAGTTTGATAGAGTGCTTGCAGATTTGAAGCGGTTAGTATGTCCTGGATCTAGCCACTCAAGATTCTCCTTCCTTGTGAGGTTGCTCCATATCAAGTCCCACTATCGAATTGGCAATACGGCATTTAATGCATTATTGAAGCTGCTTTCCTCAGCATTCCCTCGGAGCCAATTACCAAAATCTTATGACGAGGCAAAAAAATATATTCGTGAATTGGGCCTTGGGTATGAATCGATCCATGTGTGCAAGAATAACTGTGTGTTGTTTTGGAAGGATTGTGCCAAAATGGAAGTGTGCCCAAAATGCGGTGAGTCTAGATGGGAGGATGGAGATGGCAGCAAGCGGGTTCCTCATAAGGTTTTGAGGCATTTTCCACTAATACCAAGGTTGAAGAGGATCTTTGCTTCAAGCCGAACAGCAGAGGATACCCAATGGCACAAGACTAAGCGTACGCTGAGCGACAATGAAATGAGCCATCCAGCAGATGGGGAGGCATGGCAGGACTTTGATAGGAACCATGAAACTTTTGCAAGAGATGCAAGGAACTTGAGACTTGCTGTCGCTACAGATGGTTTCAATCCATTTGGCAACTTTAGCGCGGCATATAGTATGTGGCTTGTTCTTGTTACACCTTTGAACCTGCCACCATGGGAATGTGTCAACCCATCGAACTGCTTTATGTCTTTACTGATCCCTGGTCCAACCTCTCCAGGAAAGGATTTTGATTTATTCTTGGAGCCTCTTATAGAAGAACTGCTTCAACTATGGAAGGGTGTCAGCACTTATGATGTAGTAAGTGCTTCAAAGTTCGATCTGCGTGCTGCTGTGCTTTGGTGCATACACGATTATCCAGCATTGAGCACCTTGTCAGGCCGAACTACAAAAGGTTATTATGCATTTATTCATTGCGACAAAAATCCATTGTCAAGACCCCTAAGGAATAAGTTAGGCTACCTTGGCCACCGTCGTTTTCTTCCAAGGGGACACGCTTGGCGGAGAAGCTTGGATTTTGATGGACACAGTGAAAACCAAGTTGAGCTAGGAAAGTTCACTATAGAGGAGGTCCTTGAGGAACTCGAGAAGGTGAAAGATGTCAGACCAGGTAAGCACGGTGCAAGCAAGAAAAGAAAGCGTGGAAAGAAGTGGAGCCAGTAATTTATAATCGCAAAGCTGGTTGGTGGAGGCTACCGTATTGGCAGGACTTGTTGCTGCCACACAATTTTGAAGTCATGCACATTGAGAAAAACATATGTGACAATCTTCTTTGGACATTGCTGAAAGTTGAGGGCAAGACAAAGGACACAGTCAATGCTAGGCTAGATTTGCATGATATGGGCATAAGGCACGAATTCCACTGTGTGCAGCAAGGCAGCTCGGTTAAAATCCCAGAAGCTCGCTATGTCTTGACGCCACAACAAAGAGCAGAATTTTGCAAGTTCCTTAAAGGTGTCAAGTTTCCAGATGGTTATGCAGCCAACCTAGCAAAATTCATAAGTGCAGATGGTTCCAAGGTAGTTGGCCGGCTGAAAACTCATTCTTGCCATGTCCTTCTCCAAAGGATCATACCTGTAGGCTTAAGAGGTTTTGTTGCCAAAGATGTATACAAAGTTGTTGCAGACCTTGGGAACTTCTTCAGGCAACTGTGTAGTAGAACTCTAAGGAAAGATGTCGTGAAACAGCTGAAAGAGGATATCCCACTTATCTTATGCAAGCTTGAGAAGATTTTTCCACTGGCCTTCTTTGATGTGATGGTGCACTTGGCTGTCCATCTACCTGACGACGCACTGCTTAGAGGCCCCGTACAGTATGGATGGATGTACCCAATAGAACGGCGACTGGGCACATTGAAGAATCTCGTAAAGAACAGGGCGATGCCTGAAGGATCAATTGCGGAGGCTTATGTTGAAAGTGAGACGTTGGCATTTTGTGAGAGGTACATGGAGGATGTTGACACAAGATATAACCGGGACGTAAATGTGTCACATGATGGGCCATTAGATGGTGACACCTCTGTTTCCATGCATGGTGTTAAGCTCATTGGCAAGAATAGGGTACGACACATCAATGATAAACTCATGGACAAGCTAGTTTGGTATGTGCTTAATAACTGCGACGAGGTTGAACCATATGTGGAGTAAGTATGATTTTATATATGCTGATTTCTTGTTTCCCATATTACATATCAAATGTTCCTAATAATCCTTATATGTCCTACAGCATATACAGACAACATTTAGAGAAAGAAGGGGCATTAGATGTTGACAGGAGGCTAGCATCAGAATTTCCAAAATGGTTTAAGTCTCATGTAAGTGATTAGCATATTTTAATTGTGTTAGGCTGATCATTGGCAGAGTTATACCACAATTTAGTGGTGGTGGTGGTTTTATGTTTGTGTGCAGATCGTGGAGCTGCGTAAAGAGAAACCAACAGAGGTCACTGAAGGTTTGCATGCACTGGCATGTGGTCCTGATCTCCGAGTCAAGAGCTGTGCAGCTTGCATTGTCAATGGAGTCAGGTATAGCAGTGTTGACCGTGAGAAAAACCCGCAGACACAGAATAGTGGTGTCATGACCGATGGCACACATGGAGGCAAATCAGTGGAATTTTATGGTGTCCTTAGAGAGGTTATTGAGCTGCAGTATAACTCCAATCTACAAGCCCGTAGGACGGTGGTTCTTTTCCGATGTGACTGGTATAATCAAGTTGGCAAGACTGTAGGCATTAGAGATGATGGACATTTCAAATCCATTAACATTCAGTCATTCTAGTCCAAGGATGACCCTTTCATTTTTGCAACACAGTCAAGGAAGATATTTTATTTGCAGGACACCTCCTTGGGCAAAGCTTGGCGGGTTGTGCAAAAGTTTGAACATAGGGATATGTATAAGGTGGCTGAAAAAGAGAATGAAGTGCGCCAAGATGATCACTGTTCTGATACAGAGCATGACGTGCATGAGGGTGATGGTGATCAGGTTACGCACCATGTGGATGATAGAGAAGCCACTGTCATTGAAGCTAATTTAGCAGACCTTATAAGAAGTAAGAGGGAAGTTGACATGCTTGAAGACAGCGATGATGAAGATGACACTATTATGCAGTATTGCAGTGACAGTGACAATGGCATAAACGACATGTGTGAAGATGATGATGGCTTGTAGGATTTTTCATGTATAACATTTGGGAAAACATGTATTCTAAAACTGCACTGTATTCATATAAATTTGTTCCGATCAACTCCGATCCTCTGGTTAACTCTCTGGTTGTTCACGTTTATCTTAAGTGTTTTCTGCTTGTCATCATTTGAAGGTACATGCAGATGAGCCTCCATGATGAGTATCTCCCAGTCATGGTGCCGCAAAAACAGCAAGAGAACAAAGAATCAGCACTGTATTCCAAGTCAGATAGGGAGCAGCTAACCAGAATTAGCAAGACAAAAACGAAAAAATTTGTGCCTGTATTCTAAAACTGCACTGTATTCACATAAATTTGTGCTTGTCCGGACACAAGACATGTGGATGACCTACTTCAATACAACATACATGATTCCAAATCCAACAACCAGAACACAACAAAGAATTAACATGATCATCTTCCACTGAAGTTTCTACAGGTTAAGTTCCATTGCATTCCTGTCAGCTTTGCCATTTGAGCGGCCTTCACTTCCTTCCTCCTCCTCTTCCTCCTCTGATTGCAATTGCCTGACTTGGATCACCTCTAACTTCTTCAACTGCTCAAAATACTGCCTCTGGAATCTGTCGGAACCCAGATATTAACATCCGGAATCCTCTGTGATTTCATTGCACTATTCCCTGGATCAGTAGATAGTGCTCACAGTTACAGAAATGAATATCAAAATACACATCATGCGGAAGCGTAAATATAATAGTAGACTTACTCATGGGCCGATTAGGCCGAAATCATGAAATTGCAGCAGCGGAAGAACGAAGCACGCAAGTGGGACCTTCAGGACATGCCCACAGGCAGCCAACTGGAGGTTCGCGACCTAGCCCTTGACATCTTCATCTTCTCGGCCAGCTTGTCCAATCTTGTTGCTGAGGCGAGGTGATTTGATTCCCGATTCTGAATTTTGTCGCAAAAGCGAGCGTGAGCACTCCGACCCCGTGCTCCGCGAGCCAATACACAGAATGCAAATAAATAGTATGCATGGCTTAACCAAAGGAAGGCTCGGGTTATTTTATTTTTGCGTAGAGTGCTTTTGAATACAATTACTTAAAGATCCCTAAAACCTAGCATTTTGAACCAAATCATATTGTGTGAAAAGAATGCAATATCATTAATACTGATACAGACTTTTTCGTTCACCATATATGGCATCTGCACCATATGCTTATCTTTCAGCGTTATATACGCTTAACTTATCACTGGGACGACACCCAGGACAATTCCAAACCAGGGCAGTCCTTCGCCCTTCACTTTTCCATTCCCACCCACAAAACATTTTGAAATAGAACTATATCTGGTTAAGTTCCCATGTCCGCCCATGACCGTGGGCACGACTATTCGAATAGTTTTGACTCTACAGAGTTTGTACACTTTCACCACAAGAGACAATCAACTCATTGCCCCACACGATTCCTTAGAAGTGTGGTTGAGCAGACCATCACAGTGACTTTTCAAAGTATCTAGTCCCTTTTGTCATCTCACCCTATGGGTCGTTCCCACTTGCGGTGGGTCCCATACGTTGCACGGGATGTTCCCCACGGATACTAGCGTACGGGCTCCACTCCCCTCTGTGCTAGCACGACTGGGAAACGTCACCCTCCACTCGGTGTCCCTTTAGGCCTCCCCTTGCCCTTGCATATCCACTCCTATCCACTACCGGTGAGATGAGTCTCGGGGTTTCGATAAATTTACTTAGCCAAGTTGTATTTTACAGACTTGTGGTTGTACGGTTTTACATAGGAGGTCATGACAAGATTCGGTCCTTATTAGTATCTGGGCGGTTCTACCACAAACCACACTCTCGTGCACCACTGCACCATACCCCCAAACCATCCGCCCAGATAAATAAGCAATTCGAGGTTTTTGGGAATATAAAATAACCATATCCAACATACACCAGTCATTACCACCATGACTGCCCAACCAATTTTTCTCAGGATTAAAAGTGATGCATGGGCGCTCTCGCGCCCATGAGTATCTATGCAATATTAAGCATGGCGTATATTTAGGAACTTATTTTTGAAAGGTTACTATTATAATTTTTCTATGGCGACAAAGTTCACACATTCAAATATTCCAAATGAGGGGTAATATTATTCAAGGTAAACAATAGGCATATAACTAGAATCTTAAATTATCATGTATTTGCATATAAATAACAGCATGCAATTTGATAATTTAAATCAAAGTAGTTCGCAGAAAATGTAGGTTCAACATGATCAAAGTATTGACTCGCCTGGCGCGGTTTACCGCGGTCTTGAGCTCACGCGATGCTTTCTCTTGAGCTTCTAATCTTTTTCTTCACTTCGCTCTTGCTCTTGCGTGATCCTTTGATTCTTCACGACTCCAATATCTAATTACGTGCTAAACGACTGAATACAAATAAAGGCAAATAACTCAAAAGATCCAAATAAATCCAAGTAAACTCAATTTAGCTTCATTATGAGTGATTAGGATGATTTGTTGTGAGGTCGGTGGTAGAATACGATAACTGGATCTTTTATTAATAATCTCTTTTATTATTTTTGTATTTATCAAGGAAGTTCCATGAGTTAGGCTATTCTTATGAATTGGTGTATTTTGTCGAGTGGTAATGTTCAGGGCACATGATTTACATTTATATATAAGTAATATTTGCAAATCTTTGCGTATCGAGTTAATCTTATCGCCTATATTCTTAGCATTTGTATATTGTTTTGACCTTTTAATTTAAGTGCTCTCTGAAAACTACTGATACTCGATATTTTATCCTTTTACAAGTAGAGCCTGCTATATAGGAGTTCATCTTATCATCATTATTAACTAATGTTACTATTTAAGATTTCATGACTGGCGGTATATTAACGATAATATATATACATATATATTAGTTGGCTCTACGGTGATCGCAAAGTTGTTTGGTTATTTTTACTAGTGATTTGCACACATGCCATCCGCATCTCTCTACTCATTTGTGCATATATAGATATATATGTATATATATATATACATACATTTTAGTTATCATTTGGCCTGGCTTTAATTAAAATTTATTTACCAAGTATTCAAGGTGTATACCTAATGGTTAATTTTAATGATTCAGAGCTGCACGTGCATGTTTTTATTTATCTTATTGATGTTTAATAGAACCATTAGTATATTCTTATTTGCTACTCATCTGCAGCCATTGGTCACACTATTATAGGTTTCTTCGGGTGGTTTGTTAGTGAGATTATCTCAACGTCCGATGACCTAGGGCTACTATACTTTAGCATCTATACACTGACACAACTTTTCATTTGGAGATACTTTGAGGACCAACGGTCATTGTTACTTTTTCCTTTGCATTAGCATCTTGCCTGTTTTAGTTAAACTTCTATTCACATAGGTCCGAGCTCGCTATACCCAAATGTTGTTCCACTAAATTTATCATTAAGATTTATTTTATGCCGGCATGACAAAGGGTATGGCATTTATTTATTTATAATTAAGGATGATCTTTTAACTTAAAGATTTGTTTGTCTAGCAAGGTTATATCCCAACATTTGCTAATTAGCAAAACTAACCGTAAGATTTATTTCATGACGGCATGATAAATATTAGGGCATAAACGTTTATATTTTAATTAGGGGTAATCTTTATTAAACGCGGACATTTATCGAAGGCCACTTTTCCTTACTAATGACTTTAGTAAATAATTAGATTTAAAATTAGATACTAAAGGCACACTAATTATTTATCATGATAACTAATCAAAATTTAAACCCTCTTTTACTAAAATACATGGGTTTATGTCTTGTTCTTTAGAACATTTTCATTTGTTAATTCATAATTACATGAGTGCACAACCTAAACAAGTTTTTACTCAATTTCTTATTATACTTTTGATTAATAGTTAAGCTTTAAAACAAATATTCAAAGTACATTAACCACAGGATTTATCCTAATAAATTGTTGCATCTTTTATAAATTATTTCAGATTTTTCTTCCTTACTGTGGCGGCAGAGGGAATCGAACTGGGGATGCCTGGGTGAACGCACGCGCTGTTAACCGCTCGAGCTCAGGGTATTACCTGACAGAAGGAGGCGAACGAATGCAACTGCGTTGAGTGAGCAGGGCTGAAGCAGAGGAACCTCGGGGGTGATACGGCCGACGGTGGCGCCGGCGAGGGGCGGTCGGAGAGGAGTGGGCGGCGGCAAAAATCCGTTGCTAGCGCTGAGGGGAAGACGGTTGAAGTGTCGGCGGGGACCGAGGGGCTCCGAGACGGGCCGGCGGCGTGCGGCGGCGGCGGTCCGGGAGGAGTTGTCGGCGCTGGCGAAGTACGGACCACGGGAAGCTTGGGGGAGCCCGGGAGTAGGTTCACGCCTCTCTAGAGATGGCTCGGGAAGGAGGAATTGAGTTGTCTCATCGGGAATCGGCGGGAAGCTCGGTGGCCGGCCGTGGGGAAGAAGGGCAGCTCGCCGGTGACTTGGGGTCTCGGCGTCCAATTGCTTGCTGTGGAAGTGAGAGTGAGGCTTGGGGAGTCCACGAGAGGCATTGGTTACTCTTATAGGCGGGCGAGCGGGGCTGGCGTCGTGTCTCCGCTCGTGCGGTCGCGTCGGCAGGTGGCGGAGGCAGGTGGTGATGCTGATGGCGGGGCAGCGGGATTCCAGGAGCTTGCGCACGACTACTCAATGCTGGCATTCACAGCTTTGCGCCGCGCGAGCGAGGGGGCAGACCTTTGGTGCCGCGTGGCCGGTCGACGCAACGGGCGGAAGAAAATCCGTGGGCGGTGGTGTCGTACTGGGGGCGACGAGAGGGAAGATCGTGGGCGGTATGGTTGCATGGAGGCCACGCGGAGGTGAGGAGCTGAGCACAGCAGAGAAGGCGCGGGCGCACGCGGAGAGAGTGAGCAGGCGCGGAGCAGAGAGAAATCGGGGAAGATGCAGAGAGGAGGGAGAAGAGGGAGTGCGGGTGAGGTCCAGCGGCAGGGAGAGAGGCGCGGGTGGAAGGCGGGGCCCGCGCGCCAGAGGAAGAAAGCGGGAGGGAGCGCGAGATGAAGGGGGCCCGCGGCGCAGTGAAGTGCCCAGGCGCTGGTCCGTGCGGGAAGGAAGCGGGGTTGGGCCGGCTGTTTCGGCCGGTCTGACCCCAATCCCTTTTTTTTCTTTACTATTCATTTTTTTATACATGGGGTACAAGTATTTATATATCTTTATACCATTATTTTGGTATACATATATATATACACATTTTTTTTGTTTTTGTTTACCATACTAGTCCTTTTTGTATATAATTGCATATATTTTATTTATTTATTTTTGCTGCCCTTGTACTATCATTCTCAAAAATGAAATTCTATATTTTATTAACTCAGGTTTCCTTCTCCTTATACTGGATCATCTTTTCAGATTAGTATTTAAGATTTTAGTTTTCTATTATTTGCATATTCACTTTTTGTTATTACTAATGTTTGTCTATGTCTTTTATGAATTTCTTCAATTTTTAGAACCTCAGTCAAATTCAGGAAAACTCCATGAAATCCAAATTCCAATAAAATATATTACAAATATAATTCAAAAAAAAACTTCACAATTTCGAACTCAAATTTTTGGGATGTTACAACCGCCCAAATTTTTTTTTGTTTTTAATTTTTGTACTTCTAGTTTTTATTTTTTTACTTTTATCTTTTTCTAGATTTTATCTTTTTATATATATTTTTCATATTATCTGTGTTAAAATAACTTATTTTTTATTTAATAAAAAATAGGTTATTTTAACAAAGATAATATAAAGAAATATAAAAAAAGAAAAAAAAAGCTAGAAAAAGATAAAAATAATAAACTAAAACCTAGAAGTACAAAAATCAAAAACTACAAAAAAATCTGGACGGTTGATCTGAAGATGAACGGCTTAGAGAAGCTAAGTCACGCGGTGACTTAGCTTCTCTAAGTCAGAGAATCCGCGCCGAGAAAGAAATACTCCCTCCGTTTAAAATTCAATGGCTATACTCCTAAAATGTCAGCCAAATTTTTAAGATTTTAACTAGTAATACGTATAAAAATATTCGAATTTGTCATGTAGGCCGGGTTCACTAGATTAGGGCTCTGGTTCACCGGATTCAGGCTTTGGTTCACCAGATTACGGTTTAGGTTCACTCGGGCCAACTATAGAAGGAGGTAGGGTTTGATGCTTTCTAAAAAGGGTGGAGGAATCTAGCGGCCTTAAAAACGACTATATTTTTAATATAAGATGGAATTGGGTTTGGTTGACGGCTTCTCAAATGTCTTTTGCCTTCGGCTGATAGAGAAGCCATGAGAGAGAGTATGGAATAAGAGAAACACTATAGTGTTCGCTATAATTAATTTATAGATATACAACAAAAAAGTTAGAACTGATGTATCCACTCGTGAATGCGAAGTTTATGAAAAATAAGGATTTTATATGAAAATATGCTGAGACACGGAACTCTATCAAATATAAAACCCAAAAATTCGGTGACGATGACAAGAGAGAGTTTGGAATAAGAGAAACACTATAGTGTTCGCTATAATTAATTTATAGATATACAACAAAAAAGTTAGAACTGATGTATCCACTCGTGAATGCGAAGTTTATGAAAAATAAGGATTTTATATGAAAATATGCTAAGACACGGAACTCTATCAAATATAAAACCCAAAAATTCGGGTCCCCGCTCGAAAATTTGAGTAGTGCGCCGAGCAATGCCGCCACGCCAAATTCTCTCTTTTGCCCTCCGCGCGAAAAAGAGAAACGCCGCACCATCGAGTTCAGTCAAGGGAAATTGTGGTATTTTAAACACTGGTTGTGGCCCAATAAAACCGCCCGCATCCTTGCAGCCGTCGCCACCCTCTCGCCTCCCTCTCCGAACCCTAGCCGCCCTGGGCTCGGACCCGGAGCCGCCACCCCCTCGACGAGGACACTGGAGCCGGATCCCCTTCGTCGACACCAGCCCCGCCGACGGCGCCAGAACCGCCTCGACGACGGCACCGGCCGGATCCGGATCCCCTTCGCCGACAGCTGCCACACCCGACCCGCAACCCCTTCCTCGACGACTACCGCCGGATCCGGATCCCCTTCGCCGACAGCTTCCACGCCCGAGCCGCAACCTCTTCGTCGACGCCCGCTGCACCGGATCTACTACCCCTTCGTCGACGCCCGCCGCTCCGGATCTGCGACCACGATGACAAGAGGCCGAGGCCGACGCAGCGTAGCAAGAGGTACCCCAAAATCCTTTTACCGTGACGATGTGTGCTGTATTCTAGCGGTTGAACCTTGGATAGTGCTAGGGTTACATGTTTCCTAGTTGATTGAAGTTGACATGTGCTTAAATTTTTAATATATCTAGTACTCTATTTCTAAACATGTGTTTACACATGTAAGAACCGCCACTAAATGATAATGAACGAGCGCGGGCCGCAAATATCATGGAGAATGTTAGAAGAATGGAAGAACTTGGCGCCAATGGTTTAGCTTCTGGTCTAAAATCATTGGGCACAAAAACTGCATTTGCAAAGGCAAAAAAGTCAGGCAGCAAGGGTAGTGGCGCTGAAGGTTCTGATTCATCGGAATATCTCCCTGAAGCTGGAGAGGGAGCTAAGGGAGGTGGTGATACAGATACAGATTTAGAAGAGGAGCCAGTACCCCTCGCAATTGAGGTGCTTCTTCTATCTTGGCTTGTGATGGGAGGGAGGGGGGTTAGATAGCAATGCAATTCTTTGTTGTGTATATACTTGGTTAATTTGTGGGCATGCTTACTGGTTATGTTTTTTTCTCCAATTTCAGCCTCCTATTCCAACTACGCGTAGAAAAGTCTGTGCCAAAAGGACAAAAGGCAGCGCTGATATGGGTCCTGGGGGAAGGCAATCTAAGAGAGTGAATTCAACTCCACCAACAGAGGTGCCTCTTGGAGTTTCTACTCGGTCTAAAAGGCAGCGCACATCTGCACAAGGTGAACACACCTTGCCACCAGCAGCGGAAAACAATGGCGGTGAAGCTGTACGCTTTGATGAATTGACTGGAGACATTGGTGTGGACAGCCATCCTAGCCCTCTAAGGGACTGGACATATCCAGATGACCTTAGCCATGGCGAAGAGCAGACCGGTCAGCAGAATGACCCCACTGATGAAGGTTGGTTATACTTACATGACCATCAATCAATTCTCACTATTTGATATCACATTTGATTTCTAACAATCTGAATGTATGAAAACTGTGTAGTACCAATGCAAACAAGAGCGAGGAAGCCGAGGTCAGCAACTAGGGGATTTTTGCTTGACAAAATGACCAGATCGATGGGAAGAAGGATGGCCATCTCTGTTGTCGAGGGGAACAGAAGGCCACATGAACCAGTGCAAGCTGCCAAGTTTGCATCAGAGGCAGGTGTAGTAGTTAGGTCTCAAGTACCGATTTTGACGCATTGGAAACAATACAAGAAAGAGACTGAACATTTTGAGGGATTTGTGGGCAGGCTATCTGTAAGTATAAATCTACACTCTTGTTCTTACATTCAACTCTGCCTTGAGCAACTTAGTAATGGATTTGCATTAACACTTTGGCAGGCGAGGCTGGCCATTGACACCACTGACAAGCCAACAAAGGAAGCATGTGTGAGTGTATTCCAGTGTGGGGTACGACAGATGCGGTACAGGTTGAAGCAAGCCTACTTCAATGGCGTCCCTGCTGATGAGATCAAAACGACCTCTCCTGTCCCTTACATGACTGATGCACAGTGGTGTGAACTCGTCGAAAAGTGGTCAAGTGGTAAGAACAAGGTATGTGCTGCTCAAGTGGTGCGAACTCATCAAGTTCTTGTCTAGTCTTTCTATTTTCTACTTGCGTTGGAGTCTAACACAAAGAAAGTTGTAGGCAATCTCTGAGCAGAACAAGCGAAACCGTGTAAAAGTCAGGTACCATCATGCTAAGGATCTCGCAGCTATGTTGCACAGCTGCACTCATATGTAAGTGATGGTTGTGTTTTATTGTTACTTTTTATATTCAATACCCACTGCCTTTGTATAACAGTTGCACACATGTGCAATTTCCTATCTGAAACAGAAGGAGAAGAACAAGACGAAGGACGCAGAACTCGGTGAAGAAGTTGATGAAGAACATGATGAACTTCATGAAGAACTTGATGCAGTGGAAGTATTCAAGGACTTCCATACCAGTAGGAAAAAGGGCCTGAGTGACACTGCAAGAGAAGCAATTGTAAGTACCTTCATTTGCTTTCCTTGAAATCTGCTCAAGTCATTGTCATAACAGAAGGAGAAGCAGCAACAGGCAGTAGCATTAGCAGTAAGCAGTAGCAGCAGCAGGCAGTAGCATTAGCAGTAAGAAGTAGCAGTAGCAGCAGCAGCAAGGAGCAAGCAGTAGCAGTAAGCAGTAGCATGAATCATTGAAGTCTATGCATTACTTATTTTGAATTAATCCATGTATCTTTGGTCTCTCTATTTATGATTTTTTTAATTTCAATTTAAGTCATCTTCCACTATGTGTAACCTAATGTTTAATCCTTGAATTTTGCAATCTACTATGGAAACTATGCGAGCAGAACCTGTTGCTGATGGGCAGGCACCGTTGCCTAGTGCTGATGTTGTTTCCAAGGTCCTCTCCCAGAGCAGCTGCAACACCCAATTTTTGCAGAATGTTGGTATCCCGACAAGCTCCACCAAAACAGAGACATCTACAGAGAAAGCGCTTCAGGAACAACTTGCTGCTGAACAAGATAGTTCAGCTGCTCTCCACCAACAAGTAGACGAACTGAAGAAGACAGAAAAGATTGAAAGGGAGTTTGAGGAGTTTAAGAAGCAACAGGAAGAGAACAATATGCTCCTTAAGCGTATCTTGCTCTTGAATGGCGGCGCTGGTAACTCTCAGTCTTGAACTTTTGTTGTGGCTTCATGCGGTGAACTCGTATGGCTTGATGCGTGAACTCTGCTAGTGGTGTGGTGATTGGTGAACTCCTGTCAATATTTGCTTGTGAACTGAAAAATATGTGCTTGTAAGCTTGAACAATGTAATATGTTGTCATTCTGTGATTTTTGTCCAGTAGACTTGTGACGAACTGGGTTTAATTTTGTAACGAAACGATCGCTGTACATGTGGACCAATAAACAATGGAAAGCCACGTGGACAAATCAGGAACCGACACGTGCCTTGTGCCACGTCACCTGCCAGCATGGACAACGACACATGGCGCCTGCTCGTGGCACGCCACGTCAGCTGACATCGTGGATTCTACCACGTGGCACTGCCACGTCAGCTTCCAGCGTGGTTCTGTCCACATCATCGACCACGTGGCACTGCCACGTGGCACTGCCACGTCAGCTTCCAGCATGGACGCTGCCACGTGCCACTGTCCACATCAGCTCCCACAAAGGCTCGGCATTCAATTTGTGACGAAAATAGTGACGATTTTGGTTTCATCATAGAAGGGAAACGGTTCTACGACAAAAACGCCTTCGTCACGGATGAAAGCACTTCCATGACGAAAAATTCGGTTTCGTCACCGTGCAACAAATGTGACGCTCCGTTTTTGACGAACCGAAATTCGTCACTAATTCGTCACAAAAAGAATATTTATGACGAATCGGGCTTTTATTATGACAAAGTTTGTTAGTCATGTATGTGCACATTCCTACTAGTGGTCTGTCCAGTCTATTCTACCTACGGTCACGACTTAGTATCGTCATGGCTCTGATACTACCTTTGTCGGAACCTGGAGTAACGACTCCTGGATCCTCTGTGTAAATCGCACTAGTCCAGGATCAGCTAGTGCACACAGTACAACAAAGATAAATACCACGCACAATTGACCAATTATATTAAATAAAGGGTACGGCCTTATGGCCAAGTCTTACATCAACACCCAATGGCAAAAATAAATAAAGGAAATAACTGCGGAAGCAAACTGATAAAAGCGAAGCCCAAGCCTGCCCACAGGCAAACGATAGTAAGACGCGGCCTATTTGTCCAGATCTTCACCGTGGTCGATGACATCTTCCTCTGTGTAGGGGCTGCAAGGTGAGTACAAACTTGTACTCCGCAAATCACACGGAGAATGCAACATAATGATAAAGGCTTCAATGGAAAGCTTATAGGGTTAGTTTGCATAAAACAACATTTAAGAAATATAGTAATAGATTGAAATTGCTGAATTTAATATAGTAAGTAAAACAATACTTGTAATAATACCGTTAGTGCAGGCTCTGACCAAACACCAACCTATTCTCGGGCATCCTACCCGGACCATCTTTTCCAAAAGATCACGCATGGATTCCATCCATCCACACGTTTTCACTGCTCAACCCTGATGGATTCCATCCATCTACCAGGTTTCAATCTCTCACGGATTCCATCCATCCGCAAGGTTTTTATCTCTCGTGGATTCCCTCCATCCACAAGGTTTTCGAAAATCGTTTTTGAAAAGCAAAATCTAATCCATGAAAAACTTTTACTCAGCATGCCCATGACCGTGGGCACGGCTATCCAGGATAGATTATACACTCTACAGAGGTTGTACAGCTTTACCCACAAGACACGATCATCCCATATTGCCACCGGTTTACACACTTCCTTTGGTGTGCGGTGAGGAGTCGTGACAATGTCATTACAATGCAAAGCCTTCAACCTGGTCGAGCCAACTCTAAGGTTTCACCCCAGTAAGGAATCCACCAAACCGGGACCCCTCTTGAGCCCAGACGAGACTTCTCATGGCTTAACCACGCTCGCCCAAGTGAGACTTCACATGGCACCAACCACGCTCACTTTCAACCTGCAACTTGACTCAGGTTGGGACTTTGCAAATTATTCAGCCAGGGCTGTCCCATACCAGCCATGTGGTAGTACGATTAGGGCTTTGCAACAGTAGCTCACAGACCGGTCCTTAATCTGACTTAAGCCCAACCACATACCCCCGTGCACGACAATCAACCATTGCGCTCCAACCAACAGGGCATGCCTGCACCCACCAATTTAACCAATTGCCTAAGTCTAAACCAGATTTATATTTTATTTTCAAAATATCTCATAAACCTCCTTGACTCACCAAAGTCAGGAGTACATATCAAAAGCATATCATTTTATGTAAACAGGGTTATCATTTTATGTGAAAGATACCCCAAAACAAAATTATATGACTATACAGGGCTAAGCATTTGATTAAACTCTCTAGCCAACACTAATATATTAACTAGAGTTTGATTCTAGGGAGACAAGGTATTGGGGAATTCAAATTCAATGGAGGGATTAACAAGTAGGCAATAACTAAATTTAAAACTGGATTGAAATACGTTGAATAAAAATATGCATGCAATATAATTTAAACCAACATAATTTTATTTTGAAAACTGGGATCAACATGATCAAGGAGTGTGACTTGCCTTGGTCTTCAACTTGGTTTGAATCTTCGTCGAAGAATTTTCCCGAATCGTCGAAGTCTACACGTGAAAATTACCCACCAAATTCAAATAAATTCAAATTCACTTCAAATATTTGAATTTAGGCTAGAAATGGATAGAGGGGAATGTTTGATGAATTTTGAAATTTGAATGGGCCAAATCGGAGTTAGGACGAAGAAGAACGGGCTCTGGGAAGTTTGAAAAGAGGAAAAATGGAAAATCTGAATTTTTGGAATTATTTTTCTAAAGGAAATCTGAATTATTGCGTCAGCAGGGAATTTCTTTTTGGCCAGGTTTACTTTTCAACTGGAAAAGGATTAATGACGCCAGCATTGCATCAGCCAGGGGTGGGCTGACACTGACAGTGGGCCTCGGTACATGGACCGAGTCCACGGGCGGGTGAACCGGCTGAGGTGGCAGGAGGGGGTGGCGTGGCAGCTGGGTGCCCGCGTGGCGCCCGGGTGGCACTGACGGGGCGGCCACCTCACCCGCCACGTCGGCACCGAGGCAGTGCCGGCCGGAGGAGCTCGTGCTCCGGGATCTCGCCGGCGTTCGGCGGCTCGACGGCGATCGGCGATGGGCGAGGGAGGGAGAGTGGAGCGCGGCGATCACGAGGAGGGGCGCGGCCTTACCAGCGGCGAGCGGAGACGGCCGGCGGCGAGCGCAGGGCGGCGGAGGCGCACGGGCTACGGCGCGACGGCGGTGGAGCGCACGGGAGGGGAAGGGGAATCGGAGGGAGGTGGGGCAGAGTGAGGGGAGTTCGGGGGAGGCTTTTATAGGGGGTGGAGGGCAACGGGCCAGCGGGAATTTCTCGCTGGCGCGGGGAGTGGGCGCGGCGGTCGCGGAAATTGGGGAAGTGGGGAGGTGGGGGGAGGGAGACCGGGTGGCGCGCGAGAGGAGGCGACGTGGGGGCGCGCCCGGGTAGGGCGGGGTGGCTGTTGCGGGCGGCGGCGGCGCAAGGTAGGACGAGACCGTGCGGGGAAGACGATGACCGGGTGGCTGACCGGTGGGGCCGGGGCGGCAGAGAGAGAAGGAGGGAGGGAGGGTGGTGCCGACAGGTGGGGCCGGGGTGAGGAGAGAGAGGAGCGGGTGGAGGCTGACGGGTCGGGCTCGCTTGGCGATGGAAGAGGGGAGGGAGCGGCCGAGATGGGCCGGTGGGAGGCGCGTGGCGCGGATCAGGCAGTACACGTGGCAGCCGGGCGGAGGGGAAGGCGGGGTCGGGCGGGGTGCGTGGAACGATCCCTGCCGTCCACGTGGCGGCCGGAGGGAGGAGGAGGATTTAATTTTTATTTTTGATTTCCAGATTTTCAGAAATGCCCAGAATATTCAATATTGCTCAGAAAAATATGAAATAACTTCCCAAATTCTCAGAAAAATTCAGAGAACTTCCTGGAGATATTTTGGACTTAATAAAAATATTTCCAACTATTGTTAGTACTATAATTTTATACTTAAAATACTTTTTATTTTTGAAAATACATTTTTAAATTCCAGAAAACTCAGAAAAATCAAATAAGAGCCAAATAAATCGAAATGATTAATTTGACATAAGAAGTTTTATACAAAATCAAAATATTATTTTATTTAATAATACTTTTAGGTTTTTCTTAATATACTTTTTCAAATACATTTTTTTTCAAAACAAAAATCCAGGCAAAACCAAAATTAAAAATTAGGCACAAAAATACTTATTTTAAGTTAAAATTTTATTTTAGTTAATTTTTATTTACTTATTTATTTATTTTTAATTTACTAAAAATCTGGGCTGTTACAGCTACCATCAGATTAGGATGAAACTTGGTGATGAATGGAAGACTGCTTTTAAAACAAAATTTGGATTGTATGGGTGGTTAGTAATGTTTTTTGGTTTAACTAATGCACCTAGTACATTCATGCGATTGATTAATCATGTTTTGAGAGCATTCATTGGCAAATTTGTTGTTCTATACTTTGATGACATATTGATCTATAGCAAAACAATGGATGAACATATTGATCATATTAGACAAGTGCTAGAAGTGCTTAGAAGTGAGAAATTATTTGCTAATCTTGACAAATGCACTTTTTGTATCAAAAAAGTTGTGTTCTTAGGCTGTATTGTTCCTAGACAAGGAATTGAGGTAGACGAATCTAAAACTGAAGTGATTAAGAATTGGCCTACACTTGTGAATGTTAGTCATATCAAAAGCTTTCATGGTCTTGCTAGCTTTTATCGTCATTTTGTTAAAGATTTTAGCACCATTGCTGCCCCATTAAATGAATTGACTGAAAAAGGTGTTGTTTCTGAATAGAGGTACATCACAAGAAAAAAACTTTTTGAGAACTAAAGAGATGATTAATTGAAGCACCATTGTTTGCTTCACCTTATTTCACTAAGACTTTTGAAATTTAATGTGATGCTAGTGAAATAGGTATTGGTGATATTTTAATGTAAGAAGAAAAACCAGTAGCATATTTTAGTGAGAAACTAGGAGGTGCTCAATTGAACTATCCTGTGTATGATAAAGAGTTATTTGCTTTAGTGCGTGTATTTGAAACTTGCCAATATTATTTTTGGCCTAAAAATTTGTTATCCACTCTGGTCATGAAGCTTTGAAATATTTGAAAAGCCAAGCTAAACTGAATCGTAGACATGCTAAATGGGTAGAATTCATTGAAACCTTCCCATATGTTTTAAGTATAAGAAAGGAAAAGAGAATGGGGTAGGTGATGGTTTATCTAGAAAGAATGTGCTTTTAACTCAATTGGAAGTAAAGGTACCTAAATTAGAGAGCTTGAAAGATTTATATACTTCTGATCATGAATTTTCAGAATCATATTCTAAATACAAAGATGGGAAAGGATGGGATAAGTTCAAATTTTTTGTACGGATAATCCCTTTTTTATTCGAAAATACATAAATATACCCGCGAGAAAATTTTTTACAAAAATAGTCTCCAGTCGCCGCCCCATTGGGCGACTTCTGCCTTTCGCCCAACCGGGAAGCGACATTTAGGGAATGTGTGAACCGTTGGGCGACTTATACAGTCGCTCTACGGTTGAGCGACTGTAATTTCAGTCGCTGTACGTTGAGCGACTGAAATTGCAGTCGCTCAACGGTAGGGCGACAGGGGTGGATGCCACTTATTCCACCGACTGCCGAACGGTAGCAACCACTTTTCCCTCATTTCCCCCATTCTGCGCAGAGAGCCAGAGAGAAGAAGAGAAGAGGAAGAGGAAGGGGAGAAAAGAGGGAGGAGGGGAAGAAAAGGAGGAGAGGGGAGAAGAGAAGGAGAGGAGGACAGGGTTGAAGGAGGAGGTGAGGGAGGAAGAAGGAGTCCAAGCTATTCCATCGATTTGGATCCAGGTATTTTTGTTAATTAGGTTGTATTTACACTATTGTTTAGATGAAATATTGGTGTTAGTAAAAATTATAGATGTAGTATACATTTTGTAGTATGGAAATTTGACTACCCTTTTTAGTATGGAAAGTTTAGTTTAGTGTTGAACGATGTTATTTGACATGTCGTAAATTTCAATCATACATGTAGGTCTACATCATTAATGGCCAGTACTACATTGAGAGTGTATTATGGTGCTGGAATGATTCGTGAAGGTCCGAATGGTGTGGATTTAAGCGATTTTCCGCAAGTCACTCTCGTACTTCCCGACGACGAGAATGCTGGAATGACAGATGTGCAGCATTGGCTGACCGAGAGTTTTTCATTGGACCCCGAGGTGTGCAGCGTCGTTGTGCAAGGGCTTTGGAGTCGGTCTCCCACTGACATTAGATGGGAGTTGAAGACATTGGTGCGCTCAGCTTCGTGGCAGGGATTGCAAGAGATGGCGGTAGTCAATGAGGTCGAGGAACAAGTTGGATGCATCGAATGGTGAATGGATATTATTGCAAGAGATTGTAACAAGTGTTTGAGAGAAACTGTTGCTTCTTTCATTTATCTGATTCTGTACATGGTGATTTATAGATGATGAGAGGGTGGCATAAAAGGTGTCTGTTTGGAACAGACATCTGTACATTGGGCACTTTTACTTTTTGGTTTGTAACTGGTTTGTAACACTCCCTCTTGACCAATGTGTCTTCATATGATCATCTTGATTCATCATCTTGGAAAAACTCCTCCAAAACCCTGTAGGGAAAAAATATGAGGAGAACCGATAGAGTAGATATGCCATGAAAAACTCCTTTAAAACCCAGTGGGAAAATTTAAGGAGAAAATGATATGGCATATATTTGATTATATCTCCTTAAAAACCCCTGTGGGAAAATAGAGACATAATATATTTATGATTACGTTGTCATATTGCCTCATTAAAAACCTTGATGAGAAACCTTAGAGGGAAAACTCATAAAGGGAAAAAGAGTACAATATTTATATTTGAACGGGTTAAGTCTTAGGAGATTTCCCCCCCTGACATCTGCAAATCACGTATTCTTCGCATACCAATTCCATGAACACAATTTTGGAATATGGAAGTTGGTAATGACTTGGTGAATAAGTCTGCTAGATTATCACAAGACTTAGTTTGCAGAATATTTATTTCCCCACTCTCTTGCAATTCATGTGGTAAAATAGTTTAGGTGCAATATGTTTTGTGATATTGCTCTTTATGTAACCCGTTTGCATTTGAACAATGCAAGCAGCATTATCTTCGTAGATAATGGTAGGTGATGCAATAGCACCTATACCACATGATTGTTGTATGTGGTTAATCATTCTACGAAGCCATACACATTCACGTGATGCTTCATATAATGCAATTATTTCAGAATGATTAGTGGATGTAGCCACTAGAGTCTGTTTCGAAGACTTCCAAGAGATGGCTGTTCCACCGTGTAAAAATACAAAGCCTGTTTGAGATCTGGCATTATGGGGATCTGATAAATAGCCAGCATCTGTATATCCTATTAAATCCATATTTTTATTCTTCTGGAAGAATAGACCGAGATCTTTAGTGCCTTGAAGATATCTAAGGATATTCTTCACTCCTATCCAATGTCTTTTGGTTGGAGCAGCGCTATATCTAGCAAGTAGATTTACTGCAAATGCAATATCTGGCCAGGTGCAATTTGCAAGGTACATAAGCGCTCCGATGGCACTGAGATATAGAACCTCGAGTCCCAATAGCTCTTCATTGTCATCCCGGGGTCTAAATGGATCTTTGTCCTTGTCTAGAGATCGAACAACCATGGGGGTTTTCGACGGATATGCTTTGTCCATATTGAATTTCTCCAATATTTTCTGGACATGGGCTGATTGATGTACTAGGATGCCTGTATGAAGGTGCTCAAGTTGTATACCTAAGCAAAATTTGGTTTACCCAAATCCTTCATTCCAAGTTCCGTCATAAAATGATTACGTGTTTCATCTATATCCTATGTGTTACCAATGATATTAAGATCATCAACATACACAGATATAATACAAAATCCTGTTGAGGATCTTTTGATGAATACGCATAGGCAATCATCATTGTTAGAGTATCCCTTTTTGGTTAGGAACTCACTTAGTCGGTTGTACCACATTCTACCTGACTGTTTCAAGTCGTATAAAGACTTGTTCAGTTTTACACAATACATATTGCAATTTGCGTTTGGATTTTGAATTGAAATTCCATCGGGAACTTTCATGTATATTTCTGAATTAAGTGACCCATAAAGATATGCAGTCACTACATCCATCAACTGAAAAGATAGATGATTTTTTACTGCCAATGAGATTAAGTATCGGAATGTTATTCCACTCATTACTGGAGAATAAGTTTCATTAAAGTCAATGTCGGGTCTCTGCGTAAACCCTTGTGCTACAAGCCTTGCTTTGTATCTAACCACCTCATTGTTTTCATTCCGTTTGCGGACGAAAACCCATTTGAAACCGACAGGGAATACATTGGGAGGTGTATGTATCACATTGGTGAATACATTTCTTTTCTTGAGCGAGGCTAATTCCGCTTGAATTGCATCCTTCCATTGATTCCAGTCCGAGCGTTGTTTGCACTCTGCCATGGTCATAGGATCTGGATCATTTTGAAGGTTATTTGCAATTGTTGTGGAGAAATAAATGTCGACAAGTGTAGTCTTACGATCATATGATTCTCCAGAATCAGTATAGTTAGTGGAAATTTCTTGGACCCCTGGTGACTCAATGTTATTTCCCCAAACATTTGAGTCGGGGTTTTCCGATGTCCTAGGATCAGAATTTGAGTGCACTGTTGATCTGGGTTTAAAGATCCTTTGGTGTCTATCAACTTGAGGTTGATCTACATTTACATTCTTTTGTTTCCTTTGTCGCTTGTTAGAAGCTGTATCTGCCATTTGTACTGTACTTCTCCTCCTCTTAGTTTGAACTGGGAGTTGAGTGGTATTTTGTGGTACCTCCACTCTTTCAGGCACATTTTTGGCAGTATTATAGGATTTTGTGACACCCTTATAATCAGTAAATGCATCTGGCAGATTATTTGCAATGTTTTGCAAATGAAAGATTTTCTGAACTTCAAGTTCAGTCTCTCTGGTACGTGGGTCTGAGGCAGGAATGCCTTGTACATTCCAATCAATTTCCTGACATTTAGTTTGGTACTTGTTTTCTCCCCCTAATGCCGGGAAATATTCCTCATTGAATATGCAATCAGCGTACCGGGCCGTAAACATGTCCCCTGTTAGGGGCTCGAGGTATTTTATAATTGACGGAGATTTATACCTAACATAGATCCCAAGTTTCCGGTGCGGTCCCATTGAGGTACGCTACGGTGGTGAGATCGGCACGTATGTAGCGCAACCGAACTTTCACAAATGGGAAATATCTGGTGGATTTCCACGTACTAATTGTAGCGGGAAAGTGCTATGATATGCAGTTGGACGCAATTGGATTAAGTCAGCAGCGTATAAAACTGCATGACCCCAACATGATGTTGGTAAGTTGCAATTCTGTAGTAATGGTCTTGCAATGAGCTTGATTCGCTTGATAAGAGATTCTGCTAAACCATTTTGTGTATGGACATATGGAACAGAATGTTGAACTTGTATCCCAAGAGCCATACAATAGTCATTGAAGGCATGGGATGAAAATTCAGCAGCATTGTCCATTCGAATTGATTGAATTCGATATTCAGGATAATTTGCTCGTAATTGGATAATTTGACCAATTAACTTAGCAAATGCATGGTTTCATGTGGATAAAAGACACACATGTGACCATCTAGTAGATGCGTCAATGAGAACCATGAAGTATCTGAACGGTCCACACAATGGTTGTATAGGACCACATATATCTCCTTGAATGCGTTCAAGGAATTTAAGTGGTTCAGCTCTGATTTTAAGATAAGAGGGTCTTAAAATCAATTTTCCGGTGGCACAGGAAGTGCACACAAAATCTGAGGATTCCGAAAATTTTGTTTTGAGGTATGTATGACCAATTGAATTGCTAATAATTTTCTTCATCATTCCAATGCTTGGGTGGCCAAGGCGATCATGCCATGTTTGGAATGTGTTAGTGTTTTGGAAAATTACTTTGTACGTAATATGTTGAACGGGTTTGATGTATGTATAGTACAATCCAGAGTTTAAAGATGGAATTTTTTCTAGTACTTGTTTGCCATATCCATTGTTTTTTGTTAAGAGGAGATATTCCTCTTTGTTGTCATTTTGGGTTTCAACATGGAAACCATTCTGACGGATATCTCTATAACTAAGTAGGGTACGTGTTGAATCGGGATACAAGAGTGCATCCTCAATTTCCAATTGTGTACCTATAGGGAGAGTGATAGAGGCGCGACCAGAGCCTACTATCGTTGCATCGCGTCCAGCGATGGTTAAAACATTTCCTTTTTTCCTCCTAGTAAGAGTTAGGAAATATTTTGTGTCCCTAAGTATAGAGTTTGTGGTACCACTATCCATAAGGCATAATTCCTCCTCCATTGGACGACTCCAAAAATCTATATACAAAAAAGAATTTAATGAAATTCTTATAGTAGTATATATAGAATACATACAAACTTTATTTTACAATACCGAATATGTTCGATATATGATTGCAGCATACAACCTTACAATATAGATGACAACATTGTTTATATTACAACACTATAGTACTTAGTAGCTATGGGACTAGGAGTCTAACTGAGATCTCCAAACATGTCTTAAGAATTAAAATTTTCAAGTATGTCCTCAATGCACATGAGATCATCCTTCTTTGTAGAAGCACATGTGTCTTTGAGTTCTTGAAGGAACTTTTGAGAGCATCTGGCTTCATCATTGTTGGATGTGAAATTGAAGTGTGTTTCAAATCTCTTCTCTTGAGCATTCTTGCCTTGAGCCAAAGACTGGAGGTAAAGGTTCACAAGATGCTTTGGGGTGCGGCATTTCTTGGTAGGATGGTTGTAGCAACCACACTTTTGACAAATTTGAGTTTTCAACTCTCTTACCAGAATTGCCTTTACCTTTCTTGAATCCACTTGGTTTTTGCTTCTTATTGCGTTTGTTTTTACCTTTAAAGTTCTTTGAGTGGTCTTTTGAACCAATGAACTTGTTGTTATTTTGATTAGCATGAACTTCAGGAAGTGGAGCAGCCCCAATGGGACGTTGCTGATTGTTCTTTAAAAGAAGTTCAGCATGCTTCTCTGTCTGAAGTAAAGTATGCATAAGATCAAAATAAGTTTGGTAATTTGCAGCACGCCATTACTGCTGTAGGACCCTGTCAGATGGGAGCATAGTCGAGAGAGTCTTCTCTATTTTGTCCACATTCGTTGGTTCCTTTTCACAAAACCGCAATTTGGAGCAAATAGTATGAAGGGCATGGTTATAGTCTCCAACAGATTTGAAATCTTGGAGTATAAGATGTGCCCATTCATGATTAGCCTCAGGTAAGATAACAGCTCTCTGCTGTTCATATCTACTTTTGAGGGCTAACCATAATGTGAGTGGATTCTCCTCATACAAATATTCAGCCTTCAAATCTGGATGTATGTGATTCCGTATTATGCTCAAAACGGAATATTTCACAATATCCGGAGGAATTTGATCATCTGGAGGATCGAATATCACCCTTTGCAACCCACATGTGGTTAGGTTGATCTTTAGGTCTATAGCCCATGTAGGGTAGTTGGTACCATCGAGAGCGAGGGGCTCAAAATCTTTGGCAGCCATTTAAAACCTACATCAAAAGTACACCATAAATGATTAATTTACATGAGGTAAATTAATGTGTATGGTAATGTTGTAATAAAATGCAAAATATGTGGAAAACAATATGAGTATTGTAATCCGAATGAATATATATACCCAAATTAAATATAATATGTGGTTATATTTATAATACCGTGTAATCACAATATTGGTGGTGAACACCAATTTGTATGGCATAGCGTACAAATAAATGTAGCAAAGTGCCATAAATTGTAATTATGGTATTTATTGTAGATATAATATTTTGCAAAAATTCCAATTTATTAAGTACAATGATACTCACTAAATGAGAATTTTAATTTTAAATTTGCTAAAGATAGCAAATTTAAATATGGTCGCAATTCATATTGTAAGTAAATTGCAATAAAGTAGTAATCCTACATCTATAAAAATTATATAAATGTGGTTGCACATCTATTTAAATAATTACATAATTTTCAGGTCCTGTAGGGACTGAAATGCTAATTTATAACAGTACAAACTGACGGGTACAATTATAAATAAGCACAAGGACTATACTGCAAATACTATAATAGAATTTAATTTAAAAGAAAATTCTGCATTTTCCATGAAATATAGGGGGAAAATGCAAAATGTCGAAAACCTGGGCTGCAGCCCATTTGGCCTTTTGGCCCATGTGGGAAGGTGGGAATTGTTGGGCCAAAAGCCCATTTATAGGCAGCCATATATAAAGGGAAAGGGGGAGGGTTAGGGTTCCCTAACCCTCAAACCCTAGCCGCCGGCCATATGGGGCGCCGCCGCCGCCTTGGGTGCCGCTGGCCGCGGGCCGCTTCGGGCGCCGTGCGCCAACGCCGAGCCGGCCGCGCCACCGCGCCGCGCCGGATGTGCCACCTCGCCGAGCCGGTCGCGCCACCCGTGCTGTGCCGTGGTGCGCCGCGCCACGCCGCACCACGCCGAGCTGGCCGTCGGGTGACGCCGGCGCCGCCATGTTGCCGGCCGCCGGTCACCTCCCCTTCCCCTCTTCTCCCGATCTACGTAGAGGAGAATGCCTCCTCTGCGGAGGAGGCCAGTGGAGGAGTTGGGGTACGGATCCGGAGGCCGGGACGGCGGTTAGCCGCCGCGGAGGCATGCGCCGATCGCCAGTAAGGGCCATAGCGTGGAGCCCTTGCCGGTGGGAAGGCGCCGTGCGCCTCCCATGGACGACGACGAACCGGCCTAGAGCCATGGCCGGTGGCGATGAAGGTGGTGGCCGCCGGACGTGGTGGTGGGGGCTGCTCATGGATAGGAGCAAGAAGAACATGCAGTGCTTCGCGCAAAGAATCAACCAATGCAAGAACATCTAGGAATGTTTTTTTGGTGTTTCTCACATAGTACCATACCTTGTGTTCTTCTCTGTTTGTCACTTGTGTGTGAATATGTGCTGATAACGTATTGCAAGAGATTGTAACAAGTGTTTGAGAGAAACTGTTGCTTCTTTCATTTATTCTGATTCTGTACATGGTGATTTATAGATGATGAGAGGGTGGCATAAAAGGTATCTGTTTGGAACAGACATTTGTACATTGGGCACTTTTACTTTTTGGTTTGTAACTGGTTTGTAACATATATCACCGGCAATAGAGAGGCGGCGGTAGTGTCACCTTTGTGGCACGACGGTGCGACTGCACAAGACACTCATACGACACTTATGTCAAGAGTGTGCCATGCAGTCGACTGTGGTGTCACAATGGAAGCGCTAGCTCACGGTGGTAGTCGATCGGCGTCGTCGAGGGGATGTAGGAAGCTAGCTATATAATGAATGCACTCACCCGTGACTGCCAGTGGAAAGGTAGATGGGGGTAATTAATAAGGGCCGAGCGGTGGGAGGAACCGATGCCTGCCATTTGATGTGGAGAGAATGGACAGGTGAGATCGAAATCCTGGGTGACACGCCACAGATCGGTGACGTGTCATTATCAGAGACGGTTTGTTATACGAACCGTCTGTGATAACTCACATATTAGAGACAGTTTGTTATACGAACCGACTGTGATAAGGTATACGAACCGTCCATGATATTAATATCAGAGACGGTTTGATATACGAACCATTTATGATATTAATATTAGAGATAGTTTGGTATACGAACCGCTGTGATAACGCTTAAATATGTGCGCCTTAATCTAGCTCTTCTAAACTGTCCTCTCATCTTCTTCACCCGATTTCTCAATAATGGCATCTAATATTCTTTTGATCTCCTTTCTCTCGTCTATCCATTATGATTTGCCCAGGCTGGAGGAGAAAGTGCACAGGGCAAGAGCAAACTTCACGGCATTCGAGAACTCAGCGGCTGATCCTCCAACTCCAAAAGTCGAAGAAGAAGCATATGAAATCCAGAAGACAAAGATCTAGGAATATCTTTTTTGGGACTTTTGTAATAAATTTGCCTTGAATTTGTCTCTCGTCTCGGTAGATTCTGTGTAGTTCATATGACAAATGACAAAACACAGACGGTTGTAAATAAAAACCGTCTGTGATAGTTTCATAGACGGTTCTAGTTAAAAACCGTCTGTGATAATTCATATATCATAGACGGTTTTTAAACCTAACCGTCTGTGATAGTTTCGTAGACGGTTCTACTTAAAAATCATCTGTGATAATTTGTATATCACAGATGGTTTTTAAACCTAACTGTCTGTGATAATTTCAGAGACGGTTTTAGCCATGAACCGTCTGTAATAATCAAAGTATAGACGGCTCTACATGAACCGTCTGTAATAAGACGTCCAATATAGCTTATTTTGTAGTAGTGAATGGCGGCGGCAAGGTGCGGCAAAGCTCGTAGAGGGGCGCAATGCGGAGAGCACGACACGGTGAATTCGGTGATGCAGATACTAAGATCAGAGGCAGCGCAATGCTACCGGCAATGAGGTTTGAGTGACAACCAAATCGGGCGCATGGCGGAATTGGAGCTCCAGCGGATTTCCAACGAGAGCAAGGTGGGGGCGAGGTAGGCCTTAAGGCTACAAAGTGAAAGGAGATCACAACAATGCTTGAAGCTTACTGATGACAGGCAATGCCTCACTAGGGCGGCAACTTGGCGGTGACTTTGGCATCAAATCTTGGCGAATTGTTGACGAGATTGGCGGTGGCCTTAGCTCGGAGAGATACAGGGTGATGTGAGGTGCGGAAAATGTAGCTTGGGTGACCTTTCTATACATGAAGGAGGTGAAGTCCCACGTGAATACAGGCGCGCTACAAGAGTTTATGTTGGAGATGGGAATGAGTCCATGGCGGGGACATGGGACCTGACAAGGTGGTTCCACCTGGTAGCGTTGACATGGAAAGAGGGCACGTGGAGGTGACAAGTGGACTACGAAGACAAGCAGGCTTTTTTTAGATCAAGGGAAAATTTCATTAAGTGAATGAAAAAGGTCCCAGCCTCTACAATCCGAAGATCGTACACAGCTTAAAGGTTACAACCAAGAGCAATCAAGCAAAAGAACTAACACAAAGCAAAAGACACAAGATACAGGAAAAAACAGACACTACGCCTCAATCCTATTCCGGAACTTCCATCCAAATTTTGCAAAGACCTCCATGATGACCGTCTCCAAAATCTGGCATCCATTCTTGAAGATTGGTATTTCTTCTTCTTTACTTAACAAGGACCAATGCCGGATCCAATACGTTGCCCTGAAAATGACTTGCAGAAAAGTGTTGGTTTTAGCATTATTGAACACCACGTCATTTCTATTCAACCACATTGCCCAACAGAGAGCCGCAGCACCTAGTAAAATCTGATTTTTGAGTTTTGCCCCGATGCCATGAAGCCAAGAGCCAAACATATCCGATATACTAGATGGTGGATGAATTCCAAAGGTGATGTGCACTGTGTTCCATATAAATCTAGCAAAGTGACAATCAATGAAAAGATGTTGTATCGTCTCCAAAGAGTTACAAAAACAACACTTGACACTCCCTTGCCAATTCCTTTTTGCTAAATTATCTTTTGTAAGAGTGACCCCTTTTTGGAGATACCAAAGGAAAATTTTAATTTTCAAAGGCACTCTTATTTTCCATAGTGGATTTTTCGTAGGTAAGACTCCCTCTTGAATCAGATTCAAATACATAGAGCGAACCGTGAAAGACCCACTCCTATGAAGGTTCCAAACAAACACATCCTTCTCATTTGTAAGGTTAACTGTCACAACTTTAGAGACTAAGTCGTACCACGCTGTCAAATTACCTTCCACCAAACCTCTTCTAAACGACACATCCAGTGGCGTAGAAGCTAAAACCTTAGCCACAGTATCATTCTTTTTCCTCACAATCCTATAGAGTGATGGATAGACATCCCTTAAGGGTTTATTTCCTAACCAAATGTCCTCCCAAAATCTAACTTGTGTTCCCTTTTGAATTCGAAAATAACCATGAGCCAAGAAATCATCCTTGACCTTCATTAGCCCCGACCAAAAGTGGGAGTCACCCGGTCGTTTATAAACTTGAGTTATGGCTTTATTGGTCAAATATTTTCTTCTTAGAAGATTTTGCCAAACACCATCCTCATTAATAAGTTTAAACAACCATTTACTCAAGAGACATTTGTTTTGAATCCCAAGGTTTTGGATACCCAACCCGCCACAGTCCTTTGGTCTACAAAGTACACTCCACCTAGTAAGCCTGTACTTCTTTTTATGACTATCACTTTGCCAAAAGAACCTTGAACGGTAAAAATCAAGTTTTTGTAAAACACCCTTAGGGACTTCAAAAAAGGAAAGCATATACATAGCTAAACCATTTAAGACCGAATTGATCAAAACTAGCCTTCCTCCAACGGAAAGAAGCTTTCCTTTCCAACTGCTGAGCTTCTTTTGGAATCTCTCCTCAATGATGGCCCAATCTTTGTTAGAGAGTTTACGATGACGCAAAGGAATACCAAGATATTTAAAAGGTAAGCCCCCGGTTTTGCAACCAAAAAGTTGTGCATACTCATGCTCGCAATCCTTAGCACTACCGTAACAGAAGAGCTCACTCTTATGGAAATTAATTTTCAACCCGGAAAGTTGCTCAAAGGCACTTAACACTAGTTTAAGGTCTTTGGCTTGGAGTAGATCATGATCCATGAAGAGAATAGTATCATCTGCATACTGGAGGATCGAGAGGCCATCATCTACAAGATGTGGAACAACTCCTTGAAACCTCCCATCAGACTTAGCTCTACCAATTAACGTTGCCAACATATCTGCCACTAAATTAAATAGGATTGGTGACAAGGGATCACCTTGCCTAAGTCCCTTTTTTGGCTGAAAATAATGCCCTAAAATGTCATTAACTTTAATGCCCACACTACCACCCCTAACAATTTGATCTATCCACTTGCACCAAAGTGGTGAAAAACCTTTCATCCTCAATGTTTGTTGAAGAAAAGACCAGTTCACCTTATCATATGCTTTTTCAAAGTCCAGCTTTAGAATCACACCATCAAGCTTCTTCCTATGCATTTCATGTATGGTTTCATGAAGGATAATAACCCCTTCCATGATATTCCTCCCTGCCATAAAAGCTGTTTGAGATGGTTGTATAACCTTCTGAGCCACTAGTGCTAAACGGTTAGCCATTACCTTAGTAAAGACCTTGAAGCTAACATTAAGTAGGCAAATGGGTCTGAACTGTTGGATTTGAGTAGCCTCAATTTGCTTCGGTATAATGTAATTATACCAAAATTGAGGCTAAAAAGTGGGAGGTTTCCTTTGTGAAAATCAGTGAAAAGAGCCATGAGATCTCCTTTGATGAGACCCCAAAAAGCTTGGTAAAACTCAGCTGGGAAACCATCAGGCCCCGGGGCTTTGTTGTGTTCCATTTGAAATATAGCATTTTTAACCTCTTCTTCTGTGAAAGCGGACGCTAAAATCTCATTCTCAGTTTCTGATACCTGTGGTATATCATCCCTAAAGGATTCCATCATTGAGAAATTATTTCTCTCTGACGCCCCAAAGAGACCTTTAAAATAATTGGTGATGTATTTCTTAAGGTTCTCATCACCCTCTATAATCCCCTCTTCCTGCTCGAGGCGGAAGATCCTAGTCTTCCTATGTTTTCCATTGGCTACCAACTGAAAATACTTAGTATTACAGTCGCCAAATAACAACCTAGTTGTTTTGGCTCTTTGGTACCATTTTATCTCCTCCTCTCGCAACAAATGAACTAACCGCTCTTTATAATAATGCTTTAAATCATTTTCCGTAGCATTGAGAAGCTGAGTCTCAGCTTTCTTATCTAATTCATTCACCTTCCGAATCAATTCTTCCTTTTCTTTTTTGTATGAACCGCTAACATTCTTAGCCCAACCCCGTAGGAATTGTCTAAGTCTCTGAATTTTAAATTGCCATCTTTGTAACGATGTTTTTCCCCTTTTTTCTTTGTTCCACACTTCCGCCACCAACTCTGAGAAGCCCTCACGTAGCAGCCAACCGAGCTCAAATTTGAACAGAGGTTGATTTTTGCAACAAGTACCGTTTCCAGTATCTAGTAACAGAGGAGTGTGATCCGAAATTTCCCTAGTCAACGCCCGAACCGTTGATAGCGGAAATTTTGTTTCCCACTCTGTACTAACAAGGATCCGATCAAGTCTCTCATATGTTGGTGTTCCCTAGAATTAGCCCACGTAAATTTCCGGTTAGATAATTCAAGCTCCCTTAAATCTAAACCATCGATGACGGCATTAAATAAAAAAGGCCACCTATCATCAAACCTATCATTGTTCTTTTCCTGTGGATTCCTAATAATATTGAAATCACCTCCGACAAGAACCGGATGTGTTTCCTTGGCACATGTTTGTACCAACTCTGCAAGGAAGGCCTCCTTAAGTTCAGGTTGAGCAGCCCCATAAACTGCTATAAGAACCCATTGGAAACCATCACCTCTCATTCTCAAGTGGAACTTAACATAAAAGTCTCCCTCATCAAAACTACCAAAGTCAAAAATTTCTTGATTCACCCCAAGAAGGATGCCACCGGACCTACCATGAGGTTTTGACCAGTGCCACAAAAAATCTCGACCACCACAAATATTGTTCAACACCACTTTTGGAAAATCTTTCTTCCCGGTCTCCATAAGAGCAATAAAGTCTAGCTTATGCTCTCTAGATAATTCTGAAAGGAACCTATATTTAGCCAAGTCACTAAGACCTCTGCTATTCCAAAAGATTCCTTTCATTTTGATCGATTTGATTTTCTTTTTTTCCTAACTATTCCAATTTTCTTATTCTTCTTATTAAAAGATGACATAGATTTATTCTTCTTGAAGACAGTTTCGAATTCACAACTTAGGTGATCGCTGTCGTCATCCATAACCTCCTCCATCAAATCACCACAAAAGTGACCAAGAGTGAGGTTATTAACATCATCATCTTCATCACTTACTAAAAAAACAGCATCATTGTCATGTTCTTCAACAATTCTAGGAAAAAAAGCCGACAGTCTATTGCATTCTACAGTTTTAAGCACCCGAACTGAACCTAAAACTTCTTTCTCATTTTTGCCAACATCTAGGCCTAGGTTGATGAGTTTGGAAGCAACAACAACATCTGAAAAAGATGCGAAGGACATATTTTGCTTGTTACCTTCAACCTGCTCCAAATTATTCAACGCAGGAGGTAGTGGCGCCATCTTGGGCGCCTCCTGTGCCAAGGCCGGGTACTGCAACCTTGCTGCATCAGGCTGCTCACGAGCGCCTTCCGGCGCAGCCAGCCGTAGGCCAGCACCTGCCGGCGTCAGCCCGTGAAGTACCCGCTCCTCCATCGGTGCTTGGAGCACCCCAACATCATTAGATGCTGCTGCTCCATCTCCCTCAACATTTAGCAAATCACCATCCTCATCAGTGAACACAGCTTCCACCAACTCGTCAACAAGAACATTATCATTCTCCACAAGAACCTTGTTACAGCACTTGTCATTAATTTTGAGATCACAAGCCATATCCAGTATCCGAACCTCCAAACCTTTAATTTTTGCTTCAAGTTCTTTAATCTGCTCTGCCATAACTTTAATATTTGCCTCAAGGGTCGCCTGGGAAGTAGCCTTTCTTGTTGGACCCTGCGACGACGGCAAACCACCCCACTGGCCAGCTGGAATGCTGGTCGTTGCCGCTGCATAAAAGCCTACGCCGTCGCGGCCAAAACGCCCAGCAAGGCCACCCCAGTCAGAACTAGAGCCGCCCACCTGGTAGCCATGTCGTCCCTTGTGCACACCACTATCCATCGCATCACCCTGAGCGTAACTGTTGCCGACGGCTTCAACACCGCCCACGGCTCCTTGCAACCCAGGTCTGTTCGCTGGCAACGAAACGTCGCAGGCAGACGAACAGTTGTGAGATGAGGCGAGGAACCTGGGACGAAAGCGTCCTCCCCGGGAGAAAAGCTCACACAGCCCGGCTGGAAAATGGACCGGCCTGCTCCCAATCCGGATCACACCAGAGCGGGCCAAACGTCGTCTTTCAGTTTGGACCAAAACAAGTTGGCCCAGACCAGTCGACACCGTCGGCCCACATACCTCTTCAGTGCCCCGACACCACTCATTCAGGGACAACCCTGTTTTACCAAGATTAACCTTCCTCATGTCCTTAACTTTAATCTCCCCCAGCTTACTAACTGAAGACCGATCAAACTTAGGTAAGGGGCCTTTCCAAGGACGAATTTTTGAGGACAAACGCCAGTCCGCTACCTTCTCGGTTATCCTTGATGGTAGAGGCCTAGGATGCCTCACATGGCCAGCCCCACAGTCAACCGAACCAAATTTCGGAGACTCAATGTTTTCAGACAGCATTGTCTCAGCTCTGATCAATTCGTCTACTGAGAAACCCACTCGCAAAGCATCTCGAATAAATTCTGAACCTGAATTAGATGAAACAGGACTAGCAGCTTCATCTTCTTCCTCAGAGCTATCCTCCCCATCCACTGCCCAAAATTTTGATCTACTCGTGAAATTTCTATCTCCGACTAGCGGAGCAGAGAACTTGGGGAGATCAGGCGCTGATTGCCTTCTTGGCAACACCCCAATCCATTCCTGCTCAACATGGGATTGCGACTTAGCGCACAGTGAGCCACCTCCATCAAGACGGGTCAAATCCACCATTAACCGAGCTTCACTGAATGGATACTAGCTCCCAGCTCACACCGTTGAAGAAACGAAGCCACAACTAATCCGGAGACTAGCTCCAAGTGAGAGGGAAAGAAGAAACGAGGACTAGAGGAGGCGAGCAAGACGTACCTGAAACTAGGACCGGTTGGGGAAAAATGTCGAACACCTTACCAGCACCAGCCTCAGGAACTGCCGCACGACCGTTGGCAGCCACCTTCGGCCTTCGTCCCTCCAGTGCCTTTGCAGATATCCAGCGCCTCAGGAGCAAACATGAAATCAATCCGAAGAACTGACCGACGGCGGCGCCGCCTCGCGCGCGCGCCGGCAGAGGGCAGCGGAACACGGCTGTGCTGTGCGACTCTTAGGCGTCGGTGTCGGCGCAATCAGGTGCGCGGCAGGCCTGCGACGGCGAGGAGGAGCAATGCCAGCACCTACAGCCGAACACGAAGCCGCCCGGCGCACGCGCGCACCAGGCAGGAGCGGCGGCGGCGGTCCCTTCCCTGGAAGACCCTCGCGTCTCTCGCGGCCTCTAGTATCCGATCCCCCTCGCGCTCTCGCTCTCTCTGCTCACGCGAGAAAGGAGCGCGAGGAAACACGGCGGCGACCGCCACACCTGCAGATCTGGAGAGCACGAAGACAAGCAGGCTGGGCTGCGAAGACAAGCACGTGAAGCGATTAGGCTGGTTAGGAGTTGGGTCGAGGAAGATGGGCCGCGGAGAAGAGAAAGCAAAGAAGCGAGCCGGCGCGGAAGGCAGGGCACAGAGGTGGGCTATACAGGAAAATAGGGCTAGGCCAAAGGAAAAGAATGGGCCGATAGAAAGAGCAAGTCGGCCCATAGGGAAAATCTGGATTTTCAAAGACTTTTCAAATTTTAGAAAATAGTAAAAAGGAAATGGAGCTCTAAAAAATAGCAAATAAACTCCAAAAATTGCAAAAAATATAAAAACTTCCGTGTAACAGAAAAAATTCAAATAAAATAGGTCTTGAATTAATTGATGTTTACTTTATTCATATTAAATCTTTTTAATTTCTAAAATTTTAAATTAAGCTTTAATTAATTCAAAAAAACTAAATAGTTATTTTATATTAAAAGCTTCAAAACACACTGAAAACCAAGATGTTACATAATACAACCATCTCCTGAAAGTCTGTAAAGCAAACAATAGTTGCTACGTCAACTTATCATTCTGATATAATAGCGTATATGAGGCCACTTGCGAGTGCATATGGTTTAGAAGATTAATACATCATATACAGAAATCATGTGGTGTAGAGGTGGATAAAGCCCCCACAGTCCTCTATGAGGATAATACTGCTTGTATTGCACAGATAAAGAATAGCTATGTTAAAACTCTTATGACAAAGCATATACTCCCAAAGTTTTTTTATTTTTATGAGTAGCAGGAGAATGGGAATATATAAATACAAAAGAATGAAACTAGTAAAAATCTTGCAAATTTATTCACTACGACATTGTCAGCTTCTACCTTTGTGAATCATGTTCATGACATTGGCATCAGAAGGCTCAAAGAGTTGATGCTTTCAAGGGAGATTAATCTTCATATAGAAGTTTATCTTTTGGGATGAAGTGTTGCGTTCTTTTCCCTTGATTAAGTTTTGTCCCACTGGGTTTTCTTATTAAAGGTTTTTAATGAGGCAACACATGCAATGGCAAGAATGTGAGATATGCACTCTTTACTTCTAACTGATTTTCCCATTGGATTTTTTGGGAGGAGTTTTTAATGAGCCATGAGCATAACATTGGTCAAATATCTAAGGAGAGTGTTATGATATTATAGTATGAGGATACATATCTAAACGAAGAGTTTTAGTAGATTATTGGCCCTTTACTTGAGATGCAAGAAAGTTACTCCTCCAACCACTACATAAAGGAGGATGAGATGTATATTGTAGATACACATACATGGCCTACAGGCAAAAGCAATTTAATTGAGAGGTTGTCGAAAGTAGTGTGCCCGTGCTAACGCTACGGTAAAATACAAAACAAGATAAAATTTGTAAAAAATAAAACGAACAATCAGATTCATTAAGATTCACGTCTCATATATTGTATAACCAAATATTTTTGTCACATAAAGCTGCACAACATTCTATTGCAGGATTAATGTTACATTAGTTCTGTAATCATACATTTGGAAGGAAGCAAGAGATAAACTGCAATCTGCTGCATAAATTGACAAATATAAATTGAAGGACAAAGTGTGCTTACTGATGAGTAAGCTGAGATACAGCAATCTGGATGCCGAAGTAATGCCAATGTTGTCTCTGGAGAACAGCATACCAAGGACCCAATAGTTAGCGTAATTTCAAGCCATTAGCAAAATGGTCGAAAATCTTAAGAAAATAAAAAAATCTTTATAATTTCTTTCAGAAGGGATTGTGATGCATAATATAATGCAGCTTACAGCACATACTTGACTGTATTTTTTTATATATGGAGACATGTGACATTGCCAATAAAGAAACCTTGTAAAACAAAGTAGTAGATTTTAGACTGTAGGCCAAAACCACCTCCCAATTTCCATCACAGATAGATATTGTGTCCATCATAGTATTAAAACAATCCCTCCTAACAACCCACGGATGAGAAGCTCCCATAATCATTCAGCAGCTACTCAAACCAGATGAAAGGAGACAAACTATCTCAGAATAGAAGGCCAACACAGTGGAAAAGCAGATAACATAAACCAGTATACTGGATTCAAATGCCAATAACAAAAACAAAAGAATAATCATGTCGTCGCCAAATATTTAGACCATACACCACCATAACTCTTGAGTTAGTAAAATGAAGTAGAATATATAATTTGGTTTACCTGTGAGCACATAGCTCAACCCAGCTAGGGTAGATGTATCTGCTTTTTCAGCTATTTGATCAAGCTCCTTCTGAAATGATCTGGCCATGCTATTCATATGAATACAACGAATGTCTTATGTTGTGCAACAGTGGGTATACATGGTAATGATACAAAAGAAGTTTATATAAAAAAGCATATGAGTTTCATGTTAAAAATATTAGATAGGTTTGTTGTCTTAAGAGGCCTTGTACAAACTAAAATAGCACCCTCAAGTTTTTTTTAAAAAAAGAACCCTCAATCTTAGTTTAACAGGTTTAGTAAATGATGGCCTATGGGGCATCTTGGATATGAGTGCAAACAATACTCTTCATCAGTGTAATGTTGTAATGGCCAGGTGATCGATCTTGTTTTTTGTCAATACTATTCGAACTGATGACGATACACTTTGATTGTATGCCTGAAGCCAACTGAAAAGCCAGTATTAGTATGTTAAAATTGATTGGTACTATATCTGACAAAAACCAATAGAGTAAAAACCGATTCAGCCTTTTGTTTTAGAACTTAGATCCTCCAAATAGCTTGCTAATGCATTGAACCAAGTTATTCATCACTCTCTTTCTTTCATTAGTCTGAAAAACAGATGTATAACATATATAATCCTTGACTATGAGTTTAGAATGTTGCAAAAGCACAGGTTACATCAACCAGTGCAAAAAGCAATTAAAAGAAATGAATAACCAGTGCAAAAAGCAATTAAAAGAAATGAACAATAGACTTACAAACCAAGTGATGAATGAACGATTTCAGAAGGCAGACGTCCACTGAAGTTGTTTTCACCTAGATATCTAATGGAATGAAAATTCATTAGTGTAGTGGAACAAAAAAGTGATAAAATTCCCTAAAAAAATATCATGGAATTTGAAATTAAATAAACAAGAACAATAAGATTACAAATGAAGTGTTAACAGATTAACTGCATTGTATAGCTTAGCTAGACATTCTTCTAGCTTAACAGTTCCTAGCTTGATTTTCAGAAGTGCCAAATGCTACTGAACCATTCACAAAACTTAGATCCTCAAGCAATTGCCACAATCAGGACTCAAAAGAGTTCACATCAAATCTATAATTTCAGAGATAGAGAGAGAGAGAGAGTGCATGTACCAAACAATATCCACCATAAGTAAACACTGCTGCAAGCATGCTTCGTCCAGCTAGTAGCCAACACAAAATCATATTCCGTGACGAGGAAGAATAAAATGAATAAATTTGTGAGACAATTTTCCATGACGTGGGGATCCAGAGTAGAATGCTATCAAGGTATAAGATAGTAGCAGAACTGCAGAAGCATAAGACCAATCTTCCATGACGTGCAAGAATAAAAGAAGCAGATAAATCATGGAAAAGTGGCACGATATTCATTTGATAATGTCATCATACCTTAATAAGCTCAAGAGCAGTTTTCGCATCTGAGAGATGAACAATGTGAATATGAGCTCCTTCTGACCGACCCCCCACCTCCGTGTCCTTCATGGCACGTTGCAAATCCCTAATAGTTGCTTCGTCCCTAAGTATAGCGTTAAGCAATCATAAAGTTAATAAAGTGTGGGCACATACGGTTAAGCTTATCTTATAATTCTAAACTATACACTTAAATAACAGATATGGCATCACTACCTCTCATCAACTTACTGTACCTATGCTTTCCAGAGAGTCATGATGAATAATTCAGAAATTTGTACTCCAAATTTTTCCAAAAAAAAGGGAAGATACAAAAGCCTATCTCTCCATCTCACAGAGAGTAGCATTCAATTCCATTTGGCATAAGGAGTGCATAATGCAAATTACCATGTTGGTGGTCTAGACTTCAGATATGTTGGACTCCGATGACTCGCCCCCCTCCTCCTCTTCCTCCTCTTCAGAGGTCTCCGATTCCTAGGAGGTTGGGGCAAGCGACGCGGGGGCGACCTCCTCATCCAGTGAAAGCGGCGGCGGGACAGGGATGGGGAGGAGGAGGCGATGCGGGGTGGGGAGGGAAGGAGGAGGCGGCGGTGCGGGATGGCAGGGCAGGGGAGGAGGCGATGCGGGGTGGGGTGGGAAGGAGGAGGAGACGGCGCGTGGGGAGGGAAGGAAAAGGAGGAAAGAGGAGGCGCCGGCGCGTGGGGGGCGGAAGAGGAGGCGGTGCGGGATGGGGAGAAGGAGATTATCTTTAGAAGTTATTGCATGATATATCAAACAAAAAAATCCATCCAAAGTGATGAATATTTCAAGAACTGGACGTGCATAGGAGACATTAACAGCACACAAATAGATGACACAAATCCGAAGCAGGTTTGGTACACAGATCTGATCAACTCAAGATCCTCCTATACACAAAAAGGAGCCATGATTGCATTGCAGAAGTGCATATTGCAGATAGCACATAACACAGCAAAGAAGCAGGAAAATATGGTATTCTAATTTTTAACATAGTCTGATACTCATGTATTTTAGGAACTTGTATTTGGACAAGAATAGCAAAGACATGGAATGGGGCAATTGAACAATTACTACATCAGATAGTTATTGCTGTGGCATGACTCATTATGAAATGCATGATTTGAATCAGAAGTATTTGACTATGACTGAGCTAATTAAAGCAAACAAAAAGGTGATAGATTATGATAAAAGTTAATCCGTGACTTTTTCACAAAATAAAAGCAAAACAATTCCTCCCATTTATAAACAACAGCAGCACTATGAACATGGATAAAGGGGAAAAAAAGACAAGACTTGCAAAAGTTGAATGAGGGAAAACTATTTTCCAAAGAAGAATGTACATCTATGAGCTGTCAGAATGATATGACATGGTTAAGCACATTTTCACAGTTTCCATGGCCCAATGCTCTTGTTTAATGTTTATAGTGTACAACTGTTCAGAAACATAAGAAAACTGCAATTGAAATGTCACCTTATTGAGTATGAGTCCTATTAGAATATGCCAATATGTGGGTGCACAAAAATATTTGAATGTATGAATAGCATTGAGGAGACAGACTCACCTAGAGGATTCACCGAATAAATTTGCAGGATCAAATCTTTCTTCATGTGTGAAACATTGCTGTGCCTTTTGGCTTGTAGAATGTCCCAATGCATTAGTGTCACCAATACTATGCAGCTTTGTTTCCAGAAGGGTAAGAGAAGAGTCTAATTTAACTATTTTCCTGCAAAATGGACAGTCCATAGTTTTATCAGCATAGGCACACGAAATCATTAGGTTATGTATTGCTGTACACAGATTTTAGAAACAGAGAAACAAGAAATGACGTAAGCAAAGCATTGCCGATTTGTTGTGTACTATTTCTGCAGGAAGTCTAGTCATGAGGTCAATGCTACTTCAAAATATTCGTTTCAGCTAAAGCTCTAGGCGAACTGCTACCGAAAAAATGTCAGGTCTGAATTGTAAGACTGCCACCACAATGAAGTTATCCATCAAAAAACCCAACTCAAAGTATGTTAACACAATCTATGGAAATAAAAACAATACCTTTTACAGCATGAGTTCTCTAACATCCTCCAGGTATTTTTAAGCCACACGAGAACACGACACAGGTTGCGCAAGTCAGTTCCTCACATTCAGTAAACAATCCCAAAAAAATCCTCCCAGCGTATAACATGAAGTCAGCAGAAAATTTGTACTTCTACAGTGGCCTGCTATTTTCCCAAATAGATTTCCAAAAATCTTTTCCTAACAAAATTCACATACTTCTCTAATGCGCCTAAGAACCAACCTGAAGTCCTCTAGCGACGTCAATCCTTGAACATATACACAAGCACAAGTGGCTCTAGCAGTCTCCCCGAATTCAGGAAATTTTGGACTTCTTTTTACCTCTGGAGAAGCGCGAGCTTGTCGTTGCAGAGCGCAGCGAACGAGTTAAGGAATTCCACCGTGTTGGCTATGAACATGTTCACCTGCAGTTCATACACCCGTAGTCAGTCAAAAACACCAGTGCTTGCTCCGGGGAAGCACGAACCAGATCGAGAGATTGGAGAGGAAGGGGTGGAGGAGGGGCGGACCAGATATATGGTCCTCTGGTCGGAGACAGTGATGGCCCTCGCGTTCTCCTCGTTGTCGTCTTCCGTTGGTGCGGGCAAAGGAGGCGGTGGCGGCGAATGGCTGGAAGCGCTCGCCGCAGTCGATCTCAAGTGACGCAGCATGGCACAGACGCCGGTCGCTGGATGCGGGGTGGGGAGGGAAGGAGGCGGCGGCGGCAGGTGGGGAGGGAAGGAGGAGGCGCCGGCGCGTGGGGGCGGAAGAGGAGGCGGTGCTGGATGGGGAGAGGGAGATGCGGGGTGGGGAGGGAAGGAGGCGGCAGCGGGTGGGGAGGGAAGGAGGAGGCGCCGGCGCGTGGGGGGCGGAAGAGGAGGCGGTGCGGAAGAGGAGGCCGTCCAGCAGTTCTGGGTTCAATGATGTGCATGATCCGGATGATTTTGGCCTTAGGATCTTCAATGAGTAAGAGAAGAAGGCTTGAGGAGAGATCCAGACCATTCATTTGTATGAAGTTGGATTACTTTGGTACACAAATCTGGGTGAACTTAGATTAGGCATGACTGTGGGGGTGATTGAGGGTGGTGGATTTAGTAAAGAAAATTTTGGTGTATTATAGAGGGGTAGAGATGTTTATGTGCTTTAACACGACCACTGTATTTTGAGTTATTCGCATAGAATTATTAACCAAACCAAATTTCCCATACATCTGCCTCTAAAAGGTTACTATATCAGACCCAATTCGCTTAGTCCTATACTTCCATCGGTGTGAATCTTGCATCAACTTGCTGGGCTAGGCCATCAGCTTTGTATCTATAACCATTAGAAAACTCCCAAGTGATGAGGCCTATATGATGATAGTTGTATACTGGACTGGGCTGTGTGAGCATTGTATATTTGAGATGCTAAGGAGATGAACCAAATGCGTGCACTTGTGATATCTGTGTTTAGCTCTTGTCCAGGATTGATTGACCGCAAATCCTAGAGCCGATACTAGAGAGTTGTTTTGTTGCATATTTCGGAATCTGCCTAGAAACTGAACAACTTCTCGTCGAATTATCATATCAGGTGTACTCTATCCAAAGCTGTGTACACGTAGCACATGTGTCCGGAATATGCCATGAGCGGAATCGATGTTAGTTAGGACCCAAGGTAGAGGACACCTTGGCTGCATCTGGAGAGCAAGCAGCCGTGGTCCACCAGTGTTACTATTGAGATCCAACACAATGCTGGAGCCACAGGTCATGGTGGGCCATGCATCCATCTGCCTCTGAATATGGGCACCAGCCATCTCCCAAGTCCCAAGGTGGTGTGTTTCCTTTCTGTCCCTGGACCAGCCCAAGACAAACAATGCTGCAATGCCAAGAGAATCCATAGCCCATAGTTAAACACATACCAGAAACACTACTAATTTTGGGGTGGAGTAATTAGCTTTGCAAGCTCGAGAACATGATCCACATACATCCCAGGTGAAAATGAGATGATGTTTCAGATTCTTGTGCTTTTCTCATGCTGCCAACTCTCCAAGGAGTAGAAGAGTAGTACACCTGTAATGATTTGGATGTTTCAGGTTATGTTGTTATGTAATAGTTAATGCCATTCCTAGCCTTGTGACCCTGACAGTCATGTGATTGCCAAATGTTTTTCTGCATGTTAATGGTTGGCCAGCACTGAACTAAATGAAAAGAGGGACACGTTTCCTGTTGTTTTGTCTCTACTATCACCAACTTAAACAAACAATTAAATGAGAATGCGTTTCCTAAATTACAAGGAACTTACATAATTGGATTAGAAACCAAATGGACCATGTCGGCAAGGCAAATCATTGTGCAAAGCATTAGTACCACATTAGTACAATGATTAGGAGGAGGAGCAGGCGGCATTAACTCTGTCTGAAACAAGACACAATCCCATCCTGTGCACCTTCACACACATGATCAAACACGCGAAAGCATGTGATGAGCAGTACTGGTAAAACACAGCCAGGCCTGTTCTGTGGCCTCACACTCAACACTTCAACAGTGTTCATATGATGGTGAAGTATAAACTGATGAAGCTGCCATCTTCCTCCCCAATTAATTCGGTTCCCCTTTTTCCTCTCAACGTTGCCCTGATTGGAACAGGCTAACCGGAAAACAAACAGGCGCCGGATCAGGTGAAAGAACAGATGCAGAGGCGTCCTTTCTTTTTTTCTTTCCACTTGGAGCAAATAATGGAAACTGATTGTTTGATTAATTGCTTGTTGATCACCTTGCATGCACTAGTTTCCTGAGTGGATTGTGTTAATTGGAGTGGCAGATGGCACACCAAAAGATGGCAATCTCATGTGTTTGTGTTTTAAGAAATGTAGTACTTGTGCTGACGATTCAGATGGAACTGGTAGTACTTGTGCTGACGATTCAGATGGAACTGGTAGAAACTGTCATGTTAAAAATGCAGTTTTTCATCTCGTTCCAGGCTCCATCTGGTTTGGAATCTTTGAACTTAGAAATGCTGATGAATGTAGTGGAACAGTACAATATGATTTGCATTTCCTCTTTTTGTTTTCATCTGAATGGAATAGGTTTCTTTCAGAGCCAAAGTGCAACTTGCAAATCTCTGCACAAGACCGAAGAGATCCAGAAGCCATAGCACCGGTGCTTTGCTAATGCTTGTACGCTAAACAAATGAAGCAAGCAGCTGTTTGTACCAATGTTTAGTAAAAAGAAGAGGCTGATGAATCCATTTATTTACTCACTCATTTTGCTCCCCCAACTAGTTACATTATTTTGATTACATTAGCTTCTGGAGATGACAGTTTGTAGCTGGCACAGAGCACAGCAGCCACGAACACAATTATTCCCAACCGATATGATCCGTTCCAACTCCCATCCTCCACCAATCCTCCAACCGTATCTACAGCTAACTCTAGATCTCACAATGCCATCCGAGACGCACTAAGATCGATCCATCACGGCAACGCAATGCGACGAGATTCCAGAGAAGAACCAGCCTTCTGCTCGCTCAACCATGCCGGCGAGGTGATTGCACCTGTTCTTGACATGGTTTTGTGATGCGAATGTGATGACGGAACCAACCAACCAAGAAGAAGAAGAACGAATGAGTTGTTCTTCTTGGTTGCATGTCTTGGTATGGTTGGATTCATTCGTTCAGCTGCAGAGCCGGACGGTGCATGCCACCGCCTGCGCCCAGTACTTGAGCCGCGCCTTCACCTCGTCCGGGCTGTCTCCTGCAGCAACACGAGCAAATGAAGCTACGTAAGAACATATGCAAATCAAGAACTCGGTTCTTGTACGGGATTAAAGGTGGTATCTTGAGCAGATGGATTCGATTCTTGTGTGGATTGGATTGCACAGTTTCTTGGGCAAGTTCGCTTTGGGTTCTTGAAGCGCAACGGCACACGCAACGCGACTCGATCGGACTCGTGGCTTTGCTTACCGGGGCTGGAGATCTTCCAGTTGGCAATGGGCGGCGAGGGGGACGGTGGCGCGGCGGCCTCCGGTGGAGCTTGAGGCTTGGGCTGCTGCTGGTGGTGGTGCTCGTCGAGGAAGCGCTGGCTCATGGAGTAGCAGAGCTCGAGGGCGGGGAGGGTGCCGCAGAGCTCGGGGATCTCATTGTAGCTGAATCCGAAGCCCAGATCCACGCACCCCTTGAGCTCCTCGAGGTCGTCGTCGGTGAGGCTCCTCGCGCGCCCCACCCCGTCTCCGGCGCCGGCGCCCGGCAACGACGCGCCATTGCCGCCGCCGTTTGTCTCCTCGGCGAGCACGATAGGCTTTGGGCGCCGCGGCCACGCCGCCTCCCACTGCGCCCCGAGCCACACGTCCTTGGCCTCCACCTCGTCGCCGGCCGCGACGGCGCTGCTCTTGCGGCGGCGGCGGCGGTGGCGGCGGCGGGGAGGCTGGGGCGGGGACGGCAGCGGCGAGGAGAACGGGGAGGAGGAGGAGGAGGAAGAGGAGGACGCGGTGGTGGTGGAGGCGGCGCCTGCGCCGGCGGCGAGCTCGGCCTCCGAGTCAGAGCTCCACATCTTGGTGTGCTCGGCCTCTGCTTTGCTGTGAATGTAACGGTGTGACGAGGGGTTGGGGCTATATGTATGGCTGGGTGGGTGGGGTCGGTCTAGGTGGGAGGCTGGTGGGTCGGGGCCCGCATGTCGGTATAGGCATGGGCACCCCACATGCATGGGCACCCCACATGGTATGACTATGCATGATGGGCCATGTATTGGCCATAGTGGTGATGTATTGGCCTGAGCAACAAAGTTTTGGGCATCCACAAATTAGTGAGAATCGAATAGTAGTGATCCACTTTCAAAGTTTATGCAGGTGAAATACGGGGTTTTATCTAATTTTGGTCAAGTCGACTGACACGTCTTGATTCATTGTATACCTAATATTTGCATTCTTCGTAGAGACGCAGTGCTGTCAATCCGAAAATCTTTCGGTGGCAACAGTTCCGTTGGATACTCTAATTCATATCACGAGTCTGCTTGGATGGTTGCTACTCCCTCCGTTTCGTGGAGAGGACGAGCATAGTACCGAAGCACACAGTCCGCTCGTGCTGCGTTGTAAAAGCATACGAGTAGCACTCGTATAACTTGTTCTTCTCTAAGGTTACACACAGAGAATTCTAGAAAAGGCTCGAGAGGGAGTGTGGTTCGTTCCGCCGTCGTCATCAATCATGAGACGCGTCTACCAGCCTGCTAGCACCACATGTTGGATCCACACCCCTGCATGCATGCGCGCATGGTGCCTGCGTGGTCGCTAGTGGCTCGTGCAGCCGTACGGGCCCGCGCCTGCGTGGCAGCAGCTACGTGCGCGTGCTAAAAATACACACTAGCTGAATACCATGAGTCGCTATGCATTTTTAAAATTTATCATACTACATGTTTTAAAACTCATGGATGGTGAAAATTTTTAGAATATGTATACAAACATGTCCTAAAAGTTTTTAAACCCGTCAAGTAAGTCAGAAGACGTTGATCACACATCGTGGTCATAAGTCGGAAGACATCGACCACACCTCGTGATCTTAGGTCGGGAGCCCCCGAGCACACCTCGTCGTCATACGTCAGCAGCCGTCGACCATCGCGTGTGATCGTAGGTCGGGAGCGGTCGACCATCATTGGTGGTCGTAAGTTGGCAGCAGTCGACGATCGATCGTAATTCTAAATCGGGAGCTTTTGACAATGGCTCATGGTCGTACATCGAAAGCCGACGACCATCATTTGTGGTCGTAAGTCAGAAGCCATCGAGGATACCTCGTGGTCATAAGTCAGAACACATCAACCAGCTCTTGTAGTCGTAAGTCGGAAGACATCGACCACACCTCGTGGTCGTAAGTCAAAACACATCGACCAATGCTCATTGTCGTAAATTAGAAGCCGTCGACCATTGCACGTGATCGTAGGTCGGGAGCGGTCGACCATCACTAGTGATCGTACGTTGGCAGGCCTCCGGTGTGCTTGTGCCTTGTCACCCGACTGCTAGCGCCAGTTTGCTCGGCCCCAACTTCGACCATGGCCCCAATTTCATCCACTGCCCCCTTCGACCTCGACCACTACCCCCTTCGACTTCGACCACTGCCCCCGTCAACTTCGACCACTGCCCCTTCAACCACGACCGTTCAACGTCGATCACTTCCCCCTTTGACCATGGCTTCGACTTCGACCACCTTGTGGGTCTTGCTGTTGAGGGTGGGGAGCTCGATCTCGGGGCTGACCTAGGGGTAGGCGATGGGGATGTCCAACTGGAAGGGGAACTCGTAGCGGTGGAAGTTGTGGATGAACTAGCAGGTGCCCTCCGGATTGGCGCTGCGACTATGACTATAACCGCTACGACCACGTCCACAGGCGCTACGACTACGACCATGACCGCGACTTCGACCACTGCCCCCTTCGACTTCGACCATTGCCCTCTTCAATCACTATCCCCTTTGACTACGGTCCTTTGACGTCGACCACTTCCCTTTTTGACCACAGCTTCGACAACCACGGATCTTCGACTTCGACCACTGTCCCCTTTGAGCACGGCCCTTCGACGTCGACCACTTCCCCCTTCGACCACGGCTTCGACTTCGACCAACGATCTTCGACTTTGACCACGGATCTTCGACTTCGACCACTGCCCCTTCGACCACTATCCCCTTCGACTACGGCCCTTCGACGTCGACCACTTCCCCCTTCTACCATGGCCCCTTCGACCACAGATCTTCGATTTTAACCACGGATCTATGACTTCGACCACTATCTCCTTCGACTATGGCCCTTCGATGACCACGGCCCATTGACGTCAACCACTTCTCCCTTCGACCACTATCTCCTTTGATCACGGCGCTTCGATGTCAACCACTTTCCCTTTCAACCACAACTTCAACTTCGACCATGGATCTTCGAGTTCGACCATTGCCCCCTTTGATGACTGTCCTCTTCGACCACGACCCTTCAACAACCATGGCCCTTCAATGTTGACCACTTCCCCCTTTGACCATCATCCCCTTCGACCACTGTCCCCTTCGACCATGGCCCTTTGACATTGACCACTGTCCCCTTCGACCACGGCCCTTCGACACCGATCACAGCTTTGACTTTGACCACTGTCCCCTTCGATGACCACAACCCTTCGACTTCGACCACTGCTCCCTTCGAATACGGCATCGACTTCGACCACAAATCTTCGACTTCGGCCATGGCCCCTCCACTACAGCCCCCTTCGACCACAGCCCCGACGTCGACCATGGCCCCCTTCGACCACGGCCCCAACGTCGACCATAGCCCTTCGACTTTGACCGGGGACCAACTTCGTCCATAGCCCTTCGACTTCGACCAGTGCCCCTTCGACCACTCTCCCCTTCGACCACAGCTTAGACTTCGACCACAGCCCTTCGACTTCGACCACGGCTCTTCGACTTCAACCGCTGATTGACTTCATCCATGGCCCTTCGACTTCAACCACTGCCCCTTTTACCACTGTCCCCTTCGACCATGGTTTGGACTTTGACCGACCCTTCGACTTCGACTATGGCCTGACTTCAACCATAGCCCTTCGACTTTGACCGCAGACTAACTTCGTCCACAGCCCTTCGACTTCGACCATTGCCCCCTTCGACCATGGCTTGGACTTCGACCACGGCCCTTTGACTTCGACCACGGATCTTTGACTTCGGCCATGGCCCCCTTCAATCACGGCTTTGACTTCAACCATGGCCCCTCGACTTTGGCCCTATTCGACCATGGTATCGACTTCGACGACCTGCTTGGGAGACCTAAATCGTCAGACAGCATGACAAGCTCTGAGCGAAGAGCAAGAGGTAGAGAGGCTCACCAGGCAAGCAATCGTTAGGTGGCGGCTGCGGGGGGAGAGCCACGTGGGTGAGCGTAGTAAGAGGAAGCCACCGCCATCGCCGAGTGCCCTTCTCTCTGATCCACCGGCCGCTGTCACGAAGCGCCATTCTCTCCGATCCATCGGCCGCTGTCGCCGAGTGTTGTGCCCCTGGTTGGAGGGGCGATGGGAGATGGAATTGGTGGCACCGCCCTAGGAAAGTTGGGAGACTATGACCAGACGTTGCCACACGGGGAAGGAATTGATGGTGGCGCCGAGGAGGAGGAGGCATAGCACGAGGGTTTGGGGGAGAAGGAGGTGGCGGTTGCAGGAGGTGGAGGTGGAGAGGTGGCGGCGGGCAAATGGCGGGAGGAGGTGGCGGGCAAATGAGTTGGGGAGGCAGCGACGAGAGGATGCGACGCTGCTGGGGGAAATTGGGAGACTACGACCAGACGCTACTGTACGGGGAAGGAATTAGTGGCGACATTGAGGAGGAGGAGGCGCACCACGAGGGTTTGGGAGAGAGAAGGAGGCGGCGGTTGCGAGAGGTGGAGTGGTTGTGGGAGGCGGAGGATGCGGGGGAAGAGAAGAGGAAGAGCGTGGCCCACGCGTCGACCTGACCTTTTCTACAAGGAGCAGAAGAACTATCTACATACGGATCTAAACGGCTTATCTTTGATCGGATGGCTGAGAAGAGAGGAGGGAAAACGGACCGACGACCACCAACTCACATTTTTATAATAGTAAAGATATAACTAAAAATACAATTATAATTCTCACACTACTTTAATAGCTTCTACGTACATTTGATTATTTGGACTCACACAATTGATGGTGTAGATTTTTGTCTCTTTTTTCCGATTAGCATAGTAATTTTAGCCCTTCAGAGATAACATAGTGACTTGTTTTTTTCTTTCTTTTATTTTAATTTTTAATCTAAATTTTAGTTTTACTTTGATATTTGTATGGAAATCAAATTGCTAATGTTCTTTTATTCTTTATTTTCAATTTAAATTATTTTTTGTTGTACTTGATGTGGATTCCTTCTTTTTTTACTTTAAATCATTATAACTTGGATCTGCTAGACATGACTGCAACATAATGCCTGAGATAAAACTACAGCTCATATCTCACACAACTGCAAATAAAAAAAACATAACAATCTACTCAGTACTAGAAACTATACAAGGTTCTAATCCAATGGCTTCCACTCTGGTTTTGCCAAATAAGGCTCATTTAACTCTTCCTCGGAGTCGGTTTAGAATACCCATGAGTAGCGAACTTGTGATGGCTAATCTCTTTCCTCGACAGGAATGAAGCGACAAAGATACTCCTAATGATTACCATGTATGCACCGTATCTCTTCTGGACTGGGAGGCGTTGGGAAGGCAGTAGAACTGGTGACTATAGCGGCAGTTTCTCCATAACTTCCTCTTGCTTTGCAATATTAGGCAAAGCTACATATTGCTCTCGAAACTTCCGAATAAGCTTCAACAAATTGATTCTTCGTGAGCATTGTTATAGCTTTACACATAGCTCCATGCACAGACAAGTCTTCATGAGCACTATTATACTTCAAGCTATGGTGAAGAACTTGGCTTCCAATCCTTGTGGTAAAGTACAACATTGTTCTGAACCCAATGCATTGGCCCATCACTCTCTTGGCCTTCGTGAAATAAATTGGTATTCTCTTAGATCCAAAAATTCACAACAAAACTTAAAAAAATCCAGGCCAGTCTCTGCTCTTGTTATGGAAAACTCAAGACATCTATGGCATTATAAGGGTAAGAAGTCAACTTAAGCATTGAAAACTAATTTCAGAAAAAAGGTGAAGAGCAAGAACCTCAAGAATGGGGGAAAGAATAGAGAGTTTACCAAATATCCAATTTGTTGGTTTGATTTAGAAAATAGATTTGAAAAATTTTGCTAATTTGACATTTCTAACTAGGGCTTCATCCTACAGTCGATATGACTCTGGTACCACCTCTGCCAAGATCTGAATATGAAAATCCGAACTCTCTATGTATTCTACACTAGATGAGAATAACGCTAGCGCACACAATGAAAACATAGATAAAATATTAATCAGAATCAGAATTAACTATGAAAGATTTGAATATTATTGATTATCAAAGTCGCAACCTTATGGCTAAGCTTACAGATAATAGCTTGAAGGGCCTAACAAAAATAGCAGTGGAAAACAATGATAAATTGTAATAGCCATTCGATATGCCCATAGGTAATCGACTAGGAAGCGAAGTCCTACTCTGAGAAGTCATCTAACAATCCTCCTTCAGATACCTCAGTCTAATATGGTTCTTCTTATACAGCTAAGCAGTAATGGATATATAGTCGTGAGTACATATAGTACTCAGCAAGTCATTTGTAACAAGATGCAGCACAATTATGCAAGGCTTAACAAATGTTGGCTGAGTGGCTATATTTGTAGAAAGCAATGATTTAAATTAATACAATAAATAGATTGAAAGCAAACTTTGAAAACAAGTAATAAGTAATTAAGTCAAAAGAATTGAATAAACCACAAGTGAACTAACCATACACTTTCCATCCACAAGTGAATTTACCATTCACTTCCTAACCAAACCAAAATGTTATGAAAACTCTACCCATCATGTGAAATCGCTGAGCATTGTCCATAACCGGGGACATGGTTATCTGAATAGTTTTACACTCTACAAAGATTGCGCAACTTCACCCATATGATATGATCATTTTGTAGTGTCATGGTATAACATGCTTCCTAAGGCATGCTGACTAAGAATATCACAACAAGGCTTTTACAATGCTTAATCTCAAGCTAATCTCATCCGCTAAGGTTTCACTGCCGAGTAAGCTAACCATTTAGTCGACAAAAGCTCCCTCTTGCGCTATGTGAAAAATTACCCATAAATGAATTAACCATCCACATCATCTCAATAACAAAATCAAGGTTGAAACATTACAAATTAATTAGCCAGATTCATCCTATACTAGACATACGGTTGTACGATAAGGCTCAGATTAATGATGCATAAAGTTAAGTCCTTAGACATTATCCAGGCGAAACATCTGCATCGCAAAAATTGCTGACCACACTTCCCCCTTTACTGCATGCTCACTCGTCCAAGTGAAAACCATTTTATATAACCAACACTAATGATACTACCTATATCATGGTACACAAATTTTATAACTATGGCTGGCCACCACGATTAAATATCTCGTTAAGTCAAAATTAATTAATTAATCAATATGTAATGATGAACCCAATGCACTATAAACATGGCTAAGCATACTGAGCATACAATCCAAGTGAATATTGATATTACATCACCATATAATTACCTATTCTATAGTGACAATAGAATCATGGCATCCAAATTATCAATTGAGTTATTAGTCAAATTTGGTCGATAACTACCAGATATAAAGGTTTATAGTAAATTAGCAATGCATGGTAATTTAAAATAAAATAGTAATAAATAAATTTAAAATAATAGATTTAACATGATCAAAGGTCATGCTTACCATCGCTTTGCTTAGTTACCAACTCTTAGTCTTCAATTCCTGCTTCTGCTCCTCCGAAGACGTTATCTAATGAGAGAAAAAGAATAAAATTTAAATACATTTAAATAAAATCTAAAAACTATAAAACTAGAATCAAAAGATATGGCTCAATTTTATATGAATTTAGAAAAAAGAATCATGTCAATCGGAGTTCGGATGAAGAAGAACGGGCCCTCGGAAGTCTTAAATCTAAGAAAAAGGAAAACGAATACTATTTGGCTTTTCTAGAATTATTTTCCTAAAGAAATTTCAGATTTATGACATTAGGTCAGATTTAAATTTTTAGCCTAATTATTTTTCCAATGAAAATTAGGCTAAGAGGATTACTAGTGGGCCGATCGGTCAATGGACCGAGCATATGGTATAGTACTGGTCTATCGTGGACTTGGTGCAAGGAACAATGCTCACTGGCAAGGCTTAGCTGACATGGTGCTAGGACTGATGTGGCATGAGATGTGGCTCAGTTGTGTTGAGGTGGCAAGTTGAGGTGGCTGCCTATGTGGACTGCTGACATGGCATGGCTTTTGCGGTAGTTCAGGCCTACAGACTTGGCTTACAGTGAATTGGGTCTATGTAAATTTTAGGTACTGATGTGGTGTGCGACGACGTCATCGCTGATGCATGGGCTAGCGTCAGTGAGGCAAGGTGAACAATGCGACACTTTGGAGATGGGAGAGAATGCGACTGGCGAGGCAGAGTGGGGGTGCACCAACAAGCAAGGCGACGACCAACAATGGAAATAGATGGTGGAGAGAGGGCGAGCACTCATCACACCAGCGACAAGATAAGAGGACAGCGCAGCTCACTGGTGGTGAAGGAAGTTGAATCGGTGGAACGGCAAAATGGTGAAGAAGATGCACTGGTGACTTCAGCGAAGATGTCCGGTGAAACCTAACGGTTCAGCGGGGGCACTAATGCGAAGACAACAAGGTAGCTTAGGGGTAGCGAAAATGAGGGGGGGCTTAGTGCTATTATGGCGTGGATGCCGAGGTCTCTGGGATGGGCATAGCGAAGAGTCCAAGTCAACAACACAACGGGCATCAGCGTGGAGACAGACTTCCGAGTAAAGACGATGAACAGTGCACCTGACATGTGGGCCCACATGTCAGCGATGGCACAGGGAGAGAAACGACGGATGGGAGGATGGTGACACGTAGTGAAGCAGTGGGTGCGGATGCACGGCGTGTGGTGCGGTGGGGTAAGTATGCTGAGCGGGCGTGCGGGCCGGGCACACGAAGGGAGACTTGGGTTGGGCCAAAGGAAAAGTGGACCAGGCCGAAGAAAGAAATTCAAATTTTTAGATTTTCTCAATTTTGGAAATTAAGAAAAAGAATATTGAGGTCTAGAAAATAGCAAATAAATCCAAAAAATCCCAAAAATGTAGAAGTGTAGAAGAACAAAGCAAACACCATAGACGGCCTCTAAATTAAAACCGTCTGTGATAGTGTACACCACAGACGGCCTCCAAATTAAAACCGTGTGTGATAATCCTTTTTCCCATCACAAACACCACAGCCGGCCTCCAAATTAAAACCGTCTGTGATAGTGTACATCACAGACGGTTTTACAAAACCGTTTGTGATTTGGCATCTAGTATTAGGCTTTCTATAGTAGTGTAGAAGAACAAAGCAATCATTTTGAGCATAAATGATATGCACTTGGCTCTCAATTATCAAAACATATGTATGGACACACTATGACTTACACATGCATGGACTTCCCATGACTAACACTTGCACAACTCCCACCTTGACTTATAACCAAAGCCACAAAACAAAATCAACTCAGGAACACCTCACTAGGGCTGGTTTGACAGCTTCTAGCAAGCTAGTCAGACCGCCCAAGACACTCCGGTTGGACCGCCACTCAGCCAGTCTTCAATCTACTAGTTAGACCGTCGCCCTAGGTCGGTCTAACTACAACCTCCGAATGATTAGATAGCCGGCCTAGGGCGGTCTGACCGGTGCCTCCAGAAACGCATAGGCTGAAATTCAATAACACAAAAATCAAATTCAATCAACACAAGCAAAGCACAAGTAATGTCAAATACTTATCACTCTTATAGGGCTACCACTATATGGTCTTACAAATTAAATTGCTAATTTTATTTTCTTATTCCGAATTTCAATTTTAGGTTGGAATTCATATATAAATCTAATTACTATTTTTTGTAAGTTTTTATTTCGAGTTTCAGTTTTACATTGAAGTTCTTGTGAAAATCAAATTACTATTTTTCATTTATTTTTTATTCAGCATTGGATCAGGTGTAAGAACATCTTGTGTCCGAAGCGACCATACATTTGTGCAGTCGTCGTCCCTCCCACCCAACGCATCATTGCGTCGATCTGTTGTCTTGCACGTCGATCGACAAGATAGCTAGCGACGGATCATGCATGGACGCATGCATCCACGCATGGCTATCTTCAGCAGCGATAAGGCTAGCCGCCGGTCGACACGTACGCCGGCGAATCATTTGAAGCGAACTTGTCGACGATGAAGCGACGGTCGGGCGAGCCATCGATCAGGTCGATCGACACACGGCACGCATCTCGTTTGTGTTTAATATGTGAGGGCATTTTGGGAATTTCCCAATTGAGAAAATAAATTAAAAAAAGGTGCCGGTGGGGCCCACCTGTCGGTGGGCCGATTGAGGAGATAAGGAGGAGATGAAACGTCTCCTCCCCACAGGCCGGTGCGGGCGGTTGTGATCCATCTGGATCTGGCGACTCTCTCGGGGCGACGGCGGCGGCCGGGTCATGGGGGGCGTTGGCGACGGAGGCGGCGTGGGCATGGGCGTGGGCGTTTCGATACCAGCCGCACCACAGCCCGCCGTTCCCCTCTTCTCTCCGCTCCGCTATAAAGCCCGGGCTTCTCCTCTCTCCGGTGAGTAGCGAAAACAGTGAGCTCTCTTCCCTTCCTCTCTATAATCTCCATCGGCGATCCTTGGTCTTTGGGCTGTTGGCCGGTTCTTCGTGCTCCGCAGGCAGCCGAGGGACTTGACCCTTGATTAGGGTTTTGATCAGAGCTTGGACCGGGAAAATCACTGCGAGATTTGGATTGTGATTTGAGTGTTCTTGGCCGGAACGCTCTTGTGGTCTTGTGCGGCAACCTCTACCTCGACTTCGTCTTGGCTGCGGCTGAGACGGGAAGAAGGGCATTGTATCTCCGGCGACCATTTCCCTACTCGGTTTGTGGGGTCATTGGTTTTCTGGGACAGCGCAAACGCGTGCCTTGCTCATTTTAGTCACTTCAGGTGATTTTGAGTAGCACCCCTGTTGTGAGTATTCTGGTGCTTGTTCTTTGCAATTCGGTGATATACCTCTTATATCAGTGAGTCTTGTTAGAAGATAATTTGCAAAAATTGAATTCTGTGGGCTTTTAGCTCTGTGATGAAATGACATATTGCTGAGATTATATATGAATATGAGGGTAGATTTATTTTGAGCATTCAATTGAATCTGCTATGTTATTGTTCACTGGTATCAAAATCTGCTACCTGTTCTAGTTCTAATATCTGTGTGAGGTCTGCTTTGGTCATACCTGACCTCTGCCGAACCTTGTTAATTTGGACTGCAGCTAGTTTTGCTGTTATCTGGTCTGTGCCGAACTCTGTAAATCAATTGTTTACTCTGTTTGAATGGAAGATTGATTTGGCTCTGTCCAGTCAGTTTACTTTTGATCTATATGTCCTTGTCAATAGCAAGATTCAATTGTAGCTCAAGAGTTAATCTATAACTGTCATATATAATCAAGATTAGGCATTGTCATGGCGGTGATGGCCAAGATTAAATCTTGTGCAACTTGCCTTCGGAGAGCACTTAATATACTTCAATCTGTTGAACATATGCTGGATCTAATCATATATGTTAAGGCTTCAATGAGATTAGCATGTAGATTCTCATGTTTTCCTGTCGCCATGCTAATTTTGTACATATATGTGACATCTATGTTGAGCATATGTTACTTTTGCAATGACTTAATTGATTCGCATGCTAATATATTAGTGAAGTCATTTATATGCCTTGTTTATCATGCTTGGACTATTATAATTATTGCTGTAATTAAATTAAGAATTATGCTTATACCGCAATATTTACAACAATCCTGAAAACCAATCATTAAAGAAATGGCTTCATCGTCTGATGTCGTTAAGCCAGAGATTTTTGACGGTGTCAACTTTAAAGGTTGGCAAGCTAAAACGCAGTTATGGCTGATTGATCTGAAACTCTTTTGGGTCATTTCGAATCCTCCAATGTTTCCATTGGAAATTCCTGAAATGATGCAATGGGAGGATGCGAAAAACCCGGTCCTAGCTCGTTTGTTAGCAGTCTTATCTAATCGACTGTTCGACGTCTACATGAACTTCAAGGATGCCAAACAACTCTGGGACGAACTTGATGAGAAATACTCCGAAGGAGATAATGGAAATGAGTCCTTTATTACAGCCAACTACTTGAACTACAAGATGGCTGAGGGGCGGTCGGTGATGGAGCAGCTCCACGAGCTTCAACTCCATGTACGTGACTTGAGTTAGTACGACTGCATCCTGCCAGAGAAGTTCCAAATGAATGTCATCCTGGCTAAGTTACCGCCTTCGTGGCGTGACTTTGTGACCGCTCGTAGACATATAAAGGAGCGCTTGACGCTCAATGAGCTGTCAGCTGCTATCAATGTCGAAGAGCGTGCCAGAGCCGGTGATGGCACGACAAAGGCTCAAGTCCAAGCTCATCAGGTGGAGGTCAAAAGAACCAGGCCATGGGAAACCCAAATTCAAGAATCAGCCCCAAGTTAAGCTCCAACCAAAGAAAATGAAGAAGAAAAAGGAGGACATCGTCTGCTTTGTTTGCGGGGAGGCTGGCCATAAGGCCAATCATTGCCGCAATCGGAAGGGCAGGGGTCCATCTCCAGGTCAGCACAAGAGCCGCAAGGCTGAGGTCAATGTCGTGCTGGATAGCTCCAACTCAGAAGAGTACGTACCTATGGCCTTTATGGCAAGTCCATCTATTGATTGGTGGATTGATACAGGTGCTACTAGACATATATGTGCTGATCGATCTTGTTTCTCTTCGTTTCAGGGTGAAGGTGGTGGATCTGTCCTAATGGGCAACGGAGCTGCCACGACAGTACGTGGGATTGGACAGGTTTGCCTGAATCTTGCCTCGGGCAAAACACTCATCCTAAGAGACGTATTGTATGTGCCTGTGATGACTCGCAATCTCCTTAGCGGGTCAATGTTATGTAGGCAAGGAATAAAGCTTGTGTTTGAGTCAAATAAGGTCATTTTGACCAAGTTTGGTAATTTTGTGGGCAAAGGCTATGATAGCGAAGGCATGTTCCGCTTATCTATTCTTGATTTGAATAATGTAAACATTTATAATGTTTCTCATTGCAATAAAGTTCATGATATTTGGCATTCACGGTTGTGTCATGTTAATTTTGAAGCCATTATGCGGTTGAGTAAGATGAGTTTAATTCCTAGCTATAATTATGAGAAGGGTTCAAAGTGCGAAGTGTGTGTGCAAGTTAAGTAGCCCCGAAAACCTTTTCATAGTGTTGAAGGGCGGAGCACTTCTCCACTTGAACTAATCCATTCTGATCTTTGTGAGATGAATGGAATATTAACTAAAGGTGGCAAACGATACTTCTTAAATCTCATAGATGATACTACTAAGTATTGCTACATTTATCTACTTAAGTCGAAAGATGAAGCACTTGAATACTTTAAAATCTATAAAGCTGAAGTTGAAAATCAACTAGAAAAGAAAATCAAACGGTTAAGATCGGACAGAGGCGGTGAATACGTCTCACATGAGTTCTCCCAATTCTATGAAGAAAGTGGAATAATTCATGAAGTTACTCCACCATACTCACCCCAATCTAATGGAATAGCCGGAAGGAAGAACCGAACTCTTTGCGACTTGGTTAATGCCATGCTTCAGAGTTCAAGTATGCCGGACTATTGGTGGGGTGAGGCAGTTCTCACAGCTAACTATGTCCTGAATAGGGTTCTGCCTCGCAATCAGGAGGAAACACCCTATGAAGGATGGAAGGGGAGAAAACCCAAGTTGTCATTTCTTCGAACATGGGGATGTCTTGCAAAAGTGCATGTGCCGTTGCCGAAGAAAAGGAAGCTTGGTCCTAAGACCGTTGATTGTGTCTTTCTAGGATATGCTATAAATAGCACAGCTTATAGATTTCTAGTGGTCAAATCCGAGGTGAGTGACATCGCTACAAATATAGTGATGGAATCTCGTGATGCGACATTCTTTGAGCATGTGTTTCCTATGAGACCGAATGAAGACAGTGGCCATATCGGTATAGATGATCTCTCTATTCTTCCTAGTGCGGATAACACCACTCCAGAGCTGGAGTTGAGGAGGAGTAAGAGACAGAGGACCGAAAAGTCACTTGGCGATGATTTTGTCACCTATGTGGTGGATGATGAACCACGAACCCTTTCAGAGGCGTACGCATCTTTGGATGTGGATTACTGGAAGGAGGCAGTCCGTAGCGAGATGGATTCCATCATAGCTAACAGAACTTGGGAAATTGCAGATCTCCCACCTGGTTGTAAGCCAGTAGGTTGCAAATGGATTTTTAAAAGAAAGCGTAAACTTGATGGTACTATTGAAAAGTACAAGGCCCGTTTAGTGGCTAAAGGTTTCACGCGGAAAGAAGGAGAAGACTATTTTGATACACACTCTCCTGTGGCTCGTTTACCCACAATCAAGTGCTTCTAGCACTAGCTGCGGCATACAAACTCCAAGTACATCAAATGGATGTAAAGATCGCTTTCCTAAATGGAGAGTTGGATGAGGAGATTTATATGCAACAACCTGAAGGATTTGTGGTTGAAGGGCAAGAAAGGAAAGTATGTCGATTGATTAAATCTTTGTATGGTCTAAAGCAAGCTCCTAAGCAATGGCATGAGAAATTCGATAGTACGATGACGTCTGTCGTCTTTTGTGTAAACGAAGCCGATAAATGTGTCTACTATCGGTTTAGTGGGGGCGAAGGTGTCATTCTATGTCTTTACGTAGATGACATATTGCTTTTTGGGACCAACATAGATGTAATCAATAGTACAAAGTCTTTCCTTTCCCAGAATTTTGATATGAAAGATCTGGGTGAAGATGATGTTATCCTAAACATTAAGCTTATAAAGGGTGAGAATGGGATTACTCTTTCACAATCCCATTATGTGGATAAAGTCCTAACCAGATTTGGATTTATGGACTGTAAGCCAGCAGCTATACCCTATGATCCAAATACAAAGCTACATAAGAACACCGGGCATGGGAAGGACCAACTTAAATATTCTCAAATCATAGGATCCCTGATGTACCTAACTAGTACAACGAGGCCAGACATCTTATATGTTGTAAGCAGATTGAGTCGTTATACGTCCAATCCAGGAGATGATCATTGGATAGCACTAGAAAGAGTACTAAGATATTTGAAGGGAATCTCTAATTTGGGAATACATTATTCTGGCCATCCGGCAGTCTTGGAAGGATTCAGTGATTCTAACTAGATTAGTGACTCGGATGACATGAAGGCTACGAGTGGTTATGTATTCACTCTAGCAGGTGGGGCCGTGTCGTGGAAGTCTTCTAAATAGACAATTCTTACACGGTCCACCATGGAGGCTGAATTGGTAGCTCTTGATTCAGCGGCTGTAGAGGCAGAATGGATTCGAGTTCTTTCTGACCTGCCTGTGCTGGAAAAGCCTATTCCAGCCATTTTGACCTACTGCGATAACCAAACTGTTCTGGTTAAGGCGAAGAGTAGGAAGGACAATATGAAGTCCTCAAAACACATAAAGAGACGACTTAAGTCAGTAAGGCATGCCAGAGAGACGGGTATTATTTCTGTAGAATACATCTAGTCTAAAAGGAACTTGGCAGATCCTTTCACTAAAGGATTGCGCGCAGAAGGCCATCCAAGCAACGTCTCAGGGAATGGGGCTCATACCCATATAAAGGCTCACATTGGTGGTAACCTATCCTAGGAGATCGGAGATCTCGTGAACTAGGCTCTAGGACAACAAACTGAGTGAGATTAGAGAGCACATCTAACGGGTCCCATTAGCTGTAGTGCTCTATCTGTATGGAAGCTTGAGCATTAGCTCTTAATGAACTCGAGGTCTATATGACTTATGCAATCGTCCTACAGAATTCCTAAAAGAGTTCACCTACGTGAGTGTGATTGTGAGGTCGCAATCAAAGAAAGATAAGGGTATACTTTCTTAAGCACTCATAACCAAGATACGGGGACATGACCGGAATGTCCCAACCCGAGAGGGAAAGGGCAAGCCGCCCAGTACAGAATGTAATTTGGGCAAAAATTCTCACACCAAGGCATTGGATCAAGGTGAAGTCCTCTTTTGTCTGTGCAGAGTCGTAGTCCTTGTCGCTAGGCTTTGGGTTCAAACCCGCAAGGTACCCATCATCGAACAGCTGTATATTAAACAAGACATTGGATATATTTTATCAATTGCTAAATTGGTGGGGACTGTTGTATATGTGAGGGCATTTTGGGAATTTCCCAATTGAGAAAATAAATAAAAAAAGGTGCCAGTGGGGCCCACCTATCGATGGGCCGATTGAGGAGATAAGGAGGAGACGAAATGTCTCCTCCCCACAGGCCGGTGCGGGCGGTTGCGATCCATCTAGATCTGGCGACTCTCTCGGGGCGACGGCGGCGGCCGGGTCATGGGGGGCGTTGGCGACGGAGGCGGCGTCGGCGCGGGCGTTTCGACGCCAGCCGCACCGCAGCCTGTCGTTCCCCTCTTCTCTCCACTCCGCTATAAAGCCCGGGCTTCTCCTCTCTCCGGTGAGTAGCGAAAACAGTGAGCTCTCTTCCCTTCCTCTCTATAATCTCCGTCGGCGATCCTTGGTCTTTGGGCTGTTGGCCGGTTCTCCGTGCTCCGCCGGCAGCCGAGGGACTTGACCATTGATTAGGGTTTTGATCTGAGCTTGGACTGGGAAAATCACTGCGAGATTTGGATTGTGATTTGAGTGTTATTGGCTGGAACGCTCTTGTGGTCTTGTGCGGCAACCTCTACCTCGACTTCCTCTTGGCTGCGGCTGAGACGGGAAGAAGGGCATTGTATCTCCGGCGACCATTTCCCTGCTCAGTTTGTGGGGTCATTGGTTTTCTGGGACAGCGCAAACGCGTTCTTTGCTCATTTTAGTCACTTCAGGTGATTTTGAGTATCACCCCTGTTGTGAGTATTCTGGTACTTGTTCTTTGGAATTCGGTGATATTCCCCTTATATCAGTGAGTCTTGTTAGAAGATAATTTGCAAAGATTGAATTCTGTGGGCTTTTAGCTCTGTGATGAAATGACATATTGCTGAGATTATATATGAATATGAGGGTAGATTTATTTTGAGCATTCAATTGAATCTGCTATGTTATTGTTCACTGGTATCAAAATCTGCTACCTGTTCTAGTTCTAATATCTGTGTGAGGTCTGCTTTGGTCATACCTGACCTCTGCCGAACCTTGTTAATTTGGACTGCAGCTAGTTTTGCTGTTATCTGGTCTGTGCCGAACTCTGTAAATCAATTGTTTACTCTGTTTGAATGGAAGATTGATTTGGCTCTGTCCAGTCAGTTTACTTTTGATCTATATGTCCTTGTCAATAGCAAGATTCAATTGTAGCTCAAGAGTTAATCTATAACTGTCATATATAATCAAGATTAGGCATTGTCATGGCGGTGATGGCCAAGATTAAATCTTGTGCAACTTGCCTTCGGAGAGCACTTAATATACTTCAATCTGTTGAACATATGCTGGATCTAATCATATATGTTAAGGCTTCAATGAGATTAGCATGTAGATTCTCATGTTTTCCTGTCGCCATGCTAATTTTGTACATATATGTGACATCTATGTTGAGCATATGTTACTTTTGCAATGACTTAATTGATTCGCATGCTAATATATTAGTGAAGTCATTTATATGCCTTGTTTATCATGCTTGGACTATTATAATTATTGTTGTAATTAAATTAAGAATTATGCTTATACCGCAATATTTACAACAGTTTGTCATCGCGCAATTCGAATCGATTCATTGATTAGGTACAACAAAGCTAGCTAGTAGACTGCTAATCTTCGACGTTATTATATACCATATGCATGTTCCTAGCTGCTTGATCGTGCAAAAATAGCACACCCGCAAGTGCACGGGTTGCCACTGAAATAGCGGCGAGTGTCGTGTTCTCCACAGGGACTAGACTAAGGCTACTGGTGCTCAGCTAAAGCTAGGTCAATCGAAACAGGGGACAACTAAACCTAAAACGTCTACCGAATCAGCCAAACGAACGATCTACAGAACGAACTCTAACTCGCATGGACAAAACGACGAACGACTAAACAAACGAACGAACTAAACAACGACGGGACGAACGACCGTACGAATGGACGTCGTACGACCGAACGAACAACACGACGAGAGACTACACGAACGACATGACGACTTAACGAACGAACACGACTACCGATCGTCAATCTAACTATCGACGATCGGTAGTCGAGAAGCACTGAGGGAGTCTAGAAAGAACGAGGTAGTCGAGAGTGAACGAGGGAGAAAACGGTCGACGGCTAACTAGACAACGACGGCACACGGCAAACACATGACTACGACAAACGCACGCACGACTTCGCTAACGACCAACCGCGCAAAGAAGAAAGGGGGAAGGTCGAGAAGCACAAGGGAGGATGTAGAAGCACTAGGTGGGACGAGACAGCAAGGGGAATGGAAACGGTCGCCGGCTCGCTAATCCGCGCAAACAAACACAAGGAGATCCATAGATACTAACACTGACAACTAACACTTATCACAACTGACAGACCTAAACAAACACTGAACACAGACACACACACTCAAGTCACTGACCTAACATCACATTAAGATTTGCACTGTTTCACAGCATGACCACAACTCATAATCGAAGATTAACATCCACAGTGCAATAGATCAACATCCACAATTCACCATCACACCCACATAGCACAATCTCAGAATAACAAGCACAGATCATAAAGCATCAATTAACAGGGCATTAACAGCAATCTATTTGAATGTTAATTGAAAACAGCAGAGAAAGGAAGGGAGAGGAATTTGGGGATGAACCGAAGTGAAGAGCTGTAGTAGAGGAAGCAGAGGATGGTGCGGCCGTCAATGAAGTGGAGCCGAGGACAGAGGGGTCGGTGAAGAAGAAGTAGTCGGAGCTCGCCGGCGATGTCGAGGACGTTGAGGTGGCGATGTAGATGTCAGCGGCGCTGTGAAGATGTTGATGAGGCTCGCCGCGGTCGGTGTCGATGGATTCGGCCGGATGTGGAGAAGGAGGAGAGGTGGCGGAGAAGTGGAGCTGGAGCGGCAGCCGGAGGTGGAAGAAATGGAAGTGGGGCGTCCGGAGTAGAGAAGAGAGGAGGGGAGAGCAAACCTGCGGCGCCAAAGAGGAGAAGTGGCAGCGCGGATCTGGTGGAGGAGAAGGGAGAGCAAGGCGCGCGGGTGCTGCGGAGGAGAGGAAGAGGAAGGGTGGCGGTGAGGAGCGGCGGATCTGGTGGAGTGGCGAGAAGGAGGAGAGATGGCGGTGTGGTGCGGGTGGCCAGAGAGAGAGCAGGCGGTGGAGTTGGGCGGCGCGGATGAGGGAGGCGGTGCGGTGGAAGGGCGAATGGAGACGGAGAAGGAGGCGGAGAAGGGGCGGCGCTCGCCGGAGGAGGGAGGCGCGAGCAGGCGGAATAGAGGGGGGCGGCGACGCTCTGTGGTGTCATGTAGGCTGAGATAGGTGGAGAAGGTGGCGGAGGAGAGGTGGCGCGGTGGCGATGCGGCCTGGCCTCGCCGCCGGCCGGATCTAGCGAAGGGAAGAGAGGAAGCAAATGGGTTAAGGAAGAAGAAGAAGTGCCAGGCTCCCCTTTCTCTGCTGGCGGCGCTGGAGGTTTTGAGGAGAGGAGGATTTTGGCGATTTGCGATTTAGTCCTCGTAAAATCTAGGGTTTACAACTAGGTCCTTCCCCCAATTGATTTCTTCTGTTCTGGCCCTCCGGAAGTCCGATTTCTTCGCGAAAAGATCCTACGCGTATGTGACGATGCGCACATTTGTATAGAGCAGTCCCAAAAGTCTAGATTTGTCGTTTATGCGCCTCAATCGCGCCGGCCTGCAGAAAAATAATGAAAAATGTAAAAAGGTCCATTTCGAGCAATTAAATATGGAAAAGCGTGTAAATGATGATAAATGGTCCCAAAATGCGAAGAATATGAGGGTAAAATAATGAGTAAATATATGCAAATATGACGCATGTCACTAGCTCGTTTTTTGTACTAGCCAGCCAGCTGCTAACTTGTCGTGTGCACATACTCGCGCGCGAAAGCTGGCTAGCTCAGTAGCTAGTCCAAGTCTGAAACTGAAAGCCCCAAAGTCGAGCCGATCTGTATGGCTTCTTAACATGCACAAGCAGTCCAAATCGAACCGATCTCGACCTGCCATTTGTGCGTGTATATATATCGCTGAAATGGTACATCATCGTGTCAGAGCAATATGATTTTAAATACACAAATTTAATATAAAATCAGGTACATTTTTTTGAAATATCAATTTTAGGGTATATATCTATCTATAACAATTCAAATGAAACGTATACCTTTGAAAAAATATACTCGAATTCAAAGTTTTGAATGAATTTAAACTACATGCTTTGCTGATTGATATATAATCAGCACATACCTACAATCAAATTATCATTAAGAAAAGCAACTTCAATTCGAATTTCAGTTCAAAATTGTTTAAACTAGTTAGTAAACTAGTTAAACTCCACATCCAAAAAATTCCAAAAGTTTTCACACATGATACATAGTGGAAATACCTATTTTAGATCTACTGCCCAAACACCATAGTGTCCCATTAATTATACTATATATATGTATGTATATGTATTTATATATGTATAGGTATATATATGTAAAAGTCCACATTACAACTCTTAACTATGTCTAGAGTCCATTTTTCAACCTCTAACTTGAAAATCATGTAAAACACAACCTTTAACTCTCAAAACTGGTGCAAAATACCACTTGCACAAAAACCACGATGGTTTTGGTTGACATGGCATCCAAGTGGCATCCTGTCACACATAAATTGTATATTTAAAAGCAGGATCTCACTTGTCATACTCTAATATTTCTTCTTCATCCTTTCTCCTACCACGGCGTACTATTTTCACTTGGCTCCTCCATCATCTCTCCCTCCCATGATCTCCCATGTCACACTTTGCTGCTAGAACCCGTCGGCACCGAGAAGCACTAGAGGCCCTCCTCTCCTCCCTACACATCTCTTGTCCTCTCTCCTCTTCTCCCTACCCAAGAGCAAGCGATCGCAATCGCATCATTGCTCCTGCTTAGTCTCCAACATACCCACAACACTCAATCTCCCTCTCTGATGAGTCTCTCTTGAAACCACTCATGCCAATGTGTGTTCCACATCTCCCTCGTTCATATCAACAAATTAAATTTAATACTTTGCTTTTAGCCGATGGCAATAAGCATTCTTCTTCTTCAGCCCGATGGGATTTGCCACTGTCGTACGTCATCTATGGTGAGTCTCCACTTAATTTCTCGACATGATAGCTTCTCATATTGGTGAGATGTTGCCACGTAGGTGTCAACTTAGCCAAAACCATGGTGGTTTTAGGCAAGAGGTGTGTTTTACATTGGTTTTGAGAGTTAAGGGTTGTGTTTTAGATGGTTCCAGATTAAAAGGTTCAAAAATGGACTTGGGTCATAGTTAAAGGTTGTAGTGTGGACTTTTTCCTATATACTAGTTGAATGTCCCTACTTTGTTATGAATAAAAAAATCATATTATTCCAGTACATTTAGTTGATATTGTCGGGATCGGTCTATCCGGCTATGTGCTCGGCCGCGTTGTGGCTCCGCACCCTCAGCTCTGCCACGTACCCAGTAGAGGTCTGTTGTTTTTTCTTATTGGAGAATTTTTACGACGGTGAAATTTATATTTTTTTCAGTAGATTGCTTTTTTGCAAAATTTTTAGGGAGGTGCAAATTAAAAAGGGTTGAGAGGGGTAGATGAACCACCACCACCAACAACTCCCTTTTTTAAGTAAAAAGATATATATGCATGCATGGACTGTATATGCATGTTGTGGCTTGTTCTTACTTGGCTTCTCTTCCATCGCAAGGCAAGCTCATACATCTTTGCAATCATATACTTAGTTCTTTTCGGTTTATGGCTTCTCTTGAACAAACAAAAGAATGGCTTCTTCATCATCTTTTTGAAGTGACTTATTGGGATAACTTTTTTGAAACTGCTTATCGAGATAGCTTATCAGTATTCTATTTGTTTGCATAAACGCTCGCAAACATCATCAACCACAATCACAAGGTATAAGTCGCAGTAAAAAAAAAAGAACCCTCCTATAGTCCACGGCGAGCTGTGCATGCCTGCCCATGATTAATTACCTAACAAGGACCTAATTAATCAGAGTTTTAGGCCTAACTAATTAACCACCTTCAGAAAGAGAGAGAGAGAGAGAGAGAGAGAGAGAGAGAGAGAGAGTGAGTGAGTGAGTGAGATAAAGACAGGCAGTTGGCGGCGCCTTTCATTTTTGAGGTCATCAATACTGAATTGCTATGCAAAGATGCAGATCGATCAATTGCTATATGTAGTACAGTACTACTGCTACTAACTTTCCATCAGTATAGTATATGTGCATCTTGCTTTGCATGCACGCGCGTACGTGCCCGAAATTACCCAAGCATTAATTCATGCACACATGCATGCCCATCCATGCATGGGGATCGAGAAGGCACGAGGATGTGGTATGTGATCGACCAATGTGGTTGCATCGTTGGAGGAAGCAAGGCCAGAGGGCAGAGGAAGAGAGGAGGAAGACGGACGGACAAGAGAAAAAGGCCAGCAAGCTGGACCGGTACCGGCCACCAAACCACGTGGCTGGTCGACCAAATTATTGCCTACTCATCACTCCACTTCCACTCCCCACTTACTCGAATGGGGCTTCCCTATCCCCTCTCCCTATTTCCTCAATCTTAACCACTCAAATCTCATCCAATGACTAGTTTTTTTATATTTTCACCATTTTCTCATCCATCATAAATAATAAAAAATACAGAAAAAAATAAAATTTATTTTTTATTATAATTTTTTTACAGAAATTATAATTTTATTTTTTTCTTAAAAAAATTATAATAAAAAATAAATTTTATTTTTTTCTGTATTTTTTATTATTTATGATGGATGGGCAAATGGTGAAAATATATAAAAAACTAGCCATTGGATGAAATTGAGTGATTTAGATTGAGGGAATAGGGAGAGGGAGATGTAAAATTTTTGCTTTTTAGCCCAAAATTTGAAAGTTTTTTACATATGGACCCCTGGAGAAAAGTTTTGCAAAAATGGACCCTTCTCTCGACGCCAAAGCATATGGCGCCCAGGGTACATGGCACGGCATCATATGCTTTGGCGCCGTGAATTGACACGTCGGAGTCAGGGTGGCATAGCACGACGCCAAGGCCTACAGCGCCGTGATATGCACCTACGGCGCTAAAGGCCGTGGCGTCGTGTTCTGACTTAGCCAGTCAAACGTGGTCGCCGTGCCTTGCTGCAATCCACCTATCGCGGCGCCAAACATGCGAGCGCCGTATGTAGCTATCACGGCGCCATACCCATTGGCGTCGAGCTGTGTATATATGGTGCCAGGGTGTTTGGCGCCTTTGTTGGCGCCAAACAGTCTGGCGCCGTATATACACAGCTCGACGCCAAAGGGTATGGCGCCGTGTAAACTACACCTGACAAAAAACAGCAAAACAGCAAACTTTTTTGTAAAACATATGCACATACAGACATACACATACATTCACACATGAAACATCTGAAAACCTAAATAACAACATCGTATAACTATCAATAAGTCTCAAAATACCACATAACTATACAAAAGTCTCAAAATATGACATAAGTCTGAAAATATCACATGTCTATAAAAAAAGTCTCAAAACATCACTGCCTCTTGGCCTTCCCCTTGCCCTTGGCTAGAGCATCACACCCTGGAGTATACGTGCTCAGGGGACGAGCCGAACGACGAGGCCGCTGCGAAGCCTGAGTAGACGGTGCGTCAGGCATCTGCGACATCCCAATCTCGTCGTGGGTAGATGCCTCCTCGTCCTCGTGCTCCTCCTCGACGTCGTCACCCTGCTCCTCCTCGACGTCGTCACCCTGCTCCGCCTCATCGTCGTCATCGCCCTGACTAAAAGTTGGAGTGCGTGACGAGCTCCTCGTGGACTGGCGCCTGCCGACGTGTGATGACGACGCTGCATCGGCTGAGCGCTGGGAGGCCGGTGGTACGATCACATCTGAGCGTGCGTAGCAACCACACCGACCTGCCGCCCGACTGAGGCGACGTCGAAGTCTCTGCAAGTAATGATATGTCATAATTGCATACATGCTGAATCGATATAACCTAACGAATTATCTTCGTACCTGCAGGAAGTCCCTCAGGGGGTGGCTCTCGCTGTCCAGGTGGCCGAGAACCTCGTCGATCTCACGCACCGAGGTTTGGAGAGAAGTCCCCTAAAGAAATAAGTAAACATAAGTGCGAGATAAACGTATGGAACCAAAGTATTGCAAATATCATGCTTTCCGTACCACTCGATCGAGAATCGGAGCGGCCTCGACCACTGTGCCCTCCCTCGCACGCCTGTCGTACGCAGTGTCCTCGTCCTCGGACGAAGCGAGGTCCGCGTAGTCGACATCGGTCCACTGCTGCCTCAGCCTGTAGTGTGTGGCAGTGTGGTACCAGGACAAGTAACCCCGGAAGCTGGCGTTACTGTGGGGGGTACTGTCCGGCTCGCAGTTGTCCTCCATCTTCCTCCACCACTGCACGTACTGTCGGTGGTGATCAGCGAAGTCCGTCACCTTTCGTTGGCGGACCCTGTCGAACCTGTACATATAGCAGATGTCAACAATAGTTGTTAGTACGAACCAAAAGAATTTTAAATTGTTACTTACTTGTGCAACTCAACAGAAGTCGACATCCCCTCTGGGGGGAAGAACTGCACGAGGCCGAACTGCCGCGCAACTCTGTGGGGGAGGTGAATCTCCACGGCATAGAAGCAGATCAGCGGACACCTCATCCTCCAAATATGGGAGTCCCTGCGGCACATGGTGCTGAGCGGTAGCGCTAGAACCTGTGGCTCGGAGTAAGGCTCCCATGACACCTAGTAAGCGAACACACGATTAGCCATGTACAAAAACCAAGAACTGTAGAATAAATAAATGTAGTACCAATTCCTTACCATCGTGGGAGACAAAGTGTCAAACTCGTTGCTGAAATCCACGTACGCCCGCTGAGTAGTCGCGAACGGGACTGACACTGTATCCCACAGGTACGCAACAGTGGGGCCGAGGTCATCCACACCCAGTGGATGCCAAGGCTGCGTCTGGAACACTCGAGGGAGCCCCACTGGAATGCGTGTCCACATCCACACCTAGCAAGCGAACATACGGGCAGACACACGATTAGCCATGCACAAAAACAAAGAACTGTAGGAAAAATAAATGCATTACCACAAATAGACCCGATAGAGAAAATGCACTTGTCGACAAGTGCGGTCAAAGCTGCGGGGTTGAAGATCGGCATGCCCCGCCGTAATAGGTTAGCGACCGTGTGAAGCCCAGCACGGCGCAACAGTGGAGTATAGCGGTCGTCGTAGCGCATCAAGTGGAACCCATCATGGGTTCGAGGATGAAGTATGGGTATCTCCTGAAAATTGCTATAAAAGTTAGTTGCGTGACCATCAAGTTGAACACATGTACATTTCGACCACACACGTACCTGGCCGTCCTCCGTGAGCCTGCCGCGGTGCTCCCTCTCGTAGAACTCGTCTAGCAGCCGGTATCTCGCCATCCTGTGATAAATTTTAGAATTCAATGGTTAAGAAATATTCAAATAAGAAATTTATAAAACATGATTTATAAATAAAAATAATAATCAAATTGAATTATGAAATTGGAATCAACATGAATAATAATTGGAATCAAATTGATTTACCCTTGGTTAAATACATGTCAACAAAGATTAGTAAGTTAATTATGGTAAATAATTTAAATATTAGGTCACTAATATTAACTGTAAATACCGACATATATTTATCAAAGACATTATTGATATATATATATATATATATATATATATATATATATATATATATATATATATATATATATATATATATATATATATATATATATATATATATATATATATATATATATATATAACTTGGTGTAATTGACAATAAGTTGTCTTTGCCACTTGAATTAGAATGCAAATCTAAATTAGGGGTGGTGGTAAAAATATAATTTTGTAAATATAAACAATAATCAAAGCTACTAAGGGTTAGGTGGACATACAATCTTGCCCATGTTGACACGAAATCATCCTATTTGGTATATGAAACCCTAAAAACCTAAAACCGAACACAACCATGTATAAATAATAATCAAACCCTAAAACCTATCCAAATACACAGTACTTCTCTTACATTACGCAAATCCATTGCAAACGTAACCTAAAATCGCTCATAATTGAACTAATTTCATCTAGGGATTCAAATCTTGCCCTACGAAATTTACCTCAAATAATCCATATCTATTGCAAAAAAATCAAGGAATGGGAGAGAGTTTACCTTGCTTGCCCGATTTGGAAGCAAAATCACGAGATTAATCGGTGGATTTGAGAGGATTTAGAGGGGGAATAGAGGGGGGCGGCGGCGGTTTACTGTTAGAACAGAGGAGCAGTGAGGGGGAGCTGGGGGCCGGGGGACGCGCTCGGGCTTAAGTCCCGACGCACGGCACCACGGCCTTTAGCACTGTAGATGCATATCACGGCGCTGTGGGGCTTGGCGCCGTGCTATGCCACCCTGGCTCTGACGTGTCAATTCACGGCGCCAAAGCATATGACGCCGTGCCATGTACCCTGGGTGCCATATGCTTTGGCGCCGAGAGAAGGGTCCATTTTTGCAAAACTTTTTTTCAGGGGTCCATATGTAAAAAACTTTCAAATTTTGGGCTAAAAAGCAAAAATTTTACGAGGGAGATATTCCACTTACTCGCTTATAGATGCTTGCGTCATAGGTTTCACGTCTGCTTCCTCCCGTCACAAACACACTCCTTTTAGACACGTGGTCCCAAAATAGTAATTTGACTACTAATTATTATTATATATATATATATTTATTTATATGATCTAATAAAATTATAATATTATGAAAATGCTTTTTGAGATAAATCTACACATATAATTTTTATGAATCTAATATAAAATTTTAAAAAGATACTGATAGCCAAAGTTTCAAAGTTTGTTTGCTCGCATCCCAAAATATTATGCATTTGTGACAGGAGAGAATAGCTTGTATATAGTCAAATCTTCAATGTAACGGCGGTCAAAATCAATAAATTTTAGCCATGTATATAATTAGGACGGTTACATTGGATTGAAAAGGAATAACAGATTTGTTCCCTAAATATTTTGTATGAAAATTTTCTATTATGAATGGACCCTTGATTACTACTCGCTCTGTCCTACAATATTTGCTTGAGACACGTAAACAGGAGGCATAGAATTTAAATAATGTTTAATGGAATTATACCATACTTACCCTTATTAGATAGACATAATACTACATCTAATATGGACAAGTATGGTTTAATTCTATTAAATATTATTTAAATTTTATGTCTCCTTGTATGTGCACTAGACAAATATTGTGAATCATAGGGAGTATGTCACATTTTAAAAAACCAAACCTTTAAAAAGATAGGCAAAAAAAATTCTAAAAGTGAAGTAGAAATAATTTACTGATCATCACAAGCAACGCAATGTGCGCATCTAGCTGATCCAACCTCGCCCCAGTTCATTGCAAGTTGATCATCTTTCATGCATCTTTTCTACTCCTGTCTTTCTCATGCCCCTTTTGGAACGCGGGAATCTTTCGACATACACGTGGGAATTTACTGCACCTCCTTCATCCCCCACTCCCACCCACGTACCTTTGCCTCCTCATCCTGCACCACTCCACTTCACCGCATCTGACAACCACCACGGGAAAAATAGCGCAACTGTCGACGTTGTCCACTTCTCACATACGCTTCCCGAAGGAGCCATGGTGAATCTTCGAGTTGAAAATTGCAAGTTTGATTTGACAATTAAACCCATCCCCTTTCTTTTCTAAGTAAAAAATTAATTTCCATCTCTGAAATCCCTGGGATGAAAATTTTCAAACCTTGGATGAAAGCATGTCAGTTGGAAACTATCTAGTGAGCAACCCCCCATTAGCAATCAATTGGGTTTTTAAGCTGATAGGAACAAGTGTACAATGGTCTACTCTCTAGGCCATGGACCATGAGGTGGTAGGGTTGCAATTTTGTCAGAAGGATCAAAAGGTGAAAATTTTAATGGCAGGATAAAAAGGGACCGCAAATGTTAAGGAGTAAAAATCCAATGCTAGCTGCCAACACAATACGATCCATAGTCTATTGCGTTGATACTTATGACCTTTATTATATCCACAAAACTCAAAATAGTGAAAATACTAGGTATCATTTATAAGCAAGAATATTTGACCAAACTGGGGATCCGACCTATGGCCAGGTGGTAAAGATTGGCAGTTGCTCCCTCGCCCATTTCAGTTCGAGTTCTAGGACCAATTTGTATACCCATCGATTCCCTTCTTTAGTAAACCCTAGAGTCCCTGATCATTTTTAAAGTATTTAATATATGACATTTCAAGTATTGAAATTTCTAATATTGCACTTTTGACCATTTTTATTTATTTGTTTATTTATTTTTATGCCGGTAAAATTATAAAAACAATTATATTGGAGTATTTTTAATGGAAATCTAAAGTACTCTTGTGTGACCAACCTATGCATTTTTTTGTATATGCTAGTTGTTAAAGTTCACCAAGTTTAATTACGCATTTTAAATTGACATGTATTCATAAACGAAATTAGGAGTACTTAGTAAATTAAAAAAATCTCTCTAAAATAAATTCAAATAAATGGTAAGTTAACCAAGAAGGTACGTGAACTTTACTCGTTCTGTTTTGCATTGTTTTTCCGCTTCGTTTCTGCAAATGGCAATTCCGCAACACAAACGAGACCGACCTGGGCACGGAGCACCTCCCCGCTCACCACGGTAGCAGCGTGTGCCGAGCTGAGTGGGGGTGGAGGCCTTTCTCGCGAGCTCACCTCCTGTGGCGGTGGAGGCAGCCGTCCGGTGGGTCACCACCGTGAACATGTAGTTGCGTGCTTTGCTCCTCGATCGTCACTCTCAGTCGTTTCTGAGACAAACCAAAAATTTCAAAATTTCGAAATTCTCTGAAATTTGTTTGGATTTGAGTTTCTTTCCCAATTCGGCAATTCCCAAGCAATTTCTGCTTTCTTCTTCCTGTTTTCCGCCTTCATTTTGCGATTGGCGCCCTTCAACTTCCTGACCTCCTCCCTGTTCATCCATGCCAACCAGCCGAACTCAGTTCGCCGCCACCAGCCCACCACAGAACGTTCTCGCAGCTACCAAGCCAGTCAACGGCCACTGCCACATCTCCAACACACCAATCAATGCCCGTCCCTTTCACCACGACCACGCGGCCACCAGGCTTGCTACCATGGCCGTTGAAGCTTCTCGCTCGCCACCTCTGACACCCATGCGCCACCACCGCAACCGGCGAGCCACTGCTCCTACCACCTCCTAAGGTCTTTAAAGTTGTGCTAATCCTTCACTGAGCTTCCAATAGCGCTCAATTCCGGCGGCCCTCCTCGTAAGTGCTAGCACTGAGGAGACTTTGCATAATTTGACTAATGTGAGAGTATTCTGCAAGTATTGATTTATCATTATTTGTTTCTTACTTTGGTTAAGTATAAATCACTATTGTTCTGGACTGAATATTGTTAGATTTAGTTATTACTGCCATTACTATCATAGCACATCTCTGGTGTTTGTTTCTATTGTTGCCATAGCACCATTGCTGATATTGAAATTGTTCTTCATTCTGTTGTGTGCTTAAAATCTGGCAGTTGATTTTATTACTTTACTGAGGTAATTTTAGAATATCAAACTAGCAGAATACTAAGAAGTTAGTCATTTTGATATATGATTTGTTGACAAGAGTGAGAAGGCTAGGTTTTAACTTGAGCAACTCCTCAAACTGAGAGCAAAAGTCACTTCTTAATCTGTGCATTATGTTAATTACAAATGATCATGCTTGTGCTCAGTTTAGCATATTGTCCTTTGTCTTCATTACATTGTTCATGTTAAGAGATAATAGTTTGATTTCTATGTTATTATCATGTCTTTGGATATATGCTTTGCTATATATGCGCTTGGTTTTCTGGATTGTTGAAATTAATGCGGTTTTAGCATGAATTTAGATTTAATTCCAGTAAAATATAATTGTTTTAAAGCATAATTCCACTAGCATTTAAATGACAAAATCAATATATAGATATTCCCAAGTCATTTAAATAGTATATTGTGCTTAGAACATAGAACATGTGGGATATCAAACTGAACCCACAAAATCCTTTTGTAATATCTTCCAATGCTAGAACAATGTAGATTAATTGAAATTTCAACTAGCACAACATATATGTAAAGATAAAGTAGAAATGAAACACTGTAATATGAATGCGATTTATTTGAAGTAAATAGTTTCGATATCTATCTCTAGTTCATTGTTAAGTTTACTACTACTTGCCTTTAGATAATTGATAAGGTAGTCTAGAGTTCAAAGCCTACTGATAGAGAATTTTTCACATAAATACATGATCATTTTCCAAATTCACCAAGAATTGGCTCAAGAATTGCTCACTTTTATTATCTTTTGAAGATGTCGTCCGTTCATTCTTCAACATCGTCACCGAATGCATATAATGCACCGTCCTTTAGCAAAACCTGAAAAGGAAGAGGACTATCGAAAAAGCCCGGGGGCCGATTTACCATCACAGATGTCGATGCATCTAGGACCCCTCTTAATCCTCGCCGAGTAGTGTTCGTATTCCAGAGAATAGTTGGAATAGTTGCACGGGAACAGATTGAGATCACATTCATTTCATGGAAGAATGTGACTGAAGATAGAAAAAGTCAGCTGTTGAAAGAAGTTTTTTGATCGTTCGAGATCCTAGAAGAACACCAACCCTCCATGCGACGACATGCGTTGCTAGCAATGTGCAAAGCTTCGAAGAACTTCAAGAGCCTGCTTCTCAAGCAATACTGAAGAAGGATCTGATGCCCTTCAACAAGTATCCATTCCTAGAACCACAATGGCAAGAGTTTGGGGCGATGCAGACGACAGATAATTTTTTGGGTGAAAGTGTAGAGTATAGGGCCCTCTAGGCAAAAACCACGCACCTCCATAGACTCGGCACCACTGGGTATGCGAGTAAAATCCCACAATGGAGGCAGGAGGTTGAGTAGGAAATCCTCTAGGAGACAACCCCACCATTTGTTGGGATCCTTGATGAGCATGCCTGAAACTAGATAAGAGTGAGGTCATCTACTGTGTCGTCAGGGGCCATCTCCCTTCGAAACCCTACAGACAAGGACGTGTCCTACCGCTTGGAAGCGCTGAGTGTAGAATCTTCCCAAGTCTCATTTGAGGCAGTTAGGTAGAGAGATTTACTCTCTGTAGCTTTGGAAAATAAGGAGCACCCAGGTCGCACGAGAGGCCTTGATCTTTATATTCCTTGAAAATATGGCTTCCTAGAGAACTCTGAAACATACCGGAGTAGGAAGAGAGCCAAAGCACGAGGAACAGCTAAGAGAGGACATTATGGTAAAAATCAAAGATGAGATGCAAAGGTTGGTCAGTGATGAGATGCAAAGGTATGGGGAAAATGAGCAGGAAGCCCTTGCTGGTCCTATGCTAGGCAGCCCCCAACCGTTGTAGTAGCTGCGTGTCCAAGCCTACCTCAGAAAGTGACCATCGATTTCCTGTTGATGACACATTGGTAATAATTATTATCTCTGGAATACTCGATCCATTGATAGGCCTATTGGAGTAGCTAATTTTGTATCATTATGTAGGTGGCTGCGAAGTGCAAGCTCCAAGTGAGATATACCTCCATTGCCCTGTGCACTGCTTGGGGCCAGGCATATCCATCCAGGCCCGGGCCTTGGTGCAAAGTATATCTCTAGTGCCAGATTTTGTAAAAGTGAATGTGGATGGTGTCCATGCAAATTTCAAGGTCATCCCGCTGCAGATGCCCCCCAACGACGAGGTCATGACTCTAAGGCAAGCCATTGGATCATTCATCCAATGTCCTAAGAGGGACAGCTGCCTAGAGGCTCCTGCATTTGTGGCAAGTCCATGAGAGCCGTATGCATTGGTGCGAAGTCCACTCGAGCTATTTGCACTGGTGCCAAGTCCACGAGAGCCATCTACACCGGTGTAAAGTCCACTCGAGTTACCTGCACCGGTGTTAAGTCCACTCGAGCTACCTACACCGGTGCCAACACTACCTACACAGACGCAGCAAGGGCATGGTTCATCTACATCTTGTGCCTGGTCGACTATCGTGAAGTCGACCTACAGTCGAGGTTGCAAGGGAAAACCAAAGAATACAGATGATGAGATCCCCTACTTGCCATTGGATCAAAAATTCATGCAAGGCGAGCCATTGGTCATTCCGAAAGAGCACATGCTAACTCTAGGACTACGTCGCCAGAGATTGCATATGTATTACTTTGAATAGGCCAACAAACTGGAGGAACAACGGCGCTCGGGTGTCAACGTCAAGTTCATGCCGTATCATCTGCAACACAATATTTATGATTGTATCTTCATGGTGACATTCGAGGACTTACTCTTTTGCTTCACACTCGACGTCCTTGATGCCTCACTCATTCGATGCTGGATACTGTAAGTGTGTACAATCACGGTATACGTTTGTGTAATGCCGATAAATGTCATATATAACTCATTACTTTTAAGTGTGTGTGTGTGTGTGTATCTATAGATACATGATGAGTGAAGCTAGATTAACGAAATCACCAATTGGTTTCCTCGACCCACGCTTAGTCACCATAGATATCATCAAGGAGGATGCACCCTTCATCGAGAATTACATTACGAAGGCATTGAAAGGTCATCGCAATAAGAAATTCATACTTATACTCTACAACCAGGGGTAAGTACTACAATAGTGGATATACTTGTTAATTGTACTTTATAAGCAACACAAACTTAGGTTTAATGACCATGACATACCTGTGTAGGTTCCACTGGATTCTAATTGTAATTATACGAAAATAGAATAGGGTAATATATCTTGATTCCCTAAATAAGAACAAAATCGACTACATAGTTGTCCAAAAAGTAATCGATAGGTAAACATATTTTCTCTATAGATAACTCTATTGTAGTTTTTTCCTTTCTTCTTAATGACTAAGGCTAAATTTTTGGAATTATGTAAGTTGTTCATCACATACGTTGCAAAAGTACAGAAATCTAAGGGAGGGATCGATGCCCTCAACACGTTCTAGATTTTCCGGTATTCGCTAGTACACATTAGTCCTATACAACACTTTGTAGTAATGCCTCTCGAACTAACAAATTCTATTTTTGCAGTGCCACCAGCAGCTGCTGGGCAACAACACCTGTGGATTCTACGTTTACCACAACATGCAACTACTCATCGGTTCCATGAAGAATAATCCTAAGGTTTGTCAATCTTGAAATAATTATTTCATACTTACCAATTTTTATATGTATGCATGACATTGATCTTCATAATGATAGTTCTGTCTATCACTACAACTCCGTTAGAACAGGCTGACCTCAAACAGATTCCAGGATAGTGTGCGTACTTCTTAATGTCTAAAGTCACAAAAGAAAAATGGAGAGTTCCATAATGTAGAATGAATTTCACTAGGATAAGATTGAGCTTAATTGTTCTTGTGTATATTTGTAATTCATTTCTGTTAATTGATTTGTGAAATAGATATTCTTGTTTCTAAAATAAATGAATGTGAATTGGATGTATATATATTGTGTTGATCTGCTAGCCAACAAACAGAAATAGATTTATGAACATAAAAGAATATCACAGACGGTTATTAACACGTAGCCGTCTGTGCTAGTTGACTATCACAGATGATTTGTAGTAGAAACCGTCTATGATATATGGTTTATCACAAACAGTTTGTAGTAGAAACTGTATGTGATATTAATATATCACAAATGGTTTGTAGTTGAAACCGTCTGTGATAAATCATATATCACAAACGATTTCTACTACAAACCGTCTATGATAGTCGACTATCACAAACAGTTAGGATGGACCTTAAATTAAACATGTATTTGCATATAAAATAACAGCATTAAACATGTATTTGCATATAAGACAAACAATGGGCATATAACTAGAATCTTAAATTAAACATGTATTTGCATATAAAATAACAGCATGCAATTTGATAATTTAAAACAAAGTAATTTGCAGAAAATGTAGGTCCAACATGATCAAAGTATTGACTCGCCTGGCGCAGTTTACCGCGGTCTTGAGTTCACACGATGATTTCTCTTGAGCTTCTGGTATTTATCTTCACTTCGAGCTTACTCTTGCTGAGTCCACTAAATCTTCACGACCTCCAATTTCTATTTATGCGACAAACGACTGAATCCAAATGAAAGCAAATAACTCAAAAGATCCAAATAAATTCGAATAAACTCAACTTTTTGTTCTATTGTGAGTTAATGGGTGATTTGGGTGATTTGAGACAAGGCCGGTGGTAGAAAACGATAACTCAATCTTTTATTAACAGTTTCTCTTATTTATTTTTATATTTATCAAGGACGTGCCATGAGTTAGGATGGACCTATGAGTAAGTATCATTTTGTCGAGCGTTACTTTTCAGGGCATTTTGGCTTAGATTATTCATCATTTAGCAGTAAAAGTTTATCCTGGTTGCTAGGGTTAAAGACAATATTTTATGGCCTAACTTCGCGAATGGTTAATTTCTACATCATTCTCTAATGTGCAAGGTTTCATGATTTATTGTGTAGTAACTTTTATTTGTTAGGGTATCCTTCCATGTTCATTCCATGTGAGCATTTATCTATATTATAATCCCCATTGATTCTTTTAATTGATAAAGATTTACCCTAATTACTCAATTTACTAATTATGTCTTTGGTTAATAGCTAGGCTTTAGAACAATTATTCATAGCACATTAGTCACTAACATATGATATTTGATACATGATTTTATATTTAATAGTTCATTTGCATCCTAATAAATTTTTGAAATTTTATAAATTATTATTATTATTATTATTTTGGATTTTTGTTTGCCTTTTTCCTCCACTGGATGTGCTAGCAAAAATATGCAAAACCTACATCTAATATTGCGGCCAGAAGGACTCGAACCCGGGCAGGAGAAGTGGGAGTGCACACTGCTAGCCAGTGGAGCTCAGGGGTGTTACCTGACGGAAATGGGAAATAAAATTAATTGAAGGGTGCAGCAGAGGCGCAAAGCAGAGGAGGCTCGGGGCAGTGGTCGGGTGGCGGTGCCGGTGGCGAGGGGCGACCGAAGATGTGCGGGAGGGGGCCAAAATGGAGTGCCCGAGTTGCGGTGATGCCGAGGGGAGTGCTGGCGAGGTCCGGGAAGCTCGGTGGCGGGCCGGCGGCGAGCGGCGGCGACGGCTTGGGGAGGGGCTTCGGCGACAGCGGTGTACAGGCAGCGGGAGCCCCGGGTGAGGCCGGGGTTGCCTTCACGGTGAGCCGGAGAGGGTGAGGTGGCGGGGAATTGAGTTTTAAGGGCGTATCTCGGTGGTTTGGGTGTTGCCGAAGTCGGGGAAGGAGGGGCTCGCCGGCGGGATTTGAGTGCTTAAAAACCAAATTACTTTCAGGAATAGACTTAGGGGAGTGCGGCGATGCGAATGGGGGTTCCCCTGGGCTTTATAGATGGCAAATGCGACCGATTGCAGCGGAGGGTGTGGGCGCACGTTCGGCTGCCGGCGGCGACAGCGGGCGGCGGTGTCATCGGGCGGCGGGGATAAAGCCGTGCGGTACTGAGCTGCGCCCGTGTCGTGCGCCCCCGGGTCCCGCGGCTTTTGACCGAGTTTGCATGGTGGAGAAGGAGCGGAGCTCGGGCGTGCGGGAAGAAAAGACAGAGGAGGAGACCCGGACGTACGGGGAAGAAAGGAGGAGCTGTGCGGGGGGTCCGGCGCAAGGTGGAGCGGGGCCCAGCGGGCAGAGGGAAGGAGAGAACAGGCAGGGGCACGGGGTGGAGCTGGGCCGGGGTTATGGCCGGCCCGGCTTTCTTTTTCTTTTATTTTTAGTTTAGATTTTAATTTTCTAATATTTAAACATGTTTGTTTCCTCTTTAGCTTTTGGAACCTTCATCAAATTTTTCAGAAAAATCCCATAAACTCCAAATTCAAATAAAATTCATTGCAAAAATTAATTCAAAAACTTCACATTTCCAGATTTAAATTTTCAGGATGTTACACTGAGGGAGGGAGGGGGCGGTGGGGATGGCCGGATGGGGCGGCGCCGCGGCGGGGAGGGGGAGCGGGGGTCCCGGGGAGGGGGCGGAGGGGGAGGCGGAGGAGGCGGCGGGGGAGGCGGAGCCGGGGGAGGTGGAGGGAGGAAGGGGGCGGAGGGAGGAAGGGGGCGGCGGGGGAGGCGGAGGGGGCGGCGGGGGAGGCAACGGGGGAGGGGGAGTCGGGGGAGGCCGAGGGAGGGAGGGGGTGGCGGGGGAGCGCTCGGCCGCACGTGGGAGGGAGGGAGGGACTGAGGGAGGGAGGGGCGGCAGCGGAGCGCATGAGGGAGGGAGAGGATAGAGGGAGGGGGCCAGCGGGCGACGTGGCGTGCGTGGGAACGGTAGGCGGTGGGGGAAAAGGATGGAGGAGGGGGGCCGAACGGGGAAAAGAGATTTATGATGTGAAAAAAGCTGATAAAGTAAAGATTCTTCAGAATGCAACGTTCAGATTAACGTTCGAATGCAACGTTTAGAAAATAACGTTCAGATTAACGTTCGGATTTTATACTTATAAGTTCACTTCCTCCGCTCTGCATCTTCCCAGCATAATCGCATTGCTTCATTCTTCACTCCCTCCACTCTGCAATTTCTTCCGAGCATCACAGATTAACAAGCTCCATTTCTTCACTCCGCTTCACATTTCTTCACTGAGCATCTTATTTATTTCTTCTCATTTCACAAGTTTATTTCATATATTTTTTGCATTTGTACTCTTTATTTATTTATATATTTATTTATTACTTCTAATTTCACAAGCATATTTATTGTATTTATATTTCTTATTTATTAATTAATCACCATGTTACCAAGAAGCCGCAGTACCAGGGAGCAATCAAGTAGTATGCAGAGAAATCGAAGCTCGAAAAGGACAGTGGGACGACTTAGTGTAAGCTCTCGCCGTCGCTCTCCTAGTTCTCCTCCGACCCCCATTGATGCTCGTCGGCTCTCGCCAAGCATGGGAGACTACGGCATGGATGACCGTCATATGGACGGTACAGAGGGCTATGAGGAGTACCAGGGAGCAACGGGGACACCAGAATTCTCTCCCCCGTCCACGGACGCCAACATTGGCGGGTCTGCACGAAGGGCGGAATGCTGAAAGCACATGACCTGGAGCCAGGAAATCCGAGGCGGTGAAACGATAGATATCGCAACTTGTAATTATTGTAATGCTAAATTAAGTGCTCGTACAGCTGTAGGGACAGGACACTTGAACCGCCACAACAAAGCATGCTTACGTAAGATGGCGGCATAGGGCCGAGGGGGAGGAGGAGTACAAACACAGCTAAACTTCGAGGCCGATGGCTCTGTAAGTACTTGGGTATACAACCCGCTTAATGCACATGAGAAAATTGCTAGATATATAGTTTCAGAAGATCAGCCGATTAGGATGGGTGAAAGTCGCGCGTTCGAAAGAATGATCCAACGCGGATTTTGCCCACAGTACCAACATGTTAGTAGGAGGACTATTACATCCGATATTTTACGGATGTATCAAAAAGAACTGGTAGAGTTAGAACAACAATTCCAACAAGTTCAGTATTCTTTTGCCATAACCTCCGATATTTCGACATCATCCCACCAAAGAAGTGTATACCTTAGTGTTGTAGCTCATTATTTAGATGATAATTATAAACTAAACAAAAGAGTCATAGGATTTAAATTAATAAATGAATCACACACGGGAGAGGCAATTGCCGAGCGTATATTATATGTACTTGATGATTTTAAGATAGATAATAAAATTGCTTCTATAACTCTAGATAACGCATCGGCAAACACAACGGCTATATATGAACATCCTCACCCCAAGATTACAAACATATATTGGTGGTTATGTCCTCCACCAGAGATGTGTATGCCACATCTTGAATCTTGTTGTTTAAGATGGTATGCAAGTAATTGGTCTATATCTGAACAGTATCCGTGATGCTATTCGTTACCTTGCAAGTTCTCCACAAGTGGTAGCTAGGTTCGCGGAGTACTGTGCAGCTAATGGGAAAGAGCCAAGAAAATTTGGCCTTGACATGAAGGTGAGGTGGAACTCAACATATATCATGCTAAAAAAGATACAAGGTTACGAAAATATCATATCCGTTTTTGTCAATGCTAACTGTCAAAATAATGAATTGCTAGTTACTAATTCAGATTGGCAGGTTGCTAGTCATTTTCAATAGTTTTTAAAACCTTTTTATAAAGCAACAAAGGTTTTATCTGGTATTTATTATCCTACCTCTTGCTTAGTTATAGAGTTTATTTGGTTAATTGCAGAAAAATTGCTAAATCTAGGGACAATGCTATTTTAGGCCATGCCGTTGTAGCAATGGAAGAAAAATTTGTTAAATATTTTGGTTCTCTTTCACACTTGTATTGTTTTGCTATTATTTTTGATCCTACAAAAAAGTTGGCAGATTTACAGGAAGTTATGGAGGGGATAGGTGAATGTCTTGTCTTAGATTTTTCAGAAGCTTTTGAACATATCAAAAAGGAGCTTTTTCGTGTTTTTTGTTTGTATCATGATAAGTTTGCTAGTAGCGGAAGATCGGAGGCCTCACAGCAGACGCAACATGGGAAGACAAGCATTGGATCACACTTGTGGAAGAAACTAAAGGGCAAGTCTACTACTTCGTCCTCTCAGTCTCAGGCAGCCTCCAAGTGGAATTCTGTCTCGGAGTTGAACCACTATTTGGAGCATGATTTTGCAAACATTGATCCTGATCTTACTAATGGAAGCAAGATAGACTTGCTCGAGTGGTGGAAGAACAACAAACAGATCTTTCCTGTGCTGTCACATTTCGCACGGGATGTTCTCCTGGTGCCAGTATCCACTGTCTCTTCAAAAGCGACGTTCAGTACGGTAGGGAGAATAATAGAAGAGAGAAAATCATCCCTTACGCCCAGGATGGTGGAGGCAATCACATGTGCCAAAGACTGGGAATTAGCCAAAGAGCGATAACAACATCAACTGGAAGATCCCGAAATCATACAAGCGTATGTTGACCTAGACATTGCCGAGTAGATATTATCTACGCATGTTGTAATATTTTGTATATACATATATTGTTACTGTACTCTTTTCCTTACTTGGGAAACCCCACTCTGGGGCGTAAGGTTTTTAACGAGGCAGTAACATTGTATTTCTAAAATGTCAAAGAAATTCCACTTTTTCCTGAAATATTTATGTTGTTGCGTGCCCATGTTTTTATGCAATTAATTTAATTTCAACTAGTTTTAAACGAGGCGGGTACGAGAGAAAGGAAGATGATGACCGTCGCCACCGCCTTCACGTATAGTAATTTCGGGCTGGGTTTGGGCTGGCACGGCACGAACGCTGGCACGGTGGGCTTTGGGCCATGCTTGGGCCTGGCCGGAGACGACGTGGGCCGGTACGGCACGGCGAGATGACTGGGCCGAGCCGGCACGGCACGAAGCACGATGGGCCCGGGCCGTGCTGACACGGCACGGCCCAAGTCCCAGCTCTATGCACAACCGTGCGTGGCACATGTTTATCACCTTTATCTCCGATCCAAGAAAAAAAATGAGGGGATCCCAAGAACTAAGAGATCATGTGATTCCAACACAATTCAAGAACGGCAAGCTAGCTAGAAATTTAGATCATAGGCAGGCAAAATCAAGAACCACTAACAATCGATTGCCTCCCTCTCTAGCAAGAACCTGTCCGGGAACAACGCGAAAGAGCATTGAGAACACAGAAACTGAACTGAGCACAACATCAGAACTAAAGGGACTAAAATTGGAATAATGACATATGAAAACTGGACCACTTTCAATTCAAAAAGGAAAGACAGAAACTGCATGCAGTTTGAAGAAAAGAAAGGGGGGCAGAGAGACTAGAACACATGCATGGAGTAGCGAGTATAAGACATTATTTGAGAAGAAATAAAAAGGTAGAATAAAAGAAAAAATCAGAACATATGTGTTGTAATCACGTGAGTTTCCCGTTATATTTGAGTAAGTTGTACTAGATCAACTATATGTATAAATACATACGAAGCCACATATGTTCAATAGCCAATCAGAACTACAACACAAGCCACACATACCTACACATGGAAGATCCTTTTTTTTAGGTGAAGGTATTGAACCAACCACCATCATCACCACTGAAATATTTATAGAAATGAAGATAAAGATTAATAGTCAAACTTTTGAAAGGTTAACTGCAACATATTCTAGGACAACATCCATTTGAGAACATGTGCATATGGTTAGACCTTACTTATGACATGTATACATGTATAAGAAATGTGTGTTATCCATTATCACAGTACATCACCATTCACCAACATAAGCAACTTTAGTGCATCACATCTCGACATCCCTTGAGATCTACAATCTTTTTTTCCATGGGTTCAGGTTCGTTCTTTTTTCCAAGCAATTTGTAGAGTATAATTAGAATACACACCAAACTCATTTCATATGCACACACATGTGTATGCATAGGGTTTGACTCAGTTTTGGTTCACATCACGTAAATTTCGTATGTGACCAGCTACAGTTGGAACAGCAACACATAGGATCCCACTCCTTTCAAAACAGTCGTTGCCACCTACTTTTCCATGCCCACCTCCGCCTCCCCATCGGCAACCAGTAGTATATGTCAACTTAGCCTCTACCGCATCGTTCTCCCCCCTTCTAACAACAGTGGCATCCTTGTTCCTAGTGCCACCCCGAAATCCTACCTCCCTTTCCGAGTGAATGACACATCATCCAAGTTGGCACCACCTCCCTCGAGCCCATTACTACGTCCCCTAACTTTGGTGGCCCTCCTCCCCCGTGCCCAGTGCCCTCCTCCTCCCCCGAGCACACCACCTACCACGAGCCCGTCGCTGCCTCCCCTTACTCTAGTGGCCCTCCTCCCTCGCGCCCGGTGCCCTCCTTCTCCCCCAAGCACGCCGCCTCCCCCAAGCACGACATCGCCTCCTCCCCAAAGCCTGATGCCTCCTCCTCCCCCAAGCCCGGCACCACCTCCTCCCCCAAGCCCGACGCCCCTCCTCCCCGAGGCCACCGCCCCTCCTTCCCTGGCCTGAGCACACCGCCTCCTCACATTTGTGCTAGTATCTTTCTTTATCTATTCAATTCATGTTTCAAGGTCATGGTCTGGTATGCAGCGTACTGTTGGTGTACATTCAGTCAAACGTCTCCCTAATGGATGCCACTAGGGTTTGGTTCATCATCTGCATTTGAGCTTCAATGTAGAACTTATTGTGCCACATTGATGACCTATTTTTCCTAACAATTCTGGTTTAGTTGGCACATTAATTTTTGAAACATATTCCAAATTCACCAAATGATACAGTCAGCTCAACTTTGCTTACATATTAATTAATTGTTGTTTCAAAATGCTCAAGAATTGGCCCTACATAGTCTTAATTTAGCATTAAATTAGGCTTTTTAGTCAACCAGTGTAAAATCAAGCTAGCTAAACATTGATTCTTATTGTCATTTGTTACTGGCAAGCTGTTCATTAGTACTCTTTGTCCCTTTGTCACTTCTATTATCTTTTGAAGATATTGTCCACTCATTATTCATCATCATCACCTGATGCATGTGATGCACTATCCTCTAAAAAATCCAAGCGCCATGGAAGATAACTATCAAAAAGGCCTAAGGGCCGATTTACCATCATGGATGTCGATGCGTCTTGGACCCCTCTTAATCCTTGCTGAGCAGTGTTCACATTTTGGAGAATGGTCAGGATAGTTGCACGGGAATGGATTAAGTTCACGTGTGATTTGTGGAAGACCGTGAGCAAAGTTTAGAAAAATCAGCTGGTGATGGAAGTTTTTTATTATTCGAGATCTTGAAAGAGCACCAAGCCTCTATGCAACGACATGCATTGCTAGCGGTGTGCAAAGTATGGAAAAATTTTAAGAGCAGGCTTATCAAGCAATATGTGGAGAAGGATCTGACGCCCTTCCGGAAAAATCCGTTCCTAGAACTGCAATGGTAATAGTTTGTAGCAAATAAGATGATAGATAATTTTAGGAGTAAAAGTGGGTATGTAGGTAAAATCCCACAATGGATGAAAGAGGACGAGTAAGCAATCCTGCAGGAAGCCTCCCCACCATTTGGTGCACCCAAATTGGATAAGAGCAAGGTCATCAACCATGTCATTGGGGGCTATCTCCTTTTGAAACCCCATAGACGAGGAAGTGTCCCACCGCTTGGTAAAATATCAAACTACCTAGTTCATAATTACTATATAACTTCATAGGAAGTGAAATGACATGTCGGACTTTTGCAGGAAACGCTGAGTCTAGAATCTTCCCAAGGCTCATTCCAGGCAGTTAGGGAGAAAGATATACTCTCTGTGTCCCTGGGAAATAATGAGCACCTAGATTGCATGAGAGGCCTTGGTCTTCATATTCGTTAGAAACATAGTTTCTCAAAGGACTCGTACCAGAGTAGGAAGAGAGCTAAAGCCGAGCACGAGGCACGACTATGAGAGGAGATTAGGGCATCTCTTAGAGGCGAGATCATTGATGCCATTAGAGATGAGAAGCAAAGGTATAGGAAAAATTAGTTCGAAACCCCCGCTGCTCCTGTGCTAGCCAGCTCCCAACCATCAGAGTAGCTGCACGTCCAACCCTACCTCGAAAAGCAACAACATTTTTCTGTCGATGACATCCTACTAATAATTATTATCTCTGGAATGCTCGATCCATTGATAAGCCTATTGGAGTAGGTAATTTTGTATCGTTATGTAGGTGGCTACAACAGTGCATGCTCTAAGTGAGATATGCCTCCATTGCCCTGTGCGCTACTTGGGGCTAGGCGTATCCATCCGGTGCTAGGGTCGTGGTGCATGGTGTAACTCTAGCGTTAGGTTTTGCAAAAGTGAATGTGGATGGTGTTTATGCCAATTTCGAAGCTGTCCCACTATAGATGCCCAAATGATAAGGTCGTGACTTTAGTTCAAGCCATTGGAACATTCATCCAGTAGCCAAAGAGGGACATCTGTCTAGAGGCTCCTACACCGATGCCAAGTCCACAGGAGGTATCTAAACTGGTGCTAAGTCCACCATAGCTACCTACAACGGTGCCAAGTCCACTGAAACTATCCGCGCTTGTGTCAAGTTCACCGGAGCTACCTGCATTGTTACCAAGTCAACTGGAGCTATCTGTGGGTGATATCTCATGAATCATAAATGGTTTCAACAATAACCCATCTGTGATAGTTTAATATTACAGATAGTTTGTAGTTGAAACCTTCTGTATTCATGAGATATCACATATGGTTACTACTACAAACTGTCTGTGATAGTCAACTATCATTGATGGTTATGAGTTAATAATCGTCTTGTTCCTTGAATAATACCATTAATATTTATTAGCAAGTATGTGACTTGACTGTGAAACTCTATATTTTAGCGATAATTATTCTTAAACGATCCCTAGTCGAAAATATATAAGGACACATCTAAATAGACTAGCATATGTATTGGTTGATGACCATGTTTGATGGGTCATAGATATAGAAATATCAAACCAATAATATGGACACATGTTAATGAACACGGGGTTGGATCAACCCACCATGAGACACTGCGAGAATGTTCCATTCATACATGTCATTAGTTGGTCTTGTTTATAATGCGTATGCTATGTTCTTAGACTTAAGGTTGTTGCACATACTCTGATGCATAGTGACTAACTTAGGGGTTGTCAAACGGTACTCCGTAACTGGGTAGCTATAAAGGTATGTTTTGGGTTTTGTCATGATGCATGCATCGAGGCATGGTCGATCAAGATAGGATTTGCCTCTCCATGCAATGGGAGAGATATATGTAGGCCCCTCAAGTGATTGTATTCCAAAAATACATAGCCATGCTACTCCGATTAAAGAGTTAATTGTAGTCATGGAATTTAAGTCACGTGATCGAGAAAGAGTGGTCAAGCTTACCAACAAGGATGGCACATACTCGTCTTGAGCTTGATCGATGTCGTGAGGCAAAGGGAAATGCATATAAGTTTTGTTGAGGTTCGTCCGATATGATCTCTATGTATGCTTGGGAGTCAGTATTTCTTGCTAGGGGCCGCTACCGATTGGTGGACAAGTAAGAGTATTTGGGCCATGTCTATGTGTATGTGAACCTATAGGGTCACCCACTTAAAGGGCTAGAATATAATTTGGATGGTGATCTAAATTCTTGTGGGCCACGAGTTCCGAATGGGCCTCAAGTTGGAGGCCCATCATGGATGCCTATATATAGAGGGGCGGTGGCATAGGGTTTGCTAGAATTTGGAATTCTTAAAACCCTAGTTGTTGTGGTTACAGACCAAACAGTATAGAGTGGTAGTGGAGATGTTAGGAGAGCAATGCTTGGAGGCTTCCCCATGGCCTGGATGGTATATATATTCACATGGGGAGCATTTTACAGTTATGACCTTACACCCAAGTATCCCTCTCAAGGGCAGTTATGTCATTATACATATCCCATTTTGGGCTTTACAACCTTTTAACAAGCCGGCTAGGATTAGTTGGGGGCCACCCCTACAACAGGAGCCTCTCATGGTGAAGGGCTTCACAGGCCGAAGCCATGTTGCCGAGTCCTTTGGCCCCACTCCGTCCCTGCGACCTATGACGTTCTAAGATGTTTGACAAAACTGGATCTTGCTGGCGCAGCGTGTCCTAATGGCATGGACACGGGGTGGAAGTTGCTGCTCCGAAGGCGTCCTCCAGCTGCGAGGTGTACGCCCCGAATGGAACCGGTCCTTCGACTCAGGGACGCGGGGTCGAAGCGGGCTCCGGAGTCGTCGTGCAAGCTCGAAGTGGCGGTGGGCTCTGACGTTGCGCACCTCTGATGGTGAGTGAAAGTCAGAGTCGTTCCGTAGAGGCAAAGTCGGTGCCAACGTCGCCGCCGGAGTGAATGGCTAGTGGCCCACCGCCAATGCATTGATGGCCCTGAAAACCGCGCCGTCCCCTGGTGCGCGACGGGAGTTGTACCATATCAGGCGGCCGTACGATAGCAGTGGTGCGCTCTAAGAGACCATGTGGTTGTGATCCCATGTTTGTGATGAGTAATTGATGCGTGTTCGGGAAAGTTTGAGTTTGGTTTGAGTGGTTCGAGCTAGGGGTGGAAAAAAGCTCGTTAGTGGGGCTCGTTGGCTCGGTTCAAAATTGCTTCAATTATACTTGTAAATTGGTTAAACATTAAAATGAGTTGATTTCAAATGAATTTGAATTTTGCTCAAGCTCGGCTCGGCTCATTAGGTCGTTTCTAAAAATACTTTTAAATTATATGTAAAATGATATTAAATCAAACTATGTCATTTTTAGAAAAAGCTCGATAAGACGATGAGTTGGCTCGATATCCACCCCTAGTTCGAGCCATGTCGTTGCATGGTGTAGTCGACTTCGGTCGGACCTTGTCGAACTAGGTCGAACATGCTTAAGTCGTTTATTTTTCGTTTCAATCGGTTTGGGCTTTGAGTATTTCTTCTAATGCTAATATATGATTATAGTATGTCGAGCGGTGCTATGTGATTTATTTCTTATCTGTGATGGCTGCAGGACTTTTGAGGCGAGGTCGTGGCGAGGCACGGATGACCGGACTAGGCACAGGCGGTGCTGAGGTCGGAGCGGTCAGGATGTGCCGAAGACGGCGAGGACTCGAAGTGGTTGCGAGGCTTGGGCAGCAAGAAATGAGGAAGCTTCCCGGAAGGTGCAGGAGGGGCGTTTTAGTAAATACGCAAGGCTGCACAAAAGGAAGCGGATGCGGTTCGGGTTAATGGATAAAGCACAGAGTTGGTGGAGTTATCGGGTAAAGTGCATATGTGAACCCGGTAGTGGAGGCTATAAATAGAGAGGGTGTTCTCTAGTAGCCTTCATGAAATGAGAGTATGATTTAGAGAAATGGCTTGAGAGAGTGGGTGTGAGAGTTTTTTTGTTTATTTCTCTCCATGTATGCATGAGATGTGAGAGTTGTAGGTAGCAGTAGTGCCTTCTTATTCTCTTTTGTGTGTGTGCTTCTCTCTTGAGGATTTGGGTTGAGAAGGCTGTAAAACAACTCTTTGTAATCGCGTATCTCTCCATATCAATTTCAATATGAGAGATTTTGTTTGAGTTGGTCTGGCTATCTATCTTCTCTTTGAGTCTTTCTTTTGGTTGTTGATTGTTTTGTTTCTCTCTTTTTGTTTCTTCCTGTGCCGACAAGGAGCTCTATATTTTCTGCTGCAGTCACAGCTTTCGTTCCCTTCTCTAACTCTCTAGCAAATCAGCTCTCTCTCTGAATTTTCTTCTTGATTTTTTGGTTTTTAGCTCTATTCTTTTACTTGAAAGAGAGATGCAGACAAAGGATTTTGATCATAGTTTTTATCTCGGCTGAGATGCTTCTAGTTTCCAACTCCTCAAGATTTATGGCCTATCGATCGGACTCTTTTTCTTTTAGCCATCCATAAGCGTTCGTTTATGTATAACTATTCTACCATCTGGCTGCTGTGCTGATTATTTTCAAGAGACAAAATCCCATCGATTGGCAGTCCTTTTTACCGAAGAAAGTGGACGATTTTTCTTTGGAATGCCCCTGCCATTTTTGTTTTTCTTCTCTGCCGTGCCTTTCAGCTTTCTCTTTTATTTTATTTTGCTTTAGCAGTAGTTAAAGTATTCAAATCGTTGCTTTCTTCTATCGGTAGCATGTTGGCCTTTGTTCTCAAGCTCATTTCAGTTGAGTTTTGTTTTGCAGTATTAGTGTGCTCTCGGGTCTGCAATCATCTCTTTTGTTGTCAGTCTTTGGTCGGCTAAAGTGTTCAGTATTTACAGCAGTTTGGATGTTCTCAGATTTCAGCCAAGACACTATGTTTGGCTGCAGTTGTTTTGCTATTTTGTTCGGCTGAGACAAGAGCTCAAATCTGAACCAAGCAGTGCTCATATTTCCTTTTCAGTCCAGCAGCAGCTCAAGGTTTAAGTCTTCAAAATTGATTGCCTTTTTCTTGGTTAGCTCGGCTGCTAGACCACTATTAATTTGGTACTGTGTTAGTCCGACTGCTGCTCTTGGCATTAAGCTTGGTCTTGTGTTTGGTCAGTTGCACTTCCAGAGAGCTTATGTCGTCTACTTCATAGCTTTTCATAGCTATCGAAGAGTCGAGATTTTTGTGAATCTTTGGGGCATTTTTAAAGACACCATTCACCCCCCTCTGTTGCCATTTTGGTCCAACACGCTCGCTCCTGAGTGGGCGGATGTGTGGCGAGAAAAGATTGGCGCGGCGTGGGTTTTAAGGCGTTGTGGTCACATGCCATTGTGACACTTCTCCTCCCGCTGGTTGAACTTCCAAGCTGAGGGGGAATGGGTATATATACGCTGCTAGTGCCGTAGCGTCGTCGTCGTTGCCTGCGGTCTGTAGCTGGGTACGGCTGAAATGATGTTGTTCCCCAAAAATGGGCCTCTTCAGTTCATCCACATTCTGCGATGGCGCTGTTTCATGGCGGACATGGCGCCAACAGCGCGATTTAGAGAATGTTGATGAACTGAAGGAGGCCTATTTTTGGGTACTTGGTCAAGGCTTATCGTCGATAACTGGTCGTGCTTCCTGCTCGCGCGCTGTGTTCCTGCATGTGGCACGTATCCGGACACGGCTAGGGTGATCTTGCCCTCAGAAATAGGTCTGCTTCAGTTCATGTGTGCTCTGATAACTGAGAGCGGTGATGAACTGATGGAGGCCTATTTATGAGAGTTCGGTCAAACCCTATCGCAGATGACCGGTCACGCTTCCCAATTGAGGGGAACGCGGATGGTTGGATCCCCGCCGGTTGGGACTGCGGGGTCATCGCATAGACTTCAAAGTCGAGGTGGCCTCCGGCGTCGCTGCAGGGACTCTATCGGAGCAGGCTCTGGGGTCTTCGTGTGGACTGGAGATCGGAGGGCCACGCAGTATCCCGTGGCTCGCGGGTGGTGCTTTAATGGCATTGTGGATTACACCGGTGTTTGCACGTCTCCGGATCCCACCTGTCAGAGGCGTTCTATCAAGATGAAGTCAAGTCTGCATCCGACCTCACTCCATGGATATTATTTGTGAAATGTTAATTGCTTAAAGTGAAATATTTAGAATGTTAGAAGCAGGATACGATGCTGCCCCTCGTGTGCGAGGCCGAGTCGGAGGTCCGACTAGACTCCATGGACGTGGGGTCGGAGCAGGCACTGGAGTCATTCCGCAGGTTCGAAGTCGAGGTGGTCTTCAGGTTCGTCGTGTAGACTCGTAGTCAAGGCGCAGCCAGGTGGCTCAACGATGTTGCTTTTTTACGCCCATAGCGCGATGCGTTCCATCGCTGAGTCGAAGTTGGTGGCGGAACCGCCTCACGGGGTTGAAGTTGAAGTCGAAGTCAGAGTCGCTCCGCGGAGGCGGAGTCCACACCGAAGTCGACGTTAGAGTGACTGGTTAATGGCCTGCTGACATTGCATTGATGGCCCCGAGAATCGTACCAACCACTGACGCGCGTTGGAAGGTGGGCCACGTCGTGCAACCTGCATTCATTCCCGCGAACGCATGGTAGGACATGGTTGGCGCGTCGTGCGTTGTCAGGCTACCACACGACCGCGGTCGTGCGTTCGTTTCTGACAGGGCGGGATGTGCGTGGGCAGCTGCGCCACTTCGGCTTCCACCGGTTACGCTTCCCAATCGTGGGTGATGCGAGTGGTTCGTCTTCCGTCGGTTACGCTTACCGGCGATGTGGGAGGTAAAGGGACTTTAAATACCCATTCTGGCACCACGCCGGCGCTCTCCTTCGCATACCTCCTGGTCCCTTGCTTTCTTGCACCTTGTGCTCTTGCCTCCTTTGCCATCGCGTCGTACCTGTCGCCGTTTAGCTCTCAGAGAACAATGTCCTGTAGCGAAGAACGTGCTCATTGGGCCGGTGGTAGTGCCTCATCCCGGTGGTCACCGCCGATCGAGGAGGAGTACATGCTAGAAGGGTGCGAGCCATCGCTGGTGAACAAGCGGTGGGTGGCGGAAGAGAAGATGGAGGGTCCTTGCTCCTGCGTCTTGGGCCCGACTCTTGCGACGGAGGAGATGATTCGAACTTTGTTGCGCGAGGGGAAGCTGTTGGACCGCCGTGAGGTGCGCCTACCTACCAGCGACGAGACGGAGCCACACTCGGAGAAGTCGGAGGCGATCGTCTTCGTCGCGTACTTTGACGTCGGCCTTCGGATTCCAGTGGCCCTGATCGTCGGTGACATATTGCGGACCTTCGGGCTGGAGCTGGAGCAATTGACTTCGAACGCGATAGCCCACCTGGCTGTTTACAGCTGGGCACTACGGACGGAGGCATGTTGGCCTAGCTCCTCGCTGTTCGCGTTCCTCCATGACGCACAATGCTAGCCGAAAAGGCTGGAAGGTGGGGTGTTCTCCAACTTCGGTAGCGTCAACTGCGTTCTGCGGCCCCAGTGCTCATAGATCTTCCCTGCCAATTCTACCCGGACGAAGTGGGAGGCGAACTGGATGAAGCGGTGGTTCTACCTCTGTGTGGCGAGTGGGAGCAGCCTCGAGTGCACGGGCCGGCCAATATTGTTCAACACCTCGCCGGGTGTGACGATCGACAACGAGGACAGGCGGAGGGCCTGGAGACTCGTGGGGATCACTCTTCAGTTCAACATGCACGACCTCGCTGAGGAGTTTGTCATGTGTGGCGTGACACCACTTGCCGATGGGTGGCGTCTCCAGTCTGAAGGCCTCTGGCACGACGGTGTTCGACCGTCCTTATCGTCGCTGCTGAGGCCCTCCAATCCTCATAAGTTTTTGAATAGGAGGTTTTTTCTTTTTTTTGACTCCGCCACGCCTTTCCCTGTAGGGCTTGTCCTGGAAGACGCGGAGCGTGCGGTGGTCGTGTTCTTCGGACTGTATGCGGCCAAGGAACACGACCTGCGTGTAACCGCAACCGAGGCGGCGAAGCTAGGTGGATAAACAGGGTGTGCGAAGTCCTGGGCATTCCTATGCCAGAGTGTGCCATTCCCAATCCTGGCCAGACTCGCCACCGCGACGGTGATGGCAAGGGGAAGAGGTCGTCCTCCCGGTGGATGGCCCGGTCCCCCATGGTCGTACCCCATCCGGCAGCCGCCGCTCCTGTCGGTTCTGCCAGATCTGAGGGGGCGACGGCCACCACCTCCGACTCAGCGAAGTATGCCGATTCGGAGCTTGAGGCAAGTGCGAAGGAGGCGGCTCCAGGCGAGGTGTCCTTGGGTAGCCCCAAGGACCAAGGGTGCGGCGCGGACAACCAGGAGGATGAAGCGTCATCGCCTATGCCGGTTGCCGAGGCAGAGGAATCCTCGCCCTGGTCTCTGAAAGCGAAGCGGCCGTGGGCACAGTCGCCCCCGCATCCGGAGAGGAGGTTCGCTGTAGCGACCGGGATCAATGCCCTGGTGGAGTCCGATTTCAACGCAGAGGCCCCCCGACCTAGGGAGCCGGCTTCCTCAGGCGGCACCAGTACGCTCGCGGTTCATGCTGAGGCCGAGGTGATACCCCAACGGACCCGACCGGCTGACACCGAAGGTAAGCTTGACTTCCTCCCTACCATCTCACGGGGCCTCCCTAGAGCTCTTTGACCAGTACCTTCTATTAGCAGAATCGCGGTCCCCCGGTCGTGAACAATCCTCGAGGGGCGGAGATGTCCCGCGAGTGGCATCGACAGTCGGTGCCCTCGAGATTGTCACCACGGGGGCCACACAGCCAAGCTTGGAGGACTTCGTCCCCCGGCTGGAGATGTTGTGGGCGTGGCAAGGGACCATGGACAGTGCGGTTGCCAGCTTGGATCACCAGGCGCTGCTGACGTGCGGGTCGGAGCTCCTGGAAGGCATGCTAGAAGCCTCAGAGATAAGGGTGAGTGCTTGATTTTGATGATGTGTGCCGTCATGTGAGAATTTGCTAACGACTGCATTGTACAGACCCTCGCACTTGCTCGAGTGTTGCAAGCAGCCCACGCCCGTGAGCGGGGGACACTAGAGGACCAGCTGCGAGCTACCGAAGAGGCCCTGCGCATCGCCGAAGAGGCCCACTCCGTCAAGGATGATCATATCCGGCTCCTGGAGACGGAGGGCGTGAAGGTGATTTCAGATGCCTGGGCGCTTGTGGCGGAGGCACAGCGTGCGGCCGCCGAGGAGCGTGACAGCTTGCTCCGGCAGATCGCCACGTTGGAGGAGGAGAAAGGCCGCCTCACCAGGTCACTTGGGGAGAAGGACCGGGCGCTGGGCGATGCCTTGGTGGTGGCATGGGACGCCCTCAAAGACCTCTTCGTTGATGTGCCGCCTCACGCCTCTGGTCCCGAAGACCTACCGCGGACACTTCATTGAATCGGGGAGGCCTCCAACCTCATTCTCAGCGCCGCCAAGTCCTTCGGTAACCACTGCTTCTACATTGTGGCTGTCAGCACGTCGACGAGCTGGATGACCCCCAACTGGAGATGCCGGTCGGAGCTGGGGTGATGTCGGACGCCATGCGCGCCGCTCGCCGTGCCACCTGGGCCTTTCATGAGTGGATCTGGGACACATCGAGGAGGCTGCGGTGAAGGTAGAGCTACGATGGTCCCCACGTGGCGAAGGGAACTTGGGCCGATAGATCGACAAGGTTCCACGGTGCGACGAGGGCGGCGGCGCCGGCGCGAACCCACAAGCGTGAAGCTGGGGTTGTACTATGTAGGCGTTTGCATTGTACGCACTTTTTCTTTTCTTTTTTGTAAGCTGGCGGCCGACGGCCCCCCGCCTTTTCTGAATAAGCGAAAACTGCCCCCGTGTCTGATCGCTTGTGCTGTTTTGCCCCGGGCAGCTGCTTGATAGGGACCGGTTGCTACTCTCGAACGTCATGACCCGACGGCATCTTTGGCATTGGGGGTGGGCCGAGGACTCGCTGAACTTGTGGGCAGCTCAGGCCTCAGCGAGTGAGACTTCGACATGGGAGTATATTAAGGTGGAGCCAGACGAGTAGGCACCCTAAACTCTCGAGTGCGCCTACGTACATTAGCTCTTCGCAAATGTGGTTGCAGACTACTCCTGTAAACATTCTTTTACAAATGAAATAAAGGCTTGGGTCGGAGTACGTGTCCCTGTTGCTTTTCATGATTGCGCTTGTCCCGTAGCTATCCCGTAGGGGCTCGTAGGACTTAGCGGCGGCAGCGGAGCTGGCGACTAGCCGAAGTAGCCGCTCGAGCACTCTGTCCCCTACCCTTCGAAGTGACGGCAGCGGGGCTGATGACTAGCCGAAGTAGCCGCTCGAGCGCTCCATCCCCCACCCTTCGAAGTGGCGGCAGCGAGACTGACGACTAGTAGAAGTAACGCTCGAGTGCTCCGTCCCCCACCCTTCGAAGTGGTGGCAGCGAAGCTGGTACCTAGTAGAAGTAGACGCTCGAGTGCTCTGTCCCTACCCTTCGAAGTGGTGGCAGCGGAGTTGGCGCCTAGTAGGAGTAGACGCTCGAGCGCTCCGTCCCCTACCATTTGAAGTGGTGGCAGCGAAGCTGGCACCTAGTAGAAGTAACGCTCGAGTGCTCCGTCCCCCACCCTTCGAAGTGGTGGCAGCGGAGCTGACGCCTAGTAATAGTAGATGCTCGAGTGCTCCGTCCCCTACCCTTCGAAGTGGTGGCAGCGGAGCTGGCGCCTATTAGGGGTAGACGCTCGAGCCCTCCGTCCCCTACCATTCGAAGTGGTGGCAGCGGAGCTGGCGCCTAGTAGAAGTAACGCTCGAGCGCTCCGTCCCCCATCCTTCGAAGTGGTGGCAGCGGAGCTGGCGCTTAGTAGAAGTAGACGCTCGAGCGCTCCGTCCCCTACCCTTTGAAGTGGTGGCAGTGGAGCTGGCGCCTAGTAGGAGTAGACGCTCGAGCGCTCCGTCCCTTGCCATTTGAAGTGGTGGCGAGCCTCCGCTGTGTCTTATTTATACTCCGTAGAGTGCACACGGAGGCGAGCCTCCACTGCGTCTCATTTATACTCCGTAGAGTGCACGCGGAGGCGTCCCCCACATGTCTTAATTTAAACTCACGAAGAGTGCGCGTGGAGGCCGCGTATCTTTGTTTATACTCACGGAGAGTGCGCGCGGAGATCGCGTGTCTTTGTTTATACTCACGGAGAGTGCGAGCGGAGACCGCGTGTCTTTGTTTATACTCACGGAGAGTGTGCGCACAGACCACGTGTCTTTGTTTATACTCACGGAGAGTGCGCACGGAGACCGCGTGTCTTTGTTTATACTCACGGAGAGTGCACGCGGAGACGGCGTGTCTTTGTTTATACTCACGGAGAGTGCGCGCGGAGACAGCGTGTCTTTGTTTATACGCACGGAGAGTGCGCGTGGAGACCGCGTGTCTTTGTTTATACTCACAGAGAGTGCGCGTGGAGACCGCGTGTCTTTGTTTATACTCACGGAGAGTGCGCGCGGAGACCGCATGTCTTTCTTTATACTCACGGAGAGTGCGCGCGGAAACCGCGTGTCTTTGTTTATACTCACAGAGAGTGCACGCGGAGACCACATATCTTTGTTTATACTCACAGAGAGTGCGCGCGGAGACCGCTTGTCTTTGTTTATACTCATGGAGAGTGCACGTGGAGACCTTGTGTCTTTGTTTATACTCACGGAGAGAGCACGCGGAGACCGCGTGTCTTATTTATACTCCGTAGAGTGCGCGCAGAGGCAAGCCTCTGCGCGTCTTTTTTGTACTCCGTAGAGTGCGCGAGGAGGCAAACCTCTGCGTGTCTTATTTATGCTCCGTAGAGTGCGCACGGAGGCGAGGCTCCGTCCGTCTTATTCAGAATGAGGCAAGTTTCGCAAATGGTGAACTTTGTTGATGTCCCATTTGCATGGGTGAGCGATTACAAAAGGCAAGATACTAACCGCAGACTGCTCGAGGACAAGGATGGCACTGACCACAGTTACTGCCGTGTTGAGGTAGAGCGAGTGGGGAGCCTCTGGTGCTGATGCGTCGTCTTGCGCTGAAGCCTCCGCTCCCTCGGCTTGGCCTTCACCGATGGGCATGCATTGTCCGCCTTCGTGCGGGGGCACCCTCTTGAACTAGCCTTGCGGCCGGGGCTTGGGCGCTGGTCCTGGGGTCCGAGCGCCAAGCTCTATGCACCAGGTGAGGTCCTGATCACTAAAGGTGGTGATGATACCTTGCGGGCCCGGGAGCTTCATGCATAGGAAGCCATGGTGTGGTACTGCCCCGAAGGAGTTGAGAGTGGGGCGCCCCAGTATGACATTGTATGGGTATGGGAAGTCGACGACATCGAAAATGACGTCTTCACTCGTTGTGTTACTATCTTGGCCAAAGGAGACCTCCAGGCTTATCTGGCCCAACGCCTTCAGCGGCTAACCCCTGAAGCCTTGCATCGAAATTCCTGAGGGGCACAATCGACTACGGAGGATCCCCATCTGGTCGAAGGGCGCCACGAACAAGATGTTCGTAGAGCTGCCTCCATCAACCAGGACGTGTTTGACGTCGCATCCTGCGATGGTGGCCTGGATGACCAGGGGATCTTGGTGAGGGAACTCCTTGCCCTCAGTGTCAGCGGGCGTGAAGGAAATTTTGTGCCATGCCCACTCCGCGGTGCCTGCGCTGGGTACACCACGACATGGTGCAGCCTCTGCGCGTAGGCCTTCTGTTGTCGCGTCGAGGCGAACTCCAGCGAAGAGCCCACGGAGATGACGTTTATGATGCGGTGTTGGGTTCCCTCCAGGGCATGAACTCGTATGGGGCCTTCTTGGGGCTGCTGCACGTGAGCCTGAATCCACAAGGGGCCTTCCTGGGACTGTTGCCCGGGGGCTTGGATTCGCAGGGGGCCCTCTTGAGGCTGCTGCACATGAGCGTCGACAGGCGGCCCCGCCTCCAGGGCCCTATCCCTGGCCACACTCTGACGGAGTGCCGCAATGGCGGTGCATGCCCGCATGTGGTGGTCACCTCGACCGTGCACCTCGAACCATCCACCGTAGAGCTGGTCTTCTTGTTCTATGCGGGGCCTATCGTCACGACCCCTACCGCGTCTTCACCCCCAGCCTCGGCGGCCTCCCCACGACCGGTGGGGGTACTGTCTTCAGAGCCGTCCTCGATGTCGTAGGCATAGCGGGCCCTCTGGAAATTACGTTGGCTGCGCCTGGACCTGTCACCCGGTGGGTCCTTATGCTTAGCGTCCTTGCGCTTGAAGGTGTCCTTCAAAGACTCTTGCTTGCGCTTGCTCTTCGAGGAGCCCTCCTTCTTCAATGGGTCTTTGTTCTTGGACGAGTTCTCCCCTTGATTGGTGTCGGAGTCGTCACCTTTGCGCCGTCACGCATCCTCCTCCGTCCTCGCATACTCTTCCATTTTATCGAAGAGCTTCGCGATCGTCTTGATTGGCTTACACGCGTTGTATTCGACCAACGGCCCTGGGCGGAGTCCTTGTATCGCTGCATTGATGATGGTTGTCTCGTTGACGGCCTTAACCTGGCAGCGGACCTTAGCGAAGTGCTTGATGTATTCTTGGAGTTTTGCGAAGAGCTGATCCGCGTCAACGCGCTTGACGTAATTTTCCTGGAATTTGTTGTAGAGGCGGTCGCGGATCTGCTCCCACGCGTAGATGGAGCTTGGCTCTATGGTGAAAAACCAAGAGAGCTCCACTCCCTGCAACACGATGGGGAGCCCCTTCGCTTTGGTGGTGTCGTCTCTGCCTGCGGCTTCAATGGCAGTCTCGTACACGCGCACGAACTCCCAAGGGTCCGTGTCGCCCTTGTACAGCTCGATGGCACTAGGGAACTTGAGGTCCTCCGGCCATGCTGATTGCTGCAGGCCCGCGGAGAGGGGGGACTCCGGATCCACGCGCCGCAGCGAGACGCAATTGGAGGTAAGGGCGTCGCGGTTGTCTGCCCGCTCCGGCGTAGGCTCCTGCATGACCACCGGCGGGACTTGTTAGCTCCGAGCCTCTTGTATATCCCGCACAACTCCACGAAGGTCCTGCAGTTCCCGCTGAAGCATGCCAATGGCCGTCGGCAGAGCACTCTCAACCGTTACCGTGGTCACAGCTATCGGCACAACGGGTTGCACCGTCGGGTTGGCAGCGACCACAGCTTGCGCTCCAGAGCTGCTCGGCGCACCAACGCGGTGGACTTCGGAGTCGATGACGGGGTCGACGTTGACACTAGAGCCGCCTGGCGCTTTCGCGTCGGATGTAGGGGCGGTGGCCATACCAACGCGGGTGTCGGTGTCATCGCTCCCGACAACCTGATCGGTGCTGCCGGTGCTAACCGTCGCACCACGAGTGTCGACGTTAGCAGCTACAGTGCTGGCGGTGATGTCCGCACCCGCGACCGCCGACGCCGAGGCTCTGGTGTTAACATTCATCTCCACCGTGTTCCTCTTCTTCTTCTCCGCTACCGGTGACGAAGCTTTCTTTGCTACCATCCTTCTTCAGGTCTTGGAGCTTGCTCTTGTCTTCCCCACAGACGGAGCCAACTGTTGTGGTTACAGACCAAACAGTATATAGTAGTGGAGATGTTAGGTGAGCAATGCTTGGGGGCTTCCCCATGGCCTGGATGGTATATATATTCACATGGGGAGCATTTTACAGTTATGACCTTACACCCAAGTATCCCTCTCAAGGGCAGTTATGTCATTATACATGTCTCATTTTGGGCTTTACAACCTCCTAACAGGCCGGCTAGGCTTAGGTGGGGGCCAACCCTACAACACTAGTCATCACACCTTCCACATCCAATACCACGTGTCCAGCACTAGCACTCTAGTGGGTGTGTTCCTGCCCCTTATGTGTGGATACCTTGGAGGTGTTGATGTGAAGCTTCAACAATAGGACGATATGCAACTTGTGACGACCAAAAGGAGCTAGAGGAGGAGACGTGTGGCTAGTATGATTAATACTGCACCAACACACTATATCGACTCTACTTTCGCTACGAGTCTGCATGTCCAGTGGTAATCCCGTGATCTATTACTAGCAGAGGTTCCTTGTTTATGCGGTAGATTTTTGAAGTTGTGCTAGCATACCCTACCGGTGGTGCAATGAAGGGTCCCACCAGTCAATCCCTCACCCCTTTTTCTTTTAGAAAATAAATTAAAATTAAATTAAAAGCCATCGGGCCCAGTTGTCAGTCTCTGTGGCCTTTTTCAATAGTAAAGTAATTCAGAAAATAATTTAAAATCCAATGGGCCCACCATCAGACAGAGAATTTCTCTCTCCTCTATTTATTTTTTGAATTGATCCAAATATAAACTTTGGAGAGCCCTTTCTCGCTCGTTGTAGCTCCAATTTAATGAAATTTGGTTCTAAATTTTTCTAAATTCAAGATCCATCTAAAGGCTATGGTTTTCTTCAATTTGTAGTTCATCTGAATTATCTTTTGTATTTATTTTCTTTGCTCATTTATTTGTTCGTTTTTCGATGTGATCATCCAAGTAGAGTACAAGGACATGGAAGAGCCCAAGTTTGAGTGGGTGCAAAAATTCCAAGACCAACCAGCTTTTGAGCTAGGTGAGTCAATATTTTGATCATATTGAACCTATATTTGTGTAAATTTTTGTTCATTTGAATTATCAAATTGCATGTTTAATTTATTATACAAATGTATGTCAAACATTAAGGTGGATACAAGCCTGCTTAATTTTATAGTATAGTTATACCAACCCTTGATATTTGAATCACATGATCCTTGTCATGTAAGATAATTAAATGATAAATTTACTATTTATAGGTCGTACTTAAGCGTCATGCTAGTATTGCTTGAGTACCAGGGCATTAATTGCCTTCGTATCACCTTTAATCATAAAACTTGTTTTGGGCAGTCATTGGATGGAAATGAGTGGTATTTTGAGGTAGCTTAGTTTTATGCTTATCAAAACCCTAAAACATGTTATTACCATATCTGTGTGGATGGCACAATAATTGATGCGTATGTGTATGAGAATTTGATCTGTGGTATGCACCGCCCAGATAACTTATGAACATAATCCTGTGATGGCTTCCAAATGTAAACTAGTACAATCATAAGTCTATAATGGTATAGATCTAGCTAAATAATTTGTATCCACCAATGTGAGTTGCAACATTAGGGTGACCCACAAGTCGTGTCACTATTTTTAAGCCATCATGGAGATAGGTCGTGTCACTGGTGTAAGATGCCATGTGGCACGAGGAGTCTGGGTGTGGCAGATGTAACCACCCTCAGATAAAACTTTAGCAGGTATACCTTACACTTGGGGATGCATTTTAAAGACTTTGTGATAATCTCCTTGATTTACATGTATAAGAAAATGTGTGATGCGGGCATGGGAACTTACTCGAGTTTGTCTCTATTTCAGAAACCTTTATGGGTGGGGTGAAAACTCATCGGGTGGATGTAGCCCTGATTTTGACTTTTCCTGGGTGGATGTAGCCTAGTGTTGTATCCTGGGTGAATGTCGCTGTCACATCCCAAAATTTGGCTTTTTGAAAAATTTAAATTCAAATTAATTATTTTAAGGTAATTGGATTTTACTTGGTTTTTATTTGCCTTTCTGGATTTTCTGGAATTTAAAAACCTATTTTAGGATTTAAAAAGGTAATTTAAAGTATGAAAATAAAATACCAACAGTAGATGGAAATAATTTTGTTTAGTCCAAAATATGTCCAGAAGCTTCTGTGAATTTTTCTGGAATTTTTGGAGGTATTTTCATATTTTTCTGAGGCCTAAATAATTTTCTAGCCTTTTCTGAAAATCTAAATCAAATTCTAAAATAAAAATTCCAACCCGCCCTCCGGCCGCCATGTGGACGGGAGGATACCGCCCACGTCGCTGCCATCCCTGCCGCTCGCCCCATCCCGCCTTCCCCTCCTCTTTGGGCGACGCGTGGCCGCCCGATCCGCTATCCGCCTTGCACCTGCGCACGCCGCCCGATCTCCTCTCTACCCCGCGTGGCGCCATCCTGGCCGCCCGCACCCCCGTCACCCGCTGTGCGTGGACCCCGCCTGTCAGGCCCGTCGTCCCCGCGGAGCCGCCTCCTTCCTTTCTTCCTCCCCTCTTTCCTTTTTCGCCGGCCGACCGAGACCGCGCCGGATCCCGCCTTGCCTTACCCGGCCCTCCTTGGTTTTGGAAGCTCCGGACGCCGCCGCGATCAAATCCCCCTAACCCCGCGCCTCCCTTTCCTTCTCTGCCCCCTATTTCCTTTCCTCCCCGCGCCCTTCCTTTTCCCGGCCGCCATCTCCGGCGAGCAATCCCGCGCCCGTGTCCCCTCCTCCGCCCTATAAAAGCCCCCCCTCGGCTTCGCCTCCTCTTGCACCACCTCCCAGAGCGCTCCACCGCATCTCCCGAGCCCCGTAGCGCCCTGCCACCGTGTTCCCTCCCCTAGCCGAGCTCCGCCGCTCTCCGGCGAGCAATAGCCGACGCCTCGGACGTCCCCGGAGCCGGCCACCTCCATCCCGAGCTTCCTCACGCCCGGGCGAACCTCCCCGACACCTCGGCTGCCCCTCTTCGCCGCCGGAACACCGTCGCGCCGGAGAACCCGATCTGCGCCACCGTCTTCCTCGTCGCCGGCCCTCTTCGCTCATCGCCGCACCCCGTTGACCCCTCCAGCAGCACCGCCTTCACTCCAGGGACGCGTTTTGGAACTCCACCAAACCTCATCGGCCACCTCTCGCCGCCGGCGCCACTGCCTCCGTCCACGGCTGCCCGGTCCCTCCGGCAGGTACCCCTCAAGAGGGTTACCTACCCATACTGGGTAGGCAACGCCTCCCCGCCCGACTGGTTATCAGCGCATCTCTTCCTCCCCCGGCTCCCTCGGCGCGCGTTCGAGCCCCGGCTCCGCACGCTGAGGTCGAGCCATTCTTTTAAAATCCCGCGCTAACAAGTGGGCCCCACACGTCAGCGGCTGCCGGTCTGCGCTGGCCACTGCCGCCTGGGCCCCACCCCTCTGTGCTGGTCTCTGACAAGTGGGCCCGGAGTCCAGTGGGCCCCACATGTCAGTGACCGCCAGTGGTTACTGTTCAGTGGGCCCCACCTGTCAGTCTCTCAGAATAAAAATAAAAATTAAAAATCTAATATTCCAGTGGGCCCCACCTGTCAGAAATTTCCTAATTTCTGGATTTATTCAAATCTGAGATTTTCAAACTAGCATAACTTTCTCATTTTAACTCCAAATTCAGCCATTCAAATTTCTAAATTCATCTAAAATCATAATCTATCCAACTAAGGCCTCTGTTGAATTTTTTGAGTTCATTTGAATTTTATTTGTATTTATTTGCTTTGTTTGCCTCGTCTTTTCCCGCGTAGATTCCAACGTTGTCGACGATCCCTCTTCACAGCAGCAAGAAGACCCAGAGACCCTCCAGGAAGGCAAGTCTCCTTTGATCATCTTGAACCTATGCTTTTGAAATGTTTTAAAATATTTTAAATTATGTGCATTGCTATTTACATAAAATCACTAGTTCAAATCTTTAGGAGCTAGTTATTCCAACTTTGTTATGCCCTCATTTGACATTGACTGCCATGTACCTTGTCACCCTAGAACCCCCTTTGTCTCAATAATGAGATTAATATTAATCTTTGTGAATATTAGAATGGTAAGATAATGCTTAGTCTTGCTATCTAATAACTTTGAAAAATCTTGAAAATGGGAAATTATGATTTATTATTGAACCCTTGTGTTTGTAAAGGAAGTGGCAATTGGAGTTGTCACTGTGATTTTAAAATAAAATAGAATGTGAAAGTTGGTTTAGATTAGGGTGGATGGTTGGTTTGGTTTGGTGCAGGAAGCACGAGATCTTCTAAAGTGTATGTTCCACCCTAGTCAATTAAGGACCGACGCTTGTGTTTGTCCAGACTGAGCATTAACCGTACAACCACAAGTCTATATGGGTACGACCTAGCTGACTAACTTATGATAGTCTAGTTTAGGTGCCACCAGTGGAAAGTGGGTGCCAGGGATGGACTGGTTATTCACAGTGAGGGACAGGGATTTACTGTACTCATATGGCGCAAGAGGGGGCTTCGGTTCGGGCAGTTAGCCTACCTGCGGTGAAACCTCAGCGGGTGGTATCTAGCTAGATTAGAGTAAGGTAAATGCTTTGTGATATTTTATCTGAGTCTCATGCCAAAGGAAGCGTGTTGACTTTTAGGATAATTTATCTCTTGTGGGTAAAGTTGTACAACCTCTGCAGAGTGTAAAACTATTCGAATAGCCGTGCCCACGGTCAAGGGCGGGCAAGGAATGCATGCACATGGTAGATTTCTGGTTTTTGTTTTAAAATCAAAGTTTTTGTATTCCGAGAGTGGAGGGAACTCTCGGAAGGGAATCCTGGCGGTTGGAGCCAGAGAGGGTGGATGTAACCCGCAATATTAACTGGTTCAGTTGGAAAAGATTAATCTAGTGTTGGTAGATAGAACCTTCACTAGGGAATAATTGTTAGTTCTGTTAAAATCAGTTACTTTATTAAATTGATGCCTTCGAAAATAATTAGTAGTAATTGAATCTAAAATATTGCTTTGTGCAAAAGAACCATATAGCCTTCCTTTGTCAAGCCTTGCATCTATGCATTTTTACTAAGACTTGCGGAGTACTTTATGTACTCACATGCTACACTTAAAAATAAATCTCAGAGGAAGTTGAAGCTCAAGAAGGTGACTACGACTACTGCTTCGCTTGTGGCTGTGATGGATTCTTCCCGGAGGACTAGGTCGCGCTTCCCCAGTCAATTGCCTGTGGCGAATTGATGGGTCGTCTTGGAGTTATCTTTTGCTTCCGCTTTGTTTTATGTGTGCGAGGTCAGTGAAACCTCAGTTGTAATAATGAGACCTTTCGGTCAGTACTCTTAAGTATTGTAATAAATCGTTAATGGTGATGTTTTCCATTCTGTTTAACTGTGTGCACTAGCTTTGATCTGGGACTAGTGCTGTAATACACAGAGGGTCCGGGTTTGGAAATCTGGGGGCCCGACAGAGATGGTATCAGAGCCAATTTGACTGTAGGACGTGACCTAGATTAAGAATGGCAAACCATAAGGACTTATATTTATAAAAGAGTATATTAAAAATGTATAAGCTTCTTTGCTTCTACTCTCTTCCTACTTAGAATCTCGTTCTTGTCTCCAACTCCATTTGTTAAAAACTTTTACTAATCTTTTCTTTCACTCAACTTTGTAGATGGCTGGTTCATCCTCCGCTGCCCCATGGGACTACTACTCACATGGAGAGGATGCTGGAGCATTCGCTAGTCTCCTTCGTCAGCTCATGCAGTGCTTGGAGTACCGTCAGCCGCCCATTTTCAGGGGGCGTAAGACGAGGATCCTGGATCGAGACTCATGGACGATGGAGGTATTCCTGTACGCACGGGAAGAGGAATTCAACTCCCACACATACCCCATCAAGCACCCTCGGTCCCGCTGTTTCGACGCTGTCCAGGACGCAGCACGCCTCGCCATTGACGAGTTGTGCCACCTGCACAAGGATGCTGTACATCAGTCCCCTTTTTGCTTCTTCATCAACCCTCGAGCAGGACAGAGGCATCCAGATCCCTTTGATATTCCAGCTGACGATCCTCGACTGTCACATCAGGTGCAGCTCACCCAGGCGATGGCAGTCACTTATGCTAGAGCTCAGGAGGAGATTGGACAACTACGGATGCTTCTCACTTCCAGCTACCAGCATTCCGACACGCTTCGCGCACAGCTTCTCCAGAGCCAGGCAGCTGAGTTTGAGCTGGGATGTCTCAGTAGTTGATTACACGCCGTCTTCTCCAGTACCAGCTGTCATCCCCAACAACCCGGCACCAGCTCGACTTTCAGGACTCCACATCAGACTTACAGCACGCAAGAAGGTGCGACGCCCCAGTCCGCCACCCGTCATCACTCTCAAGAAGCGCAAGCCTTCTCCTTCCCGCTCGCGTTCGACTGCCTCCAGTCGTAACCGTCCCCGTGCCTCGGCCGAGTGTGACTGTTCACGACACCACGTGAGAGAGCGCCAGGAAGATCCGGAGGAGGATCCAGAAGAGGACCCGGAGGAGGACCCTGAGGAGCACGTCTTTGGAGAGGATTAGTAGTCTTCTGAGTCAGTAGTACCCAAATAAAATGTCCACGTCTTTAGAACGTTTTATGCTATGTTATCGTGTGCTAGCTGGACTGTACCAGGCCTATGTGCACTTGTGGTACAGCCATTCATGGAGTTATTTTGATTTTAATAAAAGTTTTCCCTAAGCGGTTGCTAGTTCTTCTTGTGTGTTGGTTTGGGATGTTGTTTAGTTCCCCTAATCTCTTACCTTTGCTATTTCCCCCTTACCTTCTGCTAACCTAAACCACTTCAGATGGTGAACACGAGGAGCAACCCTGGCAACAACCGCGGCGCCAACAATCAGCCAGAGGACAACATTCCACCACCTCCCGCTCAGGCCCCCAACTTGGAGCAGATGATGGCTATGCAGCTGCAGTTACTTCAAGCTCTTGCCCAGAACCAAGTACAGCAAGCTCCACAGGCACCCAATCAAGCTCCTCAGTCTAGGATGGGAGAATTTATGAGGACAAGGCCCCCTACTTTTGCTGGATCGGTGGATCCAATGGAAGCAGACGACTGGATTAAGGATGTGGAAAGAAAATTGGTCCTAGCCCAGTGCAATGACAATGAGAAAGTGCTGTATGTGGCTCACCAACTCAAGGGAATCGCCGCTAACTGGTGGGAAAATTACCACGCCGCCCATCAAAACGCGCAAGCTATCACATGGGAGGAGTTCGTGGAGGCTTTCCGCACTGCTCATATTCCTACGGGAATAATGGACATGAAGAAAAGAGAATTCTACCAACTGCAGCAAGGAAACCTCAGCGTTTTCGAATACCTGAATAAGTTCACTCAACTGTATAGGTATGCAGCTGAAGAAGTCACCTCGGAGGCAACCAAGACCTGGAGGTTCATGCAGGGACTCGACCCCAACCTCAAGGTGCAGTTAGTGTCGAATGATTTTCCGACCTTCCAACACATGGTGAACAAGGCTTTTGTCCAAGAAGATGCTCAGCGTCAGCTGTATGAAAGCCGGAAGAGGAAGTTCCAAGCACAGCAGGGCGCGAGCAGTTCTAGATTTCGCCCTAACCCACCACAGTTCCATAGGCCCGTAGAACCAAGTGCGCCAAGGACCCCATTCACTGGACCTCGCCCAAATAACCAAGTTCCCCGGGCAGGCAATGGAGGCCAACCACAACAGAACCAGACTTCAGCAGCAGGAGTGCAGTGTTTCAACTGCAAGAACATGGGACACTATGCCAGTAACTGTCCCCAGAAGCGCTCAGCTGTGACCCCAGTTCGCTTCAACCTGGGAACGCCACCAGCACGAGCTCCAAATGCAGGACAAGGCCGTGGGACACCTCAGACCCCAAGGGCTCCACAAGTGGTGAGCAGAGGGCATCTCAACCATGTGACCGCGGAAGCAGCCCAGGATGCACCCGACGTAGTTCTGGGTAAGTTCCTTGTCAACTCAGTACCTGCATCAGCATTATTTGATTCTGGAGCTTCGCATTCTTTTGTGTCCAAAGATTTTGTTGAAAGATATAAGTGGGATGTGTGTAAGCTAAAGAACCCTATGCTAGTCCAATCCCCTGGAAAGGAAATGAGGACTAGCACAGTTTGCCCTAGCGCAACTGTGGATATAAATGGAGTTAAGTTCCTAGCGAACCTTATTATAATAGACTCCAAGAGTTTAGATGTGATACTTGGAATGGATTGGTTAACCAAGTATAAAGGACAGATAGATTGTGCTGATCGAGCTATTACAGTCATCAACTCGGATGGGATCCAAGTAAGGTATAAGTCAAACCCACCTTCCCAGAACCAGTGTAGGTTGAACAGTGTGAAGGGAGTAACTCTGGAAAAAGTACCTATAGTGAGTGAGTACCCAGATGTGTTTCCTGAGGACTTGCCAGGAATGCCATCGGACAGAGAAATTGAATTTGTTATCAACTTGGTACCGGGAACAGCTCCGATTTCAAAGAGACCATATCGGATGTCTGCAAATGATTTGGCTGAAGTTAAGAAGCAAATTGAAGAATTGCAGGATAAAGGTTTTGTAAGACCAAGCTCGTCACCCTGGGGAGCACCAGTACTGCTAGTAAAGAAGAAGGACGGAAGTCTTCGCATGTGTGTGGACTATCGATCCTTGAATGATGTGACGATCAAGAACAAGTACCCTTTGCCCAGAATAGATGATCTGTTTGATCAGTTGAAAGGATCATGTGTCTTCTCCAAGATTGATCTTCGATCAGGTTATCATCAATTGAAGATAAGACCAGAAGACATACCCAAGACAGCATTTGCTACTCGTTATGGATTATACGAGTATACAGTAATGTCTTTCGGTCTAACCAATGCCCCCGCATACTTCATGAATCTGATGAATAAGGTGTTCATGGAATATTTGGATAAATTTGTGGTTGTGTTTATTGACGATATTCTGATATACTCCAAGAATGAGGAAGAGCACGCAGAACATGTGAGGATAGTTTTGGAAAAGCTCAGAGAAAATCAGTTGTATGCCAAGTTTAGTAAGTGTGAGTTTTGGTTGAAGAAAGTAGCTTTCTTGGGCCACGTGATTTCTGCAGGAGGAGTGTCCGTGGATCCCGATAAGGTAAATGATGTGCTCAATTGGACGCAACCAAAGTCAGTATCCGAGATCAGAAGTTTTCTTGGATTGGCTGGTTACTATCGTCGATTTATTGAAGGCTTCTCCAAGCTCGCAAGACCTCTCACCCAGTTGCTGAAGAAGGAGAAGAAGTTTGAATGGAGTAAACCGTGTGAAGATAGTTTCCAAGAGCTGAAGAGGAGATTAACTTCTGCACCAGTGTTAACACTTCCAGATATTAGAAAGGATTTTGAAGTCTTCTGTGATGCGTCAAGGCAAGGACTAGGCTGTGTACTGATGCAAGAAAGGAAGGTAGTAGCATATGCTTCGAGGCAGTTGCGACCCCATGAAGGAAATTACCCAACTCATGATTTAGAGCTTGCTGCCGTAGTGCATGCACTGAAAATATGGAGGCACTACTTGATTGGTAACCACTGCGAGATTTACACGGATCACAAAAGCCTGAAGTACATATTTACTCAACCCGATCTCAATATGAGGCAACGGAGATGGCTTGAGTTAATAAAAGATTATGATATTGGAATACATTGTCACCCAGGAAAGGCTAATGTGGTGGCTGATGCCTTGAGTCGAAAGAGTTACTGTACCAAACTGTGGATTAAGGATAGTATGCCCGCACTTCAAGAAGAATTCCAACGGCTCAACTTAGAGGTAGTGGAAGAAGGATTCCTAGCCACTTTGGAAGTTCAACCAACCTTAGAAGATCAAATCAGGGTAGCTCAAAAGGAGGACAAGTATGTCCAGGAGATCAAGGATAATATGAAGAAAGGGAAAGCCTCGGGATTTTCAGAGGATGAAGAAGGTACCCTTTGGTTTGGGAAAAGAATTATTGTACCTGAAAAGAAAGAGGTAAAGGAGTTAATCCTGAAGGAAGCCCATGAATCTGGATATTCAATTCACCCTGGGAGTACCAAGATGTACCAAGATCTCAAGGAAAGGTATTGGTGGTCAAGTATGAAACGAGAAATTGCAGAATACGTAGCCTTGTGTGATGTATGCCAACGGGTTAAAGCTGAACACCAGAGACCTGCTAGACTTTTGCAGCCATTGCAGATCCCTGAGTGGAAATGGGAAGAAATTGGTATGGATTTTATAACTGGATTACCAAGAACCAATGCAGGGCACGATTCAATTTGGGTTATAGTGGATCGTTTGACAAAAGTCGTCCATTTCATTCCAGTAAAGACCACCTACTCCGGGGATAGACTTGCAGAGTTGTACATGTCAAGAATTGTGTGTTTGCATGGAATCCCAAAGAAGATTGTGTCAGATCGAGGAACCCAATTCACTTCGAGATTTTGGCAAAAGCTACATGAACTTTTGGGCACAAACTTAAACTTCAATACAGCTTATCATCCACAGACAGATGGACAAACAGAAAGAGTAAATCAAATTCTGGAAGACATGTTGAGAGCTTGTGTCCTGGCAAACAAGAATAACTGGGATCAAAGCCTACCCTATGCGGAGTTTTCCTATAACAACAGTTATCAATCCAGTTTGCAAATGTCTCCGTTCGAAGCCCTATACGGCAGAAAATGTAGGACTCCATTGTATTGGAAGGAGACAGGAGAAGGACAAGTATTTGGACCAAATGTGTTGAAGCAAGCGGAAGAACAGGTTCGCCAAATCCAGGACAGATTAAAAACAGCACAAACCAGGCAGAAAAGTTATGCGGACAATCGACGTAGAAGCTTAGAATTCGTACATGGGGATCATGTTTATTTGAAGGTGTCACCTCTCAAAGGAATGAGACGTTTTGGAGTCAGTGGAAAGCTAGCTCCCAGATTCATTGGACCCTTTCCTGTTGTGGCGAAACGAGGAGAAGTTGCTTACCAGTTGGAGCTTCCACCTCAACTGTCAAAGGTGCATGACGTCTTCCACGTGTCTCAGCTAAGAAAGTGTCTTAGAGTTCCAGGAGAGCAGATGCCTCTAGATGAAATCAACGTGAAGGAGGACCTCACCTATCCAGAGTATCCAGTCAAGATATTGGAGGAAGCAGAGCGCCGTACGCGCAGCAAGGTTATCAAGTTCTGTAAAGTGCAGTGGAGCAACCATTCAGAATCGGAAGCGACTTGGGAACGTGAAGAGGATCTGAAAGAAGAGTTTCCGGACCTTTTTCCCAGTTCGTCCGAATCTCGGGGTCGAGATTCTTTCTAAGGGGGGTAGGTTTGTCACATCCCAAAATTTGGCTTTTTGAAAAATTTAAATTCAAATTAATTATTTTAAGGTAATTGGATTTTACTTGGTTTTTATTTGCCTTTCTGGATTTTCTGGAATTTAAAAACCTATTTTAGGATTTAAAAAGGTAATTTAAAGTATGAAAATAAAATACCAACAGTAGATGGAAATAATTTTGTTTAGTCCAAAATATGTCCAGAAGCTTCTGTGAATTTTTCTGGAATTTTTGGAGGTATTTTCATATTTTTCTGAGGCCTAAATAATTTTCTAGCCTTTTTTGAAAATCTAAATCAAATTCTAAAATAAAAATTCCAACCCGCCCTCCGGCCGCCACGTAGACGGGAGGATACCGCCCACGTTGCCGCCATCCCTGCCGCTCGCCCCATCCCGCCTTCCCCTCCTCTTTGGGCGACGCGTGGCCGCCCGATCCGCCGTCCGCCTTGCGCCCGCCCGCGCGCGCCGCCCGATCTCCTCTCTACCCCACGTGGCGCCATCCTGGTCGCCCGCACCCCCGTCACCCACTGTGCGTGGACCCCGCCTGTCAGGCCCGTCGTCCCTGCGGAGCCGCCTCCTTCCTTTCTTCCTCCCCTCTTTCCTTTTTCGCCGGCCGACCGAGACCGCGCCGGATCCCGCCTTGCCTTACCCGGCCCTCCTCGGTTTTGGAAGCTCCGGACGCCACCGCGATCAAATCCCCCTAACCCCGCGCCTCCCTTTCCTTCTCTGCCCCCTATTTCCTTTCCTCCCCGCGCCCTTCCTTTTCCAGGCCGCCATCTCCGGCGAGCAATCCCGCGCCCGTGTCCCCTCCTCCGCCCTATAAAAGCCCCCCCTCGGCTTCGCCTCGTCTCGCACCACCTCCAAGAGCGCTCCACCGCATCTCCCGAGCCCCGTAGCGCCCTGCCACCGTGTTCCCTCCCCTAGCCGAGCTCCGCCGCTCTCCGGCGAGCAATAGCCGACGCCTCGGACGTCCCCGGAGCCAGCCACCTCCATCCCGAGCTTCCTCACGCCCGGGCGAACCTCCCCGACACCTCGGCTGCCCCTCTTCGCCGCCGGAACACCGTCGCGCCGGAGAACCCGATCTGCGCCACCGTCTTCCTCGTCGCCGGCGCTCCCCTTCATCTCCGCACCCCGTTGACCCCTCCAGCAGCACCGCCTTCACTCCAGGGACGCGTTTTGGAACTCCACCAAACCTCATTGGCCACCTCTCGCCGCCGGCGCCACTGCCTCCGTCCACGGCTGCCCGGTCCCTCCGGCAGGTACCCCTCAAGAGGGTTACCTACCCATACTAGGTAGGCAACGCCTACCCGCCCAACTGGTTATCAGCGCATCTCTTCCTCCCCCGGCTCCCTCGGCGCGCGTTCGAGCCCCGGCTCCGCACGCTGAGGTCGAGCCATTCTTTTAAAATCCCGCGCTGACAAGTGGGCCCCACACGTCAGCGGCTACCGGTCTGCGCTGGCCACTGCCGCCTGGGCCCCACCCCTCTGTGCTGGTCTCTGACAAGTGTGCCCGGAGTCCAGTGGGCCCCACATGTCAGTGACCGCCAGTGGTTACTGTTCAGTGGGCCCCACCTGTCAGTCTCTCAGAATAAAAATAAAAATTAAAAATCTAATATTCCAGTGGGCCCCACCTGTCAGAAATTTATTTGCTTTGTTTGCCTCGTCTTTTCTCGCGTAGATCCCAACGTTGTCGATGATCCCTCTTCACAGCAGCAAGAAGACCCAGAGACCCTGCAAGAAGGCAAGTCTCCTTTGATCATCTTGAACCTATGCTTTTGAAATATTTTAAAATATTTTAAATTATGTGCATTGCTATTTACATAAAATCACTAGTTCAAATCTTTAGGAGCTAGTTATTCCAACTTTGTTATGCCCTCATTTGACATTGACTGCCATGTACCTTGTCACCCTAGAACCCCCTTTGTCTCAATAATGAGATTAATATTAATCTTTGTGAATATTAGAATGGTAGGATAATGCTTAGTCTTGCTATCTAATAACTTTGGAAAATCTTGAAAATGGGAAATTATGATTTATTATTGAACCCTTGTGTTTGTAAAGGAAGTGGCAATTGGAGTTGTCACTGTGATTTTAAAATAAAATAGAATGTGAAAGTTGGTTTAGATTAGGGTGGATGGTTGGTTTGGTTTGGTGGAGGAAGCACGAGATCTTGTAAAGTGTATGTTCCACCCTAGTCAATTAAGGACCGACGCTTGTGTTTGTCCATACTGAGCATTAACCGTACAACCACAAGTCTATATGGGTACGACCTAGCTGACTAACTTATGATAGTCTAGTTTAGGTGCCACCAGTGGAAAGTGGGTGCCAGGGATGGACTGGTTATTCACAGTGAGGGGCAGGGATTTACTGTACTCATATGGCGCAAGAGGGGGCTTCGGTTCGGGCAGTTAGCCTACCTGCGGTGAAACCTCAGCGGGTGGTATCTAGCTAGATTAGAGTAAGGTAAAGGCTTTGTGATATTTTATCTGAGTCTCATGCCAAAGGAAGCGTGTTGACTTTTAGGATAATTTATCTCTTGTGGGTAAAGTTGTACAACCTCTGCAGAGTGTAAAACTATTCGAATAGCCGTGCCCACGGTCAAGGGCGGGCAAGGAATGCATGCACATGGTAGATTTCTGGTTTTTGTTTTAAAATCAAAGTTTTTGTATTCCGAGAGTGGAGGGAACTCTCGGAAGGGAATCCTGGCGGTTGGAGCCAGAGAGGGTGGATGTAACCCGCAATATTAACTGGTTCAGTTGGAAAAGATTAATCTAGTGTTGGTAGATGGAACCTTCACTAGGGAATAATTGTTAGTTCTGTTAAAATCAGTTACTTTATTAAATTGATGCCTTCGAAAATAATTAGTAGTAATTGAATCTAAAATATTGCTTTGTGCAAAAGAACCATATAGCCTTCCTTTGTCAAGCCTTGCATCTATGCATTTTTCCCAAGACTTGCGGAGTACTTTATGTACTCATATGCTACACTTAAAAATAAATCTCAGAGGAAGTTGAAGCTCAAGAAGGTGACTACGACTACTGCTTCGCTTGTGGCTGTGATGGATTCTTCCCGGAGGACTAGGTCGCGCTTCCCCAGTCAATTGCCTGTGGCGAATTGATGGGTCGTCTTCGAGTTATCTTTTGCTTCCGCTTTGTTTTATGTGTGCGAGGTCAGTGAAACCTCAGTTGTAATAATGAGACCTTTCGGTCAGTACTCTTAAGTATTGTAATAAATCGTTAATGGTGATGTTTTCCATTCTGTTTAACTGTGTGCACTAGCTTTGATCTGGGACTAGTGCTGTAATACACAGAGGGTCCGGGTTTGGAAATCCGGGGGCCCGACAGAGAACAGGAAAACTAGGACCTCGCCCATTGTGTGGAGTCTGGTGCTAGGAGCCTGCACCGCAAGGGCACGTCCTCTCGATAGGCTAAAGGTGGACACGCCATATGCTACGGGATGGACGCCTAAGCCCCGGCCGGAGGGTGGGGTCAAGAGAGTGCCTCTCCAAGCCGAAGGTCAATTTGTGTCCATCGGTGAGGGCCTTCCCCCAGAGGTGGAGCAAGACTTGCTCCGGGTTCTTCGGAACAACACAGATGTCTTCGCGTTGTCCCCGGAGGACATTAATGGCGTGGACCGCGCCCTCATCAAGCACAACCTAACGGTTCGCCCCGACGCCAAACCGGTCAAGCAGAGCCTTCGGCGCATGTCCATCGACCGGCAGCAAGCGGCTAAGATGGAGGTAGCGAAGCTTCTCCAGGGCGGAGTCATCCGCGAGGTCCAACCCGGTGCTAGTGAAAAAGGCCAACAGTGCCTGGCATATGTGCATCGACTTCACTGCCCTTAACAAGGCATGCCCGAAGGACGACTACCCCTTGCCGCGCATAGATCAACTGGTCAATGCCACAGTGGGGTGCGAGCGCATGAGCTTCTTGGATGCCTACTCCGGCTACCAACAGATCTACATGGCCAAGGATGACGAAGATAAGACCAGCTTCATCACGCCGATTGGGACATACTGCTTCGTCAGGATGCCCTTTGGCTTGAAGAATGCGGGGGCAACATTCACCCGCCTCATCGCGCTAGCGCTGGCCTCTCAGCTCGGGAGGAACACGGAGGCTTACGTCGATGACGTGGTCATCAAAACCAGGCAGCTCGTCTCCCACGGTCAAGATCTCCAAGAGACCTTCGACAACCTCAGGAGAGTAGGCATCAAGCTCAATCCAGACAAGTGTGTCTTCGATGTGCAAGAAGGCAAGCTCCTGGGCTTCCTCGTGTCCGGGCGTGGCATCCAGGCGAACCCCAACAAAGTTGACGTGATCCTCACCATGGAGCCACCTAAGACGACAAGAGAGGACCAGAGGCCCACTGGCCACATGGCCGCGCTGAGCCGCTTCCTGTCTAGGGCAGCGGAGCGGGGCCTGCCATTCTTCAAGACCCTTCGCTGCTGTGATGGGTTTCACTGGGATGGTGACTGCGCCAAGGCCTTTGACAACCTCAAGAGGCATCTCGCAAGCCTCCCCACTTTGGTCGCTCCAGCGTCAGAGGCTCCCCTCCTACTTTACCTTGCCGATAAAACAGCAACGGTCAGCACCGTCTTTGTCCTTGAGGAGCTCAGCGCCGTAGCGGTCTGCAGTTCGACTCTGCTCCATTCAAGGAGTTCTGCAATAGTATAGGCATCACACTCAGATTCACTTCGGTCGGGCACCCACAGTCCAACAGAGCGGTTGAGCGGGCGAATGGCACCATCTCCGTCGGAGTCAAGAAGCGTCTCGTCGGACTACCGAAGGGCATGTGGCCAGACGAGCTCCACAGCGTCCTCTGGTCCCTCTGCACAACGGTGACACGCCCGACGGGATTCACGCCGTTCAAACTCCTCTTTGGCGATGAGGAAGTGACGCTCGAAGAAATTATGGCGGGCTCGAGGAGGGTCCTCGTCCTGGCGCCGGTGGAGGAGCGCCAATTGTCCCTGGATCTTCTCGATGGAGATCGGGTAAGCGCCACCCAGCACATTGCGAAGTACGTGCGTCAAATGGTGCGCGCGCGACCGCACTGTATATTCACTGGAGTTCTAGCCAGGAGACCTCGTCCTCAAAATGGCGCTCCATGCGGAGACCATTGGCAAGCTGGAGTCCAAGTGGGAGGGCCCATACATCATAGCTGCAGCGTTGCAGCAGGGAGCTTATCGCCTCGCAACACTGGAAGGGCAGACACTTCACCACACAAGGAATGCAGACAGGCTATGGTGAAACTATGTCTAGGGCCAAAGGGAAGCCTGTAGCAAGGTCAGCACCCTGCCCGTTGTAAGAAGCTCGCCCGCGCAAACGGGAGATTAATAAAATCAATCGTTTGCAAAACCTTTTTCGTTCTGCACAAAGACGCGCGGGGCACGCCCCTGCACGCACTCTCCGGAGTATAAAAAAGAAATAAGACGCGGATGTTGTCCCTGCGCACTCTACGGAGTATAAATAAGACGCGGATGTTGTCCCTGCGCATTCTACGGAGTATAAATAAGACACAGATGTTGTCCCTGCGCACTCTACGGAGTATAAATAAGACGCAGATGTTGTCCTTGCGCACTCTACCAATTATAAATAAGACGCGGATGTTGTCCTTGCGCACTCTACAGAGTAGAAATAACACGCGGATGTTGTCCCCGCACACTCTACGGAGTATAAATAAGATGCGGATGTTGTCCCCGCGCACTCTATGGAGTATAAATAAGACGCGGATGTTGTCTTTGCGCACTCTACAGAGTATAAATAAGACACAGACGTTGTCCTTGCGCACTATATGGAGTATAAATAAGACGCGGATGTTGTCCCCGCGCACTCTACAGAGTATAAATAAGATGCAGGGATATCGCCTCTGCGCGCACCCTACCGAGTATAAACAAGACGCAGCAGAGGCACGCCAACTCCGATTAGGCGCCAGCTCCGCTACCCCACTTCGAAGGGTAGGGGACGGAGCGCTCAAGCGTCTACTTCGGCTAGGTGCTAGCTCCGCTGCCATCACTTCGAAGGGTAAGGGACGGAGCGCTCAAGCGTCTACATCGACGAAGCATCATCTCCGCTGCCACCATTTCAAAGGGTAGGGGACGGAGCGCTCAAGCATCTACTTCGGCTAGGCGCCAGCTCCGTTGCCACCACTTCGAAGGGTAGAGGACGGAGCGCTCGAGCGTCTACTTCAGCTAGGTAGGGGACGGAGCGCTTGACGTCTACTTCGGCTAGGCACCAGCTCCACTACCACTGATTTGAAGGGTAGGGGACGAAGTGCTTGGACGTCTGCGGAGCGCTACGTCCTACAAGCTAGCCGGAAGCAGGCGTAATAGCGAAAGGTAACAAAGGCATGTACCCCAAACAGCCTTTATTGCATTCATAAGGGAATGATTACACATAAATGTTTTATCCAAATCTAAAATATCTTCAGGAATTTTTGTGAATTTTTTTGGAATTTATTTCATATTTTTCTGAGCTATTATGCTTTTCTAGTGTTTTTTCTGAAAATCCAAAATCAAAAATAAAATTTAATTTCCCACACTTCTCTCCGGCTGACAAGTGGATGCCCAGGATGTGCCCACGTTGCCTCTGGCCTCATCCAACCGCTTCGGCTCATCCTGCCTTCCCCCTCTCCCCGGCTGACGCGTGGATGGCCTAGATTAGCTGTGCGCATGCGCTAGCCAAATCCAGCCGACTGCACTCCTCCTCCTTAGACCAACGGCCCAAATCTATCCAACCCCGCCTGATTTAATCTGCACCCTTCCCTTTCACTTAACCCTTCACCTACGCCAGCGTCAAACCCGACCACCCGATTGTCATCCTACAGCCACCAGCCACCCCCTCTCGCTCCCGCTGACTGGTTGGCCACACCAGTCAGATCCGTCTCCCCCGATGCGTCGCCGCCTTGCTTCTTTCTTTCCCCCTTTCCTTCCTTGCACCGGCAACCGAATCCCCGTTTCCCCTCTCCTTCCTTTTCCGATTCGTCTCGGTTTTGGAAAGTGTGAAGCATGCGGGATCCAATTACACGCTTACCTTCCTTCCCTGCCCTTCCCTTTCCTTTTCCCCTTCGCCCGTATCCGCACCAATCATAATTTCCGGCGAGTAATCCTTGCCGATTGCCCCCGCCTCGACCCTATATAAAGGCCTCCTTGGCCTCCCCTCCCCTCACACCATCTCCCACCGCCTCCCGCTCCTCTTTTAGCACAGCCGAAGCACAGTGCGCCTTCCGCTCCTCCACCTACTCTTGCGCCAGCGAGCAATTGTCGTGCCTCCGATCGCCGCCAAGCTCAACTGGCAACACCTAAAGCTTCACCGCGCCTTTGCCTTTCCATTCTGCACCTCTGTCTTCTGGCCGTTCCCGGTAAGAACTGCACCCACCTCCGAATTCCCCGTAGCCTCCTCTCTCTCGCGCCCCCCTACTGGACGCCGCCGCTCGTCGGAGCACCGGTGACCATTGGGCCCCGAGCTTGGCCACCGTCCGGCGAGCCACATTAGCATGCCGGGGCGATGTGGATGCCATCTGGCAGCCGGTGGCATGCTACCTCGGCTGGGTAGTGCCACACCAGCGCCCGGCCGCTCGGTCAACAGCCGCATCAACCGCCCGCTCACGTGGCACACACGTGGATGATAGCTCAGCACTCCTGGCCCAGTCACTTGCCACTTGGAAGCCACATCAACACCTCTGCCACCTCAACCACTCTCTGGTCCATGGACCTGGTCCATGTAGACCAGGGCCCACCTGTCAGTCAGACAACCCCATGGTTGACGTCATAAATCTGAATTTTCAATAGAAGTAATTCGACCAAAAAAGGAAATTCAGTGTTGACGTCATAATTTCAATTTTCCTTTAGAAAAATAATTCCAAAAATCCAGTTTTTCCTTTTTCACTGATTTTAAACTTCCAGGAGCCCGTTCTCCTTCACCCTAACTCCGATTTAACCCATTCAATTTTCTTAATTCATAAAAAATTTCTCTCTATCCATTTTTGCCCTCAATTTAAATATTTGGAGTTCATTTGAATTTATTTGGATTTTATTTGCATTTGGTGGGTTATTTTCACGTGTAAACTGTGACGAATCACACTCACTCGAGGAGCAAGGCAAGTCACACACCTTGACCATATTGATCCTAGATTGCAAAATAAAATTTAGTTATGCCTACTTGTTAATTCCTCCTTTGATATTGAAATCCTCGATACCTTGTCATCCTAGAATCAAACTCTAGTTAGTACGCTAGTAATGGCTAAAGAATTTTACATCAAATGCATAGACCTACTTAGATATAGTCTTGGTTTTGGGATACCTTTTCACATAAAATGATGAGCTTTTAAAATGTATTCTTGACTTCGGAGAGTCAAGAAGGATGATAAAATATTTTGAAAACAAAATATAAAATCTGGTTTAGACGTAGGCTAATGGTTAGGTGGTGGGTGTAGGCATGCACTGTTGTTCGGAGACTCAGTGTTGATTGTCGGGCACAGGGGTATGTGGTTGAGCCTAAGTCAGTTAAGGACCAGTCTGTGAGCTACTGTTGGAAAGCCTATCATACTACCACAAGGCTGGTATGGGACAGTCCTAGCTGATTAATTTGCGGGTCCCAACCTGGGTCATGTCGTAGGTTGAAAGTGAGCGTGGCATAGGCCATGAGAAGTCTCACTCGGCTCAAGAGGGGGTCTCGGTCTGGTGGATTCCTTACTGGGGTAAAATCTTAGTGTTATCTTGGCCAGGTTGAAGGCTTTGCATTATAAAGACCTTGTCATGATCTCCTCGCCGCACACCTAAGGAAGTGTGTTAATCGCGTGGCAATATGGGATGATCATATCTTGTGGGTAAAGTTGTACAACCTCTGTAGAGTGTATAATCTATCCTGGATAGCTGTGCCCATGGTCATGGGCATGCTGAGTAAAAGTTTTTCATGGATTAGACTTTGTTTTTGAAAATGATTTATGAGAACCTTATGGATGGATGGAGTCTAGAAGTGATTGAAAAGCTTGTGGATGGATGGAATCTATAAGTGTTTGGAAACGTGTGGATGGATGGAATCCACACGAGATGTTTTTGGAAAAGATGGTCCGGCTGGGATGCCCATGGTTAGGTTAGTGTTTGGTCGGAGCTTGCACTAATGGTAATAATTTCAATTACAGTTACTATTTTTACTTATTGTATTAAATTCAGCAGTTTCAATCTACTTACTGTATTTCTCAAAATTATTGCTTTTCGCTCAACTGACCCTATATGCCTTCCTTTTGTTGCCCTAACATTATATTGCATTTCGTTTGCCTGTGGGAAGACTTGGGCTTCGCTTTGTTTTCAGCTTGCTTCCACAATTTCTTTTGCAAGTTATTATTTATTTGACAATGAGCCGTGATGTAAACGTTGGCCATAAGGCTGTACTCTTTAAATTTAATAATATTGTCATTGGTACTTGATATTTATCTTTATTGTACATTGTGTGCACTAGCTGATCCTGGACTAGTGCGATTTACACAGAGCATCCTAGAGTTGCCGCTCCGGGCTCTGGCAGATGCTAAGGCTTTACTTAAATCTTTATCAGTGTCTGCTTTGCTCCTATTCATCGTGTGTCATAGTATTGGTTTCCTAAGTCTTATTTCACTAACCCCAGTACTGTGAGACCGATGTTTTTTTTGATGTAAGACTAGTTAATGTGGGATGGAGAATATGCACTTAATTGGGTTTTAGTCTTTTACATCATTACTTGACTAGAATACTTGATGGTTCTTCACTCCCTTGATGGCTTCCAAGAGTTTCACCTTCTGGTTAGACCATGTGAAAAAGGTAATGTTACACTACAAGTGGTCTTTGAGTTCCTTTTTTCAGATTGCTTATTTTCTCACAAAACTAAATGTTTCTTCTCTTTTTGCTCTATTGCTAAGTGAGATGGGATTATTCTAAGGGGGAGCTTGTTGTTTAAATATTTTAGGAGCTTTGTTTATTATATTTGCCAAACAATTCATCAGGTCCAAGCCTTGAAATCAAATGAGTAGAAGAGCTTTCTTTATCATATTTACTCATATGCTATGTAACTTTGATCATGACTAGTAGTAATGAATATGCTATACTTGAATTAAAATTTGACATGGCTGAATACTTGGACTACATTAATTATAGATAGTACTTTGTGATGTTCATCTAAAAAGGATAAGCTTCATTGTGAGTCTTATTGTAAATTTTGGCTATCAGGCTAGTATGTTTATTGTTCAATCTTTTTATATACACTCAGTCAGGCATGTTATTAAAAAATGATGAGAAAGAAAAGATGGAAAAGATGTATGCTTCAAGCATGCCATGGTTAAACAAAATGAAAAAAACATGCTCGAATAAAAGAAGTATGCTTTAAGCATGCCACCATTTAAAAGAAATTTGCTACAAGGAAGGTATCATGAAAAGAAGTATGCTTCAAGCATGCCACATGCTTAAAAATTGATTGTAGAGCAATAGGTTGCTATATGAACTGCTAGCTTACCTAGACTTAAAGTTTGCTTCACTTATAGGCTTGCTCTTTTTGTTGTGATTTCTCATTGTGCTCTTTATAATTGCTTTTGTCATTGTTGAAATGCTTGTCATTGATATAAATTGTTTAATCATGTTAAAGACTAGTTTTGACAGTACTATATGATATATGACTTTATGTGATTTAGGGAGCTCTACTAAAAAATGGCTTGGTCAAAATATTAAATCAACGCAAAGTGCCTTGGATAATCTACAAAGCTTCTAAATGCTTACTCTCATTGCTCCTTCGTAGAATTTTTTTCTTTTCTCAGGATTTCTTGATGATTACATTGCCAAAGGGGAGAAATAGGAGAAAAATTGGAGGAATTTGTTAAACTTGCTTGGGAGGAATTTGTTAAAATTGCTCTCTGATGTTGAGGGAGAGTTTTTGGGAGTTTTCCGAGCCTTATATGTGGTCTAAGGGGGACTTTTTTGAGCTTTTAACTTTCTGCTGTGTTCTGCTGCTTTCTTTTGCTGTGGTGTGGTCTACTAGCTCTTCTTGCTATGGTCTACAACATTGAATTTTTTCTTTTTTAAACTTCTCTTTCAAGAGTTTTTGAGGTGTTGTCAATGTAGTCATCAAGTGGGAGATTGTTAGACCATATGGTGGTTGTGGATTTATTAATGATGAATAATTGACTTTTGGGTTGCACTGAAATTTGTGTTTGGAAAAGTTTTATTTGGTGCTCTTTTACAGAACTGGAATCGGCAGACTATGACCATGGTATTTCAACTACATCAATGCTTCAACCATAATATTTCGACCATGGCATTTTGACCATATCTGAATTCGATCATGTCCAGTTTCGATCACGTTTAGCTTCGACCATGTGAATTTTTGACCACGTCAAGCTTCGACCATGATATTCAATTATGGTATTTTGACGACATCAGACTTCGACCATGGCAGACTTCAACCATGGCAGCCTTCAACTATGGCATTTCAACAATGATAGAATGACCACGGAAGGTAATCATAGATTTCAACCTCAAACTGTGAACCAGTCATAAACCACATTTAACTAGTTGTAAGCGACAGTGAACCAGTCAGAGGTCATGAGGACATTGACTATAGTAAATGGTCGATGGTCATAGCTACAATACTTTTTCATTGCCGTAGCTATAGTACCTAGTCGATACTCGATACTCGTAGACTTTACTGGTTGATACTTGATAGTCATGGACTTTACTAGTCGGTTCTCAATAGTCATGGACTTTACTAGTCGGTTCTCAATAGTCGTAGACTTTTCTGGTCGATACTTGATACTTTACTGGTCGATACTCGATAGTCATGGATTTTGCAGGTCGATACTTGATAGTCGAAGACTTTATGATCAGTAGTTGTAGATTTTATTGGTCAGTAGTCGTAAACTTTATTGGTTGCTGGTCTTAAACTTTGTGACCAGTAGTCATAGACTTTGCGGTCGTCGAAGATTTTTGGATTGGTTGCTGTAGGCTTCACGGTGTGTACTCGTAAACTTCATGGTCAGCATGAGTGCTTTAACTCTTGCTATCTTCGAGTACTTTGAGTACTCCTGTTTGGTAAGCAGTATGACTCACTGGTGTATCGAGGTCGGTGATAGGTGAACAATACTCAAAGGATTTGGTACTCGAAAGTTGGAAGTACTCGGTGGTCATATGGTCATGGTACTCAGTAGTCGAAAGGACTCGGTACTCGATGGTCAGATGGTCGTGGTACTTAGTAGTCAGAAGGACTCGATACTCAATAGTAGGAATGACTCGGTACTCGGTAGTCGGAAGGACTTGGTACTTGATAGTCATGGTTTTCATGATCGTGGTCAACGATCAGATGTCATAGGAGTTGTGATCAGTTGTCAGAGAATTGTGTTCTTTGCTACAGTATTGGGAAGGTACTCGGTAGCGGTTATCGGTGATATAGTACAGAGTCAGTACTCGATAGTTCTGTGGTCGGTAGTGATTCTTGTTATTCCCACATGTTTTGAGCGTAGCGATGGTAATTTTCTAGTACTTGTTGAGCTAGTAGTTGTACTGAGTCGTCTAAGGCTGATTTCTAGAAAGCGATGAGAACAGTGGTCATGGATGACCTGGTTGGTGTACGTGGTTGGTTTGGTTCTTATCTACGAATAGATGAGGGTGTGTTATGTCGGGACCCGGAGCAACAACTCTAGAACCCTCTGTGTAAATCGCACTAGTCTAGGATCAGCTAGTGCACACAGTGATAACAAAGACAAATATCATGCATAATGACAAACTTTATTTAACGGAATATGGGCCTGATGGCCAAAGTTTACATCAACGGCACATAAGCCAAAATTAAATACAAGCAGCGGAAGAAATAAACCAAAGCGGAAGAAGCCCACTAAGCCTGCCCACAGGCAAACGACAATAAGACGTGGCCTATATGTTCTGATCCTCACCAAAGTCGAAGCTGTCCTCTGAAAAAAATGATGAATTGAGCAACGTGAGCACATAAAGTACTCCACAAGTTACACCAGGAGGTTTAACAGAGTTAATGCATGCATATGGATTGACAAAGGAATGCATAATAAGGTTAGTTGAGCATAAAGCGAAATTGAAGTAAATACTGTAAGTAGATTCAAAAGCTGAATTTGATACAATAGATAGAAACAAGATTTTAACAAAATAATATCGTTAGTGCAGGCTCCGACCAAACACCAACCTATCCACGAGCATCTCACCCGGACCTTCTTTTCCAAAAAGATCCCATATGGATTCCATCCATCCATAAGCAGTTTATGAAACCATTTTGAAAAATAAAGTCTAATCCATGAAAAACTTTACTCAGCTTGCCCATGACCGTGGGCACGGCTATCCAGGATAGATTATACACTCTGCAGAGGTTGTACAGCTTTACCCACAAGACATGATCATCCCTTTTTGCCACCGGTTTAACACACTTCCTTAGGTATGCGGCCAGGAGATCATGACAAGGCCTTTACAATGATCCGTTGTCAACATAATCACGCCGCCATTAAGGTTTCACCACAACATGAATCCACATGTTGGAGCCCCCCCTCTTGTGCCATGTGAGACTTCTCACGGCCTACGCCGCGCTCACATTCAGCCTATAGCGAGATTAAGTTGGAACTTCACAAATTATTCGGCCAGGTCTGTCCCATACCAAACTTGTGGTAGTACGTTAGGGCTTTGCAATAGTAGCTCATAGACCGGTCCTTAACTTGACTTAGGCACCAACCACATACCCCTTGTGCTTGGCAATCAACATTGTGTCACCAAACAACAATGCATGCCAGCAAGCACCCACCACTCTAACCATTTGCCTATGTCTAAACCAAGTTTTTATATTTTTTTAAAACATTTCATAATCATTCTTGACTCACCAAAGTCAAGAATACATTTCAAAAGGTTATCATTTTATGTGAAAAGGTATCCCAACCTATGATTATTCTAAGCATGGCTAAGCTTTACTATAAAATGTCCAGTTAATACTAATGTACTAACTAGGTTTTCATCTAGGGTGACAAGGCATAGGAAGTTTAATGTCAAATTTGGCCATAAACAAAGGAATTGGGTATAACCAGAATTTAAATCGAATTTAAACTAGGTTTGAATAAAAGTACGCATGCATAATAATTTTAAAAACAACATAAATAATTTAAATTACTGGGAGCAACATGATCAAAGGTGTAACTTGCCTTGCTCAAAGACCTGATGCTGTGAATCGTCGAAATTGAACTCTCCAGAATAGTCGTAGTCTACACGCGAAGAACCAAACAAAATAAATTCAAATAAAATCCGAAAATTATGAAATATATACTGGCAGATAGATTATGATTTTAGGTGAATTTAGGAGGAAGTTTTGAACATCACATGAAATGATAACAACGTCCGAGAATTACTTTTTGAATCCTACTATGTTGGTAGGCTGCGAGGTGGCTGGCGAATGAGCAAAATGGAATCCTGGCGATGAGATGAAGGTGGTGACATGGATACGGCGACGAGGAACGGAGACGATACCATCGACGTTTGAACGACGACGGTAGAGAGATAGGAAAAACTTAATATCTTGGTGCTCAGTGAAGCGAGTCTAAAACCATTTGGAAGGTAGCTACTTGGAATGGTTTGGCACGATATGACGCGAACAGATTGTGGAAAACACCAACGGATAGATGGGGCCACGAGATACCATTGGCAGCCATGGCGAGGTGTCAGAGGCAAAAATTTGTGGAGGCTTTTTAGGGAAAAGGAAGCGAGCATAGCGTAGAACCACTACAAGGAATCAGGTGTTTCGCAACGACGCGAAAACGTTGCAATAGGCCCAGTTTGGTTGCAATAGGTACCAATGCCAACCAAATCACTTTCGTTGCCAAGCGTTGCTAGTGCTAGCGTGCTCTAAAGTTTGCGCATCAGTTTTGTGTTTCGTTGCAATAGATATGCTTATTGCCACGAAGTGGAGCATGGCGATACATAGGAGATGCAACGAAGTTATTTGCGGCAACAGAGGCTTTTGCCACGACTGTCATGGTGGCGATAACCTCTAGTGCCACGAACTTATTGCATTGCGATTGCAAATATTGCCACGAGTGACGCCGTGGCAATAGTGTTTGGCGCCACGAACATGCTCCGTTGCAATAAACGTTATTGCCACGACAAAACTGTCGTTGCAATAGAACCTTTTGCCACGTGCATCATTTTGTTGCAAGTGTTTTTCGCGCCACGTGACACATTTCGTTGCAATGGAAATTATTACCACGATTATAATTTGGATGCAATAGGTTTTATTGCAACAAGAAATGTTTGGTGGCTAGAGATGTTAACGCAACGAAATGAGTTAGGTTGTAAATAAGACTTATACCATCGATGAATGTACGTGGCAATAAGAGCTGCATCGCAACGAAGGAGCAACGTGGCAATAAGCAATGTATCGCAACGAAATAATAATTCAGGGCAGCATATTGCATTTTATATATATTCAATGAACCGCTGTTGCAATACAGTAGTAGCGACATATAAAATGCAGCATGACATATGAAATCCAAACATCTTTATTTTCATCCACCATATTATGAAACTAAAAGGAGTATCATGTCCAGTGAAGCAAATAATACAAGATTATAATGTCAATCTCCAAAATGAGACTAAAAAGATCCTAAATAATCTTGCGATAAGAAAAGAAATCTCCAAGGTCGATCTTTGTTCATATGCGAGTTGCTCTGAGAATTCTTGAACCTTAGCGCCCCGCTCAATTACTTTCCTGTGCAACACAAGCACAAAATTGGCACATTAATAAAATAGGAGAACTCATCCATGCAAGAAACCTATACAACTTGGGCTACAACATGGTTCTAAGCGATAAAACTAGTAAAGTAGGCATCATATATCTTGGCTAATGGCAGACAAGAAGGGTATTGCATAAACTAGATAACATTCCATCTTGCCAATTAGCATAGATGCCAGTATGTCAATGACAAGAAGGGTAGTGCATAAACTAGATAACTAAATTACATATATGCTAGTATGTCAATGACAAGAGGGGTAGTGCATAAACTAGATAACATTCCATCTTACCATGTCATGCTCAATGACAATAGCTACAGGGAAACAAAAGTCTTGAAACTGCACAATGACAGCAGCTGCATTTCTCTTTCTTACATTAACTATGACATCCATAGAATCCAATATGGCAAAAGATGCAGGGAAACAAGCTTCTGAGCTTGCCTAGAACACTTTCCGGCTGAGTCTGAAAATATTTAGATGTCGGATCAATATTACGTTACATTAATGCAAGGTAGAAATCCAGGATGGTTGGATCCATTGTTCAATTAACTTACCTGTTGTAATATATCTTCTCCATGTACTGGCGTTTGGACATTGTTCTTATCACTTATCCTCGCTGCAACCTCTGTTGTACCTAAGGTTTGAACTGGTTCACTGCAGTTGGTAGACTGCTAAAAGCAAAAGATAAATGGAATGTCACTTAGATGTTCTATGCACGAATAGAAGTATAAAATGCTGTCCAAAAGGAGAACATGAGCAGCAACCACAATTGTGGAGGGCAAGGAGAAAGAGAAACATATACATTCTAAACTTGTAAAGTTCAATAGCTGAAAATGTACAACCCGACACAAGGTATACTAGTTAATAGTTATTACTGATATGTATTCCTAAGTGGAACAAAGCAAATCCTAGTATACTAGATATTACTTCATTCTTGGTCAAGTAGATAAAATTGCATTGCATTTAGTTCTAAGGAAAAAAGACCAGGGCATATGTCTACTCTGGCATGTGCTATAGTAATAAAGGTACTAATCTGAAATCAATATATTGTCTACATTGGAGAACATCACCTATGCTATAGTAACAGATGTACTAATCTGAAATCAATATATTGTCTACATTGGAGAGTGAACATCATGCAATCTACTCTGTCAATGTCCTTCAATTTTGTACAGAAACTAACCAAGTGTGAAATTAATAGGAAGCCAAATCATAGCACAGTGCAAAACAAATAAATTCACACCAGCTTGACACAGTGTAAGGCTGGTGCTTGGATCAGGCTATATAGCATAACACCGTGTAAGAAATTTTTAGTGATTCGAAACAGTTTTTCTTGAACCATGTCTAGTAGGTTAACACATTACTACTAGTTGTTGTGTTGCATAGGAAGATAACATTAGAAGATCAACACAATCAGTGCATGCGGTGTACAAATCCATGAAGGTTTAAAAAATATTCATTATTTTTTACCTGATGTAATGCTGCTTGTATCTGTTGCGCTACCATAGACTGGAACTCTTGCCTCATTTCTTGCATCTGTCTCATGCTTTCTTCCTTGTCCCTTTCCCTTTCAGCTTTTTCATTTGCAAGCTTTTCATTTACAATCTCAAGCTGTTCTTCAAGCACATCATTTTTGTGTTGGGTTGCAGCGGCAGCACGTGCTTGTTCTTCGAGTTTGTCATTCAACAGTTGGCTGCGAGTTGGATATTTTGCCAAGTATCCATGGCCATGAACTTTGGATGATTTGCTTCGTGTGGTTTCCTTGTACGTTGACTGGAAAATAATGTTTTCCTCTTCGGATGTAATCACGGCTCTTTCTGATGATGTTTGTCTCTCAGTAATTTTGGAAGCTGCATTATACTAATTGACAGTACAGAATAGATTAGATTTATTAACAAGGGCAAATGAATCACGGTACAACTCGCAATGACAAAGTCATGAAGAAAGTTGTACTCACGTATACATCCTTAGAAACGTCGTTTGACCATTTGCCATGCTTCGTGTGAGTAGCCATCCAAAGAGATAAATCACTTGGCTCTTCGCCAGTTTCGCGGTTTCTCTAAGAAGGCAATAATATATGACATGGATATCACATCATATAATGGAAAGTCTAGATTAATGAACCAAATGATTACCTGCTCATAGCTTAACTGGGAGAATGGTTTGGAACCCATCAGATGCATGGTTTTTTGTTGTTGACGATTTGCAGAGTTCTGGCTGCTTTTCTTCTGTAAAAAATGAAGTGTTATTCAACAATAATGTAATATTTAGATCATGTGCGTTTGCTAACATAATTGAAGTTAGTACCTGGAATTGTTCAGTTCCAAAATATAACATCAAGTAGTGCCACTCAACAATGTCTACATCTTCAGGCATATGTTTCATCCTCTCAGCATAACTGGCGTATGCCTTGTAGGTAGAACTGAAAATTGATCGCCATCCTTTGTACCGCTCCTTTGCAACCTTCCATATATTTTCCTTGTTTATTCTGTCAACAGAATCATATATTTTTTTCTTGTTTCTTGTTTAAAGGATTGCATATGTCGGAAGCTCCTTTGCATTTCGGTTTCAATAGCAAAATTGAGAGACAAGTAGTATATCCAACCAACTGCAACGATTGTATATGTCAAGTGCATCATCTTTTTGGGATGAAGTTCCATGAGCAAATGAGCTGCAGATGTGGGACATGTTTACATGAAAACCGTGATTAAATAGTAAAAACAAGATGACATAACCAATTCTATATTTGTTTGGCCTGATTATAAAATATAAAAAGAATCTATCCTATGCATATTAAGAATAGTAATGGGAATGACATAATGTTAGACATAAATACTTTGCCCAACAATGTTCCTAAGACCTTATTTTATTTGTTTTACGATAAATTTTGATCTGTGTTGATGTTATTCTCCCCACTTATCATGATCCCCACTTATCTTCCATAATACCTGCTGGATCCTTCAAGAACCAACTGATCGTCTTCAGCAACCTCGGATTGAACCTCTTCACGATCACGACGTGAGCCGGCCAAGTTCCCACCTGGTGCCCTATAGAACAACAGATTCGTATTGAAAATTAAAACAAGATTTAGTAGAAAACCAAGTATCCTATCAAAGCCTCTTCACACTATCGTGAACCAATCAAAGGTATCAAGGCGATGTAGAGAAGTAGATCATGTTTGATTGTTCTAACCCTGTTCCTGTTCTAACCCTGGGAAGAACAGAATCACAGACCTGTGCCCTATACTCAGACTTGTAACGATCCCCATTAATCATACATCATCATTCGTCCGATCTAACACAAGGTTTTGGTAAACCCTAGGGGAAAGTGTCGGCAACATACCTGTAGGAAACTTGAGCAGCCAACGACTCCTCTTCAGCAGCACGAGCATCAACGTCTTGAGGAACACCACGTTGGCCGGCCATGGTGGTAGGGGACGGCGTCCTGGTGGTAGGGGGCGGCGCCATCAGTGTAGGCGCGGTGAGTCGTAACCCAGGAGGCGCGTCTGATGACGAGGGAAAAGTGGGGCCGGGGTGTGGGGGTCGTGGGCTTTAACTTTGGAGCCAAACCTAGCGGGCGATGGAATTTGTGCAGAATTTTGGAGGGAAATTTCAAGGACGGGAGTGGGGGGGATGGGAAATTTTGTGGGAAATCAATATTATGGAATTGACTTCCATCATTTTGTGCAAAATTTTGGAGGGAAATTTTGGGTTACAGTGCAACTCTTTTAGAGGGAGGGGATGGGGGGGGGGGGCGGGAGAGGGGGTCGGCGCCGGGGGGGCGGGGGGCAGGCGGAGCCGCGGAGGCAGGTGGGGGAGACGGGAGAGGAAGGTCGGCGCCGGGGGGGCAGGAGAGGGGGTCGGCGGTGGGGGAGAGGAGGAGGGCGACGAGGGGGACGGGAGTGGGGGGCCGGCCGGCGGCGGGGGCGGCGAGGAGTGGAGGAGGTGCGGGGGGCAGGCGGAGCCGCGGAGGCGGGTGGGGGAGACGGGAGAGGAGGGTCGGCGTCGGGGGGCGAGAGAGGGGGTCGGCGGCGGGGGAGAGGAGGAGGGCGACGAGGGGGACGGGAGTGGGGGGCCGGCCGGCGGCGGGGGCGGCGAGGAGTGGAGGAGGGGCGGGGGGCAGGCGGAGCCGCGGAGGCGGGTAGGGGAGACGGGAGAGGAGGGTCGGCGCCGGGGGGGCGGGAGAGGGGGTCGGCGGCGGGGGAGAGGAGGAGGGCGACGAGGGGGACGGGAGAGGAGGGAGGGGTGTGGGGGCTGCCGGCTGCCCGTGGGGGATTTGAGAGGAGACTAGCATCCATAATATAATTTAATATTGGCAATCATATGACAATGTCCTATTTAGTCTGTATCGAATTAAAACACAACATTGATAGATTTTTTTCTTCATTCAATCATAAGGATTTAGAGCGGCGAATTTGTACGAGATGTTAGCAGTTAAGGTGAAAATTTTATGTGAACTTTTTATCTCAATCGGACAAAAAATGCTATCTTAAATGGTTGATGATGACGAACGGCATAGTAAAATACGTGTATGTTGACTTCCATCATTTTTTATACGCCGTACGGAATGATTTAGAGCGGCGAATTTGTACGAGATGTTAGCAGTTAAGGTAAAAATTTTATGTGAACTTTTTAGCTCAATCGGACAAAAAATGCTACCTTAAATGGTTGATGATGACGAACGGCATAGTAAAATACGTGTATGTTGACTTCCATCATTTTTTATACGCCGTACGGAATGATTTGGAGCGGCGAATTTGTACGAGATGTTAGCAGTTAAGGTGAAAATTTTATGTGAACTTTTTATCTCAATCGGACAAAAAATGCTATCTTAAATGGTTGATGATGACGAACGGCATAGTAAAATACGTGTATGTTGACTTCCATCATTTTTTATACGCCGTACGGAATGATTTAGAGCGGCGAATTTGTACGAGATGTTAGCAGTTAAGGTAAAAATTTTATGTGAACTTTTTAGCTCAATCGGACAAAAAATGCTATCTTAAATGGTTGATGATGACGAACGGCATAGTAAAATATGTGTATGTTGACTTCCATCATCTTTTATACGCCGTACGGAATGATTTATAGCGGCGAATTTGTACGAGATGTTAGAAGTTAAGGTGAAACTTTTATGTGAACTTTTTAGCTCAATCGGACAAAAAATGCTATCTTAAATGGTTGATGATGACGAACGGTATAGTAAAATACGTGTATGTTGACTTCCATCATTTTTTATATGCCGTACGGAATGATTTAGAGCGACAAATTTGTACGAGATGTTAGCAGTTAAGTTGAAAATTTTATGTGAACTTTTTAGCTCAATCGGACAAAAAATGTTATCTTAAATGGTTGATGATGACGAACGGCATAGTAAAATACGTGTATGTTCACTTCCATCATTTATTATACGCCGTACGGAATGATTTAGAGCGGCGAATTTGTACGAGATGTTAGCAGTTAAGGTGAAAATTTTATGTGAACTCTTTATCTCAATCGGACAAAAAATGCTATCTTAAATGGTTGATGATGACGAACGGCATAGTAAAATACGTGTATGTTGACTTCCATCATTTTTTATACGCCGTACGGAATGATTTAGAGCGGCGAATTTGTACGAGATGTTAGCAGTTAAGGTGAAAATTTTATGTGAACTTTTTATCTCAATCGGACAAAAAATGCTATCTTAAATGGTTGATGATGACGAACGGCATAGTAAAATACGTGTATGTTGACTTCCATCATTTTTTATACGCCGCACGGAATGATTTAGAGCGGCGAATTTGTACGAGATGTTAGCTGTTAAGGTAAAAATTTTATGTGAACTTTTTATCTCAATCGGACAAAAAATGCTATCTTAAATGGTTGATGATGACGAACGGCATAGTAAAATACGTGTATGTTGACTTCCATCATTTTTTATACGCCATACGGAATGATTTAGAGCGGCTAATTTGTACGAGATGTTAGCAGTTTACGTGAAAATTTTAAGTGAACTTTTTATCTCAATCGGACAAAAAATGCTTACTTAAATGGTTGATGATGGCATAGTAAAATATGTGTATGTTGACTTCCATCATTTTTTATACGTTACATGCGTCATTTTTGCATATATTTTGCCGTCATTTTACCCTCACATTTTTCGCACTTTGGAACCATTTATCATCATTTGCACTATTTGCTATATTTAATTGTTCGAAATGGTCCATTTTACATTTTTTGTACTTTTTCGCAGGCCAGCGCGATCTAGGCACATAAACAACAAATCTGGACTGCTCTGTACAGTTGTACGCGTCGTCACGAAGCGAGGGATTAAACTGCGCTGAAAACGGAGCTCCAGAGGGGCCAAATCAGAAGAAACTAAATTGGGGAAGGGTCCTAATTGTAAACCCTAGAAAGTTGGAGGGCTAATTTGCAAAATGCCAAAAAAATCCCCATCTCTAAAATCCCTATCCGCCGCCTGGAGAAAGTCGAGCCGGCCATTGCTTCTACCTGCGCCCCCCTTGTGCTCTCCTCCCCCCTTCCTCTTCTCCGGTGCCGGCGAGGGCCGGCCAGCTCGCTGGCGGCCACCACACTGTCACGCCACCCCTCCACTGCTCTCCACCGCGCCTCCCCCAGTCTTCCCCTTCTTCTCCTACTCCCACCGACCGCCACTCTCCTCCTTCTGCTTTCCCACCACAGCGCTCCTTCTCCGGCCGCATCTCCTCTCTTGGCCACCCCCTCTATTTCGGCTGCCAACCACACCGCGCCGCCCTGTTCCCTCAACTCCACCGCCGGCGTGCCATCTCCCTTCCGCCATCACCACCTTCTCCGGCCGACTCACCGCCTCCGCCACTTCCTCTCCCCCCCTCTCGGCTCTCCACCGCCGTCTCTCTTCTCCGCCGCTCCTCCGGAACCAACCGCGCCGCCCTCTTCCGCCGACGCGCCGCCTCTTCCTCTGCAGCACCTCCTTCGGCGCCGCCTTCCACTCCAACCGACGGCGACTTCTTCTCCTCATCTTCACCGACGTCTACACCGACACCTCCACTGCTACTTCTACACCGGCTTCCACCCTCCACTTCAACGCCAGCGGCCTCGACATCACCAACCATGCCGGCGTCGCATCTACTTCATCTCGGCCTCTTGTCTGCTTCACCTGCTTCCTCCTCGACGGAGAAGGTGAGCCCTCCGCTCTGGTGTCTATGAGATGCATGTTGGTCGTTTGCACACAGATGATAGGATAAATTTGAGTCCTCTTAATCAATACAGAATAACTTAAAATTCACAAAATATATGTTTTACACAAAAAAAATCATCTTCTTCATGTCCTTGGCCTAGAGAATTAACAGGAGCAACAACCCCATCAGCAAGGTAGGTGTCATCAACATCTTCATCTTCATCAGGTAAGTCTGCATCATTTGGTTCAGGCATGGATTCTGCAATCGCCTTTTCAATGATAGAAGCATCACCACTAACCCCCTCTACGCCACACCTTCTCCAATTTGTCAATTCTTCATTTGAACGGGAAACACTCATATCCTCCACCCCCACGACAAGTGAGTCCAAATCGATTTCTCCCACATTGTTAGTATCTGATGTTTCAGGCATGGCAAACAGATTTCTAGGTTTCATTCTAACAACACTGCACCAATCTGGTTTCTTCGCACCTTTCACATAAAACACTTGCTCCGCTTGTGTCCCCAGACAGTAAGGATCATTTAAATAACGAAACCGAGTGGTATCAATATCGATAATCCCATATTGATCCTTACTATACCCTCTACCTTTGGTCTTTGTAGCTGCAGGTACATCAAACCAGTCACACTGAAACAGTATGACTTCCTTCTCATATGGGAAATCTAGGAAGATGATTTTTTTAATCATGCCATACCAGTCCATATTGCCAGTACTGTCATCGCCCTTCACAAGAATACCACTATTTTGAGTATTTAGGCTCCTCTCTATGGAAGAGGTGCGAAACAGAAAGCCATTTATGAAGCATCTGTTATATACACGAACTCGATGGTCTGGTCCTCGTGAAAGTGCATACATCAGGTCGCTTGTTTCTCCTTTTTCATAAAGATTTCTGATCTGCAGTCCAAAACATTAACAAAAACACTTAGGTAATAGAACAAGGACAGATTACAGCTTCACTACAAATTAATGATATAAAAAACTGTCACTTACCTCACGCTCAAACCAACCTACAAATTCAGCCTTGTGTCTTTTTTCAAGATTACGTGGGTTGATTGCTTTCAATTTATCCATATGCTTGCTGTAATGATAATACAAAAAAGGTCATTAATTCGAAATAAACATAGACACGGATACCAAAAAATAAGTAAATTAAAAATTAAGCTTACTTAATCCATGGCCTGGCCTCATCACAGTTTGTTATTATGTAGTGCCTCATCCTATGCATTTCAAAATTGGAAACCAACTCGATACTACTTCCTTTTCTATTGTAGTCAATGTTCCCAAATATGCTAAGACCACATGGTGGTTCAATAACGGTGGCGCTTTCATAACGCTCCGGTCGATTAAGCTTCGTATCAACATCTTCAAAGAAGCGAGAACAAAATGTAAGGCACTCCTCTGAGATATATCCCTCGGCTATTGATCCTTCAGGGTGCGCTTTGTTCCTCACATAGCCTTTTAGCGTACGTAGGTACCTCTCAATTGGATACATCCATCTATAGCACACAGGGCCTCCAAGTCTAGCCTCTTCAGCAATATGAACTGGCAAATGCATCATGATATCAAAAAAGGCTGGTGGGAATATCATCTCAAGCCGACAAAGAGTCTCCCTAATTGACGAGCTTAGGTTTTCAATATCTTTTTCCTCCAGCTCTTTTGAACATATTGAGTTGAAGAACCTACTAAGATCAATTAATGTGAGCGCTACATCTTGAGGCAGTATGTTGCGTACCACTAAGGGTAAAAGTTTCTGTAAGATAACATGAAAGTCGTGTGTTTTAAGTCCAGACAACTTACAACCTTGGACGTCCACGCATCTCTTTATATTGGAGGCATAGCCATCAGGCATCTTCACTCCTTCTAGAAATTTACATAGAATTGTCTTCTCATCCTTATCCAAAGAGTACAAAGCTGGTGGCAAAGTATACTTACCATTCTCGACTAAAGGATGTTGATCCTTCCTAATACCCAAATGTTGCATGTCAAGTCGAGCCTTCTCACTATCCTTACACTTACTTTGTAATTCGAGCAAAGTCCCCAATAAGCTCTCACAAATGTTCTTCTCAATGTGCATCACATCTAGATTATGGCGTATAAGCAATGATTCCCAGTAAGGTAGATCAAAAAAAATACTCTTCTTCCTCCAGTTGTGCCATCTAGTTTCCTCCTCACGCTGCTTCCTCTTTCTTGTTGCCTTACCAAAAGTCACCTGCTCAAAACTCTCATATTGCCGCATCACCTGCTTACCAGTGAGCGGCACTGGAGCCTCCCTGGTTTCCACCTTGTTATTGAAGCTATCCTTGTTCCTGCGCCACCTGTGGTCCAAAGGCAAAAAGCGGCGATGTCCCATGTAGCAATGCTTCGAACCGAATGTTAACCACAAGTACTCGGTATCCTTGTGGCAATAAGGACAAGCAAACTTTCCTTTTGTGCTCCAACCAGATAACATCGCATATGCAGGGAAATCATTAATTGTCCAAAGTAGAACTGCACGTAGAGTAAAATTCTTTTTCTCCTTCGCATCCCATGTTTCAACACCTTTAGTCCAAAGATCTTTAAGCTCATCAATCAGGGGCTGCAAATATACATCAATGTTCATTCCAGTAGATTTTGGCCCAGGTACCAACATCGACATCATCCAGTATGATTGTTTCAAACACAACCAAGGTGGCAAGTTGTAAGGTATTAGGATCACAGGCCATGTAGTGTATGTCACATTCAGCATCCCAAATGAATTGAAGCCATCAGATGCAAGTCCCAGCCTAACATTGCGTGGATCCAATGCAAAGTGCTTATACGTCTCATCCACGTGCTTCCATGCCAATGAGTCAGCAGGGTGCCGCATTTTCCCATCACGGACCAATTCTTCCTTGTGCCATTGCATATATGATGAAGTGGACTCTGTCATGTATAATCTTTGCAGCCGAGGAATAAGCGGAAAATACCGTAGTATTTTACGAGGAATACGCTTCTTTGCCCCACTAGTGCCACTAGCCTCACCAGTCCCATCTGAATCCGTCGTTTTCCATCGACTCTCACCACATTTTGGACACGAATCCATGTTAGCATAATCTCCTCGAAATAAGACACAATCATTCTCACATGCATGAATCTTTTGGTAGTCTAGGCCAAGATCTCGAACAACCTTTTGCACTTTCTCCAAGGTGTTTGGGACACAGTGGCCTTCAGGGAGCACATGCGAGAACAAAAGAAGTATGGCCTCTATGGATTTGTTACTAAGACCATTCATGCACTTAATCTGGAAGAGCCTGACAATGAAAGATATTTTAGTAGCCTCCTTGCAACCTGGATACAATTCTTTCTCTGCTTCTTTCAATAAATTATAGAATTTCCTAGCACTCTTATTTGGCTCTTGGTTATTACCTATAATTTCTCCATGTATTGCACCACTGATTAATGACGAAACCAGATCATTGGCAGAGGGACCATCACCTGCTACGCCTTCATCATAATCTCTGTCATTAGCTGAAGGTTCAGCATTACCTTCACCTTCAATGAAAGTCTGATCAAACCCTCTAATCAGCAAATGCCTTTGAACCTCACTTTTTGTTCTGTATGCCATGCAACGACACTTTGAACATGGACAAGGTGCAGTTTGTCTTTTATACGTTCCCTCAAATGTATTATCAATAAACTTGTTGAATCCTTCTTGCCACTCATCAGTTGACCTATCCAAGCGCATCCAACTCCGGTCACCATGCGCCATGCTTTCTTACTAACTGAGTCAATCAACTAGCACCCAAGCTGTCCAAACACTGCATGAATACCAAAGTAAAAAGAGAAGATTAGTGCCACGAGCATGAGATAAAACATAAACCTTCAAAAACACATGTACTATTATTACCAAAATATTTATGAAAGCAATAACACTGTAATAAACACACTTCCAATAATCTGGTTTCTTTTCAAAAACACTGGAATAAACACACATACATCCTATTAATTAACAACTAGGTTAGTGCAAATAAATCATGGTAGTTGAATGATGCTAGATTTGTGACTTTATGCTTTGGATTTGTGCTGTAATGGTGGTGGATCTGTGCTGTAATGGTCCTAGAAAGGGAAAAGTTGATCTGCATTCTGTCCTAAGAAGAGATACTGATTTCCAATATTTTGTTCTTGCAAAAGAATTATCAGCCTTGCATTCTGTCCTAAGAAGAGATATTGCATTTTGTCCGTTAAATTTCAGTGAGAACATAGCCTTCAGATCTGTGCTTGATTTTCACCTTTGCCTGAAGTCTAAAGACAGCTCGCTAAATGATAATAGCCTAATACCTTTGAAACATTCAGGAATAACTTTCCTTAATGCAAATCAGTCTATTTTTTTTAGTCTGACATTTTCTTAGTTATATGTAAGATTCCTGTACTATATACATTGCTACTAGCTAGTAATGCATCATGTCAGTTTGTTAATCTATTACAGATGACAGTTCAATTCAATGTTCAGACATGTTTCTTGCAAGTTTCAGGTTTCATTGCCCTCTTGGAGGAGCAAAGAGAAAAGAATGTGCTTTATCACAAAGTGCTGAATCTATTCTGTAATGGTAGCTGGATACAATATTTGTGACTTTATGCTTTCTTAGAGTCCTAGAAAGGGAATATTTGATCTGCATTCTGTTCTAAGAAGAGATACCGATTTCCAATATTATGTTCTTCTTGCAAAAGAACTATCAAGTCAATAGATGAGGGACACAATATATATCATGAAACTACATTCCTCTTATCTGTAACATGTAGATATAGGTCATTGAAATAGAATGTTAGATCTGGTACCTTCCAGGCATTAAGTTATGCAATACACAACTGAAATAGAGCTTGTTGTTCTAATCTAGGTACCTTCACTTTTATTTAGATTTCTTTTGTGAAAATGTTGAGAATTTTCACAAGGACCATCCTCTTCAGCTTGGGAATTATGAATTACCACGGACACAGGGAAATTCACAAAAAAGGAACTAAACACTTCATAATGCTTGGGGCAAATTAGTCTGTTTTGAATTCATTAAAAAAAGCAGACAAAGCATTATATCACATTTCAATGGCCACACATTCCATACACTGGAATAAACCTTCAAAAACACATATACTATTATTACCAAAATATTTAAGAGAGGCAAGAAACTAGCAGATTGAAGGGAACCTGGGAGAGGAAACAGAATATACCAGGAGACGGAGGCAATAGCGGAAGCAATAGCAGATGGAGGTAAAGTCTTTCTTGTTATCTCTCAAACCCAATCTCTAATACAATATTAACAAACCTGTCTACTCCGACTAGGACTCAAATATGTAAGCCTCGTTTCAAATTCTAGACAGAACACTGTATCCTTACTAAAACTGATCTCAATTAAAAACCGTAACTCCAATTAACCTCAAACTTTGTCAGAATAAACTAGAGAAAATTATTGAACTAACCCAACTGGAATTACGTCAATCAGATGTCTAGAACTTGAGATATAAAATAAACAATATCGCTGATGCAGATAGTGACGAGAATAAATTATGCCCTAATTATACAACTAAGCAAAATCCGTAAGAAATTAATCAACCAAATTTTCAGATCACAAACTTGATGCCCTAACTATTTTTTATGCATACATGAATCACAAGCCTAAAAAGAAACAAACTTAATCCCAATAACACAAGAAAAGGACCTAATTAGTCTTACGTACGCGTCTCGGCAGAAGCACCTCTACGTCCGGCCGCACGCTCCAAATCTCTCCAGCAGCGACGAAAACACACGCGAGACCGAGCGGAAATTTGCTACGTGAATCCCGGCTGCTGCTCCAAATCTCGCCAGTGGAAGAAATCTTGTCTGCCGCTCAATACGAGTCACGCCTCCGGCCAGCATGCTCAATCAAGAATACTAGAGACTTCATGCAAGGCATGCAGCCGCCGACATCCTCTCTATTTCCACCAATCAATGTCTCAGATCATGGCTCATGCACATAACTTCATCAACTACTCTCTCAATACTTTAATCAACAAATCAACTCACTCAAAAAGTCACCAACAGCATGCATCAAAAATTGTCTCGTGTCAAGCATGCAGTGGCTACAAAATTTTCTTCCTTGCGTAAAACCCCAAATCACGAGCCGCCGCACATGCATATCTATTTATATCCTCTTTTTCTTTCTACTCAAAACCCTAATATAACTCATCCTAGGCATTTTTGCTTCAACCAGGCATTTTGGCCCACTACTTTTCAAGGGACCCAAAACCCTTCATAACATGGGGTTTTTAATTCTTTTTACGCTTCTGATTTTTCAACCTTCCACGTGTCGAAGCCTCCAGGACCGCACCTCCTGTATCTTCTCCACGCATCATCTCCATGCGCATTGTTCTCTAGCCTGAACATCCCGCATGACAGCCTTGACCGATAGAACCTCAGTTCCTCCCTGAACTTAGTCCCGAAACCTCAGTTCCACCCAAACCTAGTTTCAGTCCCGTCATCGACCATGTTCCGCCTCAAGCAACACCTGCACATGAATAAACAAACAACCGCGTACGAGCACAAGTCCACGACTTGACTCAAGTCAATCCGCACAATACCTCACACGAGCGTATCATGCAACATTATCATATCACCATGCTATCACAAGCATATAAAGAAGCAACATACCATAAGTAATACCATAACCAACGTTGTCAATTATTCATCATCTAAAATAACCTAGACCTGGCCACATGGTCTAACAGTTTTATATATCAACGACTAACAACTGTGGCAATACAACCCTAGAAGATGCAACGATCTCAAATTTCGTGGCAACACAACCTTGTTATTGCAACGAAAGATAGTCTTCTATACCAACGACTAACAACCGTGGCAATACAACCCTAGAAGATGCAACGAACCCTAATTTCGTTGCAATAGATAAAACCCTATTGCAATGCAAGCAACGATTCATGCAACGAATCAAATCCGTTGCACAACTGTCCAGTATTCGCAACCATCAGCAAAAGCGTGGCAATAACGTTGACATATTGCAACGCAAATCAAACGAATCACAACGCAAATTCATTGCGTGGCAATATTGTCAAGTACTTGCAACCGTTTTATAAATGGTGGCAATAGCACCTACCAATTGCAACGAAATGCATGGTAATCGCCACGCAAAAATATCCATGGCAACATGATCAACTATCGCAACCAAAAATGAAAATGGTGGCAATAGCCCCTACCTATTGCAACCAATTTCGTGTCGTTGCAAAGTTGATCATGGCATTAGGGTCAAAACCTTGTAGTGAACGTGGCGAGGCAAGTCTAAAAAAAATTACGGCATGGACTAGAGCTTACCGGAGGCGACGAATCGACGTCGGGAGTCACAAACGGCCATTTTCGCGGAAAGCCCAATTCCTGACAATTGGCTCCACGAAAAATTAAACAAAATGGTAGAAAAATTTCTTAGAGACTAGGACACAATATGACACGAACAAAAATCAAAGCGCTCGCCGAAAAGGGGTGTACGCGCGAAAGTATAGTTTTAGTGACTGGGCCTGACAAGGTCGACGAGGACTCCGGGAATCTTTTGGTGATGGATATAGAAGCACGACGTAGAACGCGTCGAGGCGAACTCAACGGTGCAAACGGCTCGGCCAAATGACATCGGATGGTGGCGGAACATGGTGGAGAAGACATTTTGCGACCGTCGGGTTGACATCGGCGTTTCGGGCAAACGGAGAGGAGTTAGCAGGTGGGGTTTATGGCGAAACGAAGAGGAGAACATGGGGAACGCAATGCTCACCTCGTTTATGGTGGAACATGCACGGTCTGCTCGCAGCGAGGAGGGAAGTGACGGCGCGGTTTGGCCACGGTGGTCCGGCGATACTCCGGCGAAGCTCCGGCAAAGGTGAGGGAAGCACCGCGTAGAACGCGCGGAGGTGAAGCCAGTGGTATGGTCAAAAGTGGCAGAACTCCACTGTAGGAGGTGCAAATAGCCGATGAACGCCGTTCGGTTGACAAAAGAAAAATGGCGATTGCGGGGAGAAGGAAGGGAGAGGAGACCTGAGATTTTTGGGGGTGACTAAGGGTAAGGAGAGGCACTGGTGCTCCTTTTTATAGGGGCGGAGGTGGACAGGAGAGGGAGATCGAACGATGATGTCTTTTAGAGCAACGGTTTCATTTTCATGTAAATGAGCATAAAGGTGGAGGGAAACAGTTGGGAATGGAGGAGTCTTGAAGAGAGCAAATGAATGCACTTGATTTCATGAAAAACGGTGGAGAAATTCAAGAGGAATGAAAGCTCAAAGAAACGGCATGGCAGCCACGTTCTGGAGACGAACAAACGCTCGCACCGGAATGGAGAAGAAAGCAGGACAGAGAAAATGGAAAGAGGAAGAGAAAAAAATACGAAAATAAAATAAATTCAAAAAATTCAGGAAAAATTCCAAAAACATCCTTGGAAAACGAACATATCAAATAAAATAATTTCGGATTTAATTGAGGTATATTTTAGCCATTTAAAATAATTTTACTTTCTAAGCTTTAATTTAATCCAAATAAATTTGACAATTCCAAAAATTTAAAAATAGGATAGAAATGGATATATTGGAATTTTATAAGAATTTATAAATTTGAATGAGCTCAATCGGAATTAAAATGAAGAAATATGAGCTTTTGGAAGTTCGAAAGGAGAGAAAAAGAATAAACCAATTTTCAGGAATTATTTTTGAACTCAAAAAAATAAGATTATGATGTCATCAAGGGAAATGATTTTCAGAGGAATTATTTTTCTGTGGAAAATAGGAATTTATGATGTTAGGGTGACATCAGCAAAGATTTTGATTTTCTGGCCAAATTATTTTTCAACAGAACAAGGGTTTTATTCACTGACAGGTGGGACCAGCTTTTGTGGACTGGGTCCATGGACCAGGGAGAAGGCTGAGGTGGCATGCAGTTGGCGTAGCGCTTGCGTGGCTCGCAGCTGCTGAGGTGGCGCACGGGGACTGAGGGCATCAGCGAATGGTGGCGCTGCTGGGGTCGGCAAGGTGTGCGCGAGAGGGAGGAGGACATGGCGAGTTCAGTGCACCTTGGTGCGACGCTTGAGAATGCTCGGTGGTGGCCGGCGATGAGGATGCAAGGGCGGCGGAGTGAGGGCGTTGGCGGCAGGGTTCTTCGGCGGTGGATTCGCTCGGTGGAGGGGTGGGGAATGCGCGCACGGGCCTGGCGAAGGTGGAGGCGACGAATGGCTGTCGGTTACACCGAAGTTAAGGTCGGCGCAAAGGCGAGTAAAAAGGAGGTAAGCGGGGTTTAAAGTGGGGAAATGGTGGAGGTTGAATGCGGGAGTGATTAGGCTTTCAATTGTAGCAAATGCTTGGGCTAATGAGAAGAAACAGTCAAATTTAAGAGTTCGGCAAGGGCATTAATGGTGGCGGTGGAAGGTTGAAGAAGGCAAGGAGAATGAAGCTGACAGGCGGGGTTGGGTTGAGATTAAACCGGGCGAGGATGAATTGAATCAGGGAGCGACACGCGTCAGCCTGAGGAGAGAAAGGATTTAAAATTCAGTTTTGGTTTTCAGAAATACTAGGAAGCTTTGAAAATACTTAGAAAATAGCAAATAAAGTCTAAACATTCCAGAAAAATTCACAGAAATTCCTGGGGATGTTTTAGACTTATGAAAAAAACATTTTCAACTTAAAGTTGGTCTTTTAATTTTTACAAATATACTTTTTAGCTTTGAATTTTTTTTAAATCCTGAAAACACAGAAAATTTAGATAAAAGCCAAATGATTTAAAATAATTAATTTGAACTAGGATTTTATAGAAATTCAAAATATTTTTTACTTAATAATATTTTTAGGTTTTTAGTCAAATTACTTTTAAGAAAAGCCTTTTGAAAAGTTGAAAACAGGCAGATAAAATCTCAAAAATTCAACCAACCAAAGAACACTTGATTTTATTTTAAATTAAAATAACATTTAATATTTTTTTGCTGAAAGTTTTGAAATAAATAGCTGGGCTGTTACAAACTACCCCCCTTAAATAGAATCTCGTCCCCGAGATTCGCACGGGCTAGCAAAGAAATAGGTTTGGATCTTACTCTGTGTGGTTTGAGCTGAGATCTAGTTTAAACATTCCTTCGCAAAGGTTGTTGGCAGTTGGCGCTTCAGCTTAATGCTTCCAAAGATTAGGAGAGAGGAGACTCAAGGCAAAGGGGGAACAACGGATGTTTTGCGCAACCCAAAACGAAACACTAATCTAGCAAAACCTTTATTAAGTAAATAACAAGCAATAATTACGGCAGCCAACAAAAGAGGAAACTGACAGCTCATAACTTCGTCTACTTTCTAGCTTAACAACTTAACCTAAAGAGATAAGGGTTGTCTTGGTGTGATCCTTCGCGACTGTCGAGTTACGAAGCATGATCTTTCAAGGCGAAGATTGAAGTTGCAGCAGAGTCGAAGAATTCCAACTGTTGCCGTCTATAGTTGCTTTGGAACAAGGAAAGAGACAGGAATAGGTTTTACAAAAATGACATAAAGATGAGAAAGAATTGAGAGATGAGGATAAGCAAAAGATTGAGAGGTAAGAATAAGCAAAACCTTTTTGAAATTAGTCATTATTTAAAATAAATCCTTAAGGTTCAACCATTCTATTTTATCTACGGTCACGTCTTAGAGTCGTCATAGCTCTGATACCATCTCTGTCGGGTCCCGGAGCAACAACTCCAGAACCCTCTGTGTAAATCGCACTAGTCCAGGATCAGCTAGTGCACACAGCGATAACAAAGACAAATATCATGCATAATGACAATCTTTATTTAACGGAATATGGGCCTGATGGCCAAAGTTTACATCAACGACACATAAGCCAAAATTAAATACAAGCAGCGGAAGAAATAAACCAAAGCGGAAGAAGCCCACTGAGCCTGCCCACAGGCAAACGACAATAAGACGCGGCCTATATGTTCTGATCCTCACCAAAGTCGAAGCTGTCATCTGAAAAAAATGATGAATCAGGGAGCGACACGCGTCAGCCTGAGGAGAGAAAGGATTTAAAATTCATTTTTGGTTTTCAAAAATACTAGGAAGCTTTGAAAATACTTAGAAAATAGCAAATAAAGTCTAAACATTCCAGAAAAATTCACAGAAATTCCTAGGGATGTTTTAGACTTAGGAAAAAAATATTTTCAACTTAAAGTTGGTCTTTTAATTTTTACAAATATACTTTTTAGCTTTGAATTTTTTTAAATCCTGAAAACACAGAAAATTTAGATAAAAGCCAAATGATTTAAAATAATTGATTTGAACTAGGATTTTATAGAAATTCAAAATATCTTTTACTTAATAATAGTTTTAGGTTTTTAGTCAAATTACTTTTAAGAAAAGCCTTTTGAAAAGTTGAAAACAGGCAGATAAAATCTCAAAAATTCAACCAACCAAAGAACACTTGATTTTATTTTAAATTAAAATAATATTTAATTTTTTTTTGCTGAAAGTTTTGAAATAAATAGCTGAGCTGTTACATGTTACGTGTGTGTGCTTATGATAGACAAGTGTTGAAGAACTTGTTCTGGTGGAAAATGTTCTTTGGTCTTTCATGTGCAAGTGGGCCTGGAGGCAGTCATATTTGGTGATGAAGAGGACCGGGACCAGGATGGGGAAGTCTGAGGTCCAAGCGGTCGAGAATGTCATGCGAGGTGGTCGGGCTCACGTTGGCGCACATGAAGATCAAAGGTGCTAATTTGTGGGAAAGCTATGGGCGGTGTGGTCCAGGAGGCTTTGATATGAGCGGTGATGATGCATGCAGGAGATAGGGGAGGTGCGTCCGAGAGGCTTCGACACATGATGATGATGTGTGATGAAGATACAAGAGATGTTGTCCTAGAGGCTTCGTCACGTGGTGAGATTGAAAATGTTATGGAAGGAGTCTGTAATGGGAAGGATTAGAGATATTGAAAAACTCGTGTTTGAAAGGGTTTTGGATCCCTTGATTTTTGGAAAGAGATAGGATGGGTGTCCAGGTTGTTAAGGACACGGTTTGAGATGTCCGTGTTTGAGGTGAATACGGTTTAGGGTTCTAGCATACAAAAGTAGGTAGAGGCCAAGGGTTTTAGCCATGGCATTGTGGAGGCTTCTTGTGATAGAGTTTTTAAGGGTGACATGAGGGTGCTTTGTAGCCATAGATCATGTTCTAGAAATAATAGATCAGATCTATTCTAAGAAAAGTTAGTCAATGTCGATGACATTTTTTTTCGAGCAGCATTTTTCCTATGGCCTCAGCGGTGGTGTGCTAACACATCTTGATCTCATGTGATATGAGCATGGTGTTGTATTCAGTGTGTTCTCGCTTGAGCAGCTGAAGCTTTCGAGCGGAGGGAGATTTTGACTACGTGCAAAGGCTGTCGAGTGAGTGGTCGTAGCAAGCGGTCAAAGCAAGCAGTTGAACATCAAGTGATCGAAGTGTTCATCAAGCACGTGCAAAGAGTTAAGAGAGAGCAATTGAACTACTTGCTGTCAAAATCTAAATTTGGTAATTTGGATTATTTTTCTTCTAGTTTGAGATTTGTTTTCAGGTATCAAAAATCAGAGGCAATCATTCACCCCCTCTGATTGCACCATACGATCCTACAAGTTTGAAGAGGCTCAGGAGTTTCAACGTATAAATAATCTACTCAAGAATGCAACTCCAGAGATTGCTTGACCACTGAGCTATGACCATTTCACTGACGGGGTCACGCGAACACTTTGAACCATGATGGCCAGGCTCGAGCAACCTCCACTACTGCAAAAAGGGTCATCCTGGATGCCTCATCACAGACGGTTCAATACAAACCATCAGTGATAAAGTTACCATAGACAGTTTTACAAGATGGACCATCTAAGTTCACTACGATGGAAAGAACCGTCTGTGATGACCTACTTATCATAGATGATTTTTATTCTAATCTATCTATGATACATCATAGATGGTTCGAAACAAAAACCATCCGTGATGTTTGTACTTATCATACACAATTTTTGTTTTGAAACGTCTGTGATATTATCATTGACGGTTAGGATTAAAAACCATCTTTGATGTCAGCATACATCAAAGACGGTTTTTAATTTGAACTGTCTGTGATAATGCCACATCACCGATCCATGGCATCTCTTCCTGGATTTTGATCTCACCCATCCATTCTCTTCTCATCGAACAATAGGCACCAGTCTCCTCCCACCTCTTGCCCCTTATTACCCCCCTCTCCCTTTCCCCTAATTTCACCCAAAGAACCAACACTGATGAGGACATTTCCTACTAGTCCTAGTTCATCCACTCCTTATTCTTTCTTCCTCCTCCAAACTGAAGCACCCCGTCCCCTCGACGATGCCAACTACCACCATGAGCTCCTTTGCTCTGGTTGTGATGCCACGATTCACTGCACAAGGCACTCTTATCCTAAGTGTCATAAGAGTGTCTTGTGCAATGTCATCGTTGTGACACAATGGTGACACTACTACCGCCTCTCCTTCATCGCCGGTGATATATCCATCTGACATTTTGGGTTGGCCAGGGTTTTGGCTATGTAAATCTTGATGCTCGTGCACGTGAAAATTAATTGTTGATGTCTTAATTCTTGTGATGATTAATGGATGGCTATGGTTTTGGCCCTTGTTAAAATTCATGTTTTATTCTAGGATAAAGACATGGTGATAAAGTTTATTGCATGATGATTTTGTTCTCATAAATAAGCCTGCTTTGGTTCATCTGTATTCTCTGATTGCGCTATTTTATAGCGCAGTTAGAGAATATTGTTAAACTGAAGGAGGCCTATTTACGAGGATTGGAGAATGCAAGCACAGATGGTTCTTAACAAGAACCATTTGTGATAATAGACTATCACAGATGGTTCTTAAGTAAAACCATCTGTGTTGTATCTTATTTACCACCTATTATCATACACACATAAATTTAAATGGGTCGGAAACCGTCTGTGATGACCCTTTCTGTATTAGTGCTCGCCACTGCAACTCCATGAGTCGAACATGTACAACTACGTCTAGTCGTTTGTAGAACTCACCTCGAGGAAATTTACAGGATGATAGGTCATGTTGTTCTCCTAACCACAACTCCAGTCATAAAAGAGTTCCTCGAACGACCCTAGACCGGCAAGCTTATGGAGGAGGTGATCAATCACCACTTCGAGTAAGAAATCTGCAACAACAAATGGAATACGAGGAGTATTACCTTGGAATGGATGAGACCTATTGTAGGTCGGGTCCATCGACTACTGGGCATCATCAAGTATAGTCGACTGGAGATGCCAATCATCCTTTCCTACAAAGGAGGCATCATGATCTTATTACCGAACATCGAGCATTCACGCTTGAACTCCGAGCAGTACGCTAGCCACCACGGTTTCAATTAACAAACATGGAGAATTTTGATGGGTCCCAAAATCCCATCAAATTCCTTCAAATTTAGACAACTACAGTTTGAGTAGCAGGAGGAGGAAAGCATGTCATGGCGAACTACCTTCCGACTGTGCTCGTGGGATCTGCTCGTCATTGTTGCTGAATCAACCACTAGAGTTAATCCATTCATGGTAGCATCCCTGTGACCTTCTTTTGACTAATTTTCAGGGCACATACAACCGCCCTGGGAAGGATGACGATTTGCACTAGATGAGGCAGAGCAACAATGAGACCCTACAACAATTCATTAGGTGTTCCAGGTAGGTTCGTAACTCAATTATGGAGGTTTTTGATGCTTCTATTATCAAAGCATTTAGGCAGGGAGTTAGCAAATAGAAGGTTCATAGAAGATAATGCTTTGAATCCTCCAACTATTGTCGTCGAACTCTTTGAGATGGATGATCATTATACGACTACTACTTAAGCAGTCAAGTGGAGCAAAACCATTGACCAAGCCGATCGAAGTATCAAAGAAGTAGGCGAAGGTAGCAAAAGGAAGGAGAAGGTCAAGAAATCCAAGAACAAGGCAAAAGGTTAGAATCCTGAAGCTAGAAGTTCCAAGGAGGTCTTGGTCATGGGCGATAAGGAGCCACAGAACCCGAAGCAGTACTCTGATCGAGGCAAGGGGAAATCCCAATTTGGAAGGATAACAAGCCAAGGTGGGGTCCTCACCACAAAAAGGAAGGTCACGATCTTTATAATTGCTGACTTTTCAAGCGAAAACTCCAGGATTACTACTCTGGTAAAGGGCCACTTCCCACACTCAACGAGGTGGGACAAACAAGTGGTCAAAAGTAGTCAGACGAGGATAAGGAGATGCCATTTTAGGATCCATAGCACACCGTCAACTACACTTATGGAGGATCTTCAGCATACAAATTAAAATGACAGTATAAAGTTATCGTACATGAGGTAAACTCTATTGACCCTCCCCTTGTCAATTATCATCCAAAGTGGTCGAAAGTGACCATCTCCTTTGAGAACAGTGACTATCTGATCCCTTCAACTTGACCAGGTCGGTTTCCAATCATGGTCGATCCCACCATCACCAACTATCGAGTAAATCAAGTGTTGGTTGATGGAGGTAGTTCTTTAAATATTTTGTTTGTAAGTGCCCTGGACGAGATGCAAGTCCCTCAGACCAGAATAAAGCCTGTATGATACTCATTCCATGGAATCATACCAGGATCTTTGGCCAAGCCAATTGGCCAAGTTTCTCTTCCTGTTACATTTGGTTCTCCAGGCAACTTCAGAATAGAGAAAATCTCTTTTGATGCGGTCGATTTAGACATAACATATAACGCCATACTCGGATGACCAACTCTAGAACACTTCTTAATTGTTCCTCACTATGCATATCAATGTCTTAAGATGCTAGGTCCCAAAGGAGTGATCATAGTTCACTGTGATAAAAAGATGACACTTACATGCGACCACAAGTCCCTCGAGATGCTAGATCAGTTACCAACTCGAGAAGGAAGTAAGATGCAACCTTTGACCAAGCACTCGAAGCCTAAAGCTGTACCAAAGCCGAACGAGCAAGTCATGGAAGTTCTGTTGGATCCAGCAAAGCCTTTGAAGATCATTTATATTAGGGTTACTTGACACCCTGCATAGGAAGACACCCTCGTCAGCTTCCTCTGGGCAAATGCAGATGTATTCGCATGGCAACCATCTGATATGCCCAGGGTCCCCATGGAGGTGATGAAGCACAGGCTAGCTCTAAAGCCTGACAAGAAGCCCGTAAGATAGAAATTATGAAGATTTGAACTTGATTGATGGGAAGCTATCAAGTTAGAATTGGATAAGCTACTGATAGTAGGCTTTATAAGAGAAGTTAATCACTAAGAGCGGTTGGCTAACCCTGTAATGGTTAAGAAGTCCAGTGGTAAATGGCGTATGTGTATAGAATATACTAATCTTAATAAAGCTTGTCCAAAATATGATTTCCCTCTTCCTCGTATTGATCAGTTAGATGACTCTACTGCTGGTTGTGAAACATTAAGTTTTCTAAATGCATACCCTGGTTATCATCAGATTAGTATGTGTTCAAAAGATGAAGAGAAGACCACATTCATCATAGCATTTGGGATATTTTGCTATGTCAAAATGCTATTTGGTTTGAAAAATGCTGGTCCTACTTTCAACGTTTGATGTAATTGACCTTTTCACTTCAGCTAGGCCAAAATTTGGAAGTCTCTATTGATGATCTAGTCATAAAGAGCATCAAACAACCTTAGCAAACACCACTTAAAATTCAATCCTGAGAAGTGTGTGTTCGAAGTTTCTTCGGGAAAGTTGCCCAGATTCCTTGTTTCTCCAAGAGGTATCGAAGCATCCTGAAAACATAAAGGCCATTGAGTAAATGCGCCATCCAACCTCTAAGAAAGAAGTCTAGAAACTCATAGGGTGCATGGCTACTTTAAGTTGTTCTTATGAGTGCTCCTATTCTGGTTTCTCCAAAACCAAAAGAGATGCTCTTAATATATCTAGCTACCATGCCATAGACAGTAAGCGCAGTACTAGTCGCTGAATGTGAGAGTGTCCAACGACAAGTCTACTGCATAAGCGAAGTCTTATATTGGCCTAAGGAGTGCTACCCTCAGGTTCAAAAACTATTATATGCCCTCCTCATGTCTTCGAGGAAACTGAGGCATTATTTTTAGATGCATAAAATTATTGTGTCATCTGAGTTTTCCATAGGAGAGGAACACCAGAACAGGGAAGCAGCAGGATGCATGGCAAAATGGTCTATAAAACTTGGGGAGTTCGACCTCCATTTTGTGTTCCGAATGGGCATTAAATCCTAGATCTTGGCAGATTTGGTAGGCTCTGTCCAACCCAGGTTTTACAATCCAGAATCCTCTGTGATTCTAACACGCTATTCCCTGGATCAGTAGATAGTGCTCACAGATATATAACTGAATATCAAAGTACATATCATGCATAAGTGTAAATATAATAGTAGACTTACACATGAGCCGATCAAGCTGAAATCGAAAAAATATAGCAGTAGAAATGAAACACACAGGAGGGGCCCTCAGGACGTGCCCACAGGTAGCCAACTGGGGTTTGCGACCTAGTTCTTGACCTCTTCATCTTTTTCACCATCATGACTAGGTGTATTGCTAGTGTAGTGATCAGACTCTTGATTTTGGATTAATTGAGCGAGCAAGGGTGAGCACAAACTACCGTGCTCTGTGAGCCAATACATAGGATGCAAATAGATAATATGCATGGCTTATCAAGGGAAGGCTCAGATTGTTTTATTTGCCATAAATTGCTTTCAAAATACGATACACAAAAATTTCCTGAGACCTAGCAGTTTGAACTAAAACATGATATTTGGGTAAAAAGAATGCAGTAATATAGTAGCACAGATTCCATCTACCATTACATGGCTCCTGTACTATATGCTAACCTTTTAGCATTATAACCGTTATCTTATCACTAGGGTGACACCCAGGGCAACACAAATCAGGGCTTTTCACTACCTGTCACTTTTCCAATCCCACCCACAAAGTTTTTGAAATAGAACTATATCTAGTTAAGTTCCCATATCTGCCCTTGACCGTGGGCAAGGCTATTCGAATAGTTTTCACTCTGCAGAGTTTGTGCGCTTTCACCACAGGAGACAATCCACCCGTTGCTCCACATGATTCCTTAGTCATGCGGTTGAGTAGACCATCATAGTGACTTTTCAAAATATCTGAGCCCTTTTGCCATTTCTCCCTGTGGGCTAATCCCATTTGCGGTGAGTTCCATACGTTGCCCGAGATGTTTACCACGGATACTAGCACATTCGGACTCCGTTCTCCACAACGCTAGCATGACAGGCAAACTTCACCCTCCACTCTGTGTCCCTTTAGCCCCACATTGCCCATGCTCTATTCTGCTCCTTTTCCCTACTTGTGAGATGAGACTGGGGTTCGATAGATTTACTTAGCCAAGTTGCAATTTACAGACTTATGGTTGTACTGTTTTACATAGGAGGTCATGACAAGATTCAGTCCTTAGTGTTATCTGGGTGGTTCTACCACAATCCACACTCTCGTGCATCCAAAGTGAGGAATGACAAAGGAATAGTTTACTGAGTAAGATATCAAGGAAGGTTCACAATAAAGGAGTAATCATGAGGATATTCTGCATTGGATTTGAAGATGGCTAGACATAGCCAACTCTGGGATACATGGCTCGCTCTTTTAATTTAATATCTTCTTTTAAAATTTTATATTTATTAAGGAAGTTCCACGAGTCGAGTTAGACCTACTGATAGGTGCATGAATTTAGTTGGATATTAAGTATTGCATTGGTCGAGTGTTGACATTTACAAATTAGGGCATGTGTTACATACACGATGTATGTGATTTTTGGTTATCAAATTAACCTTATAATACTAGTGATTCGGGAGATGGTACTTTAGGTGGTCCTAACTATCAATTAATGGCATAATTGGTTAAATGTTTAGCTTAATAGTTTGTTAATGCATAGGGTTATTTAGTTATTTAATGGCCATTTAATGGTTAACTTTAGCTATGCCACTTTTTACTAATACTAGTCATGTACCCGTGCGTTGCAACGGAACTCATTGAATGTATAGAGAATCGTGCTATAGAAGAGAGTTGCTTTGATCGTTGGAAAGTGAAGAATAGTGAGAAGTTGAGGGAATAGAGCGGTTGGAGGAGAATGGACGTACAACCACCAACTCGTTCTTTTATAATAGTAATGATACTGAGACTGACATTCAGCCTCAAGATTATTCTTAATGATTGATGACCCAGGGGCCACTATACTTTAATGAACGAATAAGGTTATATTCTAATGCAACCAATAATTTGAGATGCTTTCGGGATTAAACGTCATGGACATTTTATGTATATTTTGTTGTTATTCATTACAAGATTAATTCTAATAATAATCCTATTTAGGTGGGACCTGGCTTGTTATACACAACAGTACTTCAACATCACCACTAGTTAAGGTTTTTACTACCACCGATAGGCTAAATGGCAAGGCATTTATACTTGTAATAGGGCCGTTGGTAGATAGTGGGGACACTCCCAGTTAAATCCTAGTTAATTATTTTGGTTTTCTTAATATACTTTCTAAATAATTCCTTCGTGGATATCCTTAACGCTTGAATTCTAAAATTTGGCTTTGATTGTATCATTATTTGGAAAAGGGCCAAATGACCTTTAAGATATATGTGTATAATATTTATTGTTACTATATGGCTCATTAATTAATTTTAAATATCTTTACTAACATGTAAAGAATTCTTGAGATTTATTCTTTAGGAAATGTTTGCATTTACCAATTTTCTCATTTCCTAGATACATTAGCAAAGACATGCATTCCCTAACTCAATTCCTTTCTAATTTCACTGGCTATCCATTAGCTATGTATCAGTCCATTACTTAATGCAAGGACCCACCTGTCATATAAATTAGAGAGAAGCATAAGCATAGAGCATGAGTAAGGAGAAAGGAGTCAAAATAGAGGATGAGAGTAGGGGAGGCAGCGGTGCATGGTTGGGCAGCTTTGCCGACGGTGGGTGGTGGCTGGGAGGCCAGGGGAACCAGCAAAATGGGTCCTTTGGAAGGTAGTAAGGCCAGGGGAGTGGCATCTCGGCCGGAGGTGGCTCCAGGCGGGCAGGCAGCGGTGGTAGGTGGCTGAGCACGGGGCGACCACAGGGTGACGGCGGCTGGAGCGATGGGAGAAGGGGTGCCAAGATGCTTACCACCTGGGCTGTAGAGGCTAGGAAGTGGTGAGGAGCTTTAGCACCAGTAGCCTTCGTTGGTGCTGGGTGGTCAATGCCGCTAGTGACTTGGAGTGAGGAAGGAGCATCGGTGGTGCTTGGGGAATGTAGGGGCACCTCGGAGATGCTTCCACGGAAGGGAATTGGTGAGAGGTTCACCAGAGAAGGAATGGGGAAGATGGAGGTGTCGTCAGCTGGAAATGGGGAGGTTGGCCGACACAACGTGCTTCAGTGGCTGAGGCTTGAAATTAGCTTAAGGAATTTACATTGGGGGGTTGGGACATGAGATAACACGGTTGCTTTTGGAAGAAGATGGCCGGACTGGCTGGAACACAGAGGGACCACGACGGCCAGTGCTCGGGCTTAGCATGAGCAAATGTGAACATGACACGGGTTGAGCCCGGCTTGGAGGGGAAGGAGGAGAAGGGGAATAGGGGGAAAATGCAGGGAGGAAGGCAAGGATGGGGAAGCTACTTATAGCCAATGAGGGGAGGTGCTTTGTGGTTATGCTATTGCCAAAGACCGAGTAGCAGTACATGGGATGGATGGTGATGTGGCCGTGTGAACGATGGCCCGGCATGGTGCAAAGGCAGAGGGGACGATAGGAGTTGTTGGCACAAGGCACGAGGTTGGCGTTGCAAGGTGATGTGGGCATCGGGATCAGGCTCAAGCGACTGTGCATGTGACAGTGGTGTTGTGGCCGTGCAGCATAGGCATATGGTGAGGTGATGGCATCAACATGGGCGCAGCACAGCGAGACATGCATGCGACATGGCGTGGTGCTGCTCGGGCGTGGCTCACACGACGAGGCGACCGATAGGCCATGCAGACATGGCTGAGCATGATGCCAGGAGGAAGGAAAGTAGGGAAACCAGCTGCCAGAGAAGAAAAAGAGGGAGAGAGAAGGAACAAAAGAAAAAAAGGAGGGGCCCACATGGAAGAGATAGGAAGAAAGAAAAGGAGTAGCTTTTACAAATTTACGAATTTTGACTTCTAAATTACACTTCTATTATTTTTTAGACCTAAGTTTGTAATTGAATTTTGAATTTCCAACCTTGAGTTTTGTATGTTAATTGAATTAAAAAGAATGAATTCTTGGTTTAATCATTTGGATACAAAAATTCAATATTCCCTAGCCTATGATGTTATTTAATTTACCTTCAGGTTTTAACTTTTGATTTTATTTTACTTTAATTGCTATTCATATTTTAGAAGCTTAGCTGTAATGTGAGACTAGCTCTGAAATTGGTTTATAATTTATATTCTTTAGATTTTAAATTCACTACCTAAATTAGCTTTTGATTATAATCTTCCTTCCTTAAACTTTTAGTTAATTTCAGGTTTAGCATTAGCGACTCAAATTTGAATTTTAGTTTCTATATATTACAATTACTTGCCTTAATTTATTTCGTGTATTTTGTTGTTATGATTATTACTTGTATTTGGGAATTATCCCTAGTTATTAACCTACATTGCATGAAATTCGGAAAATCTCAAATAAAACAGTAGAAGAAATTCGAATGGCAACAATATGCAAGAAATTTTTTTAAAATTTCCATATTTTTGAACATCCAAATTTTTAGGATGTTACAATAAGAAAAGTCTTATATGGACCTAAGGAGTACTACACTTAGGTTCAAAAACTATTATGTGCCCTCCTCATGTCTTCGAGGAAACTAAAGCATTTTTTTAGGTGCACAAAATTATTGTGTTATCTAAGTTTTCCTTAGGAGAGGTATACCAGAACAGGGAAGCAGTAGGATGCATGACAAAATGGTTTGTAGAACTTGGGGAGTTCGACCTCCTTTTTGTGTACTGAATGGCCATTAAATCCCAGATCTTCGCAGACTTTATCACCGATGGACAAATCCTGAACCTATTTGGGATCCGCAGTACACTTCCCATGACCATTGAATGATGTACTTTGATGGGTCGTTCACGCTTAGTGGCTCAGGGGCTGGGCTGGTCCTGGAATCTCCCGTGGGAGAGACCTTAAAGTATGCCATTCAATTAAACTTTCCAGCCACTAATAACGTGGCTGAATACAAAGGTTTGTAAGCCAACATATGATCCATGAAAGCGCTCGGGATTTGTCAACTACTCATGAGAGGAGACTCTTAACTAGTCATGAATTAGGTCGAAAAAGAGTACCAATGCTCTAGTACGACCATGTTTGAGTACTTTCAGAAGTCACAAACCTTGAGAAGCATTTTTTCAGTTTCGAGATACAATATATCTCTCAAAAGGATAATTTTCTCACTGACTAATTGGCTCAAATGGCTTCTTCCCAATCACAAGTACCAACATAAGTCTTCTTGGAGCAACTCTAGAAGCCATCTATAGTCGAAACACCAAAAACAACTCCTAATAAGATAACCTCTCTCGAGTGTGAGGATACCTAGATGGAACCCATCTACGAGTATCTTCAGAAGGGTTCTATACCCATTGATGATCTGGAAGCAGATCATTTATCCCATAAGGCCAAAATGTATAATTTGGTCAACGGGGTACTCTATAAATGGAGTACTCAAAGGGTTCTCATGCGATGCATATCACAGAAAGAAGGATTACAACTCCTTCATGATATATATGGGGGCCTCTATGGAGCACACACTTCTTACAGAACACTGGTTAGAAAAGCTTTTTTGACAAGGTTTCTATTGGCCAACCACCCTCAATGATGCTAAAGAGCTGGTTAAGAAATGTATGCAACGCTGGTTTCATAGCAAGCAGATATACCAGCCGGCTCAGGCTCCATAGACTATTCCTGATATGCACACGCCTCGATTTAAGATGCGTGCATGTGAGTTGGCCCGATCTTCCGTCGTAGGAGAAATCCGATAACTTGAGTTATGACGTTGACGAAGGGGAGGCTAACCACGATCCGATCGTGACCAGCAACCTCGCAATCGCTACACCGCTTCTCGATTGGTTACCAACCGTGTCAAACATAATTGGCCTGTTCACGAAGAACGGCTCTAGCAAATCCAAGAGAAGACGCAAGTGCAATAGTGGAAGAATTTCACTCGAAGATGAAATATTGATGAGACCCAATTGTTTTACAGTAGCTAGTAGCCATCATGCAAATAAGAATCAAGTATGCCCTTAGTAGAAACATCAGGGGTGTTTATACTAGGAACAACCCTCCTAGTTAGGTGTAAAAGTTCTTGAGAAAAGACTTGAAGATAAGCCAGCCCAAAGGTCATCCAACAGCCTGTTCGTGCGTCCTTTCGTCTTCTGTGCAGCCCTTACTAAAACAGTCTAACTTTTTATTGGGAAGTCCAACTGACAATCCGTTTTGTTGGAGGTGAAAGTAGACTTAATTATCTTTCCATCCATATATATTATGCATGCTAAAACGTTACACATTGGCCTTCATGATGCTGGGAATTCCAACAATCTGTTCGCGTGCAGCCCTTACTAAAACTGTCATAACTCTTTATTGGGAAGTCCAAATGACAAGCCGTTTGTTGGAAGTGAAAGTAGACTTAATTATGTTTCCATCCATATGTATTATGCATGCTGAAACATTACCAGCTGGCCTCCATGATGTTGAGAATTAGAGGTATTTGTCAGCAATCAAAGGACTCAGTCGCTCACAATCGGAGTCGGGCCTTAGCCAAATCTTAATCAACAACTTCTCCAAAAATTCCTTCACATGTAGTAACAAGTAAACAATATTTATTAGGTAATGTCATTTGTTCTGTAATTAAATAATTAATTTGCCCAAGAAACGAATTCACATGTTGTCCAAGGCGACGTGCACGCGCTCGTGTTATTGGACCTTGTATACTAGCTGACTCTTGAATTTTAGAAGACTCAACTACAGGTGTGTGTGCCACTTGAGGTGAACGTGTGTCAGTGATGTCCTCATCATTCTCCCCTTCTTGAGAAGGAGTCGACCTCGACTCTGGCTCATCTTCGTCTCCCAAATATGGAGATAAATCAGCAATGTTAAATGTATTACTCACTCCATATTCCTCGGATAGCTCCAAATTATAGGCATTGTTGTTGATCTTTGTAAGCACTTTAAATGGTCCATCACCTCGCAGCATTATTTTGGACTTGCACCATTCTGGAAAATGATCCTTGCGGAAATGCAACCAAACTAGGTCGCCTACTTTGAAAACCATCTCCTTCTTGCCCTTATCTGCGTGCTTCTTGTATTGGGCTTGCATCTTCTCAATATTCACTTTGGTCGCCTCATGTATCTTATGAATCATCTCGGCACACTTCTCAGCATCAAGATTACCTCTTTCCGAAGGTGGCAAAGGTAGCAAATCAATTGGAGCAGTAGGCTTGAATCCATAGACGATCTCAAAAGGACAAAACTTCGTAGTAGAATGCACAACCCGGTTGTAGGAAAATTCAATGTGTGGCAAGCATTCCTCCCAAAGCTTCAAATTCTTCTTGAGTATAGCCCGTAGCATGGTACCAATGTGCGGTTGATGACTTCGGTTTGTCCGTCAGTTTGAGGATGACAAGTAGTTGAAAATAGTAACTTCGTTCCAAGCTTTCCCCAAAGCGTCTTCCAAAAGTGGCTTAAAAACTTGGCATCACGGTCTGAAACAATTGTCCTCGGTACTCCATGCAACGTACAATTTCCCTGAAAAATAAATCAGCAACATGGGTAGCATCATCGCTCTTATGACAAGGTATAAAATGAGCCATTTTAGAAAACCTATCAACGACAACAAAAATATTGTCCCTTCCCCTCTTAGTCCTTGGTAATCCTAGCACAAAATCTATAGAAATATCCTCCCAAGATACTTTTGGAATAGGAAGAGGCGTATATAAACCATATGGGTTTAAGTGAGACTTAGCTGTTTGACAAGTAGTGCATCTCCCCACGTAGCGCTCAACATCGCACCTCATCTTTGGCCAATAGAAATGCGTGGCCAACACGTCCTCAGTTTTGTGAATACCAAAATGTCCCATCAAACCATCTCCATGCGCCTCCTGCAACAACAAAAGACGAACAGAACTCGCGGGAACACAAAGTCTGTCAGCTCTAAATAAATAGCCATCATTTAGCACATATTTATCCCAACATCTCCCTTCCTTGCAATTAGCATAAATGTCTCTAAAATCCAAATCAGTAGCATATAGTTCTTTTAAACTTTCTAAACCAAGAATTTTACAATCAAGTTGGGATAACAGCGTGTACCATCTAGACAATGCGTCAGCCACTATATTCTCTTTTCATTTATTTTGTTTCACAACGTATGGAAAAGTCTCAATAAATTCTATCCACTTAGCATGTCTACGGTTCAACTTACTTTGGCTATGAATATGCTTTAGTGATTCATGATCCGAATGAATGATAAATTCTTTTGGCCAGAGATAGTGTTGCCACGTTTCTAATACTCTAACCAAGGCATATAATTCTTTGTCATATGTTGAGTAGTTTAAAGTTGGACCATTAAGCTTTTCACTAAAATAAGCAATGGGCTTTCAATCTTGCATGAGAACATCTCCAATCCCAATACCACTAGCATCACATTCTATCTCGAAAGCCTTATCAAAATCAGGAAGTTGTAGAAGTGGTGCTTTAGTTAACTTATCTTTCAGCATATTGAAGGCATCCTCTTGTGCTTTTCCCCACTTGAATGGAACATTTTTCTTGGTCAACTCATTGAGTGGGGCAGCGAGTGTGCTAAAATCCTTCACAAATCGGTGGTAGAAACCAGCGAGTCCATGAAAACTCCGCACTTGTGTGACTGTTGTAGGTGTAGGCCATGCTCGTATAGCTTCTACCTTTTGTTCATCCACTTCAATTCCCTGTGCAGTCACAACAAAACCAAGAAACACAACTCGATCTGTGCAAAATGTGCACTTATCAAGGTTACCAAACAAGCGAGCCTCTCTCAAAGCAGTAGAAACTTGGCGCAAATGTTCATCCAATGCCTTGCTATAAATTAATATATCATCAAAGTAAACCACCATAAATTTTCCAATAAAAGCTCTCAATACTTCATTCATTAAGCGCATAAACGTACTAGGTGCATTAGTAAGGCCAAATGGCATAACCAACCACTCATACAATCTAAATTTGGTCTTAAATGCAGTTTTCCATTCATCACCTAGTTTCATTCTGATTTGGTGGTAACCACTACGCAAGTCAACTTTAGAAAAAATAGTAGAGCCACTCAATTCATCAAGCATATCATCTAACCTAGGGATAGGATGACGATATCGAATAGTAATATTGTTAATAGCTCTACAATCTATACACATCCTCCATGATCCATCTTTCTTTGGCACAAGTAATACAGGAACAACACATGGACTTAAGCTCTCACGCACGTACCCTTTTTCAAGAAGCTCTTGCACTTGCCGCTAAATTTCTTTTGTCTCCTCAGGGTTGGTGCGGTATGGAGGACGGTTAGGCAAGGATGCCCCTGGGATCAAGTCAATTTGGTGCTCTATTCCTCGCATTGGTGGTAGCCCCGCTGGGATCTCATCTGGAAAAACATCCGCGAAATCCTGCAACAAAGAAACAATCGAAATGGGCAAAGTAGAGGGCAAAGCATTAGTGGAAAAGATAACATTCTTACACACAAGTGCATAACACTCCTGGGATTGTGTTTCTAATTCTCGCATCTCACTCTTTGTGGCTAATAGAACCTGTCCCTTTAGTTGTTGTCTCTTTTCTTGTCACTCTCTTTTTTATTTTCTCTCAATTTGGGCTTGTGGCTCTCGTTCTCCTTGTTGTGGGTGTCGCTCATCTCTCTTTCTTTTCTCTCACGCTCAGCCTTATCTTAATCATCCTTGAGTATTTCTTCTGGTGTCATTGGAACTAATGAAACCTTTTTCCCCTTGTGCATAAATGAGTACTTGTTGGAACGCCCATAGTGAACTGTGTGTTTGTCATACTGCCATGGCATCCCAAGAAGTAATGCACACGCTTGCATCGGTACCACATCACAATCCACAAAGTCAGAATAGCTGCCAACAGCAAAAGGCACTCTTACCATAGCAGTTACCTTCAGTTTCCCACATGAATTGAGCCACTGGATGTAGTATGGCTGCGGGTGAGCACGTGTAGTCAAGCCAAGCTTCTCAACCATCTCTGAACTTGCAATGTTGTTACAGCTTCCGCCATCAATTATCTCCTTGCATGAGTGCTCTTTGATCACAAATTTTGATTGGAATAAATTGTGACGCTGTCCTCTCTCTACCTTTTCCATCTGTGAGCTAAGAACATGAAAAATGACAAGATTTGCATGGTTTGTATCATAGGTGATCTCCTTTGAATCAGAACCTGAAATGTTCTGTTGCTCCTCGTGGTCAGATTCTTCTTCCTCTACGTCGCTTGCCGATGTGTACGCTCCATCTTCCCGAATAATAAGAGCTCGTTGATTTGGGCGATCACGCATGTAATGCCCCTTCCCCTTGCATTTGAAGCATTCTATCTCTCTGGTTCTTCCTGTAGAAGCTATGGATGATGAACTTGTGGCTGGGACAGCAACGATCTTCTTTGAATCAGTAGGCCTATGTGCTGAAGAATTAGGACGCCTTGCTGATTGCTCCTGGCTGGGTGACATTGTGTTCTGTCCCAAACTATTTATGTGCTTCTTGGTCTGTGTACTAGAAGGTTTCCATGGTATGGAGGAGTTGTGTAACATCCCAAAATTTGGCTTTCTGGAAAAATTTAAATTCAAATTAACTATTTTAAAGTAATTGGATTTTACTTGGCTTTTATTTGATTTTCTGGATTTTATTTCAAAATTTAAAGCAAGAAAATGTATTTTAAATATTTTATTAAAGCCAAAAGGGAAAATTATATTTTTCCTAGCCTCTCCTAAAATTTTAAATATTTTTTTGAGAATTTTCTGAAATTTAAAATCAATTTTCAAAGTTAAAAAGTATTTTATAAAATTATTAAATGCAAATCTGAAGTTAAAAATATTTTTAATAAGTCTAAAATGCTTCCAGGAATATTCTATGATTTTTCTGGAATTTTTAGACATTAAATATTAATTTTCCAAGCTTTTATAAAGTTTCTAGTATTTGCTGAAATTTATTCCGAAAATAAAAATCAAATAAATCCTAGCCCGCCACATGTCGCTCTCAGATTAAATCCACCTCTCTCCACGTTTTAATCCTAGCCATCCACCACAACTTACCCCTTCATAAAATCCAAAGCCTCTCATACACCCACTTGCCACGTGTCACGAATCTAACGGCCCATACCCCTTCACTAACTCACCCTCTCTATGACACATGGGACCCATATGTCATATCCTTCTTCAACCTCACCTTCTTCCTCCTCCCACCCTCTCTCTCCACCTCCATTAACCCGAAAATAAAGCTTTGAATTCGGCCATTATTTTCGCATTAATTCCCAAGTGAAGTATGGTAACGGAAGCCCCATCAATCCCCTCCATTCCTCCGGCCGTTTCCCCTCAATTCAAGCCCTCTAATTGCGGGAGCAATAACTCCGGCGAGCTTCCAAAAAAATGGCCGGCCTCCCCTCCTCCCCTTGCCTATAAATACCGCCTCCCCTCCCCTCCATCACCCCGCCTCCCACCGCACTCCTCCTCCTCTTCTCGGCCGCCTCCCGGTGCTCCACCGCCGGCCGCCCACACCTTCGCCGCCGCCGCCATCTTTTGCGCCGCCGCCGCCGGCCGCCCGCCTTCCGTCGCCGCCGCCGGTAAGCCGCCGCCGACCCCCCCCCCCCCCCCCCTCACCCCGCCGCCGCTCGCCGCCCCCACCTCCGGCCGCCGGCCGCCGGCGAGGCCGCCGGCCGTGCTCCTCCCAGGCCGCCCGTGCGCGCCGCCCTCGTGGCGGGTTGTGCCCGCGTGGAAGGCCACGTGGCCGCCACCTCATGCCCGCATGGCGCCTTGTGGCCGGTGCGCCACATCGGCGAAATTCGTGGTCCATGGATCCGGTCCACGGTAGACCGGGCCCACCAGTCATTCAAATAACTTTCCCGCTCAGAAAATTCGAAATGTGCTGACGTCATAAGTATTATTTTTCAGTACAAAAATAATTCCCGAAATCGGTTTTTCCTTTTTCCCTCCTATTTAATCTTTCGGAAGCCATAACTTTCTCGTTTTAACTCCGTTTGAGCCCATTCAAATTTCTAAATTCATCAAAAATTCCAAACTATCCATTTCTTTCATCCTTTTAAATGTTTGAAATTTATTTGATATTTCAAATATTTAAATTTCAAATTCCAATACCTAGTTTAAATTCAAAGCCTCAGTTCCATTCCAAATTCTCTGTGCACTTTCAAAATGTAAATTCAAATCTTACAAACTTTCCATAAAATTCATTCTATTTTCCTTGGTCCCAATATTGTCTTAGTAATTTCTTTTCCCAACCGATCTTGCAGATGTTCGTTCTCCCTCGTGTGAACCCCAAATCCGCTGAATCTTTCTCCTAAATTCGTAAGAAATCATAATCTTTGTTGCAGTATATATTTTATATTTTTGTGATTTTATTTTTATTTATTTGTTTGTTTGTTTGTTTTCTTGTCTCGCGCGTAGAAACCGACGTTGCCGAAGTGTTTGTCGAGTCGCAGCAAGAAGAACCAAACCACGCTCAAGAAGGCAAGTCTCCTTTGATCATCTTGAACCTATGATTTCGAAATGTTTTAATTATTTTAAATTATGTGCATTGCTATTTATATAAAATATTAGTTCAAATCTTAAGGGTTAGTTAAACCAACCTTGTTATACCCTCCATTGAAATTGAATGCCATGTACCTTTGTCACCCTAGAATTTCATTTGTCTCAATAATGAGATTATTACTGAATCTTTGTGAATAGTGGAATGGTAGTATAATGCTTAGTCTCGCTATTTAATACCTTTGAAATCTTGCAAATGGGAAATTATAAATTATTGTAATACTCCTGTGTTTATGAAAATTAGTGGTAATTGGAGTTGCCACTGTTCTTTTAAAATAAACTAAAATGTGAAAATTGGTTTAGATTAGGGTGGATGGTTAGTTTGGATTGGTGCAGGAAGCACGAGATCTTGTAATGTGTATGTTCCACCCTAATCAATTAAGGACCGACGCTTGTGTTTGTCCAGACTGAGCATTAACCGTACAACCACAAGTCTATATGGGTACGACCTAGCTGACTAACTTACGATAGTCTAGTTTAGGTGCCACCAGTGGAAAGTGGATGCCAGGGATGGACTGGTTATTCACAGTGAGGGACAGGGATTTACTGTACTCATATGGCGCAAGAGGGGGCTTCGGTTCGGGCAGTTAGCCTACCTGCGGTGAAACCTCAGCGGGTGGTATCTAGCTAGATTAGAGTAAGGTAAAGGCTTTGTGATATTTTATCTGAGTCTCATGCCAAAGGAAGCGTGTTGACTTTTAGGATAAATTATCTCTTGTGGGTAAAGTTGTACAACCTCTGCAGAGTGTAAAACTATTCGAATAGCCGTGCCCACGGTCAAGGGCGGGCAAGGAATGCATTCACATGGTAGATTTCTGGTTTTGTTTTAAAATCAAAAGTTTTGTATTCCGAGAGTGGAGGGAACTCTTGGAAGGGTATCCTGGCGGTTGGAGCCAGAGAGGGTGGATTTAACCCGCAGTATTAAACTTGTTCAAGTTGTTGGCTAGTGTTGGTAGATGGAACCTTCACTAGAAAGTTAATGATAGTTTCTGCTAAAACATTTACTTTATTAAATTGATGCCTTCGAAAATAATTAGTAGTAATTGAATTTTAAAATGTTGCTTTGTGCAAAAGAACCATATAGCCTTCCTTTGTTAAGCCTTGCATCTATGCATTTTTCCCAAGACTTGCGGAGTACTTTATGTACTCACATGCTACACTCAAAAATAATAACCAGAGGAGTACGAAGCTCAAGAAGGCGACTACGACTTCTTCGCGGGTGGATTCGACGAAGGATTCCAGGAGTTCTAGGTCGCGCTTCCCCAGTCAATTGCATGTGGCGTATTGATGGGTCTTCACCGAGTTTATCTTTTGCTTCCGCTGTGTTTCGTGTGTGCGAGGTCTTGAAACCTCTATTGTAATAATGAGACCTTTCGGTCTATACTCTTTAATATTGTAATAAAGCGTTGCTGGTTATGTATTCATTTCTGTTTAACTGTGTGCACTAGCTTTGATCTGGGACTAGTGCAGTAATACACAGAGGGTCCGGGTTCGGAAATCCGGGGTCCCGACAGAGGTGGTATCAGAGCCAATTTGACTGTAGGACGTGACCTAGTTAGAATGGTCGTTAATAGAAGAGCTTCAAAAATTTATTTTATAAAATAAAAATTTAATAATGTGCTATCCTCGTCTGTTCTTGTCTTTCTATCCTTACCTTCGTCATGGTATTCTTCCTTATCTATCTGGTTATTGACTTTTTGAAATGGTAATTGTATCCCCTTTCCTCCGTAATTTCTATAGATGGATCGATAAGGTTGCGTCTGAGAAGCACCTGAAGAAGCGCGTCATCATGAAGGAGTGATGACTAGTTCTTTAGTTGTAGTACCCAAGTAAAGTTCTACGATTTTAGAACGCTTATATATTACTTGCTTGTGTGTTTAGTGGACTGTACCAAGTCTTGTATACTTGTAGTACAACCATCCTTAAAAACTATTTTGCTTTCAAGCTAAGTTTCTTCCAAGTCGTTGTTTGCTTCTCTCTTGTGTGTTTGTTTGGGATGTTGTTTAGTCGTTCCCCTGATCTCTTATCTGTGCTACTTCCCTCTTATCTTTTGCTAACCCCAGTTACCGCAAAAGTGCAAGCTCCAATTCTTTCACCGTAGTCCAAGCTTGGAGAATTCTTGGAGACCTAGAGTATATGGAAGACAACAAATTTATGGAAAGTATTCTTGTCGGAAAGCCGTCATAATCAGTGCATGTCAAGATAGGTAATTTGGAGAATTGTTTCTAGAGTGATATATCTTGGATTTATAATTGACAAGATTGAATAATATTCGAGAGGATTGAGATAAAAGGTATATTTGTGGATACCAATTGATTATGAATAAATGTGAAGAAAGTAATACTTGTGGATTAAATAGATCATGGAGAATGAGTATAGTAGTAAACTTGGTGGAACTAATTAGATCATGGGAAGAGTCTAAACTTTGCCCTGGATTTATTATTTAGGATTGAAAGGAGCAATTGGATGTAAAACAAGATTTTGTTAAAGGGATTATTTGTGATCGTTGGAGAATTAGTATTAAGAGATTGATCCAGTAAAGGGAGAGATTAAAAGATTAAGAAGTTGAATTATCATAAACAATTCATGGTATCAATTTTTGGTGATTTGGTTGAATCATGAAGAGTAGATGAAATTTGTGGAGTTATTTGATTATCAGAGTTTGGTGGACCTATTGATGATAAGTGGATACTAGTGGAATTCCAGAAGATAATACCCTTAGATATCTTGGTGGATTAATTTTATCATTGCAAAGTGGACTTTGATATGACAATTTGAATTTGGTGGATTTAATAGATCATTGCTAGATAATTGGATTTTAACTAATGGGATTAACTAGATCATTAAGGATGTTCAAATGGATAACCTGGAGGATTTAAATTAATTATGGGAGATAGATGGTCCAATGAGAATTAATTGAGAGATTGTCCTATAAGAATTAATTGAGTTCATTCAAATTTGGTGAAACCAAAATGATGATTATGAAGAGAATGATGTTGGTGGATTAATGAATATTAAATTATGGCTTAGTTGATCTTAAACTTGATTGATGATTACTAAAATGTTGGATTAATCTTATTTGATCAAAGTTATGGATCTATTGGATTAGATAATGATCATAAAACAATTGGTGGAAATCACAAACTACAATGTTATTGGATTCTTGTTAGAAAAATTCTATGGTTTGACGTCGATTCAAATTAGAGCAGAGAGAGTAAAAGTTAATGAGATTACTTGTCGAAATCAATAAGGTGCAATTGTGGTATATGATTTTGGAATCAAGAATTTTTGGAGAGTTGAAATAATTATGTCTTTCTCGGATGAACACTTGCGGAAGTTAAGCCCTCTTGGTGGAATCCTGAATTAATCGATATGATAAGGGCAATTGAAGTTAACCCAAAGCTTGCAGGCGACTAAAGATGTACCAATCCGATTTGTTGTTGTCTTCCATATTCCTCAGTTAAAGGAATACCTCAGAGCATCGACCAACAAGATAGAATCATGAAGGAAGCTGAACGCCGCGCAAGAAGCATGACCATAAAGTTCCACAAAGTACAGTAGACCAACCATTCGAAGTCAAGCAACTTGGGAGCGTGAAGAGGACCTAAGAGCCGAGTTTCCCTCTCCTTTCTCTTTCCCAGTCCGTCCGAATCTCGGGGTCGAGATTCTCTCTAAGGGGGTAGGTTTGTAACATCCCAAAATTTGGCTTTCTGGAAAAATTTAAATTCAAATTAACTATTTTAAAGTAATTGGATTTTACTTGGCTTTTATTTGATTTTCTGGATTTTATTTCAAAATTTAAAGCAAGAAAATGTATTTTAAATATTTTATTAAAGCCAAAAGGGAAAATTATATTTTTCCTAGCCTCTCCTAAAATTTTAAATATTTTTTGAGAATTTTCTGAAATTTAAAATCAATTTTCAAAGTTAAAAAGTATTTTATAAAATTATTAAATGCAAATCTGAAGTTAAAAATATTTTTAATAAGTCTAAAATGCTTCCAGGAATATTCTATGATTTTTCTGGAATTTTTAGAAATTAAATATTAATTTTCCAAGCTTTTATAAAGTTTCTAGTATTTGCTGAAATTTATTCCGAAAATAAAAATCAAATAAATCCTAGCCCGCCACATGTCGCTCTCAGATTAAATCCACCTCTCTCCACGTTTTAATCCTAGCCATCCACCACAACTTACCCCTTCATAAAATCCAAAGCCTCTCATACACCCACTTGCCACGTGTCACGAATCTAACGGCCCATACCCCTTCACTAACTCACCCTCTCTATGACACATGGGACCCATATGTCATATCCTTCTTCAACCTCACCTTCTTCCTCCTCCCACCCTCTCTCTCCACCTCCATTAACCCGAAAATAAAGCTTTGAATTCGGCCATTATTTTCGCATTAATTCCCAAGTGAAGTATGGTAACTGAAGCCCTATCAATCCCCTCCATTCCTCCGGCCGTTTCCCCTCAATTCAAGCCCTCTAATTGCGGGAGCAATAACTCCGGCGAGCTTCCAAAAAAATGGCCGGCCTCCCCTCCTCCCCTTGCCTATAAATACCGCCTCCCCTCCCCTCCATCACCCCGCCTCCCACCGCACTCCTCCTCCTCTTCTCGGCCGCCTCCCGGTGCTCCACCGCCGGCCGCCCACACCTTCGCCGCCGCCGCCATCTTTTGCGCCGCCGCCGCCGGCCGCCCGCCTTCCGTCGCCGCCGCCGGTAAGCCGCCGCCGACCCCCCCCCCCTCACCCCGCCGCCGCTCGCCGCCCCCACCTCCGGCCGCCGGCCGCCGGCGAGGCCGCCGGCCGTGCTCCTCCCGGGCCGCCCGTGCGCGCCGCCCTCGTGGCGGGTTGTGCCCGCGTGGAAGGCCACGTGGCCGCCACCTCATGCCCGCATGGCGCCTTGTGGCCGGTGCGCCACATCGGCGAAATTCGTGGTCCATGGATCCGGTCCACGGTAGACCGGGCCCACCAGTCATTCAAATAACTTTCCCGCTCAGAAAATTCGAAATGTGCTGACGTCATAAGTATTATTTTTCAGTACAAAAATAATTCCCGAAATCGGTTTTTCCTTTTTCCCTCCTATTTAATCTTTCGGAAGCCATAACTTTCTCGTTTTAACTCCGTTTGAGCCCATTCAAATTTCTAAATTCATCAAAAATTCCAAACTATCCATTTCTTTCATCCTTTTAAATATTTGAAATTTATTTGATATTTCAAATATTTAAATTTCAAATTCCAATACCTAGTTTAAATTCAAAGCCTCAGTTCCATTCCAAATTCTCTGTGCACTTTCAAAATGTAAATTCAAATCTTACAAACTTTCCATAAAATTCATTCTATTTTCCTTGGTCCCAATATTGTCTTAGTAATTTCTTTTCCCAACCGATCTTGCAGATGTTCGTTCTCCCTCGTGTGAACCCCAAATCCGCTGAATCTTTCTCCTAAATTCGTAAGAAATCATAATCTTTGTTGCAGTATATATTTTATATTTTTGTGATTTTATTTTTATTTATTTGTTTGTTTGTTTGTTTTCTTGTCTCGCGCGTAGAAACCGACGTTGCCGAAGTGTTTGTCGAGTCGCAGCAAGAAGAACCAAACCACGCTCAAGAAGGCAAGTCTCCTTTGATCATCTTGAACCTATGATTTCGAAATGTTTTAATTATTTTAAATTATGTGCATTGCTATTTATATAAAATATTAGTTCAAATCTTAAGGGTTAGTTAAACCAACCTTGTTATACCCTCCATTGAAATTGAATGCCATGTACCTTTGTCACCCTAGAATTTCATTTGTCTCAATAATGAGATTATTACTGAATCTTTGTGAATAGTGGAATGGTAGTATAATGCTTAGTCTCGCTATTTAATACCTTTGAAATCTTGCAAATGGGAAATTATGAATTATTGTAATACTCCTGTGTTTATGAAAATTAGTGGTAATTGGAGTTGCCACTGTTCTTTTAAAATAAACTAAAATGTGAAAATTGGTTTAGATTAGGGTGGATGGTTAGTTTGGATTGGTGCAGGAAGCATGAGATCTTGTAATGTGTATGTTCCACCCTAATCAATTAAGGACCGACGCTTGTGTTTGTCCAGACTGAGCATTAACCGTACAACCACAAGTCTATATGGGTACGACCTAGCTGACTAACTTACGATAGTCTAGTTTAGGTGCCACCAGTGGAAAGTGGATGCCAGGGATGGACTGGTTATTCACAGTGAGGGACAGGGATTTACTGTACTCATATGGCGCAAGAGGGGGGCTTCGGTTCGGGCAGTTAGCCTACCTGCGGTGAAACCTCAGCGGGTGGTATCTAGCTAGATTAGAGTAAGGTAAAGGCTTTGTGATATTTTATCTGAGTCTCATGCCAAAGGAAGCGTGTTGACTTTTAGGATAAATTATCTCTTGTGGGTAAAGTTGTACAACCTCTGCAGAGTGTAAAACTATTCGAATAGCCGTGCCCACGGTCAAGGGCGGGCAAGGAATGCATTCACATGGTAGATTTCTGGTTTTGTTTTAAAATCAAAAGTTTTGTATTCCGAGAGTGGAGGGAACTCTTGGAAGGGTATCCTGGCGGTTGGAGCCAGAGAGGGTGGATTTAACCCGCAGTATTAAACTTGTTCAAGTTGTTGGCTAGTGTTGGTAGATGGAACCTTCACTAGAAAGTTAATGATAGTTTCTGCTAAAACATTTACTTTATTAAATTGATGCCTTCGAAAATAATTAGTAGTAATTGAATTTTAAAATGTTGCTTTGTGCAAAAGAACCATATAGCCTTCCTTTGTTAAGCCTTGCATCTATGCATTTTTCCCAAGACTTGCGGAGTACTTTATGTACTCACATGCTACACTCAAAAATAATAACCAGAGGAGTACGAAGCTCAAGAAGGCGACTACGACTTCTTCGCGGGTGGATTCGACGAAGGATTCCAGGAGTTCTAGGTCGCGCTTCCCCAGTCAATTGCATGTGGCGTATTGATGGGTCTTCACCGAGTTTATCTTTTGCTTCCGCTGTGTTTCGTGTGTGCGAGGTCTTGAAACCTCTATTGTAATAATGAGACCTTTCGGTCTATACTCTTTAATATTGTAATAAAGCGTTGCTGGTTATGTATTCATTTCTGTTTAACTGTGTGCACTAGCTTTGATCTGGGACTAGTGCAGTAATACACAGAGGGTCTGGGTTCGGAAATCCGGGGTCCCGACAAGTTGGAATAGTTGCAGTTCATCCTGGTGTAGCTTTGCCTCTGATTTTCAGCCTTACAAGCAAAATGGAACTGCTCATTCAAAGAATTGTAATGATAAAAAATCAAGTATATTCTGAATCTCCTTATTTAGTCCACCAAGAAACCTGGCCATCTTCGCGTTTTCTTGCTCCTCTATATTAGCACGGATCATGCCAATTTGCAGTTCTTGATAGTATTCCTCGACAGACTTACTACCTTGATTCAATCTTTGTAACTTATTAATCACATCACACTCAAAATAAGATGGAACAAATCTAGATCTCATTACCCTTTTCAACTCATCCCAAGTGCGAGGTGCATCATCCCTTCTTTTAAATTGACTCCACCAAATAGAAGCATAATTTGTAAACTCACAAGTAGCAGCACATACTCTTCTATTTTCAGGAAAGTCATGACAACTGAACTTTTGTTCTACTAGTAGTTCCCAATCAAGATATGCTTCAGGATTATATTTACCATCAAAGGAAGGAACAACAAATTTAATCTTACCCAAGCCATCATCTCTTCTCCCCTCATGACGATGAGGCACATGTCCTCCATTACCGCCCCTTCCTCGATGATTATGCCCAAGATGCTGCCGATCATGGTCAAAATCAAGGTCTTCTCCATTATCAGCCATATAGTTGCCATTCTCCTCCTCATGGGCAGCATGCTGAAATGCGGCGTTCAAATTTGCCCGTGGTTGGAGAAGGGCAGCAGCAGCATTGTGATTTGCTCCAACTCGATCTCGAGGGCCTCGCGGTGGTGGGTGCTGCCTTAGGGGAGTATGCTCAATGTGCTCAAGTCGTACTTCAATTCCTCCAATACGATTCTCCATACTGTCTAGCCGAACAAGAACTTGATCGGAAAGCATCTGCTCAAAAGTGCTAGCAAATGCATCCATCAAAGCTTGAGACCGAGGTGATAGTGGCATTGCTTGGGGTTTGTCTACACCATCACCTTCATCCACACCATGAAACGAACCATCACGAGATCCATCACGAGAACTTTTTGTCCCTGCCATGGTTAGAAGAAAACAAAAAGAACTAACAAACTAAATACTTATGTGAACTACTCTCAACTTTCACAAATCTTACCAACAGAAGCCCTTACCCTTCTCGAAGATTGCTCATGTGCTGCTGGTTCGTGGTAACTTTCAAACAGAAGTCAGTAAAGTGATTGCAAGGTACCAGAACACGATTAACATTCACAGATTCACAAAATCTCTAATTAATAGGTTAATAGTATCAGTAACAGTAACTGAGAATAGAAGATTTGGGAGAAGGAATCAACCGAGATGAAGAGGAAGCCGGAGAGGTCTCGGTGAAGTGGATGCAAGTGGCGCCGATGAGGAAGAAGCCGAGGTGGTAGAAGTGGAGCATCAGAAGAGCAGCGTCAGCACCGTCGGTGGAGTAGATGCGGTGAAGGTGGCGCGGGTGGCCGTCGGTGGAAGCACACAGGGGCAAGGGAAGAAGCAAAAACCGGGCTTAGTCATTTTGATGGTAGCGGCTAGGGTTATATGGCTGAATTGGTGATTTTGCCATTTTTGCAGTTTAGTCCTCCCAGTTTTTGACATTTACAATGAGACCCTTGCCTCATTTGATTTCTTCCAATTTAGACCTCCAGAGCTCCGTTTTCTTCATGGATAGATCCTACGTGTTCGAGATGACACGTACATCTGTACGGAGTAGTCCCGGAATGCCAAATTTTGACTACCCCATTGCTTTGAGGATGGGTGATAGAGGCGTATATAGCTTGGTACCAAATTTCTCACAAATTTCCTAGAATTTTGCACTCGAAAATTGTTTACCATTGTCTGTAATTATTCAATTTGGGACCCCAAAATGACAAATAACACTTCCCGTCATGAGCCTTTTAACGGCTTCCGTTGTTACCCTAGTCACAGGTTCAGCCTCAATTCATTTTATGAACGTATCAATAGCTACAAAAAGGAATTTGATGCCCCTGGTGCTTTTGGGAATGGTCTTAGGATGTCATACCCTAGGTTCCAAATGGCCAAGATAAAGGAACTGATGAGGACATCACTGACACACATTCACCTCCAGTGGCACACACACCTGTAGTTGAGTCTTCTAAAATTCAAGAGTCAGCTAGTATACAAGGTCCAATAACACGAGCACGTGCACGTCGCCTTGGACAACAGGTGAATTCATTTCTTGGGCAAATTAATTATTTAATTACAGAACAAATGATATTACCTAATAAATATTGTTTACTTGTTACTACATGTGAAGGAATTTTTGGAGAAGTTCTTGATCAAGATTTGGCTAAGGCCCGACTCCGATTGTTAGCGGCTGAGTCCTTTGATTGCTGACAAATATGTCTAATTCTCAACATCATGGAGGCCAGCTGGTAATGTTTCAGCATGCATAATACATATTTATGGAAAGATAATTAAGTCTACTTTCACCTCCAACAAACGGCTTGTCATTTGAACTTCCCAATAAAGAGTTATGACTGTTTTAGTAAGGGCTGCACGCGAACAGATTGTTGGAATTCCCAGCATCATGAAGGCCAACGTGTAACGTTTTAGCATGCATAATATATATGGATGGAAAGATAATTAAGTCTACTTTCACCTCCAACAAAACAGATTGTCAGTTGGACTTCCCAATAAAAAGTTAGACTGTTTTAGTAAGGGCTGCAAGAAGACGAAAGGACACACGAACAGGCTGTTGGATGACCTTTGGGCTGGCTTATCTTCAAGTCTTTTCTCAAGAACTTTCATATCTACTAAGGGCATACTTGATTCTTATTTGCATGATGGCTACTAGCTACTGTAAAACAATTGGGTCTCATCAATATTTCATCTTCGAGTGAAATTCTTCCACTATTGCTCTTGCGTCTTCTCTTGGATTTGCTAGAGCCGTTCTTCGTGAACAGGCCAATTTTGTTTGACATGGTTGGTAACCAATCGAGAAGCGGTGTAGCGATTGCGAGGTTGCTGGTCACGATCGGATCGTGGTTAGCCTCCCCTTCGTCAACGTCGCAACTCAAGTTATCGGATTTCTCCTACGACGGAAGATCGGGCCAACTCACATGCACACATCTTAAATCGAGGCGTGTGCATATCAGGTGGTATCAGAGCCTACGTTGCTGGTAGGAATTCATCTATCCCCTAGTGTTGTTTGATTAATTTTTGTTTACCTAAAATCCAGAAAATTAGCCCCACAAAATATTCTATTCCTAGCCCGTTGTTGCTTTCAATCTGTTAGTTTCAGTTTGCTTAATTGAATTTTTGTCCGTACTAGTCGAGTCTAGTTGTTGATCATTATCTTTGTTGAGCCAAAAAAATCCAAAAAAAGAGAGAGAACAGCCTCTGCCCTGTTTCTGCTAGAAATTTTCTCTGCGCAGCCGACACCAAAAAAATTCATATCTTTCAATCCAGATATCCAATGCATCCAAACCACTTTTGTTAGCTTCCTAACTCAAAATCCCACCTTTGTGTAAAATTTGGTTGTGATTGGATCAGTATTGTGAAATCTGCACGTGTTGCAAGTTGTGTAGTTGCTGTTGTCTTTTCAGGATTGACCTCTACTTGAGATTTCCATACTCGGCTGAGTTGCAATCTGGTATTGGTACAAAAAAAGGCAAAATTAAAAAAACAAAAAAAGAGATTGAGGTTAGACAAAAAAAGGGCCATAAAAAATTGCAGACCAATTACCGATTTGCTGTCCAATTGGGTGTTGATCTGAAATTCAGCTAGCTATATTTGATCCTTCATGTTCTAAAGTTGCATATATTGATCACATTGTTTGTGTACACTCATATACACTTGACCATAGCCTATATCATCCTTGTTTGATCAACAACTTAGGCTAAAAGCTGGTTACGAACTGTTATTCAATTTGTGCAATTTCTGAAATTACTGATTGCTTACTCCTTTGCTACAAATTTTATCCCTACCTAGAACTCTAGAAATTTGCCATTGATCAATGTAGTTGATGTCTCACTGTGATGTATGAATGTTATCAGTGGATTTGTGATTATGATTTGTTAATTTGTTCCAGAATTGCTATATGTTCATGTTGCTAGTAGTTTAATTCTAGAAGTTGTGTTTTGTTCAGTGATGTGTTAGTCTAGTATCTGTGTTTGTCTTTGTGTTGTCCTGCCCGATTTAGCTAGCCGGCGACCGTTTCGTCTCCCCGTGTTGTCTCGACTCCCTCTTTGCTTCTAGATCTCCCTTGTGCTTCTCGACCTCCCTCTTTTCTCCTTTCTACAGTCTGTCGATAGTTAGATTGTGCGAGTGTTTGTCGTAGTTCTTTGTTGTGTTATCGTGTGCCACCGTCGTCTAATTAGCCATCGACCGTTTTCTCCCTCGTTCTCTCTTGACTCCCCTAGTGCTTCTCGACTCCTTCTTTCTGTCTCGCGATCGGTAGTTAGTTAGGTCATCGGTCGGTAGTCGTGTCATCGTTCTTGTAGTCGTTGTAGTTCATGCGTGTTTGTTCGTGTAGTCAGTCGTCGTGACGTTCGTTCGGTCATACGATGTCCATTTGTGCGGTCGTTCATCCTGTCGTCCTTTGATCGTTTAGTTAGTTTGTTTAGTCAATTCTGTAGTTGTTTTAGCTTTAGTTTTCTCCCCCCGTTTCGATTGACCTAGCTATAGCTGAGCACCGATAGCCTCAGTCTAGTCCCTGTGAAGAACACGACACTCGCCGCTATTTCAGTGGCAACCCGTGCACTTGCGGGTGTGCTATTTTTGTACGATCAACCTACTCGACGAGAAGAATAATCAAGTCTTAATCTATTTGGCAGTCTATCAACAAGCCATGTGTAGATACTACGACCATAAGATCCAACCTCGTAGCTTTGATGTAGGTGACTTGGTATTGAAGAAAATTCAATCCTAGTCTAATTAGAGGAAGCTTTCACCAAGTGGGAATGTCCTTACACAGTGGTCGAAGATACACAACCAGGATCGGTACGACTTGCCATGAAAGATGGCCAGATTCTCTCAAACTTCAGGAATATCAGCCAATTGCATAAATTCTATGTATGACTTTACTACTTTTTCAATAAAGTTTTTAGTTTCTTCAATATTTATTGTTGTATGATGAGTAGAGGTTCTTTTATGTTTGTTCAACTACTTCTCATGCATTCAATATGTTCAAACTGATTGAAGAAGAAAATGTCCCTAGTCGAAGTATCTCCTCTCTGCACGTGGTTCTGTACATTAGAAGGAGCTTTCTAGTGTCATACTATTTCTAACTCTTGCTATTAGTACAAAACAATTAGGTTTCTGGAGAAAAAGTTGACTGAATTTAAAAGGGACTCTAAGAGTTTATCTTGTTTTCATTTATGACTTCAATTTGATTAACCTGGTCAAAGAGAGGTAACATCACCTAGTCGAAGCCTTTCCTCTCTACATGTGGTTCTACCCACTAGAAGGAACTTCCTAGCATTGACTCATTCCTCACTTTTGCTACCAGAACATTATAATTCTATACTCTACAAACTTTACTCTGTACTATTTGCTTAGTTTATTCTTATAACTTTGATTCTTAGTTGTAATTTCATTTTTCTTTTATTTCTTTGTTTGTCTTAGGAGTACTAACTACTTAACAAGATGAATTGCAGGAAAAGAAAGATGATTTTTCATTAACAAAAGGCTTGTTCTTACAATGTACCCGATTACAATCTACTCATATGAAGGAGAGCTGATTTGCATCTCCTCTGTAATCTTTCGACTAGCTAGCTCCAGTTCTTCGATCAGATGGGTTGCTTCTACTTCAGAGCATTTGAAGTCGTGGTCGATCAGTTGAAGATTGAGGCTTTAGTCGCATGTCTTGAGTTTTGGCAAGGAATAGCTTACTGCTCCTCTAACTGCCTCTCAGAGCAAATTAGCCTGGTTGGACTTCAGAGTAGATATGAGCTTTTCTAAAGTTCCGACTTGTTGTCCAATCATACTCGCATGAGCAGTCATGGTGTCCTCGGAAGGATTGACCTTCTCAGCACCAAGCCATCCGAGTAGATAGTTTAGAAGAGAAATGTTGTCTTGAAGAATGATTTTCACCGATTGTGTCTCCTCTTGACTATTGGTCGAAGCCTCTACAATCGCTTTATTTTGACTATAGCCTCTGTAATGTACAGTGAAATTTAGTTAGAAAAGATACTTCATAAAAAGTCTAGTTAGTAAGAATTGCTCAGAGGTAAAGATTTCCTTACCTACTAGTCGAGACTCAAGCCTCTCGATTTCATCCTTATGCTGATATTCTAGCAACCTAATATTTTGACCTTTCTCTTTCTCGATACGAGTAAGCCCACCGATCACTTTGGTTTTTTCATCGACTTTAGTTTAGAGCTCACACATTTTGACTCTTTGTTTGCAAAAAGAGAAGAGTTAGAGAAAGACAAAAAAATACATCTAAATGAGCAATTGTAAGTTTAGAATTTACTATTTATTTTTTCTTGCAAATTGTTAGTTGTAGAATTAACCTTCAAAAGCTCGATCGTAAGTTCAACATTCTCCTTATTTAACCTTTGCGTCTGATGGACCATGTGGTTGTGACCCCATGTGAGTGATGAGTAATTGACATTGGTTTAGGAGAGTCGAGTTTGGTTTGTGTGGTCGGACCTTGACGTTGCGTGGTGCATTCGGGCTCGGTCGGACTTGGTCAAACTTGGTCGTATGGGATTAGGACACTTATTCCTTTGATTCGACAGGTTTGGACTTCGTCATGCGTAAGTATGATGTTTTGATGCTATTTACGCTTTCATGTGTCGAGCGGTGCTATTTGATGTGTTTCTTGTCTGTGTTGGCTGCAGGACGTCGGGGCGGAGTCGTGGCGAGACACGAGGTGACCGGACTAGACACGGGCGGTGTCGAGGTCAGAATGGTCAGATGTGTCGAAGACGGCGGAGACTCGAGGTGGTTGCGAGGCTTGGACGACAAGGAACGTGGAAGCTTCCTGGAAGGTGCACGAGGGGCGTTTCGGTAAAAGCGCAAGGCTGCACAGGTGGAAGCGGTTCTGTTCGGAGTTAGCAGGCAAAACGGGTTGGAACCCCGGTATGCAAGGGCTATAAATAGGAGATGATCTCCCCTTGTGGCTGCATGGCTTTGGGAGAGAGTTAGGGTTTGCTTTAGTCAAAAGAACCTTTGAGAGGTGGTTTTGGCTTTAGGCTTTAGTTGGTAGGAGAGGCAGAGTTCTATTGAGGCATGTCTCCTTCGTAGCTTCCTTTCTCTGTTCTTGAGAGGGTTTCTTGATTTTGAGAGAGGGAGAGATTGGAGATGAGTTGAGCCACTATGTAATCATTCCTCTTGTTCTAATGTCCATGCGTATGGGGACTCATCTGTAATCCTTGTTGGTTGGAATGAAATTTCTGAGTTTTTCTCCCGTGCTCCTGTTTTCTCTTCGTTGCCCTCTGTGTCTGATTCTTGAGATTTTCGATTTCTTGTTGTTTCTTGCTGAGGAGTACCAAAATGGGTTGCTCTGTGATGGGGTTATGATTTTAGACCATTTGGTCAACTAGAATCCCAGAGCCAAGTGTTTAATTTCAGTTTTGCCTGTTGGGCTTCCCCTGTTCATCTTTTGCCTTCTAGGGTTTTGGTGCAAATCTAGTTTCTCTCTTTGAGATGGCTTGAAATTTGGTACCTAGAGTCCAGAGGCTATCTATTAGCTTTTCCCAAAGTTTCATGGCCAAGGGATCAAAGAGGAGATGGCAATTTGAAGTTTTCTGTTGTGGCTCTCTATAGCGCTCAGTTTCTAGGGTTTGATGTCTTTTTCGTTTTCTCTTGGAATCTGCTGCCCAAGTTTGTTTCTCAAAGTCTCAAGGCTATTTCTTTGCTAGTCCTTGAGTTTCATGTGCAAAGATTCAAGGATTGAGAGGGAATTTGAGTTTTTGGGCAACTCTCTGTATTTTTCAGGTTTTTGTCCAAATTCTGAAGTTCTTGATGTTTGGTGGGATTTCTTTGTTTTCCAAAGTCCTCTTGCTATTTAGCTTGTTGCAGTGATGCTCTAGGCCAAAAAGAATTAAAGAAATTGCTCATTTTCTTTGATTTCCCGAGATCTACAATTTCTTCAGTTTTTCAGTTTTGCTGTCTGTCTGCTCTGCTGTCTGTTCCCAAGGAGCGGTCAGACCGGCCTGCTGGGGGCGGTCAGATCGGAGGGAAGAAGGCGGTCAGACCGCTCGGACAACGGCGGTCAGACCGGCCCCCTGGAGCGGTCAGACCGGCGGGTCTTATCCGGTCAGACCGGCATCTCAGATGCGGTCTGACCAGCCCCAGGGATTTTGCTGCTCCTGTTTTGTTTTTGGTTGCTTCCTCTCTGCTCTTTTCCTTGGTTGGTTTCTCCAGAGTTCCAGAGAGCATAAGGATGTCTCTTCATAGCTTTTCTTCATAGCTATAGAAGAAGATTTCATCGTGGGTACTTGAGCGGGACGAATTTTTAGTGGTCGACATTCACCCCCCCCCCCCCCCCTCTGTCGCCATTTCGGTCCAACAGCGTCTCAACTTTCTCGATGTCAAGTGCATTATATAAGATCTTTTCATCGCTCTTAGACCTATGAAGGTTAAAGATAGACATAAAGAGTTGGACTAATAGTTAAAATAGGAAAAGGCTATGTATGCCAGCGGCTTACCATTTCTTCGCATGTTCTTGAAGTTCAGCATTTTCCTACCTTAAGAGCATGAGTTGTCTGTGGTATTCAGCCATAGTGGCCATATCTTCTAGAGCTCTCTAAATGAAGGAAGATAATGAGAAGCAAGAAAAGCCAATTATAAATGACTAAGCATTAGATGCTTACGTTCATGCTCGTATGAGTAAACTGGCGAGTATTCACTAAGAATCCTCTAGTTGATTGAGCTCTTCGACCTTGTTCACCATACCTCTCGAGGTGTTCAACATCGAAGGCATTCCCCTTGTTGGGAATATCTTTGGGATGAGGAACACGGTCGTAAGATTGACATGAAGAAGATCCCACTATAAAACTAGGATTAAAAAAATGTAGAGAAGAAGTTGGGTTGTTCTTCTTCTTCAGCTGTACCTCCTTGGAGAGGAAGAGGAACCACCTCGGTGATCACTTCTTCGTCATGGTGGTCAGAGAGAATTTCCACTTCTCGACTAGGTACTTATATTGTGTCTTCAGTTACCTTTGCTTCTGTTTTGACCATCTTGGTGGTCGTAGCCACTTCTGCTTCAGTAGCAGTCCACGCCATCGCCATAGTGGTCAATTTTATGACCATCTTCACTGTTGTTTCTTTGGTTTTGGGTAGAGTGGTAGAGGGCTTCTCGATAGAAGCATCATCAGACAATGGGAGAGCCAGGCTAAAGACATGAGAAGAGAAGTGAATTGGCATTTAAAAAGATAAAAAGGGTAAAGTGTTGTTTTTACGCTCTTATTTATATACCTTGCTTTCTTAGCCTTGTTTTTGAATTTAGAAGGAATCTTCCCTAAGAAAGATTTCTTCGACTTCTTTTCTACGACCACATCTAGTCGTTGAATGACAAGGTCACCTCCGACCACGTCTGGTCATAGACCCTAAGCGGGTGCTATTACTCCTTGTTGCTCTTGCCCTTCTTGATGGTCAAGACTAGTTTTGAGCACCTGATGAGTAGTCTCCTTTTCGATCACAGATTCTATTGCCACAACAGCATCCTTCATAAAAGATACAAAACTCTTCTAGTTTTCCTTTTCAAGTCACTTAATAAAACCTTGAGAATCGCCAAGTGAGACAATTTTGTCATCATAATAGAAGGGTACCTTGATCATAGGAGTCGATTGCTCTAGTACAACTGCCCCAATTTCCTCTACAGCAGCTATGTTTGCAAAGAACTGCTCGATGGGGGTAGACGGAGGAAGAGAGGAATGAGCAGCACTCGAACTTCCACCTTGCTTGTTGACAACCTTGGTTAGTCAACGCTTCTTGGTTGGAGGAGCTTTAATCTCCTATTCCTCTTTTGCAATTACCATCAATTCGACCTCTTGATCATTTTGATGGTTTTCCATGCTAACTTTCTACAATAGGAAAGGATGTTAAGCACATGTAGTTTACGACTACAAAAGCCTAAATAAGAAGATGAACTTTGATTACCTTTAGGCGTTCATTTCTTTCCTTGGTAGATACATTCACCAAAATGCAAGGAGCCTTCACATCAAGTGCCGGAGACTTCTCACAGATGGCTTTGACTCGAGAATCAATCTCTCGCAAAGAAAAATTTGTATAGATAGATAAAAGTGGTTGGTAACTAAAACTCAAAATTCAGAGAATGAGTTTGATCATTACTGACCATTCTCATAGTCCCTGGTTGTATCCTTGGCCCTGAGTACATCCACATTGGATGTCCTCGTTTCTTCAGAGGGCTGATACGATGAATAATGAAGTCTTTCACCACGTGCCAGCCAATAAGCCCCTTTTTCCTTAGTTCTTTGATGGCTTGGATGTAGGGGCTATCCGAGTTAGGTCTTTTGGAACCGAGTTCTAGGAAGAAATGTTCTCGGCACCCTGCCCCACAAAGGAAAGGGTATCTTCACTGGTCGTCTCCTGTAGAACCACTTCTTCCAGTTTGGCCATAAAGACCAAGTAAACATTGGAATGTACTTCTCCGTCTTACCATCATGGAGCTTCAGACCATAGCTCTCGACAATTCCAGTCTATATACTCATCTCGTAATAATACCGAAAGAGGTTCAAATCTAGAGGAATCCCTAGATAGGCTTCACACAGGTACACAAATACACTCAGCATGGTGATCGAATTGGGAACCGAGTTCACCAATTCCACCCCAAAGTATTCGACTACAACTGTGAGAAAAGGGTGAGCAGGAAGTCATAGTCCGCACTTACAATAGGCTTGGAAAACTATGATTTGTGCAATCTTCTTTGATGGCCATATTTTTCCAGCAGCATCAATCCACCACACAAATTTCTTTGAAGGAATCTTCTCCCCTACGACCAAGGCTTTCATCTTCGCCTCATCCATCTCTAACACTAGCCAAGTCAAAGAAGAATTCATAATTTTCTCTAAGTGATTGGTTTGGATTTGGAAGAAATTAGGGAAAGAAGAAGACTTGGTCGGCTTCGGAAAGCTCGAAGAAGTTTGAGGTAAGAGGGGAAAGTAAGAAGCTCACAAGTTACCTTAGGGTAAGTTTTTATAACCATATGAGTCGGTTACCAATCTCAAGAACTAAACAATTATTACATCTTTGAGAACTGCTCCAAATGAATAGATTGGTGAGAACTGATTTGTATTCCTCTTTTTGATGCCGATATGTCTTTACAACTCAAGTGAAATTACCTCTTTTTTTTTACTAAGTTTGCTTCTAGTCGAATCAGATCGAAAATGCTTTGTTTCTAATCTTTATTCATCTATGACTTCTCTTTCTCAAATAAGTTATTTTTACCTGAAGTTGGGGGCCTAGATGACGATGATATAATGACCCTCAAATCATTATTTGTTTGTAAATAATATTCTTATGTCATTATACTCCTTGAGTATACCCCTTATCTATAAGGGAGAGATTACATAGGGTAGTCATAAGCTCTTCTACGACCACTCCTTAGTCTTAAGCTCTTTGTTGGATCGAAATCGGCAACAGAGGGGGGTGAATGTTGCTCCTTAAAAATTTGCCCCCAAAAAGGTATCCATTAATAAAACTATTTTCTTCAATAGCTATGAGAAGCCTAAGAAGAGAAATAGTTCATATGGTCCTTGGAACTAAAACCAATCAAAAAAGAGAGCGAAACCCCAGTCAATATGGAAGAAACAAAACCACATCTGAAGACTAACTAAAATCAACACCTACTACAGCCGGCCGGTCCGACCGCCCATGGGCTGGTTTGACAGCAGTTGGCCGGCCGGTCAGACCGGTCCTATAAGGCCGGTCGGACCGCTGTTATCAGCCCGGTCAAACCGCCAAAACGCAACTGGTCAGACCGGTCCCCTGATCCCACAGCAAACAAAGAGTGTAGACTGAAATTCTGAAAAACAAAAATATTGCAGATCTTCAGTAACCTGAGAAATTGGGGGTTTGCTCCCAATCTTTTCAGCCCAGAGCAGCACAACAACAACCTAAAAGGCAAGAGGGCCTTGGAAACCAGAGAGGACAACTAAAAAATGCTAAAAACTAACATTTGGGAGAAGAACTGAAATTTACAGAGAGCAGCACCAAAATCCAAATTCCCGATCAATCTTTGATCCTTTGACTATGAAACTGACAGATTAGCTAAGCAATAGCCTTGGGACTCAGATACTCATATCAGGGCACATCCGTTTGGAGGAACAACAAAAGCATCATCAAACCCTAGAAATGGAAAGACAGAGGAACAATTTTGACGAAGGACAGAGAGAAGAGATAACTCAGTGAATCCATCATTTGCTCTTGGGAATGGAATGGCCAAGTGGTCTAGAGTCTTTTCCCATCACAGAGCAATCCAAAAGACAAGAATCAATCAAGAAATCCCCTCTAAGCCTCAAGAACAGAATAAATAGCAGAAATACAAACTGAAATCAGAATCCATCTCAAAAAGAAATAGAAGGTCCAAAGCACTAAAATGGATTCATTGCACCTCAAAGAATACAGAGGAGTCCCCATACACGATTACAGAGAATTCATCTTACAGCCATCTTAAGAACACATCACAAGAACTTGAGAAACTCACGCACAGGAGAGGGGAACTCTGTTGCCTATCCCATCTCCTTCACACACGCTGGAGAGACCAAAAGCAAAACAGAAATCTACCCTCTCCACCAACTCTCAACAACTAAAGGAAAAGCACAAAGCAAAACCCTAATAACCTCTCCAAAAACCTTGACTACATGCAGGAGACACCCCTCCTTTATATAGCCTTCCACTAATGGGTTTGCAATTTGCTTTGCCCATTAAGCCTCATCCTTTACCAGCTAATGCTAACCAAATCCGCTTCCTTAAGCAACTTCGCGTATTTACCAAAACGCCCCTCCTGCACCTTCCGGGAAGCTTCCTCATTCCTTGTCTTCCAAGCCTCGCAGCCACCTCGATTCCTCGCCGTCTTCAGCACACCTCGCAACGACTTCGCCTCGACGTCCTGTAGCCATCACAGACAAGAAACACATCACATAGCACCGCTCAACATAATGTTATCAACAATAGCAATAAGAGTAATCTTAAGCATGAAAAAGCCAAAACCTATCGAATCAAGAGAATAGACATCCTAAGCACTTCGACCAAGTTTGACCAAGTTCGACTGAAGCCAATTGCACCTTGCAACGACATGGTCCAAACCACACAACCCAAACTCGACTTTCTTAAAACAGATGTCAATTACTCATCACACACGCGGGGTCATCTCCACATGGTCTATCAATCTCCCCCTTGATGAGTATATTGACAAACCCAGAAAAAGCGTAAAGTTGAGTTTGAAAATAAACGAGAGTCAAACATGGTCGAAGAGAAATCAAAGAAGCTTATCACCATGTCGACAAAAAGAGCAAAAACAGAAAGAGCAAATTATTCTCCAAAGCTCCAGAAAGTCCCAAAAAGGCTTTTTCTCCGCTATTCTCCCCCTTTTGGCAATAAACACATGAAGATGCAAGGAAGAGAATCAATCATGAGTATGGATGGAATGGCTGAATTTTATTCATTTTAAGCATGATGAGCCATGAAGATTATCCCAAAATGACCTTGAAGTAGTACACCAAGCCATAACTCATAAGTATGCTATCAAGATCATGACAAGATATGTATAGACAAGCTAAGCCAAATAAGTCATAATCTGAAAATTAGTCAAATTTCTTAGCATGTCAAGTCATCCATGATTATAGTCTAGCTAAAGGTATCCAAAGATGATGTAGGCCATATCAATAATCTAAGTGAAATCAAGAAGCTAATATTGAGTCAATTTAGAGTGCCACAAGCTCAAGAATGAATCACTTGTGTAAGTACTTGGTTGTTTTGTGTAATTAAGCAAATTGAGCACAATTGACATGTTTTTCTTTATAAATCTCACGGTTGTTTCTAACCAGATTTTTGTTTAGTCATGTGCTAGATCTCAAGCCTTATGCGACCATTCTAAGCAAGAAGCTTAAGGAAATGATCTTGGTCAATCAAAACTCCCCCTGAGTTCATGCCTAGTGCAATGGCAAGCAGTCTCATGAGAAACATTGGTGAGATCAGTTTCTTCACACAAAAGAGATCTTTTTGCTTTCTTGAACGGGTGTGCTAACTCATGCTTCATCAAGAAACTAGTATAGCTCAATCTGATACTCAACAAAGATTCAAGACTCAACTCAGCCTATTTGACATGGCATGAATCATAAAAGGATAACTAAAGACAGACTAATCTCAAGAGCTAACATGACATGATTTAATTCAAGTAGAGCATTTTAATCAACCTATCATGGCAAAGACTTGACTACACATATAAAATCATGATAAATCTAGCAAGTAAGCATAGATCATGGTAAGATGTAAAGCATTTTAAACATATCATAAATGGATAATAATCAAGGCTCCATGTAATTATATTACAATGCAGAATGAGATGCAAGAGAATCCAGCTCCCCCTCAACATGTGATGCAACTTTTAGTTCAAGTTGAGTTATGACAATATTAAGATCTAGAAGCTCCCAAATGAACTCTCCCTGAACCAAAGCAATAAAAATGAGAAGCTGGCAATAAAAACAGAAAAGACAGTCCTTAAAGCAAAGACAAGATATAGAGGATACTATGGCTCAGACTGACTCTCATCTACCCCATATGAATCTAGGACTATCAACTGATCATCTAACACACTAAGGAGCAAACACGTACCCTGTCTACCCGAGGGTGGCCCAACCCTTGCTAGACCTATAAGAAGTGAGTGAGCTCAACCTAGTGAGAAGTGAAACAGCTAATAAGCAGCATCCTAGAATCACACGATGAGAGGAAGAAGTCTAAACAACTAGACAGGAGAAACACTCTAATCTATACTAGAAGGAGTAAACCCAATGCACCCATATGCAATGCAACAGAAAGGAGTAAGAGCATAATAAGCAGTATAAAATATGAAGCACAAAACTCCCCCTCACAACAGTCCATAAGGACAAACCACCCCAAGCTCTCCCCGCAGAGCTGAAAATCTAGAGCTATCCAAAGGCTTGGTAAAAATGTCAGCCAACTGGTGGTCACTCTCCACAAACTGGAGCACTATGTCACCCTTCTCCACATGGTCTTGAAGGAAGTGATATCTGATATCAATGTGCTTGGTCCGAGAATGCTGCACTGGGTTCTTAGCAATGTTAATCGTAGAAGTGTTATCACAAAAGAGTGGAACACTGTCGATAACTAACCCAAAGTCCCATAGGGTCGAGACCATCCAAAGTACCTGGCTGCAACAAGTGGCAGCAGCAACGTACTCGGCCTCTGCGGTGGACTGTGCAACTCCGGATTGCTTCCTTGAAGACCAGGAAACGAGAGAAGTGCCAATGAACTGGCAGGTGCAGAAGTGCTTTTCCTATCTATCCTACAGCCAGCAAAGTCTGCATCCGAGTAGGCTCTAAGGGAAAGACAGGATGAGGAAGAGTACCAGATACCATAGTCTATGGTAGCTCAAAGGTACAGAAGGATGCGCTTCACCGCCTGACGGTGAGATACGCGAGGAGATGCCTGAAATCGAGCGCATAGACACACAGAGAAGTGTATATCTGGTCTCGAGGCAGTGAGGTACAAGAGGGAGCCAATCATGTTGCGATACTCCTTCTGATCGACTGGTTCGCCATCCTCATCTGGGTCGAGTGAAGCTGATAAAGCCATAGAAGTGGACACCAGCTTACCATCACTCATGTCAAAGCGCCTCAGGAGGTCACGAATATACTTGCCCTGATGCAAGAAAGTACCCTCCCGAGTCTGCTTGATCTGAAAGCCAAGGAAGAAGCTCAACTCGCCCATCATGCTCATCTCAAACTCCGAGCTCATGACATCGAAAAACTGGGAAATGAGAGCATGGGAGGAGCCGCCAAAGATGATGTCATCTACATAGATCTGGACAAGTAGAAGGTCATTGCCATGCCTACGGATGAACAAGGTCTTATCCACTTTACCCATCTCAAAAACATGACTCAACAAATAGGACTTAAGCCTCTCATACCAAGCTCTAGGGGCCTGCTTAAGTCCATACAAGGCTTTGGAAAGCTTGTAGACATGGTTTGGGTATTTGGGGTTCTCGAAACCTGGAGGCTGTCTCACATAGACTTCTTCCTCAAAAAACCCATTGAGGAAGGCACTCTTGACATCCATATGGTAGAGCTTGAAACCCTTAGAAGCTGCGAAAGCAAGCAGGATTCTAATGGCCTCAAGTCTAGCTACAGGGGCAAAGGTCTCCTCAAAATCTAGACCCCCAACCTGGGAGAAACCCTGAGCTACCAGTCTAGCCTTGTTCCGAATGACTACCCATCCTCACTCTGCTTGTTCTTGAACACCCACTTAGTCCCAATGACATTGTGACCTAGAGGGGGATCAATAAGCAACCATGTTGGATCGAATTCGGCAACAGAGGGGGGTGAATGTTGCTCTCTAAAAATTCGTCCCCCACAAGTACCCACGATCAACTTTTATCTCCGATAGCTATAAGGAGCTTATGAAGATGATTTGAGGCTCACTGAAAAGGACAAGACTAATCAGCAAATGAAAACCTCAAAAGAAACCGGAAGCAAAAACGCAGCCAGCGAGAACCAACAGGGGCGGTTAGACCTCTGTTTGAAGGCCGGTCAAACCGGTCCCATAGGGCCGGTCAGACCGCAGGCTTCAGCCCGGTTAGACCGCCTGAAGGCCGATCAGACCGGTCCCATAAGGCCGGTCAGACCGGTGTTATCAGCCCGGTCAGACCGCCAAAGGGCAACCGGTCAGACCAGTTCCTCTATCCAGACAGCAGCGCAGCCCGACTGAAAACTCTGAATTTTCAGATTCTTGCCGATTTCAAGGAAATGAGAGAAATGGTTCTTTTCTTTTCAGATCAAGACACCAAGGACTTATTCTAAATATCATAGAGACTGCAAACAACACGGGAATTCAACAAAAACTCAAGAATTTCAGTTTTGAGCCAAAAACTGAGAAAATACAAAGAGCTGCACCAAAAACCAAATTTCCAACCAATCTTTGATTCTTTGATCACGAAATCAAGAGACTAGCTAAGGAATAGCCTCAGGGCTCAAGATACCAAATCTCATGCCCTCTCTTAAAAGAAATCGAAGGGGGCCAAGAATCCTCTGTTTGTGAAACCCTAGAAAAGAAAGAACAGAGGAGGTTGAAACGAAAAAATTCAGAGATTAAAATTGGTTTGCTCTTAGGAGTGACTAGCCAAATGGCTTTGGGATATCTCCTAGTTCAAAGCAACCCATTTTGCTATTCCTTGCTCAAAGAACAACTCAAACATCAAAAAGAGGAAATGAGACAGTGAAGAGAAAAACTAACGAACACACAGAAAAATGCTAAGCACGAGAAACAAACTTCAAAGGATTCATTTCCAATAGCATAAGGATTACAGAGGAGTCCCCATACATGATTGATACAAGGAAATCAAACTCACTAAGTCCCCATACATGATTGAAGGATCAAGAACTCATGCCATCTCATGCACTCTCGCTGGGAACAAAGCAAGAACAGGACACCTACTGCTCCATCTCACCAACCCTCAACAGAAAGCACAAAGCAAAAGAGATGCAAAGCAAAACCAACCCCAAAAACTTGGAGACCATGCAGGAGACACTCCTCCTTTTATAGCCTCCCACTAAGGGGTTTGATTTTCTCTTTACCCACTAAGCCTCCAACAACTCTTGTGCTTTATCCAAATCCACTTCCTTTAGCACAGCTTTGCGTATTTACCAAAACATCCCTCCTGCACCTTCCGGGAAGTTTCCTCATTTCTTGCTGTCCAAGCCTCGCAGCTACCTCGAGCCCTCACCGTCTTCGGCACACCTTGACCGCTCTGACCTCGGCACCACCTGCGCCTAGTCCGGTCATCCCGTGCCTTGCCACGACTCCGCCTCGATGTCCTGCAGCCATCACAGACAAGAAACACATCACATAGCACCGCTCGATATATGTAATCATAATTAGCATCAATGAATCATACTCAAACAAAAATGGCCCAAAAGTTCAAACGGGAAGAAGAATTACACCTCAAGTCCGACTAACCAAACCCGACTGAGCCAAATGCCATTATGGCACGAAACGCACAAACCAAACTCAATCTTTCCAGAAAACTTGTCAATTACTCATCACAAGCATAAGGTCGCATCCACATGGTCTCTCAGACCAGACCTTGTTTCTCTCGAAGTTTTCTAACTCTTCATGCATGGCATTGACCCAAGACTCATCAGAAAGAGCATGACAAACATCCTTGGGCTCGAATGAGGCAACAAAGGCAGAGTGGAGACAGAAGTGAGACATGCGGGATTTTGAGCGAGTGACAGGCTCGAAAAGGTCTCCAATCATCTACTCGGAAGGATGGTCTTTCTGGATATGTCGGGGAGGCCCTGGATGAGAAGAAGAAGTGACATCTACCTCATGAGCTGACGAGGTAGGAACAGAGCCACTAGCTCTAGAGAAAGTAGAAGGCATGGGCTGATCACCTGGAGGTGCAGTGGAAGAAGGCACCTCAAGGGGAGGATGAGGGACTGGATCGGGTAGATAACCCTCATCTCCATCCTCCTCATCATCCACAAAGATGGTCTTGAACTGTTCTAAAGAACCTGAGATATCGGGCCTAGTCCCCGGACTGGCCTCGTCGAAGGTCACCTCACAGGTCTCTACCATTTTACTAGACTCATAGTTCCAGACCCTATACGCCTACGAAGAAGTCGAGTAACCTAGAAAGATACCATCACAAGATCATGACTCGAACTTGTCTAGGTTCCCGGACTTTAGAATGAAACACTTGCAACCAAACACACGAAAATGAGAGACACTGGGCTTTCGCCCATATCTCAACTCATAGGAAGTGCGATGCAAGTGTGTCCAAAGAAAAACTCTGTTCGAAACATAGCACGCGGTCGCTATAGTCTCAGCCCAAAACTTCCCAAGTGTAGAATACTCATCAAGCATCGTCCTGGCCATCTCGACCAAGGTACGGTTCTTCCTCTCCACGACGCCATTCTGCTGTGGGATGTGCGGAGAAGAGAATTGGTGCTCTACACCTGTCTCATCGCAGAACCTCTCAAAGTAGGAATTCTTGAACTCTGTGCCATTATCACTGCGGATCGCTCGTAAGGCACCCGGAAGCTCAATAGAAAGCCTACTGAAAAGACCTCGAAAATGTGTAAACGTCTCATCCTTCGAGGCTAAGAAAAACACCCAAGAGTACCTCGACAAGTCATCGACCACGACAAGAACATACCACTTCCCTCTTGCTGACTGCACTCGAGCTGGTCCAACTGTGTCCATGTGGAGCAGCTGTCCTGGTGCATCGGTCATAGTCACTATGACCGGAGGGTGAGAAACGGCAACCATCTTGCTGTGCCGGCAAGGAGCACAAACTAGGTCTTTGACCATCTTGAGTTTCGGTAGATCACGAATGAGATCGTGGCCGCTAACTTGGGTCAAATGGTCAAATCCAATATGACCAAGTCTCCTATACCAGAAGGTAAGGTCACGGGACTCAGAAGCAACTAAACACTAGAGAGGATCACCAGAAGACTCAGAAAAATCAGCACGAAAGATCCTCCCAAAACGAGAAATCCCGCAAACCAGACTACCCGAAGAATCCAGAATTTTGCAAGCATTTTTTCTTAAAGCTCACCTTGAAACCGTCATCGATAAGCTGAGAAACTGAGAGCAAATTGTACTGCAGCTTACTCACCAAGGCAACATCTTTTAAAATAAAAGACTCATTAACGCGCAGTGTACCTTTGATGATGACGTGCCCAGACGAAGCGTCTCCGAAGGTGATCGTCTCATCACCTGGAGCTCGGGCTAAGGAAGAGAACCAACGAGAGTCTCCGGTCATATGGCGAGAGCAACTGGAGTTCACGAGCCAAACCTCTCCTTTCCCAGCCCGGCGGACCTGAGTCAAACAGAGAGTAAAGGCTCAGTACTGGGATAAATCAACATAAATTTTGGCATCCAATACTGAGTCACACGCCGAGTAGAAGAAGTAGCCACACATGACTGACCTCTATCTACCCTACGCTCTCTATCGCTCAAAGAAGCAGAAGGTCTCTGTGCAGACCTGAAGCTGTTGCTTGGTCCGACTGCTACGGAAGAGCGAGTCGGAGCACTGGCAACATGCCGATCACGCCGCGGGTAGCCATCTCGACGAGGGAGACGAGATCTACCCTGAGAACGGCGGAAGTCACGACCAAAGGCATATCGAGGATGAAAATCAGAAAAACCAGAAAATCCAAGTCCTCGATGCTGCCCAAACCCATCAACAGAAGCAAATCTAGACCTTGTGTTGGTCTTGCGTGCACTCAAGGTGTGGGGCTGGCCCTGAATACGCCTAAGAGCCTCAACACGGTCTCTACGCGTGATCTTGGCATGCCTGAAGCATCGCTCGATCAAGTGCCCATTCTTCTAACAGAAGGTGCAATGATATTTCACCTTCTGAGAGGTAGAAGTAGCACTATGAGGCTTCGCCTTCTGAGAGGCCGAAGCAACAGCTGGAATCACCTTGCTGTCAGAAATCCCTTGGACAAAGCCCGCTGACTTGAATTGAACTTTCTCAGTACTGGGCTCAATCTCGATCACACCTGCTACTATGGGTCTAAGAACAGCCGGTGGATGCTTCCTCATGTCCTCATAGAAATCGTATCCTAGACCTTGATTAAATTTGTAAATCTTAGATTGGTCTAGAATAAGATTTAGCTTCTTTTTGCCTCCTCCAAATCTCTCGAGAGTGTTCATAAGATACTGACACTCCCGAAAGAGAGAGGTGCAAGGAGAGCAGGGGGAAGAAGAGACAGCAGAAGATAAGGGAGTAGAAGGAGAACCAATAGCAGAAGAGCGAATGGCTTGTGCATTCACAGCCGACTCAGAAGGGACAGTCCTACTGCTAGCCATTTGGTTCACGTCGCTAAGCGTCTCTACCTTACCCTTGGGCTTCTCTCCCACATCAGCACACACATTACAAGGAGATTGTGACTTCTCTAGAAGGTCCTTAGTTAGCTTCACACATTTGTCATCTAATGCAATCAACTCATATTTTAGTTTTTCACAATTATTGCATGGTGAGCTAACAGGGTCCTTAGAAGTATATTGAGCCATCTTCTTGTTGTGGTCAATCATTTGTTGAAACTGTTTTGAGACAGATTCAAGTTCAGCAGTTAATTTTGGACAGTTCATACATGAAGCAATTGGCTCAAGCAAGGAAGCATGCAATTCAGCAATTTTGTGATCTACCCTTTTTAGGTTCAATTTCAAGTTAGTGCAGCTTTCACAAGACTCAGGCAGATCAAGGAGCATGGTATAAAGACCTCTAAAAGCATTATCCTTATCCCCACATGAGGTGCAAGAAATAGCCTCAACAGTAGTAGATGAAAGAGGTGCTACCCTACTCATCTCTAGCTCAGCAAGAAGACTAACATTCCCCACCTTAATCATGTCAAGCTCAGAGGACAGACTATCATGAGAGGTCCTTAATTTCTCCATGTCACTAAGGAAGACACAGCATGTATCACATTCGTCACGGGAGGGAGCATATATATAAGTGAAGTAAGCTCCCGTGACAGTCTATCTACTTCCTTCTCCAACTCGTTACACCTAGCTCTAGATCTAGCATGAAATTTACCTAGCTTAAGAAAGGCATCATTAAACTGGTCATAGGAGGGGTATACCTCGTCGGAGTCGGAATAGAGCTCGCTGTCGCTCACTTCGCCCTCAAGGGCCATGAAGCACATGCCGGAGAAGTCATCACCGCCCTTGGGGTCTTGCTTGTCCTTCCCATCGTCGTCGCTCCACCCCTCCACCTCGCGGAACTTCTTCTTGCCTTGGGCATGAGCTGGGGGCATCTTGTTGCGGTTCTTGTCGATGTAGTCGTTCTTGCTCATGCCGCTGTAGTCGTTCTTGCTCTTCCCCAGCTTGGGGCAATTCGCCCGAATGTGGTTGGGGCAACCACACTCGAAGCAAATGATCGGGCCACTCCTCTTTCGATCCCTCACCTTCTTGTATGCGTGGGAAAACTTTCTGGCTAGAAGGGCTAACTGGTCCTCTGGTAGCTACTCTAACTGATCATCAGTTATGTCACAGAGAGCAGCTAGAGAGAATCCACAAATCGACTCGGAAGAAGGTCCAGAAACAAGACTGGGATCGGTAACTAAGGCCATCGACTGCGACTTCGACCTACGAGAGACTATGTCAATCTCGTGAGTCTTGAGGCGTGAGTACAATGCGTCAAGAGTCAAGGTCGAGAGATCGGTGGTGTCCTTGATGGTAGTCACCTTCATCTCCCAAACACGCAAATCAAGAGCTACGAGCATCTGTCGAGCATTGTCCGAGTCGGGGTATGTGAGACCGACCGCTCGGAGGTTGCTCAAAATCTTGTGAAAACGCGCAAAGCACTCATCGAGAGACTCACCAGCGAGCATTTCAAACTTGTTGTAATCTCGCTTGAACTGGTCCTATTGAACCATCTTGATTTGGGTGGTACCCTCATGGTATGCATCGAGAGTCACCCAGATGTCTAAGGCTGACGTCAGATGAGAGATGCGATCGAACTCGCTTCGGCTCAAACCCTGGATTATGATGTTCCTTGCCTTCGCATTCGCCTCAACATCAGCCATGTTTTCAGCATTGATGTTCTCATTGGCAGGAACAGCATACCGGACCTTGACCTTCCGCCAGATGGCGTAGCCCTGAGCCTGGATGTAGGTCTCCATCCGACTCTTCCAGAAGGGATAGTCGATCCCATCGAAGATCGGGGGCTTGGTCGAGTACTTGTCTATTGCCATGGCTCTAGAGACCGGTTAAGATCTACGAGGAAGAGCTAACCGGCTCTGATACCAATTGTTGGATCGAAATCGGCAACAGAGAGGGGTGAATGTTGCTCCTTAAAAATTTGCCCCCAAAAAGGTATCCATTAATAAAACTATTTTCTTCAATAGCTATGAGAAGCCTAAGAAGAGAAATAGTTCATATGGTCCTTGGAACTAAAACCAATCAGAAAAGAGAGCGAAACCCCGGTCAATATGGAAGAAACAAAACCACATCTGAAGACTAACTGAAATCAGCACCTACTACAGTTGGCCGGTTTGACCGCCCATGGGCCGGTTTGACCGCAGTTGGCCGGCCGGTCAGACCGGTCCTATAAAGCCGGTCAGACCGCCAAAAGGCAACCGGTCAGACCGGTCCCCTGATCCCACAGCAAACAAAGAGTGCAGACTGAAATTCTGAAAAACAAAAATATTGCAGATCTTCAGTAACCTGAGAAATTGGGGGTTTGCTCCCAATCTTTTCAGCCCAGAACAGCACAACAACAACCTAAAAGGCAAGAGGGCCTTGGAAACCAGAGAGGACAACTAAAAAATGCTAAAAACTAACATTTGGGAGAAGAACTGAAATTTACAGAGAGCAGCACCAAAATCCAAATTCCTAGTCAATCTTTGATCCTTTGACTATGAAACTGACAGATTAGCTAAGCAATAGCCTTGGGACTCAGATACTCATATCAAGGCACATCCGTTTGGAGGAATAACAAAAGCATCATCAAACCCTAGAAATGGAAAGACAGAGGAACAATTTTGATGAAGGACAGAGAGAAGAGATAACTCAGTGAATCCATCATTTGCTCTTGGGAATGGAATGGCCAAGTGGTCTAGAGTCTTTTCCCATCACAGAGCAATCCAAAAGACAAGAATCAATCAAGAAATCCCCTCTAAGCCTCAAGAACAGAATAAACAGCAGAAATACAAACTGAAATCAGAATCCATCTCAAAAAGAAATAGAAGGTCCAAAGCACTAAAATAGATTCATTGCACCTCAAAGAATACAGAGGAGTCCCCATACGCGATTACAGAGAATTCATCTTACAGCCATCTTAAGAACACATCACAAGAACTTGAGAAAATCACGCACAGGAGAGGGGAACTCTGCTGCCTATCCCATCTCCTTCACACATGCTGGAGAGACCAAAAGCAAAATAGAAATCTACCCTCTCCACCAACTCTCAACAACTAAAGGAAAAGCACAAAGCAAAACCCTAATAACCTCTCCAAAAACCTTGACTACATGCAGGAGACACCCCTCCTTTATATAGCCTTCCACTAATGTGTTTGCAATTTGCTTTGCCCATTAAGCCTCATCCTTTACCCGCTAATGCTAACCAAATCCGCTTCCTTATGCAGCTTCGCGTATTTACCAATACGCCCCTCCTGCACCTTTCGGGAAGCTTCCTCATTCCTTGTCTTCCAAGCCTTGCAGCCACCTCGATTCCTCGCCATCTTCAGTACACCTCGACCTCTTTGACCTCGGCACCGCCTGCGCCTAGTCTAGTCATCCCGTGCCTCGCCACGACTTCGCCTCGACGTCCTGTAGCCATCACAGATAAGAAACACATCACATACCACCGCTCGACATAATGTGATCAACAATAGCAATAAGAGTAATCTTAAGCATGAAAAAGCCAAAACCTGTCGAATCAAGAGAATAGACATCCTAAGCACTTCGACCAAGTTTGACCAAGTTCGACCGAAGCCAATTACACCGTGCAACGACATGGTCCAAACCACACAACCCAAACTCGACTTTCCTAAAACAGATGTCAATTACTCATCACACACGCGGGGTCACCTCCACATGGTCTATCACTCTTCTACGACTGCTTTATAGTTGTAAGCTCCTCTATGACCACTTCTTAGTCGTAAGCTCTTATGGTTGTAGATCCTCCTACGATTGAGCCAATCTTTGACTAACCTATCAACGACAACCCACTATATCGTTGGTCTCTCTTTGACAATAACCGTCGTACGACGCATAAGATACCACGTCTCTCTAACAATAACTCCCGTTAAACGTTTATCATCTGAAATATAAAGGCGTCTCTTCGCATGGAATAACTGCCGCCGGTTTGCATGTTATATAAAGATTGTCGTCATGGAGAAGAGGGGACGATGGGGACAAACCCAAGGGAGAACAGAAGTAGAATAAGACATTTTGCATTCCTCTCTTGATTGTAATCAGTTCATTGAGCAATAGTCATACAGGAGTAGGTTATTATTCTCCTAAGAGAATGCCCGAACCTGTATAAAAATTCACATGACTTTTCTCTGTGTGATAGTAGCCAGATCGTAGCAAAAGTTCCCCCCAAATCCAAATAATCATACATATGATCGATACTAGAACATCACAGGTACGGTTTACATTCTATATGAAATGATTCAATAATGTACCTGTGAGTGCTATTTATAGATCTAGAGAATAGTGCAATGATTTCATAGAGAATTCTGAATTGGCTAAATCTAAATCCCACATGCAAAAACAATCTCTACTTGAGATTTTTATTTGTCACATAACGGAAGGAAAAGAAAGCCACTCCAACCACAAAGGATCGTCGGTACGACAAGGGATCCTCATCTTATTTAACTACAAAGGATCGTCAGTACGACAAAGGATCCTCATCTCATTTATTTTAGTTTCCAGTGAGCAGCTATCATTCAGAACGGATGCACGTAAACACCAATCGCGTCCAGGTATTTCCCGCTGCGTCCGAAGAAGCCTGCAACGCTGCCGTTGTTCTGCAGAGGGATGGTGAAAGGAGTTCCATTTCCATCTCCAAAAGGCCCGTAAGTTTTCACTGTGGTGACAAATTTAAGTGATGTTATAACAATGTTTCCTTCAAACTTGTTAAATGTTCCAGAAACTTCCTCCACATGCTCTGAAGCGGTGAGTTGGATCTACATGAAAAAGCAGAATGGGCCATCAAGTTGTTTAGCTACAAATTTGTCGCTATGCACTTACATTGACCTAAAAAATTGTTTAAAATTCACTGACCGTGTTAGAATTCCCTCCTGAACCACCCCATGCACCTGCGGTGCGCTTCAGACCAGCTTGGTCAATGTAAGAAAATGCAATGGAATCAACAACAACGGCACTACGAACAGTGATGCTTGCTAGACGCCTTGGTGCCTCTGTGATGTCTTGAGCTGTCCCTCCATTTCCGCCCCATGGTCCAATCTTAGTGGGAAGGCTCTGCATATAGATGTACACTTTTTGCTTTAAAGAAAATGGCATATAGTTTAACAAAGATTTGTATCTCGAATAAATTACCAAATTAGATCAGGATCCAAATATATTGAGGCCCTGTTTGGCACAGCTTCATCAACAGCTTCATGAGCTGTTGTGAGCTGTTTTTTTGCCAAACACCCTTTTTGCAAACAGCTTCATGGATGAAGCTCCTTAAATCATGCTCCCACAAGGGAATGGGGTGGGGTGAAGCTGAAAAAAGTAGCTTTTCACAGCTCTCTCCCTCAGGCTCGCAGTTCTAGGAACCCATTGCCCTTGTAGTTGACAGAAATTACAGCACTTTGCCATTGGGTCTCCACGCCTGTTTCCTCTCCTCCCGTTTGCACTTCTCTACCGTTCGCACTTCTCTAATGATTTTAATTTTTTTATTTTAATTTTTTTAATTCATACTCATTCAAATATATTATTTTTTAATTCATATGACCATATACAAACATACAACTCCAAATGTTAAAACAAGTCAGGTAGACAGGGGCATCTTGGACAACTGCCCTCTTTCAACCATGCATGAAGCTGTTTTGCCAAATAGTTTTCCAAAACGGTTTTAGCTTCACCGGTGAAGCTGCTCGTGAAGCTGAAACAAAAAAAATAGCTTCACTAGTGAAGCTGAGCTGTGCCAAACGGGACCTGAATATTCTTCTCACCCGTGAGCCTTTCTGCATGGGGCAGAACCCGTGGATAGCATGGGTGGTAATGTGAATGCTAGCTAGAGGGATTTGTACACTACTGATGAATGCTAATGTTCCAATCAATTTTATACTTCTCAGTTTTGCAATACTAGTAATCATGCACATGCAATGCACGTTTTTCATAATATATCGCAAGAAATATATAATCACAATTAAAATTTAGAAAATATATCTATTGTTATATTATAATTTGTCCTAAATTTTTAAATCCTCTTATACACTCACTGTAAAAAGAAAAGGCAAAGTAACAAACATTATCAATCACCCATGCTCTACAATAGATTAAAAAGGTGGTGATTCCACTTGCAACTCATGGAGTTTTCACCATGGTACAATTAGTGGAGAACGTAGCACTTCTAAGGAAAAATTATATTTAATTTTTTTAAAAAAACTCTATTTATTTATTAATCATTTCATCTATTTAAGAAGTTACAATACATCCAAACAAAATACCGGCCAGATTTTTTCAAAAATTCTATTTATTTATCATTCATTTCATCTCAAATAAACAAATCAAGCACCGAGTACCAGCAATTAGTTCAAGCAACTGCTCCATAGATCTCTCTCTCACCTTTGACCCTCTCCGTAGGGGACAAAATCCATGGACAGTAAGTTCTATAATATTCCCATCACTTCTTTGTTCGTGAAACTTTTTGTAGATGACACCGGTTGCCATGGCAAACTCTCCTGTGCCCCCAACAATAGCCCACTCACCTTTCTCAACAATTACTCCCATCACCTCAAGCGTGGACCCCTCAAACCTATGTCATCATGTACACATAGTACACCACAATAATCAGTAATCGAGCCAACAGTGGACCGGAAAGCTAGACTTGTCGGTAACCAAATTGTACATATATACCTTTCATTCTCGAACACTAAGCTGAAGGAATTATGCCATCTACCGGCGTAGATATGCAGGCCTTGCGCACGGGCAACAAGCTTGGCATCAGGGCCGAGTCCATCGTATATTGTCCAGTTGTTGACGACCGTGCGGCCTAACCCGGTAGCATCATTCTGGTCTATTATCTTCGATTGGTTCGGCTTACGGCCAGCAGGGGTGTGGTACAAGTACAGTTTGCCGAAGTTGAGCTCGTTGTACTCCAAGAGTGCACCGTAGGGAGTGATCTGAAAATTGGAGGGATTGCCGGCCATGGGTGAGAGTGAGGGCTACCCAGCAGGAGAGATGGTAAGATTAGATATGGAGATGCGAGCAATAGAGGGTGGTGAGAGAGAGTATTTATAGAACGCGAGGGAAAATCGCTAGTAGTAGATTGCTGAGAAACATGTATTCATACACGTTCCGTCCATACATGCAGCCTCGTGCATCACGGGTAGGCAGATCAAAGACAAGATAATCAGCACCGTGCATCACGGGTAAGCAGATCACAGAGGAGATTCACTCGATCTCAGAGCTCAGGGCACTGAAGAAATATACACTAGAAAAATCGTTGCATATGGTGCGACACCAAATTTGGTACCATGTATATTTCAACAGAGATAATGGTCTTTTGAGCATGCACCTTCGTTTTCCATTTGGACAGGTAGGGCTGTCTCGTCAATTTCACTATGTCCCAGATACTAGCTGCATTTTTCTGGACCGTTCCAGCTCTTTTCAATCACTTAAGCATGCCCTGATTGCATTATATTGCAAATAATACACAGAAAAATAGAGAAAAAAAGACATGAATTTTTACGTAAAATCACTTGCAGGAAAAAACCACGGGCGCTCGAAGGCAAATTGAGGAGAGTTTACAATGGAGCGCTTGCTCTTCCTATGGGCTATTGGGGTACATATTTATAGCGTGAGGGAAAAGAGTCATATACAGAAAGGAAACTGAATTAGAGTCGGTTGCTACAGATTAACACCACGTCTGATACAACCTGTGCATGCATCTGGCATGAGGCATTGAAGTGTCCTACACGGACACGATACGAATTCGGATCAACTTTAACAATCTCCACTTTGAGCCGAATTCCCTCCAGTAGTCGAATAATATGTTAGACTCATCCAATAAAATTATCAACCATACCTTGAACGCCGAAATTTCAAAGGACTAGTGAGTAATACCAACTAAGTCTAAGTATAGCTCAAACCTATATGCAGGAACTGGCTTTGTCAACATATCAACTGGATTATCATGAGTACTTATCTTGCTAACTTTAATATCACTTTGAATGTAGTGATACCAGATATCAATGTGCTTTGTTCTCTCATGAAACATTTGATCTTTTGTAAGGCAAATAACACTCTGGCTATCACAAAATATTATAGTGCAAGATGTACTTCCACAAAGCTCAGTAAATAAATCTTTTAGCCAAATGACTTCTTTGCAAGCTTCAGAAATAGCCATATACTCAGCTTCTGTAGTAGACAAGGCAACAGTAGCTTGCAAACTTGCTTTTCAGCTAATGGCACACCCTCCAATAGTGAACACATAACTGGTGAGAGATCTTCTTTTATCCAAATCTCTAGCAAAATCAGAATCCACATAACCAACAAGTCCATCTCTAGTCTTCCCAAATTGTAAACAAGTATTAGATATGCTCCGCAAATATCTTAAAATCCATTGAACTGCTTTCCAATGCTTTTTTCCAAGATTAGCCATGTATCTACTAACCACACTTAATGATTGAGATAAATCAGGGCGAGAACATACTATAGCAAACATAAGCCAACCAACTGCACTCGTGTATAGTCATCTAGACATGTATTCAATTTCATCATTTGATTGTGGACAAGAACATGAAGAAAGTCTAGAATGTGCAGCTAAGGGAGTACTCACAAGTTTGGCCTTATGCATATTGAAACGACGAAGAACTTTATCAATATATCCCTTTTGACTTCTTTAATAATTTACCAAATTGTCTGTCTCTAATAATTTTTATACCAAGAATCTTCTTTGCTGCACTGAGATTTTTTATCTCAAATTCACTATTTAATTGTGCCTTCAACTTTGAAATTTCAGCCTTGTCTTTTGCAGCAATCAACATATGGGAGCAAGTAAATAACTGAACCATTAACAATCTTCAAATAAACACAGCTATCATAATTAGATCTTTTAAAATTTGGAGATATAATAAAGGAGTCAAATCGCTTGTACCATTGTTTAGGTGATTATTTTAAACCATAAAGAGATTTCTTCAATTTACAAACAAAATTCTCCTTTCCCGGACTGATGAAACCTTCCAGTTGCTCCATATAAATGTCTTCTTCTAATTTCCCATGTAAGAATGCGGTTTTCACATCCGATTGTTCAAGCTCATAATCATGCATAGCCACGATACTGAGTAAGGTGTGAATAAAACTATACTTCACAACAGGGGAAAAGACATCTATAAAATCAATACATTGAATTTGGCTGTATCCTTTTACAACTAGCCTTGCTTTGTACCTAACCTCTTCGGTTGGTGAAACTCCTTCTTTGTTTTTAAAGATCCATTTGCAGCGAATAGGTTTCTTCTCAATTGGCAACTTGACTAGCTCCCAAGTGTCATTCTTGTGAAGAGATTCCATCTCATCATACATTGCAGTCATTTATCTTTCTGAATCACTAGAAGAGATAGCCTCTAGATAAGATGAAGGTTCTGTAGTACCTTCAATTTCTTCTGCCATATATAAACAATAAGCCACAACATTATCTTCTTCAATCAATCTCTTAGGAGGCTGAATGTTCCTCCTCTGTCTATCAACTGCAATGGAACGATGTGTTGGTGGCTCAAAAATAGGGGCTTCTGAAATATTTTCCTTGTCGACTTCTGCTGTAGATCCTGAATCAATAACATGCTCTACCTACATGCTTGATTGCTTCTCAACGGGAACATCAGTAGATGGTTTATCATGCAACATAGCAGACTCATCAAAAGTAACACTTCTGCTAATAACCACCTTTCTAGTTTCAGGATTCCACAATTTATATCCTTTCACACCAGTTTTATAACCAAGTAAAATGCACTTAACTACTTTAGGCTCTAATTTACCATTGTTAACATGCGAATAAGCGGGACAAAAAATATTCTTAAGTTTGAATAATATGTTGGAGAGCCAGACTATACCTCAATTGGAATCCTCTTATCAATAGCCAAATTTGGTGACCGATTAATCAAATAACAAGTAGTGGAAGCGGGTTGAGCCCAATAACTCTTATATAATCTAGAGTTTGATAACATGCAAACGTACCTTCTCCATGATGGTTCTGTTCATGCATTTGGCCACACCGTTTTGCTGAGGGGAGCCTAGTACGGTATAATGTCTCACAATACCCTCTGATTTGTAGAAAGCTTCAAATTCTCTAGAATAGAACTCCAAGCCATTGTCGATATGCAACTTCTGACATGCTTACCAGTTTGTCTTTCAATCATAATATTCCACTCCTTAAATATTTTGAATACATTTGATTTGTGCTTGACGAAATATGCCTAAACTTTTCTTGAGTAATCATCAATGATGGTCAACATGTAGCTTGCATCTCCAAGGGATAGAACGTGGGATTCTCTCCACAAATCAGAGTGAACATAATCCAATATGCCTTTTGTAGAGTGAGTCGCAGTACTAAATTTCACCCTCTTTTGCTTGCCGAAGACACAATGTTCACAAAACTTCAACTTGTCGATGCTTTGACCATCAAGAATCCTCTTTTACATAATTCCATCATTCTAGCTTCACTCATATGCCTAGACGCAGATGCCAAAGATTAGTAGTATTAGAATAAGATGATTTATTTGATGCAACAGTAGCATTACCTAAGATTGTAGTGCATCGCAGATGATATATGTTGGCAGCCTTCATATCACTCTTTATCACAATAAGAGAATCTTTAGTAACTTTTAGAAATCCACCTACACCTGAATATTTGTACCCTTTAGCATCAAGATTACTCAATGAGATAAAATTTCTTTTCAAATTCGAAATATGATAAACATCTGATAAAGTTCTGATGGTGCCATCAACCATCTTAATTTGGATAGAACCAATGCTTGCAACCTTGCATGGTGTATTATCACCCATCAATACGGATCCACTTGGCGTAACTTCATAGGTAATGAACCACTCGTGGTTTGGGCTCATGTGGAAAGTACATGCTAAATCAAGAATCCATTCATCGTCGGTTTTGCAATTACCGGCAAAGGCGATGAGAACATCTTCATCAGAAGCTTCTTTGGTGACAATGGTAGCTCTAGGTTCATCCTCTTGTTGATTCTTCTTGAAATTGTTATTCCTCTTTTTCTTGTACTGCAACTTCCAGCACTCGGATATGTCATGACCATCCTTCCTGCAATACCTGCATGACTTCCTATTCCTGGATTTAGATCTGCCTCTGTATCTGCTTTTGCTTCTACCTTTTGAATTGCCATTTGATACCTTCTCGTATTGCCTGCTGTGGACAGACAAACCTTCTGCATGCGTACTTGAACTTTCATTGAGAACCATAAGTTTCATCTTTTCTTTAACATACAGAGCTTCATAAACCTCACTGAAAGTAAGAGTATCTCGGCTATATAGAATAGCATCTCTAAGAGTAGAGTATGAACTGGGCAGAGAGCATAGTAAAATAAGACCCAAATCTTCATCATCAAATTTACCTCCACAGCTTCGAGGTCTGCAATAACTTTTTTGAAAGCTATCAGGTGGTTCAACAATGAGGCACCCTCTGCCATCTTGTGGGAATAAAACTTATGCTTTAGATGCATCTTACTGGTCAGATCCTTGGTTATGCAAACCTGCTCCAACTCCAGCTTCATAGCCTCCTGTAAAATATTATTTGATAGATGAAGATGGATTTGAGATAAGGCTTTACGATCTTTACGTTGTTTCTCATCGGCGGACAATATGGCTGGCATCTTATCGATCCTTAGAAATGCATCATCCAAATCAAGCTATGATAAAACAGCTCACATCTTGATTTGCCATAGAGAAAACCTCGTGTCGCGATTCAACAGCGAAAGATCATACTTTAGAGTCACCATGCAGAAGAAAACCAAATTTTGCTGGTACGAATTTAGGTATATCTAGCAAAATTCTCACAAAACAAAACTCCTGGTACGATTTTAGTGTGCACTTAGCAATTGTCATTGGAAAAGAAATCACAAAAGAAAACTTGCCGATAGCCTGCTGATTGCACTTTTTTTTATTCCTTTGATGCCGCGTCTTGACGCCGTGCGTGCCTTCTCGATGACTTTTTTTCCGTACTGGCGAACGCTTTTCTACTATTGTTTTGGTCACTGTGTGCTACGCGAGCTGAGGACCGTGATGAGAATTGAGACGCGGGCGTGATGCGTTCTCCGCACGGGCGGGTGCGGAGACCGAGGAGAAGTCGTGCGACGTGCGTTGCAACACTGGTGCGATGATGCCTCTCAGAGCAAGTCCAATAATAGAGCCAAGTGCTTGGCTATAAGTCAAGTTATAAGAGCCAAGTTATACAATAATCTGTCTTCTATTTGTCTACAAAAGATTTTTTTATTATTATGTGGTACCATGTCTCACATTCTCTTTCCTACCCCTCCTCACATACATTTATTATCTGGACCCACCACTGCATAGGCTCCCGTGTGCAGCTTGTTGCTTGCATGAGAGCCAAGCTCTCCTCTCTCTCCTCTCTTCTCTCCTCCACATCAGCAAAAATGCTGACTAGCTTGGCTATAAGACCATTGTTGTACTTGCTCTCAGAACTCGTGCGGGTGCCGTTGTGCCTTTTAACTCACGCGTCGTCGGAATTCGGTCAGAGTCGAAGCCGCGGTACGCTCAGATTTGGCGAAACGGGAGTGCTGCGCGAGACGTGATCGATTGGATCGGACAAATTTTTTTTCCTCGAATCTCAAGACTCTAAATCCCTGTGCTTTAATATTACTTGTTACAAATAATACATGAAAAAATAGAGATAAGAGACACAAATTTTTACGTGAAAAGCCCTTGCAGGAAAAAACCACGAGCGCTCAAAGGCAAATTACTATAATGAGAAGAGTTTACAATGGAGCGCTTGCTCATCCTATGGGCTAGTGGGGTACATATTTATAGCATGGGGGAAAAGTTCCTCACACGGAGAGGAAATCGAATCAGAGTCGGTTGCTACAGATTGACATTACTTTTGATACAATATGTGCATGTACCTGCCATATCACGTCTGGCATAAGACGTTGAAGTGTCCTACATAAATACAATACAAATTTAGATCAACTTCAACACGTCTTCACTGTCACTGTCCCTTAGATACTAGCTGCATTTTTCCGGACCGTTCCAGCTCTTTTCAATCTTGTAAGCATGACCTGATTGCGCTATATCATGAGTGTAGTCAGGATTGTATTAGTCTCTTCACTTTCACTATGTCGCAGAGATAATAGCTGCATTTTTCTGGACCGTTCCAGCTCTTTTCAATCATGTAAGCATGCCCTACTTGCGTTATATCATGAGTTTAGTCAGGATTGTATTAATTATATTTCCTGTTCACTAGCAGTTCCTGCCGTACTTCTATGTGATATTTCTGACCATATTACTGTTCGTACTGTTTGACCGAGCTAAGAGGGACGATGATAGATGCTCATCAAAGTAATCATAAAAACAAAATTTCAGCTTTCTTTTTAGCTAAAGATTATGGATAGCAGCGTATAAAAATTAGCGATTCACGTACTGGAACTATAAAAAAGCTAGGGACAGTGTTTTTAGGCTCTCGGCTCAAATAGCAGGTTGTACAACTTATGGTTTTAGCATTGTAAGTTTTATTTCAAGGCTTTCATTTCTTTGATCTTGAGATACTTTCATTCCTAGTCAACCCTAATTTGTTTGGAATAAAAGGTTTTGTTGTTGTTGTTGTTGCTGCTGCTTTTAGCTACCACTGACAAAAAAAATCTATTTTTATGACTGACAAAAAAGCCTGTTTTTAACACTGATAAATCCTATATTGGAATATTAACTCCTGGGGATACTTTGGCTTTAAGCAAATATTCAGTTCTTTGTTTTGTGACAGATGGATATATCTTATGGGAGGTGTCTGCCTTCTGACAGGTGTGGCAAGTACTGGAAGATGTACTGCAACAGAGTACCGTACAGGATTGTTCCTGGTTTTTACTGAAGGTATTGGGCCACAAGGATAGCCACTCCTGAGACAACAACTCAGCCGATGATGTGATTCTCTCCAGTTCACACACTGTTCTGCCACTGCTTGGGGAAATGTTCACTTACCTGGATTGACTTTTGGCTAAGATCAATGCACTTGTTCCTTACCACAGGAGGCAGAATCACTAATGTTCACAACACAAATTTCAAAAATTGGATTTATAAATATTCCATTAAATGAAGTTATTGAATTCTTATCAATGTATTTGTTCCTAAGTAGAACACTTTGGTTTATACAGGCATGAACTTTAAGGGGGGTGTTTGGTTGCTAGCCACAGTTTATCACACCTAAGGTTAGGCAAGTTTGACCAACTCAAGAAGCTGTTTGGTTGCAGCCACAGTTATGGCAAGATTCCCTTCCAGCAAACTAGGTCCTACGCGTCAATGACTCAAAAAAGTGTCATACCTAATCTGTGATTGTACTACTGAATCTCAAAGTATATGGTGATTTATGCTTGTGCACTGTACTATCTACACTGTATTGTTCTGCAGAATTTCCTATGCATTTGTTTTGAAAGAAAAATAAAAAGCGTGGCAGGACGATGGATGATGCAAGACGGCATGCTTCGGGCGGAAGTATGTGCACGGTGCGCGCACGGCAAGCATCGGGGAGGCACGGGCACGTTGTGGTATTATGTGATTCTTCGTGCATTTCAAACGCATCCTCTATATGTGGGTTGGGAATGAGTTGGAAACAGGTTGAATCTATATTGAAGGGAGGATATTGATAAACATCATTCGAATGTTTTCTTTCTAACTATTATCTAAATTTGTGACCGTTGGATTAGAAATCCAACGGCCACGAATTCTCCCCACCTCGTCTAAACAAATCTCCCTCTAAAAAAAGAGCCGTTGGATCTTTAATCCAATGATCCAAATTTTAGATAATTATTAAGAAGAAAACATCCGGATAATACCTATACACACCCATTGAGAAAAATGAGTTAGGTTCGAGTTGTAGGTGGGTTGGCTTGGGTTTTCGTGGTGAAGAAGTGGGCTAGTATGGGTTGGATTGATGTGCTACGTTGAAGTGAGTTAGGGGTGGGTTTGGGTTGGGTTTTAACCTATTAAGTAGACCTATACACTCAATTCAGTTTCCCCTAAACTTATTTTTTGTTCCTAGATCCTGGTTATAAGGGGGAAGACCACAGTTCTTAAAACCCAAAGTTACTACAAAATGAGAGTCGTAAACTCAAATTAATTTTAGCATGTTCTTCAATCATGTCCATATTACCGATTTTATGCAGGAATGTAGCATTTCCTGTTTTAAATTTCTCTAGTAGCTGAGTAATTATTGATGCCATAATAGATAATACATAACAGTCTGAAATGTGCACTACAATTCTCTACCCATTAATAACAATCTGAAATGAAACCATACGTTTGCTCAATTGCCAGCATTTATTACTGTCGTCGCTAGACTGAGATGCGAAGAAACAAATCAAGAAAGAAAGCTTTCTTAGTTCTTATAACCCAACCTAATTATCTTGTCCTGTGCTGCTGTGCAACATCTCCAACAAGTCCAAAATCCTAAAAGGAAGCTCCAAATCATTGTCCCCTTGATCCCAATGTATGCATCAAAATGAGCTAATACAGGAACGAGGCGCAAAATCCAGACATAAATACTTATATACGCACAAAAAGTTGGGGCTTTTGCTCGACAAGATGCCACGTCTTTCCCCTCTCGCAATCTCCAAACCAACCAATATAGAAGTAGCCATCCACACCAACCCAATCTCACAGATCACGAGATCTTTCAGCCTAAGCCTAGAACAAGAAACCTAGACAGACAGGGATTAAGGATGAGGACGAGGAGGCTCGCCTGTAAATGTGGTGGTCCGAACGGGACCGCCGCCGCACCTGCCCTCTTGGCCTCTCGACCCACCCATCACCCTGGTTGAACCCATGGGTTGGACCCACACGATCCAAAATTTTAAATTCGTGTCATACCACACCAACCTGTATTTAGTACAAACCCAAACCAAACCAACCCATTAGTGACATCAACCCATTTCCACCCATTCAAAACTAACCCAAATTGAAACCCAACCCGTTTCACCCATTTCAACCTAACCCATTAGCAGGCCTATTGGTGTCCACAGCTAGTCTGTTCCTAGGGACATGTTTGCACTAAAGAAATAAAGGCTAGAACACACAGTAGGCAATACTTCAGAGCTGTTCTAGTGGTCAATATTAATTGCTTTTTGAGTTCAAAAAAGTGTTAATTGTGTCTCCTTTTTCTGAATACAAGGAAGACGTATATGTCCACAACCACGCGCGCACACACCACACACACGCTAGTGCATCTTTTTAGCATTACACCAAATAAAATTCCTAGTGAAGTGCACTCCCGTGTGCGTAAACGTGTGCACTAGGATTTTGTACACCCACAACTCCACCTCCTACCAGGAGGTGGTTCCCTAAATTGTGTTTATCTGTTCTATATGTTTTTATTTGTGGGAAGCAACGATGCTAGCATGCGAGAAGATGATAGAAAGCTTCTAAAATGTTGTCCTATAAAATATTATCATTGCCGACGTAATAGGCATGCTGATGTGGCAATACATTGAAGGTGCGATGTGGCAGATTGATCTCACGTGGCGGTTGCGTGGCATCCACATTAGCTTGGGTGCTGAGGTGGCGTACACACAAATGTAGACACGATCGACCATGGCAACGAAGATTCTGGCCATGCTCATATGAGCTTCTAAAATGGCGGATGGTAGCGGGTCTATGGGTTTGCTGTTGCACAAAAGGAGGAGGGGGGGCAAGGACAAGCTCTGTCAGCCATGCACACAAGCCAAAGATCAATGGTGGCGAGTGCATGGATAGAAGATAGCCGGAAAGAAAGAGAAATCGGCCCAAAGAAATTTTCTTGGGATTTTCATGGATTTTGGAATTTCAGATATTGGGACAAAATAAATTAAGCTCCAACAAATAGCAAATAAACACCAAAATATCTAAGAAAATGCATAAAAAATTCTTACAACATAAGAAACTCAAATAAAATAGGTTTTGAATTACTTGAAATTTATTTTATTGACATTAAATCTTTTTAATTTCTTAAAATTCAAATTAAGCTTTAATTAATTCAAGAAAAATCAAAATGGTTACTTTTATTTTAAAAAACATTACAAAGGCACCGAAAATCAGGATGTTGCAAACCTCTCCCCTAAATTGGAGATAACGTTGGAGATGTTGGAGATAACGTTGTTCAAGCTTCCTCTTGCAACACTCTAAGATATCTAGCTGCCTTGAGTTGAAGTTGTTCCACTGCTTGCTCCTAGGGAAAAGGTCTTGGTGGTGCACTTCCAAGATTGAACAGAATTGGCGTGAGTGCTTGACACTACTATGGACACTTGCAAGCAAAATGACCAAGCTTCTTGCACTTGAAATAAGTAGGTGAAGCAGCGAGGCTTGTATTCCTCTGAGGTTGATTGCTTACATTGATACAGCATGGTCTCGAAATATCATGATGATGCATTGGAGCTGTAGTCCTGAAATCTATCTATGAAGGTACATGAGCCGGCTGGTATGTGTTGATTTTGGCTCACTGTGACTGGTGCAACTTAGCCCCTTGTTGAAACATCTTCCTTGCGAGCCTCTTCCATCTCATGCTGAGACTCCTCTATAAGTATAGCCTTGTCAACCATGTGAGAAAACTAACATAGTCATTGCCAATGACTTGAACCTTCAATCTACGATTAAGTCCACTCTTGAAGCACTTATGATGTGTGTCATCTGTGGCAACATCCTCTGGAGCATAGCGAGCTAGTGAGTGAACTTATTGAGATATTCACTCGGTGACATGTTCTTCTGCTGATGCTCATGAAACTCTTCTTTCTTCATTTCAATGACCCCATCCAGGATATGGGCATGGCGAAAAGCTATGGTGAATTCTATCCAAGTGATGTTCTGCTGATCTTCATGAGCTACACAATAGTTCTCTCACCATTCTGATATGGTACCTTTAAGTTAGTGAGTGGCGTAAAGAACTTTCTTTTGATCTATACATTGAGCAAGGTTTACCTTTTCCACAGAACTAAGCCAATCATGTGCCTCTAAAAGCTCGAATGAACTAGAATAAGTAGGCAGTCTAGTCCTCATGAACTCTGCAAATCTCGAAGGTAGATGAGCTGGCTAAGGTGCAGCGGCTTCCTGATTCTACCAATTCATCATATTGTTCATGTTTTGCATCATTCTATTCATGAGATAAGTCTAGGTTGCCATGAACTAGCTCAAAGTTGGATCCAAACCAACTGGAGCTGACAGCTGACCCTGAGCTAAAGGATTTGCAACAATGCAACTACCATGTAAAGGCATCTGATTGTGACCAGCTAAATTCTGAATATTAACCATCTGCTAAGTTGACACCATAGGTTACAAAGGAAAGAGGGACTAGCAAAGGTAAAAGGTAAAGTCTTCTAAGGCGATAAACTAAGGATAAACCTAAACTAAAAACACTCACTTAGCTAAAAGGCTAGCAAAGAAGTATTAAACTCTACAAATAAATATCTTTGACATGATTGAACATATTGCTAGAAGCAAAACTGTAGATCACATCACACACAACTACAAAGAAAAAGCAAAACGATCTACATGATACTAAAAACTATAACAGGGCTCTAATCTGATGGCTCCTAATCTTCGTGGTAATCTTGTCTTGAATCCAACAAATTGGTTATCACTTCCTATTTTGACTTGAAATATATTGGGTGCCTCCATAATCCAAAACTTCATAGAAAAACATGAAGAATTATGGACCAACTTTCACTTTGGTTATGGGAAACTCGATACATCTATGGATATTATGGGGATAAGAAGTCAATTTGAGATTTGAATCCAATGTTCTAGAAAGGTAAGGAATGAGAACCTAAGAATGAGGAAAGAATAGATAATTACTAGATATTCATTTGTTGATTCATTTTTGAAATTTTTTGCTAAATTGACCATACTAACTAGGGCTTCATCCTACAGTTGGTATGGCTCTAATACCATCTCTGTCAAGACCTGAATATGCAAATACAGACTCTCATGTGTATTCTACACTAGTCCGGGATCACGCTAGTGCACATAGTGGAAATATAGATGAAATATCGACCATAATCATGATTAACTAAGAAAGGCACAATTTTATTAATTACAGAATAACAACCTTAGGGCCAAGTTTACAAATAATAGCCTGAAGATCTTAGAAAAATATAGCGGCAGGAAATAAAGATAAACATAGTAGCCATATGACATGCCCATAAGCAATCGACTGGGAAGCGAAATCCTAATCCGTGAAGTTGTTGAAGAATCCTCCTTCAAGTGCCTCTGGATGATATGATTCTCCTTCAGCAACTAAGCAATAATGGGTATAGCCGTGAGTACATAGAGTACTCAGCAAGTTATTTCTAACAAGATGAAATACATAATGATGCAAGGCTTACGAAGTGATGGCTGAGTGGTTATTTTGCCGAAAGCAAAATTTTAGAGGAAATACACTATACAGAATTAAAGCACAATTTGAAAATGAGTAGTAATTAAATATGTAACACCCCAAGACCCACATTACCCTGGGATGTCACTAAAACCACTCTACAGCTAGCCATAATTATAAGATAATATAAACAGGCAACAATTCCTAAAACATGATAAGCTAAGCGGAAGTATAATCAACTAAGGAAGACCAAGATAATAATATCGAACTCAACAATTAAAACATCCTCTAACAGTTTAACCCAAAGAATAGTCCTCAAGTTCAACATTACTAAATAGAACAAATAAACACCCACGAATAGCTAGTCAATTGGCTAGAATCTTCTCGATTTTATTACAGCACGAATTGATGAATCAAGTGCATTATTGTTTTGCTGCTCTACCCATCCCATGCATACTCAAGAATCACCTGTATGGGGGAAAAACAACAAGGGTGAGATAAAATCTCAGCAAGTAAATTGTTTAGCAGGTTATCCAAACAACAAACAAAGCTACATCAACATTTTTGTCATTATATGACCGCAACCACATTCTTACTCCCTCGTTCATTAAACCACAAGGACTACCACGAGTCCTGCCTCATATGGTTTTAAAACCATTGGCATATGAATGCAATTCCTCCATCCAAAATTAAATGCATATGTATGCTATGCTCCACTGCACACTTAACCAACAAGGTAAGCGTGTGCATCGTAGTACGGTAATGTACGATGCTGTACCGGTACAGTCGCGGCTATAAGCGGCAACATCCACAATGGAAATGTCATGACATGTTATGAATGATATGATAACCACAACTCATCCAAAGCATAACAATTGATTATTATTTTGCTACCACATCTTCATTTTTTTTAAAAAAACATGCATCAAAGGCATAACATTTCCAATTATGAGAATCATGTAGATTGCAAGTAGTAAGAATAACGAGTTAAACGGTAGCACATCCGCTACATTTACTTGCCTCTACCAGCGAAGCGAAGAAATCACGCGCGTTCAGGAGCAAAACCACCTGTCCAAAGTACCTCTCAGCACCATACTACAGCAAGGAAATCACGTCTTTAGAAATAAAGACGTCGCTAAATCCCAAACCCACACATAACCCGCTCCGCTTAACGGTCCTACACTCTGCCCATTGTAGCAACTCTGCTTAATATTTTTGTATCTTTAACACTATTAAACCATTTACAGCAAATGATATATCTCCGAAAACTACATTGAAATATCTTCAACTTCCAAGTACACCACTAAATTTTATTTTACTGCTAACATGGTGTAATTTAACACGCAAAACAGAGGACATGCCTTGTTTCTGCAATCAGGCCAGTCAACTTCTAAAACACAATACCTTCTGTACAAAGCTCTAAAATCTATTATTTTTATACAGTAGTTGGATTACTGAATTCCCTACAATTTGCATAACTGCAGCTAAAATCATAAAAATCATCTACTACTCTGAAACTACACCCCAACGCCAATCTGTCTCAGCCTGCACCTTTGCCAAACAGCAAAGTTCCCGACACTGCTACGCCCAAAACCCGCAGCCTAAAATTCTGGATAAATTACAGAAAATAGAGCTCGTCGTCCTCTACAATTTTCCTTTGGTCAGACCGCAGGAAAAATCATTTCGATGCCCTAATCTGCGCAAACAGCCACGCTGCACAAATCTGACTACGCACAGACAGTAGAAAAAATCACTGATTGGATAATCAATTTGCTAATCCCCTTCTAATCCCGTGCCAAGAACCCTAATTACTCTGAAAGCAGAAGGATTTAACATTGGGAAAAGTTACCTAGGTGATCCCTTGAGATCACCCCTCTTCTTTCCTCCTCTTCTTCTCTTCCCTCTCCTCTTCTTCCTTCTCTTCTTCTTGCTTTCTTCTCGCTTCCTCCTTTGCACCAATGGACAGCAGCAGGGGAGAGGAGATGGAGGCGCAATTGGGAGGGGAGGGGTGGCGGCCAGGGGTGGAGAAAAGGGGGTGGCGGCCACTATAGTGGGGGGGGGGGGGGGCTTAGGGTTTAGGGGGGAAAGGGGGGTGCGGCCACCCCTTGGGCCCGATGGCCCAAGGTGATAGTCCCACCCTCCAGGCAGCCCACTTAGAGTTTTTGTTATTATTATTATTTATTTATTTCATTTTATGCTATTCCATTTTTTCCTTATTTTTCCCTTCCCGCGACTTACTAAAAATCCGGGTGATTCCGCGATTACTTTAAAAGCGACGTCAAAACAACGTTCAGGGTATTACATTCTCCCACCTAAAAAGGATTCGTCCTCGAATCTAACTCCTCGAACCACAAAAGAAGAGAACAGCGAAGAAAAGAGCAACTAATGGAAACCACAACTACAAGTACTCACCAGCCTCGAAGAGCTCGGGGTACTTCCTTCGCACTTGATCCTCAAGCTCCCACGTAGCCTCCCTCTCGGACTGATTCGTCCAGAGGACCTTCACATACTTGATGGTCTTATTCCTCAAGACCCGCTTCGAAGTATCCAAGATACGCACTGGCCGACTCTCCACAGTTTGATCCTGATCCACCGTGACCTGCCCCAGGTCTATCTTGTGTTTGGGATCCCACAAATATTTCCTCAGCATACACACATGGAAAACATTGTGCACACCACTCAACGAGCTCGGCAACTCCAATGATAAGCCAAACTGCCCACACGAGTAACCACTAGAAAAGGGCCGATGTACCGCGGGCTAAGCTTCACAATGGTACCAAACCGAACAATACCCTTGGTTGGCGACACCCGAAGGAGCACCAGGTCACCAACCGCAAACTCCAACTCTCGGCGCCGAACGTCCGCATAACTCTTTTGTCAGCTTTGAGAGGCCAACAGGTTCTGACGAACCTCCCGCACTTTCTCCACAGTTTGCTGGACAAGGTCCGGGCCAAGCAAAGACCTCTCGCCCACTACATCCCAACAAAGAGGGGAAACACACCTTCGACCATACAAAACCTCAAAGGGAGCCATCTTGATACTCGCCTGATAGCTATTGTTATATGCAAACTCTGCCAATGCTAGATGGTCCTCCCAACTACACTTCCAAGACAGTACACAAGCACGAAGCATATCCTCCAAGGTCTGAATGGTCTGCTCTTAATCTTTTAATCTCTCCCTTTACTGGATCAATCTCTTAATACTAATTCTCCAATGATCACAAATAATCCCTTCAATAAAATCTTGTTTTACATCCAGTCGCTCCTTTAAATCCTAAATAATAAATCCAGAGCAAAGTTTAGACTCTTCTCATGATCTAATTAGCTCCCCCCAAGTTCAACTTTGTATTTATTCTCTAGTCAATCCACAAAGATGACACTCTTTAGATTTATTTATAATCAATTGATGTCCACAAGTATACCTTTTATCTCAATCCTCTCGAATATTATTCAATCTTGTCAACTATGAATCCAAAATATATCACTCTAGCAACAATCCTCCAAATTATCTAACTTGACATGCACTGATTAACACAACTTTCCCGACAAGAGTACTTTCCATAAATTTGTTATCTTCCGTATACTCTAGGTCTCCAAGATTCTCCAAGTGCTTTTCAGACGCAACCTCATCGATCCATCTATAGAAATTACAAAGGGAAGGGGATATAATTACCATTCCAAAAAGGAAATAAGCAGATAGATAAGGGAGAATGCCATGACGAAGGTAAGGATAGAAAGACAAGAAAAGACAAGAATAGCACATCATTAAATTTTTATTTTATAAAATAAATTTTGAAGCTCTTTTACTAACGATCATTCTAACTAGGTCACGTCCTACAGTCAAATTGGCTCTGATACCACCTCTGTCGGGACCCCGGATTTCCAAACCCGAACCCTCTGTGTATTACTGCACTAGTCCCAGATCAAAGCTAGTGCTCACAGTTAAACAGAAATGATTCATGACCAACAACGCATTTATTACAATTATAAAGAGTACTGACCACCAGGTCTCATTATTACATTGGAGGTTTCAAGACCTCGCACAATCAAAACACAGCGGAAGCAAAGTAAACTTAAAGTAGACCCATCAATATGCCACAGGCAGTTGACTGGGGAAGCGCGACCTAGTCCTCCGGGAAGAATCCATCACAGCCACAAGCGAAGCAGTAGTCGTAAACACCTTCTTGAGCTTCATGTTCTTCTGAGTATTATGTTTGAGTGTAGCATGTGAGTACATAAAGTACTCCGCAAGTCTTGGGAAAAATGCATAGATGCAAGGCTTGACAAAGGAAGGCTATATGGTTCTTTTGCACAAAGCAACATTTTAAAATTCAATTACTACTAATTATTTTCGAAGGCATCAAGTTAATAAAGTAAATGTTTTAGCACAAACTATCATTAACTTTCTAGTGAAGGTTCCATCTACCAACACTAGCTTCAACAACTTGAACAAGATTAATACTGCGGGTTACATCCATCCTCTCTGGCTCCAACCGCCAGGATACCCTTCCGAGAGTTCCCTCCACTCTCGGAATACAAAACTTTTGATTTTAAAACAAAACCAGAAATCTACCATGTGAATGCATTCCTTGCCCACCCTTGACCGTGGGCACGGCTATTCGAATAGTTTTACACTCTGCAGAGGTTGTACAACTTTACCCACAAGAGATAAATTATCCTAGAAGTCAACACGCTTCCTTTGGCATGACACCCAGATAAAATATCACAAAGCCTTTACCTTACTCTAATCTAGCTAGATACCACCCGCTGAGGTTTCACCGCAGGTAGGCTAACCGCCCGAACCGAAGCCCCCTCTTGCACCATATGAGTACAGTAAATCCCTGTCCCTCACTGTGAATAACCATTCCATCCCTGGCACCCACTTTCCACTGGTGGCACCTAAACTAGACTATCGTAAGTTAGTCAGCTAGGTCGTACCCATATAGACTTGTGGTTGTACGGTTAATGCTCAGTCTGGACAAACACAAGCGTCGGTCCTTAATTGACTAGGGTGGAACATACACTTAACAAGATCTCGTGCTTGCTGCACCAATCCAAACCAACCATCCACCCTAATCTAAACAAATTTTCACATTTTATTTTATTTTAAAAGAACAGTGGCAACTCCAATTACCACTAAATTTATAAACACAAGGTTATCATAATTTCCCATTTTCAAGAATTCAACGATATTAAATAGCATGACTGAGCATTTCACTACCATTCTACTATTCACAAGGATTCAGTAATAATCTCATTATTGAGACAAATGAAATTCTAGGGTGACAAAGGTACATGGCATTCAATTTCAATGGAGGGTATAACAAGGTTGGTTTAACTAACCCTTAAGATTTGAACTAATATTTTATATAAATAGCAATGCACATAATTTAAAATAATTAAAACATTTCGAAATCATAGGTTCAAGATGATCAAAGGAGACTTGCCTTCTTGAGCGCTAATTGGGTCTTCTTGCTGCGACTTGATGAATTCCTCGGCGACGGCGGAATCTACGCGCGAAAAGACAGACAAGCAAAACAAATAAAATCAAACAAAATTTAAATAAAATTCAAAATTTCAAAAATAGTCCATAAATGGATAGCTTAGGATTTTAGAAAAATTTAGGAATTTGAACGGCTCAAATCGGAGTTAAAATGAGAAAGTTATGGCTTCCGAAAGATTTAAAGGAGGGAAAAAGGAAAAAGCCGACTTTCGGGAATTATTTTTGCACTGAAAAATGATATTTATGACGTCATCAATTTTCGAATTTTCTGAGTGGGAAAGATTATTTGAATGACCGGTGGGCCCGGTCTACCGTGAACCGGATCCACGGACCACGGGGTTCGCCGACGTGGCACACCGGCCACATGGCGCCACGCGGCGCGAGGTGGCGGCCACATGGCGCGGGACCGGCCAACGTGGAGGCCACGCGGGCCGCGCGCACGGGGAGGCGCACGGCCGGCGGCCGGAGGCGGGGGCGGCGAGCGGCGGCGGGGAGAGGAGGGGCGGCGGCGGGGAGAGGAGGGGCGGCGGCGCACTCACCGGAGGCGGCGACGGGAGGCGGGCGGCCGGCGGCGGCGGTGAGACGCCGGGGGGGCGGCCGGGAAGAGGAGGAAAGGGGCGGTGGGAGGCGGTGGTGAGGGATGCCGAGGGGAGGGCGGTATTTATAGGCAAGGGGAGGAGGGGGCGGCCAAAAATGGTGAAGCTCGCCGGAGTTATTACTCACGCAATTAGGGGACTTAATTTGAGGGGAAACGGCCGGAGGAATTGATTGGGACTTCCGTTTCCACGATTTAATCGGGATTTTATGAGGGAGAAATGCGGGATTTTAAAGCTCAAAATTCGGTATTAATGGTGGAGGAGAGAGAGGGTGGGAGGAGGAAGAAGGTGAGGTTGAAGAAGGATATGACATATGGGTCCCATGTGTCATAGAGAGTGAGAGTTAGTGAAGGGGTACGGGCCGTCGGATGCGCGACACGTGGCAAGCGGGTGGATGAGGGCCTTTGGATTTTATGAAGGGGTAAGTTGTAATGTGTGGCTAGGATTAAAACGTGGAGAGATGTTGATTTAATTTGAGAGCGACACATGGCGGGCTAGGATTTATTTGATTTTTATTTTCGGAATAAATTTCGGCAATTACTAGAAACTTTATAAAAGCTTGGAAAATTAATATTTAATGTCTAAAAATTCCAGAAAAATCGTAAAATATTCCTGGAAGCATTTTAGACTTATTAAAAATATTGTTAATTTCAGATTTGCATTTTAATAATTTTATAAAATACTTTTTAACTTTGAAAATTGATTTTAAATTTCAGAAAATTCCCAAATATTATTGAAAAATTTAGGAAAGGCTAGGAAAAATATAATTTTCCCTTTTTGGCTTTAATAAAATATTTAAAATACATTTTCTTGCTTTAAATTTAAATAAAATCCAGATAAATCCAAATAAAAGCCAAGTAAAATCCAATTACTTTAAAATAATTAATTTGAATTTAGATTTTCCAGAAAGCCAAATTTTGGGATGTTATAGAGATATGGTTCCAAATCACAAATGAGCCAAAGAACAGCTCCAAGTGGTGGTTCAAATTTTCGCCCATCATCTAGCAAGAAGGAAGAAGCCACTCCAAGTGCAAGGAAGCCATCAAATCCATCAGCTAGTGGAGCTACTTCTGTGGGTTCTACAGCGAAGAGTAGCGGCATACAATGCTTCAAGTGCCTTGGTCGTGGTCATATGCAAAAGGATTGCCCAAATAACAAGACGATGTTGATATTAGAGAATGGGGAATATGATTCTGCAAGTGAAGAAGAGAATGATCACCATGCTGATTTGGGGACATATGATGATGCACATGAGGAGGAGCAAGACATAGAGTATTGTGATCCCGGTGTTGGTCCTATACTTGTGTGTGCGCCGACAGTGTTGAGTGTGCAACCAAAACCTTCCCATGAACAGCGCTGCAATTTATTCCACACAAGAGCTCAAGTTAGTAAAGATGGCAAATTCTGCAAGGTAATCATTGATGGTGGGAGTTGTCATAATTTGGCTAGCAAGGAGCTTTGCAATAAACTTGGTTTGAAGTACAAGAAACATCCACATCCATATCAGATCCAGTGGTTGCATGAGAAAGGCTCGTTGAATGTGGGATACACCGTGGATGTTGAATTTGAAATTGGCACCTATCGTGATACGGTGGAGTGTGATGTTGTGCCTATGGATGTATGTCACTTACTGCTAGGACGGCCATGGCAATATGATCGTGCTGTGCTTCATGAAGGAAGAACTAATCAATACAAGTTTTGGTGGAACAACAAACAAGTGGTGCTGCGACCGTTGACTCCTTCTCAAATTGTAAATGATAATGTACAAAAGATTGAAGTGCAAGTTGAGAGTGAGAAAGGGAGAGAGCAAAAGAGTGTGATTCCACAAAAGGTAAGCGAGAGCCACAAACCAAACCCGAGAGGTAAAAGCAAGAGTGAGGGAGAGAAAAATTTAGTCATGATAGCCATCAAATCTGATCTAAGAGAGATGAAAGATGATCCCACTTTGATGCACCTTGTATTGTTGTACAAGGATGCATTGCTTTCTACTAATGACTTAACATCTCTTCCTAGTGCTGTTTCTCAAGTTTTGCAGGCTTTTGACGACGTGTTTCCGGAGGAGGTGCCCGCTAGTCTACCACCTATTCGAGGTATTGAGCATCAAATTGACTTAGTCCCAGGAGCCCCTCTTCCCAACCGGCCGCCGTACCGCATAAATCCAGAAGAAACAAAGGAGATTCAGCGCCAAGTGCAGTCACTTTTGGACAAAGGGTACGTACGCGAGAGTCTTAGTCCTTGTGTCGTTCCTGTTATTCTTGTTCCTAAGAAAGATGGTACTTGGAGAATGTGCATAGACTGTAGAGCTATTAACAACATAACTGTTCGCTATCGTCATCCTATTCCTAGGTTAGATGATATGCTTGATGAGTTAAGTGGTTCTACTATCTTTTCTAAGATTGACTTGCGAAGTGGCTACCATCAAATAAGAATGAAACATGGTGATGAATGGAAAACTGCTTTTAAAACGAAATTTGGCTTGTATGAATGGTTAGTGATGCCTTTTGGATTGTCCAATGCTCCTAGTACATTCATGCGCTTAATGAACCATGTTTTGAGACACTTCATTGGAAAATTTGTGGTAGTTTACTTTGATGATATTCTGATATATAGCCGCTGTTTGGACGATCATGTTGAACACATCAAACAAGTGCTAGAAGTGCTTCGGACAGAACGCTTGTATGCCAATCTTGAGAAGTGTACTTTTTGCACTAGTAAGGTTGTATTTCTAGGCTACGTTGTTTCAGCTCATGGAATTGAAGTGGATGAATCTAAAATTGAAGCTATTAGAAATTGGCCAATTCCTGTCAATGTTAGTCAAATTCGAAGCTTCCATGGGCTTGCTAGCTTTTATCGATGATTTGTCAAAGACTTTAGCACCATTGCTGCCCCATTAAATGAATTAACTAAAAAGGGAGTGATTTTTGAGTGGGGAGAAAAACAAGACAAAGCTTTTGCTGAATTGAAGAAATGTTTGACTGAAGCACCATTGCTTGCTTTACCTGATTTCACAAAAACTTTTGAGATTGAATGTGATGCTAGTGGAATAGGTATTGGTGGTGTTTTGATGCAAGAAAGAAAACCTGTTGCATATTTCAGTGAGAAACTTCATGGTGCACAATTGAATTATGCTGTTTATGATAAAGAATTATATGCTCTTGTGCGTGTGTTGGAAATTTGGCAACATTATCTTTGGCCTAAGGAATTCATAATACATTCTGATCATGAATCTTTAAAATACTTAAAGGACCAAGCAAAATTGAATCGTAGACATGCTAAGTGGGTAGAATTCATTGAGACCTTTCCATACATTATCAAATATAAGAAAGACAAAGAGAATGTGGTAGCTGATGCATTGTCCAGAAAACATGTGCTTTTAACTCAGTTGGAGGTAAAGGTACCAGGGTTGGAAAGTTTGAAAGATTTATATGCTTCCGATCATGAATTTGCAGCACCATATTCTAATTGCAAAGACGGGAAAGGGTGGGATAAGTTTCACATTCATGATGGCTTTCTCTTTCGCATGAATAAGCTCTGTGTTCCGGATTCCTCTGTGCGTTTGTTATTGTTGCAGGAATCTCATGCAGGAGGATTGATGGGGCATTTTGGGAGGGAGAAAACTTACATGATGTTGGCTGATCACTTCTATTAGCCAAAGATGAGGCGAGACGTCGAGAGGTTTGTTCAAAGATGCATCACATGCCATAAGGCGAAGTCAAAACTCAATCCACATGGTTTGTATACTCCACTTCCTGTTCCTAGTGCTCCTTGGGAAGATATTAGCATGGATTTTGTGTTAGGACTGCCTAGGACCAAGAGGGGAAGGGATTCAGTCTTTGTTGTTGTGGATCGGTTCTCTAAAATGGCACATTTTATTCCCTGTCATAAGAGGGACGATGCGTCGCATGTAGCTGACTTGTTTTTCAGGGAGATTGTGAGATTGCATGGAATGCCAAGAACCATTGTTTCAGATCGTGACGTTAAGTTCATGAGCTACTTTTGGAAGACTTTGTGGGCCAAGCTTGGGACAAAGTTGTTGTTTTCAACGACTTGTCACCCACAAACAGATGGGCAAACGGAGGTGGTGAACCGCACACTTTCAACATTGCTACGTACAATGATAAAGAAGAACTTGAAAGAGTGGGAAGATTGCCTACCGCATGTGGAGTTTGCATATAACAGGGCGGTACATTCTACAACTGAATTGTGTCCATTCGAGGTGGTGTATGGTTTCAAACCAATCACACCACTTGATTTGCTTCCATTCCCACTACAAGAACGCGCTAATATGGAGGCTTCTAAACGTGCTGATTTTGTAAAAAAGCTCCATGCCACAACCAAAGAGGTAATTGAAAAGAAGGTACGTGCTTATGCTTCTAAAGCTAACAAGTCTAGAAAGAAAATGCTTTTTGAACCAGGTGATTTAGTGTGGGTACACCTTCGCAAAGATCGCTTTCCGGAGAAGCGTAGATCTAAGTTGATGCCCCGTGGTGATGGACCATTTAAAGTTCTTGCCAAGATCAATGACAATGCATACAAGATTGAGCTTCCCGGTGATGACTATGGGGTAAGTTCTACATTTAATGTTGCTGATCTATCACCCTTCTTTGGACAAGATTGTACAGAGTCGAGGTCGACTCCTTTTCAAGAAGGGGAGGATGATGAGGACATCACTAGTAATACCAAAGCTAGTAATGAGACTTCAATAACAGGACCAATAACAAGAGCACGAGCCAAGAAACTACAATCTCAGGTGAACCTGCTCCTTAATGAATATGTCATTAATTTTAATGAGAATTTCATACTACCTAAAAATAATATTTTACTTGTGCTCAGGTTTGAAGAGTCAGCGATGGATGGAGATCAAGGATATGAGCTACAGAATTCAGCCCATGAACAGGCCATGAATAGTACCGTGAATAGGCCGTGAACAGTACCGCGAACAGTACAATGCCCATGAACAGTAACCGTACGGCCCATGAACAGTACCGTGCTACAGTGCGCATGAATAGTACCACATGGGATGTTTAGTGTTGAATAGCCTTGGGTTGAGACTATATATTGAGGGGTAGACCCCCATTGTAAAGGGAACCACTTTTGATATTAAAAATACTCTTGTTCTTTCTGTTGTCCAAACAACATTGAAGGAATTGGGAGTTAGTCAAAAATCAAGATCGTTCAACCTTTCCGCTGGGAATTGGGAGCGCGATAGAACTTCATCTGGTGGTCGTGAAGTTCAACACGTGTGATTGGGCGAATTATAGAGTGCTAACTCTTGCGTTGGCAACGGGGGATCACTACGATTCATCAATTCCATGTGAGTATCCAGATCCTACGTCGAGAAGATCGGGCGACCTCTCGGATATACAACGAGGCCAGATCCTGCGCTGTGTTGGTCGTCTTCATCGGAATGAAGTGTGCGGACTTGGTAAGTCTGTCCACCACTACCCAAACTGCATCTCGCCCTCGAGGCGAGTGCGGCAAACCAACCATGAAGTCCATAGTGATATGCTCCCACTTCTACTCAGGTACCTCCAAAGGCTGCAACAAACCAGCAGGCCATTTATGTTCGGCCTTCACCTGCTGATAAACGCCACAAGATGCAACATACTTAGCAATGTCTACTCTCATCCGTTTCCACCAGAAGACCTGCTTCAGATCTCGATACATCTTGGTCTCTGCAGGATGCACAGAATACGGAGTCCGGTGAGCCTCACGAAGAATATCACCCTTCACCTCTGATTTCTGGGGTACACACAGTCGGCCTTTGAAACGAACCGCACCACTATCATACACACTAAAGTCTCGGGAACGACCCTCCGAGATCCTCTTTCGCACCTCCGCAAGGAGCCGATCGTGCTGCTGAGCCTCACGAACGCGCTCGGGAATGGCGGACTGGATGATCATTTGCGTCTCTGCCTCTGCAACTCCAGTGAAACAGAAAGAGATACCCATCCTCTCAAACTCCGTAATCAAGGACATCGCTGTCTGAGGAACTCCCGTCCTGCTCAAGGCGTCAGCCACCACATTAGCCTTACCAGGGTGATACTGAATAGTCAGATCATAATCTTTGATCAACTCCAACCACCTTCGCTACCTCAAATTCAGCTCTCGCTGAGTGAATATGTACTTAAGGCTCTTGTGATCGGTAAAGATATCACACTGTTCAGATAATGTCTCCAGAATTTTAGGGCAAAAAAGCAAAAACAACCGCTGCCAACTCAAGGTCGTGAGTAGGATAGTTCTGCTCATCAGCCTTCAACTATCTAGAAGCATAAGCAATAACTCGGCCCTCTTGCATCAATACACAACCAAGACCAATCTGCGAAGCATCTGTGTACACCGTAAAACGCTTGCCACTCTCGGGCAAAGATAGGATGGGTGCTTTCACCAGCTTGTTCTTCAAGGTCTGAAAACCAGCCTCACAATCGTCCGTCCACACAAAAGGAATCCCCTTTTGCCTAAGTCAGGTCATCGGCTTAGCGATGATAGAGAAATCCTGCACAAACCGCCGATAGTAATCGGCAAGACCAAGGAAACTCCGAATTTCTGAAACATTAGATGGCCTCCGCCACTGCACCACCGCTGCCACATTCTTCGGATCCACTGTAATACCATGCCAACTGATGGTATGACCCAAAAACCCCACCTCGGATAACCAGAAAGCACATTTCTTTAGCTTCGCGTAATACTTATTCCTCCGAAGGGCATCTAGAACCAGACTGAGATGCAACTCGTGTTCCTCCTTCGTCTTGGAATAAACCAGGATGTCATCGATGAAAACCACCACAAAAGAATCCAGGTACTCATGGAGCATCCTGTTCATGGCTTCCATAAAGACAGCAGGGGCATTCGTCAGCCCAAAAGACATAACGACATACTCAAAGTGCCCATACCTGGTGCTAAAAGCTGTCTTTTCTATATCCTCCTCCCTGATTCGCAGTTGATGATAACCAAACTGCAGATGAATCTTTGAGAATACTTTGGCACCTCTCAGCTGATCGAAAAGATATTCGATGTGAGGAAATGGGTACTTGTTCTTGATTGTCACTTGATTAAGTGCTCGATAATCCACACAGAGCCTCTTGGTGCCATCCTTCTTTCCCACAAACAGAACCGTAGCAGCCCAAGACGACGTGCTCAGTCTATAAACCCCTTAGCTAGGAGTTCATCCAACTGCTTCTTCAACTCCACTTGCTCAACAGGCGCCATTCGATACGGGGATTTATATATAGGCTGCGTACCCAGAACAAGCTCTATATGGAAGACCGGCTCCCGCTTCGGTGGCAAGCCTAGGAGCTCACCAAGAAAAAATATCCGGGTATCGGCAAACCACCGGTATATCCTCTATCCTCAAGACAGCCTCGTGACCCTCAACCATGGCCCACAGCAAGCCCGATTTCTGCATCCGCCGATCTGGAAACAACTGGCACAGCAACGAGAGAGAGTACTGCGGGGCACTGCCTTGGAAGACAACTTCATGCCCAGACGGAGACTGCAAGGTGACTGTCATCCAAAAACAAGAGATAACAGCCTGATACCCCGTGAGCCAATTCATGCCAAGAATCACATCGAAAGGCTTCAGGGGTATAACCACCAAGTTCGCCACGAACTCCTCGTCCGCCAGGACCACCGCAGAACCAGGGCAAAGACGGGAACTGGAGATAAGCCCATTGGGGGAACTAACAACCACTGCCCTCCCGATCAACTGCACTGACAGTCCTGCCCGCTCGACAAAAACCTCCGAGACAAAAGAGAAACTAGCTCCCGAGTCAAAAAGTACATAGGCGTCGAAAGAATCAACAGATAAGGTACTTGTCACCACATCTCCACGATCCCTGCCATCAGACGCAAGCATGGAATATGCCGCAGGAACAGCTGAAGAAGAAGGACCTCCCGCGCCTAGATAGGTCAGTGCAGAACTCCACTGGGGTACTAGCGTCAAAGGCGTAGCAGGCTGCTGAACCCAGTATCCTCCAGGTGGGAGCGCCGGAACAGTCGACGAAGGTACTGAAGGCGCCGGCAGGTAACGAGGGGTAGAAACTGCGGGCAAGAATTGCAAAGCAGGAGCCACAGCCATCATCTGCACGGTGCTGTCAGGGCGGGTAGATCCCGCTGAAGGTGTGGGCGCTAACTCTCACTACAGTTTCCCCTTGGGATTCTGCCTGAACACCACGTCCTTGTTGTTTTGTCCACAGATTGTACATTGCCCCCTCCAAGGATAGTCGCTCCGCTTATGCAGATCTCCACAACGAAAACACACCAAGCCCAGCCCGGGCTTCGCCGTGGCATAGTACTGCAGAGAGCTCCCTCCAGTAGAGCTGGACTGCCCCGTACTACCACGGTAGGGCTGGTGACGACGACTCTTTGCCTTCTTGTGTGCAGGGCCTCCAGAAAGGCCCTTCCTCTCGCTATGGCCTCGAGGCTGAACTCCTCCAGAGGCCTTGCGGACGTCCTCTGTGTACGCCTGCTGCATCTCGATCCCCAAAGCCTGCTCCACCAAGAAACGAAAGTCTGTGATCGGAAAAGTACCCAACAGGTGGCGGATCGAAGGTTTGAGCCCCTGACGAAACTGCCTGGCCTTCTCCGCATCATCTCGAGGCACATGTGGAACAAAGCGGACTATCTGGTTGAAGCCCACCTCATATTTTGCCATAGACTGCTTGTCTTGAGTGTACTTGCTCAGGTCGATCTTCATCTTGTCCAGAAAGGTCTCTGGGTAAAACCTCGTCTCGAACTGCCGGACAAACTCCACCCATGATAGCGGTCCATGTGCAGCATGCGAGCAGACTGCACCCCCTTCCACCAGATCTGAGCCTCTCCCTTCAGGAGCTGCGCCGAGAAGCGCACGCGATCGGAGGCAACCACCTCAAATGCCTCCATCTTGTCCTCCACATAGGACAGCCAGTCAGCGGCCTGCACTGGAGTGGTCACCCCGTCAAAGCTGTCCAGCCTCAACCCTACCCACTCACAAAGCGAGATGCCGCTAACCGCTCCAGCAGCCTCAACCTCAGGCTCTACAGCAGCACCAGCACCAGGGGCCGCCTGCCCCTGCTTCAACGCCCTCAGCTCTTGCTGCATGGCCCTCACCGCGGCCAACAGCTCATCCTGATTACCACCCGCTGGTTGAGTATCCTCAGCCTCCTCAACCGCTGGCTGTGCTACAGGCGTAGCCGCACGGCCACGGCCACTACCCTTAGGTGGCATTCCTGCAGCCACCACAATCCACAATCAAGTAAAGACATCATCATCAGCCAATTAAGGCACAAGCAATAATTCAAAGAATTCAACAAGGTATATGCAAGATAAGCAAACCCTTCCCCATCCTACATGTGCAAGTGTGTCTTTTTTCTTATTTCTCCTAGAACCGCCTAGGCTCTGATACCAACTGTAACACCCCAAGACCCACATTACCCTAGGATGTCTCTAAAACCACTCTACAGCTAGCCATAATTATAAGATAATATAAACTGGCAACAATTCCTAAAACATGATAAGCTAAGCGGAAGCATAATCAACTAAGGAAGACCAAGATAATAATATCGAACTCAACAATTAAAACATCCTCTAACAGTTTAACCCAAAGAATAGTCCTCAAGTTCAACATTATTAAATAGAACAAATAAACACCCACGAATAGCTAGTCAATTGGCCAGAATCTTCCCGATTTTATTACAGCACGAATTGATGAATCAAGTGCATTATTGTGGTGCTGCTCTACCCATCCCATGCATGCTCAAGAATCACTTGTAGGGGGAAAAACAAGGGTGAGATAAAATCTCAGCAAGTAAATTGTTTAGCAGGTTATCCAAACAACAAACAAAGCTACATCAATATTTTTGTCATTATATGACCACAACCACATTCTTACGCCCTCATTCATTAAACCACAAGGACTACCACGAGTCCTGCCTCATATGGTTTTAAAACCATTGGCATATGAATGCAATTCCTCCATTGGCATATGAATGCAATTCCTGCATCCACAATTAAATGCATATGTATGCTATGCTCCACTGCACACTTACCCAACAAGGTAAGCGTGTGCATCGTACTACGGCAATGTACGATGCTGTACCGGTACGGTCGTGGCTATAAGCGGCGACATCCACAATGCAAATGTCATGACTTGTTATGAATGATATGATAACCATAAACCACAAGATCTCCAACCTCAAAGGCATCAACATGATCAACATGAATTTAACCTCAAGAAACATCAACATAACCACCATGAATTTATATCCGTGTTCCACATTTGGCACATATAGCAACTATCACATGACTACAAACAACTCGTCCAAAGCAAAACAATTGATTATTATTTTGCTACCACATCCTCATTTTTTTTAAAAAAACATGCATCCAAGGCATAACATTTCCAATTACGAGAATCATGTAGATTGCAAGTAGTAAGAATAATGAGTTAAACGGTAGCACATCCGCTACATTTACTTGCCTGTACCAGCGAAGC